>CM018047.1:13084053-15484053 GCA_008638375.1 Nyssa sinensis
CGATAATACGAATTGACATCCCAACTAGCAGCTGAAGCTATCAATAACTTCAACAAGATATAACTGAGCGAGCATCCAATTTCAAGATTCAAAACAGTGGATTTTAAAAATCTGGCAAGGTAAATAGCTGAGATAATTCCATTTATGCAAGACCAAAAATATAGACATTTATATTTATATAGACAAATAGCCATATATAGGAACATTCATCCGCGTATGCATGCATGATCACAAACATGTAGTTACAAGAGGATCAAGTAGTTACACATAGTATTATTGATATTGATAACTAAAATCCAGAATACTTACTGTGGATATGCCTGAACTAAAATCCAGAATTTTGACTGTTGATATGCCCGACCATTACTTCAGGTTTATTCACTGAGCAATTGTAAATGCCAATCAACAACAACAGCCCATTATCATTTTATATGTCATCTCCAATTTTTACTCAAATTTGAGTAAAAGCTTCATTTGATATGAAGTTCTCTTATGGTCAGTTGAAGTTTTATTCAAATCTGTTGAAAAAAAATCTTTCTTCTCCCCAAAAGAAAATTTTTCTATCTGGCTAAAAAAAAAATTCCCAACTTGTCCCAAAAGTTAAAAAATTGGCTTTGAATAGTGATTTGAGTTCGCAAACAGTATTATGCAGATTTAAGTATAAGTTTGCGTAAAACTCAATTTGCTATGGGTTTGAGAATAGGGTTGGAGGGGGGTTTTTTGAAGACTTGACTGGAATTTAAATTTGATATAGGTTTCGACTAACCATTGGACATGCCCAACAGCCCAATCAATCAAAACCGATAGTTCACAATGCATGTAAAGTCTAAACTTACAAGTCCTACAGAGAGATAATTATCACTGACAAAAATTTAAAAGAAAAAAAACCCTAGACTTACAAGTCTTACAGAGAGATAATTCCACGTAAAACTCAAAATACACAAATCAGAGAATATTGCCACCGCCTACAATCGTGTGAGAGAGATACAGATACCTAAATTGATTTGCCGAGAGCAATCGCTGTGCCGGTAACGTTCCACAAGCTCGGCGATTTCTTCCTCGGTGAGCGGTTCTCCGAGAACCGCATTTCGTTCTTCAGCTACCTTGGCCAAGTCCACTGGGTGTTCGGCCAGAGCAGATATCCCAGCCCATTTCCGGTCGAGACGTCCCGGTCCGAAGGGAGAGAACCTCGGCGGTTCACGAAATCCAATGGGCTCAACAGAAGGGTTGGTCTCAGAGTAGGAGTACCTGAAATCAAAGGGCAGGTCAGACTTTACAGGAAAGTTCTGGTGTTTCCTGGAATCCAATGAAGCTTGGTCGCGAATTTTATTTTTCTCGTTCTTCTTTGGTTTTAGGTATTTGGATGCAGCAGAAAATGGAGGGTCGTAGGTGTCTTCAGATTGAGAGTGAAACTGAGATCGGCTTCGGAAGCGACAGATATATAGGAGTGGTAGTGGGGGCAGATGAGAGGAGATTTTTGGGTATAGGGTTAAGGCTTGTTGAGTTGCGCAACGCCATGAAAAGAGCTTCAGCATCGGCAGATGGAGAGACTCGCTTCTAGTAGGTCTTTCAGACTAGTTGGAGGTGAGATTAGAATAACCACTAAAACAAAAATCGTGATTCCGAAGGGTATTAAAGTAATTAAACACAGATGAGTTAGGGAGGGAGCAACATAGAAATCAGATTAAAATATTTTAGTATTATGTATCAACATAGTGTTAAATCATTGATTATTAGATGGAGCTATTATAAAAAAAAAAAACGATTACCAACCGATCAGTGTCCCTTGAATGAATTGCTGTAAATATCGATTTGGAAGTAATCACAAAAAAATGATTATCAACGAATTAATGTTAATATAACAGTCCATCGTAATTATCAATAATTCAATGTCAATAGAGTGAGTCGTCGTAGATATTAGTTCATAAGCACGATGATTTATTATAATCCTAAATAATTAACAAATTATTGGCACGAGATGGACTTAACCACATCAATCCGCATATTGATTAGGTTGATAACAGAATGTTAGCATAACATGGATTTAACAATTTCTATCTTGCTTGCTAAGGTCACCTCCAATGGAGGTAGCAACTCTTTGGAATTTCTCCAAATTGCTAGGTGTCATAGGGTTGAAATTTGTTCCTGAATTTTTCTGTCTTGTGATGGCCTAAGACACTGTCTTAGCCAGCTAATATACACATACACATGCCCAAGAGGCTTACACAAAGACAAACAACACAAAAGACACACAAATTACAGGAATCTTCCCAACCTTTATTTCACTCAACAATATAGGAATACAGCCTTTAGGGTTGCGTACAAGAAGCACTCACACTCACTTCTATGTCTGCACCCCTCTCTATTATAATGTGTTTATAGACAAAAGCTACAACCGACCATGTGTGTGTCTGTGACACGCACATACTTACAATTACACCCTAACTGCTAGGGTTCTGTCACAGACAGCCACCTGTGTCTTACAATTGACACCCTCAATTGTTAGGGTTGTTGAAGCCTTGGATTTGCACCACATATAAGCAAGCAGTTTATCTCACTGCTGCATACAATGCAAGCCCTTGGATCAATGCGCCAACACAGCATGGCAGTTTCTCTTGTTTGCCCTTAGACAGCCTTATCTTGTGCCAGACCAGCAATTGCAACCACATGTGCTGCCAACTGTTGCCACCTATGCTGTCAGCACTAATGCCACTCCAAGCCCTCACTCAAGGACATGGCTATGTGTACTCAGCTTTTAATCAGCACACCACTTGATCCCACTAATGCTTCCTTGTCAGCCTTCATTGCCAAACCATGCCTATTCATGGCTTGGTTTTGTTTGTCAAACGTTGCCACTATATGTAGCCACTGTAGATGATGGAGGTCGGACCACCATATCAAACCAAGCTTACAATAGCAACATGCCTTACCCTGGAAGTGCCAAAGACTTAGGTCGCATGGCTTACTTGCCCATGGGCGCCTCAGCGAGATACTCCCCCCTATATATGTCTTAGGACAATTTACCTAACAGACAGGAGTAGACACAATCACTTGCAAAGCTAAGTTGCTTCTCATGTGCGCATACATCTTGTCAAAGGCTATTAGTGCGTGCCAACTGTTGTCAAAGTGCTGCCTTGGCCTTTGCTGCCTAAGTCATGCACATAAGCTACACCAA
Organism: Nyssa sinensis; assembly: GCA_008638375.1. NCBI lineage: Eukaryota > Viridiplantae > Streptophyta > Magnoliopsida > Cornales > Nyssaceae > Nyssa > Nyssa sinensis. The sequence continues at coordinate 13,087,229 of CM018047.1, forward strand.
GTCAAAGTATCTATCAAAATAACTCAATCTTCAAATAAGAGTGCCCATAACAAGCTACCCTTACCTTGGCCTTGGCATTGGTTGAGACTCACCAATGCCTTGGCCTTGTCAACCCCTCAAGGGGCTAACACTAGGTCACGTCAGAATTTTTTCCTCCCCAAGAAGCAAACAATCTTTTACATTTGCTACCTCCCTTTCATGGTAACAAACTTCTTCTTGTACGCAAGAAGAAAGTAGCGAATGCTTTTATTGAACTAAGTAATGGTCGATCATATATTTCAAATCACATCAACCTTCATGCTAGAATGCTATGCAATGGATATAAATCAGATTCACTTCTCTGCTATAAAATGACTCTTTTTTCTTATTTTATTTTATATTCAATGGATACATGCAAACATTAATTTTAATTTTAAACAACTCTTTTTTCTTCTATAAATCCCAATGTTCTTCCTTCTCATTTTTTTATATCAATTTCAATATCAATTATATTTAATTGTTGTTCTCACAATTATTTTATCTATATCAACATAAATTCTCAATTTTTTACTGACCAAATTAGAAATCAATAATTACAAGTTCACATCTATTCTTCTCAATCTGGTGTCCTGCTAGAAATAATAAAAAAGAAACAATGTGCTAATTTAACCGTACAAGAAGACAAAAAATAATAAATTATTTTTTAATAAAAAAATTACAATTTCATTTGTAAGGTAAAAAATTATCAAAGTGAGAATATACTGTTATAAATAATTATAAATGTGTATAAATAAAAGCTAAAAAAATAGTAAAATATTAAAGATTATTTTCATTTGAGTGCCAAATTTTAAAAATAGTACGGGTAGCAAAAGTGTTACTTTTTTTTTTTGCTTTATTCATTGGAAATGGCCCAATGGCTGGGGTCTTAAGATCAATAGCTAAAAATAAAAAAACAAATATCTTATATATGAACTTGGAATAAGGAGATACAAACATGGTCGGACAGCCTCCAACCTCTCCCTTACATCTCTAGAATAACTATCAATCAAGAGAGTGAAATTAAGTTTGATTTCTATAGTTACAACATACGGTTAAAGTTGTTAAAATTGTGTCAATGGAGTTACTGAACTCAGGCAAAGGCTCACATGAGAGAGATTTTTTTTTGATAGTTGAGACACTCACTGTCTTAATTGAAATTTGAACCCTCAACCTCTTATTCGGAAATGGAGATTATACCATTCTAGCTAACGCTTGATGGTCACACGAGAGATTCTGCTCAATCTTTCATCTTTGCATCGCCTTTGATCTCCAACCATGGACTCAAATACATCCAAGAGATCATCCAAGCCCTCGTGATCATCCCCTGCAGCCTTCAGTGCATATACAATGCTTTCAATGGTAGACAAACATCCAAGCTGCGGCTGATGCCTCACTTCACTATACAAGCTCACCTTCTCTAAATCCAACTTCAAATGCGGTAAAAGCTTCAACCAAGGATTCTCATTGTACATTCTCTTCGCTTTAGCCCATGTTCCATCTAATACAATCAAATTCTTCACCTCAAAATCTAGACCCTCAAAGCCAACTGATATTTCACTAGGGAAGAGAAGTACTGACCCAGGGGGAACTGTAATTTCAAACTCCTCATAGTCTTCACATTCATTGCTTTCGTTCAATTGCTTTTTCTGCAACTTTTTTACTACAAACCCTTTTGACAACACATCAACAGCTACTGGACAGGCCAAAAGCTGATCCAAATTGGGCTTTCTGCCCTTGGATTTGGGGCATCCAATTATGGGTAAGACAGCTGATGACTCCATATTTGGCAATGGTAAAAGTGATGGCAGGTTCATTAATACCTCTTAAGACTAAACCAATAGGATCAAGACATTGTTCTGAAAGCTTGTTCTCATAAGCAACTTCAGTTTTGCCATCTAACATTACTTCATCCAACGTATGGCAATCTGAAATCATTTCCAAAGCACATGATCCCTTTCCATCAATGCTCTCTTTGACAATTAAATCACTCTTCAAATCGCATTTTCCATTGGTATTAATAAAGCTCGTGTTTTTCTCCTCTGGGTATTCCGAAAATTGCCCATGTTCAGAATTTACTACACTTCCGTTTTGTGAATTGAACCCATCAATATGATTGAAGTTTTTTTGACTCTGAATTCCGCATAAACTAGTGCTCTTTACTTCTGAACCAACCGAACCCATTCCACTATCTGGATCGAGCAAACGAATGACAAACCGGGCTTCGAAATTAACGTCTGAAACTGATAGTACATTGAGATTCTTAAGCCCGAGTGTTGCAATTCTAGTAGAATTGAGGGGGTGCTTTTTCTCTAAACTGTGTTGGAGAATCGTAACGCCTACAGAATTTTCGATACTTGGGGTCTTGAGTCGAATGCAGAGACAAAGGCGAGCGGGCTTCGAACACGATGGGCAAATGGGTCTCTTGGAAGTAGCCTGACTCACCATTTCTAGGGTTAGGGCTCGAGAAAATTTAGGTTTTTGGTTGCGTAGGGGGTTGAGAATGAAATAGAAAGGGTTGTTACCGGCCGGGGAACGGATTCGGGTCCGAAATTGGACCAACATTTCATTCATATCATGGAGAAAAATGGATCAAAACTCCACGCGAAAGCAGGAAGGTGAAGCGAGACCCTATTCTCCTTTAAACCGTTCAAAAAACCCTAGTTGAAGGAAGAGTTGAGCATCCCACACGATGTCGTTTTTCTTATTCGGCTTATTATATCGTCTGAACTGATTATTCCGCTAAACAAACATAAATTGAGATGTGTATAACATATTAAATATATAAAAAATAAAAAATACAATTTTTATTAAAATCACAATTTATAATTGGTTGGGCATTGACTGAGTCAATAATTTAGGATTAAATAATAAGTTTTTCTAAAATTAATTCATATTATCATTTGTACGATAAATTATGATTGTTATATCACGTCATTATTTCATAATTTTTTTGTGATGTGCTGATATTTCACAAGTACGAGAACACTAATTTTTTTCATAAATTTATAAATTTTATAAAATCTAAGAAATATCATTACACTATGACTTGATATCATAAAAAACATTTTTTACTTTACGGTGATTCCTTAGATGTCATAAATGACATTTCTTTCCCTTATGGATGATTTCTCTTCTTTAGGCATGATCTGTGAATTAGCTACATATGCTTATGCATATTAATTTTGTTATTATTTAGCTGGAGTTTCTTCCTGTCTAAATTTTTATTTTATTTTAATAATATTTTCATCCATTTTTTTTTTAAATAAAATTAAAAAAACAAATTTAATTTATTATTAGAAAAAACACCTTAAATACAAGAAGTAAAGAATAAAGGGGTTGTGGTGACCATACGCATCCCATGTGCTGATGATTAACAACAGGTTAAGCACGAATAATTAGCCTGAAATCAAGTCTGAAATTACAATATTACCTACCTCAAAATGGACGGTAAGACGGTCTTCAAGACAGTAACGTGGTATACTGGACATTTTAGTGCAAGTCCAGGGGCAATTTAGGCCAAAAAACAAATATGGTCAAATACCGGGGTTTGTAACATGTACTGTTGACCAACGGAAGTCTGGCACTACGCTCTACACGGTTGAATTTTTCATGCAGTACCAGAGATATAAGAAACCCTTAAAGTCTCTCTCTTTCTTCACTCTTAGCTGAATTCTCCGAAATTTATATATATTATATAATTTTTTCAGGCGCAATTTGTGAAAATGCATGATTTTTGCTTTACGATCCCATATGGGTTGGTTTTGCTTTGTGGTGGGATCGTTGGGTATGCCAGGAAGGGAAGCACCACTTCATTGGCCGGAGGTCTGGGCACTGGGTTCTTGCTCATCCTAGCAGGTTATCTGAGTCTCAAAGCTTTCCATAAGCGAAAGAATTCGTATTTCGCCTTGATTCTCGAGACGGGTATGGCTCATTTTATTCTATATTTTTGTGATATAATATATATGGTGTTATTTTCATAATCATTTTGTTTGTTTTTGTGTTCATATGTGTATTTGTTGTGTAATTAGAGAAACTTTAAATCTTGCAGTTTGGTAGTTTGTTTTTTAATAGTTAATTATAGATCCGAGATGTAAAAATTTAGTCTGCATTTGATCGCTGAGAAAATATAGGAAAAAACTTTAAAATAAAAAAAAATTAGAACTTTCCCTAGTTAGCACTTGATACATCTACTTGGTTCAACATAAATTATTTCTTTCATTGGAAACCAGAACAAAATCATTACAATATATTCTTTTGGTTCCATTTTCAAAATCTGTTTTTTGTTCTCAGAAACAGAAAAAAAGAAAACGCTGACAAAAAAACGCATTTCGCAAGATACTTTCGAGAAGTGTTTACTGAATTTTTTTTCTGAAAACAGCCCATTTCTAGGAAATTACTAGTAGTAGTCTCTTTTGTGTTTTCAAAAATCAGATTTCATTAGAAAACGAAGATGATCCCTAGATACATGTATTTTCAAAATTCTCACTTTTTTCATTCTCAAGAAAACAAAAAAGTAAAAGGAAAAATGAAAGCAATGAAAACAAAAACTTTTCCAAACATTCCTTTCTGAAAAACTTAAGTTACCTAGCGGACCGTTGTTGTAATAAGGGGAATAAAAACTGAGATGTTTTCCTGTTTGTATAGATTCTAATTGGGATTCTTTTTAAGTTATTGACTTACATTTTGGTGGAAGTTCCAGTCATAGAAATTGATGGTCTGAATTCTCCATAGTTTGATGCACAGTTGGTTTGCTAAAAGCCGATTGGCCATAGATGTCTACTGGTCTAGTTAATCTGCAGAGTCCATCATGGTTTTGTTTGTGTTTCTCTTCCCTATACCACTTGTTATTGTGTTGGTGAGATTAGATGAGTTGGGATCTAATTATATATCATAATTGTGGTTGATTTATTTATTTATTTTTGATCGGATAGTTTTGGCTGTTTTATTTCGCACAAATTTTACTTATTGCATAAATGGGAGAGGATTTTGGAAATGGTTCGATGAATTTTTTGTTCTATCAGTTGTTAATCCTAGTTGCTTTCATTGTGGGGTTTGTGAATTTGGTCTCTGTGTTGACATCCTTTTGTTTCCAATATAATTGTGAAAGAGAGTATTAGTACCAATTTGATTTCTGTGTCTACTCTTAAAGATGGTAGTGTACCAACATTATTTTCACTTTTACTTTGAGCAAATAGTAAAAAAGAAGGCCATTTCCCTGTGTTGGTCCCACCAATGACCCGTGCTAGGAGGGGTATGCTGGATGCTGACCTAACATTTGGTACTATTTGAAGAAAAAGTCAAGAAAAAAATGCATTGAGTCTGCCTTAAATTATCTACCCTACACCTACCTCGCAAGTATATTCTATAATAGGAATTAGATGAGTAGATTAGAAACCTTTGGTTAAGCGGTTCCCGCTTCTTCTAAGTACTATAAAAAGGACACACTAAATGGTGGCTGAGTTTTTCACGCTTCTTATATTTCCTTATTGGAGAATCGTGTGTTGGGTGAAGTCAGTTCAATAAAGACCTCAGTACAAATAAATTACAGGATAAGAAGCTACTCTCGTGTTTATTCCTTCTTTTTTTATTTTATATTAGAATTTCAATATTTAAAGATTTAAGGTTGGTTAATTAGCCATCCAGTCGTAATCTAAAAATCTTTAGCAAGCAGGGGAAGCTTTCTAATACGAGAAGCTGGTTGGCCGTAACTTGGAGGTTGATTTCCAATTATTCTTTTATATAAGCATTTCAAGAGCATTTTCTCTTAGGAAATCTTATGTTTCTCTTCACCTAGGACTTTGAAAGAAAAAATTATTAGTGTTCATCTAGGACTCATATTCCTCATGGGTCTAATTTTATAAACTTGGTCTTTAACAAGATATAGTTCTATCTGACAGGGTCCATTCTTCATGTGTTTATGAAAGTAATGATGAATTTGAACTATGAATGATGCAGGATCTTTTAAATTTCAGCACTATTTAGAATAGGCTCGAGTGTAGAATGGTTCTAGATTGATTAAGAATGGATTGGGTAGGACTTTGGGATTACGAGAATAAGGCTTTAGGGGATGTTCACTTATCAGAAAAAAAAAGGTTTTAGTGAATGTTCGGGGAGTTTTCATGGTCTGTGAACAGTAACTTGATATTTTTTTTTGCTCGTTAAATGGAAGCTTATATTAACAATGCGCTCAAGATCTCTACACAAAAAAAGGGGAGAAGGCCACGAAAAATTCAAAGCCTAAGATCCTCTGAAAAACCTAAGACAAATGTGAGAGTAATATTATATGATTATATTGTACGATCGGTAAAATTGGAAGTTAACTCAGGATCCTAGTGATCTTATAAGGATTTCCATAAGGATACCTTTCAAGGATTTTTTATGGGAGCGGGATCGGGAGCGGGATTGATTTGTTATTTTTGGATTGTAAAATTGTAATATCATAAGATCCAGATTGGGATTTTAACAACTATGTTCAATGCTTTATATAGAGGAGATAGATTGGCAACCAAGTTCATTGCTTTATATAGAGGACTAGGACTTGGAAAACCATGAACTTGGTTGCCAATCTATCTTTGTTTCCAGTTGATAAATTGAAAATCAACTTTCACGGAAAGCCTCCATCAACTTGTCTCACCAAGTCCTTATAATAAGACTTGACTCTGAAGTTTTTAGTTCTATCCTTTTTCCATATCAAACTGTCCTTTCTCCAATATTAGGTTTTTAATGATGCAGAAGAGACATTAAACAGCCCACTTCCTCCAATTCCCAATCATGAAAATTCCTTCGAAAACAAGCTGCCCAAAATAATCCCCCCCTTTCCTCTTTAATTAGCTTTTATAAGATCAAAACTCCACAATTTGGGATAGCAATGTGTGAATGAATTGGCTAACCCGTCCCGCCCCACTCCTTTAATGAGACAAGTATGGGTCAACCTCATTCAACATAGAGGGGATCAGGGGCCTACTGGGCAACCCAAGTCAGATTTAGGAAGAAGATGGGATTTGCTCCTCGGCCCCACCTTACCTAATTTAGGGCACTTTTTATTTTTTTATATTTATATATATATATATATATATATATATAGCTTTAGACTGGATCGTGCAAAAGCCCACATGATAATAAAATGTGGTTTCATTCTGTTGTCAAGAAACTCTGTTCTGTTTTAATAGATTTACAATGTGGGATGACTCTTTTACATATGTAGCAGTGTAAGATTAAGACTATGTCATTTTAGTTTACTGACCAATGGGGCTAATGTTATACTGTACTGTGAAGAGACATGTTTCACATTGGAATTAAAATGGAGAAGAAGTGACTCCATGAACTGGCCTCACCTTTTATTTCAGTCTTGTACTTGATGACAGCCATTTACTTTGTTTGTTGGCAAGCAAGCAAGGTGCTATGTGGCACCATGTGTAGAGTACTACACTACTAATTAAAAAATTATAATTTGACACATTAATCTAAGTAGTGATACTTGATGGGAAAACCTGCCTTGCCTTCCTTTTTCTCTTTTGCTATTTCCTGCCCTGTCTTGCTTTGAGTTTGGGAAGAGATGCCTTTTCCTTGGGATGGGGTCAGGGTGGACCTGCTACATTGCTTTCCTATCTACAGGATTAATGGCATTGGTTACATATATGAAATAGGAGAATGTTTTAGGGTGGAGATTTCTCACATTCTTTTTGCTGATGACACTTTGATCTTATGTGAAGCAAGAAGAAGAGATTTTAGGTTTCTCATATTTTTTCTGGTTTGTGTTGAAGAAGTCTCGGGTTTGAAGGTCAATTTAAGTAAGATAGAGCTTATTCCAGTCGGTCAATTTGAGGGGGTGGACGAGATGGCTGTGGAGCTTGGGTGTAGAGTGGGGTGCCTCCCCATAGTATATTTGGGCCTTCCTCTGGGAGCATCTTGTAGATTTGCTGAAGTTTAGGATGTAGTGGTGTAGAGGTTTCAAAGGAAGCTTGTAGGTTGGAAGCGCTAATATTTGTCAAAAGGGGGCTGAGTTACTCTAATAAAGAGTTCTTTGCCAACCTTCCAACTTATGTGATGTTTCTCTCTTTCTGATGTCAGCTGGAATGGCAAAGAAGTTGGAGAAGCTTCAGCGAGATTTTCTATGGGAAGGGAAGTGGAGGTTGAGGTAGTTTGGAGACCTCTCCTTAGGAGGAATTTGTTTGATTAGGAAGTGGGGGAGGTGGAGGAGCTAATGTCTTTGTTGAATAATTGTGTCCTTGGAAGGGAAAAAGATGGTGTTTTGACTTGGAGGGTAGACAAGAAAGGAAGGTTCTCGGCGAAGTCTTTTTTTTTTCCTTTTCATTCTTTAATCAGAAAGAAGGAAGAAGAATTTTCATGGCATTTGATATGGAAGTCTAGAGTTCTGAAAAAAAGTTGCATTTTTTTGTTGGGCTGCAGCTTGGAAAGCGGTTTTTACCTTGGATAACTTGAAGAGAAGGGGCTCTTTGGCCGGTGTTGCATGTGCAAGAGGGAGGAGGAAACCCTCGACAATCTTTTTGTTCATGGCAAGGTGACACGTGATGTATGGGATTTGATCCTTTCAGCTTCTTGGCTACAAGTGGGTTATGCCGGCGGCTACTTTGAGGAAGGTTTTCTTGAGTTGGCATGCTAGTAGAATGAGAAAGGATCTAAGAAGAATTTGGAGGATGGCTCCTTTATGCATTGTTTGGAGCATTTGGAGGGAGCGAAATTAGCGTACTTTTGAAGAGAAGGAACTTTCTATATGGGACCTTAATGATTATTTTTTGCGTTTTTGGTTTTTTTTTTGGTGTAAAGAGGAATTCCCAACTAGTCTAGATTCTTTTGTAATTTCTTTTTGGGGGAGTTAAGGCATTAATTTTTGTAGCCTCTCCTTTTTTGTACATGGGTTAGCCCCCTTGGGCTCCACTGTTTATAATACTATATCTTACTGATCGAAAAAAAAAGCAGCCCCTTTTTAGTTTTAAAGATGGTTTTTTGCATTTGTTACACTTTTGGGTCAAAGAGGCCTAGCCGATGTATGTAGACACTTTTTGTTGATTTTTTGGTGGGATTCGTAAATATACTTTTACTTGTATATATATAGTATATATTGTTAATAATAATAGTTTGTATTTTGTTTGTTTATTATCAACATGTTGTTCCCATGAGTCAAGGAGGGGTAGGTAATGCTTCATAAGTTTTTTTTTTTTCTGGTAAAAAAATGTTCCATAAGGTATCAAATAACTTTTTAACATCGAGCAGTCCTTTATAACTATAGTACCCTTAGGTTTAATCATAGCCTTCTTAAACTTGAAAACCATGACCAAAGAACGAGAAATATATTCTTACAAATGGACCCCCGTTCCCTGCTCAAAAAAAAGAAAAGAAAAGAAAAAACGAACCTTGCATTCTCTTTAATGCTGTGCTCATCGTAATATTTGTTTTTCAATTTATACAGCTGGTATTTTAACTGGTATATGTGTCTTCAACAGCTTGTGCTGCCACACTAACATGGGTCATGGGACAGCGCTATACTCAAACCTCTAAGATAATGCCAGCTGGTATTGTTGCAGGGATCAGGTAACTGGAGGATAAATTGCCTTTTTTTGCTTGTGCTCTTCATATGTTAAATTCCAATCTCTTAGAATATTATTTTGCAACTTACCTTCACTTCCACAATATAGCTGGGGAAAAACCCAAAATCCTGGATTACATCTTACATATATCTAATGTTCCATTTGCATAATTAGGTTTCCTTTCTTTGGAATGAAATATCCATTGCATTTTGTATGTCAGAACAGTCATATCCTTTCAATTTTTTTTTCCGTTTTTATTTTTATTTTTATTTTTATTCTGTTAAGTCATTCATATCCTTTCTTTATGGTATATCACAAGGATTTTACTCTCTGGGGGTTAAGATGATAGAAGTTAACAGTTAATTTATGACCTTAAATCACTCTGCTGGTTCAGTTTTTCATAATTAATTGATTTAAGTCATTGCTTCTGCTTGTGTAGAAGGGATATGTTGGTTTGCAGATGAGTGTGCTTCCTCGATTTCAGTAGCTACCAGAAGTTTGGGATTGTCCTGGTGGGAAAATTGCAGAAGTTCAATTGTGTCTTGCTTTTACTAGTCAGGAAGACAGAAACTGATTCCTTCCCCCTGCCCCCTCCCCTAAAATATTGGAAAACAGTGTTGAAAAATTGGATATAGTCAATTTTTTTCTTGTTAATCACTTAGGTGAATAATGTCCAGTGCTGCAGCTGACCCTCCATGCCATAAAAAACTGTAGCTACATGTATAGGTGATATCTATATAGTTATATTATTTAGCCATACTATTGAAAGTGATCAGTTATTGATATATGCGTGCATCCTGCCAGATCGATGTTGTCTGCTTTGTATCTCCCTGTTGATATAACTTTTTTTTTCCTCTTCACAAGACTGTTGTGCTTCATTATTTGATGCACTATGTTCTCAACTCTTGTTCCTCAAGGTTCAACAAAGCTTAATTCTGCATTTTCAAACCAAAACTAGATGTGCAGAACGGAAATTTACTAAAAAACTTTGCGGAAACAATGTGTATTTTTAAACAAATGACCCCCCCCCCCCCCATGTTGCCTTTTTTTTGTGGAGAGTGGTGGGGGCTGACACACTGCCTATATCATTTGATGCTAATGGATGCTCACAAATAAAGATGATGTATATGATACTAATATAATAAAAATTCAACTGAGGTTCAGTTAGAGGAATGTATGAATTTCACTTTCCACTGGTGATCTTGTGAACAATATTGTTTGTTTCAATGGATAGAGGATTCTTGTTCATAAACTAAGTTATAATGAGTATTGTAGTTGACAAGTTGATTGTAGGAAATGCATTGGTGTGACAAAGATATGAAATATAACATTATTGGAGAGAGACTCTGTTTTGTTTTAGGAAGTTAAGGTGTCTTCCCAACTATTTTCCATCATTTAGCCTGCTTCACTATTTGCTTTATATGGGGTCATACTACATGTTAATTTGCCATCATGTCTATATTTTGTGTATTAGAGGGAGAATGTGTGAAGACTTGAGATTGTTAAGAGTGAATCAGTTCTTGCTTACACGAAAAAGTAAGAATGCAAGACGACATTGAGAAAGCAGGAATTTCTAGCATCTATGGAGGTTCAATATAAAGATATTATAAATTAATAGTCAATAAGTAGGAATAGTGATGATTAATATAAGAGGACATTGAGAAAGCAGGAATTTCTAGCATCTATGGAGGTTCAATATAAAGATATTCTAGTCAATAAGTAGGAATAGTGATGATTAATATAAGAGGACATTGAGAAAGCAGGAATTTCTAGCATCTATGGAGGTTCAATATAAAGATATTCTAGTCAATAAGTAGGAACAGTGATTATTACTTCTTCATTTAGACATGTCATTTAATGGTAAAAGCATGAACGAGAATACAAATTTATTTTGAAATTCCAGAATTGATTGTGATAGTTTTGATAACACTGACGGGGTCCATAAAATAAGTTGAATGTCTCAAGTTGAGGTGAATTGGGTAAGTGAACATTTCCAAAGCTTCTTTACAGAAGCTGTGCCCCTGGTACATGAATCACAAGAAATTCTTGCCAAAAAAAGCCACAGAAATATATTTTTCTTTGAACGCCTTACAATAAGTCACTGATGTTTGATATGAGAATGAAATTCACATGGGTTTATAGTCATTTGAGGTTACCTTTGTTATGCTTTCATGCCCCAGCTGTGGCATAAATGATAAAACCAGACATTTAGTTATGATGAAGGATAACTAATTTATTACTTAGATTTTCCCTTGCAGCAGCGTGTAATTTTGCTTGAAAATGAGATCTCATCTGATACACCTTCACCTCTGTTGCCACACCAATGATTAAACTGTTGTAATCGTTTCTGTCTTGGACTGTGAGGTGAAGTCAAGGTGCTGATTTGCACCACGGGATTCATATTCCAAAATATCGCTTCAATGCACTTATTTATTTAGTCTTGCTTCATTTTTATATTTGGATCTATTTTAAAACCACCTCATTTTGTTTCAAATTTCTGAAATAGATCCGAGTATACAAATTAAACTGTTGTAATCGTTTCTGTCTTGGACTGTGAGGTGAAGTCAATGGTGCTGATTTACACCACAGGATTCATATTCCAAAATACCGCTTCAACGCACTTATTTATTTAGTTTTGCTTCATTTTTATATTTGGATCTATTTTAAAACCACCTCATTTTGTTTCAAATTTCTGAAATAGATCTGAATATACAAATGAAGCAAAACTAAATATGGGTGTGAAGAAGTTGGGGGTGGTTGCCTAAAGAGGTAATGGAACCTTATGGTTGTGGTTTGTGGGGTTCCATTAGCAAAGGGCAAAGAGGTTTTGGAAAATTTGTTCGTTTGAGTTGGGTAGGGGGTTCTCGGGTGAGGTTTTGGAAGGATGCATGGAGTGGGGACAGCACCTTGAAAGAGCAATTTCTGCAGCTTTATCGAATTGCCTCTAACCTGGATGCTTTGGTAGAGGAGTGTATATCTCATAGTGGGGGCTCTTCGGTGTGGACTCCTTGTTTTAGGAGGAATCTCTTGGATTGGGAGGTGGAAGATGTTGTTAATATGATGGAAGTTTACACAGGTGGCCTACCAGGAGGGATAAGGAGGATGGGATGGTGTGGACATTGAATTCTTCAAGGAACTTTTCAGTGCGCTGGAAGGAAGTAGGAATAAGGATTTCCCTTGGAGGATGATTTGGACCCCTAAGGTTCCATAAAAGCTGTGTTGACCATGGATAATTTGCAAAGGAGAGGACATCATCCTTTTAGAATATGTCAATTATGCAAAGAAGATGAGGAATCGACTAATAATCTTGTCCTTCATTGCAAAGTGGCTCAGGATGCTTGGTGCCTTACCTTTACTCTCTTCGGTCAAGCATTGGTGATGCCAAGTACAATCAAGGGGATGCCTCTTTGTTGGGGTGGTTGAAGGGTAAAGAAGGATATGAGGAAGACATGGCACCTCTTAATACAATTACATTTGTGGTTGGCGGTTGAATTCAGACATGTCAGTGAATGCACTGTTATGTTACACTGACATAGTCTCTTGTTTCTTTCATGGTGTTGATGTGGGCTCAATGCGAGCTGACTTCAAAGTTACTTAACAATTCCATATACTATTTCGCTAAGATTTTTGTGATCTTACTATGCAATCTGTAGGTATTTGTTACTAGTTAGCCTTTCCAGAGCTTGCAGCTGGTTTTTTTTTTATTTTTTTTTTTTATTTCTTTCAAAAATACAAGAGACATTTGAGTAGCTTCTCAACCACTTTCTGCCTCATCTTTTTTGCAGTGCTCTCATGACTGGGTTTTATCTGTACAAGATTGCCACAGGTGGAAACCATATCCCGCCAAAGATCGAGTGATGGATTGAGAATTTCTCCCGATTACTCTAATTCCATACTGTATGTACCAGGAACACATAACTCTGAATGCATCTTTTGGATCATGTTCCATTCTTAGTTAATAGTATTGTTGTTGTGTATTGGTTGTACTGGTTACAAGCCTGGAAAGAACGATGGTATTGTCCTGAACAGTCTCTGACCAAGCTCTTGATATAGTGCTTTGTTGCATTGTTAATGAGTTAATTCTGCAGCCAATTCCATGGAAAATTTTGCACTTCTGTATGTATGGGTAGCAAGTCTACACCTAACTTCAAAAAAGAAAAAAAATGATTTCAATGAGATGGTAACAAATATTTTCAGATTAGACCACTATCTTGGCCTTTATCCCTGACACCTTACTTTATTTTCTCCAACCTCCGTGGAGCTAAGGCTGTAAAACAAGCCAAGTTATTCTAATTTAGTTTGTAATCAGTTCGGTTAGAGGCTCGGCTTGCAAAATTAAGTTCGATTTGGTAAGCAAATAAGTAGTCTAATACTATACAAAATATTAAGTTATTCAAGTTCGGCTTGATTAGAAACTCGTTGAAGATTAATTGAAGAAATAATCAAGTCGAACTTGATCACAATTTGAGACACATTTGTTTTAGTGAAGCAAGTTTGAACAACGTACTATTTGGTTTTATGTGCATGATATCTCATAGAAGCTTTAACTTTCTCTTTGATTCGACTTAAAATTTGATTCTGACTGTTTAATCTGTAGGATTCATTTTGATTCAGTAGTAGTTAGCCATTAGTTACTAATCTGCACCTGCACTGCCGACCCTCGCTCAAGTTGCCAAATTTTGGGCTCTTTTTATAATAATTTACTCAAATTTTTAGAATCCTAACTACAAAAAAGACTACCATGCTTGGGAAACAGGAGTGATTCCATTTTCCTCTCTATCTGGAGAAGAAAAAAAGTCGAAAAAATAGATTCAACGCAGAGAGGATGGCGACGTCTCCACTTTTATGTTGAGATCATGGAATGCTCAGGTACAGTAGAACAAACTTCAAATGCAGTGGAACCCCATGATTAGGAAATTCATGCAACAATTGTAGACACATTTGCAACCAAAATATAATGGTTTTATCAAAACCACAATGGAAATTTTTTGTTTTTCAAAATAAATGATGCCAAGCCATTCCTGTACTATTGTCTCGGAATCAAAGGTTCAGTGAGCTTTGATTCCCTAATATCTTTTAAATGTTTTTGGCTTTGATCTTTTTGTTACTCGTTTAAGTTGTATCAAATGAAGCTACATTGAAACCAAACAAAAGTTCCAAAAAAACTTAAAAATAAATGTTTTCTTCTTCTCCTCTTTTTCCCCCCCACCTGATTTGTTCTAACTTTCTCAGGGATGTGAAACATGATTTATTTCTTTATTTTCAGAATGACTGAGAATCTGTCCGGACATGACACAATTTTTAGTAATATGTGTTTATGCAGAACTTGAAGCCGGCAAAATGTCATTCATGACAACATTTTTCGTAATATATGTTTACAAGCAGCAAATTCATGGGTTGACCAATGGGATATACGATGGTAGACAAATAAATAATTCTAATAAAATCATTTTGTTACATAAGCAAAGGAAAAAATACTATTGTAGAAATTTGCCACTCTAATCATCATCTCCATGAAAGCTTAGGTTTGTATTAATTTATTAGAATAGAAATTTATAAACCTAGCAAGTGGAATATTTGGGGCTATGTCAACACCACCAAGATAAGATTCCACCCAAAACCAGACAAGTGAGTAATTATTTTTATACTCCACAAGTCTCTTTAAGATGCCAAAACTGTTGCAGGCTCATCTGTTCTGTTACTCAAGCATGAACATCTTCTTCACCATTTTCCTATTCCTTCTCCCCATCTTCTTTCTCCTAGTCAGAAGGAGAAGCTCATCACAGAGGCTCCCACCAGGATCACTAGGAATCCCCATCATAGGCCAAAGCCTTAGCCTTCTCCAGGCGATGAAGGCCAACACTGCTGAAAGATGGCTTGAAGAAAGAATAAGAAAGTATGGTTCTATATCAAAGCTAAGCCTCTTTGGCAAACCTACAGTTTTTATTTATGGACAGGCTGCCAATAAGTTGGTATTCACTGGCGATTGCAGCGTCATTACTAACCAGCAGGCACAATCAGTTAGGATGATATTGGGTGATCGGAATTTGTTAGAGCTCAGTGGCGAAGATCACAAGCGCGTTAGGGATGCTCTTGTATCGTTCTTAAAGCCAGAATGTTTAAAGCAGTATGTTGGGAAGATGGAGGAAGAAATCAGGGAACACCTTGAGATGCATTGGGAAGGCAAGCAAAAGGTTACGGTATGTTGAGTATCTGTCTGTTATATCTTTGTGTGTGTGTTTTGTGTCAAACACTTGGTTGGTATGTTGCTCCCATCCTGAACTTTGAAACTAAGATAAAACCTCCATTTTTTTTAAGGTACTTTTGATGTTATCATTATACATTAATCAAAAATTTCAACTTCCAAAGGAAATTCACTAGTCAAGTTGTTAAGAAAGATTTTGGTGTTGCTGCTAGGTGTTGCCCCTAATGAAGACCCTCACATTCAACATAATTTGCTCTCTTCTATTTGGGGTTCAACGGGGAGCACGAAGAGACAAGCTTGTCGAGTATTTCCAAGAGATGATACAAGGAATGTGGTCTGTCCCAGTTAACTTGCCCTTCACACGGTACAACCGCAGTCTCCGTGCGACTGCTAGGGTCCAAAACATGTTGAAAGACCTAATTCGCGAGAAGAGGGTTGAACTTGAGCAGCAGGGTGCTTCGTCTCACCAAGACCTCATCACCTGCCTGCTCAGTATCCGTGGCAAAGACAACGAAGAACTAATATCTGAAAAAGAGATTGTTCACAATGTCATGCTTGTCATGGTAGCCGGACATGACACTTCATCTGTCCTGATAAGTTTCATCATGCGACTTCTGTCCAATGATCCAACTGTATATGCAGCAGTTCTTCAAGGTATAATATACTTGATATTGTGTGATTATCCAAAGTGAATGGAAGTAACTTCCTTGTCAATTTTGGGAGGTACACTTATCAGAGAGTGGTTTGTTCTCTGGGTGTCAATTCATCAAACACTTCAATAACATAGCATCCTGACAATGTAATCACTGAAAATACATGCATGATTTAACAATTTTAATTCCCTCTTTTTTTGTGACCATCATGTTATGTTGGAAAAGGTCCAATTCCATAATTATTTGGATGTTTGTTGGTTTGGGATTGCAGAACAAGAAGAGATAGCAAAAAGCAAGCCATGTGGAGAGTTACTAACATGGGAAGACCTTGCCAAGATGAAGTACACATGGAGAGCAGCAATGGAGACCCTGAGGATGTTTCCTCCTATCTTTGGAGGCTTCAGGAAGACATTGAAAGATATTGAATATAAAGGCTACCTCATTCCTAAAGGGTGGCAAGTAAGAGAACTTCATTTTAAACCCTCCTGTCTATTTTTAATATATCAAACCAATCATTCAGTTTTATTACACTATTGCAAATCTTTGATAAGAAATACATAGTATTGACACCATTTTAATTGATAACTAGATATTCTGGGCTTCAAGCATGACTCACATGGACAGTAGCATATTCCAAGATCCATCAAAGTTTGACCCAACACGATTTGAAAACCAAGCATCTGTTCCTCCTTACTGCTTTGTTGCATTTGGAGGGGGACCTCGTATATGTCCCGGATATGAGTTTGCAAGGATTGAAACCCTAGTTACAGTCCACTATCTGGTCACTCGATTCACATGGAAGTTATGCTGCACTGATAATTTTTTCAGTAGGGATCCTATGCCAGTACCTACTGAAGGACTTCCAATTGAAATTGTGCCAAAGAAACTATGGTGACATTGATCAAATTGTTAGAGCTACCTAGAACAAATGAATCAAGACTTACTGGATTATTTATCCTGTTTATCAGATTCTCATTGTTGCTGTAACAACACTTCTATTACCCCTATACATGTAATGCGAAACAGCACGTCCATTACCAAGTACTCCAAGAGCATTTTATTTTAAACAAAACAACGGCAGCAATTATAACAACATGAATCTTGTTTTTAGATGTTAACATAATTTAAGATCATTTTGACATATTTTCCAAATGCCAAAGGCAAAAATGATATACTCTAATTTCTTCCACATGCCAATACCATTACTCTTTGTCATTTACAATAGTGTGGAGTTTGAGATTAGTTTCAGTGTATACTGTGAGGGTCACTGACAGCAGAATCTACAACCAACACTGATCAATGGCAGTGAATTTTAATTTGGCAACTTTCATGCCTTTGCATTAGACAAGATGTACATAGAAGAACAAACGACACATGAACGTGCTATTATACCAACCACCAGTGTAGCAACTACAAATCAGGAAAAACAATTAGAAGATTTTTACAGCAACCCTTTGGCCAGCAATATTATAGGGGCAGAGATGGGCAACTTTCATTCATATGAGAGTGCTGGTCCAAGGTTTTGTATCCCAGTAGGCAGTAGTTCTATTCCATAATTCCCTCAAATTTGACAAAAAGGAAAGGAGCTTCATGCAGATTATTGCACCACTTTGGAAGGCGGCTTTAATTGTTTTCAGAAAATGAGTAATATGTCTCTTTTATCTGAATTTTTGACAACTTAAAAAATTCATAAACATGTAATATGGCATGACAGAAGCTACATATCATGGACAACTAATTAGGGGGAAAAAAATTCAATCTAGTTCTAGTCTGCAACATTTATGATAATCCAATCAGGTTCACTATAGTAGGGGGGAAATTCAATTATTGTGCCATGCTACATGTACTAACTACTACCATTCTGTAGGAAGAGACGCATGCATGAAATAAAATGACAGAGCAAGATAAAATGGAAGAACAAATAAAAGGATGAAGTCACTCACAATGACAAATAAGTCTTAAAATTCCATACATGCCATTTACAGTCCAGAAGGGTATATAAGGATGTCATACTGATCCATTTCCTCAATTTCTCGTAGCCTTGACTTCAGTTCTGGACGAGGCCACCAAAGCTCCAATTTGCACAAAGACTTCAAATGCCATATCTCTTCAGGAAGTCTCCTCAGGTAAGCACAAGGATTAATAACTAAGCATACAAGGGATGGCATGGATTCCATGCCCATTGTCCACTCCTCTAGCCATTGCATTGTTTTCAGATGCAAAACCTGGAGTCGAGGAAACCCTCCTGATGAACAAGTCAGTTTTCTCCCCCAATATGAGTTGTGCTTTAGTTTGAGAACCTGAAGATTAGGTAGCTTTTCCAGTGTTGGCATTGGGTCGTCCTTGAGTTCAATATTCCACAAGGTTAAGTGCGTCAGGCTTGGAGGAAATTGGAAATCAGTTAGAACCATTGGTAATTGCTCTGATGAATCAGCCTCTCTAGCCAACCTCAGGGATTTAAGGCAGTGGAGTTCGATGAGACTTTTTGATAACACTCTGTGGTGAGAACCCAAATCTCCAAAAATTCGTAGTGTTTGGAGATTGGGTAAACTCCCAAAGACATCCTGGGTACAGCTTCTGGGACTTAGGGTTGATAAATGATAAAGACATGCCAAGGAGCTGCAATCTTTCCCTGGATGAGGGTCTGATATACTAATGGAACCAAAATTTAGATGCCTTAAGTTTTGCATCTTCCATATATCATCTGGTGAACAGCTGATGTGACTAGATGGCATATCTAGAGTATATAGATTACTGAGGTTGCACAGTGATGAAGGAATGGACCTAAGGGAAGGGACATTCAGCCTCAAATACCTAAGATAAATTAGATTTCCAATTCCATGGGGTAAATGGTCAAGAACTACAAAAGACAAGTCCAATACCCTAAGCAATCTAAAGCTAAAACCAATTTGTTTGTCAAGTTGTTGGGTTAGATGGTCATTGCCTGGGGCAAAGCAGAGTAAAGAGCGTGAATGGAGACTCAAGGCTTCTAAGTTAATGAAGTCAGCACTGTCTTCATTGATTGCATTCCGCTGAAAATCAACTCGTAATGAGTTCGGGTACCCATGGTACAAGCCAACCTGAAGGAACCTAGCTTCGCCAGCAGTTCTTTTAATAATTGTCAACAGGCAACTATTAATACGACATGTTCTGATTTTGCCATTGGATCTCCTTCTCACCATTATAACCATTCCCTTGTCTACTAGCTCTTCTAAGTACCCCTCTGCAATTGCCTCAGCGTTATCTTGAATGAAACCCTCAGCAATCCACAGCTGAAACAACTGCCGAGTAGAGATCTCAAAGTCTTTAGGGAAGACACCAAAATAGAGGAAGCAAAATTTCAAGTGGGGTGACCCATTGTAAGAATTAGAAAAGATTGTTCTGTGTAAAACTTGATATTTCAATGATTTGGAATGACATTGAGCCAGAAGAGACCTGAGAAGGTCAGCTTCTAGTTTCAACCAGACAAGATATGTCTTTTCTTTCTTTGATAACAAACCCGCGAGTAACAAGATGGCTGAGGGCCGGCCATGGGATAAATCCACCAAAGATCTCCCTACTTGCTCCAACTCTAATGGACAGTTTCCATCTTCAAAAGCCCTCTGACAAAACAGCTCCCATCTCTCCTCTTTGTCCAGAAGTGGTATATCAAAATGATAGATGTTCTGGCCAGTTACAATACCCGCTAACAGTATTCTACTTCCATTGCCATCATCAGGAAAAACTTCTTTCAAGTCTTCCCATGATTCACTACTTATATCATCAATGACTATGAAATACTTTTTGTTAATCAAGTAGTTGCGAAGAGTTCTCCGCAGTCCATCTTCATCCATCATTACAGTGGATGCATTAGGAGGCATCATGCACTTCAGTAAGGCCTTCAAAACCTCCTTGTACGACTTATAACCAGAAGGCATACGAGCCCAAGCATAACAATCGAAATAATTCTTAATGTAAACACTGCTGTAAACGTCTCTGGCTAGTGTGGTCTTACCTGCACCAACAATGGACACAATAGCAAGCTGTAACTCTCCTTTGATCAAATGATCCAAAAGCATATGCATCACATGATCACGCCTCAAGATATAAGGCTCCTTGACAATGGGTCCCCTCTCACCTCTTCCACTTCGTGCAATCAAATTATCATCCACTTCTTCAAACTGAGTACTTGTGATGACACCATACTTGGTTTGGTTTGAGTAAATTTCTCTCACCCTTAATTTGATCTTGGCTATGTTTGATTCAAATCCACAGAGAGTTTCCATTAGTTGTTGCTGATGCTTCCGCAAACTGTCACTCCTCCCCTTCTGCTTCCTCCTCATACTGCAAATGAACATGTTGATAACATGGTCGGCGTCGCGGGTGAGATTTATTATTCCCTCTGCCGCTTCATTAATAACATCACCTCTCTTCTCATCAACTTCCCTGAGGAACGAACACATCGATTTCAGCTCAGTTTGGAGGCCACGAATGTGATCTTTTACTTCATTTATCAAGCTTGCCTCCTTTAAGAGTTCATTCAATCTCATCAACAGAATCACAACATCTATCTCAGCCATCTCAACGAAACTTGTTTACAGCAAAAGATTAGATTATGGCAAGCTTGATTTTTCGATGAGAAAACTGAACTTTTGAATTTTAACTCAAGAAAAATTCCGTGGAAAGAACTGCTTGAGCGAAGAAAAGGAAACAAGAAAGAAACTAAGATGAAGAAAGAAAACTGGGTACCAATTATTTATCTTTTCCAATTGACTGTTCTTGTCTCCTGCTTCTCTGAAAGCAAACGGAAAATGCATGGCATAAGTATGGAAAACCGCAAATATTAGACCATGGAATCATGACTTTGACCGTTGAATCATTACTTTGAATAGAATTGGGGACCGGTGAAATTCAAGCCCTGGACAATGAATCCCCCCACCCACAACTCTCCATTTCTCTCTCTACTAAACCCTCACTCTCCGTCAAGCTTCACTAACTCTAGCTCTGTCTCACCCACTCTCAAGTAGACCAATTCGTCCTTGAACTGTTTTTCAAGTCAAAGAAAGCGAAATGAGTATTTATAATAAAGGTTTTTTAAGTATCAGGCTTTGAACAGTTTTTTAAGTCAATGGAAGTGAACTGAGTATTAATAGAAAAGGGTTTTTTTTTAAGTATCAGATTTTTAATAATAAAGGTTTTTTTTAATTGATTTTTATTTAAATAGTGTAAATATTTTATTTATTTATTTTATTATTATTGTCATTGTTATTTATATAATTGATGGCCGCATGAGTTCGATTTTTTCTACAATTATTGTATAAAAAAATATTAATAATAATATAAGTTTTTGAAAAATTTTCTTAATCAGATCGAAAAATAATTTTTAGGCTTTTATAATAAATTATTCACGAATTTGTAATAAATTACATGAGAAATAATGAAGATTAAAAAAATAATTTAGAACATCTCCAACTAATCTAGAATTAAAAAGAAAAATGACTTGAACACATTTTTATAAATGAATATGAACGTTCATTTGCAATATTCAAATACAAATATTGAGAAAATAATTTAAAAATATTTTCAAGTTACTATTAAAATAAAAATAAATTTGAAAATAATGAATTTGGAGATGTGAAAAGAAATTAGTATCTACTTTCATATTGATTTAAATAAAATATTAAAAATTCAAAATGAAGAAGATATTAAATTTGAGTGAGTTGGATATGTTCTTAAATTGAGAAGAAGACAAATGGAAATTTCGTCTCACAATTGTCAATTGAAGTTTCCATTCTTCTTCCCCGTTTGGCGTGTCTACTTCTAGTCTGCATTATTTACTGTTATCCGAAGGGAGTGAATTCAACCACCAGACATGCAGACTACACAGAGATTCAGCTTTGACACATTGTATTCAGAAATGAAACATATATTTATTAAATAAAACTTAATTTTCCACGGTTATTACCAACCCAGTCTACTGACTCGTAGTTAGAATCCTTACTTTTCTTGGTCAAGTTTCTTCAAGCTCACGCGGTATCAGAACTAGAACAACTACATAGAACAAATCATGTGGAAATCAAACCTCTGGAGCCAAAACGTCAATGGTCGTCGTGAATCAAAACTCATAGTCACAATTTTTTTTGTGAAAGAGCTCCTGCAGGCTAGTTTCGACACCCGAAGAGATTCTTGAGGTATTCCAAAAGCTCTCTTATTTATTTCTAGAATTCATTCTTTGAATTTGTTCTTTGGTATTTTGAAGTTTGTTTAGCATTTTTGTTTCAATTTGTACAGTGATATTTGTTCGTCATTCTTATTTGATTCATTCACTGTTTTTTCTCCTTAGAAATGAGCATTGTATCAGATTTTGCTGTTTCTGTCATAGCATATATCTTAGAGCGCTCCTGTACTCCAGTCAAGCAACGCATATGTCATCTGGTTCGATATAGAAGCAATGTCCGAAATCTTATGGAACGAGTTCAGACACTGAAGGCTGTGAGAGATGATGTGCAAGAACTGGTGAAAGCGGGCCAAGATAAAGGAGAGAAGATAAAATCTGAGGTTTCAAATTGGCTAGCTCACGTGATTCAGATTGAATTGGATGTCGAGACTTTAGAAGACAAGTTCAATAAAAACGAAAGGCAGGACTGTTGCTTTGGGTGGTGTCCTGATTGGAGTTCGCGGCATCAATTGAGTAGAAGTGCGAAAAAGAAGACAGAGGAGATCAATGTGCTCCTATCCAAAGGTAAATTTGATGGTGTATCTCTCCCTGCAGCTACTCCTGGTGTGGATGCCATGCCTACTCCTGATTTTGTTCCACTTGAATCTTCAATGCTGGCAATAGATGAGATCATCAAGACACTCAAGGATGAATTGAACAATATCAGTGTCATTGGAGTATGCGGTGCTGGAGGGATAGGCAAAACAACACTGATGAAACAAGTAGCAAAACGAGCTAAAGAACATAATCTCTTTGATGATGTTGCAATAGCCACTGTTTCCAGAAATCCTAATTTGAAGGAGATACAATGTGAAATTGCAGAGCTAATAGGTTTGAGAATCGAAGAAGAGAGTTTATTGGGAAGAGCAACTAGACTGTCTGACAGATTGAAGCAAAAAAGTAAGGTGCTTGTGATCTTGGATGATCTCTGGGAGAGACTGGAATTGGAGAATGTGGGAATTCCTTATGGTAATGAACACAACGTTTGTAAAATTGTTGTAACAAGTAGAAGCTCAAAAGTCTGTAGTGACATGGACGCCAAGAAAATTATCAAAATCAAGGAATTATCTAGTGAAGATTCATGGAGTTTGTTCACGAGGAAGGCAGAAGATCTTATTCACTCTCCAACTCTGTGTCAAGCAGCCTGGAAAATAGTTGGTGGATGTGGAGGAAATCCGAATTCAATTGTAACAGTTGCAAGGGCACTAAGAAATAAGACTC
Source organism: Nyssa sinensis (assembly GCA_008638375.1). Taxonomy (NCBI): domain Eukaryota; kingdom Viridiplantae; phylum Streptophyta; class Magnoliopsida; order Cornales; family Nyssaceae; genus Nyssa; species Nyssa sinensis. Next base: position 13,111,070 of record CM018047.1, read on the forward strand.
TGGATGTGTGGAACAATGCTGTTCAGACACTAGGAGAATGCAGGACAACTAGTTCTAGTGGAGTCCCAGTAAAGGTGGTTTTATGCTTGAAGTTTAGTTACGATCAAATAGAAAATGAGGCTGCCAAACAATGCCTCTGGTTTTGTTGTCTGTTTCCTGAGTACTACAGCGTTACGATGGAAGAACTTGTGGTATATGGATTGGTGGACAGGTTATTTCCAGAAGCTGGCACTCTTGCAGAAGTCAGGACTGGAATGCTTTCAGTTGTAGACTTCCTTAAATCTGCTAACTTCTTGCTAGAGGCTGATAGAGAAGGGTCCTTCAAAGTTCATGATGACACTCGGGATGTGGTCACATCCATCGCATCTGAAAGAGGGTACAATCTTATGGTTAAAGCATTGACAGCATGGCCGGCAGAAGGGTTGGAAAGTTGCAAGAGGATGTCATTGATAGACAGAGGCATTAGAAAACTGCCTGATAAACCTGAATGCCCACAACTCCTAACTTTGTTCCTGCAGAACAATGCTTTTGAGAATATCCCAGATAGCTTCTTTCAGAGCATGAGAGCACTTCAATTTCTGGATTTCAGTTACACTTACATTTCATCGCTACCGCGCTCAATTCAGTGCTTGGAAGGCTTACTTTCCCTTCGTTTGGAGAATACTCATTTGAGAGATGCATCTCTTCTCAACAAATTAAACAAACTTGAAGTCCTTATCCTCAGAGGGTCTAGGTTGGAGCAGTTGCCTAAAGGACTTGAAAAAATGACCAATCTAAAGCTCTTAGATCTGTCAGATAATTCCTACCTTCAAGGAATTCCATCTAATGTTATATCAAAGCTCTCTCAATTGGAAGAACTCTACATTGGGAATAGCTTTGGGGATTGGGAGATTGAAGGGGATGGAAGCCAAAATAAGGCTAATTTCTCAGATGTGGCAGCTTTAGCTCGCTTGACTGTTCTTCACATCCAAGTCAAAAATGCAAAATGTTTGTCCATAAACTTTGACGGTCGTTGGGAAAAACTGCAAAAATTTCGCATCTGCGTGAGCAATGATTACTCCGACATAACATCTGCAAAGAGCATGCACTTGAAGAATCTATCATACCCCATTGCCAATTGGGTTAAGCTGTTGCTTGAAAAGGCAGAACACCTGGTTCTTACCCGTTCAATGGATCTTGAAGATATTATGCAAAAAGATGTGCAGAGTCTCAATGGATTGAAGTCTCTCCATCTTCGTGCTTGTAACATGAATTACGTTTTCCGGTCTCATATGTTTCAGAAAGTAGAAAATCTGGAAGAACTTCATATTGAATATTGTTATTCGCTGAAGGAAGTGTTTCACTTGGAAGAGATTGAGGAAGAAAATGCCAAGCTCACAAGATTAAGGGAATTGATCTTGGTGGGTCTACCAAATCTGATGAGCATATGGAATGGCAATCTCTCAGTTGCACACCTTGAGAACCTGAATGTGATGAAGGTGGAGGAATGCTGGCAGTTGAGAAATCTCTTCTCGGAGGTTTTAGCTCGAAGACTTCGTCAATTGGAGCATCTCGCCATCATTAACTGTGACAATATGGAGGAAATAATTTCAAATCAGCAAGCAGAGAAGGATGAAGCTGCATGTATGATGAATCTTTCCAATATTCCACCACCTAGGCCCTTCCAAAACTTGCAGAAGCTGATTATCTCCAAATGCAAGAAAATGAAGAGAGTATTATCAGTTAGTCTTGTTCGAGGTCTTGAGCAACTTGAAGAACTTACCATAGTCGAATGTAATCAGATTGAGGAGATCATTACAATGGCCATGGGGGAAGAAGACAACAAAGAAGGAGATCAAAACATGCTGCCCCAGCTAAAGATTCTAACATTGCAAAATCTGCCAAAGCTTGGTACCATCTGCAACGACGAATTACTTCTTGAATGGCCTTCCCTGCGAGAGCTTCAAGTGTGGAACTGTCGGAATCTCAAGAAACTCCCTTTGGGCTTGTATGATGCACCCAGACTCAGGAAGATCAAAGGACATTTGACATGGGTTGGAGGGTTAGAATGGAAGGATGAGAACGCCAAAAGATGGCTGCAACCACTCCTCACAGAAGAGTATGCATCAATCTTCTCATAATATCAGTAAGCCTTCTGTTCAATGTTTTTTTAATTTCCCATAGTTTGAAATGGCTATATTTCAATTGCTATCAGGCGTTCTATCAGATGAGTAATAAGTGCTTTTTTTTATAACATAAATGGCCAAATCAATTATTTACTAAAATCTATTTCCTGCTTCCAAGTGGCGTAAGTGTTCACTCCCTGTGCAGTTGGCGTGTGTTCGATTCTCCCTCCCCGTCATTATATTTTATAAAAAAAAAGACATTTTGTCTCATTTGAGACGTAATCTCAAGCCAATTACGTTTTTGGTTCACATCTCTAATGCTACTAAAGATTAGACTATTTACTTTCCCCGTCGAGAACATATAAACAGACAACAAAAACAATTTTCCTGATATTCAGGTTTATATTTTACATAAATGATCCAAACCCTTTTTCTCTGGTAAGTAAATAAAGAAAACTGAATTTCAGGTTTATATTTTACATAAAGTAAACCCAAACTTTGCCTTAAAGATACTGACAGAAAATGCTTTCTACGAACAGAAGGAATAACAAATCCCACAACATTCTTTTATGGGTGATATGCTAAATAAAAAAACATTTTAAATAGTTCAAAGATGAAAAAGTCATCAATGATTTAACACACCTGTTACAAAAAGAAAAAGCTTAATAACCTGTTGGCCACGAGACTGTCAAAGTTATAAATGCAACTATTTTCTTGCAAGCAAATATGGTTATGAGTCTTCTGACAGTTTGGGTTGGTTTGTGAAGGAGTCTAGGGAGCCTTTTGGGTGTAGCATCTGGAGGGGTATTCAAAGAGGCAAGAATGAGTTCATGAACTCTATTCGCTTCGGGTTGGGTAGGGGTCGGGAGCTAGATTTTGGAAGGATCCGTGGTGTGGTGATGCCCCCCTTGAGGAGCTTTTTCCGACTCTTTTCAGTCTCTTCTCAAACAAGGAGGCCTTAATGGAGGACTCTATGCTAGTGGTAGGGGACTCGCAGGTATGGGGCCCTTATTTTAGAAGGAACTATTTTGATTGGGAGCTTGTGAAAGTGGAGGAGTTATTTAGAGTGCTGGCTAGAAGGAATTCACATGAGCAAGTTAAAGACAGGATGATCTGGAAATTGAATGGCGGCAAAAAGTTCAGTGCGCTTATTCTATAAGCTTTTGGTAGATCAAAGAGCGGTTCCTTTTCTATGGCAACTTAACTGGAGGTCCAGAGTTCCCAAGAAAGTTGCTTTCTTTTGTTAGGTAACGGCGTGGGATACTATTCTCACGGCTGATAACTTCCAAAAAAATAGACTTTCACCTTCCGAATAGATGCTACATGTGCAAGGAGGCGGAGGAGTCTGTAGATCATCTTTTAAGTGCATTGCCCGGTGGCTAGTGAAATGTGGAATACGATGCTCACTTTGTTTGCAGTTCAATGGGTGATGCCAGAGTCGGTTCAGAATGTTTTGCTTGGATGGAGAGTTGCATCCGTAAGTATTGCAAGAGAGCTTAGAAAGTCACTCATTTGTGCCTTCTTTGGTGCATTTGGAAGGAGATGAATAAAATAACTTTTGAAGGCGTGGAGCTCTTTCTCTTGCTCAGGAGACTTGAGGATTCTTTTTTTAAATTACTATTTTTTTGGCTCGAGGGAGATTGCCCCTTGAGTGTTGATAGTTTTGTTACCTTTTTTAGGGATGTTAGGCTTTGATTTGTTGCCTCCCTAATTTTTTTTTTTTTTTTTGTATATGGGTTTGCCCCCTCCTTCGGGCACAAAGTATATATATCTTTAATATTTACCGATCAAAAAAAAATTTCTTGCAAGACTCGAGTAATTTTCAAGTGTCTAGATATCCCATTTAAAGCAGAAAATGTATGGGTAGGCATATAATTAATATCCCATTTATTTTTTTTCAAACAACAAAGACCATCAGCAGCATTTACAACAATAGGAGCTTAGGTGCCGGTGTGGACGGACACCAACTCAGGTCATTTCAGCATATTACATAATTCCAAATGCTAAAAAGAATGATTAATTTAAGTTGTGTTTGGTACAATGAATTGGAGTTTGGAATAGAAATTGATTGGAATTAGAGATAAATTAGTTGAAATTTTACAAATTCCATAGTACTAAAACATAGGCTGACACCAGCTCAGGTCATTTCAACATATTACATAATTCCAAATGCTAAAAAGAATGATTAATTTAAGTTGTGTTTGGTACAATGAATTGGAGTTTGGAATAGAAATTGATTGGAATTAGAGATAAATTAGTTGAAATTTTACAAATTCCATAGTACTAAAACATAGGCTAATTTCTATTTTTTCAAATTCCAATTCCTCTGTATCATTTAGACACTGAAGTTATAGTTTTCCATGCATACGAGCCAAATATACAACCAACATTGATTGATGTCGACCAACCTTAATTTGTCTTTCACGCCTTTGCATCAAAGAATATGTATACAGAAGACCAGATGAGACATGAACGTGGATTGTACCAACGATTGGTAGACCAACTCCAAACAGGGGAAGACAGAAAACTTTCAGCAATCCTTAGACCTCGAGTATTTTGGGGGAAGAGACGGGCACCTTTCATTCATATGGGGATATGGATCCATCGTATTGTATTCCGGTAGTTCCATTCGATACTTTCCTCGAATTTGACAGAATGGAAGCTTCACATTGTCTCCGTCATTGCACCACTTTGGCAGGCGGCTTGAATTGTTTTCAAAAAACTTGAGAGTATAAGCGTCTTTAATCTGCAATTTTACAAGATAAATTAGTATATCCTCAGTTTCACAATCTAATCACTCGGGGATTACTTTCAATTGGACATCCATATTAGGCTTGACAGTTTAAATTTCTTTTTGTAATAGTACAATATTCATTAGTTTTTCATCTGCATCTAAGATAAAGCAGAGGCATGAAGAAAGTAGTAGTTTCATTAAAGAAAAAAATCATCATCAATAATTCATTGTAAACAGGGGGGGGGGGGGGGGGGGAGGGGAATGTGAGGCAGCAATTGGATATCATTCAATTTACAGCCCAGCCCAGAGGATATCCTTACACCAATAAAATTGAATAACTCTACCACCTGAATGCTGGACTTAAATTCTTTTTTTTTTTCTTCTTGAGAAATCATTATCTACGGATAACCCAAAATTAATCTGTAATGAGAGATTGTGACTTGTTGAAACTAGAGTAACTTTGAATATTCAAAACAAACTCACCGTGAACTCGGTAACTTGAATAGAGCTTGAAATAGTATCAAAGAGTCCTGCCTCCTTGTACATCTCCAGAATGAAAGCAACACAAGACGTTGACTTCCCATCAGCGTACTGCCAATCATCCTGCTCCGGAATAGTCAGCAATTCATCAAAAGATGAACCACGTTTTTCAGTTTCTACAAGAATTTCAGGAAGACCAAGGCCCTGCATGGAACAGAAAAGTCACACAAAGTCGAACAAATAAAGTTCCGTTACCTAGTGTTGGTCCTGCAACTTCTGTAAATCTAGGGTCTTAGAAGGATTGGATTGGGAACAGACCTAATCTTTGACATTATTTTGCACAAAGTCATTGCTCACGGACATGAACATGTGTTCTTATGCTTGGCGGCATGATCATTTATCATTGCACTAATAATTATGTTATCCAAAAAATATGACTTTATCCAGACCTAATGGCCGTCCATGTTCCCCAAAAAATATGATAGCGTGATGGCTAAGATCAAAGCCATCATGTCTATCTGCCCAAGAGATCCCAGGTGGGACTCATGAGCTGCCACTGCCAATTTTTTCGTATGGTCTAGATGACAATTCCTCATTTTTATACCAATAATATAGAAGAGATGCAGAGGCTTAATATGTCATTCATCAACAGGAGTGTCCAAACAGTTAGCTGTATCAGTTATCCTCCTTTGTGCAAGAAAATCCCATTCCTTCAATCTACTTTTCAATGAGAAAACCCAATAACTTTAGTCAACAAGATTAAAACCAGATTGTTGCAACACCTGAGTCCCAAGACGCTTATTCAAGGCTTCATTCCACATGTTTGCAGCATAGGCAGGCTGTATTTGATTCCAAACAGTCATAACAGAAGCAACCTGTACCAGAGTAGAACTGACAATCAAAACCAGTAAATGAAAATAAACAGGTAATGTGCACACAAACACACAAATATATAAATATATATATATATAGAGAGAGAGAGAGAGAGAGAGACATCATCATTTTTCAAGTACTAGATAGTGTGCAAGCGTGGTGGAATACATTGATGGCTTGTGGAATGGTATTGTGTGGATTCCAATCTTTAGGAGAGCTTTTCAGGATTGGGAATTGCCATTGATGGAGGCTTTGCTCAAGGTATTATATGATAGCAATTTGATGGTGGGAGGTGAGGATAGGGTCTACTGGCAACCTAATACTAATGGGATTTTCAGTGTGAAGTCATACTATAAGGTGCTAAGTGGAAACAGTGGACAATGTTTTCCTTGGAAAGGAGTCCAGAAAAGGCTCCTTCAAAGGTTCTTTTCTTTGCATGGAAAGCAGCGTGGGAGGCGAATCTTACTATTGATAGTTTAAGAAGGAGAGGTATCATTTTGGTAAACAGATGCTGTATGTGTAAGCAAGAGGACGAATCTATCAATCATCTCTTACTGCACTGTGGACTGAGGTATGGTCAGTTTTTGGCATTTTTTGGACCAAGCACAGATCGGTTAAAGACCTATTGTCCTCCTGGAGTGCTGCATGCCCTTTGAAAAGACACAAGGAGGTATGGAATGTTGCTCACTTGTGTATTATGTGGCACATTTGGCTAGAGAGAAGCAGTCGGATTTTTTAGGGGGTAGAGAATTCTGTTCATAGTATTAAAAAAAGGATTCTGTTCATACCTTTTTCTTTTGGAGAGTTGGGAAATACCTTGTTTCTCTTTTTGATTTTGTTGATTTTTTGAGGGAGCTCCATTGTAAGGAAGGTTGTAGGTAGTTTCCCTTGTTTTGTATTATGGGTTGTATCCCCTTTGGCACTCGTTTTTGTAATATGCACTCTTATCAAAAAAAAATATGTTTACATGTTATACTCCAATACAAAAAAAAAATCCAAAAGTAAATACAAACTTCGTGGATTTCAATGGTATAGGGTTTTTTTTATATACAAGTAAATGATTTTTTTCTTTTTTTGGATAGGTAAATCACACACGCCCACACATTTTGCCCCTAAGGGGACTTGAACCCTCAACCTCCCAAAGAAAGTACAAACCAAGCTAGAGCTTGTTGGTTATATAAGTAAATGATAATCTATAGAAGCAGCCACCAGGGGATGAACCCATTTACAAAAGAAGGAAAGAGAATAAAATTACAATCTCAAACCTTCTAAAAAGTCAACAAAAGAATCTACACAAAGGATATGGTTCCAATACCCAAGAGAATAACAATTTCAAAAAAATTATCTTTAAATCTAAAAAGATTCAAAAATCCTTCCATTCCTCTCCCTCCACAAGCACCACAAAAGACAAAAGGGAGCTACATTTCACACTCTCCTCATGTACCATGCTAGTGCCACACAACCACCTTGCCAACCCATCGAGAATTCTCGAATAGAATGGGGCAAAATTCACTAACCACCAAAAAGCGAGGAAAAAAAATACATCATCTCCCTAGCATAGGAGCAATGGAAAAAAAAGAAGGTTATTGGCTGTTTCTTCCTCGACCTTGCACATGTAGCACCGACTAGCCCTATAAACCCTCTTTTGCAAATTGTCCTAGGTTTAAATTGCCTCCCATGCAAAGGACTAAACGGGAAGAAAAAAAAGAGCAACCTTGTACGGGTTGTTGAACCCCCAAATGATTCTCCAAGGGAACTCCCTATGCTCTCTCCCAACAAACACTTTGTAGAATAGCCTCACAGAACTTTTGGAACTATCCAACTCCCATTTAATGGTATCCTCCTTGCCCTCCACCGGCTTGAACTGGTTAAGGACTCCAACAAGCATTTGTTCTACTTTTGGGTTAGGGAAGCCATTTCCTTGTATTTAGACAATTTCATAAATTATTTTGAGGAACTTAGGCTTTAATTTTTGTAACATCTTCCTTTTTTTTTGTATATATGAGTATGCCCCCCATGGGTGCCTTTGTTATTATATATTCTTTTTACCAATCAAAAAAACACCCAAAGCTTCCCTCCATTCCCAATTTTGGAAATTTCTTCTAAAATGAGGAGTCGAAACCACACCACCCTCGGAAAAGGAGAAAATAAATCTCTATATAAGCATTTCAAAATACCTCAACGCATTTCAAAATCTCTATATAAGCCCCACTTATATAAAGAAAATCTCTCAGTTTTCAAAATACCTCAATGCATTTCAACTTTGCAATATATATAAGCCTACCCTTATTGTATCGTATTTTAGAGCATTTGGTGTTCACGATCCAGTTCCATGTACCAGAACAACGCATGCTCCAATCGGAAACCATCTTTTTCTAGATTTTATTTTGACAAAATTGTAATAGATTTGAGGTATTGTTCTGATTGTGCACTTTTTGTAAAACTAAAACATTCTTTAGAACTTAGGTAAAACTCCAAAAACATCATTTTTAATGGACTTCATTTCTAAAATGAAAGAGCAAAACCTCTATCAATGCAGGAAGCACAATGTGAAGTTTTGCTATTGATTGTCAAGATTTGAGCTAAGCATTTCATGCAACCTGATATTATTTTGGAACAAGTCAATCAATTTTTCTTCAGCAAGTTTCTAAGTGTACTTCATCAATTTTTACAGGCAAGATATTATTTAAAAGAAATTTATATAACAAAAGATGACTTGAATTTACCACAGCAAAATGATGAGGTTTATAGATAGCTAGCTATTCACTATATAAGTACATCTCAGGAATAAGCAAAAATCAAAGGACATAGCAAATCCAAAAGTAGACATGCAAATAACTTTGCAATCCATATATACTGAGAATTACAATTTAGATTATTCTTAGTGTAGTACTAATTTAAAGTTATATCATTGAAATTAACTCATACAAATTATTAATAATCTTGTGATTATATGATTTTAGAATTAGCTCACAACTCTAAAATTTTAGATCTTGTAATGTACTTCACAGACCATGGTTGAAAGGAAATAAAAGGTCTAGTAACTGGTATGTAATTCTGAGACAAAATTATCATAAACCATACACTACTACAACAACAAAGGAAATGTGGAAGCATTAAAGGAAAGGGAGGGAAAAAAGTATAGCATCCTCTTATTGTGGCCTAAAAGTAAAATAATTAATACCAGATGAGCATCCAAGGGTGGTGGATAGTTCCTGTCAATAGTGTCTATCCAGCTAAATATCATGTTATGATAACCATACGGCTTGCCTGACATGCTTAGTGCATACTCCCAAGCAGCAGTCTCATTAAACTTGGCTCGGATATCAGGATGCAAAGGAAGCAATGCAATATGCGGATTGGAATCATCTTTGGTCAGCTCAAAATCCCACCATTCATCCCATGGTAAGACAGCGATAATATCTTGTCCCTAACATGAAAATGTGAAACACTAATTATGCATCATCACCAAGACATTTGCAGAAAAGAGGCAGTATAAGGAATTAACAACAAATTTGTAGGAGTACAACATACTAAATAAATTACATATTTTAGAAAGAATCCCCACACAATCTCCACTTGTACAGTAATAAGCTCATCTAAAGAAATAAAAACTCACCAAGGTCAAAAATAGGCAACTTAAAATTTTTATTTGGTAATGGCTTAAGTTCTCAAGGAAGGTGCTTCAATTCCAATAAAGAAATCCTATACTCGCCAAATCTCTATAACAAATTTCTATCCCAAATTAACTACATGATTTAAAGTATTGATAATATGATGCCACATCATTCGGGATAAAAATTTGAGAAGTGTAGCATTGCTCATTCCAAAATCCAACAAGAGTTGAGTAACTGTTGAATAAACAAGATCAATAAAGATTAAGTTCCATCTGATTACATTTAAGAAAGGAAAGTATATAATCATGTTATTTATGTGACTATGAAATTGCACGCCTCAATGTGTATTCAACATGCTGTACACAATCGGTCGGTGAAAAAAAATCCAACCAATTAAAAAAAAAAAATTCTTCCCTCGGTGTAAATAACGCAATAGTCAATAACATCTTTACCATCTAAGCTAAAAAAGGGGAAAAAATTAGTAGGACTAATGGAAAATTAAGGAAGAAGAAGAAAATTTCCCAGAAAAGTTTAATTATCTTGTGCAAAAATGCTACATTAAAAAAAAATACTTGGAATACCCTAAAAGGTGATGAAATAAGGAATAATAAATTAAGTTGGTTACAACTAGGGGTGTCAATTTTGGACACGACACAATACAAAGTTAACGGGTTTGGGTTGAGTATAAACGGGTTAACACGTATAACACAATTAATAAGCATGTCATGTTTGAGTTTTAGTAATGTCAACCTGTTTAACACGACTTAACATATTTAAGTACAAAAAAATACTATAAAGTTTTTTTTTTTTTTGGATTGGTAAAGTATCACTAAAAAGGGCACCCGAGGACGGCAAACCCACAAGTACAAAAGAAGTGGACCGGCTACAAAATTAAAACCTAAAATCCCCAAAAAAATTCGTAAGTTTTTTTAAATACATAGAGTATTCTTCCTTAATCCAAAAAAAGAGACTACACAAAAACCAATCTTTAAGTCTCTTAAGGGGTATTTCCACCTCTTAAAAAATTCCATTAATTAAAGTAATTCGTCTCACATCGAAAGTTTATCAAGATTTGGAGACTGTTTTGCTTATAAAAAGAGGTTTATACTTTTTTTGGTCCTACGTCCAAAGTTTACCAAACTTGAAAATTATCAATACATATAAAAAGATTGGTAACCTTTTTATTTAAAAAAATAAAAAATAAAAATAAACAGGTTAATCGTGTCTACACGTGTAACCTGTTTAATAAATTAATCGTATTTGGATTTCGAAACTTGACAAGATTAGTTAATAGTGTCGGGTTATGGTTGACACATATTTTCAAATATTTATGCATTGACACGACACGCTAACACAAATTAACACCTCTAGTTACAACCTCAATAAAAATATTAAAAAAAAGGCACAAAAGAGAACATTGGTGCAACAGCTATACAAGTACGAACATATGTATGTTATGTTCATAGCTACAACATCAAAAACCACATTATTCCAAATAAGAAGAAGTCTAAATTTCAAAACTATATTATATTTAAAATAAACTATTAACAAGCTTCAACTTATGGAAAAGCATCAATGGAATGAATAGCAAAACTTCAAATACTGACACCTAAGAAGCATGGGTATGGGGCACGGGCACGGGACACAAATACGACATAATGCGGACATACCAACACAAGAATTTTTCAAGACACGGACACAGACACAGACACATTAGGGACACACTGAATAATATATATATTTATATTTATAAACAACCTATATTCAAAACAAAGTCTAACATTTCAGAGATTTGCAACATCAAGAACCCAACATTGGGAAAAAAAGATCACCCCTTCCCCTAACAACCAAAAAAAAAAGCCCTAGCATTACCCCCAATGTGTTAGGAAAATGGTTATGGAAATTTGGTGAAAGTGACAGTGAGCTTTGGAGGGAAATCATTGTTTCCAAGTACGGGTGTGGTAGTGGGGGTTGGTGCTCGAGCAATGGGGAAGGCCCAAGGGGATGTGGTCTTTGGGATTTCATTAGAGGTGGTTGGAGGGTTTTCTTGGATAGATGTTGTTTTGTTCTTGGAAATGGTAGTAGGGTGAAATTCTGGGATGATGTTTGGACTGGGGACGTGTCATTGAGGGTGAAATTCCCTAGATTATACAGTCTGGCTAGCAATAAGACGACTTGGGCTAGCGAGTGTTTGGAGAAAGTTGGGAACAAGCTTATATGGTGTCCCCGCTTTAGGAGATTTTTTTTTTATTGGGAATTGGAAGAGGTGAGTTCTTTCTTTTGTTACCTCAACAACTACCGGGCTATGGAAGACAGGGAAGATAAGAGAGTTTGGCGGCTGGATAAGAAATCTTTTTCAGTTCGATCCTTCTATAAGAGCATGTTCGATTTGGATAGCCCTCCCTTTCCATGGAAGCTCATTTGGCATTCAAAAGCCCCTCCTAAAGCTTCTTTCTTTGCTTGGGAAGTTGCTTGGAGGGCTATATTAACTGGGATAACTTGAAAAAAAGAGGTTTTATCTTAGCTAGCAGATATTATTTATGTAAGAATGATGAGGAAAAAGTGGATCATGTGCTCCTTCACTGTCATGTTTCATGGAGTTGTTGGAATATTATTTTTGCTCTGTTTGGCTTCTCATGGGTTATGTCAGGATCAGTAAAAGATTTTCTCTTGGCTTGGGAAGGTTGCACTCTCCCAAATGAGATCAAGAGTGTTTGGAGGCTGGCCTCGTTTTGCCTCTTGTGGTGTATTTGGACTGAAAGGAACAACCGTATCTTTGAAGATCTGGAGCTCTCTACTCCCTTCTTTAAAGATACTTTTTTGCGCTTACTATTTTTTTGGGCCAAAGAGGCTTTCCCAGTAAATGTTTATTCTTTTGTAGATTTCCTGGGTTCTCTAAACTCGATGTAATTTTTTGGGATTTTTGCCCTTGATGCCCTTCTTGGGCACCATTATATATACAACTCTTACTAATCAAAAAAAAAAAAAAAATTACCCCCAATGTGTCCTCAACGTGTCCCCAATGTGTCCTTGCTCCGTGTATCAGGTTACATGTTCTCAAGTGTATGAAATTTAAAAATAAAAATAAAAAACTGGATACTCATTTTAACATGTCGGACCCTGTTCCAAACATGCCCGACACCGACACTCTAGCATCAAATAGGTGTATGTGCTTCATAGATAGAGACTTACTAAAAAAAACTTTACGCATAGGGAGGGGGAGGGTGGGGGAGAGAGAGAGAGAGAGAGAGGTTGCAGCTTTGTCCATGTGCACCTAAAACGTAATCTGCAACCATGTATAGCATGGTATCATGTACCTCTAATCATTATGCATTCCCTTATTCGAGTGTCATACACTCTCTTTCTGACAAGGATCAATGATAGAAAATTAGAAATGCAACCAATGATATACATGAGAAGGCATAACGCTTGGTTCTAAAGCTCAAATCTGATCAATGTGCCAAGTAGATGTGGGCTCATAATGTGGTCCCAGAGTCATACTTTGGCTTCAGTCAGTTGATTTAAGTCATGTATATTTTGCTCTTTTATTAAATTTACTTTCAATTTTTATGTTAAAAGTAGGATATAGCAGCAATGGACTGTAATGTTGCTTTCACACAACTACATTGAGCTATTATCAGACCATTATAATGTCAAAATATTTAAACTACAGCAGCAATGAGATTGTGGACTCTTTTGCATCTATTTGGGTCCCTTTAATAATATCTTAACTTTACTTTAGCATTAATTTGTTTTTCTTAAGCTTGACATGCCATGAAAAGGATTCAAGATATAGAACAGAACATTGAGAATTTCTAGCTTGATGCTGCTTAGAAGGTCTCATTGTATTGTTCCTAAAAAGTGATTGATCAATTGCCCGGGACAGGCTAGGTACGACTGTCTAGGATTCTTTCATATGTTTCATTATGATCTAATACCTCCCCCCCCCCCCCAAAAAAAAAAAAAAACAAAAACACTTTAACACGCACACGCACACAATAGAATCCTAATGAACCTCAATCCTATTCCAAGATCCCTCTCCTACCAATACCAAATTACTCCATTCCATTTGACATCAACTATAACTCTTTTTCTCCATTATAGTCCTAAATTTTGAAAGATGAAATTCATTTTTCTTTTTGATGTGAAAGATCCAGCATAATGTTTCTCCACTACAACGAATTAAAATATAGGTTAGTAAATACACTCTTTCCTGTTTTCACCTCTCATGAAATTATAATATACATAATTGCAATAAACTTTTTGATTTTTCAAAATTGATAATAGATGAGAAGTCTATAAAGACACAAAAATTGTCCCTTTGCTCCATGGAAACTGAAACAAGTTTTCCGGGGGTAGATCAGAAATGAGAAAGCAAATTTACAATACTGAGGAAATATTTAGAAGAAAAAAAATGAAGTGAAAAAGAAGGAAGAAAGAACAAAACCAGAAGGAATACAAATGCTTTAAATTTAATATGACACTGATTTTCAGGTTATGTAGTTACTAGAATACTTCAAGCTTTAGCAACTTTTATGGCATCACTTACCTCCTCATTTTCATGTCCAGATTCCCCAACCCATAACTTTCCTTCAGAATCTTTTAAGCAAACAGCCGTATGCCCGGCATAAGCTCCAGTTACCCATTTCTCTAGCGTCTCAAAACCACCCCACCGGCCACGAATTTTTGATATTGCAAGGAAATCTCCAGAGTGAATATCATCAACACTAATGTTTGTAACCCATGGCTGAGGGCGTTGTTCAAAGGAAGCCCCCATATGCTTCTTGAGAAAACCAATGTTTGAATTCTCACCCCATCCAGTATTTGTGAATAAGGGGAAGACATCCCACAGCGCTTGAAGGGTTCCCAACATCCCTGCTTGCATGAGGAAAATAGAAACCCCCCTATGTTTCACCTGTTTTCATAGTTAAAAGGGAAGAAAAAATCATCTAACATAGAAATTCCTGCTTCAAACCAAACTGGAACATGTAGCAAGCCCTGGATACTAGAAAGAGCCAACTTACATATTCAAACTCAGCTTTTCCTTCCCATTCCTTGATTTCAAGGGTATGTTCACGCGATAAAAAGTAGTAATCCCATGTCACACGATATGGAGTCGCAAAGACATAAAGATCCATACATGTCCAACTATGGGCATCACTAACCTGCAGAAGAAAAGAGATTCATCATCGGAGTCATTAGTGCAGTAGTAAAAAGACTTAAAGAATTTTATTCTTTTACTGGACACGTAAGACAATATAAGCACTCACAAAACCCTATAGCTGTGTTATGAGAAAAGAAGTTCTAGAGTCTCATCACAGCCACACCATTACAGATGATCAAAATTTATGTTGAAACTTAAATCGTCATAGCAGTGCACCTCATGACAAGCAGACAAGTCATCAAACAACCCGTGCAAACAAACATAAGAACAAAATGTGAATGAATACAAATCCTCGGAAAAAAAAAATTTCATTCAAAGAAAACCAACCAAAAAAAAAACTATAAAAGTAAGCAAGTAATGTTTGAAATTCAGCCACGCATACCCAATTTCCCCACGTTTCAACATAATCAACCAAAGTTCAAGTAAGCATAATAAAAGCCAAATTAGATTTGTTCTTGCCTATCACAAACCCTCAAAATCAGCTATAAAAGACAACCTACCAAAACAAATATACTCTTAACACAAGAAACAACCTTCAATAGAACAATGCCACGGTACCCAATACTCTGAAACTGTATCTGAACCAATTTAGGTACGATTCCAGCTACAAAGCCTGCAAAAAACCATGAAAAGAAAATATACAAACGCCACTTAAAGGAAAAAAGTTCACAACAGCATTACCACACAACCAACACACCAAACTGCTGCAAATCAACTAAAGGAAAAAAAAAAAAAAAACTAAGCAAATTAAAACCCTTCCAGACAACATACCCCCACACAACCCAAAAGCTCTAATCAGTCAGTACACATTCAATAACACCAAAACGCAGATATGCTCTCGCTAGAAATTCAAAACAAAATTTTAGGAGCATGTCCAGGATTAGACGATTTTCTGAGAATAGAACTTAAAAATAATTCATCTGACAAAAAACGCACAAAAGATCAACTCTGGCAGTACCATTCAATAACATCAACCACTATATGTCCAACGCTCAAGAATTCAAGAATCTCGAAGTAAAATCAAAGAACCCGAATTTGATAGGTTTCTAAACACACACCCTTAAAGAAACCACGAAAATAAAAACCCCAAAAACTCCAATTGAAGCACCAAAGTTAAATAAAACGACTCCAAATTAGAAAGAATTGCAAAGAAAATAAGCAAAAAACTAACGAAAAGTAGGTAAAATCCAGACCTTGATATGAAGAGTGCCTCCACCAAATTCACTACCACTTTTGTTGTGAAACTCCATCCAAGCCCTGCTCTTGTAAAAGCAAGCCCCCTTCCACTCCAGAGTGTCGTTGGGGGAGGAAGCAGCACCAACGAAAGTGGGCAAAAGATCAATTGGACTCTGGAGGGAGTTGAGAATAGGCCATGAGACTTGTCTGGGCAACAGTGGAAGTGCATCTTGTGGACGGAACGGTGCCTTCAGGCCATGTATTTGTGATGTGTATAAACACGAAATGGTAAGGAAGGTGAGTACGCTGTGGGTTGTGAAGATGAGAGAGGACGAAGAAGAAGGTGCCATGGCGACGGAACAAAAGAATTGTAAAGAGAGGGGGGGAGGGAGAGTTTTAGAGAGAGAGGGAAAGATTAGGGGGTTCCGTTCTCCGTCTCCTCTCAAAGATTTGACCTTATTAGCAATCAGCAGTTTCTCTGGTTTTATGTTAAGAGGAAAATTTCATAAAAACAGTGTCGTTTTGCCAATAATTTGTTAGGATACTCTTAGTTGTTTTTTTCCTCTCTTCCAAATGTTTTTTTTGCTAAGGACAATGACTGCCTTAATGCACCATTAATTTTTATTTTAATTATTCATTTTAAAAAAAAAAAATTATGGGATTGAACTAAAAAATATGTCCGAAATTATTACTAAATCCATATATTAATTCTTTTATTTTTTATTTGTTATTTCATGCAAAAATATATAAAAATAAATAAACAATTTGTATTAATTATTAAAGTGCTTGAGAGTTTTTACCAAACTATTTGTACTATACTTCTAATATGTTCTTATTATAATGTGTGTTTGGTTTAGTTTAATAGAATTTTAATCAGGTGGTGTCAAGTTAAGAATAGATTTTTTTCAAATCATATTTTTTTACTACTCATCCAAATGAACTTATAATAAAAATATATATATTTTGAATTACAAAATCATAAGAAATTGGAAAAAAAAAAAAAAGGTTTATCAAAAATATTTATCAGAATTATCTAAGTTTATGAATTTAGGGATCGGAGTTTCAAAACTCCAGTTATAATATGGTATTTGAAAGTAATTTTCAAATAATTTAGACTCAAAAGTTTAAGATTTAACTTTTGAGTAATAATATACTTTCCAAATTTATATTTTAAATAGTATGATAATGAAGTGGTAATGTATTATCACATTAATTATATGATATAATACATTACCAGTATGATAGTGTCGTGTTATTTAGGATACATATGTGGAAATAAACTTTCCTTAAAATTCTAGCAATATTATACTTTTCAAATACTATTTCAAATAATGTTACAGTGAAGTGACAATATATCATCGTGGCACATTAATTATATAATTTAATGTATTACTAATATTATAGTGTCACATTATTTTGGATAAAAAAAAATTAGGATACATATTTGGAAAACATAATATTTTTCTTAAGATTTTAGTAATATTGTACTTTCCAAATTTTTACTCCAAATAATGTAAAAGTGAAGGGCGCAATTTATCATTACGACACATTAATTACATGATTTACTATCAATATTACATCGCCACATTATTTGGGATAAAAAAAATTAGGATACACATTTGAAAAGTATAATATTTTTCTTTTAAGATTTTAGGTGTAGAATTTAACAATTTTAAGAACTAATAATGCAGTTCAAAAACTTTTAGGGCTTAGGGTTGTAATTTTGAGGTTTAGAAATTAATTACTTTTGGGAAGGATTACAGAGGATTTTGGGTTCTAGCTTTCAACAAAAAGTGATGCATTAAAGGGATTTAGCTAGACTAAAAATAAAAGGATAAGAGCATTATTAGGTTGTACCCACTTTGTTTGAAAATAATATAATTTTTAAACAGTTTTTTCTTTCTTGGTTAGTAATTTAAAAACAGTTTTAGAATAACTTTAAAAAGCATTTAATGCTTTTATGTCATTAAATAATCATTACTGAGTGTCCTCTACCAATGACACCATCATGCAAATCCAATTATCAGAAGATATTAACTAATCCAATAATATTTTTTTTTATAAAAAAAAGTAAGATGTTTGATTTTTTTTATTTTTAACACAATAACGAGGAGAAGAAAATCAAATTCACATACACAAAGATGAAACTTGTAACACTCATATAAAACTTTCATTTATTCTGTTATATGATTTTAAAACAAATTTAGTGATGAATATTTCAAATTCACATGATGTATTCTCATATAATTTTTCACATGCGCATTGTCATTACAAGGTTTCGTTTGTAATAGCATATGTTCGAGTTTTAAAAATTGTTAAACAAAGGTAAAGATTGAAAAATTAACAATTATTATTTATCATTTTTTAGATTTTATCAATTGCAAAATTAGGATATATTCTTAGAATATATTTTAAGCAATAGATCTCTCATAAAAAATCATGTACACTAAATAACAACAAACAAGTCAGCTTGAGTACAAAAAATTTCCCAATGAATGGGAGCCATTTTTTCCCCATAAAACAATGGGCCCTTTTCGAGGGGTAATTGGCAAATTGGTGTTAAATCAAACTACAATAGTCCAATTATGCCAGTGCTGTTGGAAGAATGCTCGAAAAGAATGAAGATGCATGGAGCCAAAAAGTAGAACTATAAGTGTCTTTAAGCAAGAAAACACCACAGCATTTGTGGTGAATACACCCAAGAAACATGAAACTAGAAAATGTAGGTGTACAAGGAACATGTTTGGTCTCCTACAATCATTTAAACATTAAAATGAGTTAGATAAATTACATTTATTATTTTTAAAATTTCTGAGGATTATAAATAGACTTATTTAGAACGATTAATTATACTACATATTCTTCTCAGAACTTTCGACATAATGTCTTTAACATAATTAGTATAATTACAAATATACTCCTTTAGTTTGTAAAATTCAAGGACAAAGTTATCACTTTGAAAAAGTTTATATGCTGGTACCATCTAAAAGTAAATGTTAGTGACAGATCATCACCATAAAGATAGTCTGTGTTATAAACTGATATATTATTAGAGAGTTCAGTATAATTAGTCAAATTAAAAAAACTCTCAAGAGTGTTAAGTTAGCTACAAGCATGTCTTATATTTCCATATATACAAGACAAGTATCATTATTATTAAAATAACATATAGTTATAAAAACAATTTATGCAATTTTTTAGTATAAGCACTTCTTAACAAGTGATGGTGATAAACATAATTGGGATCAAGATTATGTAAGTATATATTTTTCATGTATTTACCATTAGTTTGATTTTCCCCACTCGTTACATTAAAAAAAAAAAACAAGAAGATAGTGGTAAACACAACTGACATGTTTTCACAAGGTGTAAACCAACTCATTCATTTTTTTGGCATGATTTAAAGTAGTGTCTCATTTATTTAGAATTTTTTTTTTTTAAAAAAAAAAGAATAAATCCTAATGGTGGCAGTGGTCTAGAGGCACATATATGAAAAAAAAAAGTATGACAAGGTAGCATGAAGAAAATTTCAGTTATCATGTAAATAAATTTTAAATATGTGCTATGACTAATGTCACGATGACATTTCAGTTTAAATATATGTTAAATGTTAGTTTGTAATATTACCACTGAATTTTTTTACTGTTATGTTACTCTAGAACTTTTTTTTCCTCATATTTATGGCTTGAATAAAACTAACTCAATCCCAGAAAAATTATCTGGTAAGACCATAACTCTACGTCAATATCTGAAATAGTGTAACAAATTTTAATGATTCATGATAAATATTTTTTTCAAAATATAGAAAACTTGTTGAGTTAGTGAAATACAATCTCACTATATTTGATAATGATCTAAAATAATTATCTCATACGGGATAATTACACCTCAAACACGCACTAAAATATACAAGTGATTATGTAGAATGAGATTATCTTCTTTTGAATTCAAGTGATATCACTACAAAAATGATACAAGACTTCGTCAAAAGTTCATTAAGGTCCACAGCCTGCAGCCCACGTGTGAACGAGAGAGACGAGGCTGAACATAAAAGGATGAAAATCTTTGTATAGACGGGGGAAAATAGTTTATTGAGACAGTAGTATGGTGTTATTTTTATCGTAATTTGAGTTTTTTTGTGAGATTTATATAGAATTTATTATAATATTCACAATGAAAGTAATACTATATTATCGATTCACTCAACTTTTTTTTCCTATAAATGAAGGTGTAGATAAGTAAATAAAAATGATATATATAATGCATTTTTTGTTTCAATGAGTTTTCTAAATTTTAAACACAAATAAGTAATTATATTTGATAATGGATGTTACTATTTTTGTGTGTTTTTTTGAAAGTTTTGTCAATTGCTAAGATGGGTGGTTTTAATTCTTACTAGCCCTTCCTTTTCTTATTCTTCGTAGGCTTGAATCATACTCTTTCATTCATACGAGAATAAATAGCTAAGAGCATCTCTAATTATGAGAAAGAAAAAAAGAATGAGAGAAATATTATTTCGTATTTGGTTTAAAATTAGAAAAAGAAAGAGAGGGAAATGGAGGAGTGTCTTAAGTCTTATTAGGATTATTTTATTCAATTTGCTCTACTCCCAAAAATAAATGGCGACAGAGAAAAATAAGAGAGCTTTTTAATAAATTTTTTATAATATCAATTCTAATCTTAAAATTATAAAGGAATTTTTTTTTTTTAAAAAAAAAAAGACATCTCTATATTAGGACATAATAATAAAAAATATTTAATCATTTCATATCCTTTCTTTCTTATATTGTTTTCAAATAAGATGAGAGGATTGTATTTTTTTTTCTTCTTTCATTTGTTATCCAAGTATGAAAAAAGAAGTACACTCTTTTATCTTCTCTCCCATGACTAATGTTATCATCTCTAATAATAAAAACTATTTAATCATTTTCTTTCATTTCTTTCTGCTGTTGTTTTCAAACAAAATAAGAGGATTACACCCTCATTTATTTTATTTGCTATTCAAGCATGAAGGAAAGATTATACTCTCCTCTCATCTCTCTCATAACTTAATATTATTTTCTTATCTCCTTCGCCTCCTATGTATCCAAGCATAGTATAAAAGTCATTTGATCTATGTTAAACCTAAATTTTAGCATTGTTAACAATGCTAAAATTTAGGTTTAAAGTAGCAAAATTTTATATTTTGATATTTTCGTCCTAATATTCAAATCTTTTTTTTGTTGGTACAACAACAATTCTTATTCTCAATTATCATTTTTAAAATATAGTTATATCATTTTCAGGTCAATGAATTATAAACTTCTAGGAAAATATAGGACATAGGATTTAAATAACATTTATTATTTTTGGTGCTATATTTGGCAGAACTTTTGATAAAGTTAAATTAATATAGATATAGCTAATTAAATTTTAAAAATAAACATATAATGCTAAGGAAAAAGAATAATGGATAGAGGAATTTCTTTTAATTTATAGCATCACTCTGAATAGAAATGGGTGCTGTTACTGTCTCAAAGCTGGCTAGCCAATAACAAAACTTGCTAATGGGCATTGCAAGCCACCAAAATAGACCGACTCTTTGTTTTTTTTCTACCAAAATTCTACACTATGCTCCAACAATATGAACCACTCTGGGCATGAATATTCTTCTTAAAGATGCGGTTTTGGGATGAATACTCTTCTTATAAAGTAGATGTCCATACGTTATGTTAACCATATTATTTGTTGGTTCTATTACCTCATTTTATACATTAAGTAAATGGATTGGTGCTATCGTTAAACATGAAGTTTGAAATTTTACGACGTGATTGGTGTATATATATTGTATCGTATAATTTTTTAGTGAATCGGGTCTTAGGGTCTACATATAAAATTTGTAAATCAAATCAATTATAATTTGTTAACTGGATACAAAAAAATTTGGGTATAAATTTCCATGAGTTACCTTAGCTATTTGTCCACCAATGGAACCAGCTAGCCCTACAATAACCCTAACAATGGTGTGACCACAAGTTCACTACGACGCTCTTGTGACCTCAATAGTCCCACGCATCCTCTATTCTCACCACATCACTGCCTTCTCTTTCTCTCTGTACAATCATCACCACAAAACTTCACTCTCTCACTACACCAACTAATTCCATTATATATATATAAGACTTTGTAATTCTGTCTAATGGCTTCTCTTTGTCTTGGTCACCATCTCTTCAATGGCCATCTTACCTCACCGCAGCTATCCTCTTAGGTCCCTATACCATCCTCGCACGTGCCACCAATTTTCCCTTCCCACACGAGTCTACTGCTCCACCAACACCAACACCACCACCACCACCACCAAAACCAGGCGCAACCCGGAGCGGCTAATCATCGAACCACGGCTCGTGACCACTCCAACCCTGACCACAACCCAGTGACCGCACCCTGCTTAATGACCCATCTCTGCAATCAACATGGTCTCATCGTGCATGGGTCACAAGTGGTTGCGCCACCGTGCTAATTTCTCTAGCCAAATCTATAGCTGGTGCAGCCTATTCACATATTTGGCTCGAACCCATTTTAGCCGGCTTAATTGGGTACGTGCTAGCGGACCTTGGCTCGGGGGTCTACCACTGGGGCATTGATAATTATGGAGATGCCTCAACTCCAATTTTTGGCTCCCAAATAGAAGCATTCCAAGGCCACCATAAGTGGCCGTGGACGATCACCCGGCGTCAATTTGCCAACAACCTGCACGGCCTCGGCAGCGCCGTGGCCTTGACGGTGCTCCCCATAGACCTCATTTGCAATGACCCAATTTTGCATGGCTTCGTTGGAGTTTGCTCAGGTTGCATTATGTTTAGCCAGCAATTCCATGCTTGGGCTCACGGCACAAAGAGCCGCCTTCCTCCGCTGGTGGTGGCGCTGCAAGACGCCGGAATACTTGTGTCACGATCACAGCACGCGGCGCACCACCGCCCTCCCTACAACAACAACTACTGCATAGTGAGCGGAGTATGGAATGAATTTTTGGATGAACAGAAGGTTTTTGAGGCATTGGAGATGATGATCTTCTTTAACCTTGGGGTGCGACCCCGGTCCTGGAGTGAACCTAATTCTGAGTGGACCGAAGAGGCTGAAAGACCACCTCAATTTCAAAGAACAACCCCATTGATTTGATTTTTCTTCTATGCTATGTAATCAGTGATTTATGTATATGATAATTGCTGCGACTAGGTAAAGGCATCATTTTTTAATATGGTCCGCCATCAAGCTCCATATGATTGTCAAGTAGGTCAAAAAGAGGCATTCCATCACGGACCGTGTGCCATTCATGATAGGTGATCATTGATGCTTTGTATATGATAATGGCTACAATCAAGCAAAGGCATCATTTTTCAATATGGTTTATTATCAAACTCCATTTGATTTTGATTATGAAGTATGTTAAAAAGAGAGTAGTTTTTAGCGCGATTGAACCACAACGTAGTTGTATGTCCTTCTATGATATGTAATCATAATTTGTGTATATAATAATAGCTACAATTAGGAAAAGGCTATTATTTTTCAATATAGTTCACGATCAAGCTTTAAATAAACAACTAGGTTAAAAAAAATATTTTTTTAGTAAGACTGAATCATTACGTAACACTGTCTTTCCATAATATCTAACTAGGTAAAGGCATCATTTTTCAATATTCACCATTAAACTCCATTTGATTGTCAAGTAGGTTAAAAAGAGGCATTCTTCAATAGGACTACTAAACCATTAGTTGGCAGTGCTGTCCTTTCAATAACAATGTATCTTGTGTAATGTGACCTACTAAAAAAGATGGGTCATAACACTATTAAGAGGGCATACAACCATAGTGATGGTCCAATCCCATTCAAGAATTAGTTTTCTGGTTAAAAACATTCTTCAATTTAAAAATAATGATAAACGTTACACATTTTTAGTTCACTTTATGTAGCATCTGATGTGTCACCAAGTTAGCAATATATCGACAATACAATAAGCAGGATCAGCTATAAGTTCCCTTTTATTGTGAGACTCTGGACAGTGTGGTGATGCCATATAAGGTGGGATGAGAAAGTGAGACATCTATCATTAACGGTGGGTTAAAACCAAATAATGTATGTTATATCACCTCATCAAACAAATGGAACACAACAAAATTTACTGGATATCAAGCATTGTTTCTGCCAATTCTAGGATAAGGGGAAAAAATGATGAAGAAAAGGAAAAAAGTCATCTAATTAGTGACTCTGAAATTCACTTTCATAGCAGACCATTCTTTGAAATCTTCAAGTCTAGCCTTCTTCCTTGATCCATTTTTCTCATCCATTAATATGCAGCCTTCTATTTTCACAAAGTTGGGCTCTCTACAATGGCTGACAATACTCTTTATTCCTGATTTCTATACAAAACAATGCCAAAAGCCAAGACTCAACAGACCTGGAAAATTCTTGGCTATGGCAATGGAATTGTCTTGGTCCACCACAAAATTATCAATGTGGATGTGTAGGTGTTCAAGCATCTTCCTGTTTTTGCCCATTTCTGCTATGATATCAACATGACATCCACCATCAATTGGGCCAAGTAGAATAAACTTGACCTGTTTCCAGTGAGCGATTGACCTTGAAAAGCCTCTTCCAGTTATTTTCTTAGAGCTGTTTAGAAAAATAAAACTGACTTTTGGTGTCCTGGTACATGAAATGGTATGAAAATTAATATATAACCAACAAATGTGCTATGGATTATAATCATTCTTAAATGGTTACACAGACGATGATTATAATACTTTGATAAAGGAAAAAAAAAAAATGCTTTGATTGCATGTAACCCATCACACCCATCAAGGAAAAAAAAAGTTTAGTAGGAATCTCACACAATGATCAAATCCGAATGATTCTCCCTATTATGATTCTACCTAGGAATGAGAAGGGGAGGGGCAGGTTTGGGTCGGTAGACCCCTCTCCCATCCTGCCCCCATTCCCCATCTCTCTCCTTCTAAACCTCATCCCGTCTAAAAAATATATTTTTAAGAGATAATTACACTTACCTCTTTTCGAGGTTTCTGACAATTACAGAAACTTCCCCTATAGTTTCTAAAATAACACTGTCCTCCCTGTCAGACCTGTCGGCTAAACAGCGTTAATAGAATATGTGCATTTACTATTTTACCCCTTATATTTTAATTCTCTTCCTTTTTCTTCCTCTCTCAAATTTACTTCACCCTTTTATCCATCTCTCTCTCAATTTCTCTGCAATCACAAAGTTCAAATCCATGAACCCAAATGAAACAACCAAACAAATTCACAAATAACAATCAACAAAAGTGCTTATCAGCTTTCAGATCCAGTACCAAATCCATAGTTTCCTTCAACCAATTGTCTTTGCTTTGTGTTGTTGTTTACTCCAAGTTCACGGTGTGTTCGTGGTGGTTCTTTAATGGGTTCTGATCTATAATTGGTTTTATATATAGATAGAGGTTAGAGCGTGAAAGAGAGGAAGATGGGGGACAAGTCCGTTGACGGTAGCGATTTCGAAAGCACGAACTCTAGAACCCGAAGCCATTTATGCTCATATGCTCTGCTCAAACCATCATCTCTTCCATTTTTCTATATCAACAACACTCTCATTGATCAAACCACCACAAGCCCATAGCTAAATTTCCCTTTCTCTGACCAAACACTTCTTTATTTTTTCTGATTCTAGACTTCATCAACCATGGTGGTCTTGGCCAAACCAGCAATTGAACAGTTCTCTGTTATCAAAACCTGCAAACCCACCATATTCTTCCCTGGCATTCCCATTATAGACCTATTGAAACCCAACTTTAAGAGCCTCTTCGTTAAGGCGTGTGAAGAATTTGGATTCTTCAAAGTGATCAATCATGGCGTCCCAACTGAATTCATCTCCAAATTGGAGATAGAAGCCATCAAATTCTTCTCCTTACCCCTGACTGAAAAAGAAAAGGCAGGGCCTCCTGATCCGGTTGGCTAATGGAAACAAGAGCATTGGACCAAACGGTGATGTGGGTTAGGTTGAATATCTTCTTCTCACCACCAACCCACAATTCAATTATCAGAGATTTGTAGCAATTTTTGGTGGAAACCCAGAAAGATTTTGGTAAGAAATCGAAACAAAGTTGTTCAAATTTTGATTTTGGTTCACTGAAAATCGATTTCTTTTATTGAATTTAACTTTGTTTTTTTTTTTTTGTAATTGTTTCTTGTAGCTATGCTTTGAATGATTATGTTTCAACTGTGAAGAAGATGGGTTGTGAGATTCTTGAATTATTGGCTGATGGGTTGGATATTCAACCAAGGAATGTGTTCAGTAAGCTTTTGATGGATGAACACAGTGACTCTGTTTTCAAGCTCAATCACTACCCTCCATATCCTGAACTTCAAGATTATGAATGGTAGGAATTTGATTGGCTTTGGAGAGCACACTGACCCACAAATCATATCTGTTCTAAGACCCAACAACACCTCAGGGCTTAAAATCTCTTTGAGAGATGGAAATTGGATTTCAGTCCCACCTGATCAGAATTCTTTCTTCATCAATGTTGGTGACTCTTTGCAGGTACAACTACAGAGGACCAAAGCAGAACCCAAAATTATTCTAGAGTTTGACTGATCTGTTTTGAATAAATCTTGTTCACACTATTTCTCATAACAATTTTAAAAAACCCCAAAACAAAGTGGATTCTGATTTCTCAGCTAGCGTTATGTAGCCATTGCCGTCACGATCAAAAGATCGCACAACCCCAGCTCAATGAACATTGCTGAGGTGATTGAGGTGATTTCTCTGACCGCTTGCCGACTTTTATTGAATCAGATCAAAGCAATGTAGTAACAGTGGGCTTCTTGTGACAGCAAAGGCGTGAACAGTGGTGGCGGTCTGAGTCGGCTGCTTGCGATGGGTTTGATTTTGATAGGTTGTCGTGAGATAGATCAAAGAGGGTGTGAAAGGAGAGGGAGCCTGTGTCAGTCCCAGTTCTTCCCTTTTTCTCTCTCTCCTGCTTTGTTCCCACAGTAACATTAGGGTAATCTTGTCTTTTTGTAATATTTGTAAGGGTAAAATTGATATTTGAAAAAAAAATTATGCTTATGTCATCAATTTCCTGTGATTAACGGTAGTTGACGGCTGGGGCCAAAATGTTACTGACACATGAACCAGAAAAGGGACAGTGTTATTTCAGAAACTATAGAAGAGGTTTCTGCAATTGTCAAAAACCTCCGGAGAAGTAAGTGTAATTTACCCTATTTTTAAAAATAACTTTTTAAATTTTTTTTAAAATAAAACTAATCAACTAATATTATGTAATATACATGCACATATTATATATATATATATATACACACATTTATATATTAATGAAATATGGAAAAGTATTTATGTAATTTAAATACATATATTTAGATTTATATATGTGAGAGTATTTAATAAAATATGAAAAACTATTTGTGTAATATTAAAAACATAATAAGGGCGGGGTTAGGGGTTGAACCCATGTTAGGTTTTAGAGTCTTCTCCATGACCCGTCTATTTATTTTATTCCCAAACCTGTTACAAAGCATTTTGCCATCCTTAATTCTACCATTCACGATGGGCCTCAATAAAACCTAAACATATTTAGATCATAAGGAGAGTCTCCTAGAATAATTTAAGTTGCACCCTATTACACGTAATAAATTGCCTAAATAACAAGGAAAGAAAACTGAGTTACCTCTCTGCTATGTAAAGAAGAATTCTATCTAAAACATGAAAATCATCTGGAAAAAAGAGGGAGTTGAGAGATTGAGTCCAACCCTCCAAAGGGGTGTTGTAAGCAGTGTCACCTTCAATTGTACTTTTTATCAGCTTCATCCCTCTCCTCTCCATCTTTGAGTACTCCATGGAAGAAGGACCTAACTTCTCAACAAAGTTGAAGGACTGAAAATCAAGATTGTCATACTTCCAAAACAATACATCCCAACATACAATCTACCATGAACGACACACTGATGATACATCATCCAACAATTGTCTATCTCATATTTTTTTTAAATATTTTTACAAGAATACTATGATTCATGTCACTCCACTTCCTGCATTCAGACCCTTATTTCTGGGTCTTCCTCTTATTATCATCAATATCCGTGTAGTTCACCATTGAAGTTCCATCTCAATATTTAGAATATATTGGTGGGATAATACACACACACACACTCACAAATTGTTTTACACTTTTTCTTTACCAAAATACCCTTCTTAATAATTCTTTCCAAATTCTTATTTCTTGGCCGTTTAAAATCCCACTCCAACACCGAAATGACTCTCACACTCCACGAACACAAGAGGAGAAAACACAACCCAAGACCGGTCTTTCTCTTTGCGAGGAGCGAAGCAGAACCTATTATTCTCTCTTCTGTAAGATTTTTACAAAGGCCATGAATTGATCAGAACCTATATATATATATATATATATATATATAATCTAAACAAACAATTACCATAATAGAGCAAGTGTTTTCTCACAAATTGTTTTACACTTTTTCTTTACCAAAATACCCTTCCTAATAACTCTTTCCAAATTCTTATTTCTTGGCCATTTACAATCTCACTCCAACACCAAAGTGACCCTCGCACTCCATGAACACAAAAGGAGAAAACACAATGCAAGACTAGTCTTTCTCTTTGCGAGGAGCGAAGCAAAACCTATTATTCTCTCTTCTGTAAGATTTTTACGAAGGCCATAAATTGATCAGAACCTATATATATATATATATATATCTAAACAAACAATTACTGTTCGTGTGTTTCAATATGATGGGCGGACTCGGCCCGGCCCACCCAATGCCTTGTTCAGTCATCAGTCCTGTCTGGCTGCAAAGTTGCAGAGATGGAAAAAAATTTGCATGCATTGAACATTGAAGGAAAATGCTATAGATCCGGAGTTGAGGTTTCAATCCCAAACAGTTAGAATCTCATTCTCCAAAATAGTTTTATCCAATCAATACACTTTGTTAATGCTAAAGCAATTGGGTCTTATAGACAAAAGTCACAAAACCTGTCACTGTCAGGCATCACTCCATCTTCTTCCTGTTAATCCAGCTAGATAACATGCCATGAAAAAAATCAACTTCTGTATTCTGTATTAAGATATCAACCAAAACTATTTTACAAAGTAGTAAATGTCAAAATTGCCAGAGCAAAACTCTAAATGGAAAACCATATAATGACAGGAGTATTTTTTTTGTTTCTGGTTTGGATCCCTAAATATGAATTGGTGTTGTGCAACAACGAACCTACTGGTTAGTACCAAAGAGAGAAAAGAATGCAGTTTCATTCTGTCACCTCGCAATCCTATTATGATTTTTCGAAGGCTTATCTCTATGCTATGTTGATATTCCTGTAGCTTCCTTTGGTATCAAAAAGAGCAAAGCAATTGGGATGAAATTGCAGAGAACTTGAATGCTAATTCCAAGAAGAAGGTTGTCGAAAGAACCCGAAGAGATGTTCAGAATTGAAGCTAACCCCGCACCCACAAATGATCCTACTGTGGACCCAAAATTGTTTATTGACATGAAGAGGGCGAACAGAGTCCCTTCAATTCCAGGAGGGCAAAGCAGTCCTGATAAGACCAGGAATGGCATAAACCTGCAAATACAAGGAAAGGTCACAACCAAGGACTAGCTTGCTTCTATACTTTCTGAATCTTATGGTCAGTTTAGTCAATGCCAAAATGCATGCTATAAATATGGATAAATGAACTGATGGATCTACATGTTTTATATTTGGACAACTATACATGCATGCATTCTAATCCAGGATGCTCTGTTCTGATTAACTAATAATAAAACTGCAACTGAGGCAAATATACACATACTTGAATTGATTAATTGCATCTGAAAGAGCCGACCCACAAAGCACCATAATTTTGTCTGATATACCGAATGCAACATTTGATCGAGCCACTAAAACAATATCTAGAAGACTCAAGAAAGACAAACCAACATGTGCCCACCTGCATAATATTTTGTAGATCAGAATCAATCAGCAAATTAGTTAGAAAAATAAGGCCACAAATATACCAGTGATGCATAAATTGACTCCGTACATGAGAATTCTTCGTAGTTTCATCTTCTTCAAGTACTGATTATAAATGAAGGTTCCAAGCATGAGGCCTAACCACCCGACAACACGTGCTGTACCCAAGAAGGATGCTTCCAAGTTTAAGAACTCACTCTGGTAATAAAACATGACTGTCGAGAGATTTGGAACAGTAACATGTGCTAAGAAAAACCATGCCATTGATCTGTCCTTACCACGAGTGAATTTAAATAGAAAGTAACCATGGTTAGAAATATGAAAAAAGTCATACAAAAAAAAAATAGTGAAAATAATAATACATGTTATCAGCTTGACAGAACCCAAGTATTACAGGCAATGGTGAATTTGCAAATTTGAAATGCATTTCCACATGGTAGATCAATTCTTAAAATTCATCCTATCAGATTTGACCACCCATTCAAATATTTTTCCAGATATTAAGCAATTAAAGAAACTATGAACATTTCATTTGGTTGTTCTAATAAAAGTGAATTCCTTGAAGGGTGTCAAGTTGATTGGTGAGCCTTTCGACTGCCAGAGAATGAACCACCCTGAGTAACCAAAAAAGTTCTCAGTAGTTACCTCAGAATAATCGGCTGTCTGAAAGCCTGGAACAAACTATAACTGGCCATTTTCAGAGTCTGGAACCATTGTGCAGCCAATGAGCCATCTTTTCCTGGAATCTGGAATTTACTTGTGACGACAGGTTTCTTTTTGCTGTTTTTTAGATTCTTCTTTCTCCTTGAAGTACTACTTTTAGACTTCTTAGGTGAGAAATTATATTCATCCAACAAACTAGTGTCTCCATTCGCCACATGGGAGCCATTTGCAGTAGAAAATTCAGGGCAAAACTTTAATGCCTGCAGAGTTCTCCTTGACCAACCCACATGATAAAAGCTGAAGGGTTGGTAACACGGAGAACAGAAGAAAAATTTTATCTATCTGCAAGTTAGTTAATGCATATCCTCCAAACAAACTGCCACATATTCCTCCAAAAGCCATAGTCATCCAAGATATTGATTGAAGGTCGCCAGCAAATGAGGCCCTGGTCACCAGTTATAGTTAAATCTCAACTCATATTCTACTCACAATAATAATAAAAATAAATTTAAAAAACAAAGAGATCTTCAACACATCAATCAACTGTGAGACATGCTTGCAGAACACCTGCGAGGGTAGTGTCTCATGCAGGAGATATGCCTACCAAGAGTAAACACAAACACAAGGGCAGCCAGTTCCTTCTTAGGTGTTTGGATTTGGTGGGGTAGACCTCCCATTTGGTTCAACCATTGTAAAACCAAGTTGTGTATTTGTTTAAGGGATGAAAACAAGCAGAGCCTAACCAAGTCAAGCTATCCCAGTGTTCAAGCTCGACTGATTAGAATCTAGCTGACCAAACCCAGTTCAAGGTTATTTTGTTCATTACCAATTAAAGTGAATACAAAAGCTTATTTGTGTCTTTCCATATCTCACTAGCTAGATCACACTGCAAGGACAGTATAACCAAAACTGCATGACACCGACCTCAATTGTTTACAGGCCTACTTGAGCCTGCCTTTCAATTTTTTTGCAAAAATTGGCTCATAAAGTAATCATGGTTCAAACCTGAGCTTGCACTTGGTTTATTTGATTGGAAAACAAGTCTAACCTAGTTTCCTAACAAGCCACGCCTGGTTTGTTTAAGAGCAGCCTGGTTCGATTAACATCCCTAGTTTGGGCTTTAGAGCCTACTGTATCTCAACTTGTTCATGAATATGCTTTCAAACTGTTCAATATGTAACTCAGAATCCATGAATACATAAGTGGAAACCGATATTAAGTAAAAGAACATACTTCTCAAATCTTACTGCTTCTGCAATCATTGCATCAATCACAACATCTGCCATGGCAGAGCCCAGGTTCTGCACTGATAACAAGACCATGAGGTGCACTTTGGAACTTCTTAGGGATGCACTTAGGCCCAAAATGAGCCATGGCAATAGAGAGAGCACAGTCGCAATCACCAAGTATGGTATCCTTTTTCTTCCTTTAATTGGGATACAATCAGACAAGATTCTGCACATAAAACACACATGCAGGGTTCAACAGAACGAAAAACATCATGGTTTTTTTTTCATTAAGAAAAAGAACAGCTTCCTTGGCATCAATTCCATGTCGAAACCACCAATTAACCAATCCATTATAATTAGTTTGCAATTATTCAATTAATTTTAATGTAAAAGCAAACATACCTAGAAACTCACAAATGTAACCATCTCATATCCTACTGATTCTCTTGCAATTCACTGTTTGATAATTTTGTAAGCCACACTTGAATGCGACCTCAAAATGACATCATTCCATTGTCTTCAACATAGCAATTTATTCTCTCTCCTACCTTTTTTTTTTAATGGGAGTTTCTTCTATCATGTGAACAAATTCCAGGTTGAGGATCGTATTTCTAATTTTAAGAAACAATATCATTGACATATATTTATTTTATTATCATTCTTTATGATGAATCAAAGTATTTGTAATTACTCCATTTTGCTATATAATGACTTCATTCAAAAGGATGGCTTGCATCTTAAATTCTATGGAAACAAAAATGAAATTAGTCCATGGAATGATGAAATGCCTTCTTATTCATTTACATGATACAGTATATATTAATATATATATATATAAATATATATAAATTTCATTTGGGCGATACAGTACAAGGACCAAATTCTTCTCCTGGAACTGACAGATGCATGTATTTCCAAATTGAGTAGTTCACTTATAATGACTATGGGTTAGATAAATACCCGTATAACGGTTTTATGCTCCATGGGAAAAACACTATCGAAGACACGAATTGGGAGGCTGAGGGCGACAGCTTAAGCCTGTCTTTTAGCTGGTATGAAACTGCCGTCCATACAAAAGATCTGAAACCCTACTCTCACAAATTCATAGAGAAAAAAGGTGAGTAAACAGAATTTGAACATAAAATTAAAAAAAACAAAAAAAGGAAAACAGAGAAAACACCACAACAATATAGTAACCAAATATTAGGAACAAGCCTTTTAAAAGGAAAAAGAAAAGTATTCCTCAAATGATGGCAGATCATTCATATTTCCATTTTTACATTCAATGTTACTACCAATTTAAAACTTTTTGCATTTTCCCAGTCAGTTGGTTCACCAGATATAACTCCATTGCTAACATAATTTACATGCGTTTTTTTTCCCTCAACTGCAAATCATAATACTTTTTGCAAAACCACCACAGAGACTGAAAGAAAGAAAAAAAAAATACTTAAAAGGAAATTTTGAGGAATGACAATAATTTGTTCTCTACTTTCCTTTTGAGCAGGTAAAACCTATTTCAGGAGACAGTGCTAAATGTTAGAGTAGTTAGGATATACATATGTTAGCATATCATTAAGGGTAGTTTTGTCTTTAGTCTTATTTTGCTTAGTCTTACACTCCTACTCCTACTACAAAGGCCGCTTTTCTTTTGTTTACTGTGTAATGTTCAAGACTTGTGGCTTGAATTAGAGTTTTCCTGTTTCTCTTCTTCTTCCTCAACTGTGTACAAAAATATCACCAAAAACATATCATGCTGGGTGAGTACAATCAACGTATCCTTTGCAGTTTCAGCAAGGAACATTGTTCTAGAGGAACTAAATAATGTCTTCCATGAACTCATTCCAAAAAACTTTGATCTTACCAACCTGAATATATTATATTTGAAGATATCACAGAATTTGAAGAAATTGCAAAAGACATTATATCAGAGTATTTTTGAAGCACCACAACATTAACTGTTAGCTCCCAAAGTATCAGAGGTCCGCCAATAATTTATTTTTATTTTTTGTTTCGAGGCCAGCCCGCCAATCAAGATAGAACAAGACACTCACATGACCTTCACCAAAAATTTAATGGTTGGAAAAGCCACATGCCAATACTTTTGAATACTTAAAATCCAGTTTAACAATCTTAAATTACGAAGCTAATTATAGGCCAAGGATAATAATTAAATAATACTCAACTTATCTTAGCAAATCCTTAATTTACAACTACTTACGACACAATTTTTTTCCGTCATTAAGTTTTTTCTAGGTTATCCATCATTAAACCATAAGCTACTATGAAAATTCTTACAAACTATAACTATACTCATTATTTGAAGGTGTTGTCTCTGGATCCCAAGGCAGCACATGAGAGGGTGTAGCCGGCCTTACAATAGTCTTATAAATTTTCTCCTAAAACTTCTTCATATAAGTTATATGATGATCACGGCAAACTTAAAAAGCAATTCTTCACTTATTCCCTATTTTAACTCTATAGTCAATGTCTTCATTAATCTCCCGTTCTTTTTTGGTAATTAGTCCAAGATAACAAAAACTGCCACTTTGAGATACCTTTTATTTTTATTGTTTACTCATGGGCTATATATATGATATGTCCTTAACAGATACACTTAAAATGAGGTGTTACATAACAGTTTTTCTTTAGGATAACCACCACAACATGTAATGTTTTCAAATTAATTGAACCCATCACAATTCAAAGGTTCTTAAAAAATAGGAATATTTTCATAATTTAGATATTCGAGTATATGCTAAAGAAAGAAGGAACTAGGTGACTGGCTGTCAAACTCCCCCCCCCCCCCCCAACCACCCAAAAAAAAAATAAATAAATAAAAGGCGAGACTACCTCAAGAACTGGAAAATAAAAAAGATAGAAAAAACCTCAGATTAAACCTTTAATCAAATGGAAAGAAATTTTTCTTTATGATATATAATATTGATTAATTAAGCTCAAGCTAATAAGCGTGAGGTGGCGCTGTTGAGTTTGAAGGTAGCCAGTATGTTGTGCCATTAGAGTTGGACATTAAGTCTATATCCAATCTACCCTGCCACGACTCCACATTGGGATGATCAACACTAGGTATTTGAAATTGGATTAAATATCGATCATTTAATAAACAATATGTTAATGAGCTGAATGAAATATTGAGATAAATGTGTGATAATTATGAAGTATATGATTGAAATGGATATAGTTGTGCGAAATTGAAGACAACATCGCTTGGAAATAGGATGGCAGGAAATCAATTAGATAGTTCAGCTATGTACAAAAAATACCATCAACATCGCCAACAAGAAAAGGTGGTGTAATTTAGATTGAGGAAGGGAAGACTGGTATGGGCATTTTTTGGGTCATGAAGAAAGACATGTTGGCATATAATGCAAGAGAAACCAAATCCCTAAGACTAAAGAAGAACATTAAATAAATAAATAAATAAAAAAGGACTTGGGTGGCTTTCTCGAGTTAATTGAGTTGATGAAAGAATGTTTTCACTTATTTCATATACGCATTTTATTTTCTCTGTATTTCACAGAACCCGATTAACTCAGGTAGACGTAAAAACTAGTCATAGCATCTAATTCGAAAACAAATTCCCACGAGGTATTAAATCGATGCAAAATATAGAACCTTGCCCAAACTCTCTGAAAGACTGAAACAATAAACCCTGAAAAACCTAGTATCCCAAAAGGCCAAATCCACATATATACCTATCCCAGAATCATCCAATTACTTAAAAGAAAAAAAAAATCAAATTGATCAAAAAGAATAAAATCCCAACAAGAATTAACAGAAAAAACGAAAGAAAAATATATTTCCAAAAAAAAACGAAGAGCAATGAGATCCAAGTGAGATATAGATAGAATTCAGAACCTGGGTGAAGTAAATCAAGCAGATCAACCAGAGAAATGAAGCCCCGAATTCAATTCGCAACCGTTTCACCCACTGTATCATTTTTTAATACAACGCCAGCAGCTCTTACAGTCCTATTAGCGTGATTCAACAAACTCTCTCTCCTTGACCGGTCTCAGGAAGAAAGAAGAATAAGGAGAAATGCGTTGTTCTCCGTCTTTCAAGGGACCTTCCTGAATCAGGCATCCGTCGCGAACATAATTTTTCCCGGCCCTCAGTTTCTTCAACGGTTTTTTTTTTTTTTTTTTTTTTTTTTTATAGCTTTGTTAGAATTTGAGTCCGGGGGCTTTGCGCGTGACACACTTTGACTGTTTTTCTAAATCCTTTTAAACTTTTAATCACTATTTACAATAGAGTAAGATCTAATTTTATTAATTTTCCTCTTAATAACTTTCTTATAAACGCATGTAACGCGAGTGGACAAAAAATGTACTGTAATTTCAAAGGATAATAGTTTGAATCTTGTTATTCTCTTAATTCGTTGATGTACGGAATATAAGATCATTTCGTGAATAAAATTAGTCATAATCAAAGACTTGAAACACTTTATATAAGAAAAAAAAAAAAACATTCTTATAAAAAAATATATTATTACATTCATGCTTATACAATGACACCAAGTATGTCGGGAGTCGATCCGATACTTTTTTATTTTAAAATGAATTAGAGAGGTTTATTTATTTCTCACGGTGGGATACATGAACCCACTATAAGAGATAAATGGACCTCTCCATTCAATTTACTTTGAAAACATGTACCTCACCATGTGAGGTAAATAGATATCTTCATTCATTTCATTTTAAAATGAAGAAACTCCAAATTCATAAGGAATAGATACTTATATTATTTGAATAAAATTTAGATTCTTGAAATGGTGTAATCCTATATTAACAAAAGAAAAAATTAAGATTTTTTAATACTATTATGGTTAAGATTATTATTATTATTATTTTAAACCATAATCTTCTCTTTAGGGAGAAGTTATCGGTTCAAGTCTCACTTCTTTCGTTAAAGAGTTTTGAATATTATTTTTATTCATTCTTTCAAAAAAAATAATATATATATATATATATATATATATTTTGTTTAGTAGATTTTTTATACTAGTCAATCTTATTTATAATATTATTATTGTTAAGAATATTTTGTTTATTGTTTTTCTTTTGACTTGTCACTCCTATTTATAATCCATAATCTCAGTGTTGAATATATGTTATAGTTGTCTAAACTTTAAGCTTAAAGAAAACATCTCAAATAATATGCTTGATTATGAATTAATGTAAGACTAATACATCATGCGAAAAATTATTTTCTTAACAAATTTTTCATGAAGTGTAGCATTAAAAAAATTATTTTTGTTTATTAAGTAAAATAGGGTCAAAGCCTAATCTTTTTTAACCCCCAAATTCTCTCAATTATATTCTAACTAAAATACACTTCCATTCACCTCTAACTATTTCCAAACAATTAAAGAGGTGTTTTAAAAAAATTAATAACTTATAATTTATAAATTTATTTTTAATAAAATTTATATTTTTAAAACCTAAAAATTAAGATTTATCAAATAAGATTTATATTGCATATGAAATTTTGAAAAAAAATAAAATTTGTTCGAAACAATGAAACTTCATTTCTAGTGAAACTAGTAAAATTTCATTGTTTCATGAAAAAATTCACTCCTGAACACACAACAAAATATATATATATATATATATATATATATATATCCCACTTCAAAAAAAATTAATTTGCTTTATGGACACTCAATTGTTGAAAAACGTCAGAACATATCACTTTTTGAGACAAAAACAATGAAATTCACTGTTTTGCATATTCCTTTCCATTTCTTTCTTAAGTACTTCACTGTTTTTCCTTTATTTTACAAATCAACTCTGATCACTTAGTCAATATCACCCATTCAATTTTTTTTTATAAAATTACTATTTTATCTTTGTTAAAGTTAAAAAAAATAAAAGTAAAATTAAATTTAAGTATATTAGTCAAAAGACATAAACATAACTCAATCTTCTGAAGACTAATCTTAAGCTCCATATTGAGTGGGAAAGAAGTTTTCCCTTAGTGGCCCACAGATAATTTTTTTTTCCTTACTTTACACACACATATCAATATATATATATATATATATATATGTATTAGATTTAAATACATACAGGGATAACTGACAAGAAAGCTCGGGCTGAAGCAGTGCAAAAGACATCACAGTTGATGTCCTTGAGAGAAATTAGGGCTTTGCCTTGCGTGGACGTCTTGTACACGACGACTTGACTAGAGGCGATCAGCTACTTCTGGAAATCAGAGATTCAGGTGCAATCGCCACTCAAGTAACCCTAGGCCTGCATCAAGTAACCCCATTTGATTATTGAAAGCAAGCAACAACACAAGTTTACTCATGCCGAAGGCGGTGATGACAGTGGAAGTGATGAAAGAGGAGGTAGAAGGTGGCAAATGCGGTGGTGAAGGGCTGGAAACGAATGGAAATCATCTGATAGAAGTCCTCCATGGAGATCACTGTTAGTCCATTAAATAATTAAATAAGTGCTAACTCATCAACAAAGGATCCGAGCTCCCATAAAATCTATGAAAGGAACTTATTACGAATTATCTCAAAATTAAATATTTAAGATATAAACGTCTAATTGTGAAAAATCTATAAAACAAAAAGAAATGCGCTTGATCGCACAGACAAACTACTGCTTAATAGATTTGGGGTGAATAAATTTGACGGTCAGAGGTCCTCATCCCCCCTCTCATTCCTTTTTATCGAACTTCATTCATCTCTCCCCTTTCCATACTCCCACTCTTCTCTCCTAGGGTACTATCATTAATCTCTTCTATTTGAATGTGGCCTCTTGAGCATGTTGTATAAAACTTGACAAGTAAACCCCTCTTCAAAATAACAGAAAGAACAGCAAACAACATTTAATTTCTCAGGTCACATTACAAAAAGCTAATGTTCCAATACAATACTACTAAGTTTGACAGGCAATTCATAGTAAAAGATCACAAAATGAATATGTAACAATTTTTAACATCCAAAACAATATATTACCCTGCCATTCTCAAAAGAAACTAAATCTAGACACTGGAAAAGTATATCCATAAAAAAAAGGACTGTTCAATCGCTTCTTGAGTATGGTAATCATACAAACTATCAACAATATTCATTGACTAGATGAATACAGGTATAAGCAAACCAATAAAGAGTTATCACAAGTTTAGTCATAGCATAGATATACATCTTGGTCAAGCTCACCATGTACTTGCAAATTTGGATGGTAACCAAACAAGCACCAACTTAAAATCAATACGACCTGATTTCTAATATTTGTTTCCTTCTACTTAAAACAAGCCTGTAATTCCACCAAATTATATGCCTATCTGCATAACATTCAGACACAGTACATTGGAACACTGGCAGGCCGATAGACAAAAGGTCTGACTGTGTGAGAATAACCCGATGGATGATTGTAACTGAACTTGACACCTGAGCTGCTCTCCCCCAGATGGGTACAGTGCTCATGGAAGCTGCTGATAGGTCTTGCCAGACAGGCATCCCAACGGTCACTCACTGGCATTGTCTCTGCCACTGTGTATATCCCCTTAGAATTTGTGAATGCCTGATAATTGAGAACTTCCCCAGATTTTGTGATGCAAAGAACAGCTACCTCAGCACCTGTCAAAACAACGCCCAAAAAATAATTCCCACAAATTCATTGTAATAACAAGCTACCATGCAACAGTTCTATTGGTGCCTCGGCTGTTATATATCTTAAAAGCATACATGGGTAATGGATTTCACTCTCAATTGTAGCCGAATACCTAGATCCATGGGAGCTATTATTTTATCAACGTGGAAATAAAACACCAAGAAGTTCTAACTTTGTTGGTATCTCCTCAACATTCTCATATGAAAGGTTGAGGGTTCAAGTTACCTTGAAAGCAAAATGTGTGTGTGTGATTTACCTATCCAAAAATGTGGAAATAAAACCATCCCAGTATCATTTCTTAAAATCTATATGCAATAAATGCAACAAAATAAACTAATTTCAAGTTTATTGGAAAAGAAAAAATGTAAATTTAACCGCTAAATGCATTAATCCTCAAAAATTGGTCTTAGAAGGCATTAACTCAAAGAATTTAAAGTCTATCCGGATGATCCGTAAACTAATAGTTTATTCATCTCAGCATTTCACACAAAAATATCATCAAGTATTTTGATTCCTTGTACTTTATAATTCTTTCTATTTTTTCTTCACTATTGAATCTCCTTCCCCTCCACCACTTCTTTTATGCCTTATAACATATTTTAAATTAAACTCTAACACAAATCATAAATGTAAGAAAATCATTAATTTCAAATCTTGTTTGTTTCTTTAAATTCTTTTATCAAAATTATTTCATCAAAAATTAAGAAGAAAAAAAATTATACCCAAAATGTAGTTTAGAAAAACAGGAAATCAAATCTTGCATTACTAATCCCATTTTTGTTTTACCTCTCAAAAATTAATTTGTTTAAAAATTTATTTACTAATTAAAATTTCTCAAAATCTTTAATAGTAAATTAGAAAAATGGTAAAAAGAATTAAGCAAGATCAACTATTCAAAATTTTATCCTTCACAAACTCATAATAATAAATAAGTTGAAATTCATAAAATATATTAACATGTATTTATTTTTTCAAAGCCGTCTAAGATAAAAATTTCAATTTCAACAATTTAATATTGAGTTAATAAATTGGTGGAGTTCTGGAAGTAAATCCTTGAAACTATTCATGAAGACGAATGGCTAGAAAAAAGGAATAATGGTTAAGAAGAGACTCTCAGTAATGGAGAAATAATAGGAGAAATTAAAGGATGTAAATCTAAATAAAATACATCATCACAAAATACTTAGATTGAGTAATATTATTGGTTGCTGTAAACTATTGGTTTTACGGATCATCCGGATAGACTTAAAACTTAGTATCAAGAGAGAAGTCGTCGATGACAAGCCACAAGATGCAGCCATACAGATGGCGAAGCAGTAAAGTGTGATGACGAGATTCATTTGAAAAACAGGTCATTACCCAGCATAGGTCCCACTGATGCAGTATGCTAGGACGGTGCGAACTGGGTGATGCACTAACCTTTTAGCAGTGTGTACATTATGGCCATACCGACAGACTCATCTTTATATGCTCTATAGCAAACAGTAATATTAAGCAGTTCAGCTTCTTTGAAAAATAGAGGATGCAGATACGAGGAACAAGGCAACGAATAAACCTTCATGTTCAACTCGCCACTAAAACAAAAGTAACTGTGTTGAAAAGCCATGCAAGAAATCATGTGCACTGGCATGCAAAGGCCCATAATTTTTATTCCAGAAAGCTAATATGCTTGACAGCAGAAATCTATACACAATTGAACAAACTGCACCTGTTACAGAAGAGAAAACAAGCTTTGCTCTCGAATCACGCGCAATTATTATATTTCCACATCTAGATCTCTATTGATCAAGTATAACTTAGAGGCATTCTTTACCCTTCTTTGCCTTCCTTGAATTAGTAAAGTAAAACAATTTTTCATTAGTGAAGGTAATTAGATGATATACACCTATTTACCAAAAGGGGGGAAAACAAGCTGAAAAGAGAAAAGTTTACTTCCCCACACCAATAATTTATCATATTGTACTCAAACTTAACCTCGTTTTGTTCTCTAAAGCTGGAAAAATGAATGAAATGAAAATAAATCAAGGTTTTAAACTCTGTTTTCAATCAACTAACACTCCAGAAAATCAAATTAATTGGGGTATGTTTCTGTAACCAGAAAATCAAATATACCAACCTCACAAACTCACCTAAGCTACTGGTTCAAAATTCAAATCAATGAAACCACCATTTTTTTCACAAGAAATGACACCACCATTTAATGAAACATCTCCTAGAAACCAAACCGAACTGCAAGTTCATACTTTTTTGTGAATTTTTTTTTTTTTAAAAAAAATCAATATAGGTATCTTAGACAAATGAGTGCCTCCACTAGATGGCTCTTTCTACCTAGTTTTTGGTTGTGTTATGAAGTTTGACTTCTGTACTTAAATATGGCTATATATAATGTTACATTAAAAGTTTAGTCATTTAACCTTGGCTAATTCCAAAATTAATCAAGAAATTACTAGCTTAAATCCTAAAATTTATTTTTATTTTAAGTTTTTCAAAAGAAGGGACCCAAATGATAAAGAAAAAAAAAAGTAAACTAGGTATCTATGATATCTATAAATAATTGTAACACATCCTACTATTAGGGTGTGAAAAGTGTAAACTGTAAACGCAATGATCATACAAAATTAAAATAACTAAAAATCCAGCAAAATAATCAAACCCAACAACATTAATTTTATGTTTGCTCCGTTTAATCACGCCTACGATCAAGCCGAAAAGCAAAACCCCAAAACGGTAATACAGAAATTTAACAGATAAAAACTAATCTATGAGAAAGATCCCAAATTGGATAGAGAGAAATACAGAGGTAGAGAAAGAGTTGGAATGAACCTTCTAAGATATGGTCTTCAGGACCAATTGAGGAATCTCCACACACATCGCAGACAACTCTGCCATGGATTTCACCAGTCCAAGCACTTACACCATACACCATAAAAATTATAGAGAGAAAGAATGTCATCAGCAGTTTCAGTTTCTTCAACTCCATCTCCATCACCGTGTCTGTCCGAGTCTTGTTCACTCGCTGCTCAAGCCTTCTTCTCTCTCCGACAGGTTTAATACTGAGCAGGTCGGTTACTCACCGGTAACCGGGGGACCCGGTACTGCTGCACTGATATTTAATTAGGAGCGCAATTTAGACGTGCTAATCCGACCAATCCGACTTCAGTTCGAATTTTTAGGATTCAGCTTCAGCTTTTATATTATGGGTCTGACTAGAGTAAAAAAATTTAAATTTTATTTAAATTAAAGTTAGACTTAGGTTAATTTTTTAAAAATCATTATTAGATTTATAAATTTTCTTATAGGAATTACTATTTATGGTTTTATAATTTTAAAAAAATTTTGATCTTTAATATTTTTTAAAATTAAATTATGTTGAATAAATTATTTCAACGATTTTTTATTTCTTTTAGAATGAGAAATTGAGAGAAATTATTAAAATTTTTAGTGTATAATCAAAATTTAAAAAAAAGGATAATAATTTATTAAAAAATTATAAATAAATCGAGTTCGGACTGAACTAGATACTCATGAATTTTAATTCGAACCGGGTTCGAATTGGGGCTTCGGGTTCAAGGTCGGGGTCAGGTCGCGCTCGGATTGACAATTTTAAAATTTGAGTTAGATTTAGACATGACTCAACCCGAACTCGGCCCTGACCTAGTTGCACCCCTATGTTTAATGCTTTCTGATTTGGTTTTACACTAGTCAATTGTTAGGCTAATAATGGACTTATTTTTGTAGGAATAATGTTATATTTTTTAAAATTATATTTTAAATTTTTATCTCTTATATTGATAGAATTACATTAGTTATATAAGCTAAAATGTCATTAGTAAAATAATTTTACATTAATATCACATCAATTGAAATATAAATTTAGAAAACAAATTATTAGAAATAATAATTCATAGTATATAAATTTTATTAACTTAACGAAACTCATAAAACTTGTGTAACTTAATGGCAATTATGTTATCAAAATCAAAAATAAGTTGGGAGTTTTAATTTTATCATAAATAAATTGTTAAACCAGCTTGATTTTCTGTATCATTTCTTTTTTTATAATTTTTTTCACAAAAGTTGATTTGAAAAGGGTAGCATTACCTTTCTTTTTTTGACCTTGGAGTTTGGACCAGACCCATTGTTATTTTTCAAATTTTTGTTTTACATTTGTTTTTCTTAAAATGTTATTCCTGTTTGGCTGAA
Source organism: Nyssa sinensis (assembly GCA_008638375.1). Lineage (NCBI taxonomy): Eukaryota > Viridiplantae > Streptophyta > Magnoliopsida > Cornales > Nyssaceae > Nyssa > Nyssa sinensis. The sequence continues at coordinate 13,154,980 of CM018047.1, forward strand.
TTACGTAAGCGTTGATTTGAAGGGTTTTTACACCTGTGTTTTGCATTTGAGTTTGAAAAAGTTATTTAAAAAAATACGTATGTTTGAGACTTAAATTTTTAAAAATAATTTTAAGTTGATTTGGCATTTTAAAACTCATCAAATAGTATCTGTGAATAAACAGCTTTGAACTGTTCTTTTCAAATATCCTTTTGTACACCCCCACTTTCCACCAAACATCTGATTTAATGCATAATCATGAATCATTACAATATTTGTCCCACACCGTTTACATTTTTTAAATTCTATATCAAATGATAATAGTATCAAGTTGTGTTTCGACTCACGATTTCATCGATAATTGTCATTTTCATATTTTAAACAAGTTTTTAGGATAAGTGGGTATTTGTTTAAAATTTTTTAAACGTCTTTTTGATTATTTTAAAAATCAAAATAGATATTTTTCTATGTTTTCCCTGCCTATCTAAACGAACATTTAATGTATTATTATGACACATTAATTATATAATTATTACACTATTAATATCATAATATCATCATATGAGATACAAAATTTAAAATTATTATTTGTAAATCATAAAAAGAAACCCATTAGATTTTGTATTTATTGACTGATGAATGGAAAGATCAAAGCAAGGGAGGCAGAATATCATTATCAGTTAAAAAGTTGTAGACAAGATGAGGGAGGGCGGAGTGGAGTGGAGTGGAGTTGAATGCACTATTAAGGGCTTATCATCTCGAGGTCTATAATTTGACTCTCTCAATTAATATTTTCTTTTGTGTCACCCCCAACCGAATTCGAAAGTGAGAGAGTAAAAGCTGGTGGGAGGACTATAAGGACTTAATCTAGTTCTAATTCGAAGTGAGTACAAACTAACTCATGCTAAATTCAAGATACCCTGTCTCACCAAAAAAAAGAATTGAGAGAGAAGAAAAAATAAAGGCAGGAGTGTCTTTCAAACTCCCAGTAATCTTCCATTATCATTAGAGTTTTTTTTAAAAAAAATTATTTGTTGTATTTGCAGTATAATATTTGAATGTAAAAGAAATATAAAAATCTATGATATAAGGTGATATATCACAAAATATTATGATAAAATATTGTAAAATATATGACTAATTTTTTATTTAAAAATTCTCATAATATTACTCATATATTATACAATATTTCACTATATCGTGAATAATGCAAATTGCCAATAATACATGCTTTTATTATATGTCATGATAGATGCTTTTGATTGGAAAGAAAATTGTTCTATAATCTTAAAGAACAAAATAGCTGCATCATTACATGGTTGAAAAATGATAATTTATTGTTATGTAAAGATAATTGTTAGGTTGGGGGGAATATGTGGTATCTTCAGAGATGCTAATAGTGGTGTTCTCCAGTCCATTGTGGCATTCTTTTACCAAAAGCAAGGGATAATTACACTTGGTTATCATGAGTCACATGATAATTATAAGATTTTTTTTCGTATTTTTTGAAATTATATTAAATTTTTATTTGTTATATTTACAATATATAAATTTTATTTTCGTACAAAATTTGTTATCGACGTTATTAGAATTTCAATTAATGTTTTTATATAATAAAATATTCTTGTATATTGTACTGACATCTCTTGTCTTTTCAGAAATCACAAGAGAAATTAATAATTATTCATAAAAATAAAACAATAAATTTATACTTTCCAATAATGTTTGTCTTTGGACAATTCTAAACCAAAAATGATGTGTGTTTATTTAATATAATATTTTTACATTATTTGATAAACAACTTTTGGTAAATGTTATTTTTACTTTAAAATTCTATCAAGTTTCTTTATCCGTTGATACGGCGGTTTGGGTGCTAGTTAGTGTAACCTCTTAATATACATGGGTGATAGTAAATGTAGTCTCTTACGACATAATTGCACTACCTAACACGAAGAAGTTTCATTAACTAATATTCGAACAAATCAATAGATTTGCATTAATTAATACCCGAACAACCACGTTAGTAGGTAAAGAGAATATTACTCTTTAAATAATGTCATAAATCTCTAATTTATATTTTGAATTGTATTTATTATGTGTTTTTTTTTTTAAGTATATGATGTGTGTGTGTTAGAAAAATCATATCATGTAAAAATTTGAAAGTATTACACAATGATACATCTCACATTAAAGATAAAATTGAAAATATAAATTCGAATCTCTAGCATAGAAATATCAATTAACTGTTTTCTTTTCTCAATACCAGTATATTTTTCAAGTTTCTATCTTAAATTTCTATTCCAATCGAATCATATTAATAACTATTCCTCGCTTTTCAATATATTTTTACATTCTAATTTAAAAATTATCTATACATATAAAAATACACACGTAATTTAAAATAATAAAATCATCCCACTATGGTGAGATGGGTTTTGGTATTCATGTGATTTTGGAAGTGTAGAAATATTCATCATAATTTGAATTTCTAAAGAGTTTAACATGATTTAGTATATATAAATGGGTGCATTTAATGGTTTCCAAAAACGGTAGACCATGAAATATAATAATCTTTTTTACACTATCACAGATTCAATTATAAAACCAAACTGGACATCAATTTGACATGGGAGATGGTCTGATTAGATTAATAAGTTGAACCACTGATTGTGAATATATATAATTTTAATAAGATTTAGTGTCAATTGTATGAGAGCTGATCACCCAATAGCCTCTTTTTCTAAAGTTTAACACCTTTTCTTTTGATTTTGATTATTCTATTGAGAAGTGAAAACATGTTCCGTCCCACATCGAAAGTAAACGTTATGAGTTTCCAATTTATATAATTCCAGCTAGCCGAGAAAGTTAAGTAAAATTTGATGCTCGTGACATTAGGTTAAACTTAAGTATTTTTATTTTTAATAGTAAAAACTTTATTTTTTAATAAATTAAAGATTAAAAGTTTTAAAAAATAATAAAAATTATAAAAAGTAAAATAACATATAAAATTATAAAACTTGCTTTGGGTCGTGTCAAAAATTTATTAAAATGAAAATTATCTATATATATAAAAATATATGTAATTTTTTTATTTAAAAGATTTTAAATTCAAATAAAAATGGGTGAATCGTGTTGACATATATAATCTTTTTAATAAATAAATTGAATTTCAATTTTGAAATTTGACATAATTAATTTATATTATTGAACTATGATTGACACATATTTAATATTTTTGAATATGTATATTTAGACATGATTCAAATTCGATAAAATAACATAAATTATGATAAGTAATTTTGGAATGCATAAATATAAGAATGGGAAGAGCTCCTCCCTTAAAATATTGTTATCTATGAAAACTAATGAAATGGTTTCTTGGAAGTTGTTCCCCAGCCAATGATCAAGATTAAAATCAAATTTCTAGGATTGTTTGAAATTTTTTAAATTAGATTAGGTGAGAATCACTTTCATTAAATTATTTAATTTTTAAAAAATTAACTATTTCTTAGTCTGATTTTATTCAGGTTTTAAGTAATTTTTAGAATCAGATATAAACTAATATACTGTTAAAATATACTTACCAAATAATAAAAAATTTAAAACTAATTTATCTGTATTCTCCGAACCAATTCTAACATTTCTCAAATAGGTCTGTCACGTTTTAATATTTTTGCCGGCTTTATACTATTCCAATACTCAAATCAGGAGTGGAACATAAGTTTTCTGATAAATTAACCAAGTTTATTAACATGACATGGACTCAATAACAAAATATTATTTGGATAAAATTTTTATTTTTAAGAAACTTAAAAATAACGTGATAAAATTTATTGAGAAAGACACCTAATTTATGGCTATAGTGTGAGATTCCAAATAACCAAATTGCCCTTTTAAGTTTCCAATCGAATAAACCACTGTAATCGCCTATGAAGGGTGTGATACTATGTTTTTCATATATTTGGATAATGTTAAAGAGACTTCTAATATATATCTTTATCCATTGATACTGTGGTTTGGGTGCTAATTAGTGTAATCTCTTAATATACGTAGGTGTTAGTAAATGCAACCTCATACGACATGACTGTATTACTTAACACGAAAAAGTTTCATCAACTAATACTCGAACAAATTAATAGACTTGCATTAACAAACGCCCGAATAATCACGTTAGCAAGTAAAGAGAGCATTACTCTTTAAATAATGTCATAAATTTTTAATTTATATCTTGAATTGTATTTACTATGTGTGTTAGAAAAATCATATCATGTAAAAATTTGAAAGTATTACATAATGATACATCTCGCATTAAAGATAAAATTGAAAATATAAATTGGAATCTCTAACATAGAAATATCACTTAACTGTTTTGTTTTCTTAAAACCGGTATATTTTTCAAATTTCTGTCTTAAATTTCTATTCCAATCGAATCACATTAATAACTATTGTCACTTTTCAATATATTTTCACATTTCAACTTAAAAATTATCTATACATATAAAAATACACATGTAATTTAAAATAATAAAATCATCCCACTATGGTGAGATGGGTTTTGGTATTCATGTGATTTTGGAAGTGTAAAAATATTCATCATAATTTGAATTTCTAAAGAGTTTAACATTATTTAGTATATATAAATGGATGCATTTAATGGTTTCCAAAAACGGTGGACCATCAAATATAATAATCTTTTATACACTATCACAGACTCAGTTATAAAACCAAACTGGACATCAATTTGACATGGGAGATGGTCTGATTAGATTAATAAGTTGAACCACTGATTGTGAATATATATGATTTTAATACTATTAAGTGTCAATTGTATGAGAGCTGATCACCCAATAGCCTCTTTTTTTAAAGTTTAACACCTTTTCTTTTGATTTTGATTTTGATTATTCTATTGAAGAGTGAAAACATGTTCCGTCCCACATCGAATGTAAATGAAATGAGTTTGTAATTTAGAGTTTTAAGAAATTTTTTTTGAGAAGTGTTTTTAAGTAATTTCTTGGAATTTGAACCATTGTTTGGATTGATTAATTTGCAAAAAGATAAAAAAGTAAGTTATGTTTGGTTATGTTTTTAAAATAAGATTTTTAATTTCAAATTACAGAATATGTGTTTTGATATTAATTTTTTTTTTAAAAAAAATTTAGATTATCATATCGAAATACATTTTTATAATTTTTAAAAAATTAATTACAAAATTTTTTAAAATATTTTTCAAAAAATTTATCTAAATTACTATCAGGTAAACATCCAACATTGATCCATTGACAAGCCAAGCTAACGGATATATTTGTCGTTTCCTGCCGCGTGCTTAGTCCATTGAAATTTTTTTATTATTTTTTAAATTATTATTATATACTGGTAAGCCTTGATTAGTATTATTTTTTTTATAGGAAACGGTCATCCAATAAAAGGCATGACTTACATGATCTTTATTTTCATAATTTTTAATATTCTTAAAAATATGATTGGAATTTAATACATCTACTTAAATATGATATAAAAAGTTTAATTTTATTCAATTTTAATAATTAATTTAATAAAAATAACAAGATGTAACAAATTCGATTCATTAATATAACATATATTAATTATTAAATTATATAATATTTTTTAAAATTAAAGTTATATATCATAAGTTTGGCATATTATAAAATAATATTTTATATGTATAATATATATTATAATATAATATTTTATAAATATAATATATATTAATATCATTGTCAAATCAAAAATTTTAAAAAGTTGCTTGTTTCAAAAAGTTACTTTTTTCAAAAAGTTGGAAAAGATAGAATGGGTTTCAAAATTGTTTTAACCAAACAAGTTTTCGAAAAAAAAGAATTTTAAATTGGTTTGGAGTTGGTAACCAAACAAGATAAGTTTTTCATTTTTAATCTGAGTTATTTTTTAATAATAAAAAACTCTCTATTTCTTAATAAATTAAAAATTAAAAGTTTTAAAAAATAATAAAAATTTTAAAAAAGTAAAATAACATATAAAATAATATAATTTGATTTGGTTCATATCAAAAATTTACAACATCAAAATTATCTATACATATAAAAATACATGTAACTTTTTTATTTAAAAAAATTTAAAATTAAAATAAACGGATGAATTGTGTTGACATGTGTAATTTTTTTAATAAATTATTTAAATTTGAATTTTAAAATTTGACATAATTAATTTATATTATTGCATTACGATTGACACAGATTCAATATTTTTATATATATGTATACTTTGACACAATTCAAATACGACAGGATAACAGAAATTATGATAAGTAACTTTAAAAAGCATAAATATAAGAGTGGGAAAAGCTCCTCCCTTAAATATTGTTATTTATGGAAACTCAAGAAGTGGTTTATGGGAAGTTGTTCCCTGGCCAATGATCAAGATCAAAATTAAATTTTTAAGATTGTTTAAAAAAGTTTAAACTAGATCAAGTCAGAATCACTCCTATTAAGTTATTTGCTTTTTAAAAAATCAACTATTTTCTAGTCTGACTTTATTCAGATTTTAAGTATTTTTTAGAACCATATATGAATTAATATACTGTTAAAATGTACTTACGAAACAGTAAAAAAATTTAAAACTAATTCATCTGTATTCTACAAACTGATTCTAACCTTTCCCAAACAGATCCGTCAGGTTTCAATATTTTTATCGGATTTATGCTATTCCAATACTCAAATCAGGAGTGAAACATAAGCTTTCTGATAAATTCTATCATGAACCGGGTTTATTAATATGGCATAGACTCAATAACATAATGTTATTTGGATAAGATTTTTATTTTTAAAAAACTTAAAAATAATACTTATTTATATAATAAGATGTGATTAGTAAAATTCATGGATCAGAGTAATGAATCTTGTGCATGATAAAATTTATTGAGGAAAACACCTAATTTATGGCTATAGTGTGAGATTCCAAATGGCCAAATTACCCTTTTAAGTTTCCAATTGAATAAACCAATGTAATCCCCTATAGGGGTGTGATATTATGTTTTTCATATATTTGGATAATGTTAAAGAGATTTCTAATATATATCTTCAACTGTATTTATAATCACTGTTAGTTTATGATAACTTTAAAATTATATTTTCAATTTGATGTGTCATTATATGATATTTTTTAAAAGTACATTATAAAGGGCTTAAAAATATTAGAGTATTTTTAATGTTAAATGTTATTTTATTCATATTAAATTTATATTTTGTTATTATTACTATATAAAAAATATCAAATTTTGACAACTATAGTCTAAAGCTAAAATAATGACATTTTTTTAATATAATAACTATTTTTTCTGAAAAAGTAACGTAGACCCTCCCCTCAACATTCGTTTGACAATTACTTGAAAAAGTATTATAGATCACATTTTCATTTAGTATATGTTAACTTTATTTTATGTTAGGACATAAATTGGCATTATAGCATTGATGTCAAATATGACATTGTCATTTTTTGACAAATCAAATAGCAATTCATTAGAACAATAGCTTAATGTCATAAATTGCTAATTTATATTTTGAATTGTATTTATTATGTGTTTTTTTTCCTAAGTATCTAGTGAGTGTGTGTGTGTTAAAAAAATCATATCATGTAAAAATTTAAAAGTATTACATAATGATACATCCCACATTAAAGATAAAATTAAAAATATAAATTAGAATCTCTAGCATAGAAATATCAATTAATTGTTTTATTTTCTCAATACCGGTATATTTTTCAAGTTTCTATTTTAAATTTCTATTTCAATCAAATCACATTAATAATTATTTCCGCTTTCCAATATATTTTCACATTCCAACTTAAAAATTATCTATACATATAAAAATACATACATAATTTAAAATAATAAAATCATCCCATAATGGTGAGATGGGTTTTGGTATTCATGTGATTTTGGAAGTGTACAAATATTCATCATAATTTGAATTTCTAAAGAGTTTAACATGATTTAGTATATATAAATGGGTGCATTTAATGGTTTCCAAAAACGGTGGATCATGAAATATAATAATCTTTTATACACTATCACAGACTTAGTTATAAAACCAAACTGGACATCAATTTGACATGGGAGATGGTCTGATTAGATTAATAAGTTGAACCACTGATTGTGAATATATATAATTTTAATAAGATTTAGAGTCAATTGCATGAAAGCTGATCGCCCAATAGCCTCTTTTTCTAAAGTTTAACACCTTCTCTTTTGATTTTGATTATTCTATTGAAAAGTGAAAACATGTTCCGTCCCACATTGAATATAAACAAAATGAGTTTCTAATTTATAGAATGCCAGCTACCAAAAATTTTTAGGATTATTTAAAAATTGACACTCTCATTAAGTTATTTGAATTTTAAGAAATCAACTCTTTTTTAGTCTGACTTTATTCGGGTTTTAAGTATTTTTTAGGATAAGATATGAACTAATATACTGTTAAAATGTACTTATCGAAGAGTAAAAAATTTAAAACCAATTCATCCGTATTCTACAAACCGATTTTAACATTTTCCAAACAGGTCTATCAGGTTTCAATATTTTTACTAGATTTATACTATTCCAATACTCAAATCAGGAGTGGAACATTAGTTTTTTGATAAATTTTATCATGAACCGGCTTTATTAACATGACACGAACTCAATTTATAACAGAATGTTATTTGGATAAGATTTTTATTTTTAAGAAACTTAAAAATAATACTTGTCTATATAATAAGATATGATTAGTGGGACTTATAGATCAGATTAATGAACCTTATGCATGATGAAATTTATTGAGGAACACACCTAATTTATGGCTATAGTGTGAGATTCCAAATAGCCAAATTGCCCTTTTAAGTTTCCAATCCAAGAAACGAATGTAATCCCCTATCAGGGGTGTGATATTATGTTTTTCATATATTTGGATAATGATAAAGAGACTTCTAATATATATCTTCAACTATATTAATAATTGAGTTCGGATCGGACTCGGATTGAATCAGATACTTATAAACTTTAATTCGGGCTAGGCTCGAATTGGAGTTTCGGGTTCAAGGTCGGGTTCAGGCCGGGCTTGGGTTGACAGTTTTAAAATTTGAGTTGGACTTAGACATGACTCAATCCGAACCCAGTCTGGTCTAGTTGCACCCCTATATTTAATGCTTTTTGATTTAGTTTTACATTAGTCAATTGTTGGGTTGATAATGGTCTTATTTTCGTAGTAATAATGTTACATTTTTCAAAATTATATTTGAAATTTTTACCTCTTATATTGATAAAATCACATTAATTATATAAGTTAAAATATCATAACTAAAACAATTTTATATTAATATCACATCAATGGAAATATAAATTTAAAAGACAAATTATTAGAGATAATAATTCGTAGTATATAAATTTTTTTAACAGAGCGAAACTCATAACACTGGTGTAGCTTAATCGTAATTATGTTATCAAAATCAAAAATAAGTTGGGAGTTTTAATTTTATCATAAATAAATTGTCAAATCACACTGATTTTCTGTATCATTTCTTTTTCTATAATCTTTTTCACAAAAATTTATTTGAGAAGAGTAGCATTATTTTTCTTTTTTTGACCTTGGAATTTGGACCAGAACCATTGTTATTTTTCAAATTTTTGTTTTACATTTGCTTTTATTAAAATGTTATTTCCTGTTTGGTTGAATTACATAAGCGTTGATGTGAAGGGCTTTTACACCTGTGTTTTGCATTTGAGTTTGAAAAAGTTATTTCAAAAAATATATATGATTGAGACTTAAATTTTTAAAAATAATTTTAAGTTGGTTTGGCATTTTAAAATTCATCAAATAGCATCTGTGAATAAACAGCTTTGAACTGTTCTTTTCAAATATCCTTTTGTACACCCAACTTGCCACCAAGCATCTGATTTAATGCATAATCATCAATCATTACAATATTTGTCCCACATCGTTTACATTTTTTATATTTCTATCTCAAATAATATAGTATTAGGTTATATTTGGATGGACAATGTCATCGGTTATTTAGTTATTTTTACATTTTAAATAAATTTTTAAGATAAGTTGGTATTTGTTTGGATTTCTTGAAACGTCCTTTCAAATATTTTCAAAATCAAAATAGACATTTTCACATATTTTTACTATCCATTCAAACGAATACTTAATGTATTATGATGACACATTAATTACATATTTTATTATATTATTAATATTATAATATCACATCATCTGAAATACAAAATTTAAAATTATTATTTGTAAATCATAAAGAGAAACCCACTAGATTTTGTATTTATTGGGTGATGAATGAAAGGATCAAAGCAAGAAAAAGGAGGCAGAATATAGTATCAGTTAAAAAGGAGTAGATAAGATGAGTGGAGTGGAGTGGGGTGGAGTGGAATGCACTATTAAGGGGCTTATCACCTCGAGGTCTACAGTTTGACTCTCTCAATCAATATTTTTTTTTGGAGCCACCCCAACCAAATTTGAAAGGGAGAGAGTAAAAGCTGGTGTGAGGGCTATAAAGACTTAATCTGGTTCTAGTTCGAGGTAGCACAAGTGAACTCATACTAAGTTCAGGACACCCTGTGTCACTCAAAAAAAATAAAAAATGGGAGAGGAGAAAAAATAAAGGCAGGAGTGTCTTTCAAACTCCTAGTAATCTTCCATTATCATTAGAATTTTTTTTAAAAAAATTTATTTGTTGTATTTGCAGTATAATATTTGAATGTAAAAGAAATATAAAAAATTTATGATATAAGGTGATATATCACAAAATATTATGATAAAATATTGTAAAATATATGACAAATTTTTTATTTAAAAATTCTCATAATATTACTCATATATTATACAATATTTCACCATATCGTGAATAATGCAAATTGGCAATAATACTTGCTTTTATCATATGTCATGATAGATGCTTTTGATTGGAAAGAAAATTGTTCTATAATCTTAAAGAACAAAATAGCTGCATCATTTCATGGTTGAAAAATGATAATTTATTGTTATTTAAAGATAATTGTTAGGTTGGGGGAATATGTGGTATCTTCAGAGATGCTAAGAGTGGTGTTCAATTCTCCAGTCCGTTGTGGCATTCTTTTACAAAAAGCAAGGGATAATTACACTTGGTTATCATGAGTTACATGATAATTGTAAGGATTTTTTTTTTTGTATTTTTTGAAATTATATTAAATTTTCATTTGTTATATTTACAATATATACATTTTATTTTCGTACAAAATTTGTTATCGACGTTATTAGAATTTCAACTATTTTTTTATATAATAAAATATTCTTGCATATTATACTAGCATCTCTTGTCTTTTCTAAAATCACAAGAGAAATTAATAATTATTCATAAAAGTAAAACAATAAATTTATACTTTTCAATAATGTTTGTCTTCCGACAATTCTAAACCAAAAATAGTGTGTGTTTATTTAATATAATATTTTTACATTATTTGGTAAACAGCTTTTGGTAAATGTTATTTTTACTTTAAAATTCTACCAAATTTCTTTATTCGTTGATACAGCGTTTTGGGTGCTAGTTAGTGTAACTTCTTAATATACACGGGTGTTAGTAAATGCAATCTCATACAACATGATTGTACTACCTAACACGAAGAAGTTTCATTAATTAATACTCGAACAAATCAATAGACTTGTATTAATTAACACCCGAACAACCACGTTAACAAGTAAAACGAATATTACTCTTTAAATAATGTCATAAATTTCTAATTTATATCTTGAATTGTATTTATTATGTGTTTTTTTTTCTAAGTATCTGATGTGTGTGTGTTAGAAAAATCATATCATGTAAAAATTTAAAAGTGTTACATAATGATACATCTCACATTAAAGATAAAATTGAAAATATAAATTCGAATCTCTAGCATAGAAATATCAATTAACTGTTTTCTTTTCTCAATACCAGTATATTTTTCAAGTTTCTATCTTAAATTTCTATTCCAATCGAATCACATTAATAACTATTCCCGCTTTTCAATATATTTTTACATTCTAATTTAAAAATTATCTATACATATAAAAATACACACGTAATTTAAAATAATAAAATCATCCCACTATGGTGAGATGGGTTTTGGTATTCATGTGATTTTGGAAGTGTAGAAATATTCATCATAATTTGAATTTCTGAAGAGTTTAACACGATTTAGTATATATAAATGGGTGCATTCAATGGTTTCCAAAAACGGTGGACCATGAAATATAATAATCTTTTACACACTATCACAGACTCAGTTATAAAACCAAACTGGACATCAATTTGACATGGGAGATGGTCTGATTAGATTAATAAGCTGAACCACTAATTGTGAATATATATAATTTTAATAAGATTTAGTGTCAATTGTATGAGAGCTGATCACCCAATAGCCTCTTTTTCTAAAGTTTAACACCTTTGTTTTTTATTTTGATTATAAGTGAAAACATGTTCCGTCCCACATCGAATGTAAACGGAACGAGTTTCTAATTTATATAATGCCAGCTACCTAAGCCGTGCAACTTGAAAGTAACCCTAAGACATTGGGTTACATTCAAGTTTTTAGTTTTTAATCTGAGTTTATTTTTAATAGTAAAAACTCTCTATTTCTTAATAAATTAAATATTAAAAGTTTTTAAAAATAATAAAAAGTAAAAAAAGGTAAAATAACATATAAAATTATAAAACTTGATTTGGTTTGTGTCAAAAATTTACTAAACATGACAATTATCTATATATAAAAATATATGTATTTTTTTTATTTAAAAAATTTTAAATTAAAATAAATAGGTGAATCATGTTAACATATATAATCTTTTTAATAAATGAATTGAATTTTGAAACTTAATATGATTAACTTATATTATTGAACTACGATTGACACATATTTGATTTTTTGAATACGTATATTTACACGATTCAAATATGATAGGATAACATAAATTATGATAAGTAATTTTGGAATGCATAAATATAAGAATGGGAAGAGCTCCTCCCTTAAAATATTGTTATTTATGGAAACTCATGAAATGGTTTCTGGGAAGTTGTTTCCCAGCCAATGCTCAAGATCAAAATCAAATTTCTGGGATTGTTTGAAATATTTTTAAATTATATTAGGTTAGAATCACTTTTATTAAATTATTTAATTTTTAAGAAATCAACTATTTTCTAGTCTGATTTTATTTAGATTTTAAGTAATTTTTAAATCAGATATAAACTAATATACTGTTAAAATATACTTACTAAATAATAAAAAATTTAAAACTAATTTATCTGTATTCTCCAAACCAATTCTAACATTTCTCAAATAGGTCTGTCACGTTTTAATATTTTTACCGGCTTTATACTATTCCAATACTCAAATCAGGAGTGGAACATAAGTTTTCTGATAAATTAACCAAGTTTATTAACATGACATGGACTCAATAACAAAATATTATTTGGATAAAATTTTTATTTTTAAGAAACTTAAAAATAACGTGATAAAATTTATTGAGAAAGACACCTAATTTATGGCTATAGTGTGAGATTCCAAATAACCAAATTGCCCTTTTAAGTTTCCAATCGAATAAACCACTGTAATCGCCTATGAAGGGTGTGATACTATGTTTTTCATATATTTGGATAATGTTAAAGAGACTTCTAATATATATCTTTATCCATTGATACTGTGGTTTGGGTGCTAATTAGTGTAATCTCTTAATATACGTAGGTGTTAGTAAATGCAACCTCATACGACATGACTGTATTACTTAACACGAAGAAGTTTCATCAACTAATACTCGAACAAATTAATAGACTTGCATTAACAAACGCCCGAATAATCACGTTAGCAAGTAAAGAGAGCATTACTCTTTAAATAATGTCATAAATTTTTAATTTATATCTTGAATTGTATTTACTATGTGTGTTTTTTCCTAAGTATCTAGTGTGTGTGTGTGTGTGTGTGTGTGTTAGAAAAATCATATCATGTAAAAATTTAAAAGTATTACATAATGATACATCTCGCATTAAAGATAAAATTGAAAATATAAATTGGAATCTCTAACATAGAAATATCAATTAACTGTTTTGTTTTCTTAAAACCGGTATATTTTTCAAATTTCTGTCTTAAATTTCTATTCCAATCGAATCACATTAATAACTATTCTCACTTTTCAATATATTTTCACATTTAAACTTAAAAATTATCTATATATATAAAATTACATACATAATTTAAAATAATAAAATCATCCCACTATGGTGAGATGGCTTTTGGTATTCATGCGATTTTGGAAGTGTAAAAATATTCATCATAATTTGAATATCTAAAGAGTTTAACATGATTGAGTATATATAAATGGGTGCATTTAATGGTTTCCAAAAACGGTGGACCATGAAATATAACAATCTTTTATACACTATCACAGACTCAGTTATAAAACCAAGCTGGACATCAATTTGACATGGGAGATGCTCTGATTAGCTTAATAAGTTGAACCACTGATTGTGAATATATTTATTTTCAATAAGATTTAGTGTCAATTGTATGAGAGCTGATCACCCAATAGCCTCTTTTTTTAAAGTTTAACACCTTTTCTTTTGATTTTGATTATTCTATTGAAAAGTGAAAACATGTTCCGTCCCACATCGAATGTAAACGAAATGAGTTTCTAATTTATATAATGCCAGCTAAGATTTATATTTTAATCTGAGTTTCTTTTTAATAATAAAAAACTCTCTATTTCTTAATAAATTAAAGATTAAAATTTTTAAAAAATAATAAAAATTTTAAAAAAGTAAAATAACATATAAAATAATAGAATTTGATTTGGTTCATGTCAAAAATTTACAACATCAAAATTATCTATACATGTAACTTTTTTATTTAAAAAATTTAAAATTAAAATAAACAGATGAATTGTGTTGACATGTATAATTTTTTAATAAATGAGTTAAATTTGAATTTTGAAATTTAACATGATTAATTTATATTATTGCACTACGATTGATACATATTTAATATTTTTATATATGTATATTTTGACACAATTCAAATACGACAGAATAATATAAATTATGATAAATAATTTTAAAATGCATAAATATAAGAGTTGAAAAAGCTCCTCCCTTAAATATTGTTATTTATGGAAACTCAACAAGTGGTTTCTCGGAAGTTGTTCCCCAGCCAATGATCAAGACCAAAATTAAATTTTTAAGATTGTTTAAAAAAATTTTAAACTGAATCAGGTTAGAATCACTTCCATTAAGTTATTTGATTTTTAAGAAATCAACTATTTTCTAGTTTGACTTTATTCAGATTTTAAGTATTTTTTAGAACCATATATGAATTAATACATTGTTAAAATGTACTTACGAAATAGTAAAAAAATTTAAAACTAATTCATCTGTATTCTACAAACTGATTCTAACCTTTCCCAAACAGGTCCGTCAGGTTTCAATATTTTTATCAGATTTATACTATTCTAATACTCAAATAAGGAGTGAAACATAAGTTTTCTGATAAATTCTATCATGAACTGGGTTTATTAATATGGCATAGACTCAATAACAGAATGTTATTTGGATAAGATTTTTTTTTAAAAAAAAAAACTTAAAAATAATACTTATTTATATAATAAGATGTGATTAGTAAAATTCATGGATCAAATTATTGAACCTTGTGCATGATAAAATTTATTGAGGAAAACACCTAATTTTTGGCTATAGTGTGAGATTCCAAATAGCCAAATTACCCTTTTAAGTTTCCAATCGAATAAACCAATGTATGATATTATGTTTTTCATATATTTGGATAATGTTAAAGAGATTTCTAATATATATCTTCAACTGTATTTATAATCACCGTTAGTTTATGATAACTTTAAAATTATATTTTTAATTTGATGTGTCATTATATGATATTTTTTAAAAGTAAATTATAAAGGGCTTAAAAATATTAGAGCATTTCCAATCGAATAAACCAATGTATGATATTATGTTTTTCATATATTTGGATAATGTTAAAGAGATTTCTAATATATATCTTCAACTGTATTTATAATCACCGTTAGTTTATGATAACTTTAAAATTATATTTTTAATTTGATGTGTCATTATATGATATTTTTTAAAAGTAAATTATAAAGGGCTTAAAAATATTAGAGCATTTTTAATGTTAAATGTCATTTTATTCGTATTAAATTTATATTTTGTTATTATTACTATATAAAAAAAAATCAGATCTTGACAACTATAGTCTAAAGCTAAAATAATGACATTTTTTAATATAATAACTATTTTTTCTGAAAAAGTAACGTATATTATAGATCATATTTTCATTTAGTATATGTTAACTTTATTTTATGTTAGGACATAAATTGGCATTATAGTATTGATGTCAAATATGACATTGTCATTTTTTGACAAGTCAAATAA
This sequence comes from Nyssa sinensis, assembly GCA_008638375.1. Lineage (NCBI taxonomy): Eukaryota > Viridiplantae > Streptophyta > Magnoliopsida > Cornales > Nyssaceae > Nyssa > Nyssa sinensis. The sequence goes on from CM018047.1 coordinate 13,171,408, forward strand.
CAATTCATTAGAACAATAACTTAATGTCATAAATTTTTAATTTATATCTTGAATTGTATTTATTATGTGTTTTTTTTTTCGTAAGTATCTAGTGTGTGTGTGTGTGTGTTAGAAAAATCATATCATGTAAAAATTTAAAAGTATTACATAATGATACATATCACATTAAAGACAAAATTAAAAATATAAATTAGAATCTCTAGCATAGAAATATCAATTAACTGTTATATTTTCTCAATACCGGTATATTTTTCAAGTTTCTATTTTAAATTTCTATTCTAATCAAATCACATTAATAATTATTTCCGCTTTCCAATATATTTTCACATTCCAACTTAAAAATTATTTATACATATAAAAATACATACATAATTTAAAATAATAAAATCATCCCACTATGGTGAGATGGGTTTTGGTATTCATGTGATTTTAGAAGTGTAGAAATATTCATCATAATTTGAATTTCTAAAGAATTTAACATGATTTAGTATATATAAATGAGTCCATTTAATGGTTTCCAAAAACGATGGACCGTGAAATATAATAATCTTTTATACACTATTACAGACTCAGTTATAAAACCGAACTAGACGTCAATTTGACATGGGCGATGGTCTGATTAGATTAATAAGTTGAACCACTGATTGGGAATATATATAATTTTAATAAGATTTAGTGTCAATTGTATGAGAGCTGATCACCTAATAGCCTCTATTTCTAAAGTTTAACACCTTTTCTTTTGATTTTGATTATTCTATTGAAAAGTGAACCATGTTCCGTCCCACATCGAATGTAAACGAAAAGAGTTTCTAATTTATATAATGCCAGCTACTCCAACATTGTGGCTCAGATATTTGTCATTTTTTATACTCTCTACATTTTAATAAATTAAAAGATTAAAAGTTTTAAAAAAGTAAAATAGCATATAAAAGAATAGAACTTGATTTGGTTTTTACTAAACATAAAAAATATTTATATATATAAAAATATATGTAATTTTTTTATTTAAAAATTTTAAAATTAAAATAAACAGATGAATCGTGTTGAGTCTGTTGACATGTATAATTTTTTTAATAAATGAATTAAATTTAAATTTAAAAATTTGACATAATTAATTTATATTAATAGATTATGATTGACACATATTTAATATTTTTGAATATATATATTTTGACTCGATTTAAACATAAGAGGATAACATAAATTATGATAATTAAGTTTGGAATGCATAAATATGAGAGTGGAAAAAACTCATCCTTTAAAATATTGTTATTTATGAAAACTCATGAAATGGTTTTTGGGAAGTTGTTCACCGGCCAATGATCAAAATCAAATTTACAGGACTGTTTAAAAAATTCTCAAATTAGATCAGGTCAGATCGACTCTCATTAGGTTATTTAATTTTTAAGAAATTAACTCTTTTCTAATTTGACTTTATTCAAGTTTTAAGTATTTTTTTAAGAACATATATGAACTAATATATTGTTAGAATGTATTTACTAAATAGCAAAAAATTTAAAACCAATTTATTGTATTCTCTAAACCAATTCTAACATTTCTCAAACAGGTCCGTCAAGTTTCAATATTTTTACCGGATTTATACTATCCCAATACTCAAAAATCAGGAGTGGAACATAAGTTTTGTGATAAATTAACCAAGTTTATTATTAACATGACATGAACTCAATAACAAAATATTATTTAGATAAAATTTTTATTTTTAAGAAACTTAAAAATAACACTTGTCTGTATAATAAGACGTGATTATTGAGATTGATGGATCAAATTAATGAAGCTTGTGCATGATAAAATTTATTGAGAAAGACACCTAATTTATGGCTATAGTGTGAGATTCCAAATAACCAAATTGCCCTTTTAAGTTTCCAATCGAATAAACCACTGTAATCGCCTATGAAGGGTGTGATACTATGTTTTTCATATATTTGGATAATGTTAAAGAGACTTCTAATATATATCTTCCACTGTATTTATAATCACTGTTAGTCTATGATAATTTTAAATTATATTCTCAGTTTGATGTGTTATTATATGATATTTTTTAACAATATATTATGAAGGGCTTAAAAGTATTAGAGCATTTTTAATATTAAATATTATTTTATTCATATTAAATTTATATTTTTTCATTATTATTATATAAAAATATCATATTTTGATAACTATAGTCTAAAGCTAAATAATGACATTTTTAATAAAATAATTATATTTTCTAAAAAATAACATAGAACCCACATTCATTTGACACTCACTTGAAAAAGTATTATGGACTGTATTTTCATTTAGCATTTGTTAACTTTATTTTATGATAGGACATAAATTGACATTATAGCATTGATGTCAAATATAATATTATTACTTTTTGACAAGTCAAATAATAATTTATTAGAATAATACTTTTTATATTAATATTAAATTTTAAAAATCAACACATCGAATAACGCATGTATTAAAGTCGCTCTCACATAACGAGAAATCACAATAAGATATAAATTGGATATATCTTTAGCATAAATGTATCAATTAACTGTGTTTTTCTTCTTGTTAATATTAATATATTTTTATATCGAATTTTTATTTTAAATATTAAAATAAAATAAAATTAATTACATAATTTAAAATATTAATAAAAATAAAGTGTAATACCAATGCCTTATGCCACCCAAATATAAATTTGAGAAGTGGATCATTTCTTTCATTATCATAGACCGCCGTTCCAAGAAATCTTGAAACCCAACAATGGCGGACCCATCAGAAGACGCCAACATGGAGGCGAGAGAAGAGGTCATGGTTTCGCCCACCGGTGGAAACCCAACTATAAGAACTGCCCATTTTCTCAGACCCACTGTCACCTCCATCAAAGATTCAAACCTGAAGCTTCCCTCACTTTTCCTCTCTTCAAAACCCAGCATTTCTGAGTTCCAGAAATTGCCATTGAAGGTTCTGTTCTGTGGCTGGCGATGCCCAACGGAGAAGTGGAAGGCATGGGTCCATCGCTTAAAACCTATATACCAACCTCTATGGAAGAAAGCGGGTATATATGAAGCAATCTTGGCTTCAACGTGCAATATCATAAGAGTCAATGATGTGGTTATTGAGCTTGCAAAGAGGTGGTGTGTTGAGACAAACACATTCATCTTTCGTTGGGGTGAGGCAACGATTACATTGGAAGATGTGATGGTTTTGGGAGGGTTCTCTGTTTTGGGAGACCTTGTCTCAATCCCCCTTAAAACCAGAGAATTTATTGAAATAGAAGAACATATTGAAAAAGCTCAAAGAGAAGGAAAATCAAGGGGTGCTAGGGGCGTTTCAAATAATGCGTGGATGGACCATTTCATGGATAATGGCAGCCAATTCGAACATGAAGCATTTCTTGTTCTGTGGCTCTCAAGGTTTGTCTTCATCCTCAGCACCACTAATTATAATTACATAATAAGGCGTGCATTTCCTATTGCAATCCATCTCTCTCAAGGGACCCTAGTTGCTCTTGCACCAGCTGTTCTAGCCTGCCATTTAACAAAGATTTGAGTTTGTTGAAAAATTCATTAGATGGTTTGGTCAAAATGGGGGCTGATGAAACTGTCATCACCCTTCGGGCGCCATTCCAATTAGTACAGCTTTGGGCTTGGGAGAGATTCCCAACATTGAGACCCGTACCCAATGCCACCGGATGTGGAGAGCCAAAATCAGCTCGGTGGCACGGATTGAAAAAGTTGAATGTTGAGAATTTGAGGATGGCCATAGACTGTGCTGGAGAATGTTTTCTGTGGCGCCCTTATGCTACATTTGCAAGCAATTTGATGTTTGGTAAGTTTTATAGAGAAAATGAAGTGTGGGTGTTGGTTAAATCTGATATGGAGGAAGAATTAGAGTCATTTGCTCGATGCTTGAGAGTTTGTGAGCTAGTTGGACTAGACTGTATAGAACAGTATCTCCCACGTCGAGTGGCGATGCAATTTGGAATGGATCAAGATATTCCAGGTTGTGTTGCTCGATTCAATGAGACTCCTGAAAATGCTTGGAGCAGTTATAACAGGCTGATTAGGGATGCAAAACTGTATATACCACCCCGACTCTTTGAGTCAGATGTTACCGCACAATACTTGAACTGGTGGAACCAATTGATGTTGGGGTTGGAAGATGCAGCTAAGGGCATTGTGAGGAAGCGAAGATCAAAGACTTACAGAAGATGGCCGCGGGTTTTTAGAGGAAACAGGGAAGATAATCATGCCTTTTATAGGATGGAAGATGTTGAGCAAGATAAATTAAAGGTGGCAGAGATACTGAAATTTAGTAACAATCATAACAGTGTTAGAAATGGACTGGCTGGTGATGATAAGCCTTTGCCAGGCAATCATTTTCAAATTCCATTGACTTTGGTTGCAGATATTGGAGTTGCAAAGGGGATGGAGTCACTTACAAAACCTGTGGAAGTGAGTATGCAGAGCAAAGCTTTGCTGGGAAGACCAAAGATATCCATGGAAGATGCAAATGTGAGTAAAGAGAAGGGTCCATCAATGAGCGTCAAAAGTGAGGAAGAAAGCAGTAGCTACGGTGAAACTGAGATACTAGCATTGGAACTTGAGGCTCGGATTAACAAGCTTGAGAGACTGGTTGCTGGGCTAAGTGCAGAAAAAATTGGCCACAGGTTTGAGGGAAAAAGACCTACCTAAGAAGATCAACTGATGTAGCACAATTAGGCAGCTTCTTGGCTTCATCTACTTCATCTAATATAGTATTATACATATTTTATGTAGCAGACAATAGAGATGCAAAGTGCTATCTCTACTGGTTAAAAGCTAACAATACATGTCACATGCACTTGTGTAAAAATTGGAGTTTCTGCCTAGTGTGTGACACTAGTGTTGAAAAAGCTCTCACTAATTATTAAACATGATAGTGGGAAGAGGATATAGAATAGCTCAAAATATTCAGAATTTTGTTATATCTGGTGTAATATATTGTTCTTATGATCTTCAAGTTATGTTTCACTTCTTTTCTTTCCTCTGAATTCTGCTTCACAAGATCACACATTTTTTTTTTTTGAGTGATACTATATATAATGGATTTTTTTTTTACCACATTTCTCATTCTAAACACGATGTTGTGAGACACACAAGCATTTATTTTAGTGGATTTCGCTCTTATGTGTCTTGGAGTGAGAAAGTTGGATGAGAAAAGCCGATATACATATCATATCCATTCTTAATTTACAGCTAGCAGTGAGATCATAGTTTGCTTATAACTCCATGTAAGATAAATTTTGTTTTGAACATTTAAATTTTTTTTATTACGAATCTAAATTTTTATCATCCTTCAAGTCAGTATCATATTTTTGGATCTGAGTTGGACATTCATCTGTCTTAAAAACTTCATTTGATGTTTTTTATATGTTGTGGTGGATGCTACTATCCTTGGAACTAGCAATAAGCTGGTTCAACATTGGATATAAATATTGGATCCCATTTCTTGTGGTTTTTCATGAATGTGATCAAATTGTTTATAACTTCAAATGGGCATCTTAGTTGACATCAGTTGAGAGTTCAGCCCCTTCACCCATGCATGAAGCTTAGAAGTCTAAAATGATGAAGACTTGTGTTCTTGAAGCTGTGTGTGTGTGTGTGTGAGAGAGAGAGAGAGAGAGAGAGAGAGAGAGAGAGAGAGATGAAATATATGTCCACTGTGACTATATATGACAAAGGAATACATTCCCTTTCACACTGTCATAAGCACACAATATTTGTGTTCTGTCCTCGTGTAGTATCAGGAGTAATGCTAGAGATCTGTAATTTATATTATGAATTATATTCCCAATGTGATGCGTCACTGTATGGTATTCTTGGAAATCACATCACATGGCATTCATAAGTATCACATAGCCACACATCATATTAGGATACAATTGGAAATATAAATGGAGGACTTCTGGCATTTTCCCCTGCTATAAATATGCATTGCCAAACACAGAAATTTTTGGACCAAAATGCCCTTCTGTACAACAATGTAGGAGGGTGTGTAGACTCTACCCCTTTGTGTTTTGGTTCTCTGTTTCAACCCATCCTCTCATTACTACAGAAACCACCTGCTTTCGTGGGACTATGGTAAATAACTATAATTAACAGCTTTCAACTCCATATCTCAACACAAACCTTTTAATGTCCTCTCTCTCTCCCTTAAAAGATGAAGCTATGAAGAAAAGTCGATGAGGTATGCATTACCTGTTAATTGTTTTCCGGAGTCCCTTCTCGAAGCTCAATTCTCTCTGTTAGTTGAAATCGAAGAAAATCCAAAAGCTCTAATGGATGAAGCATTTTATGGAGAGTGGGAGGGAATTCGAGCATGGAGCATTTCTTTCCCTGTGGTTGTCAATGGCTTGTTTTCCCTGAAAATGTTTATGATGCCATTCGGAAACATGTTTTTCGAATAGCAATTCACCTTGCTAGACAGCTAGAGGAACACAGATTGTGCTTGCTCCAACTGTTCTTGCAAGCCTTTACAGAGCTTTCAGTTTGTGAAAAATAAACAATGTCTGCTTCAACTGAATTAGAGATTGATGCTTGTGAAGACAGTTTTTGCACTTACAGTCTGGGTGCCATTATGTTCAGCTAAAATTTGGGCTTGGGAGAGGTTGCCACAATTGCTGCCAAAACCCAATTCCATCAATTATGGCGAGCCATAATTGGCTCAATGGCCCCCTTTGAAAATATTGAATCTTGAGAATGTGTGATGTGGTTGGGCAGAGATTGCTGGAGAGAGTTTTCAATGGCGCCCGTGTGCCATTCCTATAGGCAACTTGTTGTTAAAGAAATCAATAGTAAATTCATTCAAGTTTGTATGAGGGACAATGCTGTTTTCTCACGACCTCACATAAATAAAGGGTATTATTTTTAGGGTTCATTCTTATGAGATATAACTGACTTTGGGTGAAACCTGATCGAGTGTTAAAGATGTTTTGTTTTTTGGTGTGTGAGGGGTTTTGCTTTTGTAATTTTCTTGATATCCAGTGGATTAATTATTACTATTCGTGAATATAGACATCTTGTCAAATCATGTATATCTTTTGTTTTATATAATTTTGTGTTCGAAATCAGTTTCTTGTTTGTTTTTGTGGTTACCGGACAACAGGCAAGAGATGCATCTTCCATGGTGAGTCGGATGGACCGTCAATTCGTGTGTACAGCCCAGAATTATTGGTGGTAGATTCAATTTGATGTTAATATATATATATATATATATATATATATAGCCAAGAATAGCATGAAGAAATAACAAAGACAAAAAGATTAAGCAAGGAGAAAAATATCCGTTTAGTCTCTTTAATTATAAGATTCCATACTTGAATGACTTTTGAAAATGAGAGGGAGGGAGAGGGAGAGAGAGAGTTGAGCAAATATACTGAGATTAGCAAAAGTTGACTATGTCAAATGCGTGTCCGAACACAAAGGGTTTGTAAGGAGATGAAACAAAACAAACTCTGAAATTTGTCCTTGGTTTCCCGAGAGACCAGAATGGAGACTGGTTCTTTCCTGGGCTAAGGTTTTTGATTTCTCAGCTAATTGAAACGTCCAATTTCAAAAAGCTGTCCTTGAATTGGCTGTCTCTTGTTTCTCCAATGGATTAAATTTAATCACAACAAAGTTCTCTCACAATTTGATTTAAAGAGCTTGATGGTTTTGGAATTCTGGTACTCTACGATTGGAAGATGAGCTGCTTTCCATGTTGCATGTCCGAGGAGAAAATCAATAAGAAATCATTGAAGAAGAGCATTCAGGAATACGAAGACACCAAAAAATTAGCATCCTTTGCTAACATTTCGTTTAAATCTGGTAAATTTTCTGTTTCAAGTGGAACTTTGAATGTATGAATATTATTCTTATGATGAATTTGTAGTTTGTAAGATTGAATAGGCCAAATCTAAGGTTTGCTTGTTAAAAGTGATTTTCAAGTCTCACCAAATGGTGGCTGATTTGAAGGGTCTTCGTGTTCTTCGGCCTTCTTTGTGCAGAAATTGTTAAATACTTCTCTACCATTTTTCTAACGATTTCTTTGGTTATTGCAACTAATTTTTTTTTTTTTTTCTGGACATCGAAGGAAAATTGCAATCTTTAATTTCATTTCATATTTGTTTCTTTGCCTATCTTTTCTTCCTTTAAATTAAAATCAATCACACAATTATATTTCCTTTGTTGGATGATTGTCATGATTCAACAACGACCTGATGCGGCTCTAATTTTTTTGACCCGTTTTGTTTGTGTGTTTTTTGTTTGCATAATCTTTTTTTTTAACTCACATATATAAGAGTTTTGTTTTTAGAGTTCCTTCAACTGATTTTTTATGAATCATCATTGGGTGGAAAAGAATTTTCGGATTTGTGAGTGCTTGCTCTGGTAGACATCTTGTCGAATTATGTAAATGTTTGTCTTTTCTGTTTTGTTTAAGATCGATTTATTGTTTGTTTTATCGCTTCGGCACAACACCCTTGTCATGTTCTTAAATCGTTACCCGGTTCATTTCTCCCCCCCCCCCCCCGCGATGTTCACAATCACTCAACAATTATCAATAGGAAATATGATCTGATTACAGTTCTTAATTTGCAATTTTGCATATTGTTAATCACCTTGTAATTTGTTGAAAGATCCTGGTACTTCATAAAAAAACAGGCATATAAGACTCCGATTTGCCTAATTGGCTGAAAACCTTGTTTGCCTAATACAAACTTTGAAAATTTTCCGTCCACAGATAGCAGCAGACGGAGGTACATTTCCGAAGAGATATCAAAAATTGGAAAAGGGAATATCTCTGCTCAGATTTTCACATACCGTGAGCTGAATGTTGCAACAAAGAACTTCAACTCTGAATTTTTGCTGGGAGAAGGCGGTTTTGGCCGTGTTTACAAAGGCCACATTCAAAGCAAAAATCAAGTAAGGTTTCTTTCTCTCTCAACAAACAACTAAACATTTGTTTTTTTATTGTGAAAAAAAAAAAAGTGCTTTAACTCAATGTTCTAATATCCAAGTTTTGTTGATTTCTGGCAGGACGTCGCCGTTAAGCAACTTGACAGGAATGGATTCCAAGGAAACAGAGAATTCCTTGTGGAGGTGTTGATGTTGAGTCTTCTTCATGACTCTAACCTAGTCAATTTGGTGGGATACTGTTGTGATGGTGATCAGAGAATATTAGTATATGAGTACATGCCCAATGGTTCCCTAGAGGACCACCTTCTTGGTATGCCCCAAACTGTTTTCATCGTGTTTCTAACTGTTACATCACCAGTTGTTCCAAGCGAAGCTTTTGAAAAAAAGACTTGGACGTAAAACCTCTCAAAATCAGTGTTCTGATATCATATTATATCACCGGTTGCTCCATGTTGTTAGTGAATGAACCAACAAAAATATCAAGATAACAATAACATCTTGTTAATGGAATACACCTTCTAAGAGGTCACATTAATTTCAACCAGAAAGCCTTCACTCTTGCATTTGCTTGTTCTCAAGTTGTAAACCATGTTAATTTACACAAGATCAATAGGACCCTTTTGCATCTATCTCTTAATGTAGTACCAAAGTGGTTGCTTAATAACTAAGAAAAACTCTGATTATTTCAGAATTGGCTCCAAACAAGAAGCCTCTAGATTGGAGCACAAGGATGAAGATTGCTGTAGGAGCAGCTAGAGGACTCGAATACTTGCACGAAACAGCTAACCCTCCAGTGATTTACCGCGATTTCAAAGCATCAAACATATTGTTAGATGAGGACTTTAATCCAAAGCTTTCAGATTTTGGTCTTGCCAAGCTAGGTCCAACTGGTGATAAGACCCATGTCTCAACAAGGGTGATGGGAACCTATGGCTACTGCGCGCCCGAGTATGCATTGACAGGCCAGTTGACAACAAAGTCTGATGTCTACAGCTTTGGAGTTGTGTTTTTGGAGGTCATCACAGGAAGAAGAGTCATTGACAAATCAAGACCATCTGAAGAGCAGAATCTAGTTACTTGGGTATGTTCAAAACTTCATAGCTCCCCATATGTCATGCTCTGAAAAGCTATATGAATTCTGAAGAGATTTAAAATTAAGTTTTCATTTTGATTTTCAAACATCCTTTGTTAGAGATTCCAGTAATTCTAGATTGATGTTGAAATGGGAAGTACATGTTAGATCACCAATTGTTTTAAAAGTTTAAACAAATAGAAAATGAGTCAATAATGTATATCAATCTAACACCTTCTCTCACGTGTAATCACGTCTTGCACGTGAGAAGAGTGACAGAAACAAAGTGAGGAGTGAGAGGGGGCTAACTTTGCACCAAACAAACGGAATGAGAGAGACTTTAAGCCAATACCTCTCAAAAGTCAGAATTAGGGCTCTAATAACATGTTAAAGCAATAGTCAATGGCAAACCTAGGTGTTGTGTAGGGGGGTTATGCCCCCAAAAGTTTTGAAAATTAGATTTTTTTACCCATAGTTTCCACTGAGTTTTTTCAAAAAACTAGGAGTTGCCCTCCCCAAATTTTTCATATTTCTATGAGAAACCTCTTTTAAATTTTGACTTTTATATTTTTGCCCCACCCCTAACTTCATAGTATAGGTCTGCCACTGGCAACAGTTGCTCTGAAAGCTTTCTGAAACTTTGTTTTCGATGTGGAGTGTGGACACACTTCAAGATCTTGACTTGGAACTTCATTCTTTAAAACAGACATTACAAAATTTTGATAGTGTAGACAAGTACATGGTGATGTTATTATTTTGCAGGCACAACCATTGTTCAAAGACAAGAGGAAGTTTACATTAATGGCAGACCCCTTGCTCGATGGGAAATACCCCTTGAAGGGTCTCTATCAAGCTCTTGCAGTTGCAGCAATGTGTCTTCAAGAAGAAGATAGTACTCGGCCATTGATCAGTGATGTTGTAACTGCTCTTGAGTATTTATCTGCAGATAAGAGCGACGAGGGGGAGCAGAACACATAGAAACATGGTTGATGATTCATCATCAGATGGTGTTTTTGAGAGAGATTGAGAAAGTGCTGATGAAGCTCGATCTGATCTGCATACTGTATAGTGTCAAAGCTGGTCGGCATTATGAAGCCACCATCGCCAACAAGTCGATTCTCATTTCCCCTTCCTCTCATAATAGTTTGCCCAATGTATGTTTTGTGGCTTCTAACACTGCAAATTGTAACATAAAATTTTAAAAAGGATGAAGATTGAGATACTTCTAGTGCCCAGCTTCAGGCATGCATGCATGAATAGTGTCAATTTTCTCTGTGATGTTACTGTTAAGGTCAGGCCAAGAGTTAATTATCCCATGGAGCGAGGGTCACTCCACAAACTCAACTTATTTCCTAAATTTATGAAAAATTAATTAATATCAATCACGAAAAAATTTAATACTCTACACTACTTCAAACCGTGACAGGGAGCGAGGGTCTCCCTAAAAGGGTTTTTCATAATCTAGTATGGGTCCAAGAGAAATGATAACCCCACAAGCCAAAACTCTTTGAAATTAATTAGGATGAAGCCCAAAAAACATTTTCTGAATGTCATCGGTGGCATGTCTTTATTTTTATTCTAGTCATGTTATTACTTACTCCAACCTCACACTGTCACGCATACTATTTTCTTTCCAAGAAAAATTTATATATAGATATATATATATATATATATATACACGTATGTACGTATGTATGTATATATGAGCGGTATGAGAAATATTCATTTATAAAAATTTTGTACATAATGGTTTACTAATAGCATTACTGAAAAAAACACAACAAATACAGGTTTTCCGTGATTTGGTCTTTGAGACCTATTTTACGAGAGAAGATAGAAATACTCTTGTTCACGAGTTACTTTACATTGGCACTTTAAAATAAATAGGCATGCAAGTAAAAATTATCTTTGATAGAATAATTAAAAAATATACGATAAGGGATAGTTTAACTAATGAAATGATTTAAAAAAAAAAAAAGTGAAACGAGTTTCATGTAACGATTTCAAATAATGAAAATAAAAACTTTATTAAATTGAGTTGTGTTAAATTCATTAATTTAGCAAGAAAGCAACAAAATTACCCAAAAAAACAAATAACAAAGCACTATAAAATTAATGACCAAGATCACAATGGTGCATATTCTTTCCTCCTCCACTGCCAATAATTATTAATAATATCTTGGTTCGGTGCCTTTGCCTTTCTTTCTTGTAGAGCACAAGATCACCTCTTCATCAGTAGAAAAGAGGCAAAAAAACAAAAACTTGTTGTAAATTCCACCAAAATTGAAAAATAAATAAAAGTAAGTGATGAGCATATTTAATTATATTTCTAACAATACCAAGATTTAGTACAACACAACCCGAATGAGGTTTACAAGATCTTTTTACCGAACTTTTTTTCAACAAGAATGATTACATAATAAAAAACAAATGATCCATATTTTATTCTAAAGCAAACATATAGCCGCGTCGGCATATGGGTGACATTAGAGGACATTATTAGGGACTATGAGAGGGTGTAACAAAATTATATTAAGAGTAATGTTATAATTCTTAAAATTATATTTCAATTTTTATTTCAAATAATGTGATATTAACATAGCTCTAAATTATTGATAATGTTTTAAATCATATAATTAATATATTTGTGTCATATTAATATCACATCATTTTAAATAAAAATTTTAAAAATATAAGTATCATTTTGCACTTCTCATGTAGCTATATCCATACAGGGTTGTACTTATTCACGTGGTAGAATGGATGCCACAAACTTTCTAGTTTCCCGCCGCTAACTTTCTAGTTTCCCGCCAATTGGTGGTGAAAATACTTTAAGTATCTCTGTATATTTTGAATATTATGAATAATTCTTTTGTTATAAAAAAATTATGGTACTGCTTTAAATAGTTTTATAATGGGAACTCACCTGATATATATATATATATATATATATTTTTTTTATTTTTACCATATTATTATTTTTATAAATTATTAATGATATTTGAATCTGAATATTTTATAGGCATATTTTCTATTAAAGTAATTAAAAGTAACTTTAATATAAAAAGTAACATTTAAACCTATACATAAAACTTTTCATATTTTGTAATGTGAAGAATTTTATTTGAAATAGTATCTAATTCCTGAAAAAAAAAAAATGGGTCAAGGTATATATCAAACCCTAATTGATTTTGGAACTAATATAGGCATCCTTTCGAAAGTTTGTTTTATCTATATTTCTGAGGTTGTAGGGTTTATGCCGAATTAATTAATTACAACCATTGATAAATACTTAACAAGTTTTTTATCATATAAAATAGAGTATGCATCATGTATTCATATTTATTAACAAATATTACTTTTTATAAATTATTGTATTAATGATCACATCATGATGTAATGATTGATATATTCATACAACCTATCATCTTGAAGTAAACTTTTGATAGATTTAATAACTTAACATTATTGAAAAGTATATTCTTTTCCATAAAAATTTAATTAGTTATCAATGATTAAAATTTCTTACAACAATGTATATCCCCTCAATAATACGTATAATTTTTTTTTTATAGAAACTACACATTGTATCAAATCAACTGAATAATATAATTGCAATATTAGGTAACCAATAGCAATATAAACTTTTCAAGTATAAATTCCGAATAGACAAAATAGTATAACATTTTTTTTAATGAAAAATGCATATAATTTTTTTTTTTTTTATAAAAGCGACATGGTATATCATATCAGTTGAACAATACAATTACAATATATCAATATTTTTGTCTATGATAAGATAAAATTAATAATCATAGCTCCCATTTTTTAATAAACAAAAAGAGACTTGAACCTATTACCCCTTTCACATGAAAAGGACATAATGAACAACTCGGGTAATCCATCAATTAAAGTTTATAATATTTTTATATATAATAAATATCTTTTGTGATTGGCTTTTAATATTAGGTGTCAAGAATTTTTTTAAATGTCTTATATATTTAATTGATTATCTAACGTTTGTTTCTTTTTCTGGTGTTTGTATAGATAGAAAATGTATTCTAATAATTGATCCATATTTAATAATTATAAAGTGATAAAATTATTAAAAATTTTACCATTAAACTAAAAGTTAATTCTGATAAAAATTATCAATTAGATCCGTAATGGCATTTTTGTTATTTCCGCATCACCTTAGCTTTAAATGTGACAAAAATTATCATTTAAAAAATGAGAGACAAATATTTGCCAGCCATGAAATTGTCCGCAATACTGGGGTTTTCTCAGAGCAAGGGTTTAACCTTGACTTCTGCCTCCAAGTGCTTCTCTCTCTCTCCCTCTCTCCACATGGGCTATCTGTGCTCTGCTCCCTCCTCAGAACCACCGGTTTCAGAAAAGAATAAACCCCTTTAAAACCCCTTTTATTTAGCATCCGACCAAAAGGCTTATCAAAACGGCCTCTTGTATCAGCAACATAAGCAGTAAGCTGGGGAGAGTTGTAGAGGCCATGGCAATGGGGGTTTCCACCCAAACCAGCCCGTTTAAGCCCTCTAGCACAGCCTGTTTCTGGCTATCCTATTCATTTCCCCGCTCTTCTATGGCTCCAGCTTCCACTCGCTCTTTTTGGGCTTGCTCCAAGAAGGCCATCCACAGGTTCGCTTTTAATCTCATTAAATCCTCACATTTTCTTCTCCGTTTTGTGGTATTTATAGTTTTTGCAATGTAGTAAATTAGATATTTTCATTGGGTTTTTGGGTCTTGGCCAAAACCCGCAGGGGTTGTTGCAGCAGATTTGTTATTGCACCCATTTATTTAATTCAATGCTTTGGTGGGTTTTAAGATGTGGGTGTACATATTGCACACAGACACATGTATGAAACAAGGTTTTTACCTACATGTGTATGTGCGTGTATATATATACATATATTTATATAGAATTGGGCTTCCACTACTTTCTATAAATCAATTCAATGGGATTTTTGACAAGACTCAGCTTTAAATCATCTTCTACTTCCTGTATGAAGTTGGTCCTTGAGGGCTGAGTATAGATGATTATTGTTAATGCAAGGTATTATCTAAAATTGTTTATACCACAATTAAGGAATTTGTTGACATTTTAGTCGTTTAGGATCATCATATAATTGTAATTGAAATTTGAATTCAAATTAGTTGATCTCTAGGTGCATACTTGTATACTCTTTATTATCAAATTGGTTAACTAATCATTTACCACTCTTAGATATGGGATAAGGTATCACTGGAATTTGAGAGTTTGTACCCGTAAGTAAGGGATTGATTTGGTTGGTTGTTTTAGTAGCTCAAGACGATGGAGTGAGGAACACATTGTGTGGAACCCAAAATTTTGGTCATTTTTAGGGAAAGAACCATCTTTTCATTTCATTGCGTAGGACCATATGTCGATGACCTAAGTGGATAGGATAAGGCCATGTTTAGTTTTAGACTATCAGTAGTTGGATGGTGAGATTATGCAAGTCATGTTACAACTTTATTGTAGGTGTTACCGTGTGGATGCTTGTAATTGTTCTGCCTTCTGTTTGAATTTAGCTTTCAAGGTTATACCTTTTATTTCACATATTCTTTCTGCTGTCTTTCACATTTCCTCATTCACTTAATTTCAGGAAAGAAGTTTGCACACTCCAGAGTGCCAATAATCCTTTTTCTGGTCTAGCCGTATCTGGTATTTCACTTCAGTTTAAACAAAATTCAAGTTATAGCACCATGCCAGATGACACAGAATGTCATCGTTCATTTTCTCAGTATAAGCTTGTAGTTCACCGAGAGAGGAGTCCTACTTCATCTGCTTGGATGGTCCCTCTTCGCCCAACACAGATTACTTCTGAAAGAAAACTCTTCTATGGGAAATTTGGTCACCAGAGACGGACAGAGGAAGAGAACCAAGAGGTTCCAAGACATCTATGTGACTCCAGTAATTTAAAAACTGTTTCTGAACCGATACCGCACAACAGCAACAGGCCAAGGTGTGAACTTTCTTGGCTCAAAGCGAGAGAAAGAATAAAGGAAACAAAAAAGATAGTTCATGGTGTTATTAAGAATGGTGTGCAAGTTAAACTTGATGGTTTGCAAGATGGCAGGGCTTATGAGAATTCAAAATATTTTACAGGTTCTTCAAGTTCAGAGTTTGACAATGTTATACAGGTTATTGAACATCAAAGGCGGAAAAAATTATATTCATCACAAATATCCTTGAAAGATGTTCAGACAAATGGGTCATTGTCAAAGAAGATCTCAGATGAATATAAAGAATCAAATCCCCAAACTCAGATGAACAGAAAGGAAAAAATCCCAAACAAAGTTGAGAATAGAACCGTGAATGGATATCAAAGGGATGCAAGAGATGGAAAATCTGTCTCCATTGCTGATGATGTAAATGCAACATACATAAAGCCAATACCTGTTGAAGAAGCAGAAGGTCTTTGTCAGCACAGTATTCGTGAGAGACTTTGTCGCAACTATGACAAGGTTCTTGTTGTTGATAATATTGTTGCAGCCAAGGAAATTGTTAGGATCCTTACAAATCAATACAGGCATCTAGTCCATGCATGCGATACAGAGGCATGTCTCGTACTTTAATTTTATTGTATATTGTCTGTTTATATAGTTGTGCATGCAATACAGTGCACTGTGATCTACTTAATTATTTGTATTCATGTATATTTTCGATTTTGTATGCTCCTAAACTACTTGGGGAGCTTATTCTGACTGTTTGCCAATATTTTACAGGTGGCCAAGATTGATGTGAAGCAGGAAACACCTATTGATCATGGAGAAATAATATGCTTCAGTATTTATTCAGGGCCAGAAGCAAATTATGGAAATGGCAAGTCTTGTATCTGGGTAGATGTTCTTGATGGTGGTGGCAGTAATCTTTTGGCTGAATTTGCTCCATTTTTTGAAGACCCATCCATTAAAAAGGTAAACCTCTTCTTAGTGGTATATGGGTAACATAGAGGCCATTTATTTGTATTAGAAACCGGTTCAATTGCCCTTTATGGTCTTTAAGAAATAGCTGTGTTAGCTACTATTTGTCTACCTATTCTTTTATTATAGGAACTACAGTGCATCTTGCACTATTAACAAACATGAATATGATGAGGTGCCCTGCCTTTTCTGTAGGTTTGGCACAACTATAGCTTTGATAACCATGTTATAGAGAACTACGGGCTTAAAGTTTCTGGTTTTCATGCTGACACAATGCATATGGCTCGATTATGGGATTCTTCAAGACGAATGGATGGTGGGTATTCTTTAGAAGCACTTACACGTGATCCAAAGGTCATGTCTAGTGCCGGGCCATGCCATGATAAAAATTTAAATGGTAAAGTATCAATGAAAACCATCTTTGGCAGGAGAAAGGTGAAAAAAGATGGATCTGAGGGCAAAATTATCACTATCCCCCCTGTTGAAGAACTTCAAAGAGAAGAGCGGAGACCATGGATATGTTATTCAGCCTTAGATTCAATAAATACACTAAACCTCTACGAGAGCTTGAAAAAGAAGCTATCACAAAGAAGGTGGATGCTTGAAGGAAAACTTCAAGGATCCATGTTTGGCTTCTATGAGAAATATTGGCGTCCTTTTGGTGAACTTCTAGTGAAAATGGAAGCTGAGGGGATGCTTGTGGATCGAGCCTATCTTGCTGAGATGGAAACAGTAGCTAAAGCGGAGCAACAGGTTGCGGCCAATAGATTTCGCAATTGGGCATGTAGGTATTGCCCTGATGCTAGGCACATGAATGTGGGAAGTGATGCACAATTACGCCAACTGTTTTTTGGTGGCACTGCTAACAGGTTTGAAGATAATTTATTTTATTTTATTTTTATAATAAATCTATCTCGACAGAACCGTTGTTTAAATTTTAATATATTTATTCAGCTACATGAATATGTTCCTCCATTTTACTCTAAACAGGGCATACTTTCTGGAAACAAATGCTAATGTGTCTTTTCTCGCTGAACTTAGTTTCATATATATATATATATATTTTTTTTTTTTTCTTCCTTAGTCATCATTTTTGTGCAGATCTAATTTGCGGCACAAAATACTCAAGATAATGGTTTAAGGGCTTGCTTGCACCAGCATTGCCAGAGCCTTTAACATGAAAAGCAAATAATTAGACAAAGTATTACTTCTTGTACAAATGAATCACATTTAACTGTCACTTCCTCAATTTTAATGGAATTTGGAAAATTTTGGTTTCACATATTCTGTATTTTATTATCTCCAAGTTGGGTAAATTTTTTTAAGGAAATTGCTGAGGATCTTTTGGATACTGATCATTAAGCCCAAATTGTATTGCTCTTCACCAAAAAAGTTTAATATTGTACTTCTCTTGACATTTTTGGTGGCTGAGCAGTGAGTTCTTTGTGTTGGATTCTGTGAGGCTATTGTAAAGTGTGCTTCAATCTAACAAGTTATACCACTTGTATGTGTATGTATTATAGCTGGGGGACCTGGTACTCACAAGTGAAGTGGAATTGGTAGTTGCCATTTATCCTTAATTTCATTTCTTTAATATGGTCAGTAAAGTTAAGATCCTATTTGATCACTGTGAGAGCTACAAAGGAAGAAAAGTCGTGACCACCATTAAAAAGTAAAGGTTGGCAAAAATCTACCCAAAGCTATGGGGTTCATAATGGATAAATTGGCCCCTACTTTTCAAGTGCCATGCTGGAATGTGAGAATTTTATATGTGGAAGTTAAACTTCCATGCATGATTAACAGGAAGTACTTGGGTCATATGGGAGAAAGTCATCCTCAATGCAACTGCATTTACATGGGAAGTTTGACTATCATACTATCTAATACTGGCAATGTCAAATTCCTGAAAAGTTGCTATTTCCTGCATGCCTAGCGCAACAAAGCCCAAGAGGAGCTCCATGTATTTAATTTACTCACTTCTGTTATATTCTTTTTACAGAAAGGACTCTAATGAGAGTCTACCAAAGGGAAGGAAATTCAAAATTCCCAATATTGATAAAGTGATTGAAGAAGGCAAGAAGGCTCCCACAAAATATCGTACTATTGAACTGCATAACATTGTTGAAAACTTGCAAACAGAGATATACACTGCAACTGGTTGGCCCTCTGTCAGTGGAGATGCTTTGAAGACCCTAGCTGGGAAGGTCTCTGCAGAATCTGAATTTTTAGATGATGCTTATCAAATGCAATCAGATAACAGTGATGGAAATTTGCTTGAGAAAATGAGTGATGAAGATTCAACGAGAATGGGAGTGGCTGGCAGTGATTCTTTTGACACATCTGCTTATGGAACAGCTTACACAGCATTTGGAGGGGGGAAAATGGGGAGGGAGGCCTGCCATGCCCTTGCTGCTTTATGTGAAGTTTGCTCTATTGACTCTTTAATATCCAACTTCATCCTTCCCTTGCAGGTTATTAATGATGCTTTTTTTTTTTTTAAGTAAAAGTGTAAATTGTATTAAAGGCTCCCAAGGGGGGCACCCATTTACAAAAGCAAGAGACCAACTTAGGGTCTCAAGTCACCCAAAAAATCTACAAAGTCATCTGCTGAAGGGCTACGACTCCCATTAACCCATACATACAATGTATACCAAAAATGTTCCTACATGTTCCTACCTCTCTGTGTGTGTGTGTTTGGGGGGGGGGGGGGGGGCAGCTTCTACCTCCTAAAAAATCCTTCGATTTCTCTCCTTCCATATACAACAAAAAGGACATAGAGGGATCACATCCCATACTTAGCGTAAATGTTGCCTTTTACATCCCTTTCTCCAACTTGCAAGCAACTCAAAAACTGTTCTTGGCAAGACCCAAAAACAACCAAAAAGAGAGAAAACAAGCTGCCACAAAGCTCTAGGCTCCCTCAAGAACTATGACATATCTAGAGGCTGCTTCTACATCCTCCATTTTTATGTGAGACTGCTTTATCTTTCGTAGCATTGGTTAGTAAAGTTTTATATGCAACTTTTTTCTGTCAAAGATCACCAGTGGCATTTTCGCCACTCCCAAAGAGAAAGGTGCAGGTTCAAGTCCCAATCAGGATGCAAATGTATCTGCTGTGTTTGAACCCTTGGGGTTGGATGAGTTGGGAAGAGGCTTGGGTAATATCTCCAAGGTCCTAGGTCCAACTCTAACCTCAAGGCCACTTACCTATCCACAAAAAAAAAGGAAGAAAGAAAAGAAAATATATCTGTTGTGTTTATATAAAGAAGAAAATGGTATAAACACGAGTTGATTGGACCATGCTAGGCTTGGACTTCGTGTGATCCAATTCTAGATTCAAATTTTAAATCACAAGATCCAGTACTATATAATGTAAAAGGGTTTATAGAAAATAGGGAAAATATTAATTATATTCTCTTCATTAAGTTTTTAAGTCCATTGCGTAATGCTGATTACTTCACATTTGAGCATTATGTTTGCTTTAGGGGGAAAAAAGGAAGAAATTTTCATTAACAAAACAATTTAGTAGTACTAATTGGCTGAATACTACTTTAAACATGCCCTTTTGCTAGCTTTTCCATTGTACTGATTCAACTATGACTTATACTAGAGATCTCTCACACAAACAATCCACTCAATAGATGCTACCCCTAAATAGTGTGAAAAGGTGGTAGGTAAACCAAGGGAATAAACTTGTTTGGTTCGGTAATGGAATCAATAGCTTGCCTGAACAGGGATATAGGACTCCAATAGCCTAGGGCCCTACAGGGTTGCCAGCAGAGCAGACATGCTTGACCTATTGAAATGCATATAAACTTCTGGCACATGGTCGGCTGGCTAAAGATCAGCTTCAGTTTTAGGCAAAGATCCCCCAGTAGCAATTCATTTCCCAGTTTCCACTCAAAATTCATTCAAAGCATTCTCCTTTTGCCATGCTTGAACTAGCTGCTTTGCAAACTGCTCTTACTGCTGCTTTCTATGCTTCGTGCTTTTGACTACTTGCCTTTCTCTTATTTCACTTCCTTCCTGCTTGATATCCCATTGTCCTTAAATTATGCGATTAATAGGAACGAGACTGAAAAACCCACATTGAGCTCAGTGGGGGACTGTTAACCAATACCAAACCTGTTCTGCTTGTCCCTCTCTCGAGGAGGAAGTTCGCTTCACTCTCCTTGAAGAAACCAAGTTTGCAATTACATGGATGATAAAGGGCCACCTATACAAACTTTTGTTGGAATCTTCTTTTGCCATAATCTTTTGGGAGGCCTTAATGGTCCCATATTATCTAAAAGAGTTTAGAAAGCTATTCCTACAGAAAAGGACTCATTCCTTTCATCTAAAAGCTGGCAGGTGTTTTTTCACATTCAATAAAGGAAGGAGCCACTTTGAAGCAAGTCATCTAGGTTCTTAAAAAATCTTATTTATTTATTTATTTTGTGTTGTAAAGAGGAATTCTCCCTTGACGAGCTTGCTTTATTGGTTGTTCTCCAGGTCTTGCTTACCTTCTTCGTCCCCGTGCCCTAACCTAATAGACAGAAAGGGGGGTGGGGGGGAATCATCAAGCTCCAAAAAAGAAAAAGTTGGAAATAATCTTCAACCCAAAAAATCAACTTTCTGAAAGTGCAAGATCTGTTTTCAGCGCAATGAATAGTTGATTTCATTCCATAATTAATTTATCATAACACATGTATTTCTCTCGATTCAAGCTCCCTTTCTTTTCCATATTGTATGATACTTGGTAGTCATTATGGGTTTTTAATTTTTTCCTCCATTATGAGTTGATGCACGTGGCACATCAAATATTAGCTTGGCAATTCATATTCCGTGCAAACTCACTCAACACGACATCCACATATAATGATGCGTGTCTCGAAACCAAAATATGTGCCTTTTTTTTTCTTTTTTCTTTTTTTTGGGGGGGGGGGGGGGGTGAATTCTCTAATGTATCTTTGTTTTAACCAATGCTTCTTCAATTGTGTTGCACTTTTTCAACTTCAAATGTATGAGGTAGTTCACGATTGAATTGGTTTCTTTCTACCACAGGGCAGTCATGTATCAGGCAAGAATGGGCGTGTTCATTGTTCGCTTAATATTAACACAGAAACTGGGCGTTTATCAGCTAGGAGACCGAATTTGCAGGTTAAATTTTTTCCCTTGTGTTCTTATCAACTCAATGTTCTCAAAGAATGCCATTACCTTCATGGTCTTTTTTGGATCACAAATTTTGTCACACTATCCTTCCAAAATGCTAATTTAGCAATCCAAAATTTTTTTTCTTTATTTTTTTTTTTTCTTTCAAGACAAGGATGAAACATCAATAATAATGAGTATTTAGCTTAAAAATAGACTGCTTCTTGGAAGAAGAGTAAACTGGAACGAGCATCGTACATCAAGAGCATAATCCATATTATTGAATACAATTACTGCATGGTGTTACATGATTGATTCCCATATAACATTCTGAGGAGAATAGAAATCTCAAATATTTTAAATAATTCTATAATTTAATATTTCTTTTGTTGTTGGGAATGGTCAATGAGTGAAATTTTGGATGGATTGGTGGTATGGGAAGCTCCTTTGGAGAGATAATTTCCAAGGTTGTTCTCATTATCCTCTAATTGTGATGCTTGGGTAGAGGATTTTTTTTTCCTTTAATGAGAACGGCCATGTTTGGGTCCTTTCTTTTCGAAGGAACTTGAATGATTGGGAGTTGGAGGAAGCCATAGCGCTCTTAGAGCGCCTTCACAATATTCATGTTGCAAGCGTTAAAGAAAATTCTATTTGTTGGAGACTAGATTCGAAAGGGGCTTTCTCAATGAATAGTTTCTACTTCCATTTGGCAAATAAAGGCATTCAAGGCTTCCCTTGGAAGGCAATTTGGAAGACCAAAGCCCCTACTAAGGTGGCTTTTTTTGTGTGGTCTGCGTGGTGGGGGATCTATTTTGACTCTAGATAATTTGCAAAGAAGAGGTCTCCGTTTCGCCAATAGATGCGTGATGTACTTGGAGGAGGAGGAGAGCATCAATCATCTTTTTATTCATTGTACGATTGCTAGGGATGCATGACATCTTTTTCTCTTGCGTTTTGGGCATCTTTGGGTTATGCCTCAGTCGGTGAGAGAGGTGTTCGTGTGGCATGGCTGGGTTGCTTGTGATGTGAAGAATATTTGGCGTCTTATTTCCCTTTGCATCCTTTGGAGTTTATGGCGCGAAACGAACAATAGGATTTTTGAGGGGAAGATTACTTCCCCTAATAGGTTGAAGGATAAAATTTTACAGTTATTATACTTTTGGAATGTGGAATCTTTTCCTCTTTGTATAGAATCTTTCGTAAATTTTTTTTTTTTTTTGGGGGGGGGTTGACCATTGATGTATTCAGTTTCTTGTTCTTGCCCATCTCGGGCTTTTAATGAAATATTATCTTTTACCTATCAAAAAGTAATTCTATAATTTATGAAACATCTACTAGTGAAAAGAAGTCATTTTCGCATTTCAATTATATTTGTTCATGTACTACTTTGTGATCTATGCAATCTATTCCTATCCTACCTCATTCAGTAGGATGTGGCATATTGTATCCTTGTTCCTGTTTTGCATACCAAAGTAATCTGCATTTTGGTAGCATTTTATTCATAAGATTTTAGATTTTAGAGCCTTTGCATGGCTTACACTGTACCTGGTGCCATTTCCTTAATGGTTATTGTCTGATGTCTTTCACTGTCAAAATATCTTATTTGGGTGTCCAACTGTAAAGACGGAGAAAGGAAAAGCATTATTTTTCCTCTCTCTTTCTATCTCTAAATCAAAATGTATGGGGGCTTAAGTCTTCTTGTTTCTGAAAATCAGAATCAGCCTGCTTTAGAGAAGGACCGGTATAAGATCCGTCAAGCATTTATAGCTGCACCAGGGAACTCCCTCATTGTTGCTGATTATGGACAGGTAAATAAATTTAATCATTTATCTATAAGTAGTTCCATTTGATCTTATGAACCTTATCATTTCTCTTTTTTTCATATGCTGATGGAAATATATATTCATTATTCAGCTAGAACTTAGGATTCTTGCTCATCTTTCCAATTGTAAGAGCATGTTGGATGCCTTCAAAGCTGGCGGAGATTTCCATTCAAGGACTGCAATGAATATGTATCCGCACATCCGTGAAGCTGTCGAAAAAGGGGAAGTGCTTCTTGAGTGGTATCCTCAACCTGGTGAAGATAAACCCCCAGTTCCTCTATTAAAAGTAAACTGTTAAATCCTCATCTGAGTTTGATAATGTATATTTTCAGAAATAGCAACCATATGGCATCAGCAGCTTAATTTTATTGATTTGAAAGACTTATGACTGGTAGGATAAAGCCTTGGATTTTAAAATTTTCTCCATAAAGTTTATATGACGTGTGCTAATAACAGCTTAATCTTGGACAAGAAAAGCTAAGACACATTGAAGTTGGCAATAGTTGATTAGGAGAGACCATATTTTGGCAATATAATGCATTTTCTTGGCAGCTTTATACAAAGTTTCCATTATAGAAAATGAAGATCGACTTAGAAAAGTATCAGTGTTTTATGACGTGTGCATGCTTCTAAAATCTCCCAAAGTATATAAATGTCAGATCCAGTGTTATGTGACAAGCTCTGTAATGACTATTGGCCACAAGAGGAGACAGTTATGGGCCCTTGTGATTCTTTGGTGTCAAGTTGCTTGGGTGAACATATTGGATTCTGGTCAGGAGCAAAACAAGTAGCAAATGTCCACATGAGAGAAACCTGCATGCATAGAAATCTTATTGTAAATAATGAATAAATTGATGAATTTAACACAAAATTTTAATTTTTAAAAGCTAATATGTTTCAATGACATCGCTTGGCGAAGAAAGTGTACAAAATTAATAAAACATATTTATTTAGGCACTCTTTAGCTTAATAATAGAGGGTGGGCCTTGGTGCAACAATAAGGTTGATCCATTGTGACTTGGAAGTCAAGGGTTCGAGTTGCGAAAACAGCCTCTTCATTTGCGGGGGTAAGGCTGTGTACATCTAACCCAGACCCTGCAGTGGCTAGAGCCTCGTGCAATGGACTAGTCCTTTTTAGCTTAATAATGACATTGGATTCCTTAATTTTTTTTAAAAAAAGAAGTTAAACTTCTAAGGTGTTGTATGTATTTGGCCTTGGTTAGTTCATGAGTTGGTGACCCTACTCTAAATAAAGTGTAAAGTAGTTGTTTTTCCAATTTGAAAAAATGGTTTATTGTAGATTGGAAAATGTTGTTTTGCAACCTACTGCTTGTCCAGTATGTCTGATTGTAATTGTTGTCTTCTGATCAACAATGATCACGAATTATTGTTATGGTTTCTGATGCTAAAACATTACATATTTATTGTTGTTTCAGGATGTTTTTGCTGCTGAAAGAAGGAAAGCCAAAATGCTCAACTTTTCCATTGCATATGGAAAAACAATATTGGGGCTTGCCCGAGATTGGAAGGTACCCTTGCATCATAAGACTTAAAATAAGGAATGAATTTCTTTGTTTCGATTGAACGATAACCTAATCTGCTATGATATGCGGATTACTCTCCATTCTCAGGTTTCTGGGAAGGAAGCAAAGGAAACTGTTGATCTCTGGTACAGGGAGAGAAAGGAAGTTCTGAAATGGCAGGAAGAACGTAAAAGAGAAGCTCACGAAAGTAATTGTGTTCACACATTGCTGGGGCGGACCCGCTCATTCCCTTCAATGACTAATGCATCTCCGTCTCAAAAAGGTCACATTGAGAGAGCAGCTATCAATACACCAGTGCAGGTTCCTCCCTCCCCCCTGAATGCACTTAAATGTTCTGTTCCCTCTATCTGTCTTTTGTCAAGTTTTGACTTTGGGTTACTGCAACAGGGTAGTGCTGCTGATGTTGCCATGTGTGCCATGTTGGAAATTTCAAAGAATGCACGTTTGAAGGAGTTTGGATGGAGGCTGCTTTTACAGGTTAAGTTCATGCACCGTCTCCCCTCCCCCCCAAAGTCACACACACACACACACACACCCACTTCACTTGTAATTACAAATATACATGGCAGAACTACTGTTTTTTTTTTTTTAAGGCCTTGAGAAAAGAATAATTCCCAGTTGATACTGTACCTAAAAGATCATGTTCTTGCATGGCCATATTATCATCATCTTTTACTTCTTACAGTTTGCAACAACTATTTTGAAAAGTTATTCCAGACCGTCTAGGAGCCATATCTTCTGACAAAGCAACTAACTTCTTTTTGTATTATCTGACTAATTCTTTCCTATTCGGTAGACCTTTCACCTTTGACTCGAAATATGTGACTTACCATCATCACCTACAACACAAGTTTTTGGTTCACCTCTAAGCTATCTTAACTGATTTTCTTATTTTTTATCATTTGCTGGAGTCATTCGTTGACCATCTCGGATATGTTCATACTTTACTTATCAGTCTTTCCTGTTATTTAAGTTGTTTTTATTTATTTATAGGTGGGTGTCTCATTTAGGATTTCAGTTGACTTTGCTTTTGCAAAAGCTAAATCTTGGTTATTCAGCACTCTACTTTTTCAAATTGCTCTTCTGAAAAAAGAAAAGAAAATGCTTCTTCAAATTTGCTGGTTTCTTTGTTTCATTGAAGTCCTGCATATTTTTTATAGGTGGGTGTCTAATTTAAGATTTCAGTTGACTTTGCTTATGCAAATGCTAAATCATGGTTATTCAGCGCTCTGCTTTTTCAAAATTGATCCGTTTAAAAGAAAAGAAAAGAAAATGTTTCTTCAAATTTACTGGTTTCTTTGTTTCCCTCAAGTCATTCAGTTTAATCAGTATGCATCTTCAGATAAATTGATGAACCATATCTTTTTCCTCATAAAAAAATAAAAGAAAAGAAAAGAAAAGAAAAAGATAATGCATATCTTCATTTATTGGGGGGAAAATATAAAGTTTGAAAAGGAAAATATTTTAAAGTGCCCAAGGGGGCGTACCCATATATACAAAAGGAACTTGGTGCTGTAATTAAAGCCGTTGTTCCCTCAAAAAAACCAACAAAAGAAACTATACATGGGGTAAGTCTCCTTAACCCAAAAATGAAACAACTTTAAAAAAAAATAAAAGAGACATGGGGTAAGTCTCCTTAACCTACTAAGGGAGAGCTCTTTTCCCTAAAAAATTCTCATATTTCTCTCCCTCCGCAAGCACTAAAGAAGACATGGCGGGGGCGATATGCCAAACCCTCCTCAAGTCCTTCCTCACCCTACACTTGACTCCCTAGCTAGCTATAAATTTATGATTTGCATCTTTCCCAATCACAAACTTTCCCTCCACTTCTATTGACGAATATGTTCTGTTGTCTGACCCAGTTCTGGAACATTCTTTTCTTTGTGAGAGAGAGAGGTCCTATCTTGAATCATTTGTTCTCGGCTCTACCCTGGAAGGCTGGAACTTGCACTCTTTATGATCTCATCAGCTAACAGAATGATATAACTATAACCTGATCCAAGAAGTTGAGGACAGTTGAGTTTGATGACGAGTGAGAGATCTGGACTCTTCAGAATTATACTGGCCTCCTGCGTGCAACCTCTGTATAGACTAATTGGGGGCTAATAAAAAAAAATTGTGTTGCTTTGTATTCTCTAGAAACCATAATACCTTCTTAGATTTGATATTGAGATTGCTCTAGATTAGAACCGAGTGAGATAAAGATAGCTTACATGCCACCCAAAGTGGATTTGGTCAAATAATGGCTAAATAAAATTCTTTGTAAAACAGGTTCATGATGAAGTAATATTGGAGGGACCAACGGAGTCGGCCGAGCTTGCCAGGGCAATAGTTGTTGAATGCATGTCCAAACCCTTCGCCGGCAAGAATGTTCTCAATGTTGACCTGGCTGTTGATGCCAAATGCGCACAGGACTGGTATTCTGCCAAGTAGTTAATGAGTTACATTGGCAAAACAAACTTGGTTTTGGTTGAAACCCTCCTGTTTCAAGGTTCCGTTGCATCTTCAGGATGCAGTTCTGTGCTGTCACATTCTGAACCATCTATGCCAGTTTTACCAGTGCATCCAACTTTTGAAAGTATTTTTTGGATCAGGGAACAGTTTTTCTAAATTGTGCAAGTGTGGAATTCTCCATCATGTTCGGCAGTTTAGCAGTCGAAGTTTTCCTGGGATGGGAATGTAGGGGGGTTTAGTTTTCTGATTCGGTGCCATACACTGCTTATGACCAGCACAAAGTCCCATAATGGTCTATCACTGTATATAGAAGAATCTTGCCATTTTATTAGTTTCTTCTGTGTAATTACTATGTTATTGAATCCAGTTTTTCTACTAGCAAAAAATGTAACTTTTAAGAATTAGCATTTTTCTGATCCTACATTTGTTTTGGTACACTCCTCTTGATTTCATTTGGAAAATTAACATGGTCTTAGCAGACTGGAGTTGTCTTTTTTTTTTCTTCGGTGAAGACAGGCATCTCAAAGAACTAAAGATGCTTCCACAAATGTAGGGTATTAACTATCAATATAAAATCGCTGTTGGCTGCAGCCTTCTTTAATTTCTCAGCAGCAAGGAAATGTGTTCATCCACTCCCTTTGTATGGTATACTTGTTCCCAGTATGCACGTCCCAGGCAAGAGCCCTACGAATTTTTTTGTGTATTCATGGACTGTCCGAAGTATATATGGATTTAACAAAATTTGAATTATCTTATGCAATGAATCATGAGTTCCCTATCTGATGGGCATGTACGCTGCAAATTAAAATAAGGTCATGTGACTTCATTTCCAGAGGGCTTGCAATAGCATCAGTGTCGGTGCCAATCTTCCTATGCATTCAACAACATTCTGTTGGCTGATGCCTATCTGCCTGAATGTGCATTTGCGAACTAGGTGCTGGGCTAAAATCTGCCTTTCCTAGGATTGTCGCTTTGAGTTTGAAAGAGCATTCCACATTAACGTTGGAATAGGACATGCAATATCTGTAATGATGTCTCCATTAAACTCATTATCAAGAACTTAGATAATGCACACTTGAAAAACCTGGTTCCAATAACTAAGATTTTGTGAAGGAACAGCTGCCCCTGCAGGCATGGCATCATGATCATGCAGGAAGAAGATAGAAATTTTGGTATCTTCATTGCATTGAGGTCGTGGCATTGCAATGCCATTAACCTTAATGCCCCAGCTCCTTTGGAAACTCGTCTCTGCTCTGTACAGGCCAGGAGAGATAGGGATGGTCGGGAAGAGGTACATATAGAAACACAATACCAATGAAATTCTTATAGTCAGCACTCTTCTTGTTCTGTGGAGTTTTTCTAGGTTTTTGCTTTGCCTTGGGTTGGATGCCACTAGCTCCCCTAAGCCAATTTTGCTCTATATATTGACTCGCATCTATTTTGATCAATGTTGATAAATTCATCAAAGAAAAAAAATGAAAGAAAATTATCAAACGGCATAACCAATTTATTTCAAACAAAAAAAAACCTATATCCATTTTCAATTACAACCAAATCAATATAAAGAACTAGGATGATTGACTTACATACAAATGGTTGTTCCCTATTTAATTGGCCCTAACATGTGTAAATACAAGATGTATCACCCCCAACCACCAGTTCCATAGTTATACATAAAATACAGAATATGGTTCAGCTAGTGATTACTTCTCCAGCTGTTGTAGATCAATTCCCCAGGCAGATGCCAACTGCAACAAGAGTTGGTCTGGTGTGACACCAACCCAGTCATCAGGTAGGTCAGTTGTTGAAGAAACTTCATGTAAATTCAGCAAAAGATCCCTTTTTACTTCCATGGGAGTACCCAAGAGATCAGGTCCTTCTACCACAATATCTACCAACTGATAACAAGATATGAAACAAAATAATGATTCTCAAAGTTACAAATACAAATTCCATTATTTCAGCTAGACAGGAAGTATGAAACTATAGAACAAAGAAGTGTTCCAACTAAAAAATTAACAAGAATTTTACAAAGGAAGAAGTCATGCTGGACTGACCATTGGAGAGGGCAGAATACCAAATTTTCTCCATAATCATTTTGCACAGTAAGAACAAAGATCAACTGAAATCAAGGGCTCGCTACATTCGAGATTTGGTTCATGATTTTATTTTAATAGTCATTCTGGAAGATCCATATCAGGATTTCAGTTGAAAGTGATAGTGCATTATTGTATACTTTCCAATACCACTCACTAGGTGATCAGTTCAAGCCCAGATCAACCAACTGAAAATAGCCTCTCAAACTAGTCTTTCTAACAAAACAAAATTCAACCAACCTGTGACATGTGGGTCAGAGATTAATCAGATAGTTGGAACTTCCTATCAACCTTCACAGCATATCTTTTTCGATAAAGAGAGATTTCATTCACAAGCACCAAGAGGGCACCAATCGAATACAAGAGGCATCTACAAAAAAAAAAAAAACTAACCAGCAGCCCCCCATACGCATATTTCCAAAAAAAATCTATAAAAGAGCCGAGATCTATATACTCCAAAAAAAAAAAACACACGAAGCACTAGCGGTTTCAAAAACACAACAGAGTGCTCTTTTCTCTTGAAGATGCTCCTGTTCCTTTCCTTCTAAAAACACCATATAACACATAGTGGCGCCATCCCCCAGATAGTTCAAGCCGTTTTGATGCTACATCCCCTTTGCCAGCATCTAAAAAATTCTATAGTAGAACTTGGCACGACCCATTTGATTCCAAAGAGCACAAAAAGAGAGGCACAGACATCTCACCACACCAAACAAAAAAGGTGTGATGGGAATTCCTTTGTTACTTGCAACATACAACACCTATTGGTCAATCCTAAAACCCCTCTTCAAATTATTGTCGTGAAGATGGCCTTCCAAGTGGAAGACCACCCAAAAAACAACACTTTTAGAGGGACCTTAGACTTCCAAATACTTTTCCAAAGAAAAGGATCCCCTTGGTGGCTAGTCAAAGCCTCATACAAAGACTTGACCGTGAAGATACCGCCACTTGAGATCCTCCATCTAGTAGCATCATCCCCTCCTCTTACCCTTCGTTCTCTATAAAGAATAGCCAGAAAATCAGAGACTACCTCCAATTCCCAATCTTGAAAAGATCATCTGAATGTAGGATTCCAAACCACATCAGTCCTTACAATAGAGATAAAACAACTATTGGAATCTATTTTTCAATGATCTATGCCCAACAAAATATCAAGCCAAAATTTTGCATTTCTTCTTGGTCCCATTTCAAAACAAGAAAAGGGAACAAAGATCTCTATCTTTCCAAAGACGCACCCCATAAGACATGTCAATCCTCTTTGAAGTCCATCCACCCTAGGAACCCTCATATTTGCACCCTATAATCCTTCTCAATGTTACATTATGGTATGTGGAACTAGAACAAGAACTCAATATGCTTCACACTTCTGAATGTGGTATGATAGAGGGTAGGTAATATAGGTGGAATATGATAGAGTAAGTCTAGTTGTAAGAGTATTTTCTTCTTTTCACTCAAAAATGAGTAATTAGAATTAACCTCATTGAAGTATACAAGTTATTCATATAGTTATAAAAATTTATTATATTGAAACAAGTAAAAGCATTGAACTAAGCATACTTGTTTATATTGATCTCCTTATTTGCGTTAGTTATTTTCAATTATTTTTCTCTTAAAATGAAAATTAAGGAAAGACTTGAGAAGAAATTTCTCAAATTGCTAAATTTAGTGTTCTGGAATGCAAGTTTTCCACCTCAAAACAGGGATTGCTAGGTTATTATCCTTTTTGATAACTATGAACCTACTCCAAAAAGCATTCTTCTCTATACAGTAAACCTCTAAAGTCATTTCCCTAGAAGTGTCTAATTGAACTCCTTGAACTTCCCTATGCCCAAACCTTCGAACCTTACCGGACAACAAATTTTCTTGATGGAATTTCCTCCTTTCCACTAAGTCGGCCCACAAGAAATATCTTTATAGCTTTCCTAGTTTCTTTTCCACCACCATGGGGATAGTAAACAAGGAGATAAAGAAAGTAGGTAAGTTAGACATTTGGTGGCTGTGCTAATTTGACAATACCAACTAGTATTTTTCACTTACAAAAACTAACTTCTAATATCACGTTAGCTCAAGTGGTATCTCCTCTGCCTCCTAGAGAGAAGCTTGAGGGTTCAAGTCCCGATTGGGACAAATGGGTGTGGGTGTGTGTGTGTGTGTGTTACCTTTAAAAATAATAATAATAATAATAATAAATAAATAAACTAACTTCTCATGTTCTTATTCAAAGCATTTTCATTCTTCAAGATTACAAGTAGGAACATATCATTAACTGTCATTCTTCTATCAAGTGACGATTAATTCGCTTAATCAGTGCAAGTCCTTGGACAAGTATAGTGATGAGAATGAGATTGAGATTGAGATAGCTTCTAATTAGATTCGCTTGGTAGTCTCATTGTTGAAGAGAGGCATAAAGCAGCATGTTTCCTGTCAAGCTTAGGAAAAAGGGCCAAGCTATTGGTACTCCCAGTTGGCCAATTGAGCTCCAAAAAGTACAGCTTTTAGCATTAAATTTTTTTCTTTTTTGGAGTTCAAATATATAAAAGAGTGTGAATAACCTTTCCCTAACAAAATCTGTCCACGGGAATAATCAAGGTAGTGGTCCTGGTATTCTATCCCTCCAATTGGAGGAAGAAGCAAAAGAAGGTGTCTCCACCTGTAATTGCTTCTTTTATTTCATTCCATTTCTGCTATACCCATAGAACTCAAGACAGACATAAATAAACATAAAAGAACATAACATTAGCATTTCTGATCCACAACTAAAAACTGGCTGCTAATACCCTGTTGTAGGCTGAGGAGCAAACGGAGGAATCTGACGGAGGGGCGCTCGTAAATGATTAACTAGTTGGTGAGGTAATAGCTTACTAAAGCAGTGATCAGTAGAGGGTCACCAAACCCCTTGTTGTTTTAAGAAACCCTCCATTTCAGTAGCAGTCCCGAATTTAAGCTGTTTATATTTTGCATTTTCCTCAAAGAAAGATGATCAAACAATTACCAATCATGGTCCTTGAGAGGATTAGATGGATTAGCCGCCCACTTTTTTGTAAATTATGTATTCACTCATGCAGCTTTCTTGATTGCACAATGGAAAGCGCCATTGGTTTATCTCTCCATCAAATGAATTGGCCAAAGGTGTGCATTCATGAGCCCATGCCAAAGTTTCAATCAATTCTTACCAATATCCATGCCAGAAAATTAAGAACTAACAAAATAACTGTATTTGTTTATAAACTCTCCTGGCATATGGGTAATACCTTGAGTAGCCATTATGATACTAAGCAATTTGTGCAACTGAATGTGTGTACATATGCATGGGATTAGTTGCTTCAATGGGATATTTTTTCCAAGTTAATTTACCAAACGTCTAGCATTCCCTCACGCTTGGCGCCAATGAGGTTTTTATTTGAGAGAAAAAGAAGACTATGCCTTTGCCATATGAAATATGAATATTAAGTAATAATAGCATGCACTTCGAATTCGATATGAGAAAATTTTTTATTCTTTTTTCAAAACATCAGATTATGTCTTGTTTTGACTTAAGATGATAAGCTCACGATCTTGGTCTTCCTTCACCACCGAGAAACGAAAGAAGAATTTTATCTCTAAGTTTAACTTATTCGTAGCTCCCTTCTTTTGGGGTGTGAAGTAGCGTCAAACCAAAATAGCTAACAAGCATTTACTCTTCATGAAAAGGAGGTGATCCAGCCGCAACTTTTAGTGCGGCTACCTTGTTATGACTTTACTCTAGTCACTAGCCCTGCCTTTAGCATCCCTCTCTTCGTGATTAAGGTAATGACCTCGAGCAGGGCCAGTTCCCATAGAGTGGCGAGTGTTGTGCATAAGGCCTAGGAACAAATTCACCGCCATATGGCTGGCCGACAATTACTAGCGATTCCAGTAATAAGTATTGCAAATAATGATAATCATCGCTTGATTTGCCACATTTTCCTATTTTCCTTTATGCCAATCAAATTCATTGTAAAAATCAGAAATCATCAAACAAAAACAAAAAGTAAGTAGACCTGGCCCATTGAATCATGACTATATTCACTATTCTAATATCAAAATTCAATAGTGACAAAATTTTTATTTTTATTTCCTTTCTTTAGACTCCACAAGAAATTGTCGATATTTTTTATTAAATCTTATTGTTCCTAAATGTTTCATACGAATAAATTGTTACTCCATTCCTCCACAGAGAAACTTTTGATCCAAGTTACAACATGCAAGAAAGAGACTTTCATTTCCAATCTCCTGTTTATTTAATTGAATATTGGTTTGAGTATAGAATCAAAGGAAAAAATAGGAAATTCTCTATTTTTCCCCTCTTTCGCAATCATTTTTGCTACAACACCCTTTGCTCTAGCTTATTGGCCACCCTTTCTAAGTATGATTTTTATATTATGTATGGATGTGTACTGATCAAAAAAAATTATATGTTTGGTTGTGCCCAAGGGCATATCGGTTGACATAAATTCTTCTCTTTGATTAATCAAAACCCCTTCCCAAACTGTACAAGCTTCTTCTAAAGCAAGGATTGGATTGATGATAAATAGAATCTCAGGTCGCGAACAATGACTCTGTTGATGATAAAGAAAGAGAATTATTGATTCAATTCTCCACCTTAATGACAAAAGAAAAGGATTGATCAAACTCTATTGAGTTCGACTCATAGTAATCATTTACCAAAGAATGACTCTAGTTCTCAAATGATTAAATAACTAGAAGCAATTTATTTATGATACTTGGTTCACATTCATAAAAATATTTAATGAATTATGATATTCTTGCAGAATTTATAGCCGGACAATTAAAGAATAGAGTTTCCTTTCGCAAAGCAATGAAAAAGGCGATTGAATTAACTGAACAAGCCGATACAAAAGGAATTCAAGTACAAATTGCAGGACGTATCGACGGAAAAGAAATTGCACGTGTCGAATGGATCAGAGAAGGTAGGGTTCCGCTACAAACCATTCGAGCCAATAGTTTTCATTTCCCATGCGAATCCTATGACCGGTCAGTTAATGGACAACTGCTCTACCGTTGACCCACTGAGGAACAACATGAGATCAGATCTCGAAGTCCAATTCTCAGTTCTCAACCCATGACCAATATATGCTCAAAGATTCCTTTGAAACTCTTGGAGCTTCTTCGCTGTGGCTCCCTTCCATGCTTCATTTAATAGGAAACCTCAAAGTGGCTCTATTTCATTATATTCCTTCCATATCCCAATTCCATTCATTTAATATCCCATTTGGTGCTATTGACATAACATATTTCGTTTCTAGTGTATCTCTTGCTATTTCTATATATGGAAAGTTAAAAAATCATCTTATAATAATCCATAAATTGTAATAGAAAAGAAAAGGGGAGGTTTGTGATGATTTTTAAATCTTTTCTACTAGGTAATCTAGTATCCTTATGTACGAAGAAAATCAATACGGTCATTGTGGTCAAACTCTATTATGGATTTCTAACCACATTCTCTATATGGTCCTCTTATTTCTTCCTTTTCCGAGCTCGGGCTATGGAAGGAGGAGAAGGAATTGAGAAGAAGGTATCAGCAACGAGTTGACAGCTGGTTTTATGACGGGAAAGTTCATGATGTTCATGTGGATCTATTATCTGCATCTAGCATGGGGTATGACTATTTTATTTTCCTTAATATAATTCTAACACTTGAAATCAAAACAAAATTTAGAATTGAAATTTCATCTTATGGTTTTCATCTTCATATTCTCTGTATGAAGACTATCTGAAAAGCATCAGCGTGTTCCTTAAAAATGTTATTATTCAGAAAATTCCTTTTCAGACAAATTAAGCAAAAAGTAACATGTGTCTTGCGTGCTCATAAACAATTGCTTAAAACTACTAACCAGTATATCAGTTACCGAAGTGCACTTTTTCAAATTGTTAAGACATACCTGCTGAATCCAAGATAAACAGATGTCAAACAAGTTTTGATCCAGTAGAAACTGAGCAACAGCATGCAAAACCTCGCTTGCTACCTCATTTGAGAGTTGATCAACTACGGGGCCTGATCTGTCCATTAGTTTCACAAGCAAAAGATCATCCCCGGTAAGATAAAACTTCAGCATAAGCTAAATCCATATCACCTACATGAAGCGCATCCATTGCATTACTCCAAGAAGCCCAAATTGGGTCCCGCTCTTGTACAATATTGTCATCCCCCATGGCTTCTGCAGTCAACTCTGGTATAGCTGCTCTTGCACTTCTAACAGTTCCATTGTCTTCCCCAGCCACCCGAATTGCTTCCAAGGTTGCTTCATCCTTTGAAGCTTGCCAGACACTTCTCGCAGAGGGCCCCTCCCCAAACCTAACAGGTCCAGCCCCTTTATCCCAAGCCCTCCTGCTGCCAACCTGATCACTCTCATGATCTGATTTAGGTGACCTACCATCTATGGGACCACCACCTAGAGCTCTCCTAGAGCCCATTTGCCCAGGTCTCCCATATGTGTGGAAGTCCCAAGCCTCAGATATGTCAGATCTCCAGGGTGGTCCCCTTCCTCTCATGCCCAAAGCAATACCATCAGATGAGACAAACCTTTCGCCAAAGGGAATTCGCCCATCCCCGCCCCTCCCCAACTTGGTAGCATAGTCAGGGAAGCCATTGTACTTGCCTAAAGGCCTATTAGAAGATCCCTCAAACCCCACCATAAAATTAGTACCTCTTCGACCTGATGATATTGACAAATCTCGTGCCATGTCTTCAACAACTCTCTCGAGACCCCGTACTCTATTCTCTAGGGTCACCATGCTATCATGAGATCCACCCATAAAATCCTGCAGAGCAAGAAAACTATTAGTGAGGCATACAGAATTGGGAACCTTTTCTATATGAAAATTAACTTAACAGACCTGCAACATGTTCATGAGATGAGATTGTTGTCTCTCCAATTGCAACAACTGCCTCTGGATAGCCAACCAATTCCCTTTGCCACTTACTCTCTCTTCAGCCCATTTATCTCGAGCAAAGTCATCAAAATCTCGTTGTCTAAAGGATACGCCAGCAGTTTCTCTCTCTACATTACGGCATCTAACATTGATGGATCCATCATCTGGTTGGCAGTTTCCCTTTGACATTCTCCTTGTATCTGTGTCATTTGGCTCTGATTCTCCCTCATTTTGCAAATTTGAAGAATTGAGACACCTACGAGGGACAACCACCTCTACAGGCAAATCACCTGAACCCCTTCTTTCAAGTTTCTGGAAGAACTCCAGGTTCAATTCTTTGTCAGTTAATGCTGATGCCTTCTTCATCAATAAACCAACTGCTTTGTCTGAAATGTTGCCATCCTTGGCTGTGGAAGAAGAATCAGAAGGGGATAATCCATTGGATGAGTCCTTTGCTAACACCTCTGTTCTTATCTCACCCGGATTTGGAACTTTCATGTCCTTCTTTTCTGATAACTTAGATGGTTCCAAATTTTCACCATCTGAAGGAACAACCACAAACAAAAAAAAAAAAAAAATTCAATAAATACAGTGAATAGGTGAGAAACAAGAAGAATCAGCTAATTGAATAAGCATTCAAATGAAGTACATGTTACTATTAAGCCTACCATGAGAACAAGCTTTCTGCTCATCTGAAACTCCATCTCCACCTTTTCCTGCAATCTTCTTCCATAGCTGTAATGCCTCTGTCATGCTATCTCTGACAGGTTTTATCTGAAAGATCACCAATGACAGAATTGAGTAATACATGATAGAAAAAGGAAAATATACCCGAACTAAATCTAGTACTTAGTTTGTCCGCGTATTTCCATCAGAGCGCGCAATTGCCATCGTCGGCAATAAAAATCATAACAGCTAATACATATGTTTAGATTGAGGGATTTGGAAGGGGAAAAAATGAAAGAAAAATGAGGGAAAGATAATATCATGTTTGGTTAAAAGATGGGGAGGGAAAGGGAGGGTTTTCTTAACCCTCAAAAGGCCCATTTTGCTTTCCTCTCAAAAGTAGGAGGAATAGGGATAAACGATAAATGAGTCAGTAATTACATGTTTTGCCCCAATTTATTAGAGCAAGCGAATTCATATTTTGCCCTTTGTGCTTACAAAATAAAATATTCCTCTTTTCTTTTTTTTCTCTCCCCTATCTTTTCCAAGCAAGATGAGGGGGTCCCCAACATCTTTCCTTTTTTTTCTTTTTCATTCCTTGGCTTCCCAAACAAGAGGATGGGTTAACACTATCATTCCCTTCCTTTTAATTTCTCTCCTTAACTAATGCTATTCTTTCCTTTCCCTCGTGTTTATCCAAA
The DNA here is from genome assembly GCA_008638375.1 of Nyssa sinensis. Lineage (NCBI taxonomy): Eukaryota > Viridiplantae > Streptophyta > Magnoliopsida > Cornales > Nyssaceae > Nyssa > Nyssa sinensis. The sequence continues at coordinate 13,209,699 of CM018047.1, forward strand.
CACATGATAGAACTGAATGAACACTTCTGAGGATTGCTGTATGAAGTAAAAAAGAACAACAAATTAAAGAAAACAAACAGCAGGGGTGATTAACAGCTTGCGAGACAAGTTTTCCCCACCCTTCTCCAGACCTTTCATTATGCTCTATGGATAATAGTTGATTAAATATTTATGAAAAACTATCAGTTCAATTATCAGCTTGATAGATTTAAAAGCCAGGTCCACAAAGCAAGTGAAAAAGGAATTTCTTAGTTCCTCAGCCCACATGCGGGTAAAAATTCACATTCTATAAACTGAGAGAGAGAGAGAGAGAGAGAGAGAGTGGATTATATATTTTTCTTTGGATGAATTGCAGTGTCTTAACACTAAACATTGTTTTCAATATGCTAATTTCATCCCTCAATCCTAAGAAACTGAAATTATTAGGTAGTTTTTCCAATTTCAACAGACCTCAATTATAAATATGATTTCAGTTCAAACACCAATGAGTGAAAAATAGGATGGAATTCAAATTCACACCCACCACTCCTGGGGCAAAGTAGAAACAAAGGATTGGCTTTAAAATTAAAGTGACAAATGAAAAATGTAAAAGCAAGTGCCTTTGATTGTAGGTTGGGAAAAATGTCACCAAAATTCAGGCAGGGATAAAATAGAGTAATTCATTCCTACATGACACTTGAGGTTTATGTTCTAAACTTTCTTGTAGCTTAAAAGATGTCCATACAAAAATATCAAGCATTTGAACCTAAAATGTTCATTCAATAATACAGTCATAGAATATTTAACAATGTCAAAAGCACAATCGCTGGTATTCAATGCATTTATGAGATGCGTGATCCTGTGACCTCTGTGAAACTGAAATTCTCTAAATATAGGATGCAGATACAGATGTGATTAATGGTGTTCAATGCAGAAAAGAGCAAAATTTGGATCGTTATCCAGAGGAAAGATTATTCTAAAATGATACCTTGTCAAAGCGGCAAGCCTCAAGCAATGTCAGTGTGGAAGCAGCTCCATCTGTTATCAAGTTGCTCGAATGCAATGCCAAGGCACTTAATGTATCAGCTGCTGCCTTACGTGTTGCCCAATCCGTACTCCCAAGGCACTCATGAATGCTTTGCAGCAATTGTTCCAAGCTTTGTGGTGAAATAGCTCCTACCTATAATAAATTTATGATATAGAAGATTTAAATTGACTCTATTATCTTTTGAATTAATGCCAGTGTGTCATAGGCCTTTTTTTGGATCAGTATGTATCTCAGAGGGCTGTTATATGACCCAGACTACTAATGAATGGGTTGAGTTTTGTTTCTTTAGCCTCATTGACCAATCATGCAAACTGATATTCAGCTGATCCTGGCAGATTTACACCCACATATTTCATAAGCTCATTTAATACATAGTTCACCAAAATTATAGTAGTCAAACATGCTAGAAAATGAAACATAATAGTAGTTATGTAGTACCTACTTGTTTGTGGCAGTAGGAGAGAGAAAGGGGGGGGGGGAGAGAGAGAGAGAGAAACATACATGAGAAATCATGACACATTCATCCCAACTCAACTAAAACCATTCAATTTTTTTTTTGATCGATAAAAGTAAATTAAATAAACAAGGAGCCCGAGGGGGGCTAACCCGTATACAACAAAAGGGATTGGCTACACTCTATGGTCCCCCAAAAAATCTATGAGTCTATCTGAATACATTGGGTATTCTTCCTTGATCTAAAAGAAAAGTGTTTTCAAAAACGTATCTTTCAGTTTCCAAGTTGGAGATTCTTCACCCTAAAAAACTGTAGTATTTCTTCCCCTCCATATGCTCCAAATGAGGCAAATTGGCACCATATTCCAAACAAGACGCAGCTCCTTCCTTATGCCTTTACACCTCTCACCCAAAAGAAGTTGTTTGATGGTAGCCAGCATAACCCAAGTGCAGCCCATGAGGGACAGCAGCACATTCCATACATCCCTAGCTACTCTGCAATGCAAGAGAAGGTGGAAAATAGATTCCTCCTCTACTTTGCACATTGGGCATCAGTTTGAAAGATGATAACCTTTCTTTTTGAGGTTGTCGATTGTGAGAATGGCTCCCCAAGCCACCTCCCAAGTAAAGAAAGCAGTTTTCACCGGGATTCTAGTCTTCCAAATTGCCTTCCACGGAAAAGAGTTATCCGTCCCCCCCACCATCTTCTTGTAAAAAGAGCGAACCGTAAAATTGCTATTCTCACCACCTTCCCAAGAGATCCCATCTCTCCTTACCTCAACCAAAAATTCCTTACTCATCAGACCCGTAAGGTCCTCTACCTCCCCTAACTCCCAATCAAAAAAACCCCTTCTAAACTTTGGGCACCACACCCTCCTGCCTCCTACTCTATTAATATTCTCTTCCACTACCCCTTCCTTGTCCCTAGCAAGATGAAAAAGATTAGGGAACCTCTCCCTCAAAACCCCCTCCTCACTCCAAGAATCCCCCCAAAACCTCACCCTCCCTCCCTCACCCACTACAAACTTTATGTGGTTGAGAAGTCCTCCTTTCCCCTTCTGATGGCTTTACACATTCCACACCCATAAGCTCCCAATACATCGTTTGAGTACCACCCTCCACTCTCACACCCATACTTTGCGGTTATTACCCTCCTCAAAAGTGCTTGATCTTCTCATACAAATCTCCAGTTCCACTTGCCTAAAGTCATCCCCTTGTTTCAATATGACATAAAACGTGTCTCACTGATTTTTGAACAAACAGTCTAAATTATTCAGAAAGAGCCACACAGCCTTTCATATTGAAAATCCTCTGGAAGTACATATTCGTTTTGATAAGTAAAAATCCTCAAGAAGTACATAATTTTTTTTTATCGGTATCCTCTAGAAGTACATAATACTCATACAAAATATAACAATAAAGCATAATCAATTTGAAACAGAACATCTAGCCTGAAGGCCGAGAACTACATTCAGAAATGGAGATTAACATATTACTGATATTCACTAGTCCAAAAAACATTTATGAAGTATTATAATATTCTATGAAATAAAACCCTTGAAGTTGGATGAGTTGAGAAGAGGCTTCCCAAGGTACTAGGTTCAACTCTCACCCCAATGGCCACTTATCAAAAAAAAAAAAAAAAACTCCATCAAATTAAATAAAAAATCCCAATAATTTGCCATTTGACTGATGATGAAAAGATAGGAAACTAACTTTTTTTTATAAGTAAAGATTATATTCAAAAAAAGCATGCCCCCCCCCCCCCCCCCCAAACACCTTTCTAAGGAGGGACTCCCTCACCAACTTAAGCCTCACCCAATGAATATCAAATAAGGACAACAAGAAGTTCCACATATCCCTAGCCACCTCACAATGAAGAAGAAAATGACCCGGCAACTCCTTCACTACTTTGCACATAACACACCGGTTAGCTAACCGCCATAGTGAGTTTGGCTCCCCTAGAAGCTGTCCAAGTAGGGGAAAAAAAAACCTTTGGTGGGCACGTGGGAACGCCACACCAACTTCCAAGGGAAATTCCCCTCCCTTCCACTACCCAACTCCTTGTAAAAGGATTGAACCGAGAACTCCTTAGAACTTGAAACAGTACACACCAAAGAATCGGGCCTTCCAACAACAATTCAATTCCTATTCAAAGATCCCAAAAAAAGTTATCACCATCTCTACTTTCCCATCATAAAAGCTAAGCTCTTTCTGAAAATAGGATTCCACACAAATTCCCCTCCCACCACATCATAGCAATCCGCCACAAAAGTCCTCTTGTGGAGGGCTAATCTATACAAGTGCAGAAATCTCACTCTAAGATGCTCATCCTCACACCATAAGTCATCCAAAACTTCATTTTCTTCCCTTCCCCCACCTTGAAACGGATGAATTGCCGAAAATCCGCCAACCCTCTCCAAATAGATTTCCAAAGACCACATCCATTGGCCGCCGTACTATTTCTAGAAAACCACCAATCCTCCTCAACTCCATATTTGAAGGACAACACCTCTCTCCATAGCATATGGTCTTCCACCATGAACCTCCAATGTCATTTCCCTAACAAGGCTTTATTGAAGATCTCAAAGTCCTTAATGCCCAAACCACCATTCGAGATAGGAACTTTAACACGTTCCCATCTCACTAAAGGGATTTTTCTTTCCCCCTCATCTCCTACCCACAAAAAGTTCTTTTGAAGCCTTTCTAATTTCTTCACCACTGAAGCCGGGATGGGAAAGATGGATAGTATGTTAGCAAGTTGACCAAAGTGCTTTTCTGAAAATAAGCCTTCCTCCCTTCGAGAGATATTGACACTCCCCCCCCCCCCCCCCTCAAAGGCAGTGAAGGCACTGTTGGAATCTTTTTATCACCGGGTCCAAATGGCACAAGAATTAGGTGAAGTCCCTAGAGGCAACTCTAAATAAGTGGAGGGTAGAGAACCCACGTTACACCCCAATTCGCCAGCCAACTCCTCCACCTCCCTTTGAATCTTCAAGCAGATAATGAGATAAAGTTGGAGTAGTTACTGTAAAATTCCACATTTTCTTCTTTTTCTTACAATTTCTCAGCAATTAAACCAAGGCATATATCTCAATTGAATCAATAAATAAGGTTGAATTCCAAGTTCCCATGATATTCCCATGAACTGTCGGCTATAAAATGGAGCATATGTTTTAATTTCAAATCTGAGTCCTGACACAATTTATATCACATCTCCAAATTCTATTTTCCTATGATTTCTCAGTCTTCAAACAAAGCACAGAACTTCATCTAGATCATCAAATTTAATGCGATGTGTTAAGAGTCCAAGGGTTTTTCTTTTTCATACGATCATCAAACTTACACAATTATGTAAGGCTTCCAATACTAGATCAGAGTCAAAATTCAACTAAATCATCAAATTTGAACAACATATGCAGTAACTTCGAATCAATTACCAAAAAAAACTTCAAATCAGGAGACAAACTATAGAAAATAACAATTAGAAAACACACCAGCATAAAAACTTCCGCATATCACAAACCTGAGATAAACTTGAAACAACAGGCAACACTGCGGCCTTTGCCAAGAAGTTAGGATTGTTGAGGTACTTGCAGATCCTGGGGCAAAGCTTTTGAAATGCCACAATGGGCGGGTCTGAAGCGCACTCCACCATCTTAGCCATACACATTGCCGACCCGGCTTGCACCCCCTTGTTCTGCTCGCCCATTGCCTCAAACAAAGGCTTCACAAACAGCGAAACCACAGACCCAAGACCCCCATTATCGCCCTCGCCCTTCAAATACTGCGATGAGAGCGCACCAATTGCATCTCGACACGAGTCTCTCACGGCCGAATCAGAATCTTTGAGTCTTTTAACAATGTGGGCAATGATTTTTGTCAAGTGGGTCGCCGTTGAATCACCGTGGGCGGCGCATAAGACAGCGAGGAGGCGGAGAGATTCTTTCTTCACCGCGGGTTTCGGGTCGTTGGTGGCATCGTAAAGGCAATTGAGGAGCATTGAGACGCCATCCGAGGAGAGGGTTTGGATGATTTTTTCGAGGTCGTCGACGGCGATCTGGTGCGTGTCTCTATCGGAGAGTTTAGAGAGAGAAGTGAGGATTCGTTGTTTCAGCTCAACCATGGCGAGGTGGGAGGAGAGAGAAAATGATGATCTTGAGGGCGTTGTCGAAGAGAGCTGGTTCTGAGATTTTGAGGGTCTTGAAGATTTTGGTGCTTGTGAACTCATTGTGGGTTTTGTTGAAGAAGCATAAATGGTTTTGGTTAAGTAAAAAGAAAGAAAGATTGAAGTGTTTAGAGATGGAAAAGGAGGATAATGCGAGTATTAAGGTTTTGAAGATGTGGGGGCTTCTGAACTCAAGAGTTACCAGAAGAGGGGGAGAGATCGCGGGATAGCGAGAGCTAGTGTGTGTGGGGATGAGCGAACTGTAATTGCCAAGGCTTGAGAAGGTTACCCAATATGAAAGCAAAATCAAAGCTACTTAGAAAGGAAAACGAGATCTGCTAGAGAGTGAGACAAGAAGGTTTTTCAGAAACTATCAGATGATTCATGTCCTAGTTTGAAAGGAAAATTGGATATCAATGGCAATAGATGAGTCCTCTAAATTTATCTACCATGTATAGGAATACTAATGGGGTTATTATATATAATATAAGATTGCCCTCCATTTGAATTGAAATTATTGGGGCAAAGAAAGGAAATAGGAAGGAAAGAAAACTTGTTTTATTTTGGTCGAAGGAGAAAGAAGGGGGTGAAATGAGAGAGAGAGGAGTTAGAAGTCTATTTTGTTCCCTTTTAAATTGTGATAAGAGAAGGAGAAAAAATACTAGAGAGTTAATGATTATGTATTTTTATTTTAGAAAGAATAATGCTACACCATTAATTTCTCAAATTTTTATCTTAATAGCACTGAGGGTACTTCTTTTTAAAGATTGACAATTTAACTTTTGAAATTTGTCATTTTCGCTCCTAACACGATGGGTTTGTAAAAGTTATGTCGACTTTTTTAAGATTAGTGATGTTATATCTCGATTATATAAAATAAAATAATACTAAAAAATTATCTAATATAATAAGTATTTATAATAAAATTTTTTAGTCACACGTTATAAGTTTTTATAAACTTATTGTAATTATATGTTTGAAAAGAAAAATAATTTTATTTTAATTCTCTATTAACATACATATTTCTTATTTTAACACATAATGTTTTATTTAAAATGTGTTAATTATAATAAATTTAATAAAAAAATAAATAAAAATTTAAAAATAAATGGAGCCTGCCCCACTTATCACGGAGCTTAAATTGGTTTGAGTGGATTTTTTTTTTTGGCAGGAAGGGATTGGGGACCCTATCACATTGCCATCCCTACTCCTTGTCTCAAATTATGTAGTAAATTTTGCATTTCAAATGATGTGGTATTAAATTATATACAATATTTGGCTCCAAATTAGGTAGAGGAAATATCTTTCGATTCAGGTACGTGTCGCAATTTTATTCTGCAACGTATGTAATCACATGAGTATTATGTGACTATTTAATTTTAACTAAAAGATAAAAATTAAATAAGATAAAAAAAAAGTACATTTGCATTGCATATGTAACAAATTATGGTTAAGACACATACTCGGGTGAGAAGATGTTCATTCTACTTAGTTTGGAGCTACGTATTGTTTTTCAATTAGAAGTTGTATTTTGGACACATTATAAATATTTTACCAATAATCTATTGCTACATTCTTTAGGATGCAAGTTTTGGTATCAAAATTTGAGACATGTAGCATTATTCATATTTTAAATTATGTAATTAATGAGGTATAATAATATAATGTGAATTTCTATCTTAAGGGATGTGGTACTAATATAATATTATATTATTAATAATACTTTAAATTATGTAATTAATGTAGTATAATGATATAATAAAACATTAGTGCATGTCATTTAAAATAGAAAATTTAAATTGTAATATTATTATTTTTTACACGTATAGTTATACACACTGATGGATCCAACGGAAATAAATAAGGAGCCACGGTCTTTAAAAATTTTAATATTATATTTTATATCACTAATTTTGTTAAAAGATTATAACAAAATAAGACTTCATCACTTAAATTATTTTATATATTCATATGAACTATTCTTAATCTTAATATTTTTAATTTAATCTTATATAAAATTTTTACATCCAGCTATGATCATACATACACAACCTTGTGTTGCCGCTTGTCTATATTTTTCATGAGTGGGAGAGACGTTGCTGTTAGTCAAATACTTGAACCTTACAATAACGAGGGTAGATTTTTCAATATACAACAATGTTTTTCAAAGGAAGTTATAATTTTAAACAAGTTTTACATGTCACATCCATGCCAACTAAATGAGAGCACAAAAATAATGTTCAAACGAGAAAAGATAAGTGACAAGTTATTAGCCGGTTAGATGTCACACTTTATGTCAATATTGTAAAGGGCATGCTTTTACTCATGAGTATGACTTCTCTCTCTCTCTCTCTCTCTCTCTCTCTCTCTCTCTCTCTCTATGTATATATATATAAATATATATGAGGTCTTTCATCATGCATTACTTATGAGAGAGTTTGATGATAAAATTTTACATTTTTTTTTTTTGGTTGACAGGAAGAAGAAAAAAACCAAAAGACCTGTTGCACTCTAACAAAGGCCCAGAGGCCATATCAGCGAGAATGGGAGTCGTCAAGTCTCTGGGAAACTCAGCAAGAATCACCAGCTTAGCATCTTGAGTTATATACTCTTATTGATGATAGAAAGATGCCACTTGAAAGGGTGATTAGTCATAATAACTCTTATATTTTTATTAACTGTTGTGCCACTTTGAGTCCCACATTGAATAGGAGTCAGGCATTGACGTCGCTTATAAGCCCCAGTCGTCCTCTCCCTTGCATCAGGCCTTTTCTGTCCAGAAAGAACAAAGTTGTGAGGGCTCTTAAGCCTAAAACGGACAATATAATACACACGTCTACTATATGCCAGGACGAAAAAGTGCAGCATCAATTAATATTTCAAATTAATTCGTGTGTTTTATCCCTTTCATTTTATTCTTCGTATGATAATCAAGTGTGTTAGTGATAAAGATTAAATTCTTAATCTCACTTGTTTCCTTGTACGTGCATGTTATAACCGAGGGCGGAGGGAGGGGTGGCTAGGGTAGGCTGTAGGCTCCAAATGTGAAAAAAAATATTTCTTTGTAAAATTTTGACATTTTGTAAATTAACCTAACTTAAAATTTTAGCCCCGTCTAATCTTTATCCTTCATTTTTCATTTTTATCCCAAAATTTCAATCAAACTCAAAATTTTTATCTTAATTATCTCATTTCTCTCTCAAAAATTTGGCCAACCCAAAAAATATTTACTAAAATTTTCTTCAAAATTTTTTTAGTCCCCCCGATTTTTTTCTGTGGTTCTACTCTTGGTTATATCTTCTCGTATCAGTGAAATGTGTTAGTAATGTTTTTCTCTTTTTTTTCTTCTTATAACAGGTACTATTTTTCATTTTTGTGCATTGGTAACACATTTATTTTTCTTTTTTAAAAAAAAAAATCACGAATTTTCAAATTTATGGTTTAATCAAACAATTAGGTTTTGAAACCTTGTTAACTTCTTTCATCTTCGTACATTTTCACATAAACAAATGAAAGGATTTCTAGTTTTCCTAATTTTCGTCTATTATTTTTTAATTGAAATTTTACCCTTTTTTTTTCCTTTCATATATACCCTTTAATGTAAATTTTTTCATACTTTACCCTGATTTTAATCTGAATTTGACGCTTTAATAAATTTTTTAATGAATTTTGAATTTTTTTTCTATAGTTTAAAGATTTTATTAGAGTTCTTGTCTAATTTATAAATTCTTTTATATAAATAAATTTATTTACCTATGAGAACACAGGGAAAGGAGATGAAATGAGAGAAGTGCAGAGGAAATGAAAGGAAACAAGAAAGGGAAGAGGGGATATTATTATATTTTGAACTTTTCCCTTTTTGCTGTTGCATTAATAAATGTAAATGATATATAAAATTCCCACAGAGATAGATGAAATTTAAATTCAATTAAAATGTAAAATAAATTATGGCATAAATTTAATAACTCATAACATAATAGTACATATTTTCACTTTAAAATCGTGACCTCTTTTATAAAGTGAAACACTAAATATAACTGGACTACCGAGAACCTCAACTAATTATATTATATCACAATAACATATTAAAAAATGTTTAGTGTTTGATTACCCGTTTAGCTTGTGTTCTAACTTTACCTACGTATTGAAACCAATTATATGCTAATAAACTTTTTAAGCAACGTTAATTATGTATTAACTAATAATAATCTTTTTTTTCTAACATTAAGATGTATTAACGAGTCCAGTTGATGACTAAAAAATTAACAAGTCATCACATGCGTATACTTGAGACTATGACTTCTTTAATAAGAAAATATGAGATGTCACTTGACCAATTATATACTAATAGTTTTCCATGCATTTTGCTTGTAAATTATTACTTAAGAATTACATCAAATGCAGTGATAATTTGCCTGTAAAAATATATTGTTAATTATCTTGAGTTCTTTTGATTTTAAAGTCTTTTTTTAAATTTATAATTTATTATTTATCTTCTTTTAATTTTATCAATTAAAACAATATCATCAATTAAAAACATACACCATGCAACACCATCTAGTATATACTTAAGCAACTCATCCATAACTAAAGTAATGTTGACCTGTAATGTAGGTCTATTGCAATTAAAAATTTACTTGTTTTTCAAACAGTTATCTTTAAGATAGTGATTGTCCTATCATATATAACTTTTATCATTTTGTAATTCATTTCTTTTCTAAAGTGTGCTGTGTTAAATATGAAGGAACTATATCATAGACTTTCTCTAAATTAATGAATACCATGTGAAGATCTTTCTTCTTCTTCTTCTTTTCTATACCTCTCCATAAGTATTCTTAATAAATAAATAGACTTTATTATTAATTTTTGTGGTATAAACCTAAATCGATTTTTCAATATCATTGTCTTAAGTCTTAACTGGTGTTCGATCACTCTCTCAACAAAATTTCATAGTATGACTCATTAATTTAATACCACAATAATTTGTATAATTTTGAATGGCCAGTGTTTTATGCCCCAAATTCATGTGTTCAAATGATGAGAGCCATTAATTGCTATCACATTAGTTATTTTTTAAAAAAAAAAACTATCTCATCAATCAATGACTCTTATCATTTGGGCAACAAAACATTATCTATTTTGAATATTCCCTTTATTTTTATATATAGGAATTAAAGTACTTTTTTTCCATTTATCAAACATTTTCTTAATTATTATGATTTTATTAAATAAATTTGTTATCCAAAACATGCATACCTTTCCTAAATACCTTCAAGCCTCAATAAAAATACCATCTAATCTTAAGCCCTACCAATTTTTATCTTTTAAAAAGTTTTTTATTTTTAATCTCGAAAGCTTTAATTTTACAAAAAAATATATTTATCTATTGCTTAAAAATTTTTGTCCACTTAAGTTTTTTTATATGGTTTTCATTCAATAACTTTTCAAAATAATTTTTTTACATTAACTACACGATTTAATATACTGTATTACTGTGTCACGTCACTTAAATATAAATTTTGGAATATAAATTTAAGAATTATAGCATTAATGTTAAAGACAATAATTATAGTTAGAATCAATAATGCATTTGTCCAAACAACATAAGTTAGTTATGCTTTTATAAACAATAAAATTTGAAAACAGTAATACTATCTATATTTTTCAATTTCATCATAAATTTTCTACTTGCTGACTTGGCAATGTTGTAGCCACTACAATCTGTCAAATTACCAAATAAATAAATGTTAATAAATAAATATGATAAACACAATATTACTCAATTGAAAAATATAATAATAATAAGAGTAATGTTATGTTGATAAAAAAAAAATTAGAGAAAAACACTAAAAAATTCTTAAAATAAATTTCTCAATTCAAAAAGTCCTTAATATATTTTTTCTATTTAAAAAATTTAAAAAATAAACTTTTAATATAAAAAAATATAATTGTTAATTACTATCTTAACACCGTTAAAAAATATTAGTGATTGAACTAAAATAGTCTTCAAGATATATATATATTTTTTTAAAAATACTAACATATGTATAATAATTTTTTTCAATCAAAAAAATAATAATAACATTTTATGAAGTAAAAATTTATGTTTTAGGTCTTTAAGATAAATAAAAAATGTTATGTTTTTTTTTTATTGAAGAATGTATTTTATGAATTATTTAGTATTTTTTTTTTTCTAAAATGTATCTTAAAGGTTATTTTAATCCAATCACTAATATTTTTTTTAACAATATTAAGATAAAAGTTAATAATTAAAATTTTTTTGTATTAAAAGTATCTTTTTAAAATTTTTTAGATAGAAAAAATTTATTATGGACTTTTTAAATTGAAAAAATTATTCTAAGATTTTTTTAGTAATTTTCTCAAAAATTTATCTAAAAAGTTTACAAAAATGAATTAACAATATTGTATTAATTTCATATCACATTATGATGTGATATAATGTGATAAGAGTCAATACAATACTACAAACCCATCTGCGGAAATATTTTTAGTAAAAAAATCTGATAAACATAATATTACAATAATAGGCAGAAGAATGACATGATCAGATATACTAAAAATAGTTCAAATTCCAAAAAATTAAATCCAAACAATGGTTCAAATTCCAAGAAATTAATTATCGAATTAAATTTTATTTGATTTGACAATAATATTAATATATATTATATTTATAAAATATTATTTTATAATTTATATTATACATATAAAATATTATTTTATAATATGCCAAACTTATGATATATAACTTTAATTTTAAAAAATATTATATAATTTAATAATTAATATATGTTATATTAATTAATCGAATTTGTTAAATTTTGTTATTTTTATTAAATTAATTATTAAATTTGAATAAAATTAAATTTTTTATATCATATTTAATTAAATGTATTAAATTTCAATCACATTTTTTAAGAATATTAAAAATTGTGAAAATATAGTAAAAACGTAACCAAACACATTTTTTAAGAATATTAAAAATTGTGAAAATGTAATTTAGATATAATTTGTTTCAAAATATTAATTTTTTAAAAATTGTGAAAATGTATTTAGATATGATAATCTGAATTATAAAATAGTAAAAAAATTTAAAATTAATAGTTTGTCAATAGCGTATCCCACGTTTTAAAATTAAAAATTTATTTTTTAAAATCTAAACAAATAAAGGGGGGCAGTTTTTATTTTTAAAAAATATTATAATAAAATAATAAAAAATATAAATTTCATATATTTAAAAAATAAATACTCACCCCAAGCGAATAGGACATTGATCTTAAATCCGTCAACGGTCTTATTCGTTGGGAAAACAGTTGATCTTCCTAAATAAAGATCATGTAAGTCATGCCTTTTATTGGATGACTGTTTCCTATAAAAAAAAAATAATAATAATTAAGGCTTTTCAGTATATAATAATAATTTTGAAAAAAAAAAATTTGAATGGCTTGTCAATGGATCAATGTTGGATGTTTACCTGACAGAAATTTAGATAAAATTTTTTGAAAAATATTTTAAAAAATTTTGTAATTAATTTTTTAAAAATTATAAAAATGTATTTCAATATAATAATTTAAATTTAAAAAAAAAATTAATTTCAAAACACATATCTTGTAATTTGAAATTAAAAATCTTATTTTAAAAACATAACCAAACATAACCTACTTTTTTTTTTATCTTTTTTCAAATTAATCAATCCAAACAATGATTCAAATTTCAAGAAATTACTTTTCAAAACACTTCTCAAAATATTTCTTAAAACTCTAACACTCAAAATCTATTCAAACTCTATTCAAACATACGTAAATTCTTAAAATATAAAAATTAATTAATTAAAAAGAAAATAATTAATAGGGGAGCCAAAAGACAAGGAGGCAAACCCCATAAAGATCCATGATTTGTGTTAGATACTGCCCCAGAGCTTCGGTTGACTAGTCGGAGTCGCTGCGAATAGACACAGCGTGAGTTAGATTCATAGATTCAAAGATATATATATATATATATATATGTATATATTGAAGTGGACATGATCTTTTATACATAGATATATACAGATATAGACAGTAGCAGAGATTTTAGTTTTTCTTTGCGTGTTTTGTATCATTTTTCCTTGCGTCTCTGTATTGTTTTGGGGACAGATTTACAAGTTCCCATCTTCCAACACGTTGAGCTCAGATTAATGTTTACTCGGTGGCTTGTCGGTAGGCTTTTATTATCTTTTATTTGTGGTTTCAATAGTTCCTTGTGATTTTGATTTCATTGTCTTTGGTTTTGAATTTAGATCTCGCTGTTCTGATTATCTAGTGGTTACTGATAATTGGGGTTGTTTTTTTATGGGTTTCTGGTAATTTATGAGTCTTTCAATCACTGGTTTTGCTTCTATGTTTTAATGTTCTGCTGTTATTATGTATAATCAAATGTAGATTAGGGTTTTGAATGATAATGTTGATCTGGATTCGTTGATATTAGACTGGAAGCTGCTGAATTATAGTTTATCGGTGTTTAAATCATCGTGTTATTGATTTTATGGTTAAACTGCTGATTGATGATTAATTTCGTTCATGTTAAAAGGCAAAATGGAATTTTTTTTTTCCCTATTTTTTATTTCTCTGAGAGTATGATTTTTTTTTTAGAAAAAAATTTGAACTGGAAACTAGCAGTTGAGATGTAAATGTAGTATCATTCAGTGATCCTGGACACATATTTTAGTTTCCTTTTGCATTGTACATTTCATTTATGCGGTGGTTGAAAATTAATAGACGGAGTGGTATTGGGCCTTGTTTTTCAATGGCTATTGTTGGTCTGAATTCATTCACTGCTTCTTATTGGTATTAAATCAGGAACTTCAGTCAGCTCACTTCTACTTAATCCTTTCTGGTTCAAGCTGGTGGGAGTTTTCCACATTCTTACTGAACAACTGATCAGTTTTTAGCTTAGTATTGTTGCTTTCTTGGCAACTTTGATTTCAATAGCTAGAATTAGATTTCTGGGTCTCTAGGATATGATACTTTTTTCTTTCTTGGAATATCTAACTTTTTTAATAATAAATTTAAGCATTCATATTGAGTTTGTTTCTTTGCATTATTTAATTCCCTGATTTTTTATATCCTCTTGTGTGTGTTTCAAACCCATTTGCAGTTGCTAGAGAACCTTTCATGGGTTCCTGGTCCCCTCCTTTGGTATATGTACGCTTCACAATTCAGTCATCCAGAAAGTTCCCTTCCTTTGGACAAATGGCATAAAAATTCTAACAAGAATACAAGCATTTGTGATTTGTGCACTTCACTAATCAATCGTTCTTAAGATTCTACCTGGCTTATATGATCCCTTGTTGACATGGGTAATTGTTCTGTGGGTTTAACATGAATCGGCTAGTTGAAAATTGTCCTTGTTTATGTTCTGTGGGTTTAAAAGTATGATTTCTTTGACTAAGGTCTTGTCTTTCACGTTGTGTTCCAACAAGGATGTGTGTTTATCTACTAAATCTATCAGCTATTTTAAGTGGGCATTTACCGATCTCTCACTCTCTCTCTCTCTACCTGTGCTTATCAATTGCAGCTATTGACAATTAAATGGAGAAACTTCAATTGTTTTTCTTTATTTGCTAATCTTATAACTATCTAGTTCTTGACAGCCTGGCGAATTTTGGCAGGAAACTGTTTTTTTCAAATACAAGGAAATTATCTAATTTCTAACACAATGTAACAAATTTTTCTAATAAACTCAAATCTTACAATTCTTATGCATGCTGCTTCTGCCTGACAGGGTTCTGAACTGCTTTTGTTATATGCATTGTTGCAATTGGCGTTGGAAATCTGCTTGGAGCTTTATTGAGATTGGAGAAAAACATGGTTCAAACACTGGAAGCTATCAAGGGTGGGGGAGGATCCATCAAAGTGGGGACAACTGGGACAATCAGTGCCTTGATGTCAAGGGAATTAGAATCCATGAAATCTGCACCTCAATTGCCAGTATCGTCTAGAAATATATCGCCAACAGTTTCCGTTTTGGTTCCTGGTGGTTCCACTACTGCCAAAAGACTAAAGCCAAAAACATTATCAACGGATGAAGCTAGCAGCAGCAGCAACAACAACAGCATTAATCATAAAGGTCCTGAAATTTCCCGGAAAACAAAACAGTACAATCAAAGAACGCATCAAATTCCAATGCTTGGCTCTGATAATATTTCTTTAGATGGAACTCCTATTAGAGAAAAGCCTGAAAAAAGAGTCCCTTACATAGTTGAAATTGTGGACATAAAATGTGGGAACCCAGATAGGTCATGGGCCAGCCCTATAACAAATCGACTGAAGAAGCTTGGTTTCTCGAAGCTCTCTGAGAGCATTGGCTAGGCCTGAAACTTCTTCACATCAGCTTTTAGATTCCTGTAACTGAATCCAGAAATTGCATTTGTCTGACTGCTCTCTGCAACATCCACCGTAGAACACATGCTTGGTATGAGCCTGTTGCTTGCTTTCTTCTTCTTTTTAGGGTTTGTGATCAATGATCCTAGCTTGGGTCTGGAATAAGTACTAGCGGAAGCCATGTCTGTAAGCTGACAGTCAAACTTGTGAGAGCTATCCTGGCAGCTTAAGTCAAGTCGGCTAAAGAACTCAATTTCTTGCGTTATAAGGGATCCAACAGTGCCTCTGGTTCCTATTTCAACCGGAGTTTTTGAGGCCATTTTTCCTGGGGTTGTCGTGGCAAAAATGCTGGATTTATACATCATCTCTTGCGTGGTTGGAGGGAAGGTGGAGGCTTGTGGATGAAGGGAAATGCTTTTGGGTCTTGCTTTGGGTGGGGAATTCCTGGACATTTTGGTTAGGCGTTCTACTTGGAGTTTTTACATGAATTCTTTACCTTATATTCTTCTATCTAAAGTGGAGAGCGTTGCTTGTTGGAAAATTGGGTGGTGGTATGGTCATTGTATTCATGTGCATGCAGTTAAAAACATTTAAACTCCTGTACCATCTTCTAACTACTTGGTGTCTCATTTTCCTTTACCTCTATTTTCTCTCGTTTATCTCGACTGTTTGGTGATTTATGTAAAATTATTGGATAACTGGTTCATTACAATTTACAGTTAGATCTAACATCTCATCACATGGCCCAATTGAAGAAAAGGGATGAGTTTCTTCCATATCCATTCATAAGTAGCTTATTTTCTTTTCATTGTCTTCAATGGCAAGGGAAGGTAAGGGAAGGGAAAGGTGTTTTTTTTGTTGTTTGGTGGAGCACCTGTATTGCTTTACAGGTATGAAATGCTTTTGCCGGTTCCTTGTATAGTGATTTATTTTTGTACGTCTTTTCAGTTTTGAAAGGGGTCATGGAAAAGATATGGATGACACATTCTGTATACAGATCATGTGAGTTCAATAATTGTAATTGTTGGGAATGGGCATGCAATAAAACCTTATAGGCATAAATGGGTTGCCAATTGTCAACACACATTAGTTGTAGACCTACCAAACAGCTGACGATAAACCCATCTATGTTTATTGTAATATTATCAATTTTGTCAGGGTTGTTGTGGATATGAAAGCTCATAATCTTGCATCAAATGATGTTAGTATAACCAGATCTAAATCATACCTGCTGTCTGGTTTTGTGGGGGGTCAGGCAACAGCATTATCATAAAAAATGGTGTTGATTTTGTAAAAAATACAAGAAAATGTGAACAATCCTTTTTTTTTTTTTGCTGGAAGTAGAATTATCGTGTGCAATTTTGAGGATACAGGAGAGTCTACTCAATAAAAAGAAGCAAAACATTTTTGTCTTTGTTGTTATGAAGGTGGAAAAATGAGATACATTAATGGGAAACGAAACCTGCAAAAAAATAAAAATAAAAATAAGCGAAATATTTTTATCTTAAGAAAAAAGAAGCAAAACATTTTATAACGGGAAACAAAACCCACAAAAAATGAAAATAAAAAAATAAGCGAAACATTTTTATCTTAAAAAAAAAATGGAAAAGAAAAAAGGAGCAAAACATTTTTGTGCTTGTTGTTATTAAGGTGGAAATATGAGTTGAAATAATAGAAAAAGGAGTGGGGTGAGTGAAGCTTCTCTTGAATATCAGAGCCAGGTTTCGATCCTGGGACCTGTGGGTTATGGGCCCACCACGCTTCCGCTGCGCCACTCTGATTAGTTGTACTTTACTTCTTTGAAAATGTACTAAAACCAATAAAAGAGATTTTATTCGAAGACAAAATTGTGGTGATAAAGCAGTTTGGTTTCAGAGCAACTCAACCATTGCCTCAATCCCATGTACAGTCCAACTGGCCTTCGCTTCAAAATCCTGTAATTCTTCATTTTCTTCATGTGGGTCGACTCCATGTTCGTCCAAACTCAATTCTCAGTTTCTGGGAGTCAAACAGAGTCTCGGATGGTTCACACCTTCCAGAACCGGACCCAGCTCCGGCTCTATAGCTACATGTTGGTTCAAATTCGGCAAAAATGGTGTTGACGCCGAAGGCGCTGGCATTTACGGTAGTCAAACCCGCGTAGATTTTGACCGCGACGATGTTGAATAGGTACTTTATTTCTTATAACAAGTTGTTGCGATTAATTTTTTTTTGTTTGCATGAATTCTAATATTATCTAGTTTCTGGTTGAACTTTGGGATCAGAATTTGTAATTACAGTGTATGATTTTCCATGGCACCTTACCATTGATATTTACATTAACAACTGTCCATAACATCGATAATTAAGCTCAATCAGGGCTACTCTTTCTTATTTATTTCAATTTAATTGTTTTAAGTAAGATGTTGTCAGGAAACAGTTTTGACTGGCTTAGACAATGTATTTGTAGACACACACACACACACACACATATATATATCTCTGTATGTATGTATGTATGTATGTACATTTATTTGTTTATACTTGTGTTTTCCATATGTATTTACAATTGTAGAATTCTAACTTTAAAGATCATTGAGCATAAAAATGTTTAAACAAACTATAGTGATTGATGATGCTGTTTTAGGTTGTGATTTTTATGTCCAACTCCCAAGTCTTGGTGTTCAAAATTATTACGGGCAATGGGTGAGCCCCCGCGAGTGCATTTGATGGGTTCTTCCAAGTTTATGGGCACAAAATTGGAGAATGATTATTCTACATCTACCTGTTCTAGGATTGTGTGTGGAGCAGATACCTAGTTTAGGAAGATTAAATTACTATAACGTGGACAGTGTTACATATGGTGGCTCTGGCTGCTCTGGGAGATGATTCTAGAACTTGTACATTGTGATGGAAATCCATTCGTATATGACCCTTTTTTGGGTTTGATAAAAGCCCCATTTAATCCATATTCTTCATCAGTCATGAGAATCAAATAGAGGTTGTTATTTTCAACTATTGGCTATCGTCAAAATTTTCAGACTCTTTGTTTAATGTTCATCTGAATTCAGAGATATTGTGACATTATGCATATTCTTTTACATGGAGGACTTAGCTACCTAGCCTAGAATGGGAAAGAGACTTTTCCCCATCTCTAAGCACCACTCATGGAGTCATGGCCAAATACTATGCAGGCTTAACATTATCAACCAAGGAAGAAAAACAAATTTTGGTTCCTTTTCTTGTTTGTTTGTGAGAAATGGTATAAAAGACCTCGATTTTTTGCGTCTGATTATGTCTCAATTCGATGAATCATTAATTTAGTTTTTACCTTTAAAACCCTTTGCAAAATTATATGATCCTGAAAATTTGATCATATTATAACCATGTCTTTAATTAGTGAATGTTACTTCCTACCCGAATATCTTGAAGTGGTTTGGAGAGTTGTCTTTTGTAAAAAAATAAATAATAAATAAATTTCAATATAGAAAGTTATCCTGATACCCTCTTAAACATTAGGTCTTGTTTTGCCTTAGTCTAGCAAAAGTATCCCCTTTTTATAGGCTGTTTCATGACTAAAAAGTTTATTATACTTGCAGTACTTCAACTACATGGGGATGCTTGCTTTTGAGGTTACATATGATAAGACGGAGGCTCTTCTAAGCCAAAACATCCACCCAGTAGACATCTTGTTAATGATGGCTGCCTCAGAAGGTGACAAGCCCAAAATTGAAGAGCTACTCAGAGCTGGAGCTAGTTACACTGTCAAGGATGCAGATGGAAAGACTGCACTTGAAAAAGCGGTCAATGAGGAAATCAAGGACTTTATGCTTGGTTTTTCAGTTCAGAAGTTGTGATCTAGAGTTTTGTTAGAACTAAGAAATTTTGTGCCTGGTTTTTCATTTTTGATTTTTCAGATATCTATCCTCTTTATCTTGTAATCTTGTCTCTTAACAGTACATTTGATTATATAAGTTCATATGACTTGGACTTGCAGAGGTTTTTTCCCTCTTCCGATGACTCGGGTTACACAATGGAGGATAGTCCACCCTTTGCCTATAGATGCTCCTAATTTAGATGAAGAACAAATCTCTGCTAGTTTTGTAGTTTCTCAGGAAAATGAAGGTTTGTTGCTTAATAAATGTGTAACTATCCCCTACTCCTGCTAATTTGTCTGCCACTGTGAAAGAAGAAACATGAGAGAGAGAGAGAGAGAGAGAGAGAGAGAGAGAGAGAGAGAGAGAGAGTACAAGCCACTTTCTTAGGCAATAGGTAAAAGAATAATATTAAAAAAAATAAAATAAAAAATGCTTGTTAATTATTCGGGAATCAGTAGAGAGACTCTTTCAGGTTTTCACCAGTGAGTGTGCAGATTGAAAAATGGATAACTCATACAATAGCTACTTGATGTGGATCTAAGCTTTAAAGGATCCAAACTAGGAGCTTGGAGGCAAACTTGGAACTGCAACTAAGCCACTTTCTAGAGGAAGGTACTTGCTGGGAGATAGATCCTGCAACGCCTGAATCATCTTCGACTTCCACTTCCACTTCCACAGAATGTTCAAAATTCATCCCATCATCATCTTTAATGAGAGAAACCTGCCAAATGATTGGTATTTTTCATGATGTGAGCTGGATCTTCTTCTGAACGAGATTGGAGTCCGCCTTAACGACTCTTTGCAACGGGTCCCTATCATTTGTAGTAGAAATCAAGTAAGAGATAGAACAAGAGAGATAAGTAAACTTAGGAAATCACTGTTCTATAGAAAGCTCGATTATACATTTGAAATATGTACATCTTATGAAATTTAGCTTAAATTCATTCTTTTTTAAAAAACATAATAAATATAGAAAAAAAAATTAAAATCACAGCGGATGTTCTTACCTCAAGCAAAGCTTCAATACACATGGCTGATGCTCCCAGAGAAACATCTCCAAGATCCTTATCTCGATTTTTAATCTCATTTTTATTGATCCTCTCAAATAATACAAATTCGTCTGTTTCCCATACAAATTCTAGGGTGATTTCCTCCTCATTTGCCGGGTAATACTCTCTAAAGACCTGAAAATTGTAAGGGGCATAAAAAGAAAAAAGGAAATAATTTAAAAGTAAACCAAAGGGAAAAGATTAAAAAAATTGGACCTCAAATCCTTCCTGAGTTAATTTTACAGAGTGCTCATTTTGAGAGAGAGAGAAGAAAGCATGTTGAATACTGAAACAACATCAAGTAATATCTGTAGAAGAAAAAGAAACAGATTCGATTGTTAAGAACGATCTCAATTTTCAATCAAACAAATAGTAACTAAAATTTAACATTAAAATTCAAGTTATCCAACTATTAGGCAAAAAGAGATCCCATGCCCACTCAATAATGAGATATTCCTAGACTGTGGTCACAAAGGAAATACCAACCTTTCATAAAGGATATTAATGTTCTTATTTTGTCGCTGTCATCAATGTTTGATATTGAAAGAAACAAGGACTTTGCAAGTTACGAATACAGAGATGTGGCAAAAATGCCCAACTGTGTTTAAGAGTTCAAATAGTGTTTCTTGAGTTCCCAGAAAGATTCTGTGGTATATTGACTGGGTGCAAATTAACCTTTCAGAAAGATCTCAAACTACATAACATGATAACATTACAAAGAAAAATCAGCACAACATAAATTTAAAGTACCATGAGTTATATAATAAAACTCAGAAATAACGACATGTGACTAAGACATGAGGAATATGGTGAACCATCAAATAAGTTGTATGCAAGATCATACTAGGAATAATATAAGCTTTTAATGACTGAAAGACATCAATATCCAAAACCCAGTAAATGCAATATGCATTAAAATGCTTATCCACAGTTATGGAAAATGACCAGAAGTTTAAAAAAAATATCTGCCAGTAGAAGGAAAATGAATAGCATAGCCCTTGGCCCCTTACTAGGGTGTGTAAAAAATATGCTAACGTATGAGTCACTTGGATACTTCAATCCAACGTAGCAACTTTCAAAATCAGCTTCATATCGTGCAATAATGAGAAGAAAAATAAATCTAGCTAGACATTTAACCAACTAACAAAGGATACTTAGCTGCCTTTAACATTGGCCCAACCATCTGCAACAGAAACAGAATCAATCTTAGGAAATATAGTACATGGTTCATGCAAAGAGGAATTAATAGTTCAGTACTAATTCATCCACGGCTGCAAAATTGCAGTGTAACCTCCTCACATCACCCACATGGGAGCTTTAGGGATCAAGTCTTGCTGAGCACCGCCGGTGCTCATTCTTGTTTTTGTGTACAATTCTATAAAGAATCCCACATTCTGTCAGGAGCTGACCAAGGAAAGACTTCAACCTCTCTTCAACAGTTTCAATTTGTGAACTCATGTATTGAACTAGCAACAAGAAAAATAAATAAAAATGAAAGTGACAACACAGATTGAAAACTTAGTTAAGTTAAATTAATCATACTTTCTAACTGCCAAAGACATGCCTCATTGATCAATCAAAATTTTAGAAACTGGAAACAAACAGAAAACATAGAGGTTCTGATAAACAAAAAATGAAATTGATATTTCTGGACCAATTGAACTGAATATCTGGCTACTAATATATTTGAAAGTGAAAACCCAAACAAGGAGCAAGGTAAGACAGTGACATGCATAGAACCAAGAAGGCAAGAACTAAAGAAAATCCGTTTTCCTTTAATTCTGAGATAACCATGTATTAAATTTAATTTTTTTGATAGGTGAGATAACCATGTATTATTATCTTAAACAATTCCATATCAAGATTGGAACAGCAATATGGCAGTCAAGGTGAGGTCCAAGAAGGCTGTGTGGGGCGTGAACGAAGTTGAGGATGGCAAAAAGGCAGTTTAAAACCAATTCCATTCAATCCATTTTGGTTGGCATTTCAACCTTCTTAATGGAATACAAACTATGGTAGTGGATTAGTCCACTCTTCCAACTCGTGTTAACCGTTGTGGGAAATTACACATTTATAGAAGGCCCACTGGCATCTAATTATTCCTATTCATGCTGGAAAAAATTATATATAATGTATAAGAAAATATAACTCATAAAAAAAAAATCTTTTGCTATTAAAAAGTGTAGTCCATATATCTTCTGTTATTACAGATATAACTTATACACACATTGCATGGCACAAACACACCCATCAAACCCTCCTAAAGCAACCTACATGTGCGATGGCAAGTTTTCGTCCACCTAGCGCAATGCAGGTTCAGTATTGGGAATCAGGCTCTACAAAATGCAGGTAAGGTTGCCCACCATTCATCTCTCCTAAACCCTGTTTAGGACAGAAGCCTTGTGCACTATTGCAACCTTTTTCAGAAGAAAATATAAGTGAGAAGGTAGATCTTATATTGACAATTTGACACAATCAAACAAACTAGCAAGCTCAACATCATTAAAAGGAAACAAATTTACAAAATTTAGTCTAAATGAATCCACATATACGTACATGAGTAAAGATCAACCCATAGACTATTAATTTTTTATTTTTTTTGTAACATATATAATACATGTAGGTAGGCTCTCACTAAAATCCCAAAATACCAAACTTCCAATTTATAGTTACGAACTGCAAGCCAAAACTACAATCGCATTCTCTACATAACTCCACAGCTCCACAAACCCAGGCATTCCCACAACTCGAGAATCAAAATTCAGTCAGTCCCAAACTATTAAAAAAAGAAAGAAAAAGAAATTCAATCCAAGCATAACCAATAAGTAGAAGTATGAACTTCTGAAAATAAATAAATAAATGTAGATCAGGACGGACAACATATCAAACGCCTTTATGTATAATTCAAAGAAACTCGGGAGACAGAGAGAGAGAGAGAGAGTAGGAAGTTCTCACCAGTCACCAGAGCGAGACTGACGAGCAGTGAGCCGAAGAATTGAAGCTGTAAAAGGAATTGGTTGGTAACCGTATTGTTTCCATCAAGAACTACTGTATCAAAGAGAAGAACAGGACCCTCTTTAACCATTTAACGAAAAGACGGCCCTAGTGATCCGAGCATAAATCCTGATCCAAGGCCAATGCCACAGGTTATATTATAGGCTTTGTGGCTATTGGTCGGGCAAAAGAATAGGGTCATCTAATCGGGTCGGCTGAAAATCAATCATATTCCACCTAGTTATATCTATTTCATTAACATTTGAACTTTAAACATGTCAATAATATAATATTGACCCACATATTTTTTATTTTAATAAATTTAATATTTTATTTAAAATATATTAATTATAATTAATTTAATAAAATAAATAAATAAATAAAAATATAAAAATAAATAAACCGTTCAAATTTATCACCAGATTTAAATAAATTTACTTTCTTTCGCAATGAGAATTAAAGAACGGGTCACCCGTCCCATCAATTTATTTTGAACTTTTTACCATCCATATATAGTCAGATTATGAACGATCCCCTAAAGGGAAGTTTCATAATAAGTCCATATTCAATTTATGGTAGGCCTCAAACCAAGCCCAAACCCCACCTGGTGTGGGCTTCACAATTCAAATTTTTTTTATTATTTAAAAGTAAGTGACCCTCGTGGTGGGGGTAAACCAATCTAAACCTAATGTAAAAAGTAAAAAGAAATATGATTTGGCCATATCCTATCATCCCAATGTTCTGTTTCTCCAATTACATACATGCCTATACAACAACCATATATATATATATATATATCAGCTGAAAAATCAGTGTTGAAAATAGAGTGAGAAAAAAGTTTCTAATTTACAATAAGAGGAGGGTAAAAGGTGTTGAAGTGATTCACACTCTTACATGCTAAATTTGAACAAGAAAATGGAGTACTTATTTTCACTCTTGTTTTTTTGTCAAAAAGTTTCACTTCATAATTATTGTTAACAAATAAAACTACATAAGTAATTTTTGGTTAAAAAATAAATGTAATAATTTTTCTACGTGTAGAGACAATTAAAGTTATGTTTGGCTCAACTTATCTACCGTACTTAATGTATTTTGAAGGCAGGCACTTTATTGATAGAGGTTGTTTGAAATGAAATTTCAAACAACACTTATTAGCAACAACTTTTTTATTAAGTATGATTTGGATTAAACTAGTAAATCTAATTTTTTTTATTAAGTTAGTCAAGTTTACTATGAATTACCTTATTTGAAAATTGTTAAGTACTTTCTAACCGCTCATCAAACTATTTAATTACTTAATTCAAATAATACTTTAAACGAACTTAAAAGAGTGTGGCAAAAAGCGAGTGAGAGTAGCATTCCCCAAAATAAAATTCTAAATTAGGTTTCAGTTTCAATCAGCCAAGCTGGACTCTTCTTCATGTAATAAAGCATGATGAAAATAACATCACAAAACTGTTCAAGATCACTTTCACCTAATTGCTTCATAATGAGGAGATTATGAAAAGTTAAACTTAAACATGACACACCCTTTAATTTTTAAAACAAGACAGAATTGCCCTCACGTTAAAATTAAAGACTAGTTTAATGAAACAATTAATTGTAACACAAAAGTTTTCTATCAAGAAATGACTTCCTTTAAAAAAATAAAAATAAATAATAATCAGTTGGTTAAGGATTCAATTTTATGGTTGTGACAAAGTACAGTGACCGCCAAACACGGCTTAAAACACACACAATTAATACAACTAGCTTGGTTTAATTTAACTACGGACAACCCATCATTTCATTCTAATTTCTAACCCTTTAATTTTATAAATCACCTACATGCACCATATGTGCAATACAATAATGAAAAAAATAGAGGGTAAATAATAATAATAATAATATTTTGTTGTTCATGTGTTGGTGTCAATTACGGATTTTTAAAATGGTTAATTTACATGTGATTGCATGAATCTTATACATATTTTTTTTTATCAGAAACTAATACATATACATATATATATATATATATATATATATATATTGTGCGGAAGCAATCAAATCACACCATCTCAAACAAGAAAGTTAACAAAAAAAAAATCACACAAAGAAGATACATGATGTATGTGATTTGACAAGATGCATACGATACGTTCATGGGTAATGATGATCAATCCACTACGTATCAAAAAAATTACAAGAATGAAACACTCATAAACTCAAAATCTCATTTACATCTAATGATAGTTCACAAAATAGATTCTGCACACATATAACCTTGGAGAAATCACATTGTTATATATACAAGATCAATGTTGAAAACCCTACGCGTGGCCAAACATAAAAGCCTTTTATGTTCGGATGAGGAGGTTACTGGAATTGCTTTTGGTAATAAAACAATATATAAAAAAAATCTGTAAATTTTTTTTTGTCTCGAGTTGCAAACAAGTCATCAAGAATTAGAGTAAATTCATGACAACCTTAGTAGGCATATCTACAGTCCTAATCATTTGAAGAAGAATATTCCTCTCATTCATAACTTTTTGAACAAATTACACTTTGACTGTGATAGTAAACTTTAACATACTCAGTCTTCGAATCTCGTGACAATAGTAAAAAATTCACACCTTATCTATTTTTTGAGTCATCCCAGACCACAAATAAATTATCAAAAATTTGAATAAATTCATGACAACACGTATATATGTACATATATGCATATATACATACATACATACACAAAAATAGTCATACACGTAAAGGGAGTCGAAATATACTCATTAAAACTATTATGTACGAGAAAGAGTGCATGAGTGTATAAAGATGAATGAGAATTGATCTCTCTTTTTATATATATATATATATATGATATGTCAAAAATAAGTGGACTAATCTAAACTTAACATGTGTCTGGATTTACTGTGTGCAGGTCACGAAGTAACTGGCTATACAGATCTGACGTCAGACTAGCAGACTTGAAAGAAGTACTTCTCATAGGTACCGACCTCGTCGTCATCATCATATTGGCCTACCGATCTCGGAACGATGAGGCAGGTAGCAGCGGGGAATAGTGAAACAGGTAGCAATAATGCGACTGTGAAGCAAGTAGCAATGACGTGACTGTGAGGCAGGTAGCAAGGTAGAACAGTGAGGCAGGTGGCCATCATGAAGCTGCCATCTCCGGACAACAGTGAATCCCTGTCTTCACGGTACCAAATCCTACCCACTATGGAAGACAACCATCCTATAATTATCATCTTGAAGGTACGCATCAAACACGATCTATTATCTCTTGATCAGTTTTTACTCACTTTCTAACTTAAACATCGGAGTGGCTACCGCCGGAGCCATCCCAGTGGCACTCTAACTCACTTTCTTCTCAGATTCTAGTCTAACGAAGTACAGAGCCTCGACAAGTCAAAAAAGTGCAGCAACAGCTTGGCGCTGTCTGTGGGAACGAAAATCATTTTTGCTAATTCCGTTATCTCAAAATCAACTCCTTCGTCATGGCTCCAAATCTTCGTTCAAGGCCACTTTCTCAAAACCAACCTTCGACCGAGAATGAGGAGGGGAAAACCCCCCAATCATGTACAGCAGTAGCTTGATCAGATTCGGCGACAATCTGACCAGTTGCAGGAACAACTCTTGGCCATATCTCAGGTTCTAGCTTTTCTAACCCAGAACCTGCCAAGTCACCCTATCTACCCTCCACCAAGCGTCCTTGAAGGAGGAACTCAACTCCTTTCTACCCCTGGCAGAAGGCATCATGAAAAGAAAGATCTCATTGCACGTCCGTCGTATCCCTAGGGCGCCGTCCGTGCCGGAGGTGATCCTCATCGATTGAACGGCCCCGAAAGAGGGATGACGAATCTTCGTCCTACCACCCATTATCATAGCAAAACAAGGATCCTGAGCCTTGTGAATTCAAGGGCCGACCCAATACTATCGGATGTTCAGCCGCCGCAGGCACCGATTGTCACATCCCGAACCCCACCCTACGCAGATGTCGAGGACGTGATGCCAGTTCACCGCCTTGCTGGTTTGCCGACCAACAACACGACCAACCGAAGGCAACTTCTGAACTTACCGACGAATTGCATTCCGAATGCAGGGTCAGATGCAGCGGAATTTAAAACTTTTTATCTCGGGAATGCAACTCACTTATCCACCGTAAGGGTATGTACCACAGAGCAAGTCCAATAACCAAACAACTAATAATTCTAACCTCAGAGCATATCTATAATCAGACATATAACATAGAGCAGATCTAATATCTCTAGAGTACCACTTATTTCCATGAGCCATGTCTATATCTAGTGCATATCAATCAAGTCAGTCGTATCATATCACTCACCTGAATAACCAGATTCAGTCCACAATAATCTAGTCTCTACGAATCAGTGCCGTCAGATCCTTACTTGCAATGTCACTCGGCCTATCCATGTCATATCATAGTGCCTTCTAATCCAATGGAGATAATTCCTGAAAAATGTTAGGGAATGGGGTGAGCTTAAATAAGCCCAGTGAGTAACACAGGTTCCCTGTCATGGGTTTCAAACCCGTTCTTGTTTATAAATCACAAGGATAGTTCAATCACTTTAGAATAACAGTTTATAAATCTACTTTAAATACAGTTTAAGTAGAATAAAACGAGACTGAACTAAATGGAACAACAAATCAGGACGGACGGATCAGTACGTGATGCCAATATATCAACAAGAGTATAGGCAATTAAATCAAATAATAGAATAGATCAGTACTGAGCGGAACATAACAGAGCATAACAAACAAGATGTCAATTAGGCACATAATCAAGCCTACTTATGTCATACCACTCATAACTGGAATGGTACCAAGGGTAAGACCCAACATAGCAAAACAAAACCAGACGGACCATATAACGGAACAAGACAGACCGAACAAAACAATAGAATAGGACGGGACAAAATCATGCCACGTGTAATGCAGTACAAAAGTAAGCATTTAAATATACG
Source organism: Nyssa sinensis (assembly GCA_008638375.1). Lineage (NCBI taxonomy): Eukaryota > Viridiplantae > Streptophyta > Magnoliopsida > Cornales > Nyssaceae > Nyssa > Nyssa sinensis. The sequence continues at coordinate 13,238,605 of CM018047.1, forward strand.
CATTTAGGCAGTATAACATACAAAACGGTACAGTGCATCAAAATACAATGTCTAGACAGTGTAACTTATACAACAAGTTAAATCAACACAATAAACGATGTTTTCTCTATCAAGCGGAGACACAGGCACACCATTTACGGAATGAAACTTGACGGAACTGAGTGGAAACCATATATCAATCAAAACTCAGGCACATCATCAATGGAACGAAACATAACGGAATCGAACGGAACAATACATCAATCAAAACAAAGGCATATCATTAGCGGACAGATCATAACGGAACTGGACCATATATCAATCAAGACAGACATATCATCAACGGATGAAACATAACGGAATCGAACGGAACAATATCAATCAAAGACAGAGGCATATCGCTAACGGGTAGAACATAACGGTATTGAACCATATATCAATCAAACAGACGTATCATCAATGGACGGAACATAACGGAATCGAACGGAACAATATCAATCAAAGACACAGACTTATGATCAAAGACAGAGGCATATCGCTAACGGGTAGAACATAACGGTATTGAACCATATATCAATCAAACAGATGCATCATCAACAGACGGAACATAACGGAATTGAACGGAACAATACATCAATCAAAACAAAAGCATATCATCAGCGGACAGATCATAACGGAACTGGACCATATATTAAGTACGTGTATTTAAACAATGTAGCATTTATAACGATGCAGTGTAACAAAATACAGCATCCATACAGTGTAACTTATATGTCAAATCAGGAGTTCCAATTTACTCACAAAAAGATAGACAGTGAATCAAAATACAAGTACAGTGTCAGAAGTTACTCACAAACTGTTCGCTTATCTCCTTGTGCAAATAATCTGATAACCTTCAAATACGTCAGGTATCTCTATGTATATCCTGAATAATAATCATCAATCATAGACAGATCAGAATTCATCCATTCAGATCTTATTCGTCATCTTAGGCGTCTATCGGATTACCTAAGATAGTCTAGTAGCCTATTGCCTTTTCATCGGGTTTCATCCGGGGCTATTTCATTGGGTTTCATCCGGGGCTATTTCATTATTTAACTAGGCTTAGCAGTTATCAGGATTATAACCTAAGGCTTAGCAGTTATCAGGATTATAACCTAAGTCATTTAGACTTCAATCGTTATCGGTTAAGTACTTATTTAACCTTAGGGGCAAAATGCTAATTTTGTCATTTTTGTCCCGGACTCTGTCATGGTTCTCAGAATAGTCTACATATCTTATGTGTGAAGTTCTAAGTCTCTTAGACTTAAATCGGTATCAATTAGGTACGTATTTAATCCTAGGGGCAAAATGGTAATTTTGCCATTCTTGTCCCAGACCCTGTCGTGGTCTTCAGAATAGTCTTTATATCTTAAATATAAAGTTCTAGGTCCTTTGGACTCCAATTGTTATCAGTTAGGTTCTTTATTAACTCCAGGGGCAAAATGGTAATTTTGTCATTCTTATTCCGGGACCCTATCGTGGTCCTCAAAATAGTCTTTATATCTCAAATATAAAGTTCTAAGTCTTTCGAACTTCATTTGGTATCTGCTTTAGATCATCGGGACACATCGATCATTTTCTATTTCATACGTTGACTGTTTCGGAATCTTATTTAGCCCTTCAATATTCATAATTACACTTATGATAATTGATTAGATCGAATTGGCCTTTATCTGGCCCCTACTTTGCACTTACAGTGCTCAGGGGTATTTTGGTCATTTTACGTTTTGTGAAACTCCGACCCCGATTCGTCATTTAATCATGTATTCAGTTTCACTGACTATCCGGGCTCCTATTGGTATTAATTTAGTCCTAATTGGACTTCATTTGGGCTTCGTATAACATCAAGGGCATTTTGGTAATTTTATATTTCCTGATGTTCTGATCCCGAATCATAATTTAATCATATGTATGAGTCTACAAGTAATTGGGCTTCTATTTGTATCAATCTTGCCCAATTTGGACTTTGTACAGTACCAGGGGTAATTTGATAATTTTGCATGTTGTGTAACCAACTTTTCGGGACCTCAATTCATAAAATGGACCTCACCATTGGATCCGGAGTGTCCGACATAGTTAAATTGGACTATCTTTTATGTTTAATCGGCTCTGGGTATCACTAGGGGCAATTCAGTCATTTACCATTCGTGTGTTTGTACTTTTCGGGACTTTGGTTCATTAAACGGACCTCACCGTTGAGTTCAGAATGTCCGACATAATCAGAATGGGCTATCTTTTATTTTCATTTGGCCCTAGGTATCATCAGGGGCAATATAGTCATTTACTATTCACTTATCTGTATTTTTCGGGGCTTAATTTCTCAATTCGGACTCCACCATTGAGTCCAGAATGCCCAAAATAGTAAAAATGTACTATTCACTTATTTAATTTGGACTTCGTTTGACCCATTTTTGTGTCCAAGGGTAAAATAGTAATTTTACTTATTAAATAAAATAATTATTTTATTAATTAATTATTTTTCGGGGGCTTAAATGCATAGTTTTTCCAAAAATTGGGCCAGAGTGTAAATACTCAGAACTGTTGGGGGTCAAATATAAATTCAGAAAGTTTAGGGGTCCAAAACTAATTTCTTAAAGTTAAGGGTCAGAACCGTCCGGTCTAGGTTCAATTGGGTTGAATCGGTTCAAAATCCTATAAACCAGCCGGTTCATTTAATCCTTCAGAACCGGAATAAAATATCCCAGTTATCCCGATTTTGTCCCTTATCCGTGTTTAGGTTAGCCCAGGTCTGATTTCTAATTTATTATCCGTGCCACCAAACAGGTCTATTTTAGATTTTAAATTAAACACTCAACATCAAAACGGTGCCGTCCTACTAAAGCCCGTTTGTGCGACAGGGTCGGGTCCCGACCCGAACCCGAAACTGACCCGAACCGTGTCCGGTACTGTTCATCGTCTTCCTCACGACGATGAACAGTAACCCTAGTTTCTAGTTTTCTTTTCCTCCATTTTTGTAGAGTTCCCAACACCGATTCTCTCTATCATCCATCCTAAAACATTTCTGGGAATCAAGCCAACAATTTGGCATTCGTTTTGAGCTTCGAATTTAGCTCAAATGCTTGGTTCAGGATGGGAATAGTCGAACCTGTAACTGGCTACTAAACCCTCAATTCACCATCAAATCTTGCGTGGTTTGGCCCAAACTGATCCTCGTGACATGGAGATTTAATCCCCATTCTAAAAATCCAGTTTAATCGAGGTTTAGATGAGGTTGGGTTTTAAACCCGAACCTGCAACTTCGGTTTTGAGGGTCTTAACTTGAGCGTTGGGGTCGTGGTTTAGGGTTTTTAGAACCCTCTCGAGGTCTAGATCATGTCTTGACCAACCAAACTTGGTTTGGTCGAGGTTGTTTCAGAACTATATCTATGGAGGTCATCCATGGCGGTCTGTGTGTGGCTCACGGTTTTGGGGCCTATCCGACCCTCCCAATTAACTTATATTAATTCCTAGACCTCACAGTAGTTCGTACATACAGTTTATATGGCCTCAAATGACTGAAAACAGTAAGAAAAAGAAAAGGAAATTTTTTGGGTTTTCATGGCATTTACCTCGGTCGACCACGGCTCCCTCATTCATGGCTCAGTATGGGGTCCTCGATGGTGCCTCAGTTCGGTCATGCCTCTCAGTCCTCCTCTTTCATGGTGCATCTCCTTGTGGATCATCATCAAGCATGCACACACACTTGGATACACATACAAGCTCACACACTGTTTCTCTCTCCAACCCTCTCTTTCTCTATGTTAGTTTACAGAATTATTGCAGGTCTGATTTCCCTCCAAAAGGAGACTTGTAAACATCAAATTTCTTGTTCAATACGTCTGATTTTGTACAAGTTTTGGTTGGGAGCAGATGTACTCATGGGGTGAGAGGCATGGTGGTCTATGGGGCATAGGGGTGGTGCATGCTTGGTGATTGGTCACTTGGGAGGTGGCCAAATCAGATTTGTACTTATATATATATATATATATATATCTTTGTACATTTGTATACAAAGATGCCGCTAGCCTAGTTGGTAACTTTTTGAATGAAATTTCTTTGCCTCCATAGGTCAAGGGTTCAATTCCCCTTGGCCACTCTTTTGGCCATTTTCCACCATTTTAGACTAAGGCCTCGTTTGGCAGACGCGGTAATTCAGTTTCAATATTTTCTACCTAATTTTCATTCCGTAGCTCCTTTTTCAATGCGGTTTGTTCCGAGAGTTTCGTATTTCAATTATCGTCAGTGTCATAGGCTCCATGTCATTTATTATTTATTTCAAATTTTTGTAGTTAGTTAATTCGAGTTCCGTCAGTGCTAAACGACATTATTTCACCTAATTAATTGATAATTAGGTTCGGGCATCACACCCTCTTCTTAGACATATTTAATTACTTTGTTGGTCTATCACGACCGCCGAGAGATTATGATTAATTCCCTTAATCATTCTTTAAATCAGAACTAATTAATAATTAGTAAATTAATTATTAATTATACAGGGTCGGGATGTTACATCGATTCCCCCGCCTCGGAGGCAACCGGATTATACTATTCTCGGCCAGGAGCATCCTTTATACACAGAACCTGAGGCCGTCGTGCCAGGGCAATATCAGTCAGCCCCGTCCAGAATGCCTCTGAGAGTGGAAGAGGTAGCTGATTCAGTTGAACAAGCGACCCTGGCCAGGGGGGGTAACCTCCTTCCCAAGCAGGATGAGCTAGAGAGGCTACTCGGGAGATTCACCACTCCGTTCACCTCAGCCGTAATGGCGAAGGAACACCTCCAGAAATTCATTGTCCCGAAGCTCACCCCATATGACAGGTCAGAGACCCAAGGGACCACCTCTCCCATTACCAACACACGATGGCTCTGTACGGGGCCACTGACGCCTTCTTGTGTCGTATTTTCGTGACAAGTCTCAAAGGCATTGCTCTGAGATGGTTCCACAATCTCTTCCAGGAATCAGTTCTGAACTTTTACAAGCTCAGCAGAAGATTCCTTGACCGGTTTCTAACTAGTAGGAGACTCAGAAAGGGCCCAGAATCTCTCCTGTCGATAAAGCAGCAAAAGGGGGAGTCACTTCGGGAGTACATTGCTCGATTCAACTCCGAGCTCACTGAGATTACGAATTGTAGTCTGAGCTTCTTGGTAGCAGCCCTCCACGCAGGACTGGGGCCTGTGCGATTCCATGATTCCGTAACAAAGAATCCTCCCGCAGACATGGCGTCGCTCATGGAGCGGGCGTGGAAGTATATAAATCTGGAGGATACGAGAACGTCCTTTCGAAAAGCCAAGGAGCAAGCTCAGAAGGATGATAACGCCCAAAAATGAGACCCCAACAGCACCACTAAAAGGCGACGAAGCCCAGACAAGAGGATGGCACCCTGAACTCAAAATAACCCTAATTCCGGAAGATTCGGGGCGCTCACACCACTAAATGCATCCCTCACTCACATCTTCCCACAGGTCCGAGCACGTGAGAATCTAAGGTGCCCAGAGCCTTTGAAAGGCAATCCGGACGCCAGAGATCGAAGCAAGTACTGCGATTTCCACAGGGATCACAGACACGCTACCGAGGAGTGTAGGAACCTTAAACAAGAGATTGAACAGCTAATCTGACGGGGACATCTGAGGGAGTTTATCCAACGAGATGGCGAGCAGAATCCTCAAAATGACAGGCCACAACAGAAGAGACAGGATCAGAGGCCGGAATAGGGGGAGGCTCGGAATGAGCAACCCCGCCAGAATAATCAGGTTATTTTTATCCTCCACGCCGATAGCTCGTTAGCTGGGATGTCCAATCGAGCAAGGAAACGATACGTTCGAGAGGCAAAGGCAAAACCGAGTGCCCTCTAGATCTCCATAATTGAGAAGAGACCAAAGCCCTTGTCACATATCCAATTCTTAGAGCTGGACCTCGTCGGTGTACATTGTCCCCACAGTGGTGCCCTCGTCGTTTCATTTAAAGTGGCAAATGTCGAGATTAGGAAAGTGTTGGTAGACACAGGGAGTTCTGCCAAGGTGCTGTTCTATGAGCCTTTCTGGCATATGAAGCTTAGCACCAGCGACCTGAAGGCCACCACTACTGTGATGGCAGGGTTCGACGGAAGCCTAAGCTTGCCAATGGGAAGGATAGATCTATCGACCACGATGGGACAAGGGGATGATCAGAAGACGCTAATCTCGGAGTATATGGTCATGGTCTCCAGATCTCCCTACAACATCATCATCGGAAGACCGTGGCTCCACCAGATGAGGGCAGTCACTTCCACCCTCCATCAGTGCCTGAAGTACATTTAGAATGAGAAGGTCTGCACAATCAAAGGATCTCAATCCACAGCTCGGGAATGTCACGTAGTGGCACTAAAAGGGAAAGCTCAGAAATAGCAACTACAGATATCTCGGGAGGATCGAAGCCTTGCGCCTGTCGAGCCTCGCGAGAGCAAGGAATGCCCTATCGAGATTGATGAGCCGCTGAGCCCCAAAAGGACAGAAAACATGGCCACACCAATCCAAGAGCCCGTCAAAGCGCTGGTGAGTTCCGAAGGAGGGGGCACCATCTACAACTCGGTGCAGACTTGTCCCAGTCTGAGCAGGAGGAGATGATCAAGTTCTTGAAGGATAATCTATCGGTCTTCGCTTGGGAAACCAAGGACATGAAAGGAATAGACCCAGCTCTCATCTCACATAAATTGATAACCGATCCGAGCCATCCCCTAGTCAAACAGAAGCGAATGACTTTCGCCCTAGAGAGGCATAAGATCATCAATGACGAATTTTAGAGCCTGTTAGATGCTAAGATGATTAAAGAAGTGTTCTACCCAAAATGGCTCGCCAATATCGTCTTCGTCAATAAAAAGAATGAAAAATGGCGAGTCTGCGTCGACTATACCGATCTCAATAAGGCATGCCCTAAGGACAGCTTCCCTCTCTCGAGAATCGACCAGTTGATTGACGCGACTACAGGTTACGAGTTGATGAGTTTCATGAATGCGTACTCCGGATATAACCAAATCCAGATGTATCCCCCAGACCATGAGAACACATCCTTCATTTCTGAACGAGGTCTCTACTGCTATAGGGTGATGCCATTTGGACTGAAGAACGCCGGCGCCACGTACTAGCGGTTGGTGAACAAAATGTTCGAGCCCCTGATCGGTAGCACGATGGAGGTTTCTATAGACGATATGTTGGTCAAGAGCTAGAAGAAGAATGAACATATCCTACATTTGAGGCGGACCTTCGACATATTGAGCCAGCACAAGATGAAGTTGAATCCTTCAAAGTGTACCTTTGGGGTCAGTAATGGGAAATTTCTCGGTTTCCTGGTTTCGCAAAGAGGGATAGAGGCAGATCCCTCACAGATCAAAGAGTTGACAGAGTTGGAACCGCCGAGGTCCGAGAAGGACGTCCAAACGTTAAACGATAGGATCACAGCTCTGAATAGATTCATTTCCAGGTCCACCGATCACTGCCTCCCGTTCTTCAAAGCTTTAAGGGGAAATAAAGCCCTCGAATGGACCCTAGACTGCGACAGGGCCTTCCAAAAACTTAAGCAATATATGGCATTCCCAGAGCTCCTATCCAAACCGGTACAGGGGAAAAGCTCTTTCTATACCTTGCGGTGTTAGAGAACGCAGTGAGCTCTGCGCTTGTCCGAGAAGAAGGGGGGATTCAGAAGCCCGTATTCTACATCAGCAAAGCGCTCCTAGGCTCCAAGAATAGATATCCAGAGGTCGAAAAATTGGCATTTGCCTTAGTAATGTCTACTCAGAAGCTCCAGCCTTATTTTTAAGCTCACTCGATTGTGATCCCAACGTCCTACCCCTTGAAGGCAATTTTACATAAGCCTAATACCTCGAGACGACTAGTAAAGTGGTCTGTGGAGCTGGGAGAATTTGATATATCATACGTACCCCAGACCTCCATTAAAGCTCAAGCTCTAGCGGATTTCGTTACTGAATTCGCTCCAGCACTACAAGGTAACCCCAGGGTAAACGTAGGCGCATTGGTATGGCAACTCTACGCCGATGGCTCATCTACGGACAAAGGCTCTAGAGTCGGTATTGTACTCCGATCTCCAGACAGGAGCACAATAGAGAATGCGGTTATCCTGAGGTTCAGAGCTTCGAACAACGAAGTTGAGTACGAAGCTTTGATCCTTGGTATGAGGCTAGCTCTAGAATGTGAAGCTCGGAGCCTCGAAGCATTCTCTGATTCCCAACTGGTGGTGGGCCAGGTTCTGGGTGAGTTCACAACTAAGGACGACAGAATGATCAGGTATGCAGGATTGGTGAGCTCGCTGAAGAAATCATTCTTGGATTTCGCTATCCATAAAATCGAGAAAGGACAAAACGCTAGAGCCGATGCCTTAGCAAACATGGTCTCTTAGCTCAAATTGGGGGGACAATTCAGAAGTCAGTACTTCTTGCCAAGATGGGTCAAGTATCAAGGAAGTTCAGTCCACACACTCCTCAGAGCAAAAAGAAGATTGAAGGGTTCCTATCTCCCAGTACTTGAAAGAGGGACAACTCCTAGAAGACAAGAATCAAGTTTGGAGTATACGGATTAGAGCAGCACGGTATCTTATTCTGAACGATAAGCTTTACCGCAGGTCCTACACCCAACCCTGCTTAGATGCTTGTCCCCAGAGGAGTCCGAATATGTCCTAGCCGAAACCCACGAAGGAATATGCGAGAATTACAACGGAAGCAGGACCATCGCCCACCGGGCTTTGACTCAGGGATATTATTGGCCTGGCATGCTCAGACACAAAAAGGGGTATGTAAAGAAATGCGATAAATGTCAACGCTTCACCCTGTATCAGCATCAACCACATCATGAACTCACCCCCATTGCCAGTCCATGGCCTTTCGCCCAATGGGTGATGGACATTGTAGGGCCGCTGCCAAAGGCCCCTTAGAACAAAGATATTTGCTCGTCGCCATCGATTACTTTTCGAAGTGGGCAGAAACGGAGCCCCTAACTCACATTACCTAGTCAGAGGTGAAAATTTTCACTTGAAAAAATATAGTATGCAAGTTTGGCGTACCCCGTGTTATCATCTCTAACAACGACACCCAATTCTATGGGAAGGTAGTTGGGAAATTCTGTAGCGACCTGCATATTAGCCACCACTTCTCCTCACCAGGGCACCCCCAAGCTAATGGACAAGCCGAAGTTACCAACCGGACGATCCTTGACGCCATCAAAAAGAGGTTGGAACACTGCCAAAGGAAAATGGGTCAAAAAGCTCCCGGGACTGCTTTGGGCATACCGAACCACAAAAAGAACATCAATTGCCGAAACACTGTTCTCTCTAACATACGATACCGAGGCGATCATTTCTGTCGAGATCGGCATGCCCACACTAAGGTTGGAAGCTTTCACTCAAGAAACCAATGATTACCAACTGACAGAAAATCTCGACCTGTTGGAAGAAAGAAGGGAGAAGGCTGGAATCAGGGCTGAGGAGTATCAACGTAGAATAGCCAAGAGCTTTAATCAGAAGGTGGTACCCACGGTTTTCCAACTAGGCGATCTGGTCTTAAGGATGGTTTTTCCCAACACGAAGGATCCTACTATGGGGAAGCTGTCCCTGAATTAGGAAGGGCCCTACAGAATCGTCAGAATTGCCAGACCCATGACTTACTGGTTAGAGGATATGTCTGGAAAGCCGGTTCCTAGGCCCTAGAATATTGAGCACTTGAGAAGATATTATCAATAAAGCCTCTCTCCCATTTTAAAGGTGTTCCTCAATCCAATGCACTGATCTCTAGATCTGGTCCATCTCGAAAGACCCCTACAAGCACAAGTATTGTAGGCATGGTCTCAATCCAATGCACAGATCTTCAGATTTGGTCCATCTCAAAAGACCCCTACGAACACAAGTGTTGTAGGCATGGTCTCAATCCAATGCACAGATCTCCAGATCTGGTCCATCTCAAAAGACCCCTACGAGCACAAGTGATGTAGGCATGGTCTCAATCCAATGCATAGATCTCCAGTTCTGGTCCATTTCAAAAGACCCCTACGAGCACAAGTGTTGTAGGCATGGTCTCAATCCAATGCAAAGATCTCTAGATCTGGTCCGTCTCAAAAGACTCCGACGAGCACAAGTGTTGTAGGCATGGTCTCAATCCAATGCACAGATCTCCAGATCTGGTCCATCTCAAAATACCCCAACGAGCACAAGTGTTGTAGGCATGGTCTTAATCCAATGCACAGATTTTCAGATCAGGTCTATCTCAAAATACCCCCACAAGCGCAAGTGCTGTAGGCATGGCCTCAATCCAATGCACAGTTTCCAGATCTGATCCATTCACTGACATTTCTCAAGTATATCAGGTATGAAGTTTTATTAATTATCTTGTTTTATTAACAGGTGTCTTACTAATGCTCTCAGTTCTGGAGTATCATTCATTATCTTGTCAATTACATAAGTGTTTTACTTCTGAATCCCCTATTGAGGGACAATTCATTCAGGTTTGAAGTATCATTCATTATCTTGTTAATTACACAAGTGTTTTACTTCTGGATCCTCGACTGAGGGACAATGCATTCAGGTCTGAATTCTTATCAACTATCAGGTCTGAAGATTTATTAATTACTTTGCCTTGTTGCAAGCGTCTTGCTTTTTGGATCCCCGACTGAGGGATAATGCAATCAGATATGAAATTTTATTAATTATCTTGTCTTATTACAAGTGTTTGACTAATGCTCTCAAGTCTGGATGTCTTAGTAATTATCAGGTCTGAAGTGTGATTAATTATCTTTTTAAACCACAAGTGTTTCAGATCTATACGATACCAGAACTATTTACGAAAGAGCAAGCGACGAAGAGAAATTGCTTTCCATTAATATGAGCCCTAAAGTGCTGAAGATTACAAAAGAAAAGAAAAGGAAAAAAAAGAGAGAAGGGGCCTAGTCTAAAGTGGCTGGGGGAACTGCGGAGATAGGTACCGCATCTTCGACGACGGTACCCTCAACTAGTTGGATTGGGGCAGGCTCAAGAGAAGATGGCTCTGAAGCTTCCACATCTACGTCGTCCACCCAAGAGGTGTCTAGGTCGGGGTAGAGTTTCTGGATCCTCTTCCTGAAGAGAAGATACCCAGTGTCCACGAACTCGCGCCCCATCCTATTCACCATATCCAATAACTCCTTCTTCGTCTCCGCCTTGGTCGCCGGGCTGCTGCCGCCTCCGCCTCCTTGAACTCTTTCTTCAATGTGTCCAGGCGTTGGGCATACTTGTTCTTCTAGGAGTGTATGAGGTCCATGGCCCTCATTGCTTCCTTGTATTTCATGTCAAGGGACTCGCGCTTTTTCTTCTAAGGAACGAACGGAAGCTTGGGTAGCCTCCAGTTCGGCCTGAAGACGATTAACCCTTTTTGAATATTCGGGGTGATCCATAATGGCGGCCATCGCCTGGGCAACATGCAGGCAATAATAGAAGTGTTAGTAAAAATAATAATAAGTAAACCACGACAGAAAATCTGTCTGCCATAGCACTTACCTTTACACGGCCCACCATGAGGTCAACGGCTATATGTCGCATGCTCAGACCCCGGTAGGACGCCGACCATAACGCTTCAAAGGCCAGCTTCATGGCCTCTGCACCCGAAGATGTGGTGGCTATGGCGGGGGGGATGATACTCGGCCTCCCGGTGCTTCGGTGTGCCGAACTCGCCCCTAAACATGGAGACGGGACGGCCTCCTAAGACGAGTTCGGTGGGGCAGCTGAACATGTTGATGGGGGAGCTGGAACAGCCACGGTCGCCTCGGCAAATGCAGCAGGAACGGCTTCGTACTCCCCGATTTCTGCCCTCCTTTTCTTTTGAGGAGGAGGAGCAACAGTGGAAAAAGACGGGCCCCCGACCTTCTTCTTTGTGCTCAGTGTGTAGCCGGATAACACCAACTTCTTTAGTGCTGCCTCCTTGTTCTTCACCAACTACGCCTCCATTTGGTTTTGTTGAGAGAGAATCTGGTCATAAGGTTGGTGGAGGAGGTGCAGCAGACGCCGATACTTCTCTTGGAGCTCTAGGAGTAAAAGTCGACCTCCTCCAAGCCTTTTTATTTGCATAACAACACGAAAAACAGAGGAATGCAATGAGTTAGTCAAAGAAATAAGGGAATAAAATGAAAATTGGACTGTTACAGGTGTGAGGTCTCACCCTTGAAATCGGTGTATCGAGGAAAGAGACTGAACCGGTCTTCAAAATCTTTATGCTCCCAGCCTCCACCGACAAAGAAGTACCACTTCTTCCAAGTCTTGTTAGAAGTGGGCACTGAGGTCAGAGGCCCGAACCGCTTATCGAAAGACATGTAATAAAGCCCCTCTGACCTGAGGTAATTCATGTCCATGTTACTCCGAATAAGGTCCAGATCTACCTAGACCCCATTCTTATGACCTAACACTAAAAATGTCATAAGTTGCCTCCAACTGTTGATGTTCAGCTCGGTAGGGCAGATTTTAAACTAACTAAAAAACTCGTTCAGAAGGGGATGTAGAGGAAATCGTACCCCAATCTCGAACCATTCGAGATAGGCGCAGATCTCTCTAAGCTCGATATCTGAAGGATGGTCAGATTTTTTGGGGACCCTACAAGTTACATTCTTAGGAAACATGTAATCCTTCCTAAGGGTTTTTAACACTGTCGCGGTAACGGCACTTTCCCCCTCCTCTCTTTGGGATCGGCCTGAAGTACTAACCTCCTGATTCCTAGACTCGAGGTGGGCTTCCACAAGCACCATGTCGGACCCACTACTAGACCTTTGACCGAACCCAGAAGAAGAAGAAGATGAAGAAACCCTATCACTACCCATCTTTGAGTTTTCTCTAACCTCCCCACTGTCGAAATTAATGTCGGAGTCTGACATGACAGGAAACGGGAAATGCTGGGGAAAGGGGAGAAAAAAAAAAAGAAGAAGGAGAAAGAAACAATTAAAGTAGGAAAGAAAGGGAAATTATCGGGTGTTCAAAGGGAAAAGAGTCAAACGGCGGTGATCGCACTAAGTTGCCAGAAATCACACTGAACTGCCAAAAATCGCACTGAACCGCCGAAAATCGCCCAATGATGCTTTGAGGATATATGAAAACTCTAAACAAAAACCAAATGGCCACCTTCGCTATTTAAAAGAAACGGTAGAAACATCATTTAATGTCTCAAAAATCAAATAACAATTGAACAATAATAGCCTCGATTGCCGAAATGACAATACGCATGGTAATTAATCCACTGCGGCTCTTGTCCCCTTAGAATGTGGAACAACACATTGATTGTGGTGCGCGTGACCCTTTGGAAACCCTAGCCTGAGTTTTGTATGCGTGCTTAGAACCAAGGTTCGGGGGGGAGTAGCTGATACACCAAAAATAAGCGGACTAATCTAAACTTGACACGTGTCTGGATTTACTGTGTGCAGGTCACGAAGTAATTGGCTATACCTAATCTGACGTCGGACTAGCAGGCTTGAAAGAATTACTTCTCACAAGTACCGACCTCGGTAATACCAACCTTGTCGTCATCATCATTTTGGCCTGCCAACCTCGGAACGATGAGGTAGGTAGCAGCGGGGAACAGTGAAGCAGGCAGCAATAATGCGACTGTGAAGCAGATAGCAATGATGCGACTGTGAAGCAGGTAACAAGGTGGAACAATGACGCAGGTGGCCATCATGAAGCTGTCATCTCCGGACAACAGTGAATCTCTGTCTTCACGGTACCAAATCCTACCCAGTATGGAAGACAGTCATCCTATAATTATCATCTTGAAGGTACGCATCAAACACGATTTATTATCTCTTGATTAGTTTTTACTCACTCTCTAACTTAAATATCGGAGTGGTTACCGTCGGAGCCATCCCAGCGGCACTCTAACTCACTTTCTTCTCAGATTCTAGTCCGACGAAGTACAGAGCCTTGACAAGTCAGAAAAGTGCAACAACAATATATATACATGACCCTTTCATTCTCTTTTGATGTGTTATTCGTGTGTCAAGCATGCATCAATGTGGTGGGATGAAAAAATTGAAAATTCACCCTAAAGGAACCACGACTAATCATACTTGGAGTTTTAAGAAAAAGCTTTAGTCTATCTTAAGAACATTCTATATAATAAACAACTAATACTAGTAAGTGTGTATAGATTGACACGACAAGATATTAATAGCATATCTTTAGGCTATCAAAAAAAAAAAAAAGAGGCATTTCTTTAAACGTTACAAGTTTGGTACCACCTTTTTCAAATCTCACCCAACTCATGACCTTAGCTTCCAAACAAATGGTATATATGCATGAAAAATGAGTTAGGTGCTTTTTAGGCCACGTGTCCACCTTTGGACCTCTCTTTCTATGCGTGATCTAATGAATAATGGTTAATTCTATTGATGCAAGTGGGGGCATAGATCCTTTAATAAGGGAGAAATGATGGGTTTTTGAAATTTTGAATTAAAGAATAATTTTTTAAATAACTTGATAGTCTTACATTAATTTTTATTACTCAAATATAAGATAGTCTTACATTAAATATAAGATTGATACTCTTACAATAAATAATTAATATAAGATTTTCATATCATTTAATATTTTTTTTTTACACCAAAAAGTAAAAAAGACACGATAAATTTAATAATCTTATGTGAAACAAAATAAAGTAAAAATCTTTTTTATTAGTGAAAAAGTTTTTTAAATTTTGATTAGTTTTTTTATGTTAGGTGAATTATTTGACTCAAGACTTTTTTCTTATAGTTAAGTCGTATTAAATGAATTAACATAATTACAATTTAAACACGACATATTTATTACATCACTGTTTATGATACAAAGACATTTACATTTATATTCAATTAAACCGGATAATTACATATCATATTAGTTTTTGTTATAAAATCATATAAAAAATTGACACATTTAATTCTCTATTTCTCACCTTCTTGGCAATTGGACAAAGGTTTATCCCTTTAACAAACTTATTTACCAAACTACTATTTTTTAAAAAATAACAAAGTTACCCTCCAACCCACAATATTAGTATAGGACTTGTTTGGCTACCCTTAATTGACCGATATATCCACTCACAAGAAATTATTAAATGGATAAGTATCAATAATGAAATAATAATCACATATTCATGTTATATACTATTGCAGACGTGTATGATCCAAATAATTGCTCACCCACTCACTGTTATTGGAAAACCCCAACAAAAAGCCGGCAAATTGGACTGTTTTGGTATCAACAAAATATCAGTCAACTGCTATCCCAGTAACACAGTTGACAGTACTTTTGTTTTGAATAGACAAAAGCCCAGAAAAGAAGAGAAAGTAGCAAAGTTACCAGAAAACAAGAAGCTACAATACGTTTTCATGGCTCAAAAAATTCATGAACCCACCGGAAAGATGATGCAACTTCGCCGGAAAATCCTTCGCATCAACACATGGTGGAGTAAACTCAAAAGGGTATCATTTTTTCGGCAATTTTTCCATTTCATCTGGGATAGAATTCTCGTTTGCTCTGTTGGCCGGTACCGGCATTTGTCACAACAGCTATCTTTTCCCTCCATGGAAGCTATGGAGTCTGGTTTTGGGCCGCCGGGTGACTCCACGACTACGTGTAATGGGTATGATACGGATTCGGATTTAGTCTCTTTGAAGATCAGTCTATTGGGTGATTGCCAAACTGGAAAAACAAGCTTTGTGGTTAGTAATTTTATTACTCATTTCCTATCATCTTTTCATTATATGTGTTGTTTATATTATATATAAGTTTGAATATATATATATATATATATATATATATATATGTATAACACTGTGTTTTTGCATTGTTTTTAAGATCAAGTTTGTGGGGGAAGAACAAGAAAAGAGATGTATGGAGATGAATGGATTGAATTTAATGGATAAAACATTACATGTTAGAGGTGCAAGGATTGCTTTTAGAATATGGGACGTAGGAGGTATGTGCATGAATCTTGTTTTTTAATTTTTTTTAAGTGATTTTTGTCATTTTTCATGAAATTTCAGTTTTTTAATTGGTATTAATTAATTAATTTTTTTTTGTAATTATTTGGATTTAGGCGATCATAGATCAATGGATCATGTTCCATTTGCTTGCAAAGATGCAGTGGCGATTTTGTTTATGTTTGATCTTACTAGCCGGCGTACGCTAAATAGGTATGCTAGCTCATGATTAACGTATCATTTAATAGAAATAAAGTTAGAATTAATACTAATTTCCATACAACTTCTGTTTTAATTATGCCAAATTGCAGTGTTATTGAATGGTATAGTCGAGCAAGAAAGTGGAATCAGGTACTAAACGTAGCTTCTAATTAACATTATTGGTTAATGGTTATCTTTTAATAGTTGTAAGTGCTAGCTTTTTTTTAATTAGAAATGCTTTTGATGAGTAATTAATCTAAGTAAAACTGTCATTATAAGATGTATTGTGACGGTGTTTCGTAAATTTTTTAAGTTTATGAGAAATTTAAAAATTTTGTAAGATATCATCACTTTATATATATATATATTATCATACTGCATTAAATAACAACACAGAGTGATAATCTTATTAGATAAGTTCTCGTTTTTGACAAGTTGAAACAGAGAGTGTCTCATACATTACTTGTTCCCTCCTTACAAAAGGAAAAAGAGTAAGATTCGAATTTCAATAAGATAAAAAGAAGAGAGTTAGTAGAAACTTAATACCATCACTGATTAACTAGACTTTAAAAATATGCTTTTGACACGGGGAAAAGGGTAATAATGGCAATAAGTAGAGTTGGTGGAACTAGGTTTGCCGAACTTTTATCAAATTTATGTTATTTGGATTTGATTTAATCTGATTCGCATAAAATTTTACTTATTTATCAAACTCATGTAATTTTTGAAATCACATTTTGATGGAACTAGTGTTTACCGAATTTTTTTATCAAACTCATGTTGTTTGAGTTTGATTTAATCTAACTCACGTAGGTTTTTTCTTATTTATTAAACGCGTGTAGTTTTTGAAATCATATATTCAATATACGATTTCAAAACTAATTTTTTAACGAAATCGCATCTTCAAAAACAAGAATTTGGGAGTCATCTTAAATCCTCGTTGGTTTATTCAAATCATCTCAAATTGTTATTGGTTCAAAATTGCATTTTCAATCAAACTCTCATATTGAAGATGTGACTTCGTTGAAAAATTGACATTGAAAATGCATTTTAAAAACTACATGAATTTGATAAATAAATTAAAAATTATGTGTGTCAGATTAAATAATAATAAAAAAAACTCACTAAAATTTAATAAAAAATTCTGGATTTGCCACCCACCATTTATTAGATATTAAAGTTACTTGTTTAGTACATGAAATCATCCATATTACAACTGAGTGTTTCAGAACACGCAATCATGAATTTTCTTTTGAAGTGAACTATGAAACCGCAACGATCGTGATATTGTACTGTTCCATATTGTATAGATCACGTACCCATATGATATATACTAATACACACACACACATTTATATCTAATTTTAATTTTATTTTCATATTTGCAGACTGCAATTCCAGTACTAATTGGAACCAAATTTGATGATTTTGTCCAACTGCCACCCGATTTGCAATGGACAATTGTGACCCAGGTAAGAAATTGTCATAACATTTCATACATCTTTTGGCTAATAGCAACACAAAACCCTATCTATCAAGTACTTCTTACATGAATATAACAACCTTCAAATACAGAACTTTTTTTTCTTTTTAATTTCAGATCTAATATGGATTAATCTAATCTAATCTAATCCAATCCCATTATATATGACTTGTATATTATTTTTAAAATTTATATAATATATTCATTTTTAAATTATATAAACTTTTATTAAATAAATTTGAGTTGAGTTTTATATATTTTACATTTTATATATTACATAAATATTATTTTATATATGTAACTTATATTAAAATTTATTAGATTAAATCCGATAAATTCAAATTTAAATTAAGAATTCATAAATTCGATAAAAGTTATTAATTTTCTTAAAATAATAGAATTAGATCATTCTTAATTCGATTTGAATATGATGTGTTTATATGTGTGTGTGTGTGTGTTGGCGTGGGAATTGGTGTTGGGGTTCTTGGGGGAGACATGAGTCTTCCTTTGTCAATTCTCAACGTCCACTCTCTCTCTCTCTGCGTAAGAGATAACGCAGAAGGGGACATACGCATTTTGATGTTGCAAACAAACCTCTTAACTTTAGAGGACGGAACAGAGCTTTCATAAAAAGTTGAATTGGATTTTGATACTTGAACAACAAACATACCTTTAACTCTAGAGGATGAAGCTTTACAGGTAATCACAATCTTAATAATTGAATTGATGTGTGCAGGCAAGAGCATATGCAAAGGCAATGAAGGCGACCCTATTCTTCTCAAGCGCAACCCACAACATCAATGTCAACAAAGTCTTCAAATTTATAATTGCCAACCTCTTTAACTTGCCATGGACGCTCCACAGAAATTTTACTCTCGGGGAACCCATCATCGACTTCTAAATTTATTCTACTTTGTCCCCCCCATCCATTTCTTGTACATACACCCACTAAAACACACACACACACACACACACACACATATATATATATGTAAGGAACCTCACCATCTATGTGGCCATTTTGCAACTTATATGCAAGTATGCAACAGGTTGGCGATATTTCTAAATCCATTACCTGGCAAAGTCAATGAAAAACCTTCTTCGAATCTCTTTATTCTCATTAAATTCTTCAAGTTGTTTCTCAAAGAAGCTCTCGTCAGACACCTATGTTTTCTGTGGCACGCCATGTGTATTGCCACCTTGTTCCTAGAACACACGTTTTTGCTGCAGCTTTGAAGGTAAGGAGATGACAATGAAAATCAGCCAGACTGTCATCTGTGAGAAGAATTAAATCCAAGATACACACCAAAAACAAAAATTCTCGAGAACAATAGTTATGTGATAACCCTCACAAGACTTTGTGGTTTATCTTGGTTCTCTTAAAAAATATTGAGAATGTCAAAGAAAGAAACACAAATCTTACTCGTACCACAGCAACGACAATGACGTATAGAATAACTAGATTGAAAATGGCATAAAAGACTCCAATAACAGTCCAAGAAAAGATTGTTAAGAAGCCTGCCCCTAGCAGATAAAATTCCATCCGATTAGTTACATGACACATTGGTAGGAACGGCCATGTTATAGATAGATACATTGGCTTCACAAATAAGGCATGCCTCTTCTTTTTCTTTTCTTTTTTCTTGTTCCATCAAGTAATGTGGAGCTTTACAGAAAACCCTGGTGGTCCCAAATTGTTGTAAAATGGACGCTTCAGAAAGTTTAACATTTAAAAATGGTGTCCACTGGCTGTCTTGGCACAAATGAAATGTTAATTTTTCAAGCAACATGTCCTGATATCTCCCACATCCCAACAAGAGAAACAAATCGAGCCAGCCACAAGATATCCTTCATCCAGACGAGTTCTCGTGTAGGAGCACATACTCTCGGCTGCATAAACCCAAATATAGGAACGATCAGAAATATTAGAATGAGAAAATGTAAAGATCACTTTAGTCAAGAAGCAGTAAAGGACTGACATAATAAAACAAGCAGGAAAAAAATGGGCAGTGCTACAATGGATTTTCCTGATGTTCAAATCATAGGGGACCAAAGAAAGTTGAAATCAAATTGCGCAAGCGAATCATTTATGAAAATTACACTAGTTAGGAAGGAGGGGGAAGTGAGAAGAAAAGATTTTTTTTTTTGGGTGGGGGGGGGGGGGGGGGGGGTGTTTCAATCAAGCAATCCTGACAGTAGCGGTCTAAAACAGAATTTTCTTTCTTTTTCCTCGTTTCGTTCTGGACACGGAGATAAAAGAAGCTGAGCCCTCAAGAAGAGGGAGAAACACCAGCCACATCCTTAGCCAAAAGGACAGATGATAGAGCAAAATAAGAAAAAGCCACTGCCATGCAGTCAGCCACTTCACACACAAGGCTAAACTTCAACAAGAATGGAAGACTTAGCAACCTAGATTTCTGTTAAACTTCAATAATGAATGCTACAGGAGGTAAGCCAGCAGCACAAAGTTGCTACCCAGGGTGGGATGAATTGATTAAAGCAATTTAGGAAAAGAAATTTCAGCCTGATTTGGATTAGTGTTTATTACACTGGAGTTTTGAATTAGAAATTGAAAAAGGGATGTCACAGAGAGAGAAGCAGAAGACGAAGAAAAATGGAGGGAGGGAAGGAAGCAATGATAGAGTTAGCCTCAGGAAGTCCTCAAAGAGGCAGCCGGAGAGGTGGCAAAACAGTGGACGACAACTCGGTAAGTGAAGCTTTCTATTGTCATTCATTTATTTAGGTTATATCTTTTTATTTTCTAGAAGAAACCAGCTTAGAACAGTTTAGTGTAACCTAACAATTAATAGAATATGCGTGCTAACAAGAGGGAGCAAAGCTCCAAAATCAAATGTCTGAGCAACCGTCACTGGCATTCTTCAAAACTAATTTACTTTGAATATCAAGTACACATTTAGGATCCCAAATATATTTTAACCTAATTAAACAAATAGGTGTGGGAACACATTATGAAGTATGGACTAAATATGAAAAAGACCGAAGATACACGTTTCTATGACATTTACAAGCTTTCATAAGCAAATTTTCAAGCATATGAAGGAATCACCTAAATATTATTAGCTTACCACCCACGTCCCCCATTATGAACACATTAGTTTAAACACAAATAGCTGAGCTGCAATTCAGTCATTGGCAACTGCCACTGATATTTGATGGTTGCTTTCGCAGTAAGGATCACAATTTGGAAAGGGAAAATTAACAAATATGTCACATTCAAATCTGGTTTAAAACATTTCACAAAGTCAAGGGAACAATCTAGTAACATAAACAAGTCTTTTCCCACAGAGAAACTTTTATAAGAAAGAGCAGTATTTTAGAAAGAAAAAGAGACCTACTTGCTAGCAAGACAGAAACAAAGAAAGACAAGAAAAATAACGACAAGGAGAAAATCATACCACCCACCCAGAGGGTTGTGGCAATACCAAGTGCAAAAGCCAAAAAAATGGCATTTGTCCAATTAAGAGTGCAAACATCAATTATATTTAACCATTTTCTTGACATGCGCAAGTGTCCTAGGTGATATCAAAAAATAAAATGGAAGCTTTACAATGAACATCTTCAAGCAAAAATCAAAAAATAAAATAAAAGCTTCACATGAGCCTCCTAAAAAATATTAAAAGAAAAAAGGAAAGAAAGAAAAAGTATTGGGTGCATGAGAGGATAATCAAATCAAAACCATTAATCCAATATAGATCAATGAAAACAGAAATAGATGATAGCAATGTAGGAACCCCAAAGGCATATTGTACAAGTTGGAAAAAGACACTAAGTTGCCTAATATCATCAAATTGGAAATGAAGGTCTACTAGGATAAGCTCCAAGAATTTGAAAAGTATATGTTCGATATTAGTTAATGCCCTACCTACTATTACCGAACTTAATAGTATCCTTTTCAAAAAGTTCATAATAACGATGAGATTCAATGTGATTATCCTGCAAATTCAAAAGCAAAAGTTAAATCAAATTCCAGCGGAAACAATCAAAATTGTCTATTTATAGTACCAATGCAAATAAATAAAACCAGAAATTGCTATGAATTGCTTACATTAAGGAAAGTTCCATTTGTGCTGCCAAGGTCCATTAAGTAAGGCCTGGTATGGTGGATAAATAAATAGACAAATAATAGTTAGATTTCGGTTTTACAATATTTGCTCCACAACTAATGGAAGTGATCATAAATTGCCTAGAGCCCTAGTCTTACCTTACTTGCTTAGATGAAGTACCATCAGGTTGTTCCTTCTCTATTTGCCTGACAATGTAGCAAAAAGAAAAGGAAAAGAATGTCCATGACATCGATAACAAATTAAAAATTCAAATCATGTATCTACCTGTATTGAAGGACAGCATGCTGTTTGCTGCAAGATGGATGATCTGTAGGGATGTCTGCTACCCTCCTCTCTCTCCCAAAAAGGTAACAGCTTTGACGATGTACATAAAGGGGCTCTATTCATTAAACATACTTCTTAGAGTACTATTGTAAACCAAGGACATAAATTATTATATTTTTCTTACAAATAAATACATTACGAACTTCAGCAAATATATTGCTTAATATAGATCATATCATGCACATCACGCCTCAGCCAGGCCACACGATATCAGCCATGTAGACAAATTGAATTAGGCCACACGACATAGACAATGAATTCAAAATGCACACCTGAACGAGTATACGTCTGATACACAATGACCAAAACCAAAATTTGAAATCGAACATATTTTGTGGATAGGTAAAGTAAAGATTGTATTGAAGCAGCCCAAGGGGGTCGAACCCATATGAACAAGGGAAGGCTATCTCTCCCGAAAAAATCTCTAGAGTATCTATATGCATAGGATAGACCTTTTTGGCCCAAAAAAGAGTATGGAAAAAGCTGTACTTAACAATAAAAAATGGGACATTTCTTTCCCCCTCAAAATATAATTTTGTCCTTTCCAAAGACACCAAATTAAACATAGAGGTGCCAGCTTCCGAAAACTACGGTGGGCCTTTGTCATCTCATTTCCTCGCCAACTAAGAAGCACCTTTTTCATTGTTGTGGGCAATACCCAAAAAACTCCGAACAAGGAAAAGAACATGCACCAAACATCCCTTGCTACCTGGCAATGGATAAGGAGTTGATCCACCAACTCTTCCTCCACCTTGCACATGCTACAAAGCTTAGCCAATCTAAAGGCTCTTCCTTGAAAACCCTACATATGGCTCTGACTCACATGAACTTCTTTTCTTTGGATACGTAAATTTGTATTAGAAATGATCCAAGGGGGCACAACCCATCTACATAACATATAGAAGCCTATACCCAACTCCAAAAAATCCCACATCTTCAAATCTCCAAAAAATTAACAAAAGAATTATCAACAACATAGATTGGCCCATAATCCAAAAAATAATAAGCTCAATATATGATACTTCCATCTCCATATCGAGTCTCCACTCCATCAAAAAACGCCCATTCCTTTCCACCAACTAGCACCACAAGAGACATAGCAAAGCTACATGGCACAGCTCGAACTCTCCTCCCTACTATAGAACCCCTCCAACTAGTCAAAGCGTCAACAACTGTTCAAGGAATAACCCACTCAATGCCAAAAAGCGAGAGAATAAGAGCAAGTAAGTCCCTAGCAATTGCACAATGCATCAAGAAATGGTTAACTGACTCCTCATCCCTTTTACACATGCAACTCCAGTTGTCAATGATTAGAATCTTCTCTAAAGCCGCTACGGCGCTACCCACCCAAAGAAAGCAAAAATTTCATATAATTTCTTGCTTGTAGGACATCTTACATTATGATAATTTTTAACCACATTGGTGCCAAAGGTAGTTATGTATTTTCCTGATAAGTTAACAGATGCTAATACATTATCTATTACATAAAAGATTGATTGACATCTAGAATTTCAGAAATAATGCACAGCCAAATATAACTTATAGTTTATCTGCTCTCTTCTATTCCCAATGGTTGGTTTAAGTGATTATGGCTGTTAAACAAAATTGAACCACTAGTGAGCAGTTTAAGATAAGATCGGTGAGGAGCTTTTCTACAGGTCAGAAGACCTGACCACTATGATGTGTTTTAAGCTCAAGTACTCAACTGCACAACTGCTCATTTAGGGGCATCCAGAATGCAAGAAATGGGCTAGTAGGCTACTGCACAACTATGATGTGAAATTTTGGGATGATGTGTGGAGCGGGGTTATGCCTCTGAAGATGAAGTTCCCTAGGCTATACAGTTTGGCTACCAACAAGTCGGCATGGGTTAGAGAGTATGTGTTGAGCACGGGGAATTTGCATGTTTGGTCTCCTCCTTTTAGAAGAGACTTTTTTGATTGAGAGCTGGAGGAGGTGGGTTCATTTCTTAGTCACATCAACAATTTCCAGACAATGGAAGGTAGAGAAGACCAAAGGATATGGATTCTAGATAAGCCTTCCTTTTCTATGAGCTCATTTTACAAGAGTTTGTTTGCTTCTAAAAGTACCCATTTTCCTTGGAAGCTCATTTGGCTTTCAAAAGCCTTCCCAAAGCCTCCTTCTTCGCTTGGGAAGCTTCTTGGAAGGCCATTTAAACTAAGAAAAACATGATGAAGAGAGGTTTTCTGATGGCTAGTAGATGCTATTTTTGTAAGAACGGACGAAGAAAAAGTGGATCACGCGCTCATGCACTGTCATGTTTCCTGGAGCTGCTGGAACCTTGTTCTTTCCATGTTTGGATTCACATGGGTCATGCCAAAGACTGTCAAAGCCCTATTGTTAGCTTGGGAAGGGTGCATCCTTCTAAAAGAAACTAAGAGAATTTAGGAGATTAGCTCCCACCTGCCTGATGTGGTGCCTTTGGAAATAAAGAAACAATCGTATCTTTGAAGATCGGGAGCTTCCTACTCCCTATCTAAAAGATACATTTTTGCGCTTATTATTCTTTTGGGCCAAAGAGACTTCTCTTGTAAACATTTCTTCTTATGTTGACTTTTTGGGGTCTTTAAGGCCGATGTAATTCTTATTGGGGTTTTTCCTTTAGCCTTTCTCGGGCTTATTTATATAATCATTACTTATCAAAAAAAAGGACCACAAGTTAACTTGGCCTGGACCATTATCTGGCATGTTTCAACTTATCTTCATGTTTGCTTTTGCTTTATTTTAGTTTATTAGACAGTTGTCATGTTCCTAATGTTTTAAATAGCCATCTGACTATCCCACAACTTTTGAAGTAGTGTCAAGTGCTGAGATTAAGGAGGTCACATGAGAGATTAAATGGGCTAAGATTATAAGGTCGTAACCATTAAATAAATATAAATACTCTTTAAAAGGCCAGCGTAATTAATCAGTCTTCTCTCTCTTATCCAGATAATCAAATTGGTGTCATTCTTGGGTCTTTAAACCAAAAAGTTCCACTTATTCATGATCAAACTTCAATCTTATTGTTTCCTCTCACTATTTTTTCTGTTGTTGGTGCTGGAATTTAACCTGAGTTGTAGGTTTGCACCATTGAAATAATCAGACAGCAGATTAAAACCCCTTGTTTCAATTGTTAAGCAAGCTCAATTTACAAACCATATGGATCGTCACAGATAAGCTGGCAAAATAGATTGCAGATGCTTTTTGGGAGAGGGAGGGAAGAGGGGTAAATACATGCTTTCAGTTCACTCAACCCATTAATCTGCAGAAGATTACAAGGTCATAAACATAGTCCTAAAATAACCATGCATTCTGCAAGATGGTATCGTCAAGTGGCACTATTCATTCATGTGCTGTAAAACTTTAAACACAATTTTGGTAAATGGTAAGTGGTAACCCACTTGACCAATGAGAGAAGCAGGCACCACTTTTTTTTCCATTTCTTCCATACAATCTGACACTATTCTATACTATATATCCACCAAGGTGCCAAGCATTTCAAGAAACCACAAATTTCCAGAGAAAATGCCTTTAAAAAATTATTGATAATTATATAAATTACATTCTTAACTGTCAAACAATCAGAACCAAGCTTTGAACCCAAAAAGATATAGCTCAAGCAAGCTCAAACAAAGTAGAGAATCCAAAGTTCAGCCAAACAGAGCTCATCTTGAGTAAGATTTATTTGGCTGTATTCATTTTACGCCCATGTTGCTGATAAAATGAGTTCAAGGTACAACAACTAGTTTTTATCCCATAAATTTATTGTTTTTTTAACATTGTTTCCAAAAAATTGATAACAGTTTTTACAATGAATCAGGATCAAATTACAGTTTATGTATGAATACTATCTGGACACCTCCAATAACATTTTGTGGAACTCATAAATTTCCAAGTCCACCATTGGATAAGATAGCCCTAACTTGAATGCCAAATATTAAGTTGATATAGCTAGCTGTCTGATTCATAAACTCACTTTTTTCTGATAAGTACAAAAATAGAACTCTAATGTAGAGTGTGATATCGAAGGAGTAGCTCTCAGTCTCTGATCAAGGATGCAGCACACATGACAACACTGATAGGAACACTTAATCTAACGGTGAGCTTGACAAAAGATAAATCAGCCAAAAAGTTATGGAGTTCCTTAAGAATAGCAATTCCAAAACCGTGTAATTTGTCTTGCCACTTCTACAAAATGTTTGTCAATAAGAAGTTATTACTTGACAGGCAACTAATTTTTGACAACTGGGCACAACTGAAGCGCTACCCTTGCACAAGTTAAATGGCAGTTGGATTTCAACAATTATGTGTAAGATAGTAGCAACTCTGAGGCCAATCAAACTTCAATCAAAACAGTATCAACTGAAACAACGAACCAGTAAAAAAGGCAAACGAATTTTATCAGCAAAAGAACAAAGCTGAAGAAGTGTCGGGCACAAGACAAGAGGCAAGAAAAATATATTTTAAACACGAATGAAACAAAGAATTATAAATTCATGAAAACATATAAATACAAGAATATGGCCCTAAAACAATTACCATTAAGCACTTCACCACCCTTGAAAACATACAGTCGCCATCTTACATCTGGTTTTCGAGCATCTGGAGGTTCAGTAAATAGCAGTGTCACACCTGATAGAAAGTAGCATCTGATTAGGAAAGAAATGAAAAATTAATATGAGCAAAGTTATTACCAACTGTTGGAAGTTACGTTATTTTGTGCTTGTACAAGTTATGCTATTTATATGTTAGATGGATCAATTTGTGCAAGTGACTAACTCAGTTTTCTTGTACGTGTCTCTCTTTCACTTTCTTTTGCTGCTTCTGACGCTTAATTTTGTCAAATGGTATTAGAACTTTCATTGATTCTGAGCCATCTTGTGTTCAAGTGTCACCGTATGTAGTTGTCCCATGTTCTGGTTTCTTTGTGCAAGTTGCATTTTATTCTGTTAATCTATCTGTCATCCACGTGCAAGTTAGGGTTGCACGTGAGGAAGGGTGTTGAGAGCTTGATATACATTGTTTGACCCATTCACTAACTTAAGCATTTAGAGTAAGTGGTTGCCAAAGGGTATACTTAAACGTTGGTGTAGATTGTTTTGAGACCTTTTGTTTGTGTTTTTTTTTGTTTTTTTTGTTTTTTTTTTTTTGGGGGGGGGGGGGGGGGAGAGAGAGAGAGAGAGAGAGATAGGTAAGTGGCCATTGGGGTGGGAGTTGAACCTGGGACCTTGGGGAGACTTTGTTTGTGTTTTGTTGTCTAATGTTGTGTAAGGGATGACCATTGTACCAGCTTGATAATAAAAATATTTTCTAACATGAAGATCAGCGAGAAGAGGAATATACATAAAGCAATCCTTTTGGGTAAGTTGCCAAGGGGGGAGTCCCATAAGGTTTGTAGGCTGAAGAAAGCAATTTATGGCCTTAAACAACTTCTAGAGCATAGTTTGATAAGTTTAGTCATGTGGCAATAACATTTGGGTTACAAAAATGATGTCAGATCATTCTGTATTGGTCAAACAGAATTTTAATGGTATTATAGCTCTTGCAGTGTATGTTGATGGCAGTAGTTACTAAGCAGACATTTTCATATGAAGAATTTGGGTAGAATTACAGTATGTTTTGGGTATTGAGGTAGCCAGATCAAGAGAAGGTTGATCTCTTCTCAAAGAAAGTATGTGATTGTTCTTGTAAAACAAGAATATTAGGTACCAAGCTAGTTGACACCCCAATGGATCCTGATACTAAGTTCAACAGAGATTAGGATGAAGTTTTTTATGATCCTAATTGATATATAGAAGAGTTTTTGGGAAACTAATTTTCTTGAATGTGGCTGGGCCTGACATTACTTTTGTTGTTGGAGTGGGTCAATTTATGCAAGCTCCAATGCAAGAACATTTGGATGTTGTATGTTGTATCTTGAGATATTTAAAAGGAGTAGCTGGTAAGGGATTAATGTTTGAAACATACAATAATCTTGACGTTATTGCTTTTTATATATGCAGACTACTCAGGAGATCATCTTGACGAACGTTTTTGTGTCTGGATTTGTATTTTAATCTATTTCGTGCCCCAAGAGAGCAACATATCCTAGCTCTTCTCTTCCCTGAAAAATTCATGACTAACATGAAGATTCACCTGACACAAACTGGGAGAGATGCATGGCATATGGTAACACAAGCAAAGCAATAGTATGACAATATCAAAAAGATATCTCATGATTTCAGTAGGCATCTTGAAGGAAAAGAAGCATTGTCTAAATCCATCAAACTACTTCAACAGATATTAATGCCCAAAATCAACAAATATTTAAACAGTTCTATAAGAAAGTCCCTCTTCAACCAAGCAAAGAATAAAATGAGGATTCACTATCCTAAATTGGAAGGTAACGAAAATATCACCTCTGACTCGATTGGTTTCTGCAGCAAGTTTTCCGGAGAGCTCGAACGAAGGTTTGTGCTGCAATTCCCAGCAAAGTTATCAGGCAACAAAATGTAAACACAAAGCATCACAGTTAATCCAAGCTAATGCATGCACTATGATAATGCCCAGAACTCAATAGCAGTGGGAAGAAACAATGGTTATCCTTGCCTCTGCAAAAGCTTCCAGCTTATGAAAAAATTTAATGCAGATAACCAAAAATTTAAAAATGATGACCATGCTACATATTAAAACACTCAGCAACCAATTACCTTTTCCTTTTCATCCAGGGCCTCCTCAGCAGCCTTCATCTTAGCTACTGAATCATTATCACCATTCCTGCTCAAGCAAGTAATCCACCTCCAATCAGAAGCTATATCATGGTTTCAAAACAGAAGCAGCAAAATACAGTTACATTTAGTAACATATTGAGCATTCTATAATCCTTTTTTTTTTGGTTTGGTGGATTCTATAATCCATATTATACTCGCATAGTGGGTAAAACCAACCCCTAGCAATATCAAATTGAATTTTGAAAGTTGTTCTGTGAGAATCTGGGATGAATGTCTATTGCAGGAACGGCAAGAAATCAGAAAGGAAACATGACACTTGCCTTTTTGAAACCATTCCACTGTGGCAATTCAGGTAAAGTGGACCTTGGAGCACTCTTGCCAAAGAATCCAAGGTTGTTGGTGGAAGGTGAAACTTCAGTATTATCAAATGGCTTAATGCATGCATTGGTGGTCCTTGGAGATTATCTACCTTCATCAGGTAATTACTGATATATCAAGAATCTTGGGCACTATTTCAAGCGGGTGCCTAGATTGTCAAACTCCAAAAAGCACTACCAAGCCTTCTTTTGGCAATCCTCTGCCTCCCTAACTTTATCTTTGGAGTTCTATTATGCTTGATTTAGTTGCATTAGGCATAAAGTGGAATAAATCTCTCCCCCCTTTACTTTATCACTTGTATCATCTTTTGTTATAAATTAAGTTTTTTTTTTATTTTGGAGAGGGGGGGGGGGGGGGGGGGCAGAGCTTCATATGGTTGTCAATGACTTCTTCAATCTCAAAAGTCTTTTGTTCCCATTGAACGTACCTCTGTTCTCCTCTCGTCATCAGGAACTATTGGTGAATAACAGAAGGAACCTACTAGCATGATTCCTTATATTCATGTAATGTGTGCTTGTTAGGATTGGGATGTGTAATGCAGTGCATGAGTGTACATCAGAAGATATTTAGTTGATTAAGTTGTGTAAGAAGGTACATTATATAAACCACCAAGTTGCAACTCAATTCATCTAAAAAACAACCAAGGAACTCGCAAAGAGCAACCACTTCCCCAAGAGCCAAAGGAATGTGAACGGAAAAACATGTGCTTTAACTTGTGAATTAGCAACTCCACCTCTTGCACCAATTTTAATGCTTTCAAACAAACCAATAAGGCACAGAGAGGTTACGTCTTAACTCTCCTATTTGCACACCCCTTTTGCCAACAGTCCAACACTTCACTATCCGAACTTAACATAATCCAATGCAACCCAAGCCCAAGGATAGATACAAGAATTGACCACAAGTGATAAGTCCCTAGCTGCTGAACACTGCACTAAAAGATTATCAATAGTCTCCCTCAACTTCCTTACACATGCAACTCAATTTGAGAGCATCTTTGTAAGTGGATCAAAAAGAGAATCTATAAAGGTTTAAGGATAGAAGATAAAGGTATCTTTAATACTATCTGTTATGAGTGTGTGCTAATTTAGTTAGTTATAACAATCAGGAGAAGTTATGACTGGATCATGTGTTGATGCTTCCACAAAAACTCAAGTGCACATGTACTGTGAAACACTGAAATCCTTTGGAAACATTAAAAGATGTTCTGACAATATCAATCTCCTAACAAATTCCTAACCAAACAGCTTCTTAACACTGTTGCATCCACTTTCACATCATTCTATTGTGGGATTGGGTGGAAGAATAGTGATCATGCTTCTTATGGTCATCATTTCCATAAATTTTCATACACTGACATATATTTGAAGCTCTTAATCAGCAAAGATAAGAGAAACCCAATATCAAGAGTATGAGCACCAATAATAATTAGTAAATAGTAACACACTAACAAAGTGCAAATCCCACACACATAAAAATGATTTAGCACATGATTCTTTTTATCATTTTTCTCGTTCATTTCAAGCAATAATGTGTAACAAAACTAATGGTAAAAATGCACTTTTGCTTTATATGTTGTGTCATCCCTAACATGAGAATTTACATTTTTAAACTGATGAAAATATATTGGCTCCAAGTGTTAATGATCTGACTGCTTTTCTTATATGATATAGTGTCTCTACAAAGATCTAGATGCATAGCTGGCTTTATTATGTCGTAATGTGTGAAGAAAATGTGGAATTCAAGTAAAAAGTTTAAAGTCAATCAGCAGCTCACCGATGTTCAGCTCCTCTTGAGTTTGCAACCTGAAAAGATTAACTTATGGTCAGAGATACTATTATAACATAAATGCAGGGAGAAGCAGCAACTGCTAATATGCATCAAAGATTATAAGGTTGAATGTTAGAAAGAAAGAAAGAAAAGGGGAAAAATGAAATCCGAATTAATTTGAAAGCTGAATCTATTTTTCACTTGTGAACATAGAACAGGAAAAATATCATACCCTTCAATCAGAAGCTTTATAAAAAGATTGCAAAATAAATTAAAAAGAATGCATGTAAAAAACAATAAAATTTATCCAAATTAAGCAACATATTGACCATGTGCCAAACTGCACCTAAACGAAGTCAGCCACAGAAAACTCCTCTCATTCTAGTGTACTTGAATCAACTCCTTCTACTTGAAGCAAAACACTGTAGATATTATCTACCATTGACCATGACATTTTCAGCCTTCTCACTATAAAGATTTCTTTAAAATGTTGCCAAAGCTGTTAAGCATAGTGAGAAAATACTAGCATGGCATTTGGAAGGGGTGGGTTTAGGGGTTGATTCTTAAATAAAATAAAATATTCCCTAACAACATTATCTCAATTATTGCTTATGTATTAGGATTGCCATTGGTTTTCACATACATGTAACTCATATCACTTGCCTCTACTCGTATTATTAGCTATTGGGACAAGTGCCAAATTGGACATTTCTAATTTAATACTTCCAGGGCATTTCGTTCATCTTTCTCATATTCTAATATCAAATTGTATGGATGAAATGAAAACAAAATTTTTTGATTTCCTAACACTGAAAATATACAAAATATAGTTAACCCTATTGTTTTCTACTCATTTAATTCTTTAAACTCAGAAGTCAAAGTATATTAGATAATCCTCAATCAATACTTTCTCTACAGTAGTTGAATAGGAAAACAATAACAATCGCTTTAAGGCATATCCTATCCTCACCCTGCACATTTTTCCAACCTTTCTCTGTGCGGGTGGGGGTTGGGAGCCAAGTGTGGGGGGGGGGGGGGAACCTGTGCTTATGCATATTTCTTTGTCTGACTAATCCAAAAATCTTATATCACAATCTTACTTTTGAATGTTCCCTGATTAATGCAGATTAGAGGCTCTGATAATATGCACAGACGAGTGTGAAATACAACATTGGTACAAAACATGTTTCCACAAACACTAAGGTATTTTATTGATTCCTCAAAGTAAAAGTATTCTGCTCTACCTGGATCTCCTAGGTTCTGTGGAAAGTCAAAAGGAAAATAAAAATTGTTTTCTTTGGGTCAACAATATCTATGTTCTTGCAGGAAACATTTTCTCAGAAATCCAGTACAACATTTTGTAAAAGAAGAATGTATTGCTGAAAATTTGAAGTTATATTTTTCAGTGAACTTTCATGCAAGCCAAATACATGCAGGAAAAACAATTTTGCTTTTTCTTTTCTTCTCCTTTTCTTTAATTCAATTTTCATGAGAATCACTTTCCTGACAACCAAGCAGGGGCCCTAAAGAATGATGAAAAAGAATGAATAATATTAAAAAACGGCTTCCTTTCTTAAGTACCCTCAAGCATTTTCCCTTCGTCTCCTTTCCTTTCTCTATTCTCTCTGATAACCAAAGGGAATCCAAAGGAGCTCATGGATCTTGTGGTTTAGGAATATACCTTTTTCAAACTAAATTTAAACAGTGTACTTGCACTTCTGACTAAGATATAGTAAGGAGAGGGTTTTCAAGTGCAAGACCATTATTTACACACACATATAAATATAAATATATATATAGGCCTGTTAAAGGAGTGGATATCACCAGACACCTCGTCGCGTGCTCTACTATTGCCAGCTGGAGGAGGAGAGCGAGATTTGTGTCTATTCCTGTGGTGACAATCTGAAGGAGAAGTTGATTGTCCATGTCTTGATCTAGAAGAACCACTAACAACTGCATCCTTTCCAGACCTTCTCTCACTCGGTGCTTCCTTATCTGAAGCCCTTTCCTTGTGTGTAGTCCCATCGCCTCGCCTACTGTGATTCCTCTCATGTCCCCTGTCACTGACTTTCTCAATCTCTCTTTCAGAATTGAGCTCTTCTTGACCGTTTCATCCGGGATGAAGGTGAATGGGACCCGGGAGACCTTGAGTTTGCACGTTTGGGAGACCTGGTGCGACCTGAAGGTTTCTCTCTTGGTGGTGAACTTGCTGTGTGTGAACTCCTGTGCCAAGTAGGAGATCTTTCTCTTCGAGATGGACTCCTGCTCGGAGGAGATGGGATCCTTTTATGAGGAGACCCGCGGCCCCTAACAGGAGATGCTGAATGATTAGATGAATTACGACCCATTGATGACCTCGGATGCGCAGGTGGACTCACCTGAAAAAAAACGTGTGATGTAAATTTGGCAATCAAAAACACAAGGAGGACGTAATATCAAGGACATTTGAGTCCCAAACAACGAAAAAATTAAGATTTATATCTTTCTTCCCTTGACCACGTTTTCTCATAAACCAAATGGAGCAATATAGATTGAATCTCCAAAGCGAAAATTCATGAATGATAATATAAACATTTTGATAAAAACACAACCACCAGTGATAGGATGAACAACGGTTTCTAGGGTTTAAGCACGTATCATTCCCAATTACCCTCTGTTTGCCGGCTGAGAAACAAGAGGAATAGAAAAAGAAACTAGTAAATGAGAAGGGAAAAAAAAAATCTAAATCCTGTGGCAGTATGAGATATATTTATAATACTCGATTATAAATTTGACACCCAGCTGCTGCGGAATGATATTTCACAAAATAACAAAGGAAATTTGAATTGAGTGCTAAGCTAGGGCATCGAATAAACAAAACCCACTTAAAACCCTAAAGCGAAGCCACTGAACTGGTATAACAATTATTTTAAAAAAAGATTTATTTACCTCACAATAATGCAGATTGTTTAAAAACGTGGGCGAAAAATGTTGTTCTTGGATAGAACTAGGTCAGTACTAAGACTACTGATAGAAGAATACGATAACATACCGACTTGCGGACCAGGAGTAGGGCTCTCTGCGAGGAAAGAACAGAGCGGATAAGAAAGAACCACGGAGGGAGCCTTTATGCGGGGAAAATTGACCGGAGAGCTGCGTTTGTACTGTTTCGGCGGTAATCGAGATGGGTCCTGGGTTCGTTTATCGCGGTATCTACGACAGCAATAGAAATCTGGAATTGTTTACCCTCCTACCCAAGCATTCTCGTTCAAATTTTTGTAAATTATTGTTATTGTAGTAAAAATAATAAATAATAACTGAGAAAACAGTAAATAAGAAAATAAAATAATTATTTTTTATTTGAATATTAGTAGAAAATAAAAGTTAAAAAAGTATATAATTTATTTGAGAATAAATTTATTTTAATATACCATTTTAAATTTTTAATATAAACATTTAAAGGTATATTTGATGTTTTAAAAAAATTTATTAAAAAAGTTCATTTACTTTCCAAACTTTTTTTTTTTTTTTGAAAAAATTGGAGAAATACTATCTTTCCCTTCAAATTTTTCTCTTTTATTTCTTACTTAAACATCAAAATAAAATATTTGTTTATCAATCCATCTTAATGCTTTTTCTTCTTTAAATTTTTTCATCCAAATGAACTATTAATTATCTCACTCGTGCTTATAAAAAAAATTTATTTAATATAAACCTCTCTAATTCTATTTTCAACAAGCGAATGCTAAATGCATGAAAAATATTTTTGAAAGATGATTTGAATTAATGAACATGTTTTACGGATTTGAATAAAAATAAAAACGATGTGTCTTTGAGTTTAGGTTTAGAAATGAAAATTTTAATTTAAGATTTTAATTTAAGTCACTAATAAAGATGACTTTACAATTAATAAATGTTATACATCTCAATAAAGAATTAAAGTGAGGTTTAAGCTTTCAACATTAAAAATAATAATAATAATATTTTACTGTTTTTCTTTATATAATCAAGGTAAAAAAAAAAAAAAAAGGATGTCTTCCCCTCAAACCATCGAATTTAGGGATACAAGACGGCAGGTCAAACTTAAGACATGCCAATGTGTCTTAAACTCTAATGATTTAAACAAATGCAACTCTAGTGGATTGAGAAATGTACAAGTCCAACCTGAAAACACAACGCAGAACCCACTTCAAACCCTGACTTTAGGAAAGCAAATCAGATGAGTTGGATTGAGACATGTCCAACTCAGCCCAAGCTTTAAAACAAGGTCCGATTCCCCACAAAAAGTAAAAATGTACAGATTGTCCAATTAGAAGAGTATCAGACTTGCCCAGTTAGAAATTATCAACTCCATGTTACTCAATTAAATTTTTTAATTAATTTGGATAAATTATAATAATTTTTTTTAAATATTTGACAATTATACTGATAATTTTTAAAATTTTTAAAATTATATTAACATTTTCTTATTTTATTTGATAATATATAAATACTTTCTTCGATCAATTTTTTTTATTTTAAATGACAAACCTATCCCTTTTATTTATTTATATATTTTTCTAATTTGTTTTAAAGATTTATTATTATTATTTTATTTAAAAATACATTTAAGGTAAATAACTTATTTTTATATAAATAAAAATAAATTTAAGCTTTTTATCAATGTTTATTTGAAAAATAAAAAAAGTCAAATTTTAAAAAATTGAAGAAAAAAACCCATGAAAGAGGTAATTTTATCATTTAAAAATAGATAATTAGAAGAAATATTATATATTGTTAGGTAAAACAGAGGAGGTTAGTGTAATTTCATAAACATCGAAAAAAGTCAATGTAATTGTCAAAAACTTTAAAATAAGTGAATGTAATTTACCCAACTGATTTTTAAATTTTTTTTTTGGACAATTGTGTTATGTACACCTGCGTAACCAAAAATCGTTAATACATTAATAATAACAATCCACGTTAGTTATAAAATTAATAATAACAATTACATTTAACCCCAAGGGAACAGCTGAAGGGATACTCAAACCAAAGGCATGTGCTGGAAAAAAAAAATGAAATTCAATGTTAGTTTTGCGTACAAATTTAGGAGTACACAATCACAGATCACGCATAGCTCACCCACTCACGAAAGCTGGCCAGCCCATGCATGATTGTTTTCGGCGTCATATTATAGGAGTAAGATTGAGAGGCAAACCTGGGCAAACCGGAACACGTTCAATGACCCCCACAACACATGCACCATTTAAATTATGGAGGGCACATCATCCTCTTACCCTGAGCCAAAGAATCTGCATTGGAAATTTCTACCATTCGTTTACATGAAAAGGTTATCAACTAAACCAAGAACAAGTAGATTTCAAACAGTTCATTTCACTGATATTGTTATGCCTTAAAACAGACCAGTTTTGGACATTGTCCTTATTTATTGAAAGAAACCTCTCCTCAACCTGAAATGGGGGGAAGCACCCCAAAAAGACAGCCTAATAATCTCGAACAAGATTACAAGTTCTCTTTAACTCATTATTATTATTATCTACAAGAAGAAAAGTTGCCGGTACAACTTAATAATCTTCAGGTGGTTATAGATCCGGCGAGACAGCTTTATCAATGCCCCCAAGCCGAGTGAATCTTCACACCACCCTCGGTTATGTTACAGGACGAATTCAAATTCTGACCCCAGCTCTCTTACTGCTTTGCCTGTACAAATAGTATTATGGGACACTGCAATTAGTCACACTGGAAAGTCTTGATTGAAGGCACACATCAGATACACCCAGTGACAAGCTCACTATATTCTCATATCATTGTGTACATTCAACTGTCCTCAGTATATTCTCACATCAGGTACGTTCAACTTTCCTAATCAGTTCAATGCAGTTTGGGGCGAAATGAAAGCAAGAGAATAAGAAATTATATATAATTTAAAAAATAAGGAAAGCAATGAACAACAACCACTATCACAACAAAATAGATCATTTCACTCAAGTTAATAGATCAATTATCAGATGCAGTCAGATTATACAGCCAGACTATTTTCAGATAAGACTGCCTATCCCTGTAATTTTCCGACATTACTAGTACTATGGCAAAAGGCATGCTTGATTTGATTCATAATATCTGTACCTTTATCTCAGGTCCAAGATTTAACTTCAAAAATCTGATAATTGGCACAACTGGTATAAATATCGCAGTGTGGTCTAATACTACTATAATTGTTCATTTTGGATCTGTAGAGGTTGTGAAGATACAGTGCTGAAAAAGAAACTGTTACTTCGGTTATGAAATTGCCTACAGAACAGCCAGCACACCTTTACCAAATTGATTCCCAGCCAAAAAAGAGGGAGAGATAGAGATAGAGATAGAGAGAGAGAGAGAGAATTGTTAGAACTAAATCTCCAATTCAAAGATCTGGGTGAAAAAGTTGAAGAATTGTGCCTCAGACTGATGGGGCTGGGAAGGAATTTGTTTTCATTAGTTTTTTTCCCCAGGAAAGGGGGGAGGGGGGAGTTGTTACTTGGAACAAACATAAATGAAAAAAATGATTTCCTTTTTCTTGCACTGTATGACTAGGATGATGGGTGCAACTTTTTTCCCTTAGCTACTGGTGTTACTGTTGCCAAACATGTTTTTTTTTTATAAAATTGATAAGTACCTGACACGGGAAATTTTTAGTCTTGCAAATCATTAAATACAAACAAGTGACATAAGAAGTATAATAACAAATGAATTTTAACTATATATCTGTAAGCTATTTTAGCCAAAAGAAAATTTTAAGATGATATCATTTAATTTTTAAAAAAGTCTTGAGGGAAAGTAGGCAGATTTACTTATCAAAAATAAAACAAAATAAGCGTAGGCAGCTTTCAGGCATAGAAGAATCAATGAATCATGGACAATCATTTTAAATTCATGAAGAGAAAAATAAGCAATTTACCTGGGAATACAAGAAGGTTCCAAGGATTGCGATGGCAGCTCCGAGAGCATTGATGGGCTGGACAGGCGTGTGGAAGATGATGATGGAGGAGACTATGACAGATATTCGTTTCATTGTGTTTCCGATGCTAAATGTCAAAGGAGAGATCTCATCCAGGGACATGTATGACACCTGATTGTAGAGGTGATAGAACACACTCTGGGCCGCCACCCACCTGTTGTGTACAAATATCAGCCACACAAAAGCATTTCTTTAGTCAAACACAACACAAGCAATAAGAAATTAAAATCAATATCTTTATTACCAAATGAGAAAAAAAATAAGAAAAACAGGCTTAATCAAAAGGAAAATCTGAAAAAGAAGAACAGTGGAATTTCTAAATGACACTTGTAAAACACTAGCGAACAAGGAAATTGAAAACTTGAAAAGCAATACAAAAGGGATAACCAAAACCTTCACGTATATATGATACTATGATAGTATCTAAACTTTACTGTTTAACATTTAAATCAACTAACAAGAAAAGAAAAAGAATCAATTGTTTGAAAGCTTACAATTTTTTTTTAAGGTACAACATCTGCTGTTAATCGTAACCATCCACTTCATAAATCATCTTACTTTCAGCCACAAAATCAAAATCTATAATCAGGCGAGTTTGATATGTTTAATATTTTTACCAGATTTTTAACAATAAATTGTATGTTGTTCCAAGATTAGAAATTTCACACGTCTGGGTCAACAACAGGATGTATGAATATTTTTTATCATAATATTGAATGCTTAAGATTCTGAATGAAAAAATTGATGTGGTGAAACGGAATTGATCATCTAACCGGGTCTACTTAAATGAGCCTTATATCCTAAGCATGACCCATTATATGCCAATGCTCTCATGTTCATCCTATCAACT
The DNA here is from genome assembly GCA_008638375.1 of Nyssa sinensis. Taxonomy (NCBI): domain Eukaryota; kingdom Viridiplantae; phylum Streptophyta; class Magnoliopsida; order Cornales; family Nyssaceae; genus Nyssa; species Nyssa sinensis. The sequence continues at coordinate 13,277,355 of CM018047.1, forward strand.
ATCAAGCGGATTCAAGACATGACCAGAAATAGCTTGTTCAATCTGATCAACTTTAGGTCAAGTTACTCTCACAAATTAATTAACAACAGTTGGCAATATAAGATAAGATTGAACATTTGTTTACCTTGTAGCTTGTGCATACAAGCAGCATTACCATGGCATTACAAGAAAATAGACCAACAAGTACAGAATAGGACATATAAGTCGTCTTCATAATGCAAAAATCCAACAAATTATTTATTTACCTTGTGCGTGTAACGGCATTACCACAGCATAAGGGCGGAGACCAAAAAGTAGAGTACAGAGGAAGACCAAAAAGTAGAGTAAAGACAAAGAGTACAAAGAAATCAGAGTTGGTAAGTTGACATGTGGTTACCAAATGAAATGGGGTCCAATCTGAGAGAGGGCCGTTTCCCATCCAACTGCCCACATTTGTGGTCCCTCCACAGCAATTGCAAATGGTGTAAGAATTAAGAGAGATAAAATAGAGAGACATGCATAGTAGTTCATTCCGCTAACCGACTTCCCCTTCATGCCCTTCTTTGAAAATATATTACGGAATACAAACGCCAAGTTTGATATCATGGCCCCCATAAAACCTGAGATTTTCAGCCAACCACCATTTTCAGGCATCTGAAAACAACACTTAAAGCAAGAAGCAACAAAATTACTTTCAAACCCCATAAACTTTCTTCTAATGCCAGAAATATCACATACTGCCAGATCCCAAATCACCCAACTACGCCAGAAATGCACGACTGCTTTAGAGAAATTAAGAGAAATAAACAAGTTGGCCTACAACACTTAAATCACTAGAGATAAAAACAATATTGTCACTATTTCAGATTAGAAACAATAAATGGTTTCCTTTATTTTGGTTTCAAAATGCAAAGGTCATCTCAAAAAACAATATTTTAGTTACACGCTAACACTAAACTCAATTTGCTAGGAATTTTTTTCCCAAGTCCCCAACAATGAAACAAGCAGAATCCATATCTAAAGGGGAAAAAATGAGAAACCCAGTTGAGCATATAAAAACATAAATGTATCAATCGATATATAAAACATATTCCACCAAAGAATGTTTCTTTGTTTTTTAATTACCAGTCATGTTGAAGTTGAGCTCAGTAAGGGCAGAAAGTGCGCAACCACCAATGATGGGAATAAGGGACAAGTAAACCGGCACCGGAAACGATTCACCCAAGAGGAACCTAGACACCAACACACTGAAAGCAGGCTCACCACTCTTAATGATATGAGTAAACGAAACCGCAACCTTTGACATACTCACTGTTGCGGCCACATGCCCAATTGTGTGTGCCACAGCAACCTAATGAATAAAACCCATTAAAAATAATAATAATACCACACACCAAATCCAAATCAAATCCCAAAAAACGCCAAACCAAATCACATCAACCTCATATGTTTCAAACCCTGTTCATATAAACCCTAAATATACCAAGACAGAAGATTTATTTGCTCACAGGAAAAAGGGTTTTCCAGAATTCGAAATCGGTTTTTGGAGCTTCTGCTAGTCTTATGGCCCAGGAAATTAACATCATGAGAGAGCCAGTTGCAAGTGATAGAGTCGATGTAAGCCAGGGATACGGAAAAGCATTCAACACTTTTTTGTTGTAGATGTTGAAGACTACATTCAAAGCCCACCATGTCGCAAAATAGATACCGATCTTGAGCCTCTTCGCTGCTTCAGATCTCGTTTGTGATTGCTCGATACTCCCGTCAATCGGTTGCGATTGATCCGCCTCGTAGGCCTTGCATGTGATCAACGAAGCCTTCTGACCATCTATAGAAGATTTTTTCAATGAGCCAAAACCTTCGATACGAGAAACATATAATGGTTTTGCGATCGCGAACAACTGAGCTCCGGCGACTATTTACCTCCGGGAGTCGGGGTAAAACAGAAAATTGCCGTGTCGGCACCAGATACTTCTGCCGGAGAATATCAGAACCAGAGATCGTCACCGTCGATGGTTTCACAGATGAGATCATGCTTATTATATCAATCAAAGATAAAAAATCAAGATGGGTTTTGACAAATACTGCGAAATCAAAAGAGTCACGGACAAAAATTAAAACTGGAAAGAAATTAGAGTCGAATAAACCAAGGAGCAAAGAAACCTAGTCCTTCGCGACACCGTGAAGGGAAGACAGTGATCACACACCTAGATCAATCAGAGACAGAATGTGAAGCACAGTGAACCGAATCAGCTATGGTTTTTTGGACAAATGAGTAAGATCGGAGATTCCGAATTCCTGGGTCTAAACTCGCTGAAAATTTTGTAGAGAAAAATAGAATCGAAGACTGATCGAGTTTAAATGGGTCTCTTGAGTTCTCTGCTTTGAAATCTCAGTCGCAGCTGTATGAGGAAACCATTCATGTGATAGGGTGTGATCTTTTGCATAAAGAATGCGAAGACCTTTCGACATTGGGTTGGTGAAAAATGAAAATAAAAGGTGGTTCAGCGTAGGGTTTTAGCTCCTCTGATGCAACGCCTTTGTTTACAACTTTCTAATCGCCAATGAGATTTTGCCGTCCCAGCAGACAGAGACACACGGACAATTCACTCTCCAATAATTAATATTTTTTTATTATATTAATTAAAGTAATTATATATATTTGTAAATATCTCATTTATAATATTCTTTTATAATTATATTTATTAAATTAATATAATTGAGTTTAAAATTATTGTATTTTATATAGTAGAAGTTTTTAATATCTTAATTTGAACATTGTATATAATTTTTTATAAAAAAATAAAATATCGTTGAAAGATTTATATATAGCATTTTTTTATCAAAAATTATTTATATATAAGAAATATTATTTAATAAAAATATGAAAAAAATTAATAATTAATAAATTTTTAACCTCATATAATTATTAATTATAAAAGAATTGACTGAAAATATATATATATATATATATATGAAGTAAGGCCGCTTAAACGTAATTTGATATTGCATAAAATTGATTTTGAAGAATTAGTTATTTAAGAATAGATTTTTGAAAATGATTATAAACGCATTGTGAAAGTTATAAAAATTGAGTGAAGTAACTCACACTATGAATTTTTCTTTTTATTATGTATATTATATATAAAAAAATATTAAACATAACATTTTTTTTTATTTTCTTATTCTTAAGTATAAGATAGTATGACACACTATAATAAATACACATAGTTTCATTATTTTATGTCTAAAAATAAGCAAATCAGTTATGTTTAGTGTTGCTCATTTATATATATGTGTGTGTGTGTGTGTGTGTCATACTCTAATAAATACACATAGTCTCTTTACTTTATATATAAAAATAAGCAAATCAGTTATGTTTTATATATATGTGTGTGTGTGTGTGTGTGTGTGTGATACTATAATAAATACACATAGTCTTATTACTTTATGTCTAAAAATAAGCAAATCAGTTATGTTTAGTGTTGCTGTTATATATATATATATATATATATATATATATATTGGTACCGTATAAACAAAATTAATAATTGTAAAAAGTTAAAATTGTTGGAAAAAATAAATTTTCATTTTTAGTATTTCCAAAATTTTCTTTTGCAAACGGAGTTTAATAACTCTCATAACTAAAGTCAAGCTTTGAAAAAAATGTCAACATTTTGGTTTCAAAAATCTCAGGCCAAATGCCATGTCGGCAGAACATGCACCAAATTATATCAAAATTTTAATTTATAGGCTTGAAAAAGTTTTTCCAATTTTGTTTTTGTATTTATATTTACAAAATAATTTTATTTTTTAAAATACATAAATTTATATATACGAAAAAAACAAATTTATACGTCGAAACTAATTCTCAAAGACATGCTTAAACTTCATGCTTGTCATACAGATTTGAGATAACTTCTTATAATTTTTTTTTGTTTTTTCTGTTGCATAATGCAGTTTCAATCGTTATCAAAGTCATGCCATCCAATATTAAATAATATATATTAGAAAACCAATTTCAATTTTGGGATCCTTGGTTTTTTTTTTTTTGTTTTATTCTCAATGGCATTAATTTATTGACCACATTGGGTCCAAACTATAGACTTTATTTATTTAGTTATTTTTTTTAATCAAGACCATCAATTATTTTTGTTTCAATTTTATTTTTTTTAATGAGCAGCCAAAATAAATCTAGACTTTCCAAGGGTCCCCAAGTGGCATATTCCCGGAATATGATGCAACATATTATAATTACAGCTTGCATTCCTCGAGGCCTCTGCAAACTTTCCCCTTTGCTAGATAACAAGAATTCTCATTTCTTGTCCAATTTTATAATTATTTTTTTAAAAGACGCTTTAAAAAGTACCTTTTTAAAAGATGATTTTAAATAATAAAAATATTTCTAAAATATTTTTTTATAAAACGATTTAAAAAGAAAAATGTTTGAAATCGTTTTTCAAAAAAAAAAATTTTAAAAAAATAAATAAAACTGTTAACTAAATCAGACCTCATAAAGGGAGACCAAAGCCCACATCATCCTCAACAACAAAACAAAAACAACTTATTATTCAAAAAGCAAAGAAAAAAGAAAAAATATAAATTTAATTAATTAATTACCGGAAGCTCACATATAAACATGCAAGGAGGGAAAAGAACTAAAAAAACAAATAATCATACGCTTGTTGACATGCAAGAAGACGGGAAAAGACCTAAAAAGAAAATAATCATGCCCTTGTTGACAAGTAAGATGAAGAAACTAAAAAGAAAATAATCATCCGCTTGATGCTATGTATTTGCTCACTACAGGATCTGTGGCGGAGCCCTGCAATGAAGTAAATGTTGACTTCTTCAACCTTATCAGATACAAGCTTTGTTTTTTGGGGGCCGCGGGGGGGGAGAACAGGCATGGAGACTTCTAGTTTTGTATCAAAACTAATAAGCCTGTTAAAGAATAATTTAACATCCTATGCCAATTTGAATGGCTCCACTATGTTACCACATGCACTTGAAAGTACGAAACCAATATCCAACGAGAAGACATTTACAAAAGTTGGAAAACATCACCACTATTGATGATATCTTTTCGAAATACAATTTTAAAAACCACTTTTCAAAATATGATTTTAACCAAAAAAAAAAAAAAAACAAATTTGTTAAAAATTAAAAGCGTCTTTCTGATAGGCGATTTCTTAAAAAAAAAAAATTATTTCAAAACGTCTTTTTGAAAAATACTTTTAAAAACATTTTTTCAAAAAATAAATTTTTAATAAAAATCGTCTTTCAGAAAGACAAGTTTTTTAGCAACCCTAAAATAATTTTTTTTTAACTCTACTTCAAAATTTTCAGAAGGACGAGTTTTTAAGCAAACCTAAAATAAATTTTTTTTTTTTTTTTTTTAACTCTACTTCAAAATTTAATCCATCACTTTCATCTCACATTCTCGCATAATGGGTCCACTGTCAGTGAAATTCACCCTGCTAAAAGATGTGACATGTAAATGATAAGAGAGTAATTTCATTAGTTAACACATCATAGAGTGATTTCATTTCCTTCACTTGCTTTTGTCGTAAATTGATGCATTATATGCACATATAATATAAATATACAAGTGTATTAATTAAAATGTATAAAATGAATTGAACTGTATAGTTCATACAACAAATTGTATTCATTATTATACTAGTGAAAATATATATTATTACATAAAGAGAAAATTGTATTTGCACTCCATCTAATTTGGGTGTATTTCACTTTGACTTGTATGATTTGAAAATAACAATAATGCACTAGTAGTCACGAGTGTAGTGGGACTGTTAGATTTACCATTAAAATAAACTAAAGTAGGTAACCACAAAGGTAAAGTGTTCACCGCGCCAAGCTATAAGAAAACAAAGCGTAAATTTTTCTTATAAACTTTTAATAATTATGTGAACCATATATTTGATAATTATGGCTAATACATGGACAAATTCAGAGTTCTGTGAGCTAACCTTGGCTTTGGATCGCATATGGAAGAGGCTGGAACCACCTCCACGTGACCAACAAAAACCAAACCATCTCCAGCAACCAAGGTCTTAAAGGCCATTTTGAGCCATCTCTAATTCCGTTCATCGCCCAGTTCTTTCAAAAGCAATCACCCGATGTCTATTCCTGAGAGACTCACCTGGATTCACTATACCAGGAGACGTTTTATCACCAACTGGTCCATCGATCAGGCCAAGTAACATCCTGCCTGCATGGGAAGATGCACTAAAACTGAATGTTAACCGGAGCTGTGCAAAAGAGAGCTGTATATAATTTAACATTCATTACATCTTTTTTTGTTTGTAATTGTGTTAACTGCCAAAATTTATACAAAATCAGAAAAATTATACATGTAATAATGATATATAAAAACCAAAACAGAAACAAAACCAGGAGCTTGAATCCAACAGAGTCCTGAAGACAGAACAATGTTGAGTTCCAGCACCCAGGACAGTTAGCTCCACCCTATTAAAACCCAAGATGAAAAACTTTACAAATATAGTCCCCTCAACTAGTCTCTCCAAATCATTCCAAAAAGTGGCGAACAAAAGAGCCACTTGTAACAACTGAAAACCTGGCTTTCGGAGCTGAAGTTCAGGCAAAAGAGCTTCAACCGCCTTAGCAACATCAGTGCATGGGAAAGCAGGCCCGTCATAACAGCTACAGTGGGTTGCAGCACCAAAATAGCAACCCCTGCTTAAACGTAGAGTTCGAAGCACCGACCAAAAAATACAAGAAGTCAACAACTCTCATTTGGATTCAACGATTGGGTCACTGCAGCATCACAGCCAAAAAAAACACGAAGGTCAAACAATTTCAAAATATTCACAAGAATAAGATATAGATGATTTGGAATAATATTTTTTTCTTATATCAGACTTGAGCATCTCTCATAAATAATTTAACTGTTATACCTTCCAAATGAGGGAGAGGTTAGGATGGTCAATATGGAAAAGAAAATTATTATGACCAACGCAGCAGATGACAGTGTGATAAAATTTTCAGATTTCAGTCTAGTACATGAGGGAACATCAATTACATTAAAATGACCACCCAGATTGTAGCTGAATTCAGTTTTTGTCGCAAGCTTTAATGGCATGCACTGACAGTCGCCCATAATTGACTATTTACAAACAGAGGTTATGAAGGAACTCACAGGAGCTACTTGCCTATATTTTACAATGCCTTAATAAGTTACTTTGATCAGGAATGCATTTTCTATATGGGGCTTGTCAGAGTTACTAGGTGTGTCCAACTAAGGACTGTTTTGGTATTGTTTATTATTTATATATAAAAGGCTATCACACCATTCAGTAGGTGCTGAAGCCACGTTCTTTTCTGATCTTCTCTTTTTCCTCCAATTCACTTAAACATTGTATCGAGGATGAAACAGAACCTAACTTAGCTGAACTAGACTCGGCCATGCCAATCACCAAATGAAAAACTAGTATGGACCAAAATAGTTTAACAATTCATGAGCCAACAAACCAGATTAAAAAGCTCCAAATCAACAGATCGAAGAATTGCAACCCCTTCAACCGAAAAACATTCAAAAAATGAAAAATTGCACCAAATAGACTCAAAAACTTCCACAAAAATAATCACAATGCTTAGAAAAATGAGATGAATTGAACTACACTATTCGTGGCTTCAGGCGACCGGTCTATGATGACATCATGCTAATGTCAACCGGCTCCCTCCCTTTTCTACTTTCTGACTTTCTTTGTTGAAGATTCTAGGGTTTTTTTTTTTTTTTTTTCCAGATTTAGATGAAAAAGAAGGAAGAAATATGATTTAAAAAAATCTTGAAACCCTAAGTTTTTAGTGCTCTGGCTGAACGTGACTCTTTTTCTACTTTCTAACTTTGTTTGCCGAAGATTCTAGGGTTTTTTTCCTGATTTAGATGAAAGAGAAGAAATATGACTTAAAAAATCTGGAAACCCTAAGTTTTTAGTGCTCTGGCTGAACGTAAAAATCGACACCTTTTTGAGGTTGCTAGAACTCTTATGATTCAAATGAATGTTCCAAAACATTTTTGGGGGATGCTATTCTAACAGCTTGTTACCTCATTAATCACAGGCCCTCTTCTGTCCTTTGTGGTGCCATTCATATTCTATATCATATCTTGATTCTTATTTGTTCCCTTTATCTCCCCTGTGTTTTTGTTTTCTATGTTTTGTACATGTTTTTACTCTTGGGAATGATAAATTGGCTTCTAGGGCAGTTAAATGTGTCTTTGTAGGTTATTCTAGAACTCATAAAGAATATAAATGTTGGAATCATCAATCTCGTCGTTATGTTGTTAGTGTTGATGTTATATTTTTTTAAGGTACATCATTTTTCTCTGTCTCTGGTGCCTCTACCGATACTGATATTCAGGAGTCCTCTTCCATTCTATTACGAGTTTCCCCTATCCCAACTAATGTTCCTCTGTCTCTTTCCACAGGAGTCCAAACCATTGCATGTGTATCATCGTCATGCATCAATCATAAGAAATAATGTTGTGTATGCTCCACCTATGTGATCTCCATTTGCTTCCACTAAGGTTATCTTCCTATTGCCCTTCGAAAAGGTGCTCGTTCTTGTACTCATCATCCTATTGATAAGGTTGTTTCTTTCTCCCACTTGTCGTTTCACTAGTCATTTTTGTGCTAGTCTCGTCTTCCATTTCTATTCCTTGTTCTCACATTTAGGCTTTTGATTCTCCTGGTTGGAAGAGTGCAATGGATGAGGATTTGTTAGCTTTATATAAAAATGATACATGAGAGTTAGTTGATTTACCTCTAGGAAAGTATGTAGTGGGGTGTTCGATGGGTATATGCAGTTAAGTATCATCCTGATGGCACTGTCAAGCGGTTAAAGACTCGATTGGTTGTTAAAGGTTACACCCAGACTTTTGGAGTGTATTATTTTTAAACCTTCTCTCCTATTACTCGTCTTGGCCTCTTTATCAGCTTGACATTAAAAATACTTTTCTTCATAGTGACCTTCACGAAGAGATGGATCAACCTCCTAGGCATGTTCCTTAGGGGTTGTCGCACAAGGTTTGTAAGTTGGAAAAAAACAATTTATAGACTTGAGCAGTCTCCAAGAGCTTGATTTGATAAATTTTGTCAAGTTGCTAGTGCATATGAATTGATGCACTAGGTACCATTATTCATGCAATTTATGTTGATGATATAGTAATTACTGGTAATGATGTTAAGGGTGTGCTTTTATTAAAACATCATCTGAACAAACAATTTCATATGAAAGACTTGGGGCAACTACGTTATTTCTTGGGTATGAAGTCATCAGGTCTAAAGAAGGGATAGTCTTAGAGAAAGTATGCTCTTGATCTTCTTGATGAGATTGGTATTATAGGAGCTAAACCTATTGACACTCCAATGGATCCAAAGACCAAATTGTAGTAGAGATAAAAGGAGATTGTTTTTATGAACCTGGGAGATATAGAAGACTTGTAAGTAAACTCATTCATTTTGATTGTCATATGACCAAACATTACTTTTGTTGTAAGAGTTGTAAGTCAATATATGCAAAAACCTAAACAGCAGCATTGGGAAAATCGTCTGTCGTATTCTCAAATATTTGAAGGGTGCTCCTGATAAGGGTTTAGTTATGAAACCTTCAGATAGTTTAGAGATAATTGACATTTCAAATGTGGATTGGGCAGGTGATCAGTCTATATAAAAAGTTTGTGTCTGCATCTTGTACTTATATGCGTGGAAATCTTGTCATGTGGAAGAGCAAAAAGCAAAATGAGGTTGCTAGATCTAGTGCAACGACTCAATACAGAGCTATGGCTCACACAACTTGTGAAATGATGTGGGTAAAATCACTTTTGCAGAAGATGAGATTTTCTAGTAAGAAACCCATGACAATGTATTGTGATAATCAAGTTGCCATGTATATTGCCAATAATCCTGTGTTTCATGAGAGAACCAAGCATATTAAAGTTGATTGTCATTTTGTTCAGGATATGGTGATGAGGAAGCAAATTGTTACATCATTTGTTAGGTCAATTGATCAATTGGGGGATATGTTTACTACGGTTATAAGTAGGGAATATTTTTCTAATCTTCAGTACCAAGCTAGGCATGATAAATATCTATGCTCTTGCTTGAGGGGGAGTGTTAGGGTTACTAGGTGTGTTCAAATAAGGATTGTTTTGGGATTTTTTATTATTTATATATAAAAGGCTATCTCACCATTTAGCAGGTGTAAAGCCACTTTCTTTTCTAATCTTCTCTTCTCTCCTCTCCAATTCACTCAACAGGGCTATTCGCTCATCTGAACCCCATAACACATCAAGTAATCCAAGGATTGTTGTGGTTCCAGAAAAATCCAGCTAAGAGAAGTAAGGAAAGTTGACAATCTGGAACAACTGTTCCATCACAAAATAGTGTTCCATATGCAATGAATTTGTGTTTAGAACATTGTATCTGAAGTTTACTTTTTTTCCATTGAAAGCTTTTAAGTGCTAGAGTATTACATCAAATCAACTAAAAATACCTATTAACAAAAGCATAACAAAAGGGTAATTGCCTCTCTGAAATAAAAGACCATATACCATGTTTAACCACAGAGAAGTATAGAACTAATACAGAAAGAAAAATAAGTAGAAGAAAAACATCCTATGTAGGAAGAATACTTACCAGTGTTATATTTGCTAGCTCCTTGAAGTTTCACAAGAACATTATTACACAATCTGTAGAGCCTCTAGGAAGCATCTGTAACTGATTGCTAGCCTCTTTTTGCCTCATTGGATCTCCTGACGGATTCTTAGAGTAAAATATTTTCATCCTCTCCAAAACAAGTGCATTTTTCAGCAAAAAATTTAGCAAACACAGTTCTGCACCATTCCCATGAAAATTCTGGAGGCTGACCGACTTGAGGCAGGACATAAGACATTTAGGTACAGGCTTCAAAATCCAATCATCTCCACTGGGGCACACATAAGGATCAAGTCCCTAAATGGCATAAGAAATCATATAATAAGTATATTAACATGAATATAACAATTAAGTTCTAGGGGCTAAAGGATCTACCTCAGCAAAAACAAGAGATTCTAGATTTGGCAAGCACTGGAGCAAGTCCATCAATGCTCCAACAGTATGATTTTCAATTTTCTTGATCAACTCCAAATGAGTCAATTTTTGATATATAGGAAGATGGTTTAGCACACTATCTGCACAAGAGAGAGACTTTGCATAGGGGAAAAAGAAATCACAACTCAGTATAGCAAAAATATTCAAGTATGCATACACCAGATTCACAAAACAATAGCAAATTTTCCAGATATGTTAACAAAAGTTCCAATAGCAGCTACTAAATACCTCAATGGTACCATTAGATATTCTCACAGATTTGACGTGATGCAGCCCTCGAAGCAACCTAACTGCACGATATGCAATTTCGTTTTGCCTCTCGCGCACAATAGGAATGTGAATAGATGCATTGACCAATGACGACAGATTATATAAAAATATTTGGTTCAATAGATGACCAAAGTACTTTAGGAACACGAGATTTGCTGCATCGATCTTGATCTCACAACCATATAGTTCCTCCATGGACCCAAAGTATGGGAGATCATCTATTGTCAAGGTCTTCAGTGTGGGGATAGAAATTGAGATACTCTTTAAATTCATCCATTCACAGTCTAGTATAGCCAAATCTTGAAGGACTGGGCAGTTGGAGAGTAATTTTTGAGTTGAGTCATCATCTCGGAAGGTAACAAGACATAGGTGCAAGGTTTTAAGCTGTGGAAAAGAAATGCTAGTGGGAAGTTCGAGGTCACAATTCATTTCTATTTTCACTACCGTAAGTAATTCATTATCAAAAACACAACAGGGCAGTGAAAAAGGCTTCTCTACAAACAAGCAGAGGTCAAGATCTTCAACTTTATGCCTAATTGCAGCAGAGACCCATGAGTGAACACGAGATTCATTGAAGCAAACTCTACATGAGAGGCGAAATTTTTTCATATTTGACCCGTCACGGAGAAGTAGCACCCTTTCAACAAAATTCATGAAACAACTCAGCTGAAGGGGATACCAACCATCCACCTCATTTGAATACAACAATGAATCGTCCAAGTCAATATTTGGAACGGAGGTCCACAGGAGCTTCCATCTAGTTGATAATATGCAGGTTCCAACAACATCTTTAGTAGGAAGAAATGAGAGGATGTGATGAAGAATACAATCTGGTAGATTGCTAATTTTATCTTCATCCTCACCAACATTTTGCAACTCATAAAGCTTCAGGTGTTTCAAATTAGTCATCATATTGCTCTTTTTTCTCGAACTCCCTAAAAGAGAACATGCATAGTCAAAAGGCTAGACATAAAATTAATGCCAAAGAAAATAAATTAAGTAAAATCATGGAGCTCGTACTAATTACTGAGTAGAAACACACCAATTCAAAAAAGAACAATCTAAGATTAACAAAATGACTACTAAACAACCAGATTAATAATTCAATTTCCTAAAAAGCAACAATGCCCCAAAAGATTCTCACACATGGTTGGGCGAATTACAAGACCCACCTGTCCAAACTCCGAAAATTACACCACTTAAAATAAACTTAATACTCTCATTTGGAAATGATCACGAATAACCAATAACTTAATTTGATTGTTTGGTTCATAGAAATGTGTGTTGTATGAGAAGCAGAAAACTCTGCACATCCCCTTCCTCATAAAATTCAGAAATGGATGATATGCATTGGATCATTCAAAGATGACTGATCAGAAAAAGAAAAAGAAAAAATATAACCCCCAGTTACAAATTTTTTAGTAAATTATAGAATCAACACAAGGAATGCCACTTACCCGCCCCCCCGAAAAAAAGAACGCAAGGAATGCCTTGGACATCATCCCCCTTAACCCCGAGTTTAAAAATTTTCTAGTGAACTATAAGATCAATATAAGGTATGCCTTTAAGTTCAGCGACTAAAGTTCAATTGAATCTCAAAAAATAAAAAAATGGCCAAAGAAATTAATCAAGAAAAAATTACTAAAAGCGCGTAACCCAAACCCAAACAGTGTGTACACGGTACAGTTACAGGTGTCATTCATCAAAACAGAAAAGAATAATTTTTAAAAATGAAACAAGCTTCATACACAACTAGAAATCAGAATGACTAATAGATTCCAAGACTAAAAATAATCATAAACTCCAAATACATCATACATTCATAAACACAATTAAAAAAAAGGTTTAAAAGAACTAACGAGGAATCAAATTTCAGAGGTCGAAGTGTTCATCATTTGAAAAGTTGGCTCCACAAATACAACAGCGATACGAAAACTAACGTTCTCAGAGATTGCTTAAGTTTCCCCAACACTGATTGCAAAGAAGACGTATTGAAACAAAGACGGACATCGCGGTTCTGCAAACGGCAAAGAGAGAGAGTGGTGTGGGGTGTCGGCCTGTGTTATTCGAACCACCGATGCCTGCGATAGGGTTAGCGGTGCGCCAAAATGCGACAGAAACGAAGGGACGTGTGGTGTTGTACCTGACGCCTTAGTCCCTGACGGGGCGATCTCCAGTACGGAGCGAAGGGTGTCTGCCTGGCACGAGATGGGAATACGAGGAGTTTAGAGAGAGAGAGAGAGAGAGAGAGAGGGACCTGTATGAGACAAGACTGGGTTGGGAAGCACAAAGCCGACTTCGTGATTGTACTGGTATTTCTAGACCTTTGGGTTGGGCTCGCCTCCAATTTCCATTACGTTCTAGTTCTAGTTCTGCTTCTACAAGAAAGTCGCACCACTCGTCACCTTATAAAATGTGTTTTTTTGAAATGTGTTTCTTAATATTGTAATTAGCTTTTAAATAATGTAAAAATATGTTTTAATATAATAATCATAATTCAATTATATATTTAAAAATTATAAAAATATGTTTAGATATATTATGTTAATTAAATACTTAATATAAATTTAACAAATAATCACTTGTTTAAATAAATTAAGATAAAGAGTAAAAAATAGCGTATTCGTTATAAGAAATATAAGAGAAGTGAATAAGGTATTCATTACTAATAAAGAGAGGAAAATATAGTGGAATCTTTGAATGAGATAAATTAATCATTATTATATTAAAGTATTAAAAATATCTTAACCTTGTCATGAACGAGAGAATTAAATTGACAATCATTCATATTGCTAATTATTGTTATTAATAAATTAATAGATTTGACGGCTTTCAAATTGTTATATATTGAAGTCTTAAAAATATTTATTTGTAACACTCATACATAGCAATATAAATAACAGTCAAATTTTTTAATATATTTTTTTATATCTCGTGTTTGTTGAATAAGAGAACTGATATTACTCTAATAATTAGCTTAGTTTAAAATTAAGATATTTTCAAACTATTTTATAAAAAAAAAAGAAGAAAAAATAATAAAAACCCATAAAATAAACTTTTCAATTACAAAAATTCATGATACATTTTTTTTTATGTAGAATATTCAAAAAAATCAAATTGTTAATTTTTATCTTAACCTTGTTTAAAAAATATTACTAATCAAGAATTTGTGAAATAAATCCATAAATCTATTCGATCTATTTCATGGACAGATTCTATCATCTATAAATCTATTCGATCCTCTAAAATAATAAAAAGCCCATAAAATAAAATTACTAATTAAATTTTTTTTATCTTAACTTGTTTTAAAAATTCATGAAATAAATCTATTCGATCCCGCCACCACAAAAAAAAACTCATTCATGAACAAATCTGTTTCTTTTTTATTTATTTCATGGATAGATTCTATCATCTATTTTATTATTCTCAACAATTCAACATAATCAAATTTAGATTTCTACATTTTTTAATTAAAAAACTATAAATTTTAAAATTAAAATTTATTTCAATTTTAGAATTTTTATTTTGATTATAAATTTATTTATAATAATTGTTTTTTAATACCCACCAAATTACCATATGCAACTAAGTAGATTCATGTGAGGTCATCTTATAAATTTATAAAACACGGTGAGTGTATTGATTAGAATATGAATTATTTTTATTAAGAACTTATGAATCATTGATCAAATTGATAGTTTCGGTCAATTATAAATTATTATCTCAATAAAAATTATTTTATTATTTGTTACAAACTTAATATATTATACACGTGACAATTTTTTTGAGGTAAATAGTGTAAATATTTTTTCAATCATTTTCCTACAATAGTTGCCTTTTCACTGCTTGTTTTGGAGGGAAATATGGAAATAGAAAGACTTATTTGCTCATAATTGCTCTTATCAAGTATCTTTTTGTCTAAAATAAAAGAATGAATTGGACTGAATGATTAAAATGGAAAAAAGGGCTAAAATTGACGGGACAGTATTCCAACAAGATTAAAGATGAAATTAAAATTGAATGTATTTCATTGGTAACAAGGTCAGTCTAACATAAGTAGGGTTACAACTTGATCGGACTGGACAGAGCTTGAGTTTTGATTAAACCCAGCTCGCACACAATACAAGTCAATAAATTTGAACTTAATAGTAATTTGAAGAGTGAACTTAAGTCCGAGTATGATAAAAAAAGTCTAGTACTGAATTTTTTTTCAGATACTTGAACATTTGAGTTTTTCAAATATTTTTTTGGGTTCGATTGGATTTGGAGTTTGGATTTAGATTCTGTACACATTCTAAAAACAAAAAGTCAATATTTTTTAATAAAAATAAATAAAAAAAGTTAATACAATTAGATAATAAAATTAATATTACATGTTTGAAATACTAATGAAATGAACGGCCAATATCACTTACATGTTTAAAATTTAATAATTCATATTAATTGAAGTATAAAATATATGATTTTAAATAGTGACAATACGGACTTGGGTCGGGCTCGGGTACCTGACTTCCTTGTTCAAATCCGTCCCGATTTAAATTTGGATTTATAAATTCGAGTTCAGATATCATATATTTTTTCCCAAGTCCGTAATTTATCAGGTCGGACTCGGGTTTACTCGTTTGATTTGCACTCCTAAACAACATCAGTCTAAAACACATTCTTCTGTAGTGAAAAGAGTGAAAGTAGAACTCGTGACAGTCTAAAACACATTCCTCCGTAATAAAGAGAGTGAAAATTAAATTCATGACGTATCCTTAAAAGTAGTCACGAGTTACCAATCGGACTAACTCCGGTTGGCATAAAATATATAATTTATTATTTACATTATTAATATAAAAGAACATGCATATTTAAATTTTATTTAATATGTATGTATATTTAACTATTATTTATGTTAGTTTAATAAATTTTAATGTAAATTACATTAGCCAATGGTTTTTTTTATATATTCTCATTAGTGTGTATTTATTTTTTTGGTTTCCCATTTATAAAAATCATAGTTTGAAGTCCAATTAGGATTTTGGTAGTATTTGAGAAAGTTGAAAATTGAATTTTGCAATTGAGTTTATTAAATTATGATTGCAAAACAGAGTTTCGATTCTTATGAAAATATTAAAAAACATGTAAATAAGTTTGTATATTTACAAATTTTACTACTGTAGTCACCGCATGCATATTATTTAATATATAACATATAAGAAGATAAATACACAATTTTCACTTTTTATAAATTTTTTACCAAACATATAGGCTGACAAAGTGAATATACTCTTCAATTTTCATTCCCCAACCCCAAGTATGAATTATTTAGAATCTGAAACACCCTTTACGGGCCTCTAAGCCCGATTGGCAACTGACGCCATATCCAAGGTTCGAAAGGTCGTTGCTTCTTAAATTTCGAAAGCCTTTGTCACTGGACTTGTTACCCGCCCGAAAAGAAGAAAGAGCACTTCTGAATTTATCGATAGAGAGAGGACAAATCGATTTTGATTTAACTCGGACATGGTTGATCGAGATGAAGCATGGGACTTTCATCTTAGATCGTTATCATCTAATACCAGAGACTCCAATTTCGCCAACGATCCGGCTTCCGACCCATCTCTCCTTAATTCCGTCAGTTTCTATCTCTAACTTCCACTCTCTTCGCTTACCCAAAAAAGAAAAAGAAAAGAAAAGATTCCACTATCTTTCTAAATATATATTTATATATTGAATTTCTTGTTTTTGACACATCTCTAATTGTTTTTTTTTTTGTTTATATATAATCAGGTGAAAAAGCTTTCCGAATTGTGCAAAGCTGAGAAATCCGAGGATTTGATAGCTAGGGTTTATCCGCAGCTTAACAAGATTTTTCAACGTTCGGTGGCTTCGATTTCTGAATCTCGAACCTCTAATGGCCTCCTTTGGCTGGTATGTTTGTTCATTTCTTTGAGCTTCATCCATATTCTTGTTGTACACAATATAATAGGAATTTAATTTAACTTGAGTCTAAATTTAGAGCTGTAATCATGAACATTAGGCTGACTTTTTTTGGGTAAGTATTAATGATATCGTACAAGGACCTACAATGTACTCCGTCTTCAGTACATATAAAATATTATACTGAAATCCATCTTATTTATCAAATTATAAATTTCAAATGCAAGATGTAATGATTAATTCACTAACTTTTGTGGCAACACCGTGAATGATAATACTGCATATACATAAAATAAAGTTTTGTTAGGTTGTAAATGTGCGAGACATAACCGTGTGGATTGGGGTCATAATTTATTGACAAAATACAGTAAATCAGATGCCATACAAATGGGAAAGAGTAGGAAAAAAATGAAGAATAAATTAAGTTCATTAAAGGTTAGTACAATAGGTTAGCAGTGGTGCAGGTAATCTCCATTTGACAAACAAGTTATTGTTGTGAGAATTTTGGGTTGCCAAGTATATGAATTAAGGTTTGAGTTCAATGACAACCACTTTTTGTTAATAACTTCTGTGCTAGGTTCTGACATTCTGTACCTAATTCACCTCTCCAAGCACGCTGAATAGATGGTAGGGTGGGTTTCAACACGAGGCACCTTGGGCCATGGCCTTAAGTTACTCAACGAGGTTTCGCCTCAAGGCATTTTGGTTTGGCCATGCCAGGGCTGCAAATGAATTGATCCCTTCATGAGCAACTTGACTAAAGCTCGTTCAAGCCAATTTCTTAGTTAAATAGGCCAAGCGCAAGCTTGAACTGAAATCTTGAATATTTACGCACTTTGAATGAAATCCAACTTGTCTTGAAAGTTTGAACACCAAACGTGATGGCATACATGTGGTTTTTGGAACTACTATGACCTTTAAGCATTCTTTTAAGCACTTTTAATGGTTCATACTTGTAAAAAATCATGAAAAAAGAAAAATTACAAGATGCAAAAAGAGCAGAAGTCCACTTCACTCGGGATTTGTTTTGGTGTGTTTGGAAGAAAAGAAATAGAATAATTTTTGAAGATGTTGAATTATTATCTGTGATGGTAAATTGATGTGGAAGGTGTGTAGAAAATGAGAATCAAAGTCTTGTATATTCAATCGTATAATTTACATACTAGGGTCCCTATTTAACATGTACAAAGTGAACCGAAAATGGAAACAAAAAAGGTCAACCCAAATAATCAGCCTAAATATTGGCCTCAACCTCCTACCACAATCTCCTCCAAATCCCTTTCAAATTATTCGAGATTTCCACACTCCCCCTCAAGTTGGATCATAGATGTTGATCATATCCAACTTGCAGATAAACTCTTCAAAGTTGGACCTCTGAAATCCCTTAGTGAATATATCTGCTAATTGTTCTCTTGTAGGGATATAGGTCATGCAGACTGTCCTTTTTTCAATTTTCTCCTTTATAAAGTGCCTGTCAACTTCTATGTGTTTAGTCCTGTCGTGTTGAACAGAATTATGGGAAATGCTGATAGTGGCTTTGTTGTCGCAGTAGAGTTTGATGGGGAGCTCTACTGTGATACGTAGTTCCTCCAAAAGCTTTTATAACCATAGCCCTTCACACATTCCTTGTGCAACAGCTCTGAATTCAGCTTTAGCACTACTTCTGGCTACCACACTCTGCTTCTTACTTCTACATGTTACTAGATTTCCCCAAACATAGGTACAGTAGCCGGTAGTAGACCTTCTGTCTTCTGCTGATCCTGCCCAATCTGCATCTGTATAGATCTCTATCTTCTTACTGTTTTCTCTCTTAAAGAATAGACTTCGCCCTGGAGAGCCTTTTAGATATCTGAGAATTTTATACACTGCTTCTAGGTGACCCTCCTTTGGTGAATGCATGTGCTGACTGATCACACTCACTCCGTTCTTTTTCCTGCCTCGATCGGAGTATCGCTTGGCTTACAACCAAGCATACCAGTCTCAGTCAAAAGGTCAAGTACATATTTTCTCTGGGAGACACTAATTCCCTTCCTTGATCTGGCAATTTCCATTCCCAAAAAGTATCGCATTTGACCTAGGTTTTTTACCTCAAACTCTGTGGCTAAGACCTTCTTCAATCTTTCCATCTCTCCTGTGTTGTCTCCAGTGAGAATGATGTCGTCAACGTACACGATTAGGATGGTCCTCCTTCCATCATTGGATTGTTTGAAGAACATCGTGTGATCTGACTGTCCCTGTTGATATCCTTGATTCTTCCTCACCTTCGCAAATTTATCAAACCAAGCCCTTGGTGATTGTTTGAGTCCATATAGGGATTTCTTCAATTTACATACTCTGGTTTCTTCTCCTTCTTTGTAAAATCCTGGTGGTAGCGTTATGAACACTTCTTCCTCCAGCTCACCATTCAGAAAAGCATTCTTGATGTCAAATTGATGAAGTGGCTAGTCCAGATTTGTTGCCAAGGACAAGAGAACCCGTATAGTATTCAGTTTTGCTATTGGTGCAAATGTCTCGGTGTAGTCAATACCGTATGTCTGGGTGAACCCCTTTGCAACTAAGCAGGCTTTGTACCATTCTATTGTACCATCCGCCTTGTACTTCACTGTGAACACCCATTTACAGCCCACTGGTTTCTTCTCCCTTGGCAAAGTCATCACCTCCCAAGTTCCATTTTTTTCCAATGCCCTTATTTTTTCCATCACTGCTTTTCTGCATTCTAGAATTTCCAGAGCTTCTTGAATATTTTTAGGAATCTGGATTCTGTCAAGGTTAGATGTAAAAGGACGACACTTGGCAGAAAGAGCATTGTAAGATACAAAATTTGAGATAGGATGGAAAGTACATGAACGAGGTTGTTTTCTAAGAGCAATGGTTAAGTTATCAAGATTTTTTAACCTGTTCAGGATTGGATTTTGGCTCATGAGTAGCCGGAGCTATCACCAGTTCTGACTCTTTTGGTGCTTCGGATGCGAGAGTCTCATCGGGCTTTGATTTAGGTCTCCTTGAGTAGACAAGTGTCTCCCTATCTGTTTGTTTTTCCATATCTCCCCTTGAGTTCAAGATTCCTTCTGTGTTGGACGAAGAAGGAGAGAGTGTACTGCATGTGGTAGATTCAAAGATCGCAACATCGAAGTCTGTATCTGAGAGTCGAGCTTCCCTCAAGGACTCCCCCTGAAGCGATTAGTAGGGAGTATGCTCAAAAAATGTGACATCCAGACTAACATATAACTTATGTGAGAGAGGGTCAAAGCATTTGTAACCCTTCTGAGTGGGAGAGTAGCCAAGGAAGACACATTTGAGAGCTCGAGGATCGAACTTATTACGTTGGGGGGCGTGAACGTGGACAAACACTGTGGACCTAAAAACACGAAGTGGGAGAGATGAACTGAGTAGAGAATCAGGGAAGATCTCCTGGAATTTTTGGAGAGGGGTTGCAAATGAGAGAATCCGACTAGGCATTCGATTGATGAGGAATGCGGCGGTCAAAATGGCATCACCCCAAAAATTATTTGTCATGTGAGAGGTGAATAGTAGGGCACGAGCTACCTCTAGAATATGTCGGTTTTTTCGTTCAGCAACCCCATTTTGTTGGGGGGGTGTGAACACAAGAACTCTGGTGAATAATACTATTGTCTTGAAAATAGGGACTCAAAGAAGAGTTGAAGTACTCAGTGCCATTCTCGGTACGAAGAATTTGGATTTTTGTGTAAAATTGGGTGTAAACCATATTGTAGAAGTTCATGAATACCGAACTAACCTTAGATTTATCATTTAGTAAAAATACCCAACAGAGACGAGAATGGTCATTAATAAATGTAATAAACCATTTTTTGTGGGTCCTATTGGGAACCCGTGAAGGCCCCTAAAGATCACTGTGAATCAGGGTAAAAGGTAGAGATGGTTTATAAGGGGATTTAGAAAAAGTAGTGCGATGATGTTTTGCAAGTTCACAAAATTCACATTGTAAATCCAAGGGATTTTTATTCGAACAAAGTGACAGAAACACATGTTTTAAATATTGAAAACTAGGATGACCAAATCGTTTGTGCCATAACAAAAGTTCACTATCCCCAGGACTAGATGCAAAATTACAAATAGGCGGATGACACTGTTTACTCATGTGAGCTTCATCAAAGTAGTAGAGCCCCTCGCACTCCTTAGCATTGCCAATCGTCTTCCCCGATGATAGGTCCTGAAAAACACAATGGGAAGACAAAAAATAGCTAAGCAATGAGATTGTTTGGTTAGCTGACTAACGGACAACAGGTTGCAAGAGAGATTAGGAACATGAAGGACAGACTCCAAAGTAATAAATTCAGAGATACGGATACTCCCCTTGCCAACTACTGGGGATAAGGTACCATCTGCAATTTTGACTTTCAAGTTACCAACACAAGGTGAATATGTGGAAAATATATGATAGGTACCGGTCATATGGTCGGATGCACCAGAGTCAATAATCTAGGGAGTAAAGCGCAAAGTGATACTAAGAGCAGTCAAAAAAGTACCTTTGTGGGTTAAGGAACCCGATGGCAGTGGAGTAGAAGACGGACCCGAGGCTTGAAAGGTCGAAAAAAGGGCATATAGCTTCTCAAGTTGCTCGGGGTTAAAACCCCCAATAAAGGTAAACTGAGTGTGATGGGCTGGAACGCCTGTTTCTGCCTGCTGTTCAGTTGTGGCCTGGTACCCGGGATTTGTTGGGCTGTCTGGGCTTCCAGTCAGTAGGCTTGCCATGTAAGGCCCAACAGGTATCTTTTGAATGGCCCAATTTTTTGCAATGGTCACAAAATGGCCTTTTATTTTGTTTTGGGCCGGATCCATTGGAAGGCCCACGGGTTATAAGGGCTGTAGCTTCAATCCCAGGCGCAAGGCTCTGTCTTGGACTGAATCCTGCTGTCGACACAATCCCACGACCTGCAAGAGCAGAGCTCGACGCCATCCCACAACTTGCAAGAGTAGAGGCTTCGATCCCAGGCTCTGCTTTCTCCTTCAACATCACCCTCCTCCTCTGTTCTTCCTGTCACACCTCAGAAAACACCTCTCGAATGGAGGGCAGTGGCCGTCGACCCAGAATCCTGCTTCGCACGTTGTCGAGCTCGCGATTCAGTCCTGCTAGAAATTCGAATACCCTCTCGGCTTCCGTCTTCTTCTTGAATCGAACGCTGTCACCTGTACACTCCCATTCTTCGCCGCAGCTAAGGTCGAGTTCTTGCCACAATCCCAACATTTTTGTGTAGAATTCTGTAACTTCCCGATCTCCTTGCTTCATTTGCCATAGCCTCGTCTTGAGTTCGAAGATTTGAGATGCATCTTCAGCATCGGAGTATGTCTCTCGCACGGCATCCCACACATCCTTTGCCGTCGGGAGGAACATGTAGGTTTTTTCGATGGTTGGCTTCATAGAGTTAATCAGACACGAGGTTATTAAGGAATTCTCGGACCGCCATTTTTGGGAGGCAGCTGTGTCGGTGGGAGGTGGTTGACGAGATTCGCCGGTAAGAAAGCCGAGCTTTCCCTTACCGTCGATAATGAGTTTGATGGACTACGCCCACTCCCGATAATTCTTACCATTGAGTTTTTCTACTGTAAGATGAAGTGAGGAAGTTTCGAACACACCAGCCGATCCCATGGGAGAGGTAAGCTCCGACTCTCCACTCTGGGTTGTCGATTGACTGGACTCATGATTGTCTTCCTTTTGGGCAGCCATGGATTGCTTAGGGTTTCAGAGTAACCCTGGCTTTGATACCATGCAGAAAATGAGAATCAAAGTCTTGTATATTCAATCGTATAATTTACATACTAGGGTCCCTATTTAACATGTGCAAAGAGAACCGAAAATGGAAACAAAAAGGGTCAACCCAAATAATCAGCCTAAATATTGGCCTCAACCTCCTACCACAATCTCTTCCAAATCCCTTTCAAATTATTCGGGATTTCCACAGGGTGAAAGCTGAGACAACATAAAAAATGAGAGATAAGTGAGCAAATGAGTTGAGATTGATGTGAAAAAGTACATTGATAAAATCCATAGTACAACTTACTTGATGTGTGAGGAATGAGATGCTCATGTTTATAGTAGTCGAGACACGTGATTAACTTAAAGGGCATGCAATAAGTGCACACGGTTAGAGCGATAATCATGACGGTAATGTCAGGTGTCTTAGAAGGCATAATAACGATATCTATTTCTCTAGAAGTACTGCAGAATCAACCCGAACCAAACCTTAGGAAATCCACAACTTCAGCCATAACTCTAAATATCCCATTAGAGGAACTTTGACATAGCATAAGAGCCGCAAATGAGAATGCATTGACCTTTATGAGCTCCTTAAGGTTTTCTCCCAACCTTAGGGAATCACTAAATGATGGGTGCATAATGATAAGTATATTGTGGGCGACCAATGAGGAAGCGAGCCAAATTGGAGAATTTCGGAGTGGCTCGATCTATGGAGGTGTGGTTTGAAGGGGGACTACTTTGACTCACTCAGATGAGATAATTTCAAAATTATATTGAGAGAGCAGTGCATCCTGCCTAGATTTGAGGCTAAGACATAACATAATTTAACCTATGCAAGAAATTGACACGATCACCTTGTAGTTGGACACATGTCACTATTTATTGGTCCACATGTCAATCGATGATTAGATAAAGTCCATGTGGCTTCTTGGTCCATGCCAACGCCAAATGGAGATTGACATGTGACAAATCCTTCTCGCGTTGACCCAATTACCCACACTTAGAAATCATTTCCTATGAAGATCTTCAAAGAATCTATGGAGTGGTGTATCTTGCTTGATTTCATTGGTTGATTTCCCTTTTGTGCTAGGGCCTTAGCCTTTGTGTATACTTCCTTGTACATGAGCTTTGTCTCTTTGTTTTGTGTTCAAGGGATAGTTATTTAAACTAGCAAAGGTACATAAGTCTTGTCCATGTGCAAATTCTTTAAAATTTATATAAGGACTATCTCAGTGCACGAGGCTTCTGCCACTATGGGATTTAAGAAGGGTTAGATGTTCTCAACTTTACCCCCACAAGTGGAGGAGTTGTTTCCGCAAAAAAAAAACTTACTCATATAAATAGAAACATCAGTAGTAAACTTTTGTGCAGAAATAGTAGTAAATACTAGAAATGTTAAGTTTGTGCATTCCTAGGTGGGGAGAGGAGGATTCTGTGAAATGGAGTGGTCTCAAGATGCAGGGATTCACAGTTTGCGCTTTCTATGAGGTCTTGCCACGAAGCATGGATGAAAATTTTCTTATTAAGCGTTTTTGGAGGTTGAAAGCGCCTTTAAAAGTGGTGTTCTTTGCATGGGTCATGATGCATGAGGCCATCCTTTTGGTGGACAACTTAAAGAGAGAATGTTTTTTGTATGGCCAATTTGATTTTGTATATGCACCAGTCAAAAAAAAATAAATTTGATGTTGTATACTCACAGGAGGAATCGGTCAGTCACCTCTTTTTACATTGCCTGGTTGCGAGGGTCCTTTGGAGCTTGCTTTTTTCTTTTCTTTGCTTGGGTGTGTAGTGGTTCATGTTGAGTTCTCTTATTGAGTTACTTAGGGGTTGGTGGGGTGGCTTGGGCATAGAAGGGGTAGGGAGGTATGGGACACTGCCCCTTTGTGTGTCTTATTTGGTGCATCTGGAAGGAAAAGAATGGGAGGAATTTTGAAGGGAAAGTGAGGCTGGCTCCGGAGTTGAAAGGGTTTTTTTTTCTTTTCTTTTTTGGATAAATGAGTTGAAAGGAATGTTGATATTGCTATTTGCTGCCTTTTTTTTTTTTTTGGACTGTGCAGTGTTTTTGTACGTCTACCTTTTTCTTTTTTGCATCTTTACCAAGAGAAAAATGTTGTTAACTATAACAAGTTAGTGACGTTGATTATTTTCTGTAAAAATTATTAGAATGCTAAAATTAAAATTTAGACAACATAAATCTAAATCATAGGGATGTGAGGAGTTTGCTTTTCTCCTTGTTTGGTTGTAGTATGGTGATGGTGGCTTCAATTAGGGAGGTTTTCACAGGATGGAAGAGTACTTGAATTAAAAAAGAGTTGAGGATAGCTTGGATGATGAGTCCCTTACGTCTTGTGTGATAATTATAAAGGGAAATGAAAAGAAGGACTTTTGATGAGACGGTCGCAAAGATAATTTTTTGAGGGTTCTTTTCTTTTGGATAAATGAATTATCCTATGTGTCTAAATATATTTATGGATTTTTTAGGGGGTCTTAGGCTTTAATTTTTGTAACTGGTTCTCTTTATTTTTGTAATTATGGATTCACCCTCTTCTTGCGCCTTGTTAATATATTGGCTTACAATTTACTGATAAAAAGAAAAGAAAAAACTCTGTGAAACTCCACCCCATTATTATATAATATAAAAGTAATTAAGAAATGTAAAATTTGTCTGCTTCTAATTGCTTCCTTTCAATAGTCTTTCAAAATATAGACGTTTATTAAAAGTATGTTCACTAATGCTTACCCAATTGACACTTTGGATCAATTAAAAAAAAAACTGTGTTCCTTAACTTACAAAACTGCATCTAAATAAAATCAAAGTTACTTTAAGAATTTTTAAATAAAAAATCCACAGGCTTATTTGAAATTGAAATTTCTTTGGAAATGCATAGAAGTGGATGAAAAGTATATTATTTGGAAAACTAGTTTTGTGAATGACTTATTCAGCATATATTGGAAGTTTTTATTTTAATATATTTGGAAGATTCTATGCCAAACCCCCTACTTTCTTTGGTGGTTCTAAAAAAAAAGATTCTTCCTTTTTTTTTTTTTCCCTTTTCTAAATGAGTTCTTCCTTGAATCTATGTATCAGTTGCATATGGAAATTTTGTTAAAAAATGGTACTTGTGTTTTATCTTGAAAGGTAACATTAAAATGCTATCTAGTGGAAGGGGTTGTTGTTTCAAAATTACAAATTTATAAAAAATAAATGTGAGTTGAAATGGATATATTATTACATGAAATACTTTTCTTGACTCACAACCATGTTTCTTAGTAATAAATTATTGTGTGCAATAATAATGACATTAATACACACACATGGCGTGTATGTATGTGTGCACATATATACATAAGATGGTTTGGACCCACTTTGTAGTGACCAGTAAGGCTTTTGGTACAATAATAATACAATATTAAGAGGTCTTCTCTAGGGAAAAAAGTTTTTAGTAAAAACAATAGGAGAAAATTTTGGACCAATGCACATCAAATTTTTTTTTGATAACTCCAATGCACAACACTTTTTAAATATTGAATTTAAGACTGCCTAGCAAAATAGGAATTCTAATTTTTGTTGCATATTTTCTAACGCCATTTGTTCTTGCAACAATCAGGTATATAACTATTTTTTGCACTATTTATTCCATGTGGGACTTTATCCTCACACATGACCTCAAAATTCTCCTAATGAATAGTGAACATTTTAAAACAATTCACTCTTTCATGATTCATTCTTTTTTTTTTTGGGGGGAGCGGGGGGCAATTTTTATTTTTTGCATATAGCATCCATAAGATGATTTTGATCTAGCTTTTTTAATGGAAGCAGTGGATTACTGGTCTTCTATTAAGATGTTAGCATGGCTTTGCCTTCCTTTAACTTCTATTTGATTTCTTTTATTTTTTTTCACTTTTGATCAACAATGATAAGAATTTGTACACTTGACTCCACCCCTCTCTTTTAGATTCCTTACCAGCACTTGACCACTATGCTACAATAGTTTTTTCATTTTTTTTGGCGTGGCGGAACCATCTATGGTTGGGGTGGGGGGAGCTAATTCACAGTGAAGAAGCTTTGATAAGATTATTGATTTTACTTCTTGATTGACAATGATAAGAATTGTACACTTGACCCTACCACTCTATTTTAGATGCCTTACAAACACTTAACCACTATGCTACAATAGTTTTTTCACCTTTTATTATTTTATAATTACAAGAATTCATTGAAGAGTGCCCAATAGTGGTTTTTTTTTTCACACTTTGATTACTTTTTCATTTTTAGCAAACTAACAGGTGGAGTCCACTCCACATTTTCCAAATTTTAAAATTTCAACAACCTTTCAGGATCAAGGGTAAATATTAACTTTTCAACTTATAAAAAAATGTAAATATTAACTTTTCAAATGTTTTATACAACATTTGAGGCTAGAGGGTAAACCTTTAAAAGTCCTAGTTCGGTGCAGTTAATCATTTTCGAATTGATAACAAGAGCAACTTGGGTGGCATTATTCACATTCCCTGGACCTCGGGGTTGTGTTGATACATAGAATTCATTCATATTCAATCAAAATACTGATAATTGAGGATGGGGTATTTTCTACTTAAACCCTAAGAGTCTAAGACAAACTTTTAAATAGAGAGAACGAGAATATTTTTGAGAGGGAAAAAGCCAGGATTTCAGAGAGGAGATCATTTTAAAGAGAGAGAGAGAGAGGGAGAGGAAGTGGGAGTGGGGTGGGGGAGTCATTGTTTTGGTGAAGGTTTTAGATCCGATGGAGAGAAGAAGTGAGGCGAGGAAGAAGGAGAAAAAAATGAAGGTGGTGGTGTGATGGTGAAGTGAGATTCTTGTTATGATGGGTTTGGGTTGGAGAGAATTAGTGACAGAATTATTTATCTGGAACTTTATTTTGTTTCTCCTTCTATTGTTACCAATAATTTGGCATTTTGAAGTTTTATGTTTTATTTTTGCCTTCTCTTCCTTTGTCTTCCTCTACCAATTTTTGTGCGCATGCATGCATTTATATGCTAATGCAGCCACATTGCTTATAGTTTCTACTGTTTATTTTTCCCTCAGGCCATTCTTCAATTTTTCTTGGATTTTGGAGAGCTGGTTCTACATGATGCTGATCCTAGTCTGAGGACATTTTTCCGTTCATGCCTGAGCCGGTAAGAAACAAGGATAAAACTAAGTTACAGTAATTATTTGTGATGATTTTCTCTCCAGGAGAAATTCTTAATTTAAGTGACCAGTTAATGTTTAGTTGTATCAATATATTTTTTATATGATAGTTGTGAGTTGTAGTTCAAATTCCTCTGCTTTATCGAAAGAATTAAAAAGAAAAATGTGGAAACTATGTTCGCTAGTGCCAAGACAAGAATAGAGAAGAATATACCGTTTTAGAGGAAATAGATTCGAAGCACAGTTTTTCCCTAGTTTATTATGAAGAGAAACCATAGAGAAAGTTACAGGTGTTCTCATCTGTATATCTGTGGCTTTTGCATACGAACCCCAGACTCTGATTGGTCCCTGTTACAATTTCTCTTGAAAGTTGGATCCCTTTATGTGGATTGGACTGAACTATGGACTATCGTATTGGATGAAGCAGCATCAAATTTAAGAAATTTGCATGGTTTCACTCATCAATACTGTATGTTGCATGAATGCAACTTCAGACATGGATTTACACGACATGAATGCCCTAGTGTGATAAATTCTCATAAAATTAAACACAGACATGAATAGGATGTGGCAACACTAATGCACACCCAACATATATTTTGGATTTCTATGCATATATCCTCCAATGCATGTCTAGGTGTTTGAGACACGGAGTCATGTTCATGTGAATGAGTGCATGACAGTTTTATGTCAATTTCCTTGAGAAACCAAAGTTCAGAGCAGCATACAGGATAACTAAAAAAAGTAAAATACTACTAACAACATGTCTACGGGAATGACCCTTGTATATGAAGTGATTGAATTTTTTCTCAGTAAAAGTCATCTTTAGACATTTGATATTATTCATTTCAGAATAATGTCATTTGATTTGTCTGTCTCTTTTAGACATTTGTTTATCCTGCTTTTTTTCTATATTGATATCCCATCTCTTAAAGTGATATATTTTTAAATATAAATTTGATAGTCACCGTACACCAATTTATTTCTAATGTTGATTGCAGTGAGTTTGCAGACCCTATTGTTGCAGAAGCAACGCTGGACTTTCTGAATGTGAATAAGAGAAAGCTTCTAACTTCTTTTCCTACCTTACTTCCACAGGTATGATCTCAATAAAAAAATTTGTTCTTTGCTAATATCGTTGTAGGAATATACGATCTTGGAGATGTCAAATTGAAGGAAAATATAGATTTGAAAAACAGTGTAGAGAAAACTTCAGTTTAATGTTGTAACTTAATATTTCATGATTCAACTGTTAGATATATTAATTTAACAAGAAACTGTCTATATTGCTTTGTAACTAGTGTAATATATGTGATTTTAATATTCTATAAGCTGAATAGCATTGTCCTGCCGAGGGAACTGAGTGGAATGCCTTGCATAGAATTGTTTTCATATAGTCTGATGTCGGCTAGAACCATATATACCCATCCGGAATTACTCACACACACATGCACGCATGCACACCTTCCCATATTATCTAATCTGAGCCCGAGTTGAATCCTGATATGGCATACTGAGTATGACTAAGATAGGGGCCCATATGGATTAGCCTAACTAAAATCATGCATCATCACACATGCTTATTAAACTAAAAAAATGTCATAATGATTGTCCCTCACCATGTTAGTCTATGTTTCTTTTTGGTCTTCCCCTTGTCACTGTAGTACCTTCAACTTGAACCAATGTACTCTTCCTTGGTAGTTTATATATTGGTCATTTTCCATCATCTTGTCCTTAAATTGGTGTTGCTTCCGCTTCTTATAACTGCTTTCATCCTTTTTTTCCCCCTGTTTAGTCCAGTTGCTTTCGTCTCTTTTTGTTGAGTTATTTATGATGACACTATACTCTCCTTCACTCTTAATTCTATGGGTGACAAACTTCTCAAATTTTGGATCAGCGTAGCATCAACTCCTACTTTTGGGCATGATGTCTGCCCAAACTCATTCGGACCCAAACTAGGCACAGTCTAATTCTGTCCAAATGATTGGTCAAATAAGCTAACATTTGAGTGACATGAGGTGAATTCTGAACTTTATATGCATTTTGCTTCCTACAAACCTGCAAATTTTAGCCACATAGGTTCACCTCAATGACAATTAAGCAAATCTAAAAGGTAGTGCCATAATAATGTTAGATCAGCAATGTCTCTAAAAGCTTAAACTGTTAGAGAATAAGCCAATAATGTATATCAAGCTCTCAACACGCCCCCTCATGTGTGACTCTGGACTCGCATATGAAGAGACAAAGAAATCAAAGACAAATGCAAAGTAGAAGAGAATGCAAATGCAAATGCAAATGCAAATAGAGAGATTTGAATCCAAGACCAAGGTTCAAAATATTATTTCGATGTACAGTTTCGGTCTGTCCGGAAATGGAAACATTTCGGAAACGTTTCGGAAACATAATGGAAACGGAGAAAAAATTGGAAACATGTGGAAACATAACTTAAAATTTATTTATTTATACAAATAAGCCTATTTATTAAATATTTGTGCATGTTTAAGGCATATACATCATATTCATGATAAATGACATGATAGATATATACTATGTAATATCCACAAATTAGATAATTTGATACAAGTTAAATATAAAATAAAAAGTAAAATAAATAGCGATTTAAACTTATTATAATTAGTAACTTAGTATTAAAATAGTTGTTTCTCTACACTTTATTTCTCCTACGACTTTTCTATTATTTTAGGAAAAATAATAGAAATATATCTTCTTGTAATTTTGAGTCTTAATCCTTGAAAAATAAATAGATATTATTTTTTACTAACTTCTAGAATTATTGTTGATATAAAAGAAATGTTTCCTCTGATTCGGTATGTTTCCATTAGTTTCGGTATGTTTCTACGGAAACAATTTTGTTTTTATGGAAACATGTGAATTTCGATATTCTATTAGTATTTCGTTTCGGTTCCCTGAGAAACTGAAATGTTTCGGCCGTTTCGATGGAAAAGAAACGAAACTTTGATCCTTGTCCAAGACCTCTCACAACCAAGGCTCTGATACCATGTTAGATCACTAGTTGCTCCAAAAGCTTAAGCTGTCAGAGAATGAGCCAACAACGTATATGCTCTCAACTAATCATACTTCGCTTGAATCAGATTCATGTTAGGATTGCTTTAGGCAGTGTTAAGATGTCAATAACTGTAGCTTATCGAGACTATTGATGATCTCTTTAAGTGTTAACATGCATGGACAGACTTATCAAAAAAAAAAAAAACATGCATGGACAGTGGAGATACAAATATAGCTCCAATAATGAAATCTTTACTATTGTATTTTCTACTACTCATGGCTCAAAATTTTCTGTTGTAATTCATATCATTGATGGGTACAGATTTTCAGATTGAGAAGTAGAAAAAAGGAATACGAATATCAAATATTATTAGACATAATTGTTCTCTAATCTCAATCATGCATTTGCAGTTTTTTCCGTTATTGCTGAAGCTGATTGCGTGGAATGGAGAGAAGTAAGCTCTTCCAAGTCAACCTTATGTTTTCCTTTCTTAAATAAAAGGTTTAGTCAAGTGGAATTTTTTTCTTTCTAATTAATTTTATTCATATGATGTTAGTTAAGATTGGTTCACTCTTTGTGATCACTTTCTTCACACCTTGATATCTGTATATTACTTTTTATATAATCCAGTCATTGCTGATCAGATGTAAATTTGCATGTTGGAGCTCTTTCAAAGCATTCCTGTCAATAATAAAAATTATACTTATCGAAAAAATTTCAAAGTTAATATAATTGCTCATATGTTTTTCTCAATTTTTTGCTGATTAAAATATTGTCTCTTTTTCGGACAATTTTTTAAACCCAGACCAATTGTGGAACTGTAAAGGAGACTGGATTAAAAGTCAGTTTAATCATCATGCTGACAGAGTTGGATCAACTTCATAATTATAAAAATTAATGAATATTAAATATTAAAATAGATAGAAAAAAATTACTAAGAATATATAAAATATTGCAGACTTTACTGATATTTTCCAACATTTTTTTAATAGTAAGCTTTAGCAATTTATGAAGTAACATAACATTGGAACATTTTGATTTGTTTATGCACTTCTTTCAAAGGAATGCAAATTTCAAACAATATTAGTAGAAACTTTTCTTTCTTTTAAGGTTTTACATTTCTTGATATAATTTTAAAACTTATAAATTTTAGTGTAATTTTAAATAAATTTGAAGTTTCAAGAGACCAACTTTTATTTATAAAAAGAAAGGTGAAATTTCAATACTCACGAGTCACGACTCAGTTTGTCTAGTATTCAAACTTGAATCTAATTTGAGTATCAAATATCACTGAACATGACAATATACATACGAAAAAGAAAAAAAATCGATTGGAAAGCCTTATTAGAAACAATCTTGACTATGTCACAGATAGAAAAGATGTGGAAAAGAGAGAGAAAGAGTAGTATGATCAAAATTCAAATGATGAAATGGATTAAGTTCCGTTGTCGAAGTTTATAGTGAATGCCACAATATCATATCTATGCTTGAGAAAAAAGAAAACCACTGCTTAAAAGCTTGTAGATGCTTAGTACTTTGGGTTAATTTGGCCCTAATGTTTTAATTTCCATCGGAAGTCAGAGAGTCATCCAAGCCATTGAACATGTCATTGTCATGATAGCCACATTGGTATATCCCACTTGACTTGCGAAGTCCATTGATGCAATCTAAGTTACAAAGCAGAAAGCACAGACACATCTCCAAGGTTAGAGTGTCGGTGATGGACACATTTGGGACATGGACACATTTTAGATACACTTGGGATATATGTCAGGTTTATTTTTTATTTTTTAAAATTTTGGAAGGGACAAGCTACCTGACCTCAAGACATGTTGGGGACACGCTAGGCTCTTTTTTTTTTTTTTTTTGAAGTAAGGGAAGGGGTAATTTCTTTTTTCCCAATGTTAGGGCACTTGAAATTGCAAATCTATCACTTGATGATTTGTGGATTTTTTTTATTCCTAAGTTGATTGAAATGATATTAGAATTGGATTAGATGATTATATATTATTCAATGTTTCCCTGACATAACCGTGTCCTACTTTTTTGAAAAGTCTCATGTTGGCAATGTCCTTATCGTGTTGTATTTCTATTTCTTAAGAGTCTAAGCATTGCATCCTAGCTAGTTACACCATGGCCCTACAAATCAAACACTGCAGCCTTGGGATTGAGGGCCCCCTAATTGGCTCTGAGCCTGCAGCGGCGCAGCCCAAACAACTACAGTCCCAATGCTGCCATGGACCTCTATATAAGGCCTATTGTTGCCCATTTTTGAAAGAACCACATTCTCTATTCAAATAGTTCATTGTCACTACACCTCCTGCTCCCTTCTCAGTACAATTTGCTTTCCCCTTGGGTGGGCCTCCTCAATCATCTCACGATCTTATGTCCTACCTCTGCCATCTCAGCAACATTTAAAACAATATGCATTGCTAATTATATTCGTATTCGAAGTGCCTATATTAATACGAGCACCTAGATGCATGCTTATATACGTGCCTATATGACCTCATATATCTATTCACATACATACACGACATGCATTTTCTTAGTTATGGGAGAGATCATGGGTTTACGCTCCTATACTCAATTGCGTGTTAGATCCCTAGATCAACTAGTGAGGAGACCATCTTCTTGGCAAAAAGAAGGGCATCTGCTCTTGAGTGTTTTTTAGGCCGCTTCTATCCTCCTTGCGTCTGGATGCTTGGTTGAGGAGGTTTTCTTTCAGGATTTATAATTTTATTATTTCCATTTTGTGCCTTGTGTATTTTCCTTAGTTGAAGGATTTCTCATCCTCCCTTTCGTTGTATCTTTCTCTTAATAAAATTTAGTTTCGTATCAGGGTTTGGGGGTTTAACGTCAAACAAGTGGAGCCTTAGTGAAATTTTATCATTGTGAGATTGAGATTTTTTTTTTTGTTACATAGTATGGAAAGGTGGATCTAGAAGAATGCTTTAGTGATACCTTTGATTCAACCAGCTATTTACATGTGCAAGAGAGGGTATTGGCTAACTTTCACATGTCTGTTTTGCTCTGCAGATTAGAAAAATCATTTTTAAAGGTGTTTCCAGGATTGATGTCTCCTGGGTCATTTCTTCCACTATTCCCATCACTCGTTGACTTACCAAGTGAGTTAATTTATCTGGCTTCTCTACTAACTACTTTGTGCTGTTTCTCCTTGTCTTTGTTTGATTGTCTCAATAGTCTATTGGCTCATTTTACCATTGGAGCTTTACATAACCTACTTACAGTCTGCCCATGTTTTTGTCCTATTTAATTACGACCTGTTGGCCTAGTCAAATGGGTTGGCACCAAGAGGCCTCACTTGAAAGATGTAGGAAGTTTAAAATTTGTCAAGGCACATGAGATTCTTTTACCATTTGACAATAGAAAGAAGAGTATCCATGACTTGTGAACATCCTGATGCTTACTGGATGGTCTCATTTTGGTTCCTTTATCACTTGCAGGCATCGTTGGCCACACAGTTGAATACAAAGTTAGAAAACGCTTGATATAACTTGATCAAACTCAGAAGCTGTTTTTTTTCCCCCTTTTTTTTGACCTATTTGTTCTTAATTTGAGTGGCGAGCATTTATTTACCTTAGGAGTTTTGAACGAACAAATTAGCATTTCAAATTCTAGAAATTAATCTTTGTCATGTCTTGATGCTGCCTTCCTTATTTCAGATGTGCTTCCTCTCATCTTCTAAAAGCTTTACCGTGTAACGCATCCTCATGATCACCTGACTGTTTGTTGGTTACTTTTTTTTTTTTTGAATGTTTTCTTGTCTAAAGATTTTCACGAGAAAAGGGTGTAGTTCTCCCACTTGTCTTTCATACAAGTTTTTGCAAACTTTTGATTCTTCTTCAGTTGTTCTACTTGCTTTTTCTTAAAAGATGTGTTTTCTTTTACATTGTAGTCCATTCATTCTCATCTTTATTTCTGTTGAAAGCTTGATATACATTGCTGGCCCATTCGTTAATAACTTAAACTTTTGGAGCAATTGGTGATCTAACATGGTATTAGAGCCTTGGTTATGAGAAGTCTTGAGTTCAAGTATCTTTATTTGCATGTAATCCTTGTTTGCATTTGCATTCTATTCTACTTCGCATTTGTCTTTGATTTCTTTGTCTCTCCACGTGTGAGTCCGGGGTCGCACGTGAGGGGGAGTGTTGAGAGCTTGATATGCATTGTTAGCCCATTCTCTAACAACAAGCTTTTGGAGCAATTGGTGATCTAACAATTTCTAGTCAGAGAAATCCCTCATGAGATTAAATATAGTTTGTGGCCTTTTCTTTTTATGGGAATTGAAGGCGAAGATTTAAAAAATTCTGGGATTAGCTTGTTCTTTTAGTTAAAATCCTGGGATTTCAAAATTCTGTACCAGCTCAAAATGACACTGCTTGCTTGAATTAAAAATATTTTCTATAACCCCAGTATTCAATGAATCCCACGACTTACAAACTCAGCAGGATTCTGATTCTTATAGATAAACCCTCATCAACTCTCTCCACGTATTCCACATTCTGTACCAGCTCAACTCTCCCCACAAGTTACAAACAGCAGATCATTCCACATTCTGATCTGCTGTTTTCTAGGTTATCATCATTGACGCCTCCTTACCCTTTCTCCTTCTTCTCCATATGCCAGACATGGTAGTGCTACTAGTCTAGGGGTGCTATCTCGGTTTTCACTCATAGCCACTTATGCTGCTTGTATAGTACATGTCAGGGATTGCTCAGCCACTTGTGCTGCTTGTATGGCTGGAGATCACCAATGAAATTGTTTTAGGTAGTTGGTCCTCTATGTATCGATTAGGAGAAAGCCTATGACAAAGTTCCTCGAGTTATAATGTGGTGGGTTTTTGAAAAGGAATCATAAAACAATATATCAAAATAATAAAAGACATGTATGATGGGATTGTGACAATAGGATAATTGTTGGAGAAATAAATGAATTTTTGATCGCAGTAAGCTTACATCAGGGTCAATATTAAGTCTTTACTTTTTTTCTTTAATAATGGATGAACTGACGAAGCATACATAGGACAGAATTCTATGGTGTATGCTTTTTGCTGATGACATTATTTTAATTGATGAAACTATAAGATAGATAAATGTTAAATTAGAGGTTTGGTGAGTGGATTTAGAATTTAGAGGGTTCAAGATAAGTAAGACGAAAACTGAATATATTATGTGTAACCTTAGTAAAATTAGGAGCACAAATGGGGATGTAGTAAATATTGAAAATCAAGATATAATTAAAAGTTAAAAAGCTCGTTTTCTTAGTTTACTTATCAATCGGGAACGAGAAATTAGGAATGATGTTACTTGTAGAATCTAAAAAGCACGGACACGGGACACATATACGACACGACATAGACACATGGGCACAACATTTCTAAAAAAAAAATAGGACATAGATACGTCAAAGACAAGTTGAATATCTATTTTTTATTTTTTGTATGACCAAATAATAAAAACTTAACATTATTTCAATCAAAATTGACATAAAGACACAAATCAATAATACTCAAAATAACAAAGTCATTAAATAAAAAATTAAGAATTTCTTTATTTAATCATTAACATCTATGATTCAAGTTGCAAAACAAATTTACTAACTATTACATAGAACTTGTGTGTGTGTGTGTGTGTGTGTCTCTATACATATATGTGTGTATATATATATATATATAACCAATAAAAATGGTAGGGAATAAAATGAGAAAAATCTAAAAAAAAAGAAAAAAATAAAATGCGTCCAACATGTGTATGAAATTCAGAAAAAATGAAAAAAGGATACTCTTTGTTTTGCATGTCGACACGCCAAAATAAAGTGTCTGTGCTTCATAGTATAGAATTAAAATAGCATGAGTTAAGCAGAGGAGTGCGTCTAACGTATTGTGTGATTGATATATACATTTAAAATTGAAAAGTAAATTCTTGAGAATAGATATCAGACCAGCGATGCTAAATAGAATAGAATGTTGGACAGTTAAGAAACAACGTGTTAATAAACTGAATGTGCTCGAAACAAATATGTTGAGATGGATGCCTGGTAAGAGGAAAACAAATTATAAATGAATATGAGATGATAGGAGTAGCGCCTATAGGAGATAAAATGAGAGAAAATCTATTAAGGTTGTATGGCCATGTACAATGAGGACCGCAGTAAATGCACCAGTAAGGAAGAGTGATATGGTTCATATTAATGGTCATGCGAAGGGGTAGGAGAGATCAATATTAACTTTGGTAGAAATGGTACAAGAAACAAGGTATGACAATCTGTGGTCCTAACTGAGGGGATGATCTTAAATAAAGTAGAATGGTGAGTTAGGATTCATATAACCGATCTCATATAGTTGGCATAAGACTTTGTTGAGTTGAGTTGGTCCTCTATGCCCTCTATTTCAGAAGTTAACCCAGCAGAAGCTTAAGGCCTGGGATTGACCATTTCCTCCACAATATCTAGAGGTTGGGATCAGTTCATCTTTGGAGGGGATTGCAATGTGGTTATTTCTTAAATTCTATATCCATTCTCTCATTTTCTGTGGAAAGTGCTGCTCCAAAGCAGGATTCTTAGCAGCTCTGCGAAGCCTTGAATCCAAAGATCCCCTAGGCTCTGCAACGAATCAGTTCATCTCCTGGATTCCTGGAACATTAGGGCTTTGGGCTCAAGTTTGTAGTTCTCTAGGCCCCTCCGTTGGCTTGTAGTGGATGTTGTTGCTCATGAAGCATGCTTACTCTGCTGGTTTTCTTTGGTCTTTTTTATTTTTTATTTTTTAATGTTTGTCTGGGTTCTTGTTTCGTTTCTCTTTAGTTTATTTATTTATTTTCTTGCTGTTTGGCTCTGCCGAAAGAGAAAACATAATGTTTTATGGGCATTAATTGTGTCAGAATGAATCAAAAATCTATTTTACTTCATATTAGTTAATTATGTTATTTGATTTTTCATCTGCATTAGTATTGGTGGTGGCCTTGGAGAGGGTGGAACGTAGCTCAGGATCACTAATTGGCAGCAGCATAGCTTCAATCCAGAAGAGTACGGCTCCTGAGGTTATTTTTGAAACTTCTGATATACAAGTCCATTGACAATTTGGCACATATAATACAATTTAGGACACTCATCACTGGATGCAGATGCTCCTTGCACTTATGGATGAAGCATATACTGGATCAACCATAGGGGATGAGGGGGCTGACTCTGAGTCTGAAGATAGCAATACAATGGCTGTAGCTGATCCACTGTTTCTTGAGCTTCTTAAAGATGAGAATGATGGCCTTGCTGTATGTTCCCTTGTCTTAACTTTATATTGCATTTTGGGAGCATCCAATGCATGGATAAATTGCAAATTATAATAAACCAAGTTATTCTGTTAGTCATTGATATAATTAATCCCAAATAATGTCATACAATTACAAGGATCAAGTCACTACTAACTATTGTTGCAAATTTGCTTGATGTATGACTTTGGTTTTCCAGGCTGTACACTTGGATGCTCCAATTTACTAAACTCTCTTTCTTTTTTTAGCATTTTTATGCCATACTACTGAGCTTTTATGTACCATTCCTCCTCTTTCCTAAAGTTAATGTCTACTAAAAAAAATCAGTGTCTAGGAATCACATTAAATGCATTCACACCTATTGATTATATATTAATCTTTTACTTTTTCTTAATTGTGTGTAGGCTTTATCTTTATCTTGTAATTTACCTTGTAGCACAACTTTATAGTGGGAAATTCAAGAATAACTACTCATTGACTTTTGACATGGACAGTAAATTTGGGGCTTGTAAAAAGGGAAAGGTGGGCTATAATTTTGGGACAAAGGAAGTGATGAACTAGATAAAACATCCTACCTGTTAGCAAAGACTTTCTTTCCATAATTACAAGTTCACCATTGTTACTCAGTACATAGTGTTAGATTTAAACTCCTGACAGCCTTTTTTCATATCATGATTTTTGATTCTTGATTGTTTCAAATAGCAGGACCTATCTCCGCTGGTCAGACTCTTTCAAATTTATATATGCTAAAAATATTGTAGATATACTTTGGCCCGATTACATGTAGGCCCCATCTACATCGAGGGTTTACACTTACCTCCCCTGTGAGATATCGGGTAGATTGTGTCGGCAGAAGTGATAAATTTACTGTATAACATTATTTTATAATGTTTTGTTTTTTGGAAAAAAAAATGAATACAAGAATCAGCAAATGTGTAATGCATAGTTTCCCACCACATCTCCCTCACAGTCGACCACCACTACCTCTCTGCAAATCAAATCAAAAGCTGACTCATTTAAAAATTCATATTGATGGACCATTAAAATAATAAAAGAAAAGAGTCAACAGAATTGGAGAAAGAGAGGGGAGGCTCCACAAATGAACCACCAATGTAGCACTGTTAGTGGAAGTTGAACTACACCACTGTTCTGTTTCTTCTGCACTTCTCACTCTCTTTCTATATTGTCTCTTTAAGCTAAAAGCATCATGACCAACCATGTTAAGCCATATCTATTGCCATGTGCACACTGTAGAGTGTGCCATTGCCCCCACATTCTCCTTACCCCAATGAAACACTACAAACTCAACCACCATCACTTGATTTCTTCTCCCCCACTCCAAAAACCACCTCAGTAATTGATCAACAACCCCCATAAATTACCATTATAACCACTTCTATCACAACACCAGTCACTACCACTGATCTTCATCACATCTCTAATTGAAGCTAATCTTCAATAAAGATCAAGCTACAGATTGTATCAATTGAGCTCGAGGTTTGTCGTCGATCATGTCATAGCATCCAAACAAAGCATGACCTCCTAAAGCGAATGTCCTGACCACCTTTTCCTTTGTAATTTGTAACTAGATCTCAAAATTTAAAATTTCAGTTTCTTATATCCCTATCTTTTGTAGAGAGAGAAGTTGGAGAGAAGTGATTTTGGGAGAGAAATCCCATCTCTCATAAGAATCCAATCCATTTAAAACTAAAAAGAGAGAGAGAAACAAATAGAGGGAGAGTGTTTTCCAAACTAGCCAATTTGATCTAACTCAATTGATTTAATCCATGAGAGAGAGAGAGAGAGAGAGAGAGAGAGAGAGAGAGAGTATGGATTGGTTATTGTGAAACTTATGTTTTTTAAGCACTTGTTTGTGGCAGGTGGCTGTAGTTGCTATGTTGGGGGATTGGACTTTGGCAAGGTTGGGCTATAGTCTTGTGAATTGTTGGGGTGGTTCTGGTAATGTTTGTGACGATGACACTTGGGACTATTTGGAAGATTTAGGCAAAGGTGGTCTTAATAATGGTGGTGTGATAACGATCATGGCTGCCAGAGAAGGAAGTTGTAAAGAGAGGAATCCACTGCACTCATGGTGTTTGACAGTGGTGGTTCAATGGACGGTGAATCGGTGATGATGGTGGAGGTTCTGGGATGACGTATGGAGCAATGGAAATTTTTGTGTGTGTGTGAGAGAGAGAGAGAGAGAGAGAGAGAGAGATGGGTATGTAGGGCAGACAAAGTGCTGAGGATGGTATTGGAGAAGCCAAAAAAGAGAAAGAAGAGGAGCATTTTGATGTGGCAATATGAGCAGTCCATGCTTACATCTCAAGATTAAGTCTACCTAACTTTTATTTTATTGTTTATTTTTTATTCAACTTTAACTAAGGGTACAATAGACATTTTGAACTTCCATAATTTTTGTTGAGGGAAAATTGGCAATCCACTGCTCCAGATTCAGTCAAGTTGTGGGGCTATGAATGTTTGCATTGGAAATTAAAAAAATCCTCTACCCTGTTTGAAAATTTTGTGCTGATTTCAACCAAATCTGTTCGGCCAACTAATGGTTGATTTCGATTAACTGAAGGGAGAATCCGTTACCCACAAAAAATAAAATAAAAGGTAGGGGAAGCCAATGTAATTTCTCAAATTGGAGGGACCTATAATTGGGTTAAAGTACAAGAGAGGTTAGTATAATCTATCATGTATCTGATGATGTATGCTAAATAATTTTGGGTTTCCACATTGCAGAAGCCATTTTTAAAGAAATGAATGACTGAATTGGATGGTTAACAATCTAATTGATGTTTCAGGAACGCCATTGGACCTCTACTAGGATGGCTGCAGCACTCCAGGTTGCAACTAATACCCCTCAGTCCGATAGACTGAAACAAGCACTCAATATGGCACCTCGGCTTCTTGATGTGTATTTTACTGTAGCAATGCGTGAAGTCGATGATTGTATGTAGAGACCTATTTTCAATCTTAATATTTGCATGACATCATCTTTTTCATTGTAGAGGAAACTTGTCTTCCATAGAATATGCAAAAGAAAATTAATTGAATATCTTGTGCTTTGGATAGTATTTTTGAAAATTTTGTTTTATTGCAGCATTAATATGTGCATTGATTCCCCTAATTATGGCGAGAAATGCCACACTATTTCGAGACAAAATTTTATCTTATCAGGTAAATATGTAACTTTGAAAAGAATTGTAGTTTGTTTTACAGTTCTTTTTTATTTTTTTCCTCTTAGGTTTTGATTGGCAAAAATACAATGAGATACACAGAGATATAGATCCTGTGATACCTGGACATGAAATAGGATTGAAAGCTTGGGAGTCTTAATTTTTTAGGCCACAATCCTACTTATTTTTATGCAAAGAATTTTATCCATAGACCATTTTTCTTGCCTTAACTTGGAATTTTTTCTGTTCATAGAGTCACTGGTTGTGTTTTCTTGCTACGCAAATCTGTGTACATCTTTCTTGCAAATATAACAATGCATTATCAAGAAAGGAAAAAAATTACTAAGAACTATCGGCGTAGATTTGATGTATTTTAATAGCATTGCTTTGGTAATTTAAATGTGACCCACAATGAACAAGCTTGTTTATTGAATACTGACACCCATTTGTGTTCCCCTATTTTTGTTTCCTCTTTTCCTTTGCTAAGTTTGAATTATAAATTTTTTGGTTTTATTTTATAAATTATGTGCAATATGTTTTCTAGATGTTGAATGACCTTTGGTACTTGAAATATTCATGATAAATTGCAACTTGAGTGGCTTTTATTAGGGGGACTCACGCATCTTAGTTGTATCATTTTTAGGTCCAAAAGAGGCTCTTAGAGTTCATGCTTGCTGCATTTCATCGATCTCCCCATTTCATTGCACTTCTGAAGGTATTCCCCCCTGACAAAATCTTTCTTTTGTACTTAATTCTAAACCAATTGTGTGGAAGCCATATATTGAGAATAACTGATGCTACTTCTCTCAAAGTAATGCCTATATCTAAAAAAGGGAAGCTGGAGTGTGAATAGAATGGGATACTCTTGGTTTTGCAAGTCTTTAATATGCATGCATGAAGCTAAAATTCTCGTGTGTTCCATTTTCCAGCTTGTGAACTGTTTTCTCTTTTATTTGAATGGTAGTGATTGTTGCTTCAATTGGCATAAATATTTAATTTTTTAGACTAGTTCTTAAGATTTTATCTTATATGAATTGCCGTGACATTTTTATTTA
Organism: Nyssa sinensis; assembly: GCA_008638375.1. Taxonomy (NCBI): domain Eukaryota; kingdom Viridiplantae; phylum Streptophyta; class Magnoliopsida; order Cornales; family Nyssaceae; genus Nyssa; species Nyssa sinensis. The sequence goes on from CM018047.1 coordinate 13,320,125, forward strand.
TAGAAGTGGTTCTCCAAGTAACAGTAATGTCAATAGTTATTGCATTAATGGTGATAACGTAACAAACAAGAAGATGCCTTAATGTTGAATTTTCTTTTGAGGAAAAATAGCAAACATCTAGGATTAAATGGCCTTACACACAGTGAGAGTTGATACCAGTTGGAGAGGTTGGAGGTATGGAGGAGTTGGCTAGTTCAATGGGGTGCAAAGTGGGCTCCCTTCCTTCTTCCTGTCCGGGGTTGCCTTTAGGGGCTTCTTCTAGACCTTTTGTTGTATGGGATCCGGTGATAGAAAGATTTGAAACACTTCTAGCTGGATGGAAGAGCCAACATCTCTCAAAAGGAGGCAGACTTACTCTCATCAAGAGTACTTTGGAAAATTTACCTAGCTATTATATGTCGTTCATCCCTATTCCGGTTACGGTGGTGAAGAAATTGGAAAGGATCCAAAGAAATTTCTTGTGAGGAGGGGCAGAGAGAGCAAGGAAGATGCATCTTGTCAAATGGAACACTTCGAAGCTCCCATTATCTGCAGGTGGGTTAGGTATTAAGGATTTGGGTATCTTCAATCAAGCCTTGTTGGCAAAGTGGCATTGGAGATTTGGGGTGGATGACCATTCGCTTTGGAAGGCGATAGTGTCTTATAAATATGGGGTCGAAGATAATGGATGGTTCTCCAAGGAAGGCACAAAAGCTTATGGTTGTGGTCTTTGGAAGTCTATTTGGAAGGGGTTGGTGGAGTTTAGGTGCTGTATGCGTTTTGAGGTAGGGGCGGGCTCTAGGGTGGATTTTTGGGGAGATATTTGGTGTGTTGAGACCTCGCTTAGGGAGAGATTCCCAAATTTGTATAAGATTAGCCCGTTTTAAAAGTGCTTGTGTGGTGGAAGGAGGTTCGATGGTAGGGGGGCCATGGGTGTGGAAACCTTTGTTGATGTATTGGGATTTGGGACCTCTCCTAGGGAGAAATTTGTGAATTTGTATAGATTAGAATGTTTTAAAAGGGCTTGTGTGGCGGAAGGAGGTTCGATGGTAAGGGGGGCGTGGGTGTGGAACCCTTTGTTTAGGAGGAATTTTTTTGATTGGGGGTTAGAGGAAGTCACGGATTTCTTGGAAAGCTTGAATAGGTGTAGGGTGGAGGGAAGACTGGATTGTTTTGGCTGTGGTTACCCACCCTCTAGTCCAAAAAGTTTTCGTTTCTCTCCTTTTATAAGAAGATGGTTGGGGGTCGGGATGAGCTTTTCCCTTGGAAGTTGGTGTAACGTTCTCATGTGCCCAATGTTGCTTTTTTTGCTTGGATGGTGTCTTGAAATGCTATTCCCACTATGGATAACTTGCAAAATAGAGTATTTAGACTAGCAAGTCTTTGTAGCTTGTGCAAGGTGGATGCGGAATCAGTGGATCACCTCCTCCATTGTGGGGTGGTAAGGGATACGTGGAGTATGTTTTTTTCCTTGTCTGGGTTCCATTAGGTGATGCCCGCTATGGTGAAAGAGGCTCTTCCCTGTTGGAATGGGAAAGGATTATCAAAGGAGCAAAGGAAGGTGTGGAGAATGGCCCCTCCTTGTTTATTATGGATTATATGGAAGGAGTGCAATAGGAGAGTTTTGAAGGAGATTGAGACACCCATAGTTTGTTGGACACTTTATATTTTTGGGCTAGAGATTCAGAGAAGCCTCTTTTTTGTATGTACGACACTTTAGTTTGTTTTTTGGGGACTTTAAGACTCTATTCTCAAAGCCTTCCTTGTATATATGGGTTCCCCTTGGGTGCTTTTAATGCAATTTACTTTTCCTTATAAAAAAAAAAACTCTCGAATAAGCCCTTGCTAATAAAGAGTACTCTCTCCCTCTCTCTCTCTCTCTCACACACACACACACAAACACAACTTTATTTGGTGTGATTTTCTAACACTCATTCTGGATTTTGTGGTCATTTCTAACACACAAAAAACAGAACTTTTATTAGGAGCATGTCTATCATTAAGTAATAAGAGCATGATCTCCATTTATGCATACATGCTATGTTTCTGTGTAATATTAAATTCTTGATTGGTATCTTTTAGAGATACTATGAGTAAGTTGACTCTGTGCAACCAGCAAGTAGATGTTCTCCAATTTGAATGGAGCTGAGAATCAAGCTTAACTCAGTTTTGTGGTTCATTGAATGAAAAACACAGCTGTTCTGCTTTGTGGTGAAAAATTCCCACACTCCAGTATGAGTAGAAATATGAAAAAAAAAAAAAAACATAATACCCTCATATCCTAATAGCGTTTTGAGACTCAAACTTGGACTGGAATTCCTAATCCTAGTTATGGGACAGTGTTTCGAACTAAAATTTTCAAAATTGAAGTGAGACGATGGAGATGAATGTGAATATTCCATGTCAAAACCCCAAAAAAACTTCTATTGATATTACAGTATTTGTCAAAAGAAGTTATTTAAGTTTACACATTCTCTCTATTTTCTCCTAATGTATGTATAGCGTATTACTAAAAAAATCAATAAAAAGTACGTTTTGTAGATCTAGTGATTATGCATTCACATCTTGTAAATAATCCTGCTGGTCTTTGTTTTGTGGAGAATTCTATCTTTTCTTTTTTTCAATGTGGATAATATCGATCTTAAAAACCTTTACAGAAGCCTATAGTAGACAGACTTGGAGAAGCCTATGACAGCCCTGCAAAGGTCAGTTGATTATTATCCCTCTTCCCCTCCCTCCTCACTTCTCTCCACTCTTCCAAATAATAAAATAAAAACTCCATTCCTCATTGGTAGATGCCAATATTTTATGTTGAGTAGTTGTTCCTATGATTGTCTTACAGACAGAGTTAGCACTACAGTTGTGTTGGGCCATTGGGGAGCATGGAGGCGGCGGTGGATCTCACAAAGATGCAGCTCGTGAACTTTTTGAGAGTTTGGAACTACTTTTGTATGAAAACCTTTCATCTAGGTAATTATACAACAAACCTAGCTATTTGCAGTCTCAGAGATTTGCTTGTAATGTTGGCTATCAACTGCTAACTTTTATCTTCTCCTTCTGTGTGTTTGAGAAGTCGTTTGGGACTAAGGGACTCGGCTCTTAGCTCTGGTAGTTCGACCTCTAGAAAATCACAGTTGAGGCTTCTATGTTTTGTTGTGACAGCGATAGCAAAGCTTGCCACTTACCACCGTGAATTACTACCAAGGGCACGTGTATCCTTGGCCAAGGTTGGTCTTGTCTTGACCATGATCTTTGTTAGCTATTGGTTGACGGTTTTATTATATATAATTCAGCTAATATAAGTTAATTTGAATTTGCATCATAGGTGGCTCGTTCTCAAATCTCAAATGTGAGAGTTTGGAGGCGTGCTCGTGATTATTTGGGTTTAATGAATGAACCTGCTATATGTTCTTCTGTCCTGGGTCCTTCAAGACCTTCACATGGATGCATGCAGAATCCAGGCACTGTCAACTGGACTGACGGTGGATCAAAAATGATTGCTCATATTCCATTTTACATTCTGGGTGAACAAGAAGGTAAAAGATCCTTTTTATGATCGTTTCCGTGGAAAGAAAAAAGAAAAAATTTAAAATTCTGGAATAGGAATGAACTCTTAGTATGTTCAGCTGAGTGCAAAATCCTCTAAACTTCTAAGAGGCCTGATATTTATACTTCTAATTCTTAAATTTTTATACCCTTTGCTAGTTGAAATGTAAATCTCAATTAAATTGATTCTAGTTTATATGATTGCTTTCTACATGTTGCTTTTGAGGATTGAGCTATCTTTAACTACAATATCTAGAACAATGTTAAGAAAATACTACTCTTTAACTTAAATTGGCACACACTGCTTTTACAAATTGCCGTGACAAGTGACTTGTAACTGCCACATTAATTCTTCACTAGACAAACCTAATTGCCAGGCCAAGTTATAAAAGTAGTTTGTATTACACTATTCATCATCTTATGGCACTTTGTTGTTTACCCTCCAATGTACCTGACTGCAATTTTCAGAAAACATTTTTATGAACAGTCAATACATGCAAATGAAATAGTATCCATAAGTTGATACCATATTCTTCTCAAGAAATAGATAAATAGACAAAAAAACAAATAATAATCATAATTATATTATCTTGCCACTCACATTTGGGCTTAACCAGTACTGAATTTCCCACTGTTATCCATTAGTATGGAATTAATTTGTATATTCTCTCTTTGCTGCAGATCCTCCCGCCCATGATTTTTCATTCTCAGATATCCTTCCAAGAAGACAAGGCAATTGATTTTGCAGAGAGAAGTGCATCTCTGGAACTTCCAATTGTCAATCAATCCTTAATGTGCTCCCCAAGAATTCCTTGTCTTAGCCATATCAGTGTATGGCAGATAGGTCTGCAGGTGTCGTAAAGCAAGACATTAATGAAGATATCTGTATCTGGTGAGAATTTTCTTCTCAGGGCTGCTGCTCGACATCTATATTTTGCTCAGGCATTGTCGGTGAAATTTTAAGAAGTCATTTATTTAATTACATTGATGTTTTTTTTTTGTCCGACTTGACAATGAAAATCATTGAACTTTTATTTTCTTGAATAATATGATGATTTATGCCTTTAAAATATGAGTTTGCATCTCTTGAAAGAAAATATTCCTACTTCACCAAACATAAGAATGACTAACTTCACGCCAGCAGTTTCAAAAAAAAAAATAATAATAATAAAAACTCCTTGGATGACTGCTTAACATATTAGAAAGCTTCTTATCTAATAATCACTGAGGAATGCTGGCATTCGTGAGTGTGAAATTCGTAATCTGATTAATCAGTGTATTACACGCAGTTAATATTATGTGCTCTTATTAATGCACGAGTTAATCAGATTGTGAGTTACAGTTATTTGCAATTGATACTAATTTTTTTAATGCTTTGAATAAATAAAAAATGACCCCAAAATATCTTTTCTCATCAAATCTCTATAAAATTTTCTGAGATAGGTTTGTCAAAAATCATGTCATACGTCTTGTAATGGTGGCTCTTTGAACATAAATATTTATTGAATCCATTATGAAAAGTAGAGTTAATGTGTGACAATCATTCTTAATAACTTCTCATCTTTTCATTAGTTGAGAAGGTTTTAATAATAAAGTAAAGTAGAAGTCTTTCCATGAGCCCTATGATTTTATCAATGGTGGGTTTCATTTGGACCTTACAAAGTACTTGCTAGATGACATGATTGACTATAAAATAAATTCTCTCATTATTAACAATTTTGATGTTCAAAGTGGTTTCATATATATGCATCGTCTAACCTATAATACAACTTGATTTCTTGTAACAATCACTTCACTGCTTCTTCTCTTGACATTGAGTTATTATTTATTATTTCGAGTGTATTATACTTAAACTAATAAATATTTAACACATTAACATGTGAGTCCCAACTCCTGAAAGGAAGATGAATCCAATGTCTATTATGAAAGAGGTAGTCCCACTTCATAATTTTTCTTTTTCCTTCTCATAATAAAAGTAAAAGTTGATATTGCAACAATAGTATCTAAACGACAATCACACAACATATATTTACACACACACACACACACACACACATATATATATAATTTATATAAAAAAGTCTAGTGATTAAATCGGGATCGTACTCCATATACGAAGCACATATAGTCTACAATACCACATGACCCAAGGAAAGAAACAACATACAAACAAACAGGGATACTGGTGAGGAGCTAAACAGGCACAACACGACTATTATATCTATATATATATATATATGTGTGTGTGTGTGTGTGTTCTGGAACCAAGCACCAGTACTGCGAGAGGCCAGTCTCTTCTTTATTCCTGCTGCATCAGCAACAAACAACAACACACAAGTTAGAATCCCAAATATGATGAAATTAGCAATTAAAAGAGTATAATTTTTAAGATCGGAGAGAGATTTTGTTGTCTGTTTTTCTTTTGATATTTAGTTATAATGGTAACTGGTTGACCTACCTTCAGGGTAGAGAGAGAGAGAGAGAGAGAGAGAGAGAGAAGGATTGCTGTGATAAAACTCAACTTAAACATAATGGAACCATATTTCAAATCCTAATAACCTCTTAACCCTATTAACTGCAAAATTAATAAAGCCTGAAACTAAGACAAAAACATGTATTGCAAACCCAAGCATTTTATGCTACAACCATCATAGACACTCTCTGAGAAGCACCGATATAGACATCAAATAACTTGTAACATATATATATATATATATATGTGTGTGTGTGTGTGTGTCTATATAAAGCAAAGAATAAGAGAAAATAGGGAAAAAAATCTAAACAGCTAGACATGTCCAAAATTAAAGTTTGGACATCCTTTTTTGCGTGTCCAGAACGTGTTCGATAACATGAATACGCGAGTCAAAATAGAATATCCGTAGTTTATAGAACACTCAACTAAGAGATATGAAAACTGCAAAGATTTCCAAAAATCCAATCCATGAACTCTAAATGCATGAAATTTTCTAGGTATAGAGTGAGGACTTACCATATATATTCACCACTTGATCAGCAGTTTTTGATTAACTTTTATTTATATATCTGGCCTCCATCTGTTTACATAACTTAATCAAGTGATTACAGCATCCATAATATGAGAAACAGTTTCAGTGATGAGTTTGTAAATTGTTAACACTGAATTTGGAGGCAGATATTCCACTGTTGATGAATACTCATTCATTATCTGAAATGACACTGTTAAGATACTTCCTCCCATTTCCTCCCCAACCACCGTCGGCCTGTCGGGGAGAATAGCAAATCCTGAGGCCAATATCTGCACTATCTCTGGATTTCCACATTCTAAGATACAATTCATCGCAAAGGCATCAATCGGTGCATAAACTACGTATGAGCCAGTTGGATCAGTGTAGCACTCTTGCAAGTAAAAGATCATGATGTTGTTTGGTTCAGGCTACAAATGTGAAGCAGTTAATTTCTAATTAATGCAACGGAGAGTTAGATAGAAAACGTTGGATTATAAACTCAGAAACCTTAAACAGAAATTCTAGAATTAACTTACTTCCACTGCCACTACTGAAACACAATTTTTTGGGTCACGGCCTGTAGGAATGCGTACCAATTCGCGAGTGACATGGCCATTAGAAAGTAGATCCCACTGCAAACACAACACACAGATTAATAAGAGACTGATCACTTATAGAGAAGACAACATATAAGATTGCAAACCAGTCAATTTGAAGTTTACACTTAGGTGCGTAAATATGTGTGAAACATTTCCAAAGACTTCAATAATAGATTCTAATGATCATGTTTGTGTAAGGAATATTTTTCCTGTATGTTCTTCTCTCAATTGGAGAAAAATATATACATATACAAAAAAATATATTTTAAAAAAGTATATAACTTAAGAGTGTAGAAAAATATAGAATAATGTATAATAAAGATTAGGTCAAGATAGTTTAACCGTTTATTCCTTCAATATTTAGTGCATATGAATCTTTTAAAGTTCTTGTTTTCTCCTTCAATAATTTTGCAAATGTATGTAACTAACAACCATTTAAAATATTTCAACTAGAGAATGAAAGAAAAGAAAACCTCTAATCTATTACATACTGAAATATCATATGATATGGAGAGAGAGGGAGAGAGAGCGCACATCTAGGATGGCATGAGTGTACATGATGAAGTAACAGATGATTATTAGAAATTTTGGTATGAGTAACTCTAGAAAACTGCTACAGAATCATAGAACTATTTTCTCCAAAGTCTATTGTTTCTTTCATACCAAATGTGATAAAAAGTGGTTGCACGAGAAAGTACATATGCAGCCCCCTTATAGACTTCCTCATCCTTCAAACAAAGTCTGTTGACTCCGTCGAACTCTTTATGGTCTTAACCAAGCTTCTCGCACTTGGTTTGCCAAGTTTAGTAGCAAATCTCTCAGCTAGGATACTCCAACAACTCTGATGATTTATTTAGGGCACCATCCTTTTGTTACTTTATGTTGATAATATGATCATTACTGAGGATGATCTTAATGGTATTCAGGAGTTCAAGCACTTTCCGAGTCAGTATTTTGAGATAAAGAACCTGAATCCTCTCAATTACTTTTTTGGTTTAGATATATTTCATTCTCCTTTGAAGTCTACTATCTGACACAGGCCAAGTATACATGTGATTTAATCTCGTAGGCCAATCTCACTAACCATAAAATCACGAACACTCTTACAAAACTCAATACTCGACACACTTTTCATACAGGTCAAATTCTTCGTTAGAAGGCTCAGAAAGTACCTCAACCGATAATGGAGGAAAAAAAGGCCTTGTTGAACTTAAAAAATTCGCAAAAGATTTGATATTCACAAAATGGCAAAACATAGGTTTATAACATCGATAGCCCTTGTGTTCAATGTCATAGCAAAGGAAATAGCATATCCTAGAATGTGGTTCAAGTTTAGTGCATTTATGAGGCTGAAGTAAGATAAAACAAGTATAATCAAACACACAAAAATTTTGATAAGAGGGAGGTGAGCCAAACAAATGATTATAAAGTGTTTGGTTGTCAAGAATTGGTAAAGGCGTACGATTTATAGTATACATAGCAGTGAGAGTGGCCTCACCCTAGAGAGAGTGGGAACAAATGAAATATGTAGGAACGCTCTGATAATGTCAAGAATATGTTGTAACTTATGTTCAACATGACCATTTTGTTGTGATGTATTGGGACATGAAAAATGGGAAACAATGCCATAATATTTCAAAAATCAGATTGGGTGTATTATGAGACATTATCAGTTTGAAAAACTTTAATACGCTTGAAAAATTAGATTTTAACCATTACAGGAAAACTTTCGATAAATATTGAGTAATTTAGAATGTGATTTCATTAAGAAGACCCAGGTATAGTAAGAAAAATTATAAAAGAAATCACAAAAAATTGTAAGCCACTCATACTAGAAGCAGGGAAAAGACTCTATACATCAAAATGAGTGAGATCAAATGGTGCAGAAGTAATGACTCACTATTATTAAATGAAAATGTTAGTTTTCTTCCAATTAAGTTGACAAGACACACAATCAAAAGGACTGTAACAAGAAAACATTTATCCTCACAAACCTCTAGATACTTATAATTTGACTCTGGTTAATAAAGCATAGGAGTACCAAAAGACTATGGATGGTAATGAAGAAACTGTAGTTAAAATCTAGAAATTGGAAGATGTCTCAAACAAACGACAAATTCTACCCCTAGTCCCAAGTATCTGTCTCATTTAGGGTTCTTGTACAATACAAACAAATGAATCAAAAATTAAATGGTAACCAAGTTCACACAGTTGACTAACAAAAAGTAAATTAAATGACAGTGTAGGCACGGAAAAAAACCAGGAATAGATAAATTAGATGAAACATTGCCTATAAATTTCACTAACATAAATGAGTTGTCAGCTATATAAATGAAAAATGAACATGATCCAGGAGCATGAGTGCAAAGAGAAGTGAGAGAAGGAGTTGAGGAGGTCAAATTATTACAATAGGCATAATCAAAGAGTCAAGCTGAAGGTTTACTTGGAAAAATTGAAAGAACAGATGCATTACTAGAGCGGGATTGGACTTAACTGACAACTGACTCCAAGTCAGCTGAAGATAAGGTAAAAGTGAATTTTGAAGGATCCTTGCTGGTGGAAGTCAAAGATGTAGCAATCTCAGTATTGGCTACTGCAACAATAGGCTAAGGTTAACGCCAACAATTTTTTATAGTGTGACCATGGTGTTTGCAATAACAACATGCACTTGGGTGGCTGCCAAGAACGAAAAGAATTTTCATGAGGAGAAAGAGCAACCAAAAGAGATCTTGAGGGTTTATTTGGCTATGAACACTAAGTGTGCAAGAGAGATCCTAAGGAAGATTGGTAAGAATGTTGTATGTGTTGTGGAGGATTAAATAGGGAAGCAGCTTAAATAGTCTGAGAATGCTGAGTGCGCAGGGTTTGGAGATAAGTTTCCTTTCGAAGAAGTTTATTGAAAGCTCGATTCAAGGTAGGAAGTGGTGAGCAATGCAAAAGCTGGACATCATTAAGACACTTCCAAGAGGGATCTGGAAGAGAGAGCTAATCCCACAAGAACCACATGCGTGCAAAGAAATCATTGATAATCTAGCCATATTCGTGCCTCAGATTATAGAGACTTATCATAAGTTGGTACTCATGAGAACCATTTACAAATTAATAACATGAAACAAACATATCCCAAGCAATCTTAGCATCTTCATAACCGCCAGATAATGTTGTAATGGAAGGGACATAAGTGTTGCAAACCACGTAATATTTTGATGATAGTCTTGTCCTAGTCAATTAAGCGAGTACAAAAAGCCTCATTAGTTTTGGAAGATCATTTGATCGATTTAATTTGTAATATTTCTAGTGACATAGAGCCAAAGGTTATGCCCTTAAGAAAGTTGTGCATCGATTGAAACCGAATAATAAGCTAGTCTTATCTAGTTGACACGTGGATTGCTAGGGCTGATGTGGACATATTAATTGCAACGTGTGCTGACGCGTTGCAATGATTAGGCAACCCATGGAGGTGCATGGGCACGTGAGAGTGTCAGCAGTAACCATTAAGTATCGCGTGAGAGCTCTTTTGAGGCTGATTCTGGTGGCTTTGGAAATATGTCTTTTCATGAACTTTCTGTATATGTGGTCAAACATAAAAAATGAGGTTATGAGGTTGATGTTCTAAGTGCAGCAATGATGAAGGTGTGTGTAAAACCTTGAGCCCAGGCGACTGTGAACAAGCTCAAAGTGTCCAAGGCAATCACGAGGAGATGAATTTCACTAATACCATAAAAAGGAAGAACAATCTTGAAACGATTGCGGAAAGAGAGGGATTTAGAGTTGTGACTCTGATATTATGATAGAACTGGTCTAGAAAGACTGAATGTATATTAAATAATCGCATTGAACTATACAAGAAACCTCTTTATATAGGAGAATCAATTAAGGAGTTGTACATGGAAAATGTAGAAAAGGAAACAAATATGTTACCAGAATATGACCTAAACCCTAATAGTACATAGCGGCTAACCCTAACACACTAACACGACTAACCTTAATACATTGACAAATATAGATATTATGTTATAACTACTTTTCTATAAAGGATAATGGGATTGATAATTATTTGTTTTCAATACATAAAAGTAGAGAATAATGGAATTGATAATCATCAAAGAATATAATGAGGTTTAACTTTCTTTATTTAGAAGAATCGGAGATATGATTTATGGTTTGGACATTTAACTTTATCGTGCTCAAACTTGGCCAACAAATACATGTCAGAATATTAAATACTTATACTATGTTTGGATGGAAGGAATTGGAAAGAAAGGAAAGGGAAAGAGAAGAATGGGAAACTTATATCATGTTTATTTTAAAAATTAGGAAGGAAAGGGAAGGAGAACTTAACCCTCATTTGAGCAATTTTGTTATCCCTCCAAAAAGTAGAAGGAAATGGAGATAAAGGAAATAAGGATTTAATGAATTTTTAATAATACTAATATTACCCTTAAAATTGTAAAAGCCAAAATAAAAATGACACATCTATCGTAAGGCATCCAAATACAATTTAAAAGGGTATAATAATAAAATAATATAAAATCCTTTCATTTCTTTTCTTTCTTTATCATTCCCAAATCAGATGAAATGATTATATTAGTCTTTCCTCTCATTTTCTTTCATTAGTTATCCAAACATGAATGAGGGATTACCCTATCCTCTCCTCTCTCTCATAACTAATACTCTCCTCTCCTCTCCTTTCCCTCCTACTTATCCAAACGAATTGTTAAGCTATAACATTTTAATTAACAGTTTAAGTTTTTAAATGAATTAGCAGATTTGACAACAACCAATAAAGTCATCGTAAAAAGCTTTTGTGATCAAACTTACAACGACTAGCTTTTGACGACCCAATGTTAGTCGCAAAATGTCTTTAGTGGTGACTTAAGGACTTTTATTGACAACCAAATTTGTTGCTAAAGGTCTTCTTTCTTGTAGTGTTAATATGGTATCTAATATTCGTAATTGATGCACATGTTGGCCCAATCATTAATATGAATAGTTTGACTACACTGAGCGGATGCTTTAGAGGATTAAATACTTAAACTTGAGATAAATTAGTGATGTAATAACATGAATAGTTCTTTAAGGGGAGGTTTACCGTCTGTATAAATTTGAAAGATCCCACCTATAACATACTTATTCTCTCCCAACGAGCATTAAAACCAAAACAATCCTATCTTTTTGTTCATTAACCTCTTTAATTTCAACTTATAGTTCTTGAATTGTCGAGCACATTTAGATTATGAAATAGCTAGCTACAAGTTTTCTTTTCTCTCAATATTCATAGTTAATTCTTCAAGTAGCAGGTAAAAACTCTTAGATTTCACTTCCAGTATTGTTTTCTTTTACTTTCTAACTCACTTGAGAATATTTAAGTTCTCTTCAATAGTCATTTGTAAGGTTAAATTCGCATAGAACAATAAGATTCCAAATCATACGGATTTGAAGAAAAACTCCAGGCCACATGCATTTTCAATAATCATACTCGTCCTTTTTTTAAAATTTCCATTTGTACTAACTCCTTCCCTTTCTCAACACAGATAACAAAATAAATTTCAGCGAATCACAATCATTAATGAAACTGTTGCATCAAACCCTAGATTTATACCTGGTTTCGAGCACTCCCATCTCGAAGGAAGTCGAACACATCTTTTGGCGGGACTGGAAGCCATACAGAAGTTGCAACGGTAAGAGCATCCCCGCGAGGTGTTCCAGGATCATCTAAGTTATAGCTGGCCATTACCATGATACCTTCTGCACCAGTCATAGGTAATCGCCTCCATGGGCTCTCACAGGAAGCACTAATACTGCCATAATAACCTCTCATCATTCTATCTGCCAGCCTCATTAGATTCCTCCTCCCGGCTGGAAGTGCTGTTGCTGTAGAATAATTAATGACATTTAGTTGCCAATTACTAATATCAATCTCTTAAACTTAACTTCTATTGCAATGTTGAGAGGATGTATAACACTTAGATTTTGTAACTATATATGGGTTTCTTTCTCCTGATTATTGTAAGAGAGTGAAATTAATTTACCAGTATCATCCATGAAGGCGGCAAGGCGATCTAATTGCCGCGCTAAAGTTGCCACCCAGCGTTTTGCACCAAACGCAAAACCAGAAGAAACTAACTGTGTGAAAAGAGAGTGAAGTGATCCATTATCAGCTTCTACATGTTCAACCCATGTAACCTAAGAATAAACAACAAAACAATGAAAAGCATGAATAAGTCCTAAAAGAAAGAAAGAAAGAAATTACTTAGGGTTGAAATTGTCACAAGAGCAGTTTTATATTACAAATCTTTTCACCTTTGAGTATCCATTTGGCATTCCTTGGATTAAACAGCCTGATGGCTTCCTTTGATATTTTATGGCTGGACTTGGGAAAATACTTTCCAAAGAAACATCAACCACAACCCAAGTTTCAGGAGCCAGCTGTTTACAGTACCTTGCAAAATAGTTCTCTCGAGTCTGAACAAGTGGTGAAGGGACATGAAATTCTACCTTCATCTGGAAAATCAGTAAAACATTAGGAATATTCATAGGAACCAATTATTTGCTGCTTTGTGGAAGAGGACACAAAGCTAGATCTCTCAAGCTAACCTTTTTCAATCTTCCATAATCAATCAAGTTTAATTTTCAACATTTTCATGTATATTTTCTTAGGCCAAAGGTGGTAAAATATGTAAACATCAACTCCTACGGCGTGTCCAATTACTTCAACCTACCATTCAGGTCATACCATATATATCAACAAAGTTTAAAAAATCCGGTACCGGTAGAGGATACTACCTGAATGATGGTTGATAATTGACACATTTGATTTGATAATTCATCGAATGAGCTCAATAATTTTTTGTTAAATACCTACGAAACTTTCTATTTGCAACTGGTTTCAAGTGTACTTATATAAATGCTAGAATTAAGCTTGAAAAAATGAACCAGATGCATCACTAGTTATATATGTAGAAGAGTGTATCCAATTACAATGCTTTAATTTACTTAAACTAACATCTTATGAATGATAATTTCAGATTCAGCTCTATATATTAGATGGCTTCTAGATTACCACATTCAATGCTCCATTAGGGCTCTTCTGCTCTCCTGTCGATAGGACTCCTAGTACAGTAGCATTTGAAACAATATTGGCAAACAAAATCGACCATTGGTCCTGATCTCAATATACAAGGAAAACATATTAATAATCCTTTAATTATTTCAAGTTATTCATGTAATTAATGATCAAGACATCTAATGTTTAGTGAAGGAAAGAGGAAAACTTACCACATCCATGAACACATTGACAAGTTCAATTGGATTCATAAAGACTAGCTCAGTTGCGCGGGAGGCTTCAGCTTGAAAGGGTTTTGGTCCGAGCAACAGTGATAAGTCCTCATATTGTGCAGCTTCAGTGAGCACTTTGTCAGTGTCATTTAGGTTTGGCAATTGTATAGGCCCTTCCGTCTTAAGCATTTTTATTATCTCCTCTAATGTTGCATCAAGAGGGCCAAATCTCTTCTTGTATTCAATGTCATTTAGGATCGAACTTTCACCATCGGGACCTAGCAGCCATAAAGGATCTTGTTCCACAGCCATTTGCGACAATTCTTTCACTGCTGAAACAGCAAGTTGAGTGATTTTAGGCTTGTTTACATCCGCACACACTGTCACACACATTAGGAGATCACTGGCTCGGAGAATATCCATTGCAAAATCTGGTGCCAACTGGTAATGTGCATTGCCATGATCAGGTGAATTGGGAGGAGTCTGAGGGCAGTCTGGAGAATTAGAAGCCATGGGCTTCCCGGAACTTTCTGAATTAGAACTTTCAGTCTGTAATTGAGATAAAAGAATCAGAAAAATGCAGAAATAAATGTAAAATGCAAAAATCAGCCACCGTAATCTTTAAAGAGAAAAAGAAAGGAAGAAAATTTGGGGGCGGGGGGAGAAACAAAAAAACAACCATATCTCTTACCTAACCAAAAATTAAAAATGAAAAACAAAGAAATAAGCAAAAGAAACACTTAACCCTAATTCCCAGAAAACAGAAGAAAAAAAAAACTTAACCCTAATGTGACCTCAAGGAAAGCTGAGTAGACATAGATGAATGGACCACACATCCAAACCAAAGAATTAAGCAAACTCTATACAATAAGAAACTATGACTTTGCATGCTTGTCATAAGTCGTGTTTTTTTTTTTTTTTTTTATGTATCTCGAAAGAGATGTGCAGGTTTTAGGGTTTCTTCTTCTTACTCTTCTTCTGTGATTTTTTTATTTTAAGGTATATGATTTTAGGGTTGTCTCATTATAATCAAGACTGTCATGACTAGTCTAGTAGATGGATCTTCCCTTAGACAGTTTATATATAGATATATGAACTGAAACCTCTATTAAGAACAAGATGAGATCAAATGAAATCTATAAATTGAAGAGAAAAACGCATGCACGCAAAAAGAATTTTAAAGAAAAACAAGAAAGAAAAAGAAAAGGAATGCATGTATATCTCTCTGATATTTCAAAGGCATTACTTTTCCCTTGTTTTCCATTTCGTTTATGATCGATCAGTTTTCACAAAAGCGATAGCTGGAGTCTGGAGTCAACTTCAAAGATTTCACACCCTTTTTCTATGCTTTAAATCAGCAGATCTTCTGAACTTGTTTTAGATCCTTTTCTACCTGCATTACCACACAACAAATCTACTGATCGATCTTATATATAGACACATACATATATCAGATTGATTAGAAATGAAATGGGTTATATAATCAACTTGAAAAAAACCTGACCTGAACTAAAACAAATGAAAAACAACTATATATATATGATGAAAGAGATATCAAATGAAATGGAAAATCACGTATTTTGAGATCTATACATACATGCAAGTAATCTAAAGAGCAGATTTCTGTGATTCTCTCTCTATCCCTCTCTATAGCTCTAACTGAGATTCTGAGGTGCGGTTGGAGACGAGAAGGGGGCCGGAAATGCATGATATTGATGAGAAGAGAGCGTTACTGTATGAAGAAGAGAAGACACTTGGAGCAGGTAGAGTGCCAGGTGAACGGCAGATTGCGTCGTAATCTGAGCCCTACCTGACGAGCTGACGTGTCCACTTCTCTTTACTCTGATTGGTTCATTGTTGTTTGAGTAGTTCATGAGAGTGTGTGCATGTTTGATCATATGAGGGGCTATGTTACAGAACCTGGAAACATCTGGACAATTCTGAACTAAGAAGCCCAAGTCCAGCCCAAGTTAAATGTAATGTTTCTAATGTGGGTTCCATATAGAACTGTTAAAGGATCGGATCTCGATCCGATCCTTTAAGTCCGGATATGATTTTAGAAATAGTGATTCGTGATTCGATTCGTTCCGAATTCGATTATCCCAAATATAAACAGACCGGATATGATATAGGCTGATCCGATCCGTTTAGATATATATATATATATATATAAATTAATATATTATATAAATATATATATTTATATAATATATTAATTTGTTAATTTTAATAAATAAATAATATATATATATATATTATACTTTTAAATGGATCGGACCGGATTAACGGATCGGATATCCAGTTATTAACGGATACAGATTAACATTCGCCTGATTCGTCGGATTAAGGGATTGGATCAGATTTCTTATTAAACGGATCGGATTCGAATCGGCTCTGATCCGGTCCGAATCCGATCCATTTACAGCCCCAGCTCCATATGCTCCTCTTATACCATATATGCTACTATATAAACTTACTTTATTTTATATATATATATATATATATATATATATATTAATGAATAAACACACATGTTAAGTTTATGGTACTCTAAACTCCAACTTATACAAGATAGATATTTTAATCAATTAATAATTTAGTTAATTAGTTTTTATTGTCAAGTCCAACTCAAATTAAATGTAAGGTTGCCAAATGCTTCTCTCTTATACGCTATTTTACAAACTTACTCTTATATAAATTAGAAATCTATAATATTTTTTATGAAGAGTAGTGTTAGAAATCTCTAATTTATATTTTTAATTATTTTTTAAAATGTAATGTGCCTAGAATGGAAATACAATTTGAAATATAAATTAAGAATTTTTAACATTTTTTAAGAATATATGAGGTCGATACTATTATAAGTTCAAGCTTATATGAGGTCAAATATTTTAATTGTTGGACAATTTAAAAATTGTATTATTATTTATCTGAATCACTTTATCTATTGTTCTTACATTATTCAATAATTAAAATGTCACTGAATTATATAAGCTTCAGCTTATAGTTAAAAACTTTATAAATGGATGCAAAAGGGCTCTATGGGCAAGGACCTTACCTTATAGTTAAAAAAAGATACATTATGTGTAAAAATATTAAGAAAAAGTTAACAACTTTACAGTCAAAGACTCTCCAAATGCATTTTTCCCATTAGTCATATTTAAAACTGAAAAAAAAAACCTTACGGGCGGAGGAAAAAGACCCTAGTCCCATCACTTTTGGACCAAACTCGTGAAAAATTGTAACCAAGAGGGCTAGAGGTGCGTGTTGGCTCAGTTGTGATATATTTCAAGTCCAATTTCAGCTCCGTCCATTTGGATCTGGAGGCTTATCCTACCCAAAAATTGATAGAACAAGCACCCCATCTTTCATGAGCCCTTTACATATGAGTGATAATTTTTATGATTTTAACAATACGGACTTACGTGAATCTTCTAAAATATTCAACTTATAAATAATATGACGATCTTGTGAACTAATTTTTTCGCATTTTGTAGTGCTGATAAGTTGTTAAGTGTGACAGTTATTTTATATCATTATCTAATGTGATGTTACTATTCCTTATAAATTTTATCACTTTTTTTAAAATAAGAAAAAGACTTTCACTTAAAAGTAAGAACAAATAATTTTTTTCAATTCAGCTCTTCTCAAGATTTTGACTTACTTGAATTCGCAGGTTTCTTTGACATCATGCTTCATCCTCTTACATGTATAGTGTCTTAAATATACATATATAAATATATATTTTGATTGTATCTGTTGCTTATATATATATATATATATATATATACATTACTTCCTGTTTGTAGAAATGCCTGTGAGAGATTCTGATTAGTGTTTTGCTGTGACATTAAAAGTTTGAACCAAGTGATTAGATATCTCATTCATTCATCATGCATGCACTGTTAACCCAAATTATAGGGTAATTAAGTTTTGTTTTTCTTAACATGATATGGAACACTTTGTATCTAAGCATGCGCATTTTTACTTTGGCAATGCCGATGATAAGATTTAAATTGGCATGTAATTATCGGCCTGTCAACATGTTCATCATAAACTCATTGAACCTCATTGAAACCTGCTCTTTTCAGCTGGATAAGACATTTCAATCTGTTAATGTTTCAAATCTGTTTCGTTCCACAAGAACGAAGAGAATTTGGATGATCCCATTAGATATCCTTGCATCTGCAATAAAATTCGGCATCTGCTATCCATTGGCTTACCCACATTTCAGGTTGCAACATGAATCATGTGCGACCATTGAAATGTGCCAAAAGCCTACCTAGAGTTCTGTTAGATGTATACATCCTAGACTTTTCCCGGTTCTGTCTCACTCTTTTCCCCCCACTTTTAGCACTGCAACCTCATACTAAAATTAATGAACTCATCTATATTAATCAGGGCTTTCTTATATGAATTACTCTTACCTTTGCCAGATGTTCTTGTTCAAACTCTTATTTTAGTATTTCAACTATACATATTTTCGAAACCCTCTTCTGATCATCAAAGCTTGTTTTATTTTACTAACTTCTGTTCTAAATATATTGCATTGCTAAATTTCTTGCGAAATTCTATTGCTGCTTAGTAAGTTAATTAACACCCCTTAAGTACACTTTCATTGAAGATATTTAGAAGTTTCCATCAGTCCTATCATCTTGCTCTGATTTTTTTTTTTTTTTTTGGAAAAGGATGTATAATATAGACAGAGAAGGAGAAAGAGGGGCCCAAACAGAAGGTCTAGCTGAAGCAGGGCAGGCTATATAGCCAGCAAAACCCAACAAGGAACGGGAAAGAGCTATTACAGAAAAAGTTAAACCAGATCAAATCTGAAAATATGGAACTAGATAACCCCAAATTGAGACTAATATCCCAGTTGATGTAGGTATTGTCCACTTTCCTCCACGAGTTAGCAGCTGAGTGAACGATTTGGACGATTGAAGAACAGATAGAATCTGCTGAGGTCTTCCCGCTCTTCATGAATTTGAGGCTTCGTTCCTGCCATATGGAATAGATGGATGACGATAGGGCAAGTTTGGTCATGGAACCTTGGAAGGAATGGGGGGTAATGTTGTTGAGAGCCCATTCTAGTTCTACATCCCACCCTCCTACTTGCTTTCTGTACTCGTCTTGCTCTGATTAATGCTGCATCACCTATGTAGATGAACTGCACGAGGAACTCTTGAAAATTGAAGGTCTTCATGATTTCCTCATTGAAGCCCTTTACTATATTTATTCCAATAACAAGAAGGTGATGACATTGTTATACAATATATATATATATATATATATATATATATATATATAACAGTTTAAAAACAGAATCTATTGTATATATATGTTTTTGTTCTTTGAAAACCTGAATCAAACTAGAAAAAAGAGAAAACAAATACAGAGAGTATTGTTTTAAAACACAACAATATAAATTTTTTGTTTCAAGGCAAAAACTAAATCTGAAAATAGAAAAATTATTTTACAGTATAAGAAAACAGTAATGGAAACAATACAGAAACACTTACAGAAACTAAAAAATCAGAGGATCAAGGCTTATGTTTAACACAATGTCCTTAAGACGAATTACGACCCTCGCAGTGGTGCTTACGAGTTCTTGGTCGTTCGTCTCCCAAGATACAATTATCAACGCACTTGAAGGTGAAGCACTCAAACTTCAGTGCACAACGAACTAGAAAGCAATGATTTGAAACTCTCTCAAAACTGAAGCATAGAATGTATATTTCTGAATGAATCTATATGCAATGAATGTGGATATATTTATAGACTTCTTCATGCCTGTTTAGTACAAGCATGGTGGTTCAGTTGTGCCTGTTCATGGCGAACAGACATTGTCGTGTCTAATGAAGAATTCACTGAAGGGTGTTTCATATTCATCACCTCTATCACTTTTCAATATCTTGATCTTCTTATCAAGTTGATTATCAACCTCATTTTTGAAATGAATAAACATTTTTAATGCCTCATCTTTCCTTCTTAATAAGTAAACATAACAGTATCTTGTGCAATCATCAATAAAGGTAAAAAAATATTTATTACCACCTCTTGTTTGAATAAATTTAAAATCACAAATGTCTGAATGTATCAAACCTAGAGGTTATATACTTCTTTCAATTGATTGAAAAGAAATTCTTGTGAGTTTTGCCTTTACACAAGTTTTACATTTATGCTTTAGATCAAATTCAATTTTAGGCAAATATTTCATATTAGCTAATCTACGAAAAGTATCATAATTAACATATCCTAGTCTAACATGCCACACATTTGAAGACTTAAGCATATAAGCAGAAGATGTGTTCTTATTGTTATTTTTAATAGAAGGTACAATAGTCATTACATTCATTTTAAAGAGCTCATTGCTCATGTACCCCTTCTCCACATACATCCCATTTTGGTAAGAATAAACTTGTCAGATACAAAGACCAATTTAAAACCCTTCTTACTCAATAATGATCAAGACACTAAATTCTTTCCAATTTCTAGCACATGCAGCACATCATTGAGAATAAGCTCCTTGCCTGAAGTCATCTTCAATACCACATTCCTTTGGCCTTTTAACCTTAGAAGGAGAAGAGTTGCCCATAAAGTGTTGTTCTCCATTATCTATGTTATGATATGATAAGAACATTTTCTTGTCTGAGCAAACATGACGAGTAGCTCCAGTATCCACCCACCATTCCTTGGTATTGCTGCCAATTAGATTCACTTCAGATACCAATGCTGAGAGGTTCATTTCTGAAACATCTTTAGAAAGGTTGTCCTCTTGGGTTATATTGGCTTGAGCACGTTTCTTGCTTGGATTTCTTTAGTCCTTACGATTGTGACAGTCCTTAGCATGATGTCCTTATTTGTTGCACACGTAGCACTTGCCTTGAAACTTTTTATTTGGACCTTGTTTGGGACCGTTGCCATTGTGCTTCATCTTCTTATTCTAAGAGCTTTGTCCTTGTTCCACAATATTGGCGTTGGATTCCATGGCCATCTTTCTTACATTCTTTTCGGAAGCACGATTATCTTAATTCCTTTATCCTTAGTCAGACAATCAAGTCTTCAAGTTTCATCTCCTTTCGCTTGTGCTTAAGGTAATTCTTGAATTTCTTTCATAATGGTGGCAATTTTTCAATAATTGCTGCCACTTGGAATGATTAACTTAAAGACATTCCCTTTATATGAATCTCATGTAGAATGACTTACAAATCTTGAACTTGATTGATCACGGTCTTAGAATCTACCATCTTGAAATCTAGGAATCTGTCAACAACAAATTTTTTCATACCGGCATCTTCCGTTTTGTACTTTTTGTCAAGTGAATTCCACAATTTCCTTGTAGTCTTGATGGTGTAATACACATTATATAATGTGTTTATCTAAACTGTTGAGGACGTAATTTCGGCATAGAAAATCTGCAGGCTTCCATGCCTCTATGGCGGCAACCACTTGTCTATTCGTCTCATTTTTCTTCAAAGCAGAATCATCTTCACGAAGGAAAATAGCCGAATTCAGCGTGGTAAGATAAAACAATATCTTTTATTGCCATCTTTTAAAATCAGACCTATTGAATTTCTCAAGTTTCTCTCCATGGTTCATTGACATAGGTGTCATAATTGGAGCAAATGCCATAACAGAAGCAGGTGTCACAACAGTAGTAATAGGGGTAGGAGGAGAATCAGTTGCCATTTAAGAAACTGAAAAAATTTCACAAATATATATATATGCCAATTAATAAACATAAAATCTATAATTTAACAAATTACTATAATAATGAAGCAATCTTTAATTTAATTAAATAAAATAAATAAATAAATTTCTGTACTAAACAGAAATATAAATTTTTTTCTTCTCATTTCTGAATTTTTTTTCCACTGTTTGAAGATTATTAGTAGTATGAGATACTGTAATATATAAACTGATATTTATATATATATATATATATAACAGCTTAAAAACAAAATCTATTATATATATATATATATGTGTTTCTGTTCTTTGAAGAACCTGAATCAAATCAGAAAAGAAAAGAAAAACAAATACAGAGAATGTTGTTTTAAAACACAACAATATAAGTTTTTTGTTTCAAAGCAAAAACTAAATCTGAAAATAGATCGAAAAACTATTTTATAGTATAAAAAAGCAGTAATGGAAACAATACAGAAACACTTACAAAAACTAGAAAATCAGAGGATTAAGGCTTGTGTTTAACACAATGTCCTTAAAATGAATTATGGCCCTCGCAGTGGTGTTTATGAGTTCTTGGTCGTCCGTTTTTCAAGATATAATGATCAACACACTTGAAGGTGAAACACTCAAACTTTAGTACACAACGAATCAGAAAGTAGTGACTTGAAACTCTCTCAAAACTGACGCACATAATGTATATTTCTGAATGAATCTATGTTTAATGAATGTGGATATATTTATAGACCTCTTCATGCCTGTTTGGTACAGGCATAGTAGTTCAGTTGTGTCTATTCATAGCGAACAGACATTGTCGCGTCCAATAAAGAAGACGATTGTTTAGTCAAAATTCAAACTAACGCAATCGCGAAACGACGTCGTTTTGGATTCAAATCAAAATAAAAAAAACGTAATCGCAAAACGATGACGTTTTTAGTTTTAATTAATCTAGTAACTAAACGACATCTTTTTGTTTTGTTTTTAACAGTAACAAAACGAAAGCTTTTAATGAAAAATTATTTAAATTCATTTTCTCCAAAAGATATATATACGACGACCCAAGCCCGACCCGGCCCGATTCGGTGCGGGATGGCGACGCACGTGTGTGGTGGTCCAAGCATTTGCTTAGATCCTCTCTCATGCACAAAACTTGGATACCCTTTGGGGCCCAAACCCGCCTCCAAGGTAAGTGTATATATGTACTCTTTAAAATCTTTGTACCCATTCTATGTGGGACACAAGTTTTTTACACAAGTTTCAATCTTTTGTTACCATTTTCAAGTGGTGATACTTGAAGGTAATTTCTCATTCACTCTTTAATGGTTTTGAGTAACCCAATATATGATCTTAATATCTTTATGGAAGCGAACATATTTTCATATAGACCCACCAAAATTAATATGTGGGATTCACTATAATTTTAGCTCAAAGATAACTAATTATTATACTCAAAAATTCATTTTTTTTAACACATTTTTCATGCTAAATGAAAAGCAAACAAGAATTTGATTAATTGTGGTAGCATTTACACAATCAGAATAGTTTTCTTAAAGCGTCTGAGTTGCTTCAAGCATGGTTGCAGAAATTTCTTTTCTTGTCTTTTTCCTTTCTCAATTCAAAATTTATCTATTAGTATAAGCTAATTTTCCGATTTATTACATGCTTCAATTGTTTAATTGTGTTGCAATAGAACAGAGGTATCTGCTGCATTAATACTATAAAGTTCTTGACTTCGTTTTCTCAAGCCATGATAGTTATACATAACGTTTTCCACAGTGAAGCCAAGAATAATTCTTAATGAACACTGGATTGATTGATTTTTATCACGTCTTTTTCTTTAGGGGATAAGGTTAGTGAAGGTACTCTTCAACAGGACCCCGTTCTAGCTCCTACTGTTTTGGTAGAGAATTATTGGCTGGTGTAGGGTTTTGAACCACATATATATATATATATATTATTTTGAATACTAGGGTGTCCTGTATACACCTTTGGGGCGGGCCAAAAGAATCAAATTTGGTATTATATAAGAACTTCCATTCGTACTCGTGCCTCATATCTATATTCATTGGATGAATTTTATTTGCAGGACCACATGACATTGCTGCTGCAATTGCTAGTGATCACAAGTTTCCTGCATCAGCAAAAATACTTATGGTACCACGCTAAATTAGTTTTACTTAATACCCTTGCATAATTTAATGTTGGACCTAATCAAATATGCAACAACACTAACTTTTTTGACTTTTTGTGAATTCAACATTGCATACGAGTACTCCTGATCATACTAAAATATAAATGGCAGAATTACGATCAAATGTGATCCATCCAATGGACAACTCACTGGCATTGCCACACCTGCATTGCCTTTGTTTACAGATCGAAACCATTTTATGCGACAGACAACAGTGTAGATTCATGCACGGTGATGGCATGTCTGTTTCAGTACGTGTATGGTTAGCTTGCATGTGGAACCGGGGCCCTTGGTACCCTTGCGGCAGTCTGAAGCAATACTTACAAGTTACATCTATATATATATATATATATATACACACGTGTATTGTCATTGTACCATAAACCAAATGGTTGGTTACAGTGATTTCTGATATTCTTGTAATTCTTTGTGGATTGAGAATTGTTGGAGAAATACAGCAGATCCAATCATAATCTGCATTTCAGGGTCTGTTTGTTTGTAGAAAAGTTGCATGGAGGAAAAAGTTTAATCTCATCTTTACCCCATCTTATTGGCAAGTTAAAATTTTATCCTACTGAATATCTTTTCCAAGAATCTTTGTGGATATTATTGAAGTTAGGCCAAAAATACTGATGGTTTAACTCTGGATGGAAAAAAGACATGCTAATCCGAAGTTATTCTATGGTCACATCATGGACTCTTTGATTTCTTGATGCATCCCAAGAATAATTAAAGTAAAAAAGGCGTGACAGTCACGTAAAATAATTTTGTTCTATAAAATTATTATATTATTTTGAGCTGATATTCATTTTTTTTGGGTCTATTTTCATCAAGTTTTTGAAACCAAATCTCACAGTTTGTAATTTAGTAATTAACAATATGCTTATGAAAATACTGGAATTTAACCAGTAATTAATTCCTAAAGTATATTTTTTATAATTAATTCTAGTGAAATTCTATCCGCTATTCTTTTATGCATTATTCATTTTCACCCTCAAATCCATTATTTATCGATCATGCCACATTATAACGTATTATTTTCTGGTCAAAAATCTGAATTTCTGGTAACTTATTGGACTAAAAAAGAAAAAAGAGAAAAAAAGATTATACTCAAGAAGAATGAGGAAAAGGATGGCAAGTTTAGACTTAAAACCCTTTTGTTTTCCAGTTATAATTAATTTCTTGGTCACTAATTTGTCTGTCTTTGCAAACTTCACATGTGCTGGCATGTGCAAAGCAATCTGTAGGGCACGTGCATAAATGCCCATGTGAATGAATTCAACTTTGAGAGATCCATTTTTCTAACTAGTCTTGAAGAATCATCTTTAAATTGGACCCCAGGCCACTAAGTAGGTTGAATTAACAAATAAGGAAAGCAATTGTCTTGCGCATGATGAGCAATACAAATCACCTGTATTGTGGGTTCAATATTTAGTCGGTATGTATCACCTTTTCTTGCCCTTTGATTTTTTTTTTTTTTGATCATTGAAGAAATGGAAGTACTGGTAATCATGAAGTTTGGTGCCGGATAGTCAGCCCATGCATATGGCTCATAGCTGACCTACTTGATTAACATCCAACCAATATGAGAAGGTAGATAGTAGGTTTACCCTCTCTGTGTGTGTGTGTGTGTGTGAGAGAGAGAGAGAGAGAGAGAGAGAGAGCAGGCATGTGCTTTGTATTTTAATTTGTATAGGTTTACGAGAGCTAGATTGTTGTTTGGTATTTGTAAGGCTTAGATGAAAATAGGTTACAGACATGCAAAGCAAGAATGGAAGATTACAAATATGACAGTTAAGCTGTTTGCATACAAGGCAAAGGTCAGGACTCAGGACACAGGAGGACATGACCCTTCATGACTAGTTGTCCCATGGAAAGGGCACCCATAATGGAGACAGCAATGGATCCTTGGTGCTTAACATGATGGAGCTATATATATATATCTTTACTGGAAATTTATGCCTAGCTTCTTGATACATACTTCTTGAGAGCTTAACCACTCTTTTTGTTAAAATATATTTTCCATTTTCACTGGTTTAGTTTTTTCAGCAAATTATATATATTATTTGTATGTACTTCTTAGTTTCAAAATATAGATGGGACAGTCTTTCATCTATTGTCTTTCATTTCAGGAAAGAAACCTTTGGCTTTCCCTTGCCCCTCAAAAGGATCACCATTTTTTTTCCTTTCCTTTCCTTTTTTTTTCTTTCGTTTTGTACTTCCACTTTTAGATCAATTGGTAAAATTAAATCCATGTCATTAACTTATAATTAGACAGCATATTTGATTATGTGCTTTGAGGTTGCATTATCATTTTGATTACAGTATTATCAGTAATATAAAAACTCTAGATCTCTCAAATACGAAGGCTTTTAGGATTTACCTCAGACAAACAAACAGATCAGTCATTTTCTCTCTCTCTCTCTCTCTCTCTCTCTCTCTCTCTCACACACACACACACACACATGACAAGGGAAATAGTTTTTTTTTTTTTAAAAAAAAAAATTTAACAAAATGATAATAATATTTTGTTACACTGTCATTTTTCGCCTGCAAACCACCAAACAGATGTAGACAAATAACTAGTTAATTTCTAGGGATATTATTAATCAAGTTCAGCATTACCTCAACAAAATTTAAATAAATAAAATACAGAAATTTTTAACGTTAA
This sequence comes from Nyssa sinensis, assembly GCA_008638375.1. Classification (NCBI taxonomy): domain Eukaryota; kingdom Viridiplantae; phylum Streptophyta; class Magnoliopsida; order Cornales; family Nyssaceae; genus Nyssa; species Nyssa sinensis. The sequence continues at coordinate 13,347,056 of CM018047.1, forward strand.
TTGAATTACATTCTTATGGAACTAGAATATTTCTCATCAAAGCAGCAGCTGTATCTTTTCATTTATAGTATATAATTAAGCAATTTTTTTTCTTTTTCTTTCTCATTTAATCCGTTAAACCAACCAGGTTTTTTTTTTTTCAAAAAAAAATTGAATGTTATGGGAAGTTTTTTAAAAAAAGTGACATAATTGCACACTCGTAAGATAAGTGTTGCAATTAGCAGAACAATATTAATAAAACAAACCAACATCAGCCGGTATCAAACAATTGATTAAATTTAATTCCCCAAGTCATAGGCTCCTTTTGTTTTTAAAAATTAGTTAGTTTCTTTAAATATTATTTTATGCTTGTTTTTGGCTGAAGTCAATGCATTATTCCATCCAATGATGGGGTCCTTTGTTCTGTTTTCAACGGATGATTTGAAAATAATTAAGGAGCCCAATTAATTAACGTGCTGACCAAAAGCTTAATTTTTCTCTAAGATGAGATAGCAAACAGAGATGATAAAATTAGAATATAACCAAGAAAATAGCAATGTTGTTTGGATTGCTGGAAATCCCTTTTTCCACTGATAAATTAAATTGCCAACACTTCTACATTATATATATATATATATATATATATATATATATATATATCCCAGTTCAGGCTTGATTCGTCTTGAATTTTAAAGAGTTTGTTTGGAAACTAATTTTTCATTCATTAGGAAAATAATGAGGTTTGCTCCTAAAAGCTATGTATATATATATATATATGTATGTATGTATGTATGTATGTATATAAACAAATTCTCCTGAGATGACAAAATGAACAAAGAAATGGTCCAAACCGTCCAAGTCATTTTGGTGACTCATTCAAAGTACTGGAATTTGGAAAGGTTAGTGCATCAAAGAAAATAAGATTTGGCTAATCTCTGTTGGTGATAATCTAATCTAGAACCACAAAGGTCAAACACTCTCCCCTCTCTCTCAGTTTAACTACCCCAGGCTTGGCCCACAACCCAGATTCCAAACTCATTAGCTCATCTTTCTCAATTATTCTATAGTTGTTTCTCAGTTATATATATCTCCTCAGAAGGGCTTCTTTAAACCTTGCCAACATACCTAATATTTCTAATTTATGTCCATCTACTTCCTGCTTTATAGATGGAGAAGTCAATGACTTCTATGAGCAAAGCTCTCTCTTCTAAAGCAAGAACAGCAGATTCTCAGGAGGAAAGTAGTTGGACTTTTTACTTTGAAGACTTCTTATGTGACAATAATGAAGATAATTCTTTCTCTTCTGGCTATGAAAGCCATTCTCTAGTTTCTGATGCTGCTTCTTCGGCAGCGGCTAAGAAGTTCGCCGAGGGATTCTCTTTGGATAAAAGTTGTAAGAAATTGAGTTTCAAGAAGAGGAAAACTAAAGGAGTTTTGGTTGATGATGCTTTGGAGGATACTGCTAGTTCTCCTGTGAATAGTCCCAAGGTTAGATAAATGGATTTGTCTTCTTGACACACACTCTGCACACAGATTAAAGTTCATTAATTTTTTTTTTTTTTTTCATTTTATCAATCTGTATAGTTTTAGATGTAAAATTCTTTTTTTCATCACAAACGAGTAAACCTCACGGGCCTCCTTCCATGGCTATTTCGCATAAGCCATCATTTACGGGGGCTGGTGGTCACCCTCAAGTTGTAAGCTCTTGTAGGAACTCAAATTCAAGATGTCCAAGTTTATGACTCAAGATTCTTCTTATCATTGGGCCACCTGATGGTGGTTTTCAGATTTAAATTTTATTTTCATTTTTTTTTATGACAGGTTTGTTATTTGAATCAAGTTGAAAAGAACCGAAAAGAGAAGGCTGATATAGACATTTCAGAGGTAAAAGAATCAATCATCTGTGCTTTCTTTTCATGGTTTATTTGATTCTCTTCTATGTTGGTTGTGGTGGTGTATGGCTTATTCTTCAACCTAACAAAGTGCCTTTGGATTCTGACTTTTTAAAGGAGAAAGACGGTACACCTGGCCAGACAGGTGAGAGAAGTGAATTGGGTGGTATTGGAAGGGATGGCGACCATTCAGAACTGAAGAAAAAGGGGCTTTGCTTAGTGCCTGTATCTATGTTCTCAAACTATCTTGGTTAATCTCAATTTATCCTCAATAAATTATAAACATATATATATATATGTTATATATATTATATATATATATATATATCTCTAACCATAACCTGTACAACTCCTCAATAACGTCATGGTAAAGGGACAATGAATTCCCTAATGACATTAAGAGAATGGTATATATATATATATATATAGCATGGCTTTTATGAGTCTATAATTCAAGTGTGAACAGTTGAGTGATGAACTCTATGACAAGCCTTACTTTGTGTTTAGAAAACAGCAACTCTTTTGTCAACAATTATTCTTGTCTAGTCTTTGTTTCATAAATTATAAACATATATATATATATATATATATATATATATATATCCAACCATAACCTGTACAACTCCTGAATAACGTCATGGTAAAGGGACAATGAAATTCCCCAATGAACCATAACCTGTACAACTCCTGAATAACGTCATGGTAAAGGGACAATGAATTCCCCAATGACATTAAGTGAATGGTATATATATATATATATATATATATATATATATATATATATATATATATATAGCATGGCTTTTATGAGACTATAATTTAATTGTGAAACAGTTGAGTGATGAACTCTAGAAATGCCTTACTTTCTTTTTAGAAAACAGCAACTCTTTTTGTCAACAATTATCTTGTCTAAGTCTTTGTTTTATTTCTCTTACAAAGGTGAATTCTCAGCTCAAAAATTTTAGTTAACAGGATGAGATTAAAAATATTAAAATTTAGGAAAGTTCATTTGAATATATAAAAAAATTTAGAGGGATCAAGTCCTATTTTGTTAAAATATTTTAACAAAATTAGGAATAAAAATATAATATTAAAGTGTTAGAGAAGGACCGAGTTCTATTTTATTAAATTTTAAAAAAATCAAAATTTTAAGAGTCATGACTTTACTTGTTACTAAGTGGAGCTCACCTTTGTGAAAAAGAGATGGGCAATGTATAAGAGGTGGTCAATCAATCTCTGCTCCTGGTTGAGGAGAGAGAAAGAGGTCTACATCAATATCTGCTCCTAGTTGGGGGAGAGAGAGAGGGGTGTTGGCCTAAAAAAATTATTCTGATATTAATAATAGGATTTAAAATATATCAATTATTCAACCCACAACCTTTTACCAATTACATCAAACATAAAAACACAAATCTCATGACCAAAACTTCTATTAATGAAAAAAAAACTTGAAGGAGATACAACAACCTCACTTTCTCTAAAAAAGAGATATACACTCTTGTATATATATAACTTGTCACATCAACTTTTTCACCGCTGCACTTTTACTTTGGCTATTGGTAATGAGATTGCCTCACAACTAGCCACTCTTTTTGTTTGGCCACTACTAATGCTGCACTTTTTGACTGTAGCTGACTTTGACCGTCTGCGACTTGAAGAACACTCAAGAAGATGATCAAAGGGCCATCGGATTGGCTCTGACAGTAATCGCTTCAATGCTTAAGTTAATAAACTGAATTGAAAGAACTGTGATGTAAGCCAAAAAATGAGTATAGAAAATAAAGCGTACCTTTAGGGTTTAATTTATAGATGGGGGCTTTCCTAAGTTGATTAGGATTTGGAGCTATGAAAATAGGGTTTTGATTATCGGAGATGGTAGTTTCCAAGTTAGTCATTGTATCAAAATAGAGATAACTATGTGTGGCAGTTTCCTTGTAGGAGACTTGTTTCCTTATTCCCTACTCAGCAAATATTAAGGCGGTGATGAACTCTAAATAGCGGAGAGTGCTCTAGAGGTCCGTGCTTGGACCTGTAAGCTCCGTAGCTCTGCTCTGTAGGCGTGTGCTCGGCCCTTTAAGTTTTGTAGGTCTGCTCTGAATGCTCGGCATGCTTGGGATGACCGAGCCTCTAATTGATTTGTTGACACACGTGTCGCATGAGGATTGATCTGTCATTTTGTGGTATATCAACTACTATATTAATTTTGTGACTCACAACTCAATATGACAGAGACTCACACATACACACACACACATACATATATATATGTATATATCACATTGACTCTAAGTCCTATATTGATTAGGACATCTAATCTCATACAAACTAGTATATATATCTTATTTAACTATAATCAGAAAACTAACTCTCATTAATTAGAATGTTAGTCCAATTACAATTAGGATTACCCAAAAAGACTTTTATTAATACTCAATAAACCAAATTAAGAAACTTCTTAAAATTTATGAGCTTGGTTAAATTGGCCAAAAATGCCTCCCTTAAACCAAGCTCGCTCCCTTAAGCCAAGCTCGCCAAAGTAGCTTTACTAACACCTTCATGAGCAAGAATCTTTAAAGTAATTTCTGTCGCTGTACGAAGCTTTTGCAACAACAATCTAGAACAATCATCTGTCTTCATCTTCATATGCGGATGTGGTCGAATCTAATACTTGACATACAACTTCTAGCTTGTTCAACACGATCAAAGAAAAAATTCATGATCATCCATTCAAAATCAAAATCAGTAAAATAATTATCTGTGCCAATAATTTTATCATCATAAGGATGCAAAGTCTGCCAATATTTTAAGATACCAAAATCTTCATTTTGAACAAAATCTGCACCAATAAAATTATTAAGATTCAAACTAATATTCTAATACGACAAGAATTTATCAACGCAGATGAAATCACAAATTTCAGACAACTTGGACCTCTCAATTCTCAAAAATTCTATCTTCACAAAATTAACATGGCCTTGAATAATAAAATTCTCAATACCAATAAAATTAACAAACTCTGGATTGGAACGTTCTTCAATTTCACTATGTTTTGATTCCAAAGTACTTGGCAAATCAAACAAAGTAGGAAGGCCAAAATCTTCATTATCTTCAATTGCATCAATTCCACAAATTGCAAAAAAAATTTCTTTCTCAACAATTAAATTCTCAAACTGAGTATGCTGAAACAACTTTAAAATATCTCCCAACTCAGCAAAGGAAATTTTCAGCAACTTCAAACTTTTAACTTCACAAGGCAAAGCCAAACTTTCAACCACACAATTATTTTCTTCAACTTTAACCTCCAAAATATTTCATTTCTCACAACTAATATTTTCTTCTTCAAAATTATTGACAAAGCAGTCAATATCATATAATTTAAATTCAATACATTATATAAATCATCCCAAATTGGAATGAATTCTGAAATTAATTTTGAACCATCAATCTCTTTATTTTCAGTCAAGCTTATCTTTTTCAAAATCAACCACCCAATATCTGTCTATGGGAGGTTTATAACCGTTCCGCAGTTTATTTTTATATGTTGAATCTAAAAAAAATTCATAGATCCGAACGAAACAAAGTAACAATATTGTTTGATTAAATCACAGCAACCTTGGAGCACAGAGAAAAAATATAGTTTCTGAAGTAAAGAATTGAAAGGAAAAAGAAAAATAAGACTAGTTCTAAGAATGAAAAAATAATATATTTTATTGAAAAAGAACTCAATCAAGCATCAAGCTTTTTTTAAAATGGTAGAACTTTAGAGGCCAATACACCCCGCACACCGGCTCACTGTCCCCCCCCCCCCCCCACACACACATATATATATATATATAGATTATATAAAATCTAATCTTAAAACAATTAGGATTTCTAATCCTATTCAAACTAATAATACTATTCTCACTAGGATAAAGACTCATAGTCCCATTATGATAAAACATATCAAATACTACTACTACTAAGACTCAACATTAAGAGTCTTACTAAAACTATACTCACTTGGTTTATTTGGCTTACATTGCCTCGCTTAAACCAAGTTCTTCAAGTTTTACCATGCCAAGTAATCTCTTCAACTTTAAAAAGGAATTTGTTTTGAGCAGCTTTTGTAAAAATATCTGCAACTTGTTCTTCAGAAGGACAAAAGTCAAGCTGGATCTCCTTGTTATTCACCAAGTCATGAATGAAGTGAAACTTGATATCAATGTGTTTGCTTCTCCCATGAAAAATTGGATTCTTCATTAATGCAAGGACTGACTTGCTATCACAAAATATTTTTGTAGGACCATCATGTTTGTGTTGTAGAATGCCAAGCATCAGTGTAACCAAACTGCTTGAATAACAGTATTCCCTGCTGCAATGTGGTCTGCCTCTGCTGTTGAAAGAGCAACAAACTATTATTTTTTAGAAGACCGAGAAAATACACTAAAACCTAAGATGAAAGACATATCCTGAAGTACTCTTTCGCATCTCAGTATCACTTACCTAATCATTATCTATATATCCAACGAGTTCCAAACTGTTAGAGGATGAGTAAAAAATACCATCACTTCGCGTACCTCGAATGTATCACAAAATCCGTTTAGCAGCTTGTAAGTGAGATTGATGTGGAGTCTCCATAAATATGCTAATCAACCCAACACGAAACACAATATCTGGCCAAGTAGAAATCAAATATCTCAAGCTTCCTACCAACCTTTTAAAGTAGGTTGGATTCACAAGATCACTTGTACCATCTCTCACCAACTTCAACCTTTCCTCAACTGGAGTCAAAACTGGATTAGACTTGTCCATTCTGAACCTTTTCAGAATATCACTGGCATATTATTTCTGTGAAATAAAAATTTCACCATCTGTTTGAACAACTTCAATGCCAAAAAAATAAGACATTAGTTCCATATCTGTCATCTCAAAGTGAGCTATCATAGCCTTCCTGAATTTTGAAATCAACTTTGGATTATTGCCACTAAATATCAAATCGTCAACATATAAGCACGCAATAAGAATATCACTATGTGAATTAGACTTGACATATAAAGTATGTTCATAAGGACATCTCTTAAAACCATGCTCAACAAAATAAGAGTTAATACGTGTAAACCACGCTCAACGGCATTTGCTTCAATCCATACAAGACCTTATTCAATCTAAAGACTTTGTTTTCATGCTTTTTTATCACATAAGCCAGCAGGTTGCTAAACATAAACTTCTTCTTTAAGTACACTATTCAAGAACGCAGATTTAACATCCATTTGAAAAATTCTCCAATTATTTTGAGCAGCTAGAGAAACAAACATACGAACTGTATCAAGTCTAGCAACATGAGCAAACTCCTCAAAATAATAGATACCTAGCTTTTATTTGTAACCCTTAGCCACCAATATTGCTTTAAAGCGATCTACCTCACCATTGGGCCTGTACTTTGTCATGTACACCCACTTCACACCAATTGATTTCTTACCACTAGGAAGAGTAGTAAGTTGTCATGTGTTATTCTTCTCAATTGCATGGATCTCATCATCCATGGCTTTAATCCAATTATCATCATGAGAGGCTTCTTCAAAAGTCATTGGATCACAATCTGCAAATAAAGCAAAACTCACCAAATCTTCATTAGTCGGCTCATTATCACTACCAACAACATAATCCTGTAAGCGAACAGGCAAATGGCGCTGGCATTGAGGACGCCTAGAGGACTCTGCATAAGGTGATGACACATCTAAAGATGGACTATCACTAATCTGAGGCTCACTTTGTATTTCAATTTTTAGATCTGCATTATTAAAAGTTAAACCTGACTGAATTTGATCATTTTGAGACCAATCCCAAACTCCTTGCTCATCAAAAGTCATACCACGACTAATAATCACATTCTCTATTATTAGATTATACAACTTATAGGCCTTTAACAATTGACTATAGCCAATGAAAATACAATTTTTACCTCTATCATCAAGTTTCTTTCTAAGATGATCTGGCACATAAGCATATGCAATGCATCCAAACACCTTTAGGTGTTTAATGACAGGCTTCTGTCCACTCCAAGCTTCCTGCGGGATTTTGTTAGAAACACTTCGAGTAGGGCACATATTCAAAACATAAATAGCACAAGCAACCACTTCAGCCCAAAATCCTTTAGACAAATTTTTAAATTTTAACATGCATCTAACCATATTCATAACAATTCTATTCTTTCTTTTCGCCATTCTGTTTTGTTATAGAGTATATCTAATAGTCAGCTGATGCTTAATACCATGTTTCTCCAAAAAAATCATCACAAACAAGATACTTTGTACCCCTATCAGTTCTCTAAGTTTTAATTTGAAATTCACTTCGCTTTTCAACATAGGCCTTGGATTTTTTAAAAGTATCACAAGCATTAGATTTATGTTACAAAAAATAAACCTATGCTTTTTTGCTAAAATCATCAATGAATGTAATAAAGTACTTACTGCCACTATTAGAAGGTACCTATACTGAGCATAAATCTGAGTGTATTAACTTCCAAAGGCCTCTTGACTCTCTATAAATTTCCTGTAGGAAAAACATTTCTATGTTTCTTTCCCATAACACAAGTTTCAAAAACTTTATTTGGGATGTCAATAGCAGGCAAACCAGAAACCCAATGTTTTCTAGTAAAAAAATTAAGACTACCAAAATTCACATGCCTAAAACGCATATGCCATAACCAACTATCATCATCAATCATAGAACTAAAGTAAGGCAAATTCTCACATTTAATACTCAATGAAAATAAACGATTTGGAGTCATATTTACCTTTACTATTAGCCCTATACGGTCATCATTGATTGTACAGATTCCATAGTGGATTCGCATATCATAACCTCTCTCTGAAAGTTGCCCTATACTTAATAAATTTTGTTGCAAACCTGGTACATAAAATACATCTGAAATATACTTGTGAGACCCATTATTCAAACTGATTGCTATTCTGCTTTTACCCATCACAGGTATCTTTGAATTATTTCTAAACTTTACCTTTGATCAAACAGACTCATCTAAATAAGAAAACATGTCTTTCTTACTACACATGTGATTACTACAGCCAATATCTAAATATCACTCAGTACCATCATCATTATCCAAAATATTACAAGCCATCAACACGATCTTTACTTCATTATTACCACCAGGATTATTTTTCGCAACATGAGCTTGATGATCTCTATTATTCAGTTTTCTAGATCTGCAATCAGACTTCTTATTGCCTCAATTAAAACATTGAATATTTTATAAGATTGTGGATTAGAATTGTTACCGTCCCCTCTTCCTTGGACTGATATGTGCTGCCAATTATTATTCTGCCATTGATTATTGTTCTGCCACTGATTATTGTTCTGCTATTGATTGCCTCTGCCATCTTCCTCTACCAGATTTGTTTTACCCATTATTGCCTATGCCTTCTCTATTGTTGTGATTCTGCTCTTTATTCTGGTAGCCTTGAAAACGTTGATTAAATCCTGAATTATTCTGAGACTCACCTTTTTCATTCTTAAAATTTAATTGAACTTACAAAGCTTCCTCAACTGAATTTTTTGATCTCTCATTTAAGCTTTGTTCATGAACGGTCAGCGATTCTTATAATTCATCCACTGTCATGGATTCCAAGTTAGTAGACTCTTCAATAGCAGTCACTTTATATTCAAACCGTAGTGTCAAGCTTCGAAGAATTTTTTTAACTATTTGACGGTTTGCTATTTGTTCACTATTAATCCTCATCTCATTAACAAGTGCCGCAGTTGGCGAAAAATAATCAAAATTAGTTTCTGATTTTTTCATCTGTAACAACTCAAAATCTTTATGCAGTTTTTGTAATCTAGCCTTTTTCACCTTACCAACACCAACATATATTTTTTTAAGAATATCCCATGCTTGTTTCGCAGACTGAATATGAGTAATTTTACTAAGAACAAAAATATCTAATACTTGATGAATGCAATTTAAAGTTTTGAAGTGTACTCGCCTTATTTGCTCATCTGCATCTGCTGCAAGCTCTTCCTTAATGAACTTCGTCGTCAAACCACTTGAATCAAAAAAGGTCATCATCACACTCTCCCAAATATGAAAATGAGTTTTTACATCAAATTTGTAAACCGTACAAATAAGTGAAGTCATCTTCACGAACTAAGAAATCAGATTCTGATACCAATTGTTGAATCTAAAATTTTTTCATAGATCTGAACGAAACAAAGCAAAAATATTGTTTGATTAAATCACAGTAACCTTGGAGCACAGAGAAAAAATATAGTTTCTGAAGTAAAGAATTAAAAGGGAAAAAGAAAGATAAGACTAGTTATGAGAATGACAAAATAATATATTTTATTGAAAAAGAACTCAATCAAGCATTAAGCTTTTTTTAACATGGCAGAACTTTGAACGCCAATACACCCCTGCACACTGACTCACAGTGCCCACACACACACACACACACACACACACACATATATATATATATAGATTATATAAAATTTAATCCTAAAACAAATAGGATTTCTAATCCTATTTAAACTAATAATATTATTCCCACTAGGTTAAAGACTCCTAGTCCCATTAGGATAAAACATATCAAATATTACTACTACTAGGACTCAACATTAAGAGTCCTACTAATACTATACTCACTTGGTTTAATTGACTCACATTATATACCGAAATAAGATCAAATTAAAACTTATGTGGTAGTGGATAGTTTTATCTGCAAACAAAAGTATTCCAATGTGTCCAATGTATTGTCTTCCTTATTATCTAATGAAACCATTTAACTTTTTTCCCATAAAGCTTTTTTGATGAACACTTTAATACAATATTTAATACATTAAACACATTACAAGCATTAAGATAGAGTGTAACATGATGTAACCATTCATCAATATTCTGACCACATACTCTCAAAATCTCAAACTTTTGTCCACTCAGTAAAACTTTCTCTATAATTTCAAATCAACAATTTATTTAAATTACGTACCTGAGTTTGTCCAAAAATTGATGTCGACGTCCCTATTTTGTTCCTTCAATCTGATCAAGATGGCTTCCCTATCGATTAAACCAAAATTTCATTTTTTCACTTCACAAGTATTTGTACCACTGCAAGATCTTTTTTCTGATCCAAATAACCGTCGAATTTCAATCAAACAACTCTTCAACAAATCACTCAAGATCCTAACCTTGAGTAACACGAGAACCACAATTCTCTACAATAATCCAAGAACAAGACCAAATTAAGCTCTGATTTTCTACAACTTTGATAAGTTACCTCCAATATCGTAATTGGTTTTGATAGTTACCCTATGATTGGAACTAGTTCTGTACCAAATGTAGGATCCAAAGATTTATTATGATACTAACAGCAGGATTTAAAATCACTCTGATACCACTTATTCAATCCATAATCTTTCACCAATTATATCAAACATAAAAACACAAATCTCACGACCAAAACTTTTATTAATGATAAAAAAAAAACTTCAAGGAGGAACAACAATCTCACTTTCTCTAACAAAGAGATATACACTCTTATATATATATATATATATATATATATATATATATATATAACTTGTCACAATAACTTTTTCATGGCTGCACTTTTACTTAGCTATCGGCAATGAGACTGCCTCACAACCACTCTTTTTGTTTGGCCATTACTATATTAATATTGTGGCTCACAACTCAATGTGACAGAGACCCACATATATATAACATTGACTTTAAGTCCTATATTGATTAGGATATCTAAGCTCATACAAACTAGTATATCTTATTTAACTATAATTATAAAACTAACTCTCATTAGAATATTAGTCCAACTATAATTAGGACTATCCAAAAAGACTTCAAATATTATTAAGACTTAATAAATCAAATTAAAAAACTTTCTAAAATTTATGAATTTAGTATAATTGGTCAACAAGTAGGTTATTGTGGTTGTCCTTCTTGGAACAGTTGAAAAATATAAAAGAATAATGATTAGACTAGAGCTCCAAGGGTTGACATTCTGTCTGCAACCGTAACTTTATAGCATGCATCCTAATTATTTTTTGTGAGATGTACTAATTATCCCTAGATACTCCCTTTCCATAGAGGCTTCCCATCTTTAACTAGTTGAATACATGCAAAGTCCTCCATTGATTCTTGTTGATAGAGATGAGAGAAACAAATGAGATATATATAGTATATATTTCTTGTGTAAATATTACAAGGGGAGACCCTTTTATATACAGGAGCAGAAAGGATATACAAGGAAGGTAAAAAAAAGGAAACAAGAAAAAAAGGAAACCCCTAACCTTACTTATAAACCATAATATACATGTATAATATATATAATCCATATAGTTAACACCCCCCTCAAACTTAGGTGGGAAAATCGAAACCAGCTTGAGTTTGGAAACTAAATCGTGAAGGCGTCTAGGAGGGTGAGCTTTAGTGAAGATATCGGCAACCTGGTTAGCTGAGGAAACTGGAAGGAGATGAATAGTACCATGATGAAGGTGTTGGCGAATGAAATCACAGTTGATCACAATGTGTTTGGTACGTTAATTCATGAAAGACGTCATTGTGGGTAATTTGGATAACACTCTAATTTTCACAATGAAGAGGGGTAGCAGAGGCGTGGGTCGAACCCATGTCTTTAAGAAGCCAATGAAGCCAAATGAGCTCTTGAGTGGCATCGACAAGGGCACGATATTCTGCTTTAGTGCTAGAGTGAGCAGTGACAGTTTATTTCTTGTTGCACCAAGAAATGAAAGAATCACTAAGGAAAAAGCAAAAGCCTGTGGTGGAACGACGATCAGTAGGATCACCGGCCCAATCAGAATCAAAATAGGCACGTAAGTCAATAGAGGAATGAGCTAAAAAATGAAAACCATGGAAGAAAGTGCCCTTGACGTAGCGAAGAATGCGAAGAATGCGAAGAAGTGCAGTATAATGAGTAGAGCAAGGAGCATATAGGAACTGACTCACAAGATGAACATCATGAGCAATGTCAGGCCGAGTAACCGTAAGGTAGACAAGACTCCTAACCAATTGGCGATACAAAGTTTTATCGGGTAGCGAGGTGCCATCCAATGAAGTGAGTCGAATATTGAGCTCAAGTGGTGTAAGAGTCGTCTTACTATCAGTGAGCCTTGCGCGAGCAAGAATATCAGAGGCATACTTGGCTTGAGAGAGATAATAGCCATTCGAGTCAGAAGCGATCTCAAGACCTAGAAAATAATTGAGAGAGCCAAGATCCTTCATCTTAAAATGCTGATTGAGAAATCTTTTGAGATCAGTAATGCCAGTAAGGTCATCTCTAATGATGATCATGTCGTCAACATAAAGAAGCAAGAGAATAAAGCCATGGTCAGTCTTACGGATGAAGAGGGCAGAATCATACAGACTGGAAGTGAATCCAAATCCAGTAATAATTGAGCTGAACTTGGTAAACCAATCGCGAGGAGCCTGCTTAAGGCCATAAAGAACTCGACAAAGTTTACAAACCTTGTGAGTAGGGTGGACATAACCAGGAGGGGGTTGCATAAAAACTTCTTCTTTAAGGCCGCCATTCAGAAATGCATTTTTAACATCCATATGAAATAACTTCCATTTGCGAACAATAGCGATAACAAGCAAACTACGAACAGATGTGAGGTAGGCAACATGGGCAAAGGTTTCCTCATAATCAATTCCATATTCCTGTTGAAATCCCTTGGCGATGAGACGAGCCTTGTATCGTTCAATGGAACCGTCGGAACGGGTTTTGATTTTGTAAACTCATTTGCTACCCATTGCATTTTTCCCTAGAGGAAGATCAACTAAGTCCCAAGTATGTGTTTTCTCAAGGGCTTGTAATTCTTTAGTCATAGCTTGTTGCCAAAGAGGGTTAGAGCTTGCCTCACGATAAGAGTAAGGCTCATGATGAGAGAGAATAGTGAAAAAATAATAATACTCGGGAAGATGGATAGGTGGTTCTCTTACCCGTGAGGGACGACGAAGGGGTAGATCAGGAGCAATAATATCAGATGATGCAAGTGATGGTGATGGAGCAATAGTAGTGGCAAGATCAGCAGACAAAATGGAGGACTCAAGAGGGATTATAGGGGAAGGGTCAAGAGGCTCATTGGGAAACAACTCAATAGAAGAATCGGTAAAGAAGGAAGGAAGGGATGGAGAAGATAAGTGAAAGGAAGAGAGAAAGGAGAACATTTTGTGTTCCCAGGAAATGACATGACAAGAAATACGGAGTCTCTTGGTGTATGGATCCCATGCCAACACTGATAGCCTTTGTGTTCAATTTCATAACCCAAGAAACAATAGAGACGAGCCCGAGGTTCCAATTTGGTTTGTTTATGGGGTTGGAGTAAGACAAAGCAAGTGCAACCAAATACCTAAAGAAGGCTATAATCAGAAGGCATTCCATAAAGGCGTTCATATAGTGACTGGTTGTTGGTAATCGGAGAAGGAAGGCGATTGATGGTATAAAGAGCAGTGAGGGCAGCCTCACCCCAAAAGCATTCAGGACAAGAAGAGGAAATAAGAAGGGCCCGAACAGTGTCCAGAATATGTCTATGTTTGTGTTCAACACGACCATTTTGTTGAGATGTACTAGGACAAGAACGATGAAGAAGGGTACCGTGTTGACGAAGGGTGTTTAGAAAACTACTGTCTTTATATTCCATTGCATTGTTAGAGTGAAAAATTTTGATAGAGCGAGAAAACTGAGTTTGGATCATACGAGCAAAATCCAAGTAGATTTGGGGTAACTTAGAGCATTTTTTCATGAGATATAGGCATGTGAAGCGAGAGTAATCATCAATGAAAATTACAAAATACTGTGGATCCTCCCATGGTGGGATGAGGAGCAGGTCCCCAACCATCAATGTGAACTAAATCAAATGGAGCAATGGAAACATAAAGACTTTTATTGAAAGACAAAGCAGATTGTTTTGCAAGTTGACAAGACATACAGTCAATATGATCAAGTGTAATTGAACCTAATAACCCACTAGATGCTAAAGTTTGCAAACACTCAAAATAGAGATGACATAAACGAAAGTGCCACAGCTTGGTGGGAGACATAGTGAAGGCAGAAGCAGCGGACAAAGGAGGAGTGGTTGGCTGAGTAGGGATGCGGAGATGAATGAGCTTGAACAAATGCCCAACCTTACGGCCTATCCCAATGGTCTTCCCCGTCTGCGGATCCTGCACATAACAACCAAAAGGAAAAAAGGAAACCCCTAACCCTACTTATAGACCGTAATATACATGTATAATACATATATAATACATATAGTTACCAGCAATGTCAGTTGTGGTGTAGCGGGCTGCAAGAAAGTTCCAAACTGATTTGGTTGTGGTGAAACGTCCAAATTGAAGACTAATGGAAGCGATAGTGGTATTACGAAACCACGTGATTATTTGATGATTCTTGTTATCCCAATCTTCAAGTTTTTCCTGAAACTTTTTATCAGATTCTTCCTTGCCTTGTTGAGGCTCGGTGATATGGCCAGTGAGATAGCGCCATAACTTGCGCCCTTATAGAAAACTAGACATTGCTTGAGACCAGGGAATGTAGTTTGGGCAGTCAAGAGTGAGGTTGATTGGATGGGAAACATCAAGACGGTCCATAATGTGTAAAACGGATGAAAATCTAAAAATTTGGGACTTGAGTTGGGTGCGATACAATGATGAGGATGGGGACGAGCTGCTGATCGGTGACAATGAAAGAGGTTGAGATCAGAAGCATTTGGGGAGGTTGCGGTTGGTGACCCAACAACGTGAGGACTGGACGAACAACTTTGTGGGAGGCGGCAAGGGTGTGGACTGTTGGAGTAGCTTTGTGGGAGGGATTTTGATGAGCAAACCAGAGGGAGCAGCGTGGTGTGTGAGGCGGCAAGGGGTGGGGCGCGTGGGATGCTGATATCAGCAAAATAGAGGCTCATGGTTTGGTGGAAAAAAAAAAAGACCTGAAGTTGGGTTTGACAAAGTGGGTGGGACGTGTTGGAGGGATTCTGATGGAGATGTGTGGCTGCGGATGGGGCTGGCTATGATTTGGCTCACTGATCAGACGTGAGCAACGATGGCGACATGTTGGATAGATAAAAAAAAGGAAAAAAGAAAAATATAAGAGGCGTGACAATGACGTTGATGTCCGAAGAGTCTGGCGAACGACCGGCAGTGATGGCTCACTGATCAAGATGGCTCTGATACCATGTTGACAGAGATGAGAGAAACGAATGAGATATTTATGTATATATTTCTTGTGTAAATATTACAAGGGGAGACCCCTTTATATACAGGAACAGAAAGGACATACAAGGAAGGCAAATAAAAGAAAACAAGGAAAAAAGAAAACCCCTAATCCTACTTATAGACCGTAATATACATGTATAATACATATATAATACATATAGTTAACCATTCCGATGCCATAAAACCTACCCCCTATTATCTCCGATACAAATCGGAATGCTAGGAACATCCTGACATCATAACTCCACCCATTAAACTCTGACGATCGTGATATTTCCTAACATAACTCTCGGTAGAAATTATTGAAGTTACTTTGTATAATTTACTTAATGAAAAAAATTAAAAAGATAATGACAATTACTTTTCTTAAGTTTTTCAACAATTACAGAGACTGTATATTTTAAAATTATATTGACATTTTTTCTATTATGCTTGTTAGAAGTATAGTATATTAGGGTTACCTATATATTATTGTGATATTAGAGTTAGGGTTAGCCGTCACATATATTATTGTGTAATGCTAGTGGGATTAGGGTTCCATAATTTGTTTCATTTATTTATGCTTTCCATGTATAACCTCAGAACCCTCCTATATAAAGGAGCTCTCTTGTTTAGTTTAGTTTAGACATATGAGAATTCAGTCTAATACAATGTAGTCTTTTGTGTTTTTTCCGTTTTCTCTCTTTTCTCTTTTTTTTTTTCCTTTTTGTTTCTTGTCTGTTTTATGTTATTCCACCGAATCTAACATGGTATCAGAGCATCTCCTTCCTCGGTCTGATTCTTCTTTGGTTTAATTTATCCGATCTTATTCTTCTTTGGTTTAATTTATCCGATCTTATTCTTCCCTGTTATATTTTTTCCCCTAGCTGCAACTTGCTCTCTTGATTTCTTCTCTGCCAAGCTGCCTCTTTTTGTTTTTTCTCTTTTCCTGTGCCACAGCTTCAAGTCAAGCAGCCTCTTTTTGATTTTCCAAATCTCTCTTTTTGTTTCTTTCCCAAGCCGCAAAGCCTCTCTGCTTTGTCTTCTTCTGCCGCAACAGCTTCTTTCCTTCCTGCGCTTTCTTTCTATTTTGTCTTTCTCTGTTGCACGGCTCAGGCTTCTACTGTGTAACAAGATTGAAGCCAAAAAACAAGCACACCTGAATCAAATAACTGATTAGTCGACTGAGGATTCAAAGAATCGGCACCTAGCTTTTCTAGGGAGCTCAAAGTATTATGAAAATTTGGTGAATGAACTGCAACTGTTGAATTTTTGTATGAAAAAAGAATGGGAACTTGGGGAATAGATGCTGCAACCATTACTTATCTTCAAGTTTTTCCTTCGTTTTGATGATTTAGTTGGTTGAGGTGGTCGAAATAGAGGAGATGTGGTACGACCGTTATGAGTACGGGCGAGATCATTGTCCGGACTGGACCGGATTTGGGAATTCCCGCTATTATTCTATTGATTTCACTGCTACACCACGAGACGATGTATGATGTGGGCTCTGTTTTCTCAGTCGGGCTGTCTTACTCTATTTTTTCATCCTTTCCTGTAATTTTCTGTCCGTTTTCTTTGTTCCACGATCTGTCAGTATCATCTCCCTTTCAAGTTCTGTCATCTGTGCAAGCTTTTGTCCGTCATCTTCGCCCTTGTAAAGATCACTCCCAACAGAGTCATCGTCTCTCTCTTTCTTTCTCTTTCCCTATCTACATCTCTCTGTCTCAGTTGAAACCCCCATTGAGGGTTTGTTGTGTCTGCTCCGCCAAAGCTGAGAAGCTCTTTGAATAGAGCTTTTTTTCTCTTAAACTACAGTAGGAATTTTGGTTTTGGCCATCAAACAGTCCATCGCCTCTGTTATCATCGTGCCTACCGTCCTAAGTTGTTTCAGCTCTGTCCTCATCTGCCCACGGCGCCAAGCTGTGGTTTTGTTGTCCACTCATCTGTTCTCTGTTACTCTGGTTTTTTGTGTTGATCTGTTCTCTCTCTGTGTTCATTGTTGGTTCTTTCTTTTCTTCCTTTTACGCCCAGTCGCGCTGCTTGCTTTTCCTTTTCTGCTTTCTTTATTTTGTCTTTCTTTGCCTAGCTGCCGCGCCGATTCCTCTACTGCTTCCTTTCCTTGTTTCTGTTCAGCCTTGAGCTGCTTTTGTATGTGTTCTTCTTCTCTCTGTGCCGCTTTTTTCTACTCTTTTTTCCTCTATTTTTCTTGCTCTGATTTATGATTTATGATTTCTTTGGTGGAATGATGCTGCTTTATAGATCTGATTTCTGATTTCTCCCTAGCTGCTGATTCTTTTCTGTTTTCTTTTCTGTCTCTGAGCCGCTTCATCTTTTTTTGTTTTCTTCCCCTGTTTCAGTTGCTGCCTGTTCATTTTAATTTTTTTGTTCCGCCGTTTCCTTTGATTCTTTCTTTTCTCTACTATGTCTTTGCTGTTCCTTTTCTTCCATTCAGTCTCCGCCACTGCTTTTCCCTCTGTCAACGTCCCCAAATAGTTCAATCATCATCGTAGTCTGTCCCACCATCTCTCAGCCGCAGCTCTTGTTCGGCCTCAGCAAGCCGCGGTTCTGTCTCAATCATAGCCACAGCCGCAGCCCTATCATCAAGTTCTACCGTCTCAGCAAGCCGCAGTACTGATTCCGTCTCAGCCGTAGTACCAGTCCACATCCAGCTTTTGTTTGCAAACTCAAGTTGGTTTGCCTCCCACCTTGAGTTTGAGAGGAGGTGTTAGAAGTATAGTATATTAGGGTTACCTATATATTATTGTGATACTAGGGTTAGGGTTAGCCGCCACATATATTATTGTGTAATGCTAGTGGGATTAGGGTTCCATAATTTGTTTCCTTTATTTACGCTTTTCATGTATAATCTCGGAACCCTCCTATATAAAGGAGCTCTCTTGTTTAGTTTACTTTAGACATATGAGAATTCAGTCTAATACAATATAGTCTTTTGTGTTTTTTCCGTTTTCTCTCTTTTCTCTTTTTTTTTTTTTTTCCTTTTTGTTTCTTGTCTGTTTTATGTTATTCCACCGAATCTAACAATGCTAATAATATATAAATTCTTCTTTTCATACAAATTTTTTCATCGATTGTGTTAGAATTTTAACTATTTTTTTATATGACTAAAATACTCGGATATGTTACACCAATCTTCTTATTTTTTCAAAAATTATAAGAGAGTTCCTTATAATAATCAGATCACATAGGAGGTCATTATAATTATTTTTAATTAAAAATAAAATAATAAATTTATATTTTTTATTAATATTTATTTTTTGATAATTCTATTAAAAAGGGTCAGTATAATATAAAAAATCACAAAAGTAATATTCTAGAGTTATCAAATTTTATAGAGAGGATAGTGTAATTGTTGTACAATTAAGAAGGAAAAAAAGGCCACCCTAAAGCTATAACATCAAAAATTTTCCTTGATATACAACAGCATATTCAATGATTCCCTTGTCAAGAAGATCATGAATTTATCACATTGCAATACTACATTAGTTTGATCCATGCACATGTGGCCTTACGTAGATTACATGTACTTGCTCATTACTCATTTGTGTTCGTTCCTACTGAATTTGCATAAAAATTTCTCTACACTAGAGTCTTTCGTTTGGTTATTTATTGAAAAAAAAATGCTAATGGTCAATTGTGAGTATAAAATATTTATGATTTAATTGACGTATATATTATACATGATCATGTAAAATAAACCCATGTAATATACTTATTAATTAAATTGCGAACATGACACTCGTGCTAGTATTTTTCTTCATTGGGTCTCTCATTGTTTATATATATATATATATATATATATATATATATATATCAGCTTCCACAGTTCCTAAGGCCCCAATCCTTCACGGGAACTCCCTGAAGGAAGCAATAATCTCAGTTCCTAAGGCTATGTTTGGGGGCTTTTTAAAGTTCAAAAAGCCAAAAAGCAGTACTTCGCAAAGCACCTTTTTGGTGCTTTTATTACAGTTTTACTGCAGGCTTTGTGCATTTTTACTTCGTTGTCCCCAATACAATGACTGATGCAAGCACCTTCAAAGGGGATTAAAGCCCAGTGGTACAATGGTAATACTACAAACCACGTAATATTGAAATATTAATGACACGATACCACCTATTTTGCCTTACACCTTGGGTTACCCATCCTTTCATATGGATAAGTCTCATTAACGAGTTTCCTGGGTTCTACATCTACTCACGAGAGAAGATGATAACTAAGATGATGAACGTACGTGTTCTTAATTACTAGGGAGAAAACTAGACTTTTCTTCCTTCTCAGCCAAGTCATTATAGTATAAGATATTATATGTATAGTATATATTTAAAATATTTATAATGTATTTTATATTTTATATTATTTATATACATACATAAAATATTAATTTATTGAACAAAGGATAACCAAGAAAATTCATATTTCATAATTACTTTTAAATACTTTTTACTATAATATTCTATTAACAAACTCATTCTGTCAAAATTAATTCTCCATATTCTAAAATTTCCCAAAGCTAAATTCCATTCATATATATTTCATAATTTTGACATTTGGAATTCTACTTGTTTGATCTTCACCTCTTCAAATGTGGGAAAAACTATATGGAAGAGATACAGAAGGGACTTCTTAGATTAATAGAAAACAACAATTGATGGTATTTTTTAAAGGAGTATATATAGGAGACTTGTGTGTACATATGTCCAATGTATAGGTCGTATATATATATATAAGAGAACCAAATGGCTAATGTTGTCATTGAAATGTCTTATTCAAGAGGAATATTCTCCCTTCATTCAAAAGCTTGAACTTCCATAAGCCCATTTCAAATGTGCAACCAACAAATAATTTTTGGAGAAGTATATATATTTGTCAAAGAGATTCCAACAATAAACACCATTAGCCCTTCACCATCTTGTAGAGTCTAAGTTTACGAGTGAACCACATCGTGGGAGGCTTCTATTCAGAGGGTCGAGGTGCTGGACCGGATTTATGAATTAAAATAATTATAATTTATCAATTGGATAGAAAATCTTTTGATTCTTAAAACCAGACAATTTATTTACATAATAAATTGATAGTGATTGACTTGATTAGTGAATTAGCTTTATCCAAAAAAAAAAAAAAAAATTGGGAAGTGGAAGTTCAAAATATCAAACCCTCATTGTGTGGTTAAAAAGTTGTATGAATGAATTAGTACGGAAACCAGTAATTAATTAACACTAATTTTGTGGAAGTTCAAAGTATCAAACCTTCATTGTGGTGTTAAAAAGTTGTATGAATGAATTAGTACGGTAATCGGTAATTAATTAACACTAATTTTTCAGTTGCTTCCTTGACAGTAACATGTAGTAAAAAAGGAATGTAAATGGAAATGCGCAACCGGGGAATCGAACCCCGGTCAGTACCGTGGGAGGGTACTATGATACCACTACACCAGTTGCGCTTCTTGGTATTCTGTTTCGTTAAGCTATCTTTATACGTTTTGGCAGATATTGCTAGTTTTAACAACCTTTTGGAACATGAGAAATTGTAATAGACATATTCACTTCACTTTTGTTTTTTTTTTGTTGCAGAAGCTCCTCTAACAACTCTATTATATGATCGGGTGAGGCAAGCTATTATGCTAGAATATATTTAAACGGAGTTCATAATGTTTATGTTGAGTCATAATTGAACTAAGTCCAAAATGTATTCTATTTTATACAATGCAGTGCTGATCTCACGTAATGTGTCGAATATATGTTTCACGAATGAGTATTTTAAAAAAGTTATATCTCCTTAGAAAAGACATATCAAATAGGTGTTTTACAAATAAATTGTGAGATCTTCGGAAAAGACACTTTTATGTTTATAAAACATATGTATACTAACAAATTTAATATAACACAATCTCTCTCTCTCTCTCACACACACACACACACACAAAATAGAATCAATAAAACAAAAAGATTTTGTATCATGGTAACAAAGGTTTTGTTGTATTTTAGAGAATTTCCTTGTAAGTCATCAACAAATTCTATTAGATGCAAATTATGTTATAAAGAAAGTGTCTTTAAATACGTCTTAAAATCTATAAATTTTACATATTGTTCCAACATGATCCATCTCAAATAGATCCCAACAATCACAAGTTCATAATCAGCAATTTGCAAATTTCTTATCCACTAAAACAGGTCCAAATGCAAGCAAAATCATTCAACGGAAAAAACCTGTCTAAATGAGCTTTTTGCTTAAGAAATATCAAAGCGGAGCAACTTTATAAGGGTACAAGCATTTAGCCCAAGGCAGAAATGATTTTCCCCGTCCAGTGGGTGTTCAAGGACCGCATTGATTTCTCAAGTAGGGTCCCTCAAGTTCAATTTACATATTTGTTGGTTAATGAGGTCAAGAAGATATAACTTTGCAATGTTTTCAAATTTCCAGTGCTGCTCGGAATGTAGATCAAAGGGGGTTTACAGAGCAAGACTAGAAGCTGATATGCCACTTAGAATAGCACATATTAGAATGGCTCTCAATTGTCTCACTCGTAGTTGTAGCCCTTTTCTTGTGAGAGGTGGGATTAAGGATGGTAATTTGTTTTACCCGTCAAGTGAAGCAAGACTAGAAGCTGAGATGCCACATAGAATATCACATATTAGAATGGGCCCTCAATTGTTTCACCCGTGGTTGTAATTCTTTTCTTGTGAGAAGTGGGATTAGGAATGGCAATCCTGTCAGATACTCGCACCGTCCCTAACCTCCCTTCCCCTCCTCTAATGAAATGGGTATGAGTGTTTATGAACAAAGTCGGGATAGAACTTTGAGAATTCAGTTGGGTCAGGTCAGGGTCATGGGATGGTTATCCAGTCCCAGCTGCCGCCCTATTTATATAGTAATTTTTTTATAAATTTTTATGTACACTAGTTTTACCAATAAATATAGTACATAAAATTAGTTTTAAGATTTCTCATATTACACTCGTATTATTTTTTCTTCTATGGGTTGTTTTAGCAATAAAATTTTAATTTTTTTTCCAAAAAAAAGTTGTAACTTATGTTGAAAAAAAAATCAAGCATAATCAAAAAGATAAACAAGATCAGAGTTAGAGATAGAGCACCCACCGCTTTAATGCCATTCCTAGGTGGGATTCATTGGTGAGACTCACAAGTAGATCTATTTCACAAGTGATTCTCAGAGTCTCACTTCTCATGAAAATGTGTGTGACAAGATGAAACAATTAAAATGTGATATTTCTCAGTATTGGGGATGCTTGTGAAAACCATATTCGGCCAACGCTTACACAGAACAAAATTTCTGAAAATATCACAAAAAAATGAGTAGTAAACATATGAAACAAAGTCATTTATAATCTATTAAGTAAAATCCACAGCGGAAATGGCTAAGAGTTTAAACTACGGGCTCGTAAAACAACTTAATATTATACTTATAAAATATTTTAGATAGAAGTTTGGAAACATTTGTTAGAGTTATATACTTATAAAATAAATACTCTTATTTAATTCTATGTTTACATAAATGTTTTTTAAAAAAATTGAGGACGTGTAATGTCTTGATTAAAATGCATTAAGTATAATTAATCTAATAAATAAATAAAATAATAATAATTAATTAAGTACTCTAATTTCATTCTATCACGGGATATAAATAAATTTTGAGAATATTTTTTTCCCATTGCGGTTCAATCTCAAACTCGACTTGTTGCGATCTAGTTAAAACTTAAAAATTAGGCAACAACATGTTTTTCTATAGAAAAAATTCTTAACTTCAAATTAGGTAAAAGAAATATTCCTTTACTAAAGTATGCATTTGTTTTTTACAAACATGTATACAATTAGGAATATTATGTAATTATTATTATTTAATTAAAAAAATTAATAAATTATGTGATAATTGTAATTAAGACATGTATATCAAGTTTTGGAGTCCAAGTATTTTACTAAAGTATCCGATATTTAATAAAGATAAGAGAAAAATATTAAAATAATTTTTTCAATTCAAAAAGTTTATGACATATATTTTTTATTTAAAAGATCTAAAAAAGTTTAATTGTTAACTATCATCTTAACACCGTTAAAAAATATTATTAATTAGATCAAAATAACTTCAAGATGCATTTTAAAAAATACTAAATAATAAATGCAACAAATTCTTCAATCCAAAAAAAAAAAAAAACATATT
Organism: Nyssa sinensis; assembly: GCA_008638375.1. Taxonomy (NCBI): domain Eukaryota; kingdom Viridiplantae; phylum Streptophyta; class Magnoliopsida; order Cornales; family Nyssaceae; genus Nyssa; species Nyssa sinensis. The sequence goes on from CM018047.1 coordinate 13,371,351, forward strand.
TTATTAATCTAAAATGCCTAAAAAATAAATTTTTATTTTATAAAATGTTATGATTTTTGGGATGAAAAAGTTTATTTTATATATTTTATTGTATTTTTTTTTTTCTAAAATGTACTTGAAGGTCATTTTAGTATAATTAGTAATATTTTTTAACGGTATTAAGATAGAAATTAACAATTTAACTTTTTTGTATTAAAAGTTTATTTTCTGAATTTTTTAGATAAAAAAAATATATCATAAATTTTTTAGATTGAAAAAATTATTTTAGAAACTTTTTAGTATTTTTTTCTAAAAATAAATGTTTAATTTATTCAAAAAATTATTAAATACTAATTTCTTAATAATTGGATGAAGTCACATATAACTACGGTACATTATTGCACATATAACTTTTAATTTGATCCTTTGATAATTTTTAGAAATTACTTAATAATTACTCTTTATGACCCATCTTTCTCATAATAAAAAATTATTTAATATTATCGTCACACAATATAATTATTTTTATAATTTTAATATTTTATAAGATACACACAATACTTACTACTTACTGTAGTAAAATATAGGAAATATAATAAGATTTAAAATATCTGCCGTTGCTCCCCAATATTTCCCCTATTTTCAGGTGCGATCTGCGCAGTCACACGGTGAATAATCCCCCCACGTTAAACAAAACGGAGCGGTAAATCGGGACCAAAACAGAGCAAAATAACGGAGAACTAACCCCTTTTTATCCCTCCATCTCTCTTAACAGATCTGTTATACTCCTAACTCTGGGGATTTGAGCCGTGCTTCTCTCTCTAAAATCTTTCCCCATAACCATGATTTCGTCGCATAAGATCAAATCCGTCGACTTTTACAGGTCAGATTTCCATTTCCATTTTCAAATCCTTCTCTATTCAATTTCTTTTTTATAGAAATTTTCCTGTTGATTATGTGTGCGCCTCTTTTGATTCTTGAACACGAAGCATGAATCTTGAGTTTTAGTTCTTTGATCCGATACACCTTGTGTGTGTATATAAATATATCCACTCACACGCTTGTTTGGTATCGCACTGTTTTACTTCTTATGATACATTTTGCATTGGTATCAGTATGTATTATTGTTTTTGAAATCTTTAGTTTTGGCTCTCGGTGGGCTTATATCTGGCGATTCTGGCCTATGCGTGAAATGTCAGTTGAGTACAGTAGAAGTTTAAGGCATCATTTTGTTATTTAGTTGGCTTAACGGAGTAATAGGATGCTTTTTTAGGTTTTTGATGCAATAACTTGAATATTTATCACATAAATTGAATTGTGGCTATAAGTAGGTTACTACTTACTACTTGAACTTTGGTTTGGTATTGTGGCGGCTTAGGGGCTGTGGAAGTGAGGTGGATTAGAGATGTGAGTTGTGGGGATAAGTACAACTTACATGTCAAATGCATGGATTTAAATCGGGATCGCGAGATATGATGCGGTTGCAGTGTAAGGTTATCGGGAGTATTGAGTCATCTGTAATGGAAATTGGAAACCGCAACCGTAATTTTTTCCAAACACCGGTAAATCTTTTAAAAATCACTGATACTAGGAATCAATGAGATGGAGGGGAGACAACAAGGCGATTTAGAAACTTTGGAAGAGATTCCCGTGAGAGTAGGGTGAGACTTGCTAAGTTTCACGTGACTCCTAATACGAGGAATTTAACTAGCACGAGATTCTAGGTACTAGGAATCAATGTAATGGGAGATTTCTAAAGTCAACTCTCTCATGTGATAGAGAGGGAATTATTGCCTTCTTTATTGTCGTAGTTGAGTGGTATTTATAATGGTCAATCACATGCCAATCCCCTTAGGTCTCACGTGAGGTCCTTAGGTTTGCCAGGTGCCACTGATGTCCAACATAAGAGGTAATTGGGGGAATCCCTTGACTCTAGAAGGTTCAGAAAGCTCCACGCGTAAGATGTGTGAGATTGTCTGGAGCTAAGAAACACGGATACACGAGATACGAATAAGATATGATACAGACACGCGGACACTAACATTCCTCATAAAAGTAGGACACAGATATGTTGGAGACACGTTAAATATATTTATTTATATTTTTTACATAACAATATAATAAAAAATTAATATCATTTTAATTAAAATTGACTATAAAAATACACAAAGCATGAAAATATTATTAATATATTAAAATAACGAAACTATTAAATAAAAATTTAAGAAGTTTAACATTTAATCATCAATATTCATGATTCAAGTTCCAAAAAAAATTGTTAACTACTATATAAACATATATATGTATAAAGTGGAGAAGAAGAGGAGAAAACGAGGCAAAAATTCAGAAAAAAATAAGAATAAAAAAATCAAAAAACGTGTCCAAAATGTGTTCGGGACATGTTTGAAATTCAGAAAAATTAGAAACTTTTTTTTCACATGTTTGAGTGTGTCCATGTTTGACACGTGTCTGACACGGATACGTGAGACAAAATAGTGTCTGTGCTTTGTAGGTCTGGAGAGCTTGTTACTTTAGCCATCATGCCACAAGATCCTAAGTATTTCGAACGTTAGGGAGCATGGATGTGAAGGTTACGCCACATTCGCGTAACAAGGTTCAGGAGCCCCCCAAGACTTTCCCCCAAGTCTTTCGGCAGCCTGCTTAGGGAGGCTGAGTGGACATATCCCGTGAGACTTCTTAGAGCTTCGTGAGTTGCCCTTGTTCATGAGGGGGCCATTAACATGGTTCTTCGTGACTCATGAATGTGTAGCAGTGAGGGAGCGTCACACTCCTTGGGGACAATCATGCCTCTGAAAGCTTCACGTCTTTGGATCCTTCGCACCTTTATGAGCAAAGGTAACCTCTTATCGTGTGGGGGGTGTTGTGCTGTTGCCACATGGTAGAGGGAGCAATGACGTGGACCCTAATACCCACAGGTATAAATAAATTATTAGCTTAGACACCAATATAAAGGAGCCATGCAAATAATAGACACTCGTGTTGGATACCAATATTTTCCTAACACCTGAAACGCATGTCCAGCATAATTTTGGTCCACATTTGGTTAACAGAAGTTGCAGACGCAATGGACTCTTTAGGATAGAAAGTTTCATTATTTCAAAATTTCAATACAATAGCATAAGAGATAAACCATAATGGTAACCTGCAAAGTCTAATTTGGGTCACTTGTAAAAAGCAAAATGTCTAAGTTGGCTTATTTTTGACAAAAGAAGTAAAATGATGACGAGGCATGATTTGAAATAGTGTTCGTTACATAATGTAAACGGTATTGCCAGGTCCTGACCTCGTTACACCCCGATAGTTACACCCCAATATAGCGAGGAGATTGAATTTCACACATGTAGTGACTGTTACCATACTGTAACAGGCTGTTATGCCAGCAAAATGGCCATAACAGCCGTTACAGAACAATAGCGCCCTTGACACCTTCAGAGAACTTATCAGTTTTTTTTTAAAGAGTTTAAGAGGAGCTTTAAAAGAGGAGAGAACTGAAGTTTGAAGAGGAATTAGTCTCACTGGTGTGGTGGTACCTTGGTGCCTGTGGGACACTGGAAGTGAGCAGATCTGATCATCCATTGCGGTGAGACTGATCTATACTTCAGTACATATACCTCTCAAGCTTTGCTCCGATTCTTCCTTTTTTGATTAACAGTAAATAAGAAGAGAGATAGAGAGAGAAATAAAGAAGAGAGATAGAGAGATCGTTGCTTCTCGTTGTCGTTGCCGTAATGTTTTCCCCTTCATTCCTTTGTTTGTTGCTAAGAAGCACGGATACGGACACGGGACACGACATGGCAAGACACAAACACGCGGATATGTTATTTCTAAAAAAAAGTTGGATACGGACACGTTGAATATATATAAATTTTTATATTTTTTATATGATTATATAATAAAAACCTAATGTTATTTCAATTAAAATTGAAATAAGAACACACAAATCATAGAAACATTATTAAGATATTAAAATAACAAGGCCATTAAATAAAAATTAAAGAAATTCTTCATTTGATCATAAACATTCATGATTCAAGTGTCCGACATGTGTCTGGAAAGTGTCCGAGAGTGTCGGTGTTCAAAACGTGTCCGAAATAGACACGTGAGCTAAAACAAAGTGTCCGTGCTTCATAGGTTTGTTATGTCTTTTTTTTTGACATGTTGCTTTTTATTTTCCTTTAAACTAGTTAGGACCGTTCTAGAGAATCCATGGGTGTGCTGTTAAAATGTTGCTGTTTTTTTTCTCTGCCAAGATATGTGTGTAATCTTGTGATTACGCTGCTGACAAAGTGGCAACTATTCAACTCCAACACCGAACATGATACTGGTTAGTGATCAGTGGACCTGATTGTGCTGCATTCTTAAGGCCCAGGTTAGGTAGTGGCCTTGTCCCTCTTTTTTTTTTAAATTTCTGTCATGATCTCCCAGGTGTTCCCTCATGGGTCATGAGTGTTTACCTGTGCATGTTTCTTGAGGGCGGTTCTTGACACAACCGTAAGGTTGCTCCATTGTTACCTGGTGGTCATGGGTTCAAGTCGCGGAAACAGTCTCTCCGCTTGTGAGGTAAGACCGTGTACATCTAATCCTCGTTAGACCCTACAGTGGTGGGAGTTTTGCGCAATGGGGTATCCCTTTTTTTTTCCCTCGAATTTCTTGCAAATCATCACTTTTAAATTGTTAATAGTGGAAATTTCTTGTACCACATGGCACAAATATAGGCAATGGACCTACATGACATGGCACTCTTGGAGAAGACTACGGGATTGCATCCCACAATAGTGGGGGCAACAGGTTCACACCCCTCTCATCCTCGCCATATGCCTCAGATTCTTTAACCCTTGGAATTTTGGTGCTAGCAATTTGTGTAGGAGTGTCAAATTGGAAATTCATTTAATCAAAGTTTTAGTTCTTACACTAGCGAATTATGATGCAAAAAGAATCTTGTTTTAACTTGGATTGAGTTCTGCCAATATTTGGGTTTGGGGATCTGTGGATATGGGAAAGGATACCCCTCCGGTTATGTAGCCCCACTATTGGGACCCCAAAAAAGTTGTAATTTTCACTCAAATGTTCCTGATGGATTGGTCCTTCGGAAAATCAATATATTGAAGGATGGATAGTATCCTTATTCTGGCTTTGTCGTGATCACATTTAGGTTCCTGGTTTTGGTTGGAAAGCTTATAGTCCAGCACTCCAGCTATGATATTTTTTTCTTCATCTAGTCAATTTTTGGGTTATATTTTGTACATCTGGTGCTTGGAGGCAAAAGTTCAAAACCTTTAGTTGTTTCTTCAATTTAGTTTTAATAGTGTTTTCATATGGTTGAACCCACCTGGTTTCCAGAGTTTCTCAAACTAAACATTTGCCCTCATTTCTGAGCAAGTATAGCTATTTTTCTGAAATTTCCTTTTTTTGCCCCCTCCCAACTCTATTTCCTTCCCCGAATGCAGCACACAACTCTGTGCCGTAATGCACTCTCCAAGTGTGCTCTCATATTAATTTGCAGTTTTTCAAACTTTTTTCACATAAATTCTTTTTGGTGGATGCTAATTAGTTACTAGGAGTTTGGACACCACATGCTTATGGCATCGTTCATTGTTTTACAAAGCATTTGGATAGAGTCTATTTGGAGTGGTAAAAGAAGAAAGATGGAAATGAAGAGGTGTGGAACCCAATTCCTTGCCTCTTTTTGTCAGCCCCCTTGGCTTCCATTTGGGAAACTATTCAACTTTGAATATATTGTAATGTTTATGGATATATATTGGAAGGAGACATGAATGTGAAAAAACAAATGTTGACTTCTTCTTCTCCTTCTTCGTGTTCCTCATATGTTTGCCTTGATATCTTTGGGAGTATATATGTTAAATACACAATCTTACATCTTCACATGTGTATGCATGAATCTTTAATGTGGGTCATATTTCATTCAAATGCAAATTTCACTTAATTTTTTCCTTCTTTTTTCACAGAAAAATTCCTAGAGATTTGACTGAAGCGTCATTATCAGGTGCAGGATTATCCATCATAGCAGCCTTTTCCATGGTGTTTTTATTTGGAATGGTAGGAATCTCATACCTCTTTGGTTGGGAATTATTGGATTTGGCATGTAGATCATTGAGTTTTCACCACTGCTTTAGGTTGATGTGTAGATCATTGAGTTTTCATCACTGCTTTAGGTTGATGTTTGGAGTTTTGGTTGATTTTCACTCTTCTTTCTTTCATTGTCTTCTCCTTTAATCTTTCTACCCTCGGAATTCGTTGCTACTTCTCCACATTACGTGAATGCATGTCTGTTTCTTTGGCAAAGCCATTATGGTAAATTGCGATGCTGCTTTGTTTTGCATTTTTGCATCTTGAATTATATCATGAATTTCATTTTGCAGGAGCTCAATAATTATTTGACAGTGAGCACCTCTACATCCGTTATTGTGGACAAGAGTTCTGATGGGGAATTCTTACGCATTGATTTTAATATCAGGTGTATTATCGGGCATTAGTTTAAACTGGTGCCTATTCTTATGCACTGATCTTTCGTTAACGGGACGTACTTTAGTAGGTGTTGTGGATACTGCTCACTGGCTTATTATTTCTACAAATAGTAGCCGAGCTACTTTTTACCATAACCATGGCATAATTCTATGAAGTTCTTACAAAATTTTTCAGTTGTTCTTTTGTACAGAGACAGACTTTTCTGCAATATTTATAGTGGTCTTCTAGAGTGTGTTTTTTTTTCCAGCCAATTACTTGCTTTCGTTTTGTAATATTAGTCTATTTTGCAGTTTGGTTAGTTCAGGAAACTAACATTTCCTTAAAACCTTCTTGTAGTTTTCCAGCACTCTCATGTGAATTTGCATCCGTTGACGTGAGTGATGTCTTGGGAACAGTAAGTTTTTACCATTCATTTTTTTCCATTTGACTACTTATAGCCAGTAAGTTTTGTACCTCAAGTGATTACTTCTATAAAAAGTTAGCTCTGCTTCTGGTTTAATCCACTAGAGTTAATAGTTTTTTCAAGCTTGACAATTTCTTAGTTATTTTAAATATTCAGTATGGAATTACTTTGGGTTCCTTTCTTTCAGCATTAAATGGAAAGGTGTATGACATTTATGGTTTTTCTCTTGCACTTGGTGAAGTGAATGTGTTTATCCATGTTGCCAAAAATTAATATTTGGATAAATTATTTCTTAAAAGTTTCTAATTGTAATGTTTTTTGATGCAGGCGTGTGGCAATTTGTAGTTAGGAGTGGTGTTATATTAGATGGGCTCCTTTGTTAGAGATGTTATCCCTTTTACATGGCATGTTTGGGAAGTCTTTATAGGATAGCACTTTAGTAGCTCCTATTTACCTTGTTGAGGGGAGGAACAAAAGAATCCTGGAAATTCTCATGGGAGTGTGAGTCAATTCGGGAGAAGTTCATTCCATCTGTAGTTGTTAGAAGTTCATTCCATCTGTAGTTGTTGGTGATCTTTAGATGTGCCTCATTCTGAAGGATAGAAAGGCTATATCATATGCCCTTCATTTCTTCTTGCTGTTAGGTCTTGCGGGTAGTGCTCCTAAAGGATTTTCTAACCTCAAATTTGATGTTATGTTCTTTGGGAACCAGGCAATTGAGTACCTATGGTTTGATTGTTCTAACATTCTTTGATATTTTCATAAAAGAAGAATAATTAAGTGGGATTAGGGACTCCTGGTTTGGTGTGAGGGAGATTAAAATATCTAATGTTATTTTTCTAGATTAGTAATAAAATTTGAAGCATATCTATTGTTGATCCAAGTATAACCCAAAAAATGCCAAAAAGAGAGAACAAAACTGCTGATAACTCTCTAGCCATTGAGCAAAGTAACAAGAGATATCTAGCTTCATTCTTGATATAACACATAACATGTGCCTTATTCTATACCTCAAGCCTTGTTCTCTTGATCTGAACTGTCTCAACCTCGAATCACAAGTGTTTATCATGTACAACACCGTTTTGAATCCTCAAACGACTTCACTCAATCACAACTACGAATCCACGCAACCTCAGACTCCTCCAATCACAAGATCTTGACTCTTCAACGATCTGTACTATTCAACTCTTCAAGATGATGGTATTGTAGTTGGTGGGTTCTTGATCAGTGGCTAAATCATCTATGTGGGTATGCAATGCATCCAGAAGGCTTCTTGGAAGGGTTTAAATATCAAGTTTAGCTGCTGCCATAATGTATTTTTCATTTGTGTATCGATAGCCTTATATAGAGTAGGGTTAAGATTCAAAAAATCGCAGTTTGAATCGGATTTGGAAACTGCACTGCGCATACTTTTGTTTGAACGAAAACTCAAACCAACTTAAAAGCAAACCTATTGGAGTGAGTTCATTCGAACCAATGTGGACTTTGTTTGAACGAAGTGGACCTCGTTCGAATGAGAGCTCAAACAGACTCACACGAAAACATTCGGTTCTGATTTAAATATTGTCGTCAAACGAAACCTCATTGGTTATACCTCGTTCGAATGAAGCTTGAGCTTGTTCGAACGAGCTTGTCTCTGTTTGCATAGATTTGGTTTATTCGTTATGTTTTGACTCAAAAGATACTTTAACATGTTTTTCTTTGTAAACAAGAGTCAATTACATCCCAAATAACACCAAGCACACATTAAAACATTTAAAACTATTTAAAACACTTTTAATTCATGAAGTGTGTGCGCGAATCAAAGCCTAGGCAGTGTACCCGGTCCTTTACCTTATGCTTACATTGTGTACCCAGTGCTTTAGAATCTCCCAATTTAGCTCGGATGCTCGAATGACACAAGGCTTGACAACTCGACTCACAAGGACTTGGACACATTACAACACTTAGTTTTGTCAACACGGATTAGCCAATACAATTTTGATTCATAATCCTAACATTCACCAAAATCCTAGCCCATTGGAGATGTTTTCTGCTCCTTGTATCTTCGTCATCAGTGATAAAATCCTCCATAGAGGCCCCCAGTCTTCTAAAAATCCTTTCGCACCACCAAAAAGCCAGAAGTTCATAAATCTCACCCATACTTCACGAGGTTCCCACCCTCTCCTACGGCAGCAACTTGCTATTACCCACCATTGAGAACCATTGGGGAACCTATATCATCCAGTCTTTCCTTTGTAACACTCGTCGCTTCTTCCTCCGACAGAAAGTCAAACAAGAATAGTACACCATGCATGCATATCAATAATCGTTACACCAGCCGAGACTCCTCGTCTTCTATTGACCCATTGTTGGACGTTCCACTGTTCCGGTAGCAACTCTGTCCCTACACCCACTTGCCCAACCAAGCAACGCCTAAGGAACTCTATGTTTTCCAAGCATTAAGATGGATCAACCACAATATCGGCCTACCCATCTCGGTCACTATCCAGAAACTCCACAGATGACTCCAGCCTACCTTTTATCTAAGTTGCTTCTCTAAAAGGCCGGTCTGCTGTTTCTGGCCCTTTATGATGAACATTTCCCCATTGACGAAAAGCTGCTGCTATGCGTTCCCCATTCCCCTCCTCTGTCAAACTCTGGTACATAAATCATTCTCCTCATCACCTCAACTCTCCATTACACTCTCTATATGAACAAATGAGCCTTCCACTATTGACTTCCTGAACATCAGCACACTTCTCTGACTTCCATGGAAGACTACTGCTGATCTTCTCCCAGATCCTGTCCATCACTTCTTAACTATGGAAAATCCAACAATCTGCTTCCACCCATATCCTCCACGCAGACCTCACCACTCATTCAATGATCTCGAACAATGAACCCTCTGCTCCTCCGGTATCATCAACTTCAAGTGTTTTCTGACCAACCTGTAGAAACCGTGATTTCACCTCCTCAAACCTCATCGTCTAAAGATCTCCTCAATACCTCAAGACTTCCTTTTTTGTGCCTTTCTATTGCTTGATTTGTGAGACCCCCCAATTTATATTGACCAGGATTCATAGTGGACCTCAACTGAAGTTTGGCCAGCCACGATCAAATGCAGCTTGATAGAAAAACAAGCTTCTTTTGCTCAACTAGGCACACATTATGAGAATAATCTATCTGGAAAAAAATAACTGGTTAAAAGGGTTCAAAGGAGGTTTGAGGCAACTAAAAGCATTTTGAGTCATAGCTGTGCTATATCAACTATATATATACAACACAAATATACATTTGTCTATTGGAGGAGGCACAGTCTAGAGCTTTCAAAAACATCTTCCACTGTAATACGATAAAAACCTGGAAACCTCAACTTAATAGCCTCCCCTATGTCATGTATCTTGTCAAAACTTAACATTACTACCCACCACAAAGTGGATGAATGGAAATAAAACTTCCTAAATCTTCATAATACTTTTCCAAAGACCCACCCTATGTGACAGCCACCTCCCTGGAAACCCACCCGCCCCTTTTGCTCCCATATTTTTGATCCACCATTCTCTTTCGTACAACATTTCTCTTAGTGGCAAATCTCCACAACCATTTCCCAAGCAAAGGATATTAGATTCCTAGGCTTCTTGATTCCTAAACCCCATCTCATTGTCTCCCACTAGAAAATCTCTTTAGTGGCAGTACTATTCAGTGGGCCTTTATGTTTTTTCTTTTCTTCCTTTTGTTACTTTTCCTCTCTCATGCTGACCCAGGTCTTGTTTGGCAGCGTGGTGGCTTCTACTGAAGTTCTTTTTATGATGAGCTTCCTTTGAAGCAACTCAGAATTAGTTAACTAAGAATAGCTTTTGGCTTTCATTTTTTTTTTTTAACAAACTCACATTGGATCACTTTAACAGCCAAGAAGTACTTCCAAGCCACTGCAACAAAGCACCAAACAGGCCTTTAGTTAGATCACAGATGTTAGTCGGTGCCAAAACTTATGGTTGCTGGAGTCTATAGCTCACTTTGGAGGGCTCAAACCATATTCGATACATGAAGAATGAAAGCAGTTGGCAAAGGGGGAGAGACTTATGAGTTACTGAATTATGCAATCATATGGGGAATAGGATGAGTTGAAATAACTATGGCTGCTACTAATATATGTTCTCATAGACTCTTCTAAATGTGTCATGTACCCTTATCAGAGGCAACACAACAGGGGTTTGGGTGTCAGATAATGGCTTATGTTTAGTCAGCTTGTACCCCTACAAGCATGTCTAGTAATGCAAAATACTAGATAATTATCCATATATTATCCTTTTATGTTCTTTAGCTTCTTTTATAGTATAGCGGCCTCAAAGTGAGTCAAGTATATATGTTAAACATTCAAGTTACAAACTTACATAAATACAACATATTAACTAGAAAATGAAAGAAGAATATTATGCAATTTGAATATTTAGCTGTCCCCCATGTCCTTAGATTTGGGGAGTAGACAAACCCGGCATGTAGACATGTACCCACACTGGACACATGTATTGTATTTGAGTCTATGTGAAATAGCTATAAATAGCTATTAATTGCTGATTGGATTCAACGAGTTAATTTTAGAGTAGAAAATTTGGAGTCACCCGATCGTTGTCTCCTTTTTTATATTAGTTGTATAGTTTTGTTTCATATGCAATATCTAGAAGATACATAAATGTGCATAAATAAATGTGTACATTGCACATATGTAATATGTGTGCACATTGGTGGTGGGTGAACTGTTGTGCCATTTTAGTATTTTTCAACTGTATTGTTACTTGGATGGCCTATTACCTTATGTCAATCTAACATCATAATTGTATCCTTTGGTTGATGATTTATTTCTTTAAAAATTTTATGCATCCCATAAAATTTTTTACACTCTGATTGCAATTATTGGTCTAATTTTCTATTTAGTTTCTCTATGCAATGTGAATTGGCCTGAATCTGTGCCTTCTCATTTTCAGAACAGGTTGAATATAACAAAGACAATCCGCAAATATTCAATAGACTCAGATTTAAGACCTACTGGCTCTGAATTTCACTCAGGACCAATTTCAAAAGATATTAAGCATGGAGATGAAGTTGATGAAGAATATGGTGAAGGTTCTATTCAAGTCAATGCACATAACTTTGATAGAATTGCGCATCAGTAAGTGGACCAAATCTGATTTTCGTTTTATTATTTTGTTGTGATTCTTTTGAGGTGGAATATTTTCCTGTACATGCAGTGAGGACCATGGCATCTCGTTTTGATTTGTGTCAAACATTTCTTTTGCAGTCATCCAATTTTGGTTATCAATTTCTATGCTCCTTGGTGATTTTCATTTTATTATTGTGATGTGATGCTTTTGAGGTGGAAGATTTTCCTGTATATGCAGTGATGACCATGGTATCTCCTTTTGATTTGTGTCAAACATTTGTTTTGCAGTCATCCAATTTTGGTTATCAATTTCTATGCTCCTTGGTGTCCTTGGAGTAATCGCCTGGTGATTTTCTTTTCTCCTTTTGTTGCTTATCATATATTTTATAGATTGCTTCAGAATTTGGTGATGCCTCATTCAACAATGGCTACCCAAATGGCCCTATATTTGCTAAATTCTTCTTGACGTTGTTGTGTCATTTAATCTTTTTGTTACTGGCTGTATAATCATGTGCTGGATTTACTGTGAATTCCTCCAATCAGCTTTGTGACGTGGCCCTTGTCCAACTGGATACGTAGATGCAAACAGAGAGCATAGTGTTGTAGTGTCTTATTCATCCAAGCGATATTCCTGATTTGAATTCCTTGTCTTTATAAGGCACATAGGATTAAGGCCTTCAGCACATGTATTTATAAGCAGGATGAAATTTTTGTTTTTATGTGTTTCAGAGCTCATTTAGAAGATGGGTAGTGGATTTTTTCCCCTTCCATTTGGGTGAAAACCTATGTGAAATTTGAAGGGAGAATACTAGGAAGAAGAGGAGACCACCCCAAGGGCCACTGACCTATCACTCATCAAAAAAAAAAAAGGAAAAAGAAGAGGAGACCACCTTGGAACAACCTCAGAGAAATTGAAAACCAATATATAAAGGCATGTAAGGAGAAGTGATCAGTCAATCTGAAGAGAGGTGTGAACTAATTAAAATTCCTCAAGCCCTTGTTTTGTTGGAAAATTCACCTACAAGTTTGAAGAATTTGGAGCACTTGTAACAATGCAACCTAAATCTCTCATTAGGTCGTGAACTTTTCCTTCAGGCAGTAATGATGTTTCCAGGTTTGTTGACTATCTTTACACCATCTAATTGCCCATGATGGCATTCCCTCCATCCAAGGGCTTGAAAAATTTTGTTGCATTAATGTTTTGGTTGTTTAATTTGTTTAATGTCAGATGTATTTTAGGTTAGAGTTTTAGATCTCACTCAGTAGGCCAAAAAATTTCAAGTTTCACATTTTAGTCTGTCATTCCTCTAGCCCTTTGGATATAATTTTGATGCTATGATGAGACTCATTTTAGGTGCCATACGCACAAAAAGATAAAATGGAAATGAGGACATCCTGACAATGACTCTCTTTGCCCATGTCACACTCAACATGTACTGGCTGAGTGTGCTGATTTTGACTGAATTATCAGGATCTAACTCAAATGATTGGATTGTTCTGAAACAGCCTGGACTGCAGCATGATTTGATTTTCTGCTGTACCATCTAGACAACACAGAATGTTCAGTAGAGACAATCCAGATAAGATGGATTTTTGACCTTTTTCCGGTTCCCTACCGGGTTCCTGAAAGCAAAAAAAATGAAACTTGAAACATTACTACACAAGCCACCCATGCCAAATAGACATATGGTCTAGCAATTCATTTTTCATTTGAGACCCTAGTTGGAAGGGCGGTCCAATCAACAACCCTAGCTCAATATGGGAAACATCTCTGAAAAAACTCCAATACAACTTCAGAGCTGTAGCATTAGTCATCACATCATTAATATGATTGAACTTCTCCTCCAAAAGTTCTCTTTAATTCTTTTTTTTGATAAGTAAGGAGTAGGATGTATATTAATAAAGGTGCCCAAGAAGGGCATCAAGGGCAAAAACCTCAAAAGCTTTACATCGGTCTTAGAGACCCCAAAAAATCAACAAAAGAAGAGACATTTACAGGGAAAGCCTCTTTGGCCCAAAAAAAATAATAAGCGTAAAAACGCGTCTTTAAAGTAAGGAGTAGAGAGTTCCACACCACCGAATAGAGCAAAAACAAGGTTCCAACAGCTCCAAGAAACATGACAGTGGATGAGAACGTGATTCACCCTCTTTTCATCATTTTGACAAAAATAGCACCTACTAGCCAAGAGAAAGTCTTTCTTCTTCATATTATCCGCAGTTAAAATGACCTTCTAAGAGGCTTTCCAAGTAAAGAAGGAGGCTTTTGAGTGCCATATGAGCTTCCAAGGGAAGAGAGGGCGTACAAAATCGAACAAGCTCTTGTAGAAGGAGCTAACAGAAAATTATTTCTTATTCAGTAGCCACACCCTCTTATCCTCCCTCCCTTTCATAGCCTGGAAATTGCTGATGTGACAAAGGAAAGAGCCCACCTCTTCTAACTCCCAATCGAGGAAGTCTCTCTTAAAACGAGGAGTCCAGACAAGCTTATTCCCAACTCTCTCCATACACTTGCTAACCCAAGCCAGCCTTGTTGCTAGTCAGACTGTATAGCATAGGAAATTTCACCCTTAGCGGCTCGTCCCCATTCCAAACATCCTCCCAAAATTTCACTCGACCACCATTCTTGATAACAAAACTACAATTTTCCTTGAAAATCCTCCATTCACTTCTAATGTATCCCCAGGGACCACATCCCCTTGGCCCTTCCGCACTGCCCGAACACCAACCGCCATTATCACATCCATACTTAGAAACAATGATCTCCCTCCAAAGCTCCCCATCACTTTCACCGAACCCTCATAACCATTTCCCTAAAAGTGTTGTGTTGAAAATATTCAAATCTTTCACCCCTAAACCTCCGAGAGAAATTGGCTTCTTGATTTTATCCCAAGCAGCTAAATGACTCTTTCTGCACTCACCTTCGTGGCCTCATAAGAAATCCCTCTGAATCTTGTCTAGTCTTCTGTTAACTAACTTCGGCATAGGGAAGAGAGACATGAAATAGGTGGGGAGGTTGGCTAAGGTGCTTTTGACAAGGGTGAGCCTGCCGCCCTTAGAGAGGAGTTGGCCTTTCCAACCTGACAGCTTGCTAAGAAACCTTTCAACCACAGGATCTCATACCCCAATGGATCGCAAAGAAGCTCCCAACGGAAGACCCAAATAAGCCAAGGGAAAACAGCCCACTCTGCAACCTAACGTGCTGGCTAATATGTCCATCTCTTGAATCGACCCAACTGGAGTAATACTGCTTTTTTGCAAGATTGATCCGCAATCCTGACACAGCTTCAAAGCACATGAGAATGCATCGGACAAAACGAAGCTGACGCACTGTAGGGTCACAAAAAATGATGGATGTCTTCAGCAAACAAAAGATGGGAAATGGCGGCACCACCACCCTCTTGTGTCCCCCACCTGAAAGCCTTTGATGAGGCCAACCTCCTCAGCTCGAAACATAAAGCGACTCAAAGCTTCCATAGCTATCATGAAGAGGAAAGGGGATAGGGGATCCCCCAGTCTCAAGCCTTTAGAAGAACGGAAGAAACCTGCAGAGAAGCCAGTTGACTGAGGACCGAAAAGGAGATTGTGGATATGCACGACTGAATCCACTTCCTCCATTTGTCCCCAAAACCCATCTTAGCCAGCATACCCATCAAGAAACTCCAACTAACATGGTCAAAGGCCTTCTCAATATCCAGCTTGAAAACAAGCTCCTTTCTTTTCTGCTTTGTCCTAGAGTCAATGCATTCATTAGCAATGAGAGCCGCATCCAGGATTTGCCGACCCTCCACAAAAGCATTTTGGCTGGAAGAGATGATACTATCCATAATCTTCTTCAACCTTAAAGAAAGAACCTTTGCAATCAGCTTGTAAACACTTGCTGATTGTAAACACTAGACTTATAGGGCGGAAGTCCTTGATGCTATTAGCTCCTTCCTTTTTAGAAATGAGGGCAATGAAAGAGGCATTGAGGCTTCGCTCAAAGCCCCCCTCCCTGTGGAAAGCCCCAAAGACCGTCATAATATCCGCTTTCAGCACATCCCAATATTTTTTAAAGAAGGTCATAGTGAACCCGTCTGGACCTGGAGCTTTATTCCCCATTGCACGCTTCTAAGGCTCTCACCACTTCATCTTCCGAGAAAGGGATCTCTAGATTAGAGGTTTCATCCCCGTTCAGCCTTTTCAAGCAAATATCATTCACCCCAGGTTTCTAGCTGTGCGGCTCTGTGTAAAGGCTAGAAAAGAAGTCAACAATTCCCCTTCTAATGGGCTCCTCCTCAGTGAAAACATGATCATTAATAACAATAGAGGAGATTTTATTCTTCCTGTAGTGAGAAAAAGTCATTCTGTGAAAGAATTTTGTGTTGCGGTCAACCTCTCTAAGCCAAACAGGCCCGAGATTTCTGTCTCCAAGAGATTTCCTCCATCTCGAGAATTTGCCCAATCTGGTCCTTTAAGCCTTCTCTCTCAACCATTTTTTTAGCGGAGAGGGAGCCTAGCTGATCCTCCTTGTCTAACTCCATCAGGTTATTCAGCAAAGACTACTTCCTAACCTGAATTAAACCAAAGACCTCACAGTTCCACTTTCTCAGGTCTTCTTTGAGGAGTTTCAGCTTTCTGGCAATGCAGTAACTTGGAGACCCAGTCACAACATAACATTCTCACCAATTGCTCACTAACTCCACAAAACCTTCAGATTATAGCAACATGTTTTCAAATCTTAAGGGGTTGTTTTCCTGCGCTAAAACTCCCGCAATACAACATGATGCAATGATGATTAGAACAAGGCCGCGGGAGACACTTTTGGGAGATACCAAGAAAGACATCCTCCCAGTTGTTCGATACCAATTTCTCACTATCCAATCGAGACATAGCAGACTGGTAACCTCTTCTGGACCAAGTGAATCTCCCGCCCTCCAGATGTAAATCCACTAGACTTTGAGAATTTATGAACTCGTTGAAGCTCCTTATAGCCGAGGTTAGCCTACCACCCCCTAGTCTCTCATCTGGGTTCCGCACAACATTGAAGTCCCCCCCAAAGCACCAAGGGACTTGCCAGGAGGAAAACAACGACTGCAACTCATCCCAGAAGAATCTCCTAACACCATCAACCACTGGCTCGGGTCACGCATATAGGTCTGGGGCCTTATCTAATGGGCTGCATAAGGAACGTTCTTCTTTGGCTCAAATGAACGGACGCTTTAAAGGTTGGATGGGGGCGGCCCATTTTGACGTAGCCGAGCCCAGCTCGGGGTGCAACGCCAAGAAAGGGGATCCCTCTAACCCCCCCTTCTACTTTGGCGTTAAATTGAAAGCATCGGACAGGACAACACATGTCAAGCCTTCGACAACGTCCCCAGGGGACCTGAGACAGGACCGGAAAAGGAAAAGGGAAGCATCGAGAAGCAGGTAGCGCAAGCGGAGGACAACTCAGAATGGCATGATTCCAATCATAGCAGCATGTTGGATGAACGCGAATTTTTTCAATATCTGGAAAGCAGCTATTGTACAGATGCCTTTCAACACAATTTGGTAGCATGATGCTCCTTTGCAGCAGAAGACAAATCGATTTCAGTTCAGGGCATGAAGTCTCTGTCAGTCGACCAGGGGGTGAAGTGGTGTTGCGGAGCCAGGAATTCTCGGAGAACCTGGAGGACTATAATCCGTTAGCAGTAGTATTGCCGGCTGGGTATTCCAACGGCTCCACTCAGATTCAAGAGGCGCAATCTGCAGATCTCCTATGTCATCAACAGACACTAACGGATGGATTGGTGCTCCGAAAGATGGGGAAAGTGAGTAAATTGCTAGGTGTCCCTTGTGCAGGCTTTGAGGACCGTCTGATGGAATTATTCAGAGAAATAGTGATGTGCAATTCTTTGTCAAGACCTTGTTCTAGTAATGCTTCTGAGAAAGACAAGGAGGATAAATCAGCAAAAGGAATGAGAAGAGTAATGAAAGAGCTGTCCTGCTCGGTTAATTATGGGGGCAGCAAAGCAGTTGTACTGTCATGCTAAGAAAACTAGATGGATGCTGTGTTTTCATAGTCCCTTGGCACCTTGCCTCTCAAATAGTTGAAATCTAGAAATTTTTATGGAGATTTGTGCCATGTTTAGGAGCCTCCAATTCATGAAACTCTAAACAAAAATTGCGATGTGGAATAATCCATAGCATGATGCAAGAAAAGATGGTCCAAACCCTCAAAGTTAGATCACACATGATGCAAATATCAGGAAAAGAATTTTTTGTAATAAAAAATGTGTTGTGTTGACTTTTCTTTTTATTTTACTTTATTTTTTTAGAAGATGGGGTATAAAAAGGTACAGTAGGATGATTTCCGCAATTAGAAAATAAAAAATAGTAAAGCCATTACAAAATTCACTGTTAGGCGTAACGGTGTGATTTTAGATCTTAGCATATGTGAGGTGTGGAGAGATTGCTTTGAAGGAAAGATTTTCTGAGCCCTAGTATTTTTGGTTCTCTATGGATGGTGTTATTTGATGCCCCAGATTTCGAATAGCGTTTTTGGACGAGAAGTTGGATTCTGTTAGTAAACCAGCTTCGTGTCTGCACAAACTGTTTAGGGTAGTAGGTCCATTGAATTTACATTACCGTTTCCCAACTGCCTAAGCATTTAGGTGGAGATATTATTCCTCTCCAAAATATGATTTTTATACCCTTAGACAGTATTTCAGTCCAAAATTGATCTTTATGCTCCCCACCTAACCCCAACCACTAAAATGTCTTTCTTATTATTCTTAATATGCTTGGTTAAACTAGTCTAAAAGATCAAAATAGGTTCTACCAAACTATTCTGTCACAATATCACATAATAGTTAATATAAACATTCAATGCAATCTAAAAATAAAATATGGTGCATAGGGAGTAAAGGATTCAAATCAGTCATCATAACCTCCAACATTCTCCTAGTGAGCATCATCTTCATCATTCTCTTCACTCACTTTCATTCTCACTTCCCTCATTAGAATTGTCATCCTCAACTACTGGGAACATCCTCATTGTTCTTGTGAGACTCGATTCGCCTTTTTTTTTCTTTTTCTCTTTTGTTAAACCACTAATTACTCTAAAAGCTTAAGCCGCTAGAGAATGGGCCAATAATGGATATCAAGCTCTCAACACTCTATGCATGTGCGACCCCGAGCTCACACGTGGAGAGACACAAACCACACACATACACGAAACAAAACAAAGTACAATTTTGCGCAACAAACTAAATGGGAAATAAATGCAAATGGAGAGATTTGAACCCAAGACCTCTCATAACCATGGCTTTGATACCATGCTAAACCACCAGTTACTCCAAAAGCTTAAGCCGTTAGAGAATGGGCTAATAATGTATATCAAGCTGTCAACATTCTTCTTTTTTAAATTGATTGAACCTATTACAAATTTACAAAGATCTATTAGCATTTGATCATTTGGTTTAATATTTTTGTGAAATATCAAAATTTAAGAAAACAAATTACTTCTTTATTCATAGATCTAACATGAATTAAGGGAAAACCCACTTCATTCTCATTAGTTGCAATTTATACAAGTTGGATTTATTTTTTTGAGTGGGACATCTCCTCCCAAGATGTCCTCCTAGAAACTTGATTCAACTTCAATATATTCTGATGTTCACGTTTGCTCCTTTGATTCACTATAGCTAAAGTGTTTATGCTTGTATCGTTGGTCGTCTTGCAATTATTATTCTTTTGCCCTGTTATTTGTCTTATTTTAGGTATGCTATAACTATCCACATTGAATTATGTGTATATTTGTTAATTAAAAATTATTTGCAACCCTTTGTGCTTCTGACTTGGCTGCTCGGTTTCAATTAGTTATGTAACTACACACCCATAGGGCTTGATTGACATATATTCATCTTAGAAACTTGATTGACATATATTCATATTAAAAACTTTTTGTTTTCAACGGATGCCACTGTGGACTTAGTTAACACTCCTACTATCCTCTTGCCCAACTTCTGTTTGTTTGTTCAGAAACCTTCATGGGAGAAAGCAGCCAAAATTTTAAGAGAAAGGTACATTTGCATCTTTTATTGTTTCTATTTACCAGAAAATGTACTTGTCAGTAGATAACTTTCATTCTGTTTCTAATAAATAGTGTGCTACATTATTTTGATATGTTCTGTCCAAAATGTCACTTGCAAACTTGTTTTCAGATATGACCCAGAAATGGATGGGCGTATTCTTTTGGGAAAGGTTGATTGCACTGAAGAAGTTGAATTGTGTAGAAGGTATTTCTTAAATCAATATTTGTTCAAGCAGAATTTGAATTTATGTTAGTATGACATTACGCTAATATGTCTAATTGTGCATAAAGAATTATGTGATCTTCATGAGTTTTTTATTTTCTTTGTAATTCATTTAGAATGTTAAGGTATCACTTTCCTGCATCACACTCTAATCTTTGGAACAAAATATTTATTGGTATCCCTGGTCGATGATCTCGGGCTATGGTGGGTGGATTTGTATTGTATACTGGTTGAATTGCTTAATACCTTTTTTTTTATAATTCTTTTATGGTTGAATTGCTTATTGCCTTTTATTTTTATTTTTATTTTTTATAACTCATGCTTTGACATGATCTAGGCTATTACTTTTATGGTATTTTATTTTTCAATTCTAGCTAGTTTATCAGCATCTCTCTCTCATTTTCTTTTGCTTAACTTATTATATAGGACATCACATGATGTATTGTTAATCCTCTGGAGGATTTGCAAAGATGTATGTGGGAATTGGACCTCTCCTGCTACGAGTCACCATTCACACTATCTACACGTGACTCCCTCCAAAAACTCTCACATGGCAATATATTTTTACTGCATGTGAACTAGTGATTTGATGGCATATGGATCTCCTTTATTGGCCACCTTTTCAAGGTGCTTGTGCTATACCCTTATGAAGGCTAATGCACATGGTGACCTAGCTTTGGACCTACGCACAGGGTGTTATGGAGGTTCTCCATTATTGGTGTTTGATTTCCATTGCTTCATATAACTTTGTGAAGATGCCTTTGGTCAAACATGGCCCCATGTGTTGGTCCTTGCCTAGGTTGGGATCTGGGCCAAAGGAACACTTTGTGCTACACCCTCAAATACATATATTTTTTTGATTAGTAATCATTTGTATTGTAGATAAAGACACCAAAGGGGGCTAACCCATATACAATTTAAGAAGCACGAATACGGACATGTCGTTTCTCAAAAAAGTAGGACACGGACACGCTAAATATATATAATTTTTTTTATATTTATATGATTATATAATAAAAACTTAATATTATTTTAATTGAAATTGACATAAAAATACACACATCACAAAAATATTATTAAGACATTAAAATAGTAAAGTCATTAAATAAAAATTCAAAAACTTTTTCATTTAATCATCAACATCCATGATTTAAGTTCCAAAATAAATTTTGCTAACTATTATGTAGAATATATATATGTATGTGCATATATAACCAAAAAAAGAAATAAGGAGAAGAGGAAAAAATCCAAACAAAAAGAAGAAGAAAAAAATAGAAAACGTGTCTATAACGTATCCGAAATTCAGGAAAAATAAAAATTTAGACACTCTTTTTTTGAGTGTCCGATATGTGTCGGACACGGACACGGACACGTGTGTCAAAATAGAGTATCCATGCTTCATAGTATACAATCAAAAAACATCAAAAATTACATGTGCCCATCAATACAATTCAGCTCCTTAAAAAAAAATCTACAAAAGAATAAAGAGAAATGGGATATCTCCCTAAAACCCAAAACTGAAAAGTATCTAAAATTTGCTTCTTCAACTTATGAACATGTAACTCTATCACCTTGAAAGTAAGTTGATTCCGCTTCAACCAAATACCCCACATCACAAATAAGGGTGCCGCTCTCCAAGCTTGCCTATTACTCTATGCTGGGCAGGGCAAGTAGTTGTGCAAGTAGCCATAAGCTCCTTTACTGATCCAAGCATAACCCAATAGACTCCAAAAACAACACAAAACATAGAACCCACATCTTTGGCAACCGACCAATGAAGGAGATGGTTGATATACTCTTCTGCATTATTGCACATACAACACCAGTCCCTTTCTCCCTGAATTAGCCAACGTAAGAATCACACTAGAGCCATTGTCCACACAAAAAATGAGATCTTCGAGTGATCCTTAGTCTTCCAAATACCTCTCCAGGGAAAACCAGCCCGAACATCTCCACATAACATCTTATAATATGATCTGACACTGAAATACCCATTTGGAGCTGGCTTCATTTGATTGTGTCCTCCCTGTTTGCCACCATCTGAATCCCATATAACAAAGTTAAAGTGATCTCGACAAAGAGCAATTCCTAATACTGAAATGCCCTTACGAAGAGGGGGTTTGACAACTCTCCTTGCTTCAGAAAAAGGCATAGCCATTAGCCACTCTAAATTCTTTATTCATTGCAACACTGAAAAAATTATGGGAATCTTGCACGTCAGCATAATGTCTCCAAGCCAAGTGTCGTGCCAGAAACTAATTCGAGTCTGCAGCATTGATGAAACCTCAGGTTTTCTTGTCATCCTAAAGGATCTTTAGGGTTTTGTGGTTTGATAGATGCAGTCAAGAACTATCTGAGGTGTGGCCGGTCCTCAAGTCAAGAAGGAGCACATTATCTGTCGCTTTGGCTTCCCCAACACTACTATATTAGAGAATAATTCCCCTTTTATCAACACTTATGTAAGACAACTCCTTTGGTGTGTCTGGTACTACTTATCAGTGGTCCATCCCGAGTTGCTTTGAAATTTTTTTTTCAAGCAGAGGCCACGGATGCAATCCCTGTAGGGATTCTTAATCATATTGTGAAAAAACTTCTCATGATCATGGGCAATTCTCTCTTGCGCTATGGGCTTGCATGATTTTGAAACATCCACACATCCAAGCAACTACCTCTTCACTTGTCTACCAGGTTGAGGTTGTCCTCACAGTTAAGCTTGCAAAACCATTAGCTTGCTTGGCTATAAGGAGTGAAGCCTCCATTACTCAAGGAGTGTGGATCTCGGCAGCATGAATTCTTTGATAATGCTAATGCAAGACTTAAGATCTAGACATATCAATGATGCGTCAGTCACCTGGACTTGTGGCATCCTAATCAAATCCTGATTGTTCAAGGGGATTTGGTGCTTAAGGTTGTAACCGTGCTGTTCACGGTCTCTCTGCAGCTAATTTAGTGCATTAGAACAATTATTGTTGTTCATTTAAACTAATGCAAATATAATTATTGGTCTAATTTATGCCAGGTGGTATAAAATGTACTTTCCATGGACAATGTTAATGTGAACAAGACTTTTACAATGATTGTCTATTTGTAATTGAACTGGTCCAGAGGTTCGAGACTGTGTCCCCTCTTTGTTGACATATATGCCTTCCTGCCTCAGTCTCTTTGTTCCTCTCCTTAGCCACTTCCCTGGTCTTCCTTCTTCTGTTGCCCTCCCTTGGTTCCCAACTCAGGTTTTTCTATTCAGGAAACTTGAAATTGTATGTGGACACTGGGAGGTGTTGGGGGCAACTCATTCCTTGAACTTGTTGCTTCAGATGATTGATCTTTCAGTTTGTGGTGTTTTTGATTGAGTAGCACTGCCGCTACCCACCTCACTTGTGGGTGTCTGGACCTTGCTATCAACAGTTCCAGTTACTTCTGTCCCTGGTTGTCCTTTATGGCTTGAACAGGCACTATCCTTCATTATATTTCCCTGTTCAACAATCTCCTTTACCTCCTTCATCGTCAGCTCTCTGTTTTCTGGAAACCGACTAGGCCTCACCCGCCACACCTCATCGTCCACGTTGTCTCCTCATGGCTTCTCGGGAAATCCCCATGTGGCAATAGCTGTTTGGTACATATGGACCAATGGTCTGATGGCATGCAAATATCCTTTACCGGACCGGACCTGTGAGGTGCACAATATTAGAACCTCGTGGAGGTCAATATATGTGGTGCCGTACCCTTGAACCTTGACAGATGGCATTTTTGAGGTCCTTAACTAGAACCAAACCGACCCAGGCGCACCCACAAACCTACACCTGCAATTTAAAACTATGTCCGTCCCTTGCATCAATCTTATATTTTATATTTTATTGTTGTAACTAAATTTAGTGATATGTTAATTGCTTTCTTTATTTGGAGTTTCCAAATGATGATTATGACTTTCAATAGATACACTCAATCTCCCCCCCCCCCCCCCCCCCCCCCCCCCAAAAAAAAAAAAAAAAAAATTGATGGCCTGATTTCTTTGTACCTTTCCCTTGAGCCACGAATTAATTACTTTAGTGTGGTTAACCTTCCACTAATGTGATTGTTGTTTGTTTTCCTGTTTAACCTGTAATTTTTTAATGAATGTCCAGGAATCACATACAAGCATATCCATCTATTCGCATTTTTCGTAAAGGAAGCGATGTTAGGTAAATAACTTATATTGTCTTGTACTTTTACCATCACTAAGAAACACAGTGTGTAATTCTTTTAGACTTGAATACATGCTTTGAAGAAACTCATTATATTATATATACACTAGCACATTTTTAATACAGAATTCTTATTTATGAAATTTTAACATTTTTGAATGTGATCATATTTTGGATTAGTTCCTTATTGATGTGTTTGCTCCTTATTGTTCTTTTTTCTTCGTATGTAGCGTGAGAAATTTTTTTCTTCCTCACTGTGCTTTAACTTCTTTGTGTATTCTGCAATTTATGGAACTGCAACTGATAGTTGCAGTCGTTGCATATATTGCTACAAAAATTTAATTTTATTTCTCATTTGTAATGCTCATGAACATTTATTGGTCATTTCATGCACTTTTTATGATGTATGGTATTGTTTGAATTTTAAATACTTAAGATACAACCTCTCTTACAACTTAAACTTTTAGATGAATTGGTAGTTTATCATGGTATCAGAGTAGGAAAAGGTACTTACCGCTATACTAATAATTTTAATTGATGCACGTGTTGGCCCAATTAATGTCTGGCCATACGTGAGGAAGCATGTTAAAGAATTAACCCTCTCTAAAAGCTTAAGGTTTTAGATGAGTTGGTGGTTTGACATGTATTATTTAGGAAATTAAGTAGGGTAATGGAGCATTGTCCATGGTATTGGTGAACACTCTTGAATCCTCACTTAAATACTTAAGTTACATCATCTCTAACAACTTAAGTTTTTGGATGAGTTGGTTTAACATGTATTATTTAGTAAATTAAGTGGGGTAATGAAGTGTTGTCCAAGGAATCGGTGAACACTCTTCAATCCTCAGTACAATATTAAATGATTCCGATAAAATTTTCTTTTCTTTCTTATTGCCCTCTTTTCCTACTACTCACACAAAATCTTAGCTTTTCACAATTTACTCATTTCAGGGAAATTGCGCCTTCTTGGGTAATAAACCCAGGGTCCATTCACGTATTATAGGCTAAAAAACATTTGCACATTACGGTTTATTCACGAGTGTTGATAAATTTTTTAAGAAGCTTTTTGCAATTTTGTTTGATGGTTCCACTTCCCGTGCATATCTGATTTGGTGGGTTATATGCAAGTTCAAGTCTATTTCTCTTCTTTGTTGTTTGCTTCCAAGTCCCCTTTTGTTTTTATGAAAATTTGCACGATTGTGGTGCGGGATAAAGGTCTGTGGTGTGTGTGAAAGCAGAGGAATATGAGAATTTTTTAGGGATGGAAATTGAATAGTTTTTTTAAAGCATAATATGCTTCACATTTTATTATTTTTGGTGCAGCGGATCTGTATAAATTAGATTTGGGATTTTTTGGGTGATATGTATATAGGCAGGGATCAAAATTTTGTTTCGTTTTCATCGAAACGGCCGAAACGTTTCTGTTTTCTAGTGAACTAAAACAAAACACTAGTGGAATACCGAAATTCACACATTTTCATAGAAACAAAGTTATTTTCATTAAAACATATCGAAACTAGTGGAAACATACTGAAACTTATGGAAACATTTCTTTGATATCAGCAATACTTCCAGAAGTTGGTAAAAAATAATATCCATTTGTTTTTTAAATGGAGAAGATTAAAAGATTAAAATCTAAATTTATAAGAAGATATTTCTATTTTTTCTCAAAAATAGTAAATAATGAAAAGTAAAAATAGTGGAAATAAAATATAGATAAATAATTTATTTTAATGCTTAGTTAATAATAATAATAGGCTTAAATTACTTTATTTTTACTTATCATATTATATGTGACTTGTGTCAAATTGTTTAATCCGTGGATATTGCACAATATATATTTATTATTTTATGGTTTATAATAATTTTGCATAGTTTATAGAAAATATATAATAAATTCATATTATATAAAGAAATTAGTTTTAAATTTTTTATACTAGTTTTTAATAAGTAAAGAGTTTTTTAGTTGTTTTAATTTTACCCTAATATCTTCTTGTGTGGATGGACATGTACTCTAAAACATTTTCAATTAATTATAATATTTATCTTCACATATTCATATATTTTACTTTATATTTTCAAGTGTTTCTATACATTTTAATTTCTTTTATCATTTCCACTATAGTTTCTGAAACGTTTCCAAAATGTTTCTATTTTCTAAGTGACTGAAACAATTCTACGAAATGAAATTTTGATCCTTGTACATAGGGAGATAGATTTATTGTAATTTTTTTTTTTTTTTGATAAGTAAGGTAATATATATAAAGGTGCCCAAGGGGGGGGGGCAAACCCAAAAATACAACCTACTCTACCTTTACACCAGTCTTAATGACCCCAAAAAATAAACTAAGGAAATGATATTTACAGGGTAAGCCTCCTTAGTCCAAAAAAATAACAAGTATAAAAAGGAATCATTAAAAGAGGAAATAGATTGCTGAAAGTCTTCAAAGACGCAATTGTTTTTTTCTTTTCAAATGCTCCCATGAGGCTCATGGGAACCAACCTCCAAATCTTCTTCGTCTCTTTTCTGAACTTGCAGCCTGCCCAAGCCATCAATAGCTCCCTAACAGTCCCCGGCATTAACCAAGGCAGCACAAAAATAGCAAAGACCAAATCCCAGCATTCCTGAACCACATGGTAGTGAATGAGCATATGGTCAACCCTCTCTTCCTCTTTCTTGCATAGATAGCATTTACTCGCCATTTGAAAGCCTCTTCTCTTCATATTATCCGTGGTTAAAATAGCTTTTCAAGAAGCTTCCCAAACAAAAAGTAAGCTTTGTAAGGAGTTCTTGAATGCCAAATGTGATTCCATGGGAAGTGCAAACCCTCAAGAGCTACCATGCTCCTATAGAAAGAGCGAACAGAAAATGATTTCCTATCCGGATTCCAATCAATTTTGTCCTCCCTTCCTCCATTACTCGAAAATCCTGAATGTGTCTGCGAAATAAACCCCCCTCCTCCAACTCCCAATGGAAAAATCTCTCCAAAATCCAGGGATCCACACCAGTTCATTCCCCACCATGTCAAGGCACTCCCTCACCTAAGACTCCTTATTACAAGCCAAACCGTATAAAGAGGGGAATTTCACCCTCAAAGATGCATCCCCACTCCACGCATCTTCTCAAAACTTCACCTGAGATCCTTTACCCACATCAAACCTAATCCACTCCTGAAACTCCCTCCATGCACCCCTGAAGGCACCCCATAGACCACACCCCCTTGGCCCCTCCACACTACCTGAGCACCCCCCCCCCCCCCCTTTTTTTCCTCACACCCCTATATTGTGGCTATGACCACCCTCCACAACTCTCTCTCCCTCCCCGAAGCTTCACAACCATTTTCCAAGAAGAGCTTTATTGAACATTTTCAGATCTTTCACCCCTAGACCAGCACAGGCCTCTTATTCTTGTCACAGCTCACCTGATAGATTTATTGTATACCTCTCATGTACATGGTGTGCTGGCACTCTTGATTATAATACTTCATTTATAAAATAAAAAAAATTGTACAATTGCAACATCATATACTTGGGTCCCTAGTTTTTCCTTGTTATCATTATTTTTACTATTTAAGGTTTGAAAGAGAAGTATGGGGCTTGCAAGATGGATGCAAAGTATTCTGATGAGGAGGTTTGGTATGTGAAGACAGTGTCATTAGTCCTCAATCTATGTGTTGCATGAAGATTCTTATTAAGTTCCCATCTTCTTTTTCCTAAATAGTTCTGTTCTTTCCCTTTTAATTGCACTTGCATCCAGCAATGGAACTTTTTGTGCGTACTTTTTCCCCCTTTTCTGTGTTTCTACATATTCTGATTTTTGTGGAAATGCAAAAGTACTAAAATGTCATGAAACATTGTAATAGGCTGATTAAAATTTGTTACCGGTACACTTTAGCCAAAATCCAACCGTGAAGTATAGTCACTACAATTGGTGGTGCTGAGTAATTTAAATTCATGCTAGATATGTTAGTACATAATTACAAAGCAAATGTGTTAAACATAAATTTGGTCAATTGTTGAACTTGCATACTTGAATCGGAGAATACGTTACCATTTATATTGAATTTTGCCAAATTTTGAGGCTATAACTTTGACCTTCTGAACTCACTTAAGTTTCTAATAGGTAAAGATGCTTCAGTTTGTTGAACCAAATATCAGTTTGGAGTGCCTACCAATTGGAAGCTTGGTATACCAGTTTCAATTTGTTGGGATTGCTTAATGAGCATATATAATGAGCTGAAAGTTAACCAATTAAATTGCTGAGTATTGAAAACCCAGTCCTGTGAGTACCAGGAATGTTAGTCTAGTTGGTCAATAGTTTTTTTCTCTCTTCAAATTTTGAGTCTTGAGATAGATTTTCTTGTTAGAAAAAGTCAAAACAAAAGTTTAAGTTTTTACCAAAATTAGTTTAATCCTATTCAGAATTGTTTGAAAAAGTTGGTCAAAATACAACCAGGAAGATGACTACCATCAGTAATGAGATATTTTGCACCATCCTTGCAAGTTAGAATGAAATTACAGCTCGATCCGTGAGATGGAATAGAATTTTAGTCTTCGCATGCTCGATTTTAGTCTTTTTCAATCACAATGATGGGTGATCCAATTGGGTCTCCTTTCATAATAAGAGAGGGGATTGATTTGCTGTCTGGATCCACTGTTGCTGCTGTTACTCTTAAGGCAACCTCATAAAAGGGTTCAGCCATTGCTAGATGTCTGCTCTCCACTTTTCCTTAATTTTCAATTTGTAAATATTGTTTAGTTTGTTATTTAAATGATTTACAGAGCATGTCAGTTATCAGTTTATTAATTCTATCCAATTATTCACGAGTCACCAGTTATTATGCTATTTCTTGAATTTCTTTGTCTCACATTATATTTCTGCTTATTTGACTTGTTCTTGACACAGGGATAATCATGGGCACCATGATCATGAATCATATTATGGAGATAGAGATACAGATAGCCTTGTTGCGGTGAGAGCAAATTGGAGTTTGAATTGGCATAACTATGTTGAAATTTCTATCTTTTAGCTATCTAACTCTTGCAATTGTATTTTTTTATTAGTCTAGACTGCTTATTCCATTGCTTATTATTAAATGTGCATTATGACTTGATCTAGAGTTTCTGTCCCTTGCAGACTATGGAATCTTTGGTTGCACCTATTCCATTGGAGTCTCAGAGGCTAGCTTTGGAGAATAAATCTAACACTTCGACAGATGATACAAAAAGACCCGCACCACGAGCAGGAGGATGTAGAATTGAAGGTTTTGTGCGTGTTAAGAAGGTAACTCTCTATTTAAATGAAAGCAGGGGTAGCACTATATGTCATTCATTTCAAAACTTTGCTCTAGCATAATTTTTTAGGTCACCCCCTCAGAAACTTTCTGTTGAGCCCAAAAGAAAATATTCACTTAGCTGCATTTTGTTCTTCTTAGGATTTTTCTTTTTCTTCTTCTTCTTGCAATTCATATAATTTTTTTGTAAGTAATGTGATCTTGAGCACCCCTTATACCATGCAGGTCCCAGGCAACCTTGTGATCTCAACTCATTCAGGAGCCCACTCCTTTGATGCTTCTCAGATAAACGTGTCACATGTCATTTCCCATCTTTCCTTTGGTAAGAAGATTTCTCCAAGGATGATGAGTGATATGAAACGAGTGCTCCCTTATCTTGGTGGAAGCCACGACAAGTTGGAAGGCTGGGCATCTATCATTGACCCAGACGATACA
Source organism: Nyssa sinensis (assembly GCA_008638375.1). Taxonomy (NCBI): domain Eukaryota; kingdom Viridiplantae; phylum Streptophyta; class Magnoliopsida; order Cornales; family Nyssaceae; genus Nyssa; species Nyssa sinensis. The sequence goes on from CM018047.1 coordinate 13,401,569, forward strand.
AAAGCGAATGTTACTGTAAGTTCTTTTCTTTTTTATTTTTATTTTTATCCTCACTACTTTTAGGCTAGCATAGTCATATTTTCATATGGTTCTGTGTGTGCTCAGCAATTAACATGTTGCTGTGATGACAATGTGGCATGAAGTAGAACTGCTCAATTCCATCTTTTATTGGAGTTTGGAAAGTTGGGAAGGGGTGTTTCCTGTAGATACATTTGTTGATATTTAGATGGTTTGAGTTATGGGTAGAGTTTAGTAAATTCTTGTATACTCGTGTACTTTGTTTGTGCCTCTTTGATGCCTTTTAGTGCTTTTATCTATTTGCCAAAACATATGGCATGAAGTATTGCTAATGTCAAGGAGAAAAGGAAAAAGGTTGCAATAGCACCTCGGCAATTATGAGTAAGATGGCCAAGAGCCAAGTTTTTCAAAGCATAGAGAAGGTCAAGGAATATGTAGTTTGCTGAATTTTCTCCCTGGGGAAAATCATCGTATTTGAACAATCTTGGCTATTTATTCTGCCTCTGCAAGTTGCCTTGTGAAAAATTGACAAACTGTCTGACTGAAGATGTTGACTTAATTGGTTCATCCCAAATCCTCACCTCACTTTTCCCTGCTGCATGCTGGGCCAGGGGATTCTCTCTCTGGTGATTTGTTGTTGCTGTTGCTGTCACTACACACCAGATTGCTTTACAATCAGTGGAAAAGCACCTTAAAAATTATGTTGAGGTCATATAACTGTGTTGCGAGGCAGATCTAATCACCATTTTTATTTTTGCATTTAACCCTGTTCCGTTAGGCTTTCTTTCAAACGAGTAGTTTAACAAATCATAGAATGATGCTTGGAGTGAGAAGAATTTGTTAGTGTTCAATCACCATACATGCAGTTTTCTTATTACCAAATTTGCAGATAGAGCATTATCTTCAAATTGTAAAGACGGAGGTGGTAACCAGATCTTATCGTGGAAATAATTTAGTTGAGTACGAGTACACAGCCCACAGTAGTTTGATCCACAGTCCAGATATCCCCGTTGCAAAGTTTCATTTTGAGCTATCTCCAATGCAGGTTTGAATCAATCTGTATAATGTTCAATCATCAAGAGTTGGATATTGCTGCACTTCATTTTCCATTTGTTTTAATAACCATTTCCTATGTTAATCAGGTCTTAATTACAGAAGATCCGAAGTCCTTTTCACACTTTATCACCAACATTTGTGCTATTATCGGTGGTGTTTTCACGGTTGGTTATTTCAGCTTCTGTGTTCTCTTTTCCATCTCACCATTAATTAATGCTGTCTCTAAATATTCTTCTTTCATGTGTTTAGGTTGCTGGGATACTGGATTCAATTCTGCACAACACTTTGAGATTTATGAAAAAAGTTGAACTAGGCAAAAATATTTGATAGAAAATTGAATTAGTCAATGTATAAAGAACATTAATCTTCCCACAACCCTTTTAATTGGGAGGATCAGTTCTATTATTTCACTTGCAATGCATTCTTCTTTCTCTCAAAAAAAAAAAATGGAATGAAGTATTGAGTACTGCTGCATCTATTAGCCAATATAGTTGCTGACATGGAAAATGATTGAGAGATTTTGGTCTCCATATTGAAATTGAATGCCATGTTTTAATTTTAATTTTTAATTTAGTTTCAATCACTTTTTTCTTTAATTTTTTTTTTCTGCTTGGGCTCTATATGTTTCACAGGTTTATACGGAAAAGAAAATCAATTTCAGGAAATTGAGTAATATTTTAGTTTTTCAGAATCCAAGAGATTTACAAAAACATTTTTTAAAATACAAGGAAAAGATTGGAAAACAACATTCCGGATTTAAATCCGTAATTTGTTTTCCATCTTAGGGGAAAAATTACAAACGGTAAGTTTGCAACAAGAACCCCACAATTACCGAAAAAAGAGAAAGTAAAGAAATTAAACTAATAATATCGTAGTCATCAAGATAATGTTAAAGGACAGTAGAAACACTTATAGAAAGTGATAGATATCTACCTACAGAAAGAAAGGTAGACAATCAACAATTATTGCTGGCAGGATATGTTTTTAAGCATGGTTACCGACTAGCAGAGATCAAATGCTAGTTCACTAGTAAAATAGCTGTCAACAATTGAACGGTGCTAAATGTATGAATAATGTTACGTGCTTTATGTATTTTTGTTAAAAAAATAATTAATGTAATAATAATTAATGATTATTTTTTATTTGAACAAAAATATGAATATAAATTCAAAGCCAGGTATGGTAAAAATATATGCGAGAGAGGAAGATACATAGATTGAGCAAGACATATAGATGTAAGTAATGTGTTTGTGTCCATATATTTTATTATTTTATAAAATTTCTAAACATAATTTTGAAATAAAAATATAAAGTTGGGACAAACAAATATTTTCCACCCAAAAAACATTCTTTAAATTTTTTGTTTTTCGAGGAAATAAAAAAAAAAACTTCATTAAGTTAGAATGGTGGGAAGATTGACTAATAAGGACTCAATTTTGGGTCATATCATAGGTTAGTCGGGATTTAAGATGTGAATTTTAACTAAGTATTTTTTAAGTGGCAATTCTAACCCTATTCTCTATTTTAATTAAAAATGAATTTTTTTATGCCCCCCTCAAATTTTGTTTTCATTTTTAATTTTTTTTTATTTATAATTTATAATTATTTTTTCAAATATACCCTTTAGTTTATATTTTTGTTCCCTTAGTTCTACAAGTTTTCATACTTCATCATTATTTTAATTTCAATTTGATCTCTTCAAGGAGCATTTATTGACTTTTTGGATTTTATCTTTTTTTGTATAATCTAATTTTTTTTAAATCTTTTTTGTCTAATTTATAAATTTTTTATATTAATAAATTTATTTGCTCATTAAAAATATTATTAATCAACATAAAAAAGAAAATCATTAATTTTATATTTATGATGAAACATTTAGTAAAAGAAGTTGTCTTTCTTAAAGTGAAGTCCTGACCCATCCCCTCCCTGCTAGCATGCACCAACCTAAAGTTCAAGCTTCATGTTCTGTTACGAAGTCTGAAAGGTGAGAATTACTTGAATCTTTTGGGAATCATCTCATGAGTGGCTCTCTGCTTTGGAAGTCAGCTTCATTTGAAGTGCTGGGCTAGCTTTGAGTTTCTAAATCATTTCATGGCACTGTGAAAAAGTTGATGTATCGCAGTATCTGTATCTTACCTATCTTCTCGTGTTTAAAAATGAGAACAACAAAACTTTTAATTTTTTGCATTTTTTAAGAAAGTAAATGAAAATTAAAAAAAATGGACAACAACATTTCCACATGAATGAGCAGAAAAAAGAAGAAGAAATCATTGTCACCACACAACACAAAACCAATTTATTTCCTTATATACATCGTTCTTACATAAGCTTCATTTTATTCCCAACTGTACTTCAAACAAATATCAAATACCAAGCTACCCTTGAAGACTCAGTTCATGCAACCCACCTGAGACCAAGGTGGCGAAGAAAATCACAGACAACAAAAAATAAAAAAAACATAAATCCAACTCTTCATGCAAATATTCAAATTAGAAAACCAAGAGAATAGATGAGCCAACGAAAGCTCCAATGGAACCAATAAAACTCAGAAGCAATTGAAGAAGTACCACTTGCAGGAGGGCTCTCACCAGAAGGAGATGGAGATGGGATTATCTCTACTGATCCTGAAGGTGGAGAAGGAGACTCTTCACCGGCCGGAGCCGGAGATGGGACTACTTCTGAAGGTGGGGGAGAAGCAGTGTTTGTTTCATTAGTATTGGAAGATTGGTTGCTTCTTTCTGCCAATACAACAACCTACCAGCTTTTCGTTCTTCAGACAATTGTCTCGGACACCACTTATGAAGTAGTGAGGCCCGGACTGGTTGAACTTGTACGCGGTGTGGCCATCAGAAAATTTTTCCGTGAATGTTTCTGTGTTGCAATTTGTGTAATCGTCCTGGCTTACTAGAAGCACCGAGTCTTTGTCAGCAGGGTAGACGAACACTGCAATGGTAAAACGGCAAGTCAGAGAAAATTCAAGAAACAGGACACGAATATATCAATAACATATTAAATATACATATATATATATATTATAATTATATAATAAAAATTTAACATTATTTTAATTAAAACTAACATAAAAATACACATATCATAAAAATATTAAAATAAAAAAAGCATTAAATAAAAACTTAAGGACCTAATTGTTCATTTCACGTCTGGGACACCGAGCTTTCCAAAATAGAATGTGTTTCATAGAAGAAAATTACTTGAAACTTCATGCCTGGAACTTGTGAATTTTTTATTGTTTAGATCATTTATAAAGCAATGTTTATAGTAGACCAGAAAATTAAAGTGCAGTATTGCCAACTAGATATGATAAAATGATGAACTTACACAAAGTATCTCCAATTTGAAATCGATTCATTTCTGCCCACTGATTATAGTGGAGTGCACTGGGATCAGTGGGAGGTGTCCAAGTACCCGAACCTCCAACCTTGAACTCATTTGCACCACCTTGTTGCACCAACAGCAAAAGACTGAAGAGACCCAAAACATGAAATGCTTTGTGATGATGATTTGATCTTGAAATGTCAGCCATTGTAAAAGAATATAAATGGAAATTTAGATTGAAAGACTCTGTTTTCCAGCCAAAAAAATGCTGAAAGCTCAATTTGGAGGAAGCGAATGGGGTGATGAGAATGGGTCATGATTAGGGTTTTTGTAGGCAAAGAAGCATGAACTTTACAAACTGTGGCAGTGAAGCTTTTGTTCCTTTTTCTTATTCTTCTTCTTTGGATATCTTAGCCTCCAGTTCAAAGCATATGTTCACTTTTTATGGGAGCTAGGTTGTTTGTTCTCAGCTTTCTTTTCAACCTTTTTAAATAACTTATTCTGAGGGGTTATACTTTGCTTGACCATTAACAAGAATATTCATATCTTGTGCTTTGGGTTAGATTAATGATGACGAATAAATCTTCATAGAAGCCTCTGTTCTCATATAGGAAATGGCCATTTTGGCTGAATCAAATTCAAAATATTTGAAAAGAAACAATTTTCAGGTGAAAGCCTTTTTTCTTTCTTTCGTTCTCATGCTGCTCCATCTTTTACTTTATACTCCTCCCAACTCCCTCTTAATACAATATATATATATATATATATAGACACACACACTGCGGGATCTAGTATAAGTTCAGTATATTAACTTCAATCCTACTTTTCTTGCTGAGACAGAATGCAAAAAGCCTAGGAGAATTGTGAAAAGGGAGCATTGATATATTACTGTAAATGAGATACACTAGGTTATCGTATGTATATCTCACCATAATCACATGGCTTAAAAAAGTGAAAGAAAGTACACGGTAAGATTAGTCAATTTATGTTTAGCACTGTTCGATGAAAAATCTTATTTAATTGTAATTCGAAATTAATTATATAGTTTCCAAACGAGGGAAATTATGTATTTGGTTTGTATTTCATATATAAACCTTCATGCCCTCTTGAGTGTTTCCTTCCTATTTTACAAGATCATCAATAATGTCACTCTAATTTTTCTTCAAACTACAATCTTTTATTGAAAGAAATTCTCTGTTAGCTTTTCCAAGAGTATTTGACGGCAGATTCGGGAATACAAATTGCAATTTTCCTGCTTTCTACTATAAATGATGCGTTTGCAAAGGGTCTCCGGTAAAAATAGGGCCTCCTCCTTTATTCTCCCATCAAGAGCATTTAGGTGGTAGTGTAAGAGGACAAAAATTCTCTCAAGAGTGTCAATAGGGTTCCTAAAATATTTAAATACAAAATTACTAACACTCAGTGACTTTCTCGTCATAATAAAATAATTTTACTATTACATCAAGACCTATCTCTCATTTTACCTCTTATAGATATTACTATTGTCATATCATGAATAAATTCTTTTTAATTTTAATTATCTTTTTCTTATATTACCATATGTATAAGAGTAATGCTATATATAATATATTTTTTGTTTTACCATATTTTCTCACTTTTAAATATAAGGTAGTGGGAACTACTATAATTAATATACGTGGGTCTCATCATCTTGGATCTAAAAGTAAGAAAATGAAATAAAAAATTTGTTATGTTTAACATTTTTTTTATTTATAAAGGAACAAATATAATACGAGTTATCATGAAAATATTTCATATTTATAAAAGGAAAATGTTATATATATAATGAGTTTTCTTACCCTATTCTTTTAACTCCGAGACACAATAGAGAAAGTTGTTTCACACCATTCTCTCTTAGTCAAGTGAAAACTTGTGTTATGTGTAGCATCACTTTTTGAAAAATATTTTCTTGAAATTCTAAAAATGACCTTTGTAGGTAAGGGTTACACGTGACCATTGTCTATATTAGAGTGGATGAACATGTGAGAATATCAGTGGGATCTCTATGAGGTGTGGCTAAGAAGAAGGAGAAAACCAGCTATACTGACAACATAACATTTGCTTAACTGGTATCAAAATAGTGAGGGCCGAAGATATAAGTTTGGGCCGCAGGGCCAAGAGATTCATGCCTCGGCCAAGACTTTCAGAAGTCTATTACCCATAACCTTGCTAATAGAAGCAGAGAAAGATTTTGAATCGCCACCTAAACACTACAATATGTGAAAGAATGACATTGTTTACTCTTTCTATGGTTTCTAAATGCATGGCATTTAAGTTTAGGTGATAACTTCAAACCCATATGGGCACGTCTATATGGTAGTTGAATTCACTGAAATAAATTTGGATTGGAACCTTGGTGTACTCCAATTAGTCAAGCCACCAGACATGAAAGGTATTCTTAGTCTAATAATTCAAGCCACCAAACACGAAAAGTACTGTTGATTTAGAAACAAATCCTTTCTTTCTGCCTAAATCAACAGTTCCCAATTAGATCTAGTCAAGACAAGTTGAATTTCGGCAACAGGGATGGCATTAAATTGTGTGAGATGGCCTTCCATTGGTCTTGGTTAGAATTTAATGCCACGATAATTTTTTATAATTTTAGGATAATTTTTTAATTTTTATATATTGGTACTAAAATAATTTTTTTTTTAATGATATTATAATCTTATTAGATAAATTTGTTAGCAAAGACAACGAAAAATATAATTAATTTTTCCTATTGCTCATAGAGTTCTCTACATTAAGTTTTATATATGATTTTTCATTTAATAGATTCTGAAAATAGTTTTTCTATCTGTCTCACAATTTTTTTTTCACTTACGTGTATGTTTCGAATTATTTTATCTATATTTTTTCAGAATTGTGCTTTAATGTGTGCCTACCAACATTTTTTTTAGGAAAACAAATTTGATTTAATGCTCACATTTCTTGAGACTCGAACTCGTGACATTTTCTTTGGGGAGGGAGGGGGGAGAGCATTAGTAGCCAATTAGGTTAGTCCGGTCGGTTAATTATTCATCTATTTTTATTTCATTGATAATTCGAATGATCCTTTGGGCAGCTGTTGATAAATATGGTGTCTAGAAAATGAAGTCTGATAATACTGCATACTCAATCATGTATTTTTCCTAATTTTTTTGCAAGGATATTTTGGTAATTTTATACTTATAGTTGTAACTCTTTCTCCCTAAAAACATAATAAAAATCTCAGCAGCTTTGTAGGCATAATCTAAATTTGGGTGAACCAAGTATATTTGGTGTCAATCATGAATTCTGAGTAGAGCTTTTTTTTCCCCTATCAATGCAAACATGTCATAGTATCTTCTTTAGTGTAACTTTTTTCATCCGTTCACTGCCAATATAACAAAGACTTTCCATCCCCTTTATTAATTTGCTTAAAAAAACAGGAGGAAAAAAAGAGAGAACACCATTTCATTTTTTTTTGTGAGTACTCCACTTGCTACTCCAACCTCTGAATTCTAAGTAACCAAAAAGAAAATAATTTTTTTTTTCAAAATTAGATTATATTTAATAATTAATATGATATAGCATTTTTCAATTTTTTTTTAACCGTTGATGTTTCAAAATCTTACCTATCATCTAGGTGGCCAGTAATTAGTACCTATAGTGACAAATATCATATATCAACCTAGTTTAAACAACAACTGAATTACATTTTACCCACTAGTTTCTTTTCAAAAAATTTCCCTCTTCTTCCTTTTTTTTTATGTTTTGTTTTGGATACTTTCTGTTCCCCATCTTTAAGGCATGCAACTACTACTTCATGTACAATGGATTTCTCAGGCACTTTGTCCTAAAAAAAATTCACATAGCTGCTTACAAAATCCTTATTGATGTTGTACCGATCGAGTAATATTGGCAGTTTTGTTTCCGCCCCCCAGAGAGGGTGCAAAAGAACTCAGCCATGTACTCTTTAGGCAGAAAATGGAGCAAGCAAAACACCAATATGCATAGCTTAGTAATCAAAATAACACTGTGAGGTCAAGGGAAGACAATGATGAATACATATACAAATGGAGTGGGGGAGGGGGTTCAACCCCAAATGATAACTCCCTCGAAGGCTTAACCTTAAGGGAGATATCTTTAAATACTCCTGCACACACCGACCCCTCAACATTTTAAGATTAAGTTGCAGACTGACACAATATACACAAATGTAGATTCGTTCGGAACCAAATAATTGAGGTCAGTGTGGTGGAGGTTAATTGTATTAACTGATTCACTTTGCAAATATGTAATTAAGTATAATCAAAAGGAAGGATAAGAGTTTTGAATTAAAGTAATCACCCTGCTACTGCTAGCTACAAGAACCAAAAGATTATCTGCATGTGGGTTGTTGATAATAGAAACAACATGTCCCAACCTCCAACCAAAAAGGTGAAGTAATTTTGAACTTAATCACATGATTACTCAACAACTATAAACTTTTTGCATGTGGCTTGAAAATGAAGTGTGTGTGTGTGTGTGTGTGTGTGAGCCCACATCAAATCCTGAGTTTTCACCCTAAATATCTATATGAGAAAAAAATTAGGTGATTAATAAATGTTTGAACGTATAATTTAAGCATGGTATTATTATATACTAAATGATGAAAAACATGGCATGAATCAATGCACTTATTTACAAAATAAAAATAATTCAGACTCTTCCACTTCCACGAGATGATAGAACATGGGCCGTCTAGTGGTGCTGGCCAACATATTTTCTTTTAAGCCATATTGATTTGACAGTGTAGATGTTGCCTATTGTTCCATTTGATCAGACCACACACGTTTACAACCCGAGTAAGAAGCACTATTATATGCACGGAACATAAATTCCAATTACAATGTTTAGTGGTTGAGAGCAACCACTTTTTTTAATAAAAAATAAAATAAAATTAAAGATTAGGTCGTTGATCTATCGTGAAAATCAATCAAATTATCAAACTAAACTACTAGTATAGTAGAGAAGTAAGGGTCGAACCCACAGAGACAGTTAATTGTTTAAAAACCAAAGTTGAGATTAACTTTAATTCAAATTAACAAAGAGTGGTTGTTTGTTGATTTTTTCCTAAAATTAAATGAGAACTATAATTAAAGCAAATATTCAACTGAATTAATGATGAATCAAATTAAAAGAGGATTCTTAGGATGTTGAATCCACCACTAATCTTGTAACTAGCTTCAATTGTATTAATTCTTGGGCCATTAAATTTGGATGTAAAAAATGTATTTTGGTTACAAGCCTCAATACAATCAACAAGAAAACCACGCACCAAAACCCTAAGCACGAATCATCTTTGGTCAACACAAATTGTCTACACTAATTCTAAGGTCATAGTCAGAATTTGTTTTCCCTGAGTTATGACTCGTCCTACAGTTTTGATGTATGTACAAATATTACTATTGTATAACCACATAAACAAAATCACAGAAATTGATTATGTGAAACTGAATAATACAATCATTGGATTAATAAAAGTCTAAAGTTATACAATCAACATCCAAAACTAATTATGTCACGACCCCAAATCCGGCCCATGCAGATCGAGGGCTCGTGATCGGCCACCGAGGCCTTTTCTGATTTCCATTAATCCAACGCGGTGAAATAAATTCCTTTTTCTATTGCGGAAGCGTCAATCAACACTCAAGTCAACATTAGTCATCTATTTATACATTCCATAGTAATTACAAAAAGTACATGATGTAATTTTTCTAAAGCCTGCTGATGTCATATTCGATATACAGTCCAAAATTTTTCAAAAGTAACTACATCATGACTAGCAAAATCCTATTACAAAAAGGGTTCATAGATTTACAAGCTTCCAACTAGTCTGACTGAACCTGCTATGTCTTTTCCAATATCATTACCTGAAATAGGATAAAAATCCTATGAGCTCAACAGCTCGTGAGTATCCCAGCTCGTGAGCATTCCATAACATACCAAGGGTTTCAAAACTACTATATAATTCAATATAGAAATGTCAATGATCAGATATCATATGTTATCTTAATTTATAATACAAGATAACGGTATCAAATTCGCTTTCAATAAATCTCAATTTAACGATAATCGTAAATCGATAATCAATAACATAGTTCAATAAATCAAAATCACAGTTCAATATCATGGTTTGATAATTCATAGTTCAATAATTCAAAATCATGGTTCGATAACCCAAATTCATAGTTCGATAAATTATAGTTCGATAATTCAGATTCATGGTTCGATTTTTAATATTCATATTCAAAATGATATATTTCACTTCTATGGCCAGCAAATTAGAACCTCGCTGTCTGAGATCAATGGGCTAGCTAGTTCGATATGCCGTATCAACACCGGCTCACCACAATATACCCTGTGGGAGGGTTCGATAAATCACAACCTATTCGATAGTGACCAATCATAGAAGAGTGTTCTATTCAAAGCATCAAAATCATATCCAAAATCAATAATTATCAATAGCAGTTCAATTACTCAAGTCAAAGTTCTTTATTTAATATTTAGTTAAAACAGTTCAAACATTTGTAAGAAAATCATATAACATTTGACTATCTTACAAACACATTTTCTTAAGTCAAAGAAGACAATATAATTGTCAATAGGTCATTCAAAACGTATACAGTATAACTGTTAAACAAAGGCTATAAAGGAAAACGATTTCATATGTCGATATATCATAACAGAGTTCAATATTTATATCTATACTGAAAATGTCTACCTCAATATGGTATGAAATACTCACATGAATTCCAAAGACTTAACTCCAAAAATCCTTCCTTTGAAGTTCCCTAAAATCACATTTCAAAGTTCGGTCACATTCCATAATATTACTCTGATTTAATTATCATTAATTCTTTTTCCTATTTTAATTACATTTCTTGGGTAGCTTCTTTAAGTTTTAAAGTTTGATTCTATTACCTTACATATTTACTGTAATACCCTGACCAAAATTGTAACTGGTCAAGCCATGTAAACCGAATTGATAAAGCCTACTATTTTTATATTGAATAAAATGGACGGATGGAGATCAATAGTTTCAGAAGTACGAATCATTTCCGGGCAATGGTCGAGCAAACTACGAATGGATATCAAAATTAAAATGAAATTCAAAATAAGATAAATAGAATAAAATGGAACAAAAATATATATACGTGTAAATATATATATATATATATGTATATATACTAGACCGTGTGTGCATGTATATGTGTGTGTATATATATATATATATAAATATATAAACCCATACGGCAAAGTGGATAAGGGAAGGGGGCGTGACTCGGGGAGCTGAGAGTTGAATTAAAAAAAAATAAATAAAGGTGAGAGGTGATAAGGCGTAATGGATGGGATTAGAGAGAGAGGAGTTGGGCGCTGAAAAGAGGGAGAGGGTTACAGTTTGAGAGAAGCTGAACAGGAAAAAAAAAAAAAGATATTAAAGAGAAAGAAAAGGGGCGCTGAAAGGCGGTGGTTACAGGTGAGAGTGAGAGAAGGAGAATAAATGAGAGGGGCGCATGGCATGGAGCAGGAGGTTAATTCCAAAAAAAGAAAAGAAAAGAGAAAGAGATGAAGGGATAAGGGGGCGTAACGGAAGGAGAAGCGGAACAGGGGAAGTTCTGCGACTTATTTTTGGACGGGTTGGGTGCGTTAGGAAATGGGACTCTCAGGTGGGTTGTTCTCAGTCAGAGAGAGAACCCGAATGACATCTCGTTGGATAGATTCAGAAATCGCCCAAATTGTTGAATTGTACAAGGATGATAGAGGGGTTTTGTGATGTGGGATGACCAAGGAAGCGGAAGAATTGTTGCAGTAGAGGAGGTTCTGTCTGCTCTGGTATGGGTGTTCAGATTTGGGCCGTTCAATGTATAATCGCCCTGGTAATGGTTGACATCAGGTGGATTGGGGGGCTTTGGGTTGGATTTCCTGCAGCAAACGGAGCAGCAGTAGCGACAAGCGGTGGTCCAACTTTGAGTTGCGATGTATATCGAAGCCCAGGGTCGAAACTCTCAATTGGGTTCGGAGGAAAAGCCTTAGCTTGGCTTGTTGATGCTCTGAGAAATTTTCAAGGCGTAAATTTGGGGACACCACTGGCCAAGAAAGGTATTTTTCCAAATTCTCTGCTGCGGGTAATTTCCTAATGATTGCTCAGAAAATGTGAAGAGACGGTTGATTGTTCGTTTTTTTGAAATTCAAGTTTTAACATACTGCTATTTTTTTCTGTGATTTAGTAATTCTGGGGTTTTTGATCGTGAGTGGCGAAAAGGGGAGTTGTTCTATTTCAGGATTCTAAACACTCACATATACTATAAGAACTTATAGATTTACATCCTTTCAGGGATTCCATATATGCACAAACATATGTATGTATGCATTGCCTATATCTCTCAAGATGAGAATTGGAAGGTCTTGTCTAATTTTATGCAGCTTCTTGGTTATTTATGGGATTGTTCCATGTTGTGGTCTGAGGTATAAGATACTGTTGCCTTATGTAGCCGAGTGGGTTTGTGATTTATTTTGGGATAAACCGGGTCGGGTTCACCCATTCAGATGGCTGCCTAACACTTGAACTTTATGAGTAAATTTTTAAATTTGAGTTTGGAGAGTGTTTGGTTAAAAAGGAGAAGCTATTCAATGATTGGCTTAAACATGAACAGGAAATGAAAGACAATGAAAAAAAAATGTGATAACAGGAAATGGAAAAATTATTATGGGCAGTGAATTGAACCAGTGACCAAAGGGGAAAGGGTGAGAAGCTTAGCCACTGTGCCACCAAGGCACATGTGGTCTGTTGGACTCAAGTACGATATGTATGAGCTATATTAATTAATTTAAATTAATAAATTTTAAATTTAATTTCGAGGCTTAAATTAGTCGAATGAATAATGAAAACTTACTGTTTTGGACCTTCTGGATTTAATGGTGAGGTTCGTTTCACGAGACGGAGTCCCGAAAAATAAAATACTCGTAGAATGCCAAAATGACCAAAATGCCCTACATCGAAGGTGAGTCAAACGAACTCCGAATGAGATAAGTAAATAGTGAATTTTTATTATTTCAAACCTACTGGACTCCTCGGTGAAGTCCAAATTGTGAAAACAAAACCCGAAAGGAACAGACATATAAATGACCATTTTGGCCTTGGGTTAATTAAGTTCAAAATGGAACCCGTAAAAGCATAAATTAGTAAAAGGGATATTTAGAGTAGCAAGGCATAAATTCGATAAATGACATGAAAGCTGAAACGTGTTTATTAATGTATAGGCAAGTCAAAAGGAAAGGAGAAAGTCACGGGATACTAGGACACTGATAAGGTAAGTGGATTCCTATCTCTTATACGTGGTTTCCCAAGCCACGATCTTTCCATTTCTGCCAAGCTTGTACTCATGAATATATGTTCATTGTTATTGTTCTCACTTGGATATTGTTCTATCTGGTGGAAGTTTACTGATTGATACTTCATGATTTAATTTACTGTATTGAGGTCTATTCACTGTATGTTTATGTTACCATGTTCCATGCTTGTACACTTCATATGGAATACAACAGAATCCTAATTTATGTTAAATGCTGGGTTTTGTGCTCAGACACATTACCCTTCTGATGCTGTCTGATTGACTGGACCTACGGGTCAATTTATGGGACCTACGGGTCAAACGGACATGTGGCAATGATGGCGTTTTTACGCAGTGAGTTTTAATGGCATTTTATATGCCTTCATGTTAAAGGGGGGTATGCCGGGCCCCAAAAGACCGAGGGTTTGCCAAACCCTGAACAGAGTAAATGCATCATTCATGTTGACTGATATGTGATGTTTCATTTCACTACGAATAGTTCCATGTTGACAGTACCTTTATTCATTTGACTTGATTGAGATCATTCCATTGTGGCAGTACATTTACGTCGACTGTGAAAGTTGAATGTTCCCGTATTCATGTTATATCACTGTTCTTATTGGGTTATCATGCCTTACTGTTCATTGGCCACTTTGGCACCTTACTGTTGACTGAAATTGTTTCCATGACTGGCTATCATGTTCATCCATGATCCTATATGTTCCATGATTACTCTAACCCCGTATTTGAGATAGGCGTTTACTTACTGAGTTTGTAGCTCACCCCTTACTAAATTTTTTTCAGGTGAGAATGTTACAGAACCACAGTGGGAGATCAAGAGATTAAGGAGACAGTTGAGGAACATAATAGTAATGAATGAAGTCTCTCCCATGTACTCACCACCTAAGAGTGGTTCATGATTAGTTTATTGTTAGTTTAAGTTTAGTCTTTGAACAATAATTGTAATAAAGCTTCCGCACTTTAATGTCATGTTTATATTATTTACTGATGTCATTGGTAAAAGAATGGAAAAAGTAGGGACAGCCATTGGGCCGGCCCCGCGACACGAGATCCGCATAGGGTGGGTTTCGGGTCGTGACATTTACGTGTCATATTTTTTTGTACCTTATTTCATAATATGGACCTTAACATTGAGTTCGGAACGTCGAAGAAAGTCAATTTGGACTCCCTCTGACTTCCATTTGGTTTTAGGAGCACTAAGGGCAATGTGGTAATTTATACTTTAACGTGTCTTATTTTTTTGAAGTCCCATCTCGTGAAACGTACCTCGCCATTGGATCCAGAACGTCCAAAATTGTTAGAATACACTATTTTTTTTTATCTCATTTGAAGTTCGTTTGCCTTGTTTTAATAACTAGGGTATTTTTATAATTTTTCTTATTTAATATTAATTTAATTTCTGTTGGGCAACAGTATAATTTTTAGAACGTTTGGGGGTCAGTTTGTAATTTTAACTAGTTCCGGTCTGAACCAGTGGGTTCACTGGACTTAACCCTAAACCGGTCCAATATTACAGTGAACCGACCGGTCCATTTTAAAGGCTCAAAATCTGCCCCTTTTTCTGGTCACCATCTCCAGCAAGAATTCCGGCCACAGTCGCTAGAAAACATGATTCTTCATTGTTTTTTTTCATGGTTTTAACTTCCAAATTTCTATATTTTTCTATCAAAATAATTCTAAAGCTTCAAGGAATAATTTAGAACCAGTTTGGCTCCAAACCATCACGGTTTTCCGGCACCCATCTCAGTTTTCTGGTGTTACATCGGTGACTGGATTTTTGGCCATAAAATGGCCATCTCTTAACCGTTTTAGGTGATTCAAAATGTTTTAGAATCCTAGAGCAATGTTCTATTCATAATATGGTTCAAAATTTCGTTTGGTTTCATGTAATCATGTTCACCATTTTTTACCGTGAGTTCACCTATTTTCTTGGTTCCTTTTCTTCAAGTTTTTGATTTCTAACAGTTCCAAACTGAATCTAAAGCAGCATAGAAGAAAAATCAAAATGATAGAGTTCAGATTTGGTACCTGTTTAGCAATTTTCCAGTTTTCAAATTCTTTAGAAATCTCCTTTTTTCTTCACTTTCTCTCTCTAGATCTCTCTTTCTCTACTTCGGTTCTATCTCTCTCTCTCTCTCTCTCTCTCCCTCTCTCTCTATCTATATATATATATATATCTGATCTTATCACTTCTGCTTTTCATTTAATTTTTGGAGATCTTTTGGTTGATATTTTATAGTTATATATATATATATATAATATTACACACACAAACTCACACACACCACCGACTTAGCACACACACTGATCAGACACACACCTTTAAATATCTAGATATTTTGTATTCTTTATATAATATATATATATATATACATATGTAATTATTCCTATATACATACATACATATACTTTTGTTATATACATACATGTATATATACTTTAATGTATTTTCATTAAATTATATATATATATTTATTTTATTTATCTTCTTATTATTATAACTATTATTATTTTATTGTTTCGGTTTCAAAAATCGAATTGTTTCATTTATTTCTCGATTTAACTCACGTCATATTTTAGCCTATGATTCTGGTTTACGTGTCATGGCTCGAGCCTATCGAGTCGGCTACCGTCGGAGTCGGGTCAGTATTACAAATTAACCCAAAAATAAAATACAAAGAAGCATGATTACTTGACTAGGGTTTCATCTAAACCCTAGGAATGAGAGAACTTAGCCCATGATGGTGGAAGAGGTGAACACAATAGCCATGGAGTTTTTCATCCTCTTCTTTAGAGTCGGCTCCTTCCTTCTTCTCTTCGTTAAGATCTCTAAAAACGGCTTGTTCCTTCTCCAAAACCCTAGCTCCCTATATTATCCCCCTTTTTTCAAAAATACCCCCACTACATAATAATTCAGGAAAATAAAATAAAATCCCGTAATTAGACATTAGGCGCCCAAAAAGGGAGACTAAAGTGCACCAAAATAGAGTCTGTAGTGCTAAAATGGGCCTTCGTCCACCTACATATGGATCAAGCCTCTCTTCTAACCCAAAACCACTTGTTTTCCACTTCTTTTAGCACTTCAAAGCCCAATATTTCCCTTTTACTCCAAATCCACTACCAAATCATCAACTTTGTCAAGCTTTCTATACAAAAAGATAAAACAAGAATTAACTAGTAAATGCATATAGATTGAAAAAATTAAAATAATAAAAATGCAAGAATATATAGGGTTAACACAATAAATATGCACTTTTTAATCAGTTATCAGTCGTGACTTGTGAGAATGGATTTTGGTGCAATAGTAAGATTATTTCGTTATGACTTTGAAGTTATGAGTTCAAAGATAAGGCTGCGACTAACCCTTTCACAGCCATGTTATGTCACCCAACTAAATAGTTAATTAGCTTCTAATCTTTATATTAATGACTTTATTATTTGTTAATTATGATTAGTTACTTTTTTGCCATAAATAATATTTTTTTTTTCATTTTTTCATTGTAAAGTAACTTATGGATTATGTATCATTTTTTATATATTTTTCAATGACTAATTTACCCCTTTTGTTTATTATTCTTTTACGTTATTTGATTTTTTTTATTTGTTTCTTCACTAATTAATATTATTTTTGGTTAGTTTTTTTTATTCTTATTTGAATTTGAATACATTTCTTATTTATTGTCGGTATCATTGACTACGAATTTCTTGGGCTTGATCACCTCTTTTTTTTTTTTTTCCTATTTTCTTCTCCATTGTGAATTTCCTTTATCTATTTAGATCTTATTACCCTTTTTTTTTCCTTATCTTCTTCTTTCTTAGTTACTACTATTTTAGCTTTAGTTTATGTTAAAAATTGTTCATCGAATTTTTATTCACAATCAAAATCATTTTGTGTTCTATTCATAATCAGATATGTTATTATATATATATATAAATTAATTTTTTTCATGTTAGTTTTCTGTTTATTATAGACATTGTATTTATGTTTTTTTTCATACAATATTTATATTATTTACATAATATTTTGTTAATTTTTTTTTTATTTTTTTAGTTTATATAAATTATTCGTTAGTCGTTATTGAAATTTTGGTTTGTATTATACTTTTTTTATCTGTTTTTATAGTGAATACATCACTATTTTTGTTCGTTAAATGTTCTGTAAATTTTTATATATCAGTGTTTTGTTTATTGATCTTTCACTTCTTTCATTAAATGTTCTATAAAATTTTACATGTCAGTATTTTGTTTATTATAAAAATGCATATGTTTATGTTTTATTTTATTTTATTTTTTTTATTAATGTATAATTTCACAGTTCCATATTGTATAATTTTATATTTCACATATTTTACCATAAAAATATATATGTTTTATTATAATTTTATTGTATAATTTCACAGTTTCATAGTGTATAAAAACTCATTCTTTTATCTTTTTTTACATTCTTAAACTTATGATGATATTCGAAATTATAAGGATTTAGAAATCCTAATTTCTGCGCCGAAAATTGAAGGATTAGTGCATTGGATTATGTTTGTTTTTTTAGTAAAAGAAATATATCTCTTGCTTTGTGGCTACAGAAAATCATTTTTATCTTTTGGTAACTATTTCTGGGATTATATTATCCATAAAAATTACTTGAACTTCTTGAGTTATAATTCTTAATTTTATAATATTTCTATAAACAAAGGTGAGATTTGAAACAATAATACTTGGAGCCATAGTTATTAGAACAGGGAACTAAGCATTAAATCAGTTCGGTTCGATTAAAATAATGGTTTTGCTAAAGAATTGAAAAAAAATCAGTTGAACCGGCCGATATTTTTAAAAACCAAGTGAACCGACCAATTTTTTTAAAAACCCCGTTGAACTAACTTTGGTTTTTTTATTACCTACAATTTTTTTTTCTCACAAAACTTCTTATAGATGATTAAATGATGAAATTTAGTATAAAATAAGATATTGTTACATGTATTTTTGTTATATATACAAATATATTAAACTTATAGATTAAGATAATTTCAATGATTATATTTATATTTTGTTATTTATCACTAGATAATAAAAAAAAATATTTTTTATTATTTTTAATATATTTATTAATATATTAATTATAAAATTAATTGAACTACCGATTAAACTAGTATAATCCGATTCCGTTAACTATACTTATAACTGATATTTATTACATCCTTGTCAATGAATTTGTAACACATATCTCTCAAATAAAATGAGTGGGAATTTTAATCCATGACTTTTATAACTATTTTAAACAAATAAAATTGAAGTAAAACTGTAAAAGAAGTAATTGCGTTTGCAAATCAATGAACTTGAGAAGTCTTAATTATGGTTGTTTCGAAGTGTTATAGATTGGGCCCCTTGACGACCTGGTCACACCATATTTGGACGGCTCACGCACACGCGCCCAATCAGAACGTGAAATAAACTCTCCTGTTTGCTTCATTTTCAAGCACCTGAATCCTGGAGAGTGGAGGCCGAAGCTCCCGCGAAAGAAGGCGAGTGGATCCCAAGTCCCGCGATAGCACGCCTTTGTCGCGCTCTCTCTCTCCTTCACAAACCAATGGCGATCAAGAAAACAATAGAACGAACAGAGAAAAATACACAAAACGGGTATGACATATACAGAGCTAATTAACGCATTAAACGGTGGTGGTTTCTGTGTCGTGCTAGACGGGAAAAATCACCTCACAGGACCTCCCAAAATAACCATCTCCATTTCTATCTCAGGCCCTCACACCCGACCACGTCCACCACCACCTAACCCAGAAACAAAAAAACAAGAAAAACATTAAAAAAAGAAGTCTTCATTTATTGTTTTCTTTGTTTTTCTTGCTTTGAATTCGTCGTCTGAGTACCTGATCTGGGTCCCTTTTGACTCTTTCTGCGAGACTTGATCTGAGTTTTCAATCTTTTATTGAGGGTATTCAGCTCTCTTGCTTGCTGGTTTAGGGTTTGCTTGGCCGAATTTTTGGAAGTGGTTTATTTATATTCCGAAATGTGGAGGGACCCTGGAGCTCCTGTCGATTCTTTCTACGAGGTTCGGCCAGAATGCACCGATGTTCCAAAAACCAAGTTCAAAATTAAGGTTTGTGAATTCTTTAAGCATCCATCATCTTCTTTCAAAATACCCATGATCTGAATTTGAACCGAAACTGTTTGAATGATGTGATTATTGCCAATTTAAATTGATATTAATTGTTTTGAATGAGTCCACTTGATTGCATTGTTATTCAGAAATGATAATGGGAACAATTGAATTTTTTTGGGTAATATTTGCATTTACTTTGTTGGCCAAATGTGGATGCGTTTTTATGCTTGGAATTGATTAATGCTACTTTTGCTGATTGAAGAATACACACAACTGTTAACCGGAACCTTGGAGGATTAAGTTTGGGTTGAAACATAACTGTCTTGTTGAATATCAGTATATTTGCAATTCTATAATATTTATACAATGAGAGAAAAAATTTGGAGAAATCATGTTGAACTGAGCCCCGATTACCTTAAAGGCTCCAGACTCTGAGTAAAGACTATAAATATATCCCTTCTATCAGCATTTGATAACAATGCAGCCGAGGTTTTGAGATTGTCTGGTAAATTAGAAGATGATTGATTCTTATGGTGTGAGTAATTTTTTTTTTATGCCAGCTGTCTTTGTTCTCTAAGGAAAAGTTGTCAACTTTCAAGTCATATGACTTGGTGGAAGAGTTTTTAATTTTTTTAGGGGCTGGGGAAGGGCATTGGGTCAGGTTCACAGACATTTAAAATTGATGTAAGAGATACTGGAGTATTTTTGATGAGGTCAATGAAACCTTGGCTAGAAACTGATGCCTGAGAAACTGTTAAAACAATGTCGGATTTTTTGCCCCATGGTGGAGTAATGTTGTTGAAAGACCTTCCTTAGATTTCAGATGTTCTACATGGTGGAGGGTTCTCTTTGAAGGAGAAATTTCCCCAGTTGTTTTATTTGGGTAGAATCAGGCAGCAAAAGTAATAGATTATTTTTCATTCTCAGATGAGGTGGGTTTTTGGAATCCATGGTTTCTGAGAAACTCCCATGATTGGGAAATCGAGGAGTTGGTGAGTCTCTTGGGATATCTTAACCCATGCAAGATTGGAAAGAATGATTGAGATGTGATTTTTTGGAGGAAGAATGGCATAAAAATGTTCACAGTCAAGTCCTGTTATAAGGATTTGGTTAGGAAGGTAATAGGAAGTTCCCATGGAAAGTTGGGGTGTACAAAAGCCCCAATTGAGGCAGCCTTTTGTATGGTCCTTAACATGGAATCAAGGATTAAAATTTCGTTTTGCTATGTTGTTTCGGTCACCCAAAAAATAGAAACATTTCGGAAATATAGTGGAAACGATAAAAAAATTAAAATGTGTAGAAATATTTTGGAAACATAAAGTAAAATATATGAATGTGTATGAATGTTTTAGGGGATATGTCTATCTATACAAGAAGATACTAGGGAGAAATTGAGAAGAAAAAAAAAATGTAAATGCAAATAAGTTATTAATACCAAATAACTCTTTATTAATTAAAATCTAGTATAAAAAAATTAGAGCTAATTTTTTATATAATATGAAATTGTTATATATTTGTTATAAAAAATGTAAAATTATTATAATTAAATACAATACCATAACATAATAGATATATATTATGTAATATCCATGAATGAGACAAGTCTTAATTCTTGAAAAATAAATGGATATTATCTTTTATTAACTTGTAGAATTATTGTTGATATGAAAGAAATGTTTCCTTTGATTCGGTATATTTCCACTAGTTTCAGTATGTTTCACAGAAAGAATTTTGTTTTTATGGAAACATATGAATTCCGGTATTTCACTAGTGTTTCATTTCGGTTCCCTGAGGAATGGAAAAGTTTCGACCATTTCGATGAAAAAGAAACGAATTTTGGTCCTTGCATGGAATGCAATTTTAACTATGGATAATCTCAAAAGGAGAGGGTTTAGCTTGGCAGGGAGATGTAACTTGTGTCTCAAGCAGGAAGAATTTACTAGCCACCTCTTCCTTCACTGCTCTTATGTGAAGCAGGTATGGAGCTTAATTTTCTCCTTGTTTGGTTGTTGTTGGTAATGCCGTTTACAGTAATGGGTTTTTTTTGAAAGGATGGACTATGGACTATGATGTTTTGGAAAATGACACCTATTTCATCCACAAAAGTAATGGAATCCTTTCTGGGAGCCAAATTTAGCTGCATATATGACATGGGGTATGAACAAAGGTATTGATGGGGAGATAATCTGGGTCAATTATGTATCTCATGGAGGGCTAGGTTAGGGTCCCATCTATTGGGGTGTTTCCCCATATCTTTTTAATATTTCTTTGTCCCATAGAATGTCAAGTTTCTTAGAAATAACCGTAGACACTTTTTAGTCAATGCTTTATCCTGAGAAAAGCATTGCGAATACTGATATTACCTTCAATCATTTTGACAAACCTTCGGCCTCTAAACCAAATGATCCTTAATAGATTACCCCAATTTGGAGTTTTGGATTGAAGGGAATTCCTCTGACTTCTTGATTCTTATTGTGACTTTAAATGACATCTCTTTTTTTTTTTTTTTGATCGGTAAAGATATCATGAATAAAACACTTAGGGTCTCGAGATGTCCATGACATTTATTCAATAGATATCTGAGACAATAAAATTAATCATATTTATTTTACCATGAATGAAATTGTGGCCTCTCTTTTTTTCTTTTCTTTTTCTCCTTCTCCCCCTTGCCAAAAAGAAGAAGAAGGGATTTTTCATCCTTTTTCTCAATCAGAGTCGTAAAAATTTGATGTCAATAGTTGCCATTAAGAGGAAGGCCTAGGTAAATCATGATCCCTGATTGAGTTGACTCCACTCAACCTTCTTGCTTTCCATTTCTGATCTCTCTCTCTTTCCCTCTCTCTCAACACACACATGTGGGTATATATTATCGTGAACTAACTCCATTAAAATGTTGAGTGTCGACTCTAGCATTAAGTGAACAAAACAATCGTTTTAGGCTCCACTTATAAAGAAGACCCCATTTTTTTTTGTCTACACTATAATCCAAAAACTAGAATTCTAAGGTTAATAAAAGTCTAACTTCGTAAAGAAGCCCCATAAAAACTCCAGAAAAAATTCAATTTAACTAGGAGATTATTATTCTGTATTATTCTCATTTTTTATTACTATCTGTTTAGATAAAAAATGTGAATAGTTATTTTGTATTGCTTAGTTTACATTTTTTTAAATTCCATTACTAGAGTATTGCTCAATTATTTGATTGTATAAGAACTCTATCAGGGGCGAGACTGGAATTTTAGTTTTTTTTTTTTTTGGGGGGGGGGGGGCCGCAAATTTGTTGCTAAATATTTGATCCTAAATTTAAAAATTAAAGAAGTACAAAAACTTAATATTTATTGATAGTATTTTAATAAGTAATTAAATTCATTGATATATATATGTATATATATATATATATATATATATATATGAATTTAGAAATTAGATAACAAGTCCAATCAAAGAAAGAGACCCTTAAAAAACTTTAGACTATACCAAAAAAAAATCCAAAAGTCGATAAAAGTTCTAATCTAGGATCAAACTGAAATTAAAATGAAGGGAAACTGTCAAATATTTTAGATTTGGGGGTGGGGGGGGGGGGAGGCAGGGCAATTGGACCCCGGTCCTAAGCTAGCCTCATCCATGAACTCTATTATTAGAGTTTTATGAACCTATGCATCTCTCCTATTGAAACACTATTACAATTTTGTAATATATAGGATATTAAAAATGTTTATGTATATATATTTTATATAGTTATTAAAGTTTTGTAGTACTAATTTTTAATAAATAATTTTACATTAATATTAAAAAAGGAAAAAGCCTCATTTAGAGTTGTTGCTTTAGGCCTCGAATTGCCTTGAGCTGCCCTGAAAATGTTAAAAATATTTTTCTTTGTATTTCTCACTGTTAATTTTGGTTTATCTTATGTTTGTTTGGGAATTGGAAAAGCATGTTGTACATTGAAATAGTTTGTGTATAATAATCGGATATAATCTTTACTTTTTGATAATTGTAGCTAGGTTTTGTTATTTTATGATGACTAGAAACCTGGCTGATAGGATAAATCAAGAGGTGGGGATCTAGTGAATCATTCTTCCTAAAGATTTGCTTCTTCTACCTGAATTTAGCTAATGTTTTCTGATACAATATAAGTCATTGTATAGAGTTTAAGAATCTTGTGCTCTCACTTCTTGCAATTCATTTTAATTTGGATCTCCACATTTTCTTCCCACTTCTACTTTGTGCTTCTTGATCCTTTCACTAAAGTTTACTATTTTAATCTGCTTATTCAGGCAGGCAAAACTCTAAGTGTGCGAAAATGGCATGCTGCATTTACTCCAGAAGGTTGTCTCGATATAGGCAAGACACTTGGTCGAATCCATCGTGGGGTAAGTTCCACCTCATGGTTACAGATGTTTAGGCATATTGTGCTTGGAAGTATATGGAAAAAGTGGTATCTGGTGGACATTTATCACTTCTTAAGCAACCTGAGATGTGCTGTTCCTCCTTGTTTTCATTCTTCATAACAATCCTAAAATCCAGTCTTCAAGTTACCCTGTGAAAATTTACGTGGAAGGGAAGAGGGTGCAAAAGATAGAAACTCCAAAAGATGATGTCCATTCCCACTTGAAATATTCACCATTTCTGCTCAAAACCATCTTAAGCAATTAGGCTGAACTGCATGCTTGCATATTTTTGAGTTACAGTATGATTAATTATGCCAAGTTTTGTATTCAGATTTGAAAAGATTTTCCTTTTTGACCATGTTTGCTCATCATCATAATGTCATCACCGCTGCCACTATCACCACTACCATCTGTTAGAATATGCTGTTAGGATATGCGTATAATATTATGCACAATAAGAATATTTTGTTGGATATTTATAGAATATTTAGAGTATATTTTTGTAAACTTTTTATATTCTTATAATATAAATACATGAGTTAGAGGAGAGCTAATTAACTCTCTCTAATTCTTTTCTCCCAAAATAACTCTCTCTCTCTCTCTCTCTCTCTCTCTCTCTCTCTTATTTCACTTTCATCCTTTTTCAATAAAACCCTAATAATACCTAGGGTTTAATTTCAACTTGGTATTAGAGCCTGGTCAAGGGTTCGACTCCCCGGGAAAGCATGCTGCTTATGTGCAGGTGCTGGGGGAGGGATTGTTGGGCTTGCGGGCCAGCATACTGTCGCGTTGCGGCGCACAGTCAACATGTGGCGCTAGCCGCTGAAAGAGTTAAAGAAATAAATTTGCAGCCCTTATTGACAGCTTAAGCTTTTAGTGTAGTGGTAAGGACTTGATCCTACCATCATTATGTACAATATACAATATGCAATCAAGTGCCCAACTAAATGAGGTTAGCAGCAACCATTACATGAACGTTACCTTGCCATTTTATTCTGTAGCAATTCATGTATGCAATAAATGCATGAAAATATAGTAATCAGTCACTTATTTTGCTGCATAAGATAATTGCATTGTGTAATGCATATATATATGGAAGCAAACTTTAAATACATGTTCCTTACCTACAAAATAAACAAACCAAGGAAGAAAACAGAAGAAGAGCACTGGTTCCAAACTTTTAATCTAACATGAATTATTGAAAATACATTGAGCCTACTGATATCTCACCTATGAAGCATGGATATTTCTACAAGGTAGCATATCCGTATTGTATCTGTATTAAATCCTGGATAGGTTTCGATCCTTTACTTCCTAAATGTTTCAATATGTGAATATTCATTATTTAAATCCAAAAATTTTGATACCTCTTAGATACTTTGAAACACATCTAGTATGTTGTGTCAATCCTTTACTTCCTAAATGTTTCTATATATGAATTAATTTTTTAAATCCAAATATGTATTTGATACTTCTTAGATACTTTGAAACACATCTAATATGTCTTAAACATTAAACTGCAACATGTCCAGTGTAACATATGGATATAAAGAAAAATACAACTAGGGTATCAAATAGTTGAATTATTTGTTAGAAAAAGAGAATTGAGATATAATAAGGGTGAATCTTGTTGAATTTAGTTCCAATCTGATTTTTCTCACATGAATAACATTATAAAGTAGGAGATTAAACTAGATTTATTATTATTTTTTTGCATAGTATGTTAATAATAAATAATTGTATTTTAATTTTATATACATACATACATAATATATATATATATATATATATATATATATTGCCATGGGCATACAAGTATCTTATTTTTTAGAATGTCGTATCGGTGTGTCCATATCGTATCGTATCCATATCGTGTATCCATGTTCACGCTCTATAGTATCGCATAATATATCATGACAATATTACAAGACCAAACAATATGGTTTTAGAATTTCTTTTTAAATGAAAAAATCCCAATGGACTAACCATCACAACCTTCTTTGTGACTACATCTACACATAATCTCTACTCCCTTAAATCTAATAATTATTAACCTATCAGCAAATGGATTAACCATCACAAATATTTACATATAAATTCATTATCCATCACAAACATAATTATCCTAATAGCTAACAAACACGAAAGTAAAAAGATAAAAAAAGGCCTACTTTCACACCCAAATTCTGAGCTGATACTTTCCTAAATGTCTAATCATGTACTTTTAAAAGCTGCTTGGCATTTATGCTTACTCACTAAGTTTTGAAATTGGACATGTTTTATATGAACCATATCAACAAGCACTACCTTTTTTCCACCTACTCAAATGCTCATGCATAAGGAATCTACCCATTTAAAATATTCCCTTTCCTATTACTTTTACTTACAAAAAAAAAAAAAAATTCCTTTTTTAATCATTCAAGTCAATCATTTCAACATCCTTGTGTACTTCACATTTTCCTTATGAATATGACACTTTTTTTGTTTGTTCATATTTTTCTGCATTTAACATAGCTAGTTAAAATCTTGCTTAATATGTTTCATTTTCCTTGGTTTGACCAAAAGATGATATTCATATGACATTTTGATAGAATATCTCCACTCTGTCCCCATGATTCTGTGGTTCCATTCTTCTTCTAATGTCTTCTATTGAGTTGTCATTGTTGGTCTCTTAATACTACATGTACTTAACTGAATGGTCTTATTTTTATTCCTTAATGTTCCTTTTATGCATAAAACAACACAGTCAAGTTATGAACATCATTTATAGGACTAACTAATCCATATTCTTTCCATGCTAATATATAAAATTTGTTACAGAATCTTTTGTTTACTATTTCTATTATGTATACCTGCTTTTTTCTTTTAGATGTCTTCCTTTCTCATATATAAGATTGATTTTATGGGTTAATTCTTATCATCATGTATGTTTGGCAAAATTAGGGGATCCATCCGTCAATTAGAGGAGAAGTTTGGGAATTTCTACTTGGCTCTTATGATCCCAAGAGTACATTTGATGAACGAGAGCAGATAAGACAATGTCGAAGGTAGTTTGTTTTCACTGCTTCAGTTTATTCTTTTGAATATTAATTCTTAGTGTTGGACATCATTCCAAGAAAAATTTAAAATCTGGCTAGCTAGGGCGTGATTACGATCATTCATTACTTTCAAGACACTAGCTCTCTTAGACCATTTACCTTAGTTTAGAAGAACCTTTTGACCTTCCACATTAGTGTCTCAGTTGGGATGACAAACATTTTTTTTTCTTTTTCCTGGCTTTGGAGATCTAGAGTTTGTTTGGTGTAGCTTTTGGAAACTAGAAGTCTTTCATTGGGATCATGGGATGGGCTTTGCAGGAAGGACTTCACAAAATGTCTTTCATGAAAATAAGATGTTAGGTGAATTCTTGTCTTGAAAGTGCCTTTGCTTGTGAAAGTGAAATTGTGATAAAGGTTGCTTTCTTCTTTTTATACAAAGTTTGTAATAAATTTGCTTAGAAGCTTCCCTAGTAAAAAAAAACATGTGATATGTATATATATATATATATATGTGTGTGTGTGTGTGGGGGTGGGGGGTGGGGGGGTGATTGTAGAAGTCAGTTCATTAAACCATGAGAAGAGATGGTCCAGTAGACCGGTGGATTAATTTGGAACGAATGGAAAATAAAAGAGGAAGAAGAATGTTCCTATCTCTTCGTGTTATAGTTACATGCCTTTTTGTCTCAGTTATGAAGCAGATATAACAAAATACAGATATACTGGTGCGAGATCTAGCAAAATAGGATATGTATGCGCTAAGGACACGATAGGACATATATCTATAAATAATGTATATTTCTGTTGTATGTATATATAAAAATTTGAAAGTATAATTGTTTTGTCTTGATTTATACACATATTATGACAAACATATAATATTAAAATTCACATGAGAAAAAACTGAAGGTTATATTGCATGAATATGGATGTAGGACCACATTCAACATGTTTTACCCTAATTATATCTCAATTCTTCTTCTCTAATAAGTATCTGGGTATTGGAAACCTTAGTTTTGTATTTCCTAACAATTCTGTTTTAATGTTATACTAAAAGCGCTACGCCTTAATATTGAAGACACATTAGAGACTTGTCTCGGAGTGCTTGAGAAATATTGGATACACGATCAAAAAAAAAAAAAAAGAAATTATTCTCAAATCATGGATATGTTCATATCTATTAGTATTTGAGGTGTATTGATAATTTGATATCTGACATCAATACGGATGCCTAATAAAGTATTTGTGCTTCTTAGGTCCTTAGTCTTCTAGTTTACAGGTTAGGTATTGCCATCAAAATTTCTTTTGGGTGCGATAAGCACTACATAATGAAATCATAGGAATTCTTACTTATTTATCAAAAAAATAATAAAAATTCAGGCTTTGTTTCAGTTTTTGTTTTGAACAAATATGTTTGGTTAATCAGATAAAAGTGATTGTTATATAACCACTTAAGTAATAAATCAATTAAATTACATTGGTAGTTTGGTACTGTTACTAAATTCAAATGTTTAATGTACCCTAGTCCCCTGTTTCCTCTAATCTTATCTCATCCTTTAAAATTGCCAAAAACACCTATTCCTTTTATCAGATCTAGTTTAGAATGTAACTCCCATGGATGGTGGTCATCTAGTAAATTTCATTCTTTTGTGTACACCTTCAGGGAACAATATGCTAGGTATAAAGAAGAGTGCCGCCAAATGTTTCCCATTGTTGGAAGTGGTAGGTTCATCACTGCACCCGTAATCACTGAAGATGGTGAACCCATTCAAGATCCTTTAGTGCTTCTGGAAGCAAATCCTGACAAAGGACCTGCATCACTTCCACAAGAAAACGGTAATGCTCAAAACTTGGAGCTTTCAACTGGCCATCAAGAAGATGCCTAATGTCTCAAATTGTGCAATTGCAGGCATATCCAATGGTTTGGAAATGGTGAAAGAGTCTACTAGTCATGGTCCCCAGGACAAGAAAGTAATCCAATGGAAGCTTACACTACATCAAATTGGTTGGTGGCATATGTTCTTATTAAATGCAGATTTCCCTTTTCTTTGTTTAGATTTTCACCCCTACTTCTTGTTCAATGTTCTTCCCTCAGTTATTCTCTATCTATTGCCATATTTTCATGAGTAATATCGCATATAAAGTTTTTCCATAATCCATTATTTCAGCTTCATGAATTAGGTACGCAATTTATTTTCATTGCATGCCTTTGATCTTGAGATGTGGTCTAAACTCTAACTAGCATTATATTTGATTCCCCAGAATTTCCTTCACTGTCAGTTGTTATTTTTCTTTTCCTTTTTATGTCATGTTACTTACTATGGTTAAACAATATAAAAAAAAATTTGCTTGTGGTATGCATTAAGAGTTTTACATTTCAGTATAGGATTTATTAGGTATATCAGTATATGTAGTTGTTGAGCATGTTCTTTCTTCTTTTTTTTTTTTGATAAGTAAAATTTGTATATATAATGGTGCCCAAGAAGGGCATCAAGGGCAAAAACCCCAAAAGATTACAACTGCTTTAGGGAATCCAAAAAATCTTCAAAAGAAGAGACATTTACAGGAAAAGCCTTTTTGGCCCAAAAAAATAACAAACGCAACAAGGAGTCTTTAAAGAGAGGAGTAGCGAGCTCCAAGTCTGCAAAAACTCTGTTGTTACTTTCGGTCCAAATACACCACATGAGGCAAATAGGAGCAATTCTCCAAACTCTCCTTATTTCCTTTGGGAACTTGCAACCATCCCAAGTCAACAGGAGATCTTTAACTGTGCCAGACATCACCCATGAGAAGCCAAACAAAGCAAAAATAATGTTCCAACAGCTCCAGGAGGCTTGACAGTGAATAAGCAAGTGATCCGCCCTTTCCTCCTCGCTCTTACAAAAATAGCATCTGCTAGCCAAAGAAAAACCTCTTTTTTTCAGGTTGTTCGCCGTTAAGATTGCCTTCCAAGAAGCTTCCCAAGCAAAAAACGAGGCTTTAGGGGGGACTTTAGAATTCCAAACAATCTTCCACGGAAAGGGAGAGCTAACTGGGTCCAGTAAGCTTTTGTAGTAAGAACGGACCGAAAATGAATGCTTATCCAGCCTCCAAACTCTCTCATCCTCCCTATCCTCTCTAGCACGATAAGCCGTTGAGGCAACGAAAGAAGGAGTCCACCTCTTCAAGCTCCCAATCAAAGAATGCCCTCCTAAAGCGAGGAGCCCAGAGAAAAGTGTTTCCAACCCTTTCCAAAAGATCGCTAGCCCAGGCCTCTTTGTTGTCAGCTAAGCTATATAATCTAGGGAATTTCACCCTCAGCGACTCGTCTCCGGTCCAGGCGTCATCCCAAAATTTCACCCGACCACCATTGCTGATGACAAATCGGCATCTATCCCTAAAGATTGGCCATCCACCTCTAATGTATCCCCAAATACCACATCCCCGAGGCCCCTCCACAGTACCCGAGAACCACCCTCCTACATCACACCCATATTTAGGGGCAATGATCTCCCGCCAGAGCTCCCCGTTACTGACCCCAAATCTCCATAACCATTTCCCTAAAAGAGCAATCTTGAAGGTACCCAAGTCTTTGACCCCTAAACCCTCGTGAGTCACCAGCTTCTTAATTTTATCCCATGCAACCAAACGAATCTTTTTGTTCTCACCATCATGACCCCATAAGAAATCCCTCTGAATCTTCTCAAGCCTCCTGGCCACAGTCTTTGGAATGGGGAAAAGGGACATGAAATAGGTTAGAAGATTGGCCAGGGTGCTTTTGACAAGGGTGAGTCTGCCTCCCTTAGACAGAAGCTGGGTTTTCCATCCTGACAGCTTGCTGAGGAATCTTCCAACCACTGGATCCCAAACCCCAACAGAACACGGAGAAGCCTCCAGCGGAAGACCCAGATAACTCGAGGGGAAACTACCCACTCTGCAACCCAAGGTGCTGGCAAGTACATCCAACTCTGGAATCAGCCCAATCGGAGAAATACTGCTTTTTGCAAGGTTAATCCGCAATCCTGACACTGCTTCGAAACAAACAAGAATGCACCGAACGAAGCGAAGCTGACGGACTGAGGAGGCACAGAAAATGATGGTATCATCGGCAAACAAAAGATGGGAAATAACAACACCACCGCCTCGGCAGGTCCCCACCTAAAAACCTTTGACAAGACCAACCTCTTCCGCACGCATCAGAAATCGACTCAAGGCCTCCATAACAATCACAAAGAGATAGGGGGAAAGAGGATCTCCCTGTCTCAATCCTCTGCGAGAACTGGAAGAAACCCGCAGGGGAGCCGTTGACGAGCACCGAGAAGGAGGCTGTGGAAATGCAGGACTGGATCCACATAATTATCTTTCTTCTTATGGCAGGATATATAGTTAAAACTCATAATTATCATACTTGCCCCTGTTGTTGCACTGGTTTAATTGACTGGCATTTAATAACGGTGAGAGGACCTAATATCATTAGCTTTAAATAGTTGTTGACCATATTCTTCCTTCTTATGGCAGGCTATGCGGTTAAAAATCATAATTATCATATGTGAATAGTTACTTTGCTCCTGCTGTTGCACTGGTATAATGGACTCTCCAAGATTTAATAACCATGGGAGGCACAAACATCATCTACTTTAATAGGACTTTTGTCGACTATAAGCTTTCCTATATGAAGAGAATTTTTATGCATTGTTTTGAAGAGTTTTCTTTCTGCCCCGGAAAACACACACACACACACACACACATATATATTAGGCAGCTCACCTACTGAATAGAATTGTTGAGAGTTTCATTGGACAATTCATGGCATGTTTGAAATATTATCTTTTATTGAAAAGTTTATTTCAAGGAACAAAAATTTGTTTTGTTCCCATCAAAATGGTTAAAAAGTTTCAGTTGCATGGGAAATTGACAATGCAGGTGGAAAAACGAAATTAGTTTCTTTTCCACCATAACACCCTGAAATAAATCAAAGTGGTTTCAGCCCGTACACATTAGGAAAATTTAACAAAATTAGTTTTCTAATTTTTTGTGTTAAGCATCTTAGAACAGTGAAAGTATTTCGCATTTGTCAAAGAATCTCAAAAGTTAAGAGACAGAAAAAAGGGAGGAAAGAAAAAAAGGAAAAGAGTGTCTTGCTTGCTAGTCATTCCATTCTTCTTCTTCTTCTTCTTCTTCTCCTTTTGGTTATTTCCAAATGTATATGAGAAATGAATTTTTATGCCCTCAAGAGTCCTCAACCATTTAAACCTTTTGTTTATTAATATTGTTGTCTTTTTCCTTTTGTTTAAATTTTTAATGTTTGTTTAACCTTCTTTTTATCATTTATTAATTAAAAAAACGCTTTTAACAATTGTTTATTAGAAGCACCTTCTCACTACCCTAGGACCCCTTTGACCTTTATTATTTTGTTATTGTTATTTTTTTTTGGATAAGTCTAGATCTTATTTGATTGAGATCTTATAGACCTATAAAATATTATAAACCTAACAATTGTTTTACAATTTATTTTTTTTGGTAACAATAAATTGTTTTACATTTAAATTGGTAGCAGTGGTTAAAACTTGGGTTGAATGTGTGAGAATGTGGTTTCAAGTTTGAGAGCAGCTACTTTATGCAAAAATAAAGTCAAAAGTTAGGTTTGTCTCTAGTCTATCCCTTCTATTACCCCACATATGTGGGACTAACACTAGGTTGTTAAAGAGTGTTTTGTAATAATTTTTATCTAGATCACTTGCTTTGATGCCAAATTAAGGTTTAGGATATGAAAATTAGGGTGAAAGGAAGAGAAGAGAATGAGAGTAAGAGAGAGATTAGAAAGAAAGGATTCAGGATTTCTCATCCCTTCAACCCTTACAACTTTCATTTATATATTAACGTGAAGAAAAATACAATAATACCCTTAGGAAAAGTAAAAAAAAAATAAACAAAACACTCTTAACAAGTAATGGCCTTTAAATTATTTCACATTACTGAAATGGCTTTCAGTTCGCATTAGCCTTTGCTTCGCTATTCTGCACTGGTGGCCTCTAGTGTGGATGGATGTATACATACATCTCAGACATGTTCAAAATTATTCAAGTATTGGGCCTATCCATATACATTAACAGTTTTAGTATGTTTCAAATGTGTCACGTATTTTCAAACTTTTTCTTTGTTTTTTGTTGTGTTTCCAAGCTGACTGAAACATCACATTGAAACGAAATTTTGATTGTTGGTTCACATATATAAATATATATGTATTTTAGCATGCATATGTGTGTATATATATTTATCTTTTCTTATTCTAATAACTAGATAATAAATAGGTTTTTCTAAAATGATTAATTATGTTGGAATACAAATATTAATTGGCTATAATGGAACCAAGTTGATTTCTCAAAAACTGTTAGTAACTAGAGACATTTATGTTACTGATTATTAATAATTAGGGGCTTCAATAAAAATGAAATAAAAAACTTTAACTGATACAAATTTTTCTTCGTCTTTTTTTCTTTTGAAGCATTCTCCAATTGTAAATAACTTGAAGTAGATTGATCCTATTCACTTATTCCTACATGCTGCCTCTTGTCTTGGCACGTCATATTCTATCTGCTTCTCTTTGACTTTTCCCAGTTTTCATTTCTGCTAATCCTGGGAGTCAGGATTGTAATAATTGGTTTCTTGCTTTTATTTTTATGCATTTAAATCTACGTTCTGATGACCAGAATCCTCCCATTACTAGTATCTTGTAAATCATCCTACAGAATCCTTTCTGTTTGCCTTTGTTCCTTATATGACGACCATCTCAAGTTGCATTAACTATCTATTCTAGTTGTTATCTTGGTAAAAAATGGGTTTAATTTTGAATGTTTTCTGACACTTTAAATTTATTTTATTTTTTCTTATGTATGTACTTGACATTGGGTGGCTTCATCTGACCCAGTCATGCATGATAATTGTTTTCAGTTATAGATGTTTCTGTATGTGTGTGTTTTGAGTTGGGAGTGGCCAGCAGACATTCCAGTGCACTCTACATCTGTTATCTTAATCATTTAGTTGCTAAGTAAGCTGCCAATTCGTCCTTGGAGAAACATTCAGCCGATATTGCTTGAATTCAGCTTTGAACATGCATGGCTGAGGAAATGTTGGTAACTACCCTTGCATTTTTCTGTTAATAGGACACACTATCCCTTGCACATTTGATTCAAGGGTTGTCATTGACACTGACTTTTTTATGTCCATTTTAGTTGTTCTTTTCAATTGAGAGTTTATTACATTTCATTTCCATTTACTACTATATCACATGCTAACCCATAGCAATCCTTTTATTGAGTGTGAGAAAAAAACTTGTAATTTTTATGTTGGAAATTCTTTTCCAAAATTTGTATTTCTTTTTTGTCGAGTCAAATTGAGTTATATGAATATCGCTAGTCTTAAGATGAAGACTCAAAAAGCTTCACAAGTACGAATAAGTCTAAATAAGTGTGCAATTTAAGGTAATGATGTCATTCATATCATGCATTACACAATAGGCACATGAAAAAGTGGAAAAAATTATTTGTATGTTTTATTAAACGTACTGGAAAGATAGTGGTTCAATCGTTCAAATGTTTGTTTGAATCGTTTGAATGGTGGCAAAACTTTAACGTCGTAAAGATTCTAGTAGCTCAATTTTTTGAATGGTCTCAAGCTCCTTCTGAACAGTTGAGTTGTCCGAATGGTAGAGCCTTAATCATTCAAACATGTGTCATAGTTTGATGCGCCTCTGATTGGCTGCATGAGCTCTTTTCTGAATTGGGATTGGGTTTCTGTTATTTTTTATTGGTATAAATAAGACCTTGATGTATCTCACGTAAGGAACCTTAGCCTCTTGAAACACAGAAATCAAATGAGTTTTATTTAGCTTCATACTTTCATATATAGTCAGTTCTTGTAGCAAGGTCGGTCAATACCTTGTGGTTAAAGTCTATATACCTATCATCTAGTGTTAGGCAATACACATAGAGGCATAGAGCAGGGAAGTAGCACACTGCTGGCGCTAGTGGATTTGCAGATCGTGGATAGTGTTATAGCTGTAGAAGGTTGATCAAGAAGAAGTAGGTGATGAGAAGAAAATTTTGCAAATAGACTAGAGGTAATCCACACAGCAGTGGCAAGTTAGTTATTTGGAAATTTGTCTTTATAGGCTTGTGTTCTTTATTACTTAGTGGAATCTTTTGCAACTAGTAGCTTTTCTTTCCCATGAGGGTTTCCCACGTAAAATCTTTGTGTCCTATTTGATTTCTTTGCTTATTTATTTAATTATCATTATAGTTGACTTGATATATGCATCAATTCATAATCTTAGTAATCTACAAAAGGATTTCTTCAACAGTAATTCATATTTAGTTTTTTTTTTATTGGCAAAAGATAAAGAAGTTTTATTAACAACGGGCCTAAGGAGGGCAAACCCGTATACAAAAAGGGGATAGGCTGTAAAAATTAAGGCCTTAACTCCCCAAAAAAAACTATAAAAATGGCTAAATACATTGGATATTCCTCTTTATACCAAAAATACCATAGATGCAAAAACGAATCCTTAATAACCTATAAAGAGAGCTCCTTATAATCAAAAGTCCGTTGATTCCTTTCTTTCCAAATACATCAAACAAGACATAATACCACCATCCTCCACACACCCCTCAGCTCTTTCTTCATCTGGCTAGATTTCCAGCTCAAAAACACCTTTCTAAGAGTAGTTGGCATTACCCAACTATACCCAAAAAGTGATATCACCAAATTGTACATGTAAATTTTCCTGCACTCTTGGTAGATAATTCAATCACTAGTTTTTATATCAACCTGAAATTCACATATTTCACATTGAGTGTAAATAGAGAGAAGAGGGGGGGGGGGGGGGGGGGGAGAGAGAGAGAGAGAGAGAATCTCTGATTAATGATCCTATACTTTCTCTTGGCTTACCAACATGAACTGTAACTTGATGAAGTCTTGTACTATTGAGTGTCAAAAATAAAAAAGAGAGAAAATCTCTGATTAATGATCCTATTCTTTCTCTTCGCTTACCAGCATGAACTGTAACTCAGTCAGTACGGTGACAAATGACAATACAATAACTTGCAGCAGCATCTTACTTTCAAAAGTAAACAATGAAAAAAAAGAAACTAATTTACATTAAAGACTGACAATTAACTAGGCAACTAAATAACTAAATTATGACTCTTAGACACTATACTAGCAGACTTGAGTGTGCCCACATCATTTGACAGTGCCATTTAAGTATCTGGGCCTTGAACCAAGGGCTTTGGACCTTGTATACTTCTATTGCAGCCCTTGATCTCCATCAAACCCTGTTGCATTAGATAGTGATTGCCCATCCACATGGGAAGGCAGTGATGAGACTCCACTGCAACCATCCCCTCTCATTCCCTGTCTGTGTTTCCTATTTATATTCTCACTTTTGTAATTCTTTTTTTCAATTTCTTGAAAGCTTCCACTGAAGCACGTCTGGAGTTGTCCTAAGAAGGAAAATCCAACAGGTCCCCCATTCCCTGAATTGCTCAACTTTATTCATGCTTATTTGACAATAAAACTTGCTTACCACACTCTTGTCATTTTTAATGAGAAAACCGGATATGTTCTTTCAAATGTAGCCGCTCTATTCCCTATTTTCCAGATTGTCTCTGTCACTTACATTATATGTTCTATGATCACTTTGTTGTAGTCTGTGTACTGAATATTCTCTTTAAAGTTTTTGTTACTAACGTAATATAGTCGGCATGAAGATGATGTTAAATTTTTATTATGTTGGTTGTCTAATGAAGAAAAAGTGTTGCTCAAAGCAGTACATAATCACATATTCAATTTGATATTTTTTTTTACTTAAATGCTTTTGTTCCAGTTTTGTTTGAATTTTAGAGCACCAAATTCATTACTGGTTCTAGGAAATTTCAGTATATATCCTATTACTTTTCAAAGCCTTTTGCATTAACCCATTTACCACAGATTTCTAGACAGTTCTAGATTTTTATAGATATATTTATTGAATTGTTGTAACCTTTCATGCTTGGATTAATATTATCCCAGGTCTCGACGTTGTTCGCACTGACAGGACATTGGTGTTTTATGAGAAGCAAGCAAATTTGGCCAAACTTTGGGATATTCTAGCTGTCTATGCATGGATAGACACAGATGTTGGCTACTGTCAAGGTGGGTAATCAAAATATCTTTCGCCCATTATCAAGGCTTCAGTATATAAAGAAAAGATTGGCTCTGCCACTCAGCTTTGCTTCGTAGTCGATAAGGCTCTGTGGCAAGTACCTTGATTTATTCATTTCAGTTGGCTTTGCCATCCATAATTATACCTTTGTCAATAAGGTATTACAGCAAGAACCTGAATTTGCAATGGGCCATCTGTAAATGTTGATGTGCTATGAGTTTCTAATCTTGTGAGAGCTCTTGTTTATGTTATGAGTTTATAAATGTTATGACTGCTTGGTTTTAAGGTATTAACACCATACTTATGCTTTATTTTGTCTGTCTCTCACCCTTGTTCTTCAGATAATATCATTTTTTAGGAAGTCATTGACCCATTACCTGTGATAAAAAATCAGAATAGGGACCTTGTAGCTAGGAAACTTTGTCTTTTTTAGAAGTTTCTCTCCAACAAACGCAAGGCATTTTCTTGCAAAAACAAATCTTTGTATTATTTCTTATTTATATAGATCATATACACACATATATACCATTATCCATTTGATTCAATTGTAGAATCCCTTAATTTAAAACTGGCTTTTTTTACTCTCTATTTTGTTGCAAATTAATTCAACTGCAAGTTTCATCATTGCCATTAAGATTATCAACCTTCAGAAACCCAATATGCTTCCATGTTCTTCTTAATCTCTTTGGACTTGGTTCCCCAAACATGGCAAAACCCTAATAGCTGGGCTTTCAATGTTTCTAAAATACTTCAGAAATCTGTATCTTCTCCATTACAGGGGTTTGACGCTAGTTTTATATTTATTATCTGCATCAAGGTGCTTGTCTGAAGTATGAACTTTTTGAATCTGCTGAGCAGGAATGAGTGATCTTTGCTCCCCCATGATAATTCTTCTTGAAGACGAAGCAGATGCATTTTGGTGCTTTGAACGTTTGATGCGCAGATTGGTATAATCTTTTTTTCTAATTCAGGAAATCATTGTATGACATAACATTTAATTTTGATATAGTCACTTGATTTCTATTTCATATTCAGGCAAAGTGCCTCAACAATGTGATATTCTTTATCATGATCTCATAGATCACAAAGTTGAGAAGTCATTGTTTTGCTGGGTTTGTTCTCTTGTCTTCTTATGGTTTCTAGAGGATTGTTTTATGATGACAGGACAGTGTTACCTATTGCGACATTTTTGGGATGGTGTTTCCTTTGAGAAATCCATTTTTAATCATGGATTTATTATCTTGACATGTTTTCATTAATTGAAACCTTCTTTTCCATTGTCCTTTGTCCTGCCTTTTATTTTTTATTTTTTTATGTTTAGGCTGTTTACTGAGATTATTTAATGCTCATAGTTCATAGAGGTTTATAGATGCATAAGCTTGGACATCAACCAAATCTATTAAAACGTGCTTGGACCTTTCCTTTTCTCTTTGTAATAGCATCTGATTACAGCCATTAATATCTTGTGTTATCATTATGAATAATATGACTATTTTTTTCAAATGAGAAGTCAAAAGTTAATATGTATATGGTACATGCATGCATCTAGTAAGTGGAACTGAAAACAGACTTCCACTCCATCTTGGTAGCCACATAGTGGCTTTACTCCATCCAGATTCATGTTACCCAGAGCTCCAAACCTTTGCCTGGTTGTGCATTTGTGCCTTTTCCGTTTGTGTTATCAGTAGGAAAGTCCAATGACTAATATAATATTGTCATGTCATCATCATAAAAAAAATTGTTAACTAACAAAAACATCCCTTGTTAGTTTAAGAGAGTGGGACTGCTACCCTATGGATCCCATTTATAGACTAAGTGAATCAAATACATTTGAGTTTGGCATATTCTGGTACATCTGTGTCCACTATCATACCTAATAATCCATTTCAGCATGAAGAAAGATCCACTTTGGCACTTTCCAGTATGATTGTACCTTTTGACCCCACTAAAAGACCATGTCCAATAAAAATACTTGCAGGATTGGGATCAAAACTTGATGGAATCTCATCTATTATAATTCCAATTCCTCATAATAGAAGATTGTGACCCAACATTTGATGTCTCACTCTGCAAAGTAAACACTGTAGATTAGGTTTTGTTGACAATTTAAAACTATCACTATAAATCTCTTGACCTCATCATCCTCTTTTGACTGCTTTCAGTGCATCATGCAGCCATGCACCTAGTCCTAAAGAAGTATGTTTGCATCTATATGCATGTATTTAATTTTTTACAATAGGTTGTAAGGAACGAATTTTAAATACCAATTTCCTCCTATTTTGGTTGCTTTTTGCGCATCATGCAGCCTCCCACCTGGTCCTGCCTAGTTATGCTTCTATGTCTATGAGCGTATGCTTAGCTTATTAAAATTTTGATTTGTGCATTGGTTTTTGCTTATTCTCTAATTTAATTGTGTAGATTGTATGTGCATTTTTGCCTGCTACATATTTACAAACATATATGTGCATATATATCTCATTTCTTCTTCCTATTATCACTTGAAGTCTTTCTTTTCCTTTTCTGAAGAGGCAACAATGAATTTTGTCGCTATTCAATTCTTTTGCTCCTTGAGATTTCTAGTGTTAGGCAAGTTTTGCACAGGTGGGAATTTCATTTATCGGAGATGTAACCAGAATAAGTTATTTAGATCATGGTTTCTTTAAATTGTGTCTTGAAACCTTTTTGTTACATGTGAAATGTGATCGTTTTTTTTTATCAGTGAAATGTGATCCTATGAGAAGATTATTAGAGGAATTGTCTTGGATCTTACGATGTTGTCTTCATAGTGAAATGGCGTAGAGTTTCCTTATGAAGTAAAAATGGCAGAGATGCAAGGGAGAACTTAATATTTAAGATTTTTAAAATGAAAAATAGCTATTGATGGCCAAGATCCGAAATAGAAAAATTTATGGTCTATTCATTCATCTATGAAACACAGATACTTTTATGGGGTAGCCATACTTGTGTCTATCTGTATCAGTTATTGATACATCTCGGATACTTGCAGATATGTGTTTGATACTGACTTATCCATGACTTCAAATTTTTTTTTAAACAAAAAAGAATTCCAAACACAAATATGATACTTATTGTATACTCCAAGACACATTTTTGACATGGCTTGAACATTGTGGTGTGAAATTTCAAACACAGCATTATAATACGATTGTTAGGAATGGCATAACAAAGGCTTCAAATACTTGGACTAATTCTTAGAGGAGAAGAATTGAGATATGATGACGGTAGAATTGTGTTGAATTTGGTCCAAGATCCATTTTCATGCAACATAAACTGCACTTTTGTTTTGTAATTTTAATATTATTAGTTAGGAACTTAGAATATTTGATAGACTCATAAAAAGATTGTTTTTCCTATACACATATATAATGACAAACAATTATTTTCTTAACTTTTACATATACATATACATATCAAATACGTGTCCATGCTTCATAACTCCTCATCCGGTTCAGTTGAACGTAATGGCCAAAATGGCAAAGAACAGTGATGAGGTTCTGGTAAATTTTCTATTTGTCATATCTTTGATAATTTTCCAGCTCCTTTTAGATGTAGCTGCACTGTCTCTTTGTATATCCTCAGTTTATGTATAATATTCTTGCAACTACTCTACTTTGTTTTTTATTCTTGTTATTGTTTTGAGGTAACTTTAATTCCTAGTTGCTTATGATATGTGTTGTTATTTGAAATTTTAAAGCGAGGAAATTTCAGATGCACCGAGAGCTCTGTTGGTGTGGAGACACAGCTTAGCAATTTAGCTTCAATTACTCAAGTTATTGACCCAAAGCTTCATCAGCATTTAGGTATTGTTTTTACCTAATTTTTGCCCTTTTCTTAATTTAGTTCATCATCTGTGTTTGAATTTTGGTTACATATCAACCAAAAAAAAAAATCTATGTTGAATTTTGGTAAGATATATTCTATCACTGTGCTAAACCAGCACATTTCCCTTATTATCTGTTGTCCCTGTTAATGAAAGAAAAACTTCCTCGTGATATGTAAAACTTAGCAGAAAATTTTAACAATTTTGGTCCTTGTATATAGTTGTTGAAAAATTTACCCCTTGGGAGTTAAAGATTTGTGGGTGTTTAACGAATCTCTTTTGGGTAAGTGGTCCTGGAAGTTTGGGATGGATGAAG
Source organism: Nyssa sinensis (assembly GCA_008638375.1). Taxonomy (NCBI): domain Eukaryota; kingdom Viridiplantae; phylum Streptophyta; class Magnoliopsida; order Cornales; family Nyssaceae; genus Nyssa; species Nyssa sinensis. The sequence goes on from CM018047.1 coordinate 13,443,231, forward strand.
GGGAGTTGTGGAGGGAGGTGATAGATTCTAAGTATGGGAGTGAGGGGGGAGGTTGGTGTTCTCACGTGGAGGAGGGTCCTAGGGGATGGGGGTTGTGGGGTGCCATTAGAGGAGGTTGGAGGGATTTTAGGGCTAAGACTAGGTTTGATGTGGGAGATGGGCTCAAAGTCAAGTTTTGGGAGGACGTATGGTATGAGGAGTTATCCTTAAAGGAAGATTTTCCTTCTTTATATGGCCTGGCGTGTGTTAAAGGGGCATGGGTGAGGGATTGTGTTGAGGGGACGGGGGAGGAGGGGGTTTGGAATCCTAGATTTAGAAGAAACTTTTTTGATTGAGAGTTAGAGGAGGTGGCTGCCTTAACCACATTCAGAAGGTCAGAGTTGTGACATGCAAGGAGGACTAGTTGGTGTGGACACTGCATAAGAAGGCTTTTTCTGTGGAATTTTTTTACAAAGCTTGTCAATGTTTGAGGCCTCAGATTTCCCTTGGAATATCATCTGGCATTCCAACGTGCCTCTCAGAGTTGCCTTTTTTGTTTGGGAGGCATCTTGGAAGGCCATTCTGACTGCTGAAAATATGAAGAAGAGAGGCTATCAGCTAGCGAGTAGGTGCTACTTTTGCAAGGAAGAGGAACTGAGGAAGAGAGTGTTGATCATATGCTTGTGCATTGTCATTTGATCCAGGACTGCTAGAATTTGATTTTGATTGTGTTTGGCGTCTCTTGGGTTATGCCAAAGACTGTGAAGGATCTACTGTTAGCTTGGTCGGGATGCAAGATAGGTAAAAAAGTTAAGAACACTTGGAGGATGGCTCCCAATTGGCTTTCGTGGTGCATTTGGAAAGGAAGAAATAGGCACCTTTTTGAGGGTGTAGATCAACCCTAGTGTCCTTCTAAGACCATTTCTTACGTTTATTATTTTTTTGGGCCAATGAAGCTTTTCCTGTAAATGCTATTTCTATAGTCGATTTTTTGGGGTCTTTGAGACCTCTGTAAATTTAGGCTAGGGTTGTACAGGTGTGCCTCCCTTGACACCTTTTATGATATTACTCTTTACTTATCAAAAAAAAAAAAAAAAGCATAAAGGTTTTATACAGATCCATTGAGAAAACACAAGAGATGGAATTCATAGATAATTCTGAGTGCTTTTTCCCCCCTTACCTGTGGAGTGTTTCATTTTAGGAATGTTCCCTAGGTCTGTAGCTTGCCTAGGACTGGGGACAGTGGGGGACATGATTAAATGATATGTGGCCCCACAATTCCATGTTTGAGATTTCTGATTAAGTTATTACAAAATGCTACTAGGTAGCAATTAACCTTGTTTACTATATTCATGGCTTTGATAAGAATATTCTGTAGTTCTTGTTGCTCATTTTGTTTGCTTAAAATATTATTTTCTCTCAATCTCTAAAATTTTTGTTTGGGGAAGCTATCCAACTTTGTGAGCTACAATGCTCTTTGAGCCATGCCACCTCGACGCATTCCCTTCTCTCCCCGTCCAATGATGAGTCAGACTCTAGTAGCTTGGTTCGTCTTATAGTCCTAGATGTGACTTGTCCAAACTCAACATGCATCAATTTTTGCCATTTTGTTTTCTTATTTTATATTTTGTGTCTTTCCCTCCGAGCTATTGCCTTGTCCCAGTTTCATGCATAGACAGATTTAAATCACTAAGATGCAATCTAGGAGTAGCAAAGTTGCGTTCCTCATCTATAACAGTAATTGAAGGGCCTTTTAATTTGTTTCATCATTTGTGTTTGACAAGAGTTGTTTATCTCAGAATAATGCTTATGAGTTCCTTTTCTGGTTTGGACATCATCTGATGAAATTGTTTGCTAAAAAAAAAAGTAACTGTAAATTGTGTTTCTGATCTTGGAGCACAGAGACACTAGGTGGAGGTGACTACCTATTTGCTTTCCGAATGCTTATGGTTTTGTTTCGTCGAGAATTCTCTTTTGGTGACTCATTGTACCTTTGGGAGGTATTATTCAATCTGTCTTGCTCATTTTTAATTTTTGAAATGAAATTACTGAAAGTGGAACCCACATCCAATTTCTATTTGGATTACTTGAATCTATTACTGGAAAAAAGAAATAGAAGTTCAATTTTCTTGGAATTCAGGTAGGTAACCAGCCAGCTACTTTTTTAAGTTGGCTGAGGTGTAAAAAATGTAGATAAAAAACATGCTTTTTTCAGTGCTATTCTTCCATTCATTGACGCACATAAGCAAGCTTCAGTGGATATTTTTGCAACCTTTTCTTAGATGGGCAGCAGTCTTTTTAGTAGTTAGAAGAGGTGGACAGTTGTTCAATCTCTTAGGAAAATTTGAATTCAGGTTGGGGGTGTGTCCTCTGGACTCTACTGGCAGACTAGCAGGCAGCTTTTGTATATTTAATCATGTCAACAAGCATATGATTATTTTCTTTTAGTTCTTTTCCCTTCTTCTTGCATGTGTATATGTGAGCTTCCAGTAATCCATTAATCAAATCTGTATTTTTTCTTTGCTTTTTGAACAAGAAGCTGTTCTTTGTAATAGACTTTTCTCTTGTTGTTGAGCTTTTTAACAGATGATGTGGGCTCTGGAATATGACCCTGACTTGTTCTCCCTGTATGAGGAGCCTGATTCAGCTAGCGAAAAAGCCGAGGGATCTAAAGGAAAAGCAAAATCAATACGCCAATGTGGGAAGTATGAGAGGGAAAATATGAAAAATGGAGCGAAAGATGCTGAAGCCCCACTCCCCATTTCTGTCTTCCTCGTTGCCAGTGTCTTGAAAGAAAAGAGCTCAAAGTTATTGACGGAAGCTCGGGGCCTGGACGATGTTGTTAAGGTCAGCTTGATGAATCATAAATTTTAATGCTGTATCAGCCTCCGATTTGAAAGTTTCTCTGTGAAGTTAAAATACCAGTTAGGTACAAAATTCATGGCACAAAATGTGTGTGAAGCTGCAAAAGTCATCTACTGACCTTAGATCATCATCATCTTTGCTTTTGAAAAATGTTACAGGGTTCCTTTTCCCTAAATTTTGTGAAAACATGGGTTGGAGTTTACTTGAGGTGGTTAATTGTCGTTCTCAATATTTGTGATTAGATTTTATTATGCCTGAGCAATCTTGTGAATAACTGGATACAAATATAGAATTCTTTGTTTATTTCACTGATGGATCATTTCCAATTTATGCTGCATCTTTACAACTTTTTTGGTGTCACTCATCTCATTCGGATTCTTTCTGTTTATCTTTTCAGATATTAAATGATATAACTGGAAATCTAGATGCCAAAAAAGCTTGCACTGGTGCAATGAAACTGCACAAGAAGTATCTAAAAAAGGTACAATTATTTCCCCTGGAGTGTTGTGGTGGATTCTTACAGATGTGGCATTTAATTGTCTACAGGTGAAAATGAAAAGCAAAACATTACAGTATTGTTTGAAGGGGGGGGACCACTGATAGAGAAATGGGGCTCTTAGAGAGTTCCAAAATCTACAAATAATAGATATAAAACATGATATAATTGCAAGTTGACACTTTAGCCCCAATTTTTCTTGTAGATCCTGCCAATCTTTTTGTAGTATACACCTTTCAGTAGCCACGTCCACTCAAGCAAACTAATGCCCTTTAATTTCAGATTACATCAACCACCCTATTTCTTTGCCGACTACTTTATTCCCACATGTACACACCCTATGAAAAGATGTCCTGCTCATCAACCATTTTGGATAGACCTCACAGGAAATAGAAATTTCCAGTTATTGTGTTAGACTAGATGCCATCCAGGCTAGAGGCCTATGGTTTACCCGTTGAACTATAATAGCCATTTCCATATCTGGAGTTGTGTTTGTAAGCAATTGACCTGCACATATCTTTTTAGTATATTTTATTCAACGATCAAAGAAGAAAAATAATACAGTTCATGTGGCTATTTATATAATCCATGTATAAATTATCATCGCTAAGGGAGCAACTGGTAAAATGAAATTGCTTGATGATCAGCTTGTAGTGATAGTTTGAATATTAATGGATTTTGTCAGCAAAATTCTCTTTTTTTTTTGTTGGCCTTTTCTTTTTTGCCATTTATTCTTTATGAAGAAGATGTCTTTACATTCTGTCAATACTATGTTGCTGCAGGCCAAGAAGACATGACACTGAAATTAAAGCAAGGCTTTTGGATGAAGTGAATGAACTTTTTGGCATAGCCAAGGAAAAATGGGACATTTTTGGATGCTGTGAATTGATCTGGAGAAATAAAACACTAAATACATCTATACGGTTCTGGGCTCTGAGTTGACAGACTTGTATTCTCTCTCCCACAAACAAATGTACTGGTGGAAGCAATTGTTGTAAATTAATCTTCATTCTATGTATATTCAAACATTCTTTGTAAGGCCTTATTTGAGGTTGTGTTGTAACTGTCGTTTGTAAGTCTCTGATGAAGGAAAAAATTTAAGTTTGTTCAGGTTTTACTGCATATCAAATTATCAATAAAAGAGTTATAATTCTTCTTCTTAAGTAATTCAAAACATTTTTATTCTGTCTAAATGTATGCCCTCTTTATTTAATTTGTACACCAGAAAATGTCTTAAAAGTTGGATTCCCAAATAATTGAAGGCTGAAATTCATGCCAGATTTAGCTCTTCACATCATGTAAAGAAGGTTGAAACTTGAAAATTCTTAAAGCTTGCAGTAACTGAGTTAAAGAAATGGAAAACATTCAACAAGTTATTGTTTAATTTATAAATTTTACAGTCAATATACACTACATGTTTTACAGTGTTCTCTGCCCTGGAGGAGTTTGAACCTGCCATGTTTATTATACTCCTTACAAAGCTAACGTCACTCGCAGGAATAAAATTACTTTATATATTGTGCTTTGCGGATAAACTTACATTAAAAAAAAGTGTATTGTGAACCTCCCATCTCTAATATTATACATTAAAAAAAATAGTGTATTGTGAGATATGTGAGCTCTCAGTGAAACAGTGAAATTTCCTAGACTGAAATTTTACTGTTTGGAGCAATTTTTTTTTTTTTTTTAAATCTTATATGCAATATAGATCTTATTTGATAGATCTTAGTTTTTAGAGTTTAAATATATAATTTTATTAAAAACTAATTTATAATTTGTAAGTAATTGAATTTTGAAATTTGAAAAACCTTTCTTAAAACATTTCCTTAATTCACAATAGTTAGTTCGGACATAGAGGTGTTATACATTAAGGAGTGCTTTAGTCCCAAAAATACTGATAAACTTTTGGAGTTAAAAAGAATAGATTTGGACCTCATTCTATTAACAGCATATTTGAGTACATTTGACAGAAGACCCCTATATAATATACACAAAAGTCTTTTTTTATAGTAAAACTTTTATTAGTCTTAGACTTTTAGTTTGAATTATAATATAGGAGCATAAAATTTGAGACTTTTTTTTATAAGTGAGTCTAAAACGATTGCTTTGTTCACTAAATGATAAAATCAGCCCTGAACCAAGCTATGCTGATGACAAGCAACCAAATTTGGGAGGCAAAAGAGCACCAGAAGAACAAATGCTCAATGGATTCAGGAGCATAGTCACATAGAAAACACCCCATTCAATTTTGATCAACAATAACCTAATCCAAAAGCTCGTCCTTGGTGTATAACCTTCTCTTCCATACAAGTCAAAGAATGAAGGCCTACTTGGGAAAATGGCCTTTAAACCAAATGATATTGTGCCAAGAGACCATTGGGAGAGGTTCCTTATTCAAAGTATGTTGTATGATGACCCTACGAATGCTGAGTTGAAAAGGAATGAGATGGCTGCCTTGATTAACCTATGGTGAGTTAAGAGTGAACTTTTTCAAATAAAAAGCAAGGGTCAAATGGCTATAGGTGGGGACCATGTTGGTAGGATGAGCAATGGTAGACGTTTCATTTATCATAATTCACCTTTGTTTCACTTCTTTTTCAAAGGTAAAGTCCACTGCTTGGGAGAGTTTGGTGTGTTGAAATGGAGCATCTCCATTTATCTCACTAGTAGGTGAGATTCACGTCTTAAGATTGTAGCATTCTTTTAAAATTTTAAAAGTAATCCACATTTATTTACGAAAGAAATAAAAATTATTTATTTCACTTTAAATGGAGACACCCAGCCCCGCTTGTGGGGATCCACCGATAAGATTGCAAGTTTGATTATGGAAGTTTCAAAAAACTCTGCCTGGATGAGTGGACCTAAATCATTTATATAAAAGAGCAGTAAGACTAGACTCTTCAAAAGAAACTAGTTTTCTATTGATATCCTCCAAAAATTTTGAAGTTTTTTTGTTTTTTGGTAAACAGGTATCCTGAGTTAGAGGTGTGTCAAACCGGCGGTCACTCCATTTAAGTCGGTCCACTCATGTCAACCCATATAGTAATCAGGTCATGCCCAGCCAGCCCACAGGCCTTTTAATTTTTTTTTTTTCACTCTTAGTTTTTTTAATGACTAATATGGATTGTGATTTTTTTAAATGTTATAATTTTTGTTATTCTAATTACATAATATCACTATTTTTTATTTTATTATTTGTAATTATAATATTTTGTTTAACTTTTATATTTTTTACTTTGTTATTTGTTAGTTTAATATTATTGTTATTCATTTTATTATTTGTTATTATAATATTTTGTATTTTTTTCAAAATTATTATAATATTTTTTTTAAATATATTCACATAATAATAATAAATGACAATAAAATAAGAATTAAACTTGGCATAACCAAGCATGCCAATGGGTCGTCGTGCTAGGCTGTGCTCATGTCGGGTCTCCAGTCGTGTCGTGTCACGCCAAGGAGGGTCGGTCCTGCACAACCCACCATGCTGTATTGTGTCTAGCCCGGCCCATCGATCACTATGTCATGTCACTCGATAACGTGTTGTGTTCGGACCAGCTCAATCCGATTGACATCTCTATCCCGAATTAATTCATGCGTACCAAACTTAGTGTTTACTGTCCCCATAAGCCTTTCAACAGGACTTGTGTCCTGTATGTGGTGGGTGGCACAGAAACACAGAGGAGATTTGAACCTGCGAGTTCAGAAGGACAAACTTTTTACGAGCAGTCTAAAATTCACTCAACCAACTCTTTTAGATTAAAATTTTCGAAGTTGATGCACATAGTGACAAGATTTGCCTTACTACACCTCACATTGTCCTCATAAAACAGCATCATAAGACACATCTCTCTCACAAAATGATTCACATAAGACCAACTCTAACGTTGAATTCAAATGATCAACTAAAGTCAAAATATGCAGCCAAGGTTCAATTTCTTCCTCCAATGGCTTGTTACATCACCTGTAAATTATAGTTTTGTCATTCTTCAAGCTTTAGTTGGCAAGAAAGATAGTTTTTCTATCCCATACACTATCTCAATCTAATGGTTAATATCATTTAACAACTATACTATCTAACGATCGGGAGAGACTCTTGCATATTAAAAAGTTTTCGATATGGCTCAAATGACATTTTATTATTGAAGTATAAATGTTATACTATAACATTTTTATACTGTAGTAATATCAAAATATAAACTTAGAAAGACCCAAATGAGTCTGTAAACTGAAGGTGCTCTACCAATATAAAGGCTTTCTTTGTTTAAACAAAAAATAAAAGTGACGATAATTCACGTAACGTACAATTGGAGAAACAATTATTTGTGTAGATCTCCTGATGAGAGAATTGGGAGGGTTTATGGCCTTGAGAATAGGGTAATGTTATTATAATGTCAAACTTATATGAAACAATAAATTTTAATTATTAAATAATGTCAGAACCTTCGGATAAAATGATTGAGAATTCAATGATTCAAATACCGTATCTCATTTGAGTTCGAGTTTACCATTGTCCTTGAGCATATACTTGCTCGGGTTTTGGGTTGAGTATCATTTTTGATCGATTTTGAAAAAGAAAAAAACCATTTGAGAAAAAAAAACATTTATTTTAATCGCCTTAAATTGGGTATCTCTTTCACTGAATGTGAACAAAAGCCAAGAGGTAACAGCAATGATCGAAAGGAAAAATTTTGAATTTGTTTTCCTTCATTGCAGTGGAAATCATTTTCAAGAAAAAGGACAAGATATATAATTAATATGTGGCTTCATTAGGTAAAATTTTGAGATCTATGAACTCATTCTTTGTGTATTGAAGAGGTATTGAATTTATAAATGAGTGGAACATGAAACATGAGGTTCTTTTGGGAATGATTTGGTAAAGAGATGATCATGGTCACTTGTATATAATAACTACTAGTAGTTTAGAAATCCATACAAGCAATTATAATGTTTTTCTCAACTTGCATGTTACAATCTCCTCGTCTGCTTCTGCGGAATCAACTTACAGACATGATAGGTCATAGTTGCCACGTTCAATTTCTTGTTCTCTATCCTCCCAAGTGCACCACATCGTCTTCTCAGCTGAGACACAACATTTTTAATGTGAGTTCAACAATCCAAACAGTGTATAAGTCTCAGAAAAACTAATACCCTACAAGGTAGAGCAGAACTAATTGGAAAACCTTTGAATGTTCATCAATGGAAGCGTTCTGTCATCAGCACGAAGGTCATAATCGCAACAAAAATGACCGGCAGGAAACTAACACGAGATCGATGGCCACCACTTCTTTTAGGGAACTCTGTAGGAAGAGCGCACTCTTCCCCATTGAAGAGCACTCTTGAAGGAAAGCCATCACCTCGAGCTACATCAATGCCCGGCGTTCGTTTTTTCAAAAATGAAATCACCGATTGCTGCTTTCCAGGCACTCTCGGATCCTTATCAGGATGAGTCCCATTGACCTCTCCCACTAAGAAATTCAAACCAGGCAATCCTTGCATGAAGATGGTATTGTTGACTTTAGGCAGCTTTGTACCATTAAAGGAGTAGACATTTTCATAACCAAGAAATGCTTTTTTCATCTGAATTGCAGCGAACCAGTCCTCGAAATTGAATTCATCCCAGTTAAAGAGCGTTATCCTAGCGGTCCAGCCGCTCTTGTAATCGGTGTCAACGTGCCAGTTAATACTCATTCCACAGTTGTCTGGACAAGGCAATGGTTTTGGGATATTTCGATGCTTAATTGAGGCCCAAGCTTTTGCTTTCTGTGTCCTGTTGCCGAAAGGCACAAGAAGCGCTTCTGGTGGAAGAAGCATTGGTTTTGCTTTTGGATTGCAATGTGAAGTGTCTTCGCAACCGCAAGCGCAGGTGTTGCAGGGGATAGCAGAGTCGGCATAGTAAGCTGAGAAGGAAACGCAGCATCGAGCTTGATTGAGCTTAGGTTTGGTAATGTTGCATGTCACTTGCCAACTTGCAACAGCCGAACTCGTAGCCTGAAGCCCGCTGGGATCAGGGAATTCTGATGGGTCTACTCTGATCGGAGCGCCACATTTGTAATCTGGGTTCAGAACGCCATTGATTTTCCAATTCTGGGGTGGATTGAGGGCGGTTCTGTTCAAATCAGGCGGCATCTTATACACTTGTAATTGGAAAATGGCTCTTGCTTTAGTCTCATTCATGGTGGTTGGCAAAAGACTTCCATTTCTGCAGCAATAAGGCAGTTTTCCAACTTTCTCGTCATTGGCCATTTCAGTAGGGAGATCAGCGATGATCGGCTTTTTCTGGCAGTTCATGACCTGAGTAAAATCGAAGTCTTTGTAGTACTCTCCCTGAGCGCCATAAATGCACTCGGAAGGGTCTTTTTTGTGAGTGTAGGCTCCTCTCATGCTGTAAATGAACTCTCCTCTCATCCACTCCCAAGTTAAGTTCCAATGGTCGAGACGGCCGAGCGGGTGGTTGTTGTCAATGGTGACTTGGGCAAGATAGTTGCCTCCGAAGGCTTGAAGAACATCGTAGGTGAAGGAGAGATCGCCGTACCGGCGAGGCAAGAATTTTGTTTTGGTACTTTTCACCTTGAATTTGGGATCCTTCTTGCAACAAACATTCAAACTGGTTTCTGTAGAAGTAAACAAGCAGTTAGGGATGGCTCCAAAAACTCCCTATGTATGAGAGATTTCAGGAGAAACATTTGTTTTTTATTTTATGCATTTTTAATACATCCATCCAGATGAAAGATTCAACAAGCCAACCTAAACCACAGAGCATGCAGTCGTTGTAGATGCAAGTGTGTTTAAAATTTATGTGGGCTTTTAATGCTTCCCATTAGCCTCAAGAACTCAATAGAAACTAGCATTTTATCGATTATGATCTACACTGTTATACTTTTTCTCCCAATTTCCCTCTATGTATTCATGCATGTACGACACATTATATATTTACTATTAAATAATAAATAATATGTCATGCATCCAAATACTTTGACAAAAATTGAGAAAATGGGTAATGGATATAAGCCTTGTCCCATTTTACTTTCCATAAATACCAAGTAGACCTTAAAACTAAATGTATTTTGTGGTTGGATATATTCGATGAAGTAATGCTAGGTATCTCTAATTTATATCTCGCATAAAAAAATTTCATGCTCATTCAAATCAATTTATGACATATAGTATAAATAATTTCATACTAATATTATAATTTTAAATATAGAACAAATGTCTGAGATTAATTTGAATGAGTATTTGATTTTTTTTTTTTTTAATTATATCTCCAATATGATGTGTTAGAATATATTAGAATATAGTGAATTTAAAAAATTACATCCTGTAAGATTTAAAATTATTTTATCACGACACATTACATTGAATATATAATTAGCGATATAAATTAAAAATACTTCATAATTTCCTATTAAACAACACATTTCCAAAACAATGAACAACTTTTGTGTGTGTGTACACACACACGTTGAAAGTTGTTCTTTGTTTTAGGAATGTGTTGTGTATAAATATATAAACATGGCATTTTTTTTTTTATCACCAGCCTGTGAAAGAACCCAAAAGTTAAGAAATGTTTCTAAGGTTAAAAATTGTTTATGCATTCCTAATAACATTAACATGAACATGAAAAAAAGAAAAACACTTACTGTGACGCTTTGGCGCAGGACACTTGTACCCGTCATTTACAAGCTTTATGGTCTTCGGCATTGGAACGCCCGGCGGCTTCACCCCGAACTGTGTTCCGGTCATCTCTATGTTCGCCTGAATCTGGTTAAAATCCCCTGCCGTATCAATCGCAGTCTTCAAATCGGTCTGTGGATATCCCACAAGGTAAGTCCCGTTCCCGACATGCGCCGGAAAGTCCTCGGCATCAACCACAACAGCCCCGCCCGCCGAAACCAATATTTCTTCGTGCTGAAACCCTATAAATATCTTCCACGCCTTCAGCTCGTTCGACCCAGTATTTACCACCGTCGCCGTGGACTTAAAGGCCCACGATTGCGCCGATGCATTTTTCACCAATGGGTATTCCTTCTCTCGCGACTCAAAGTTATACGTCAAATAGATACCGTTGCACGACTGTTGTTCCGGTGGTGGTGCCGCCGCCGCGGCAATTGCTGATGAGTCACCACCTGCCGGCGTTGATCCACCAAACTCGTAATCTCCCTGAGCTTTACATACCTGAATGCCATGACAAAACAAGACCAATGCAATACAAGAAACAACCTTCCATGGTATTTTCATGCCTGTGCTTGTTACTATCATTTAGGTATATATATTAAAATTTTGTAAAGAAAAAGAAAAGGATTGAAAATTATGAATGATGAACAAGGAGAAGAGAGGCAGAGGCGCGTGGGAGTGTCTAAGAGTTGATGGGATGATTTTGATGATCACCAGCCGATGCCGCGTGAGAACACACGGCGAAGGAGGTGATGGGGAAAATGGAAAGTCTGAAGAGGAAAAACCAGGTTAGGGACTGAAAATGCTTATAATAGAAACAGAAAATAGTTGGTCCTTGTCAGCCGAATTTTCTCTTCCTCTAGTTTTCCGAACTCTTCGGAGGAGAGTTAAAAGGAGTTTGTTGTCTGGTAAGGAGAGACATTTTTGTATGGGTTACATTACATGCATGCTGTTTTTAGTTTGGGATTTTGGGGAATGTTGTTATATATGAGGGTGACAATAGGGTATATGGTGGAAATTCTTGCACAACACATAATAAGAAACATTCTTAAATTTCAGTGAGATTTGTCCTAATTATATAATGTCACCCCTTGTTTAATAAATACTCAAAGACAGGAGATTTGTCTTAATTATATTCTGTCGTCCCTTGTTTAATAAATACTTAAAGACTCTTAAATTTTAAACCGTTAGACAGTATTAAAAAAATTATTTTATGAGCCTATGTGACAAATTTTACTATTTTGTGAGGTGAGAGAGAATCAGGATGACCATGTTATCCTTCTAACTAGCTCTTATGTTGGCAAGACAGTCTGCCCAATAATTTGTTTCTAAAAATGTTATGTATTTCTAACTTGTTACCCGTGCAAATTCCATTGTTTAAAGTGCATACTACCTGCCTATATGGCTATACTATATATATATATATATATAAGTTGAGAGAGAGAGAGAGAGAGAGAGTAAGCTTGTTGATTGGAGAAGTTGGGTTTTTGTTTTGTTGTTACTCTGTTTGAGCCTCGTTTCTGTTTGATTACTCTGGTAGAAAACCTCATTTACCAAAAAAAAAAAAAAAAATCAACTTTTCAATCCTTTGTTTGTATTAACCATTAATTAGGGAATATTAATGAAGATTTTCATGTTTCATTGCTTTCTTATATATGAATTGTCAAGTCATAATAATGAACTGGCTTTCTTATGTATTTTGTTTGCGTTTGAATTTTAATTGAGTTAGTGTGTTCTAATATTAATTAAGATTATTTGGATGAACTGGCTTATTATTACTTTTTATTAACTAAGTGGGGGAGTATGCATGGGAGGCGTTTTAACGCCCAAAACTGGATTTGGTTTAAAATGTGGTTTTGCACATGAGGCCCATCAAATCATGTTTGCAAAATCGGGTATTGAGAAAGTTAAAATAACCTACTCTTCAGAACTGTATACAAATTTTATAATTGGACTCACCACATGAATATTGGAATTAAGGGACCTTTTTGGAATTCTAACTTTTTTAAGAGAGATTATTTTATTATTTAAAAATTATTTAAATTTTCAATAATACCCTCATTTAACTTCTAATATGTTATTTTATATATTCATAATAATGAGTAGCTTTATAAATTTACATGTTAAAGTACATTAACTTTTCAAATGAGACTCTTAAATTAGGACATTCCAAAATAGAATAAAGTACTCTTAAAATGTGACAGAATGAGTATAATGTAAAGGATAAAATGAGAAATTCTTGATGCACAATAATTTTTACTAAATAACAAACTAATTATGTTATAATAAATTCTTGAGAATTTATTTCTCAATAACTAATTCTTCAAAATCGTAAGCTCACCTAAACCGGCCTAAGTTAGATACTAAATGAAATTTATGAGTTTTTAAGACTTTTTTTTTTTTGTTGGAAGTCTAATTTATTTGTTAAAAGTTATGTATATTGAAAATTTTAGATTAGAAATACTGCTAAACAATGAGGAACAGGATGAATAAAATTTAAAAACAAGAAATCTTATTGTTGATGCCCCAAAGCCTCCAGTACAAACTAAATTTCATCAATCACACCAAAGTATGCAGCAGGAGAACCATTGAAGCTAGTGAGTAGTGACTCAGATAAACCAAATATAAACTAAGATAAGATTATCTTATTCATAATCCTTCAGTAAAAGCCACTCCAGTGGACGTCAACCATGTCCCTCCTTGTATCAGCTCTGCAACTGTGAACTTCTTAGCCTCATCTGGGCTGGTAATGACATGATAACCTGCCCAATTCACTCTACTGCTGGTACCGGCACCAGGTCCTCTATTTAGGTACTCCCCATAATACAATGTCCTCAATGCAAAATCCCCACTCCACTCAGACCAACCAGCTGGATGGATGTGATCACTAATGTAAGATTGCATGACCACTGTTCTTGAATATTCCTTCCATGGACGGCCAAGATATGTTGGGAATGAGCTTTGAACTGGTGCAAGGTCAGGGCTTGCTATAATGTCACAATTCTGGATTGAAGTTCCAGTGTTCTGGTTTGGGTCTATCCTGCCTTGTGCAGTTACCATGTTCTTTTGGTTGGCCATGGGCTTTCTTGCTATGAGTTTGCAGTTTTGGAAGACCACTGCTGCGTTGCCAAAGATGAAGTCGACGGTGCCGGTGATGAAGCAATCTCTATAGAATTGCCTGAGAGAGTGTGTATAGAGAGTGTCTTGGTAAGCGTCAATGCGACAACGGTTTATGACTGACTGGTCAGCTCCTACACGGAGTGCCACTGCTTGATGCTTTTCTGGCCCAGCTGTGTTTTGTATCCAAATGTCTTGTGCTATGAATCCATCACCCACAGCAGCTGCAGATCGAGGAGAATACATTTCATAAACATCAAGCATGATACCTCAGAAGCCACAAAAACATAGGTAAGACAGATTTATTTGAGCAACTTTTGGACATTTAGCATTTTTTGCTACTGGCTATCACCTTTGGAATGGAAGAAACACCAGAATGATGCAGGGTAAGAATAAATCTGCAGATGTGCTAATCAAAGAAATTTCTACAGTACTTAGAGCTTCAAATGGAAAGGGACTAAGAATATTGAATACTAAGCTAGCTAATTGGGTAATATCTATGATATTTGGCTTCTCTAACTCCCATTTGTACTATCCAACATTTCTTTTTGGTTGTTCTGCTATTTGTTCTGAGCTGTCCTTTGCTCTGTTTTGTTGAGTTGTTTTGCTCCCTTTTGTTTGGCTGGGGAATGCCCCTTGTTCTAATATAAATTATACTTTCCCAAAACAAAAACAAAAAATTGACTGCTAACAGAAGATCTAGACCATAAGAAAAGTTAAAACTATGGCTAAACCTTTTTAATGGAAGCAAACAAGTATTCTATTCTAGGAGATGACTCATAATCCGAAATCTTAGGCCCTATTCTTAAGTATACTTAAGTGAGAATTATATATATTTGTATATGTGTGTGTGTGTATGTATGTATGTATGTGTGTGTGATTCAGGAAAAAGAAAAAAAATCAGTAGTATGACTTATTACCAAGGGTGGCAGATCTGAAGGTTGTTGATCCATCGACAACATTGAGACTACCAGTGATGATGGTCAAATTCATACCATCACCAACAATCATCACATTCTTTTTCTTCTTCCCCACCTCAACATTCTCTTTGTACGTTCCTCTCTTAACATATATCACATACCGATTTTTGCTTTTATCTGGAGCTGATGCAACTGCTTCTCCCACTGTCCGATAGTTCCCACTTCTATCTTGTGCCACCACCACATTTGCTTTAAAGTCACGAGGCGAACTCTCTAGAAGTTTACGGTCTTCCCTAGTGATCCAGGACGGTAATTCCCCATTCATGGGTCGAAGCATTTCCTCATCTGAAGCCAATATTCTGGTAAGAATTGCCAGGGAAACTCTAGCCCTTGAGATCAAGTCTTGAAGCTGTGTTTCCATGTATGATCTCCCCAAGATTTGGAGTCCATCTAAACAGGTAACATGGTTTGTGAGGACACTGCTGAGCCATGAATGTGCATCGGCATGGGATTGGGTAGTCGAATTGGCTAGAGCCATGGCTGAGCCAGTCACTCGGTCAATGGACAGGTTCAGCAGCTCCAGGCAATCAGTTAAAGCCACTTGCTCACTCTGGTCATTGATCCGATTTTTAGTATGCCTGGCCACCTCAATTGCACTAACCGTGTAAGGAACAGATTTCATCAAGAAATTCTGGAGTTGATTGATGTCATTTAACTGTTTCCCTCCATTGGAGGCTGCTTCAGAGATCATAGAAATGCATAATTTAGGATCATAAGCCTGGTCACATAAATGGGAAGAAATAGAAAGATTCGAGTGGTTGGCTTTGATCAAATGGGGACCAAGGAAAATGGTTGGTAAGATGATTGCACACAATGAGAGAACTAAGCAAACCCTCCTGCAACTGGAAGTGGTATTCTTGGGGGTGTCTAGCAGAGATTGGTGACTACTGGCCATGATTGAAGTCTGTCAATGGTGGCCTGTGCTCTGCCTTTAATTTTTCTTCCTGTCCATGTGCTTTTATCAGAGCAATTCAAAGAGTGATTTATTTTTGGACTTGAAATTTTTTTTTTTTTTGAATATTATTACGATGTTTATATATATATATATATATATAGTTTTTAATATTAAACGTCACTCTAATAGTAATATTTAAAGAAATATTAATTTAACTGATGCTGCACTTTTTGGCTCACGTATGCTCTGAGTTCGGCTCCCTGAAGAACACTCAAAGAGGAAGATCAGAGAACCACCAGATTGGCTCCGGCGGTAGCCGCTCCGATGAGCTCTGAATAGCGGAGAGTGCTCTGAAGGTCTGTACTCAGACCTGTAAGTTATGCAAGAATGTAGTTCTGCTTTAGAGGTACGTACTCTGCCCTTTAAGTTCTGCAGATATGTTCAGAATAGTCGAGCACAGGTAATCTATAGGCATATGTGTCAAGTGATGATGGGTCTGTCACTTTGTGGTATATTATTAACATTTTAATATTTTTTTTCTTTTTTCATTATTTTCTTTTTTTTCAACTAATTTTTAAATCTCCTTTTTTATAATATTCATATTTATATTGATATTTTTACTATTTATTATTAGATTCAAAATAAGTATAAAAATGATTGCTCTATTAAAAGATAAACAGTACATGATTTAATATTGGTCGTTAGAAGAAATGATTTCCTTCCAAAAGCCATTGCTCTAACAAAGAGAAGATTGGTGTAAGATTCGCCATAATTTGCTCCGCGTATGACAGCATTATTGGCTAGCCATTGTTAACTTCGTTGATTTTCCATTGAAGTGGTGACGCGTGACATGAAGATGGGCGAGCCAGTGGTCTCAAATCTGCTCTGACAAGGACAGATACTTTTAAGATTTTATGTTTAATTAATACATAAAGATTTTTAAACATAATGTCTCATTAATTACATTTTTAGGGCGGCAAGCAAGGTGCCACAGTTGTAACTGTTGCATCTAAGCTAACCTTCGTGTGTATTTTACGCGTCTGAATAATCTTATAACATTCTCATGTCTGTATAATATTATAAATATATTTAAATTAATTTTGAATACATAGTTTCATTAAAGTACTTTTTATTCTTTTTGATACTTATAAATTCTTGTTAACATAATAGACTAATCCGTCATAATCTTCGTGCATTTTATGCATATAAATAATCTTGTAACAGTTTTATGTCTGTAGCAATACCATGAATATATTGAAGTTAATTTTGAATATATAATTTTATTCAAGTATTTTTACATACTTTTTTATATTTGCAAATTCTTATTAACATAATAGATTGCTCCGTTATATGAATGTAATAATTTTTATGATTTTAATCTTGTAATAAATTTTATATAATTTTAATCTTATAATAAACTTTTTTTTTTATTTTTGATGACGGGGAACCTCACTCAGGATCCGAACTATTCACAGTTACGACTTTCGTCTTTGACTATTTCGAGTGGATAAACTCCGGATACGTATAACCGTCCATTAGTCAAACAGTATTAAAAAAATCACTGAACTCATGATAACGAAAAAAAGTCAAATTCACATCAAAAACATTTCATCACCCGAAGCTCTTACCTTTACTAATTGCACTACGCCTGAATTGGCTTATAAAATGTAGAATGATAAAAATCATCACACTTCAAGACTAGGGTTAATAAAATAATTTGTGCTGTTGCAATTGATTTCAACGAGAACGACGCATGAGGCCACTTTATTAGCAGAAGATAGAAAGATGGCAAAATGGTCAAAGTAGCGCAACAATCTAGAAAGCTGTAATTAACTTAAAGAAATCTTTGAAAATTACCAAAGGGTGCTATAAAGTTAAAGCTATATGCGGCTTCTGTCGTATTATGTGGAAAAAGATGCAAAGAATTTAGATCATTGGTTTGGCTTGGCTTGGCTTGGCTTGGCTTTCAGGTGAACTCAACCCTCCTAACTATGTTAAGATAAATTAGAAAGAAATGAGAGAAATTAATAATATTAGTTAAGAAGAGATGAGCGAAGAAGAAAGAATAGTGTGATTTTTTATTTGTTTAGATAATAAATAAATAAAAAAGAATAATTCTGTCATTTTATTTAAAAATAATAGAAACAAGAAATCAAATGAAATAATTATATTTTTTTTATTTTATATTTGATGTTGCACTTTTTGGCCCATGTAAGATCTAAGCTCGGCTCCCTGTGAAACACTCAAAACAGAAGATCAGAGGATCACCGGGTTGACTTCCGGCGGTAACCGCTCCGATGCTTAAGTCAATAAACTGAATTGAAAAACCGTAATGAAAGCCAAATAATGAGCATGCCCTTAAAGCGTACCTCTTAGGGTTTAATCTATAGGCAGTATCTTTCCCAAGTTGATTAGGATTTGGAGCCATGAATACAGGGATTGGATCGTTGGAGATATCAGTTTCCTTGTTGAATATGGCAATAGAGCGTAGCAGTTTCCTTGTTGGAGATTGCTTCCTTATTCCCTGCTCGGTGTATATTGAGGCGGTGATGAGGTCTGATCATTGCTGTATCGCATTGCAGGCTTGCGCTCATACATGTTAGCTTTTGCAGGAGAACAGTCCTGCTCTGATGACATGAGCTCGGTCTCTGTGGGTCTTGCCCTTGAATGACCGAGGATGAGCTATATGGCCGAGCGTGAGTTATATGACCAAGCATGAGTAGTATGACCGAGCATGAGTTGTATGAGCATGAGATAACCTGTAGTTACACGTGTCAAGTAGTGGTTGGTATGAGCACATTGTGGTATATCAGTTACTCCCCTCCCAAGCCTTAGTTTGAGCTCGGGGCAGTAACTAAGGTTTTATGAGTCCGAAAAGTCATGCGTTCTGTCTTCTCATTTTTCGAGACGGCCGTTGGTACATCATTTATTGCAGCAGCCGATTCTTGGGTTTCTCCAGTCATCACTGCTGCGACACCGTCGCGACGATTCGCCTTAGTTGTCATTACTTTTCAAATGCATATAAAAAAGAGAAAAAGCTTTGAACGATTCTTTTACTGCCTTTTACGTTTTGAAGAGATAGTGCATTCTGCCATTGTCGAACCAGCAAGCTAAACTGTGAGGAGTATCGTTCGTCCGAAGCTTTTTACCCTATTCAGGTTCGGTTTTGGCCTTTTTGTTTATTTTTCACTATTTTTCCTCTTCTTTTTGGTTATTTTGGAATGTCGACCTCCACTGCATCTTCTAGTGTTGGTGATGGGTCAGGGAGCCTTCCAGAGGCTTACACCTTGTCGCAAACCCTTGTTAGGGGTAGTAGTTCCTTGGGGACTAGGTCGGAAGAGACCCGTTCTAGTCCCCAAGTTAGGATCGTAGATGCCTTTTCTGAGTCTAGGGATAGAGAGGGTGAGGTCTCCAGTCGATCCTCTCAAGGGGAGGAGAGAGGGAGTACTGTAGCCTCTTCATGGTTGGATAATATAAAGGAGAGATACGACTTCCCTTCGAACATTGCCCTTAGGGCTTCTGACGACATAGATTGCTCTTGGGATATTAGGAAGGTGAGATATGCGTCTACACCTGCCTGGTTTGAGATGGGGTTATGCCTACCTCTCCCTAGATTGCTTAGGGAATTCTTTTGCTGGTTTAACCTTTGCCCAGCCGACCTGCTTTTGAATAGTTGGAGACACCTATTAGGGTTTATGGTTTTGGGTCGTCTGAACGGTATCGAGGTATCTTTAGACTTGATCCGTTGTAAGATGGATCTTAAGTACCTGGAGGGCCTCTACTATATGTCGTTCGATCAGGGTTTCCGACCTCTGTCTTACGTACCGTCATCCAACAAATTTTGAAAAAATCGATACTTCTTTGTTAGTGGAGAGTGGGAGGTGACCGACCCTGAGGACCAGATCTCTACGTTCCCCCGGAGCATGGGGTTTATGGGTGAGACCCCCTTTTCTTTTGTAATCTTTGCTCTGTTATTACCTCTGTGTTTTTGACTAACCATTGTTCCGACCTTCTTTGTGCAGATAAGAACATCAAGAGGAGGTCCGCCCTTCACTCCTGCCCTCAAAGAGCAGTACAAGAAGCTTCTACAGACCTCGAACAGAGACTACCGAGCTATCCTTCATCCGAACGTCACCATGCCTCCAAAGGACAAGAACGTCGTCGACGAAGTTCTTAAGTCCGTTGCCGAAAAATGGGGTTCGGCAAAGAAGAAGAGGGTGGCGAGCAATCCCCCTTCCTGTTGCGTCTTCGTCGAAGAAGAAGAGGACGAACGCTACCGACCCCTTTACTTCTGCACCTTCCAAGAAGGGGGCTGCCTCTTCTGCTTCTCCTTCTTCTTTGCCACCTCAGAGGGGCGTGGTGATCAGGGAGCCCTCTTCTGCCCCTCAAAAGGGGGTGGTGATTAGGGAGCCCTCTTCTGCCCCTCAGAGGGGCATGGCGGCCTCAAGGCTCGGCTCTTCCTCGGCTTAGAGAGCTCAATCGAGGGGCAAGGCGAAGGTGGCTGGCTGGTTGGACCAAATGCCTGATGGATATAGGGCCGTCCATCAGGCCATTGAGGACTTCTGGGCAGGAGCCCCACGAAAGGACTCTCCTTCCTTGCAGTACTAGGCAAGGTACTGAGAAGACGGTTGTCGGCGCTATGAACGCCCATTTGAAGGTAACGACCGACCTCCCTTCCTTGGTGTTTTGTTTACTTTTCCCTTTATTCTTCTGATTTGACTCTTAATTTGTCCTGCAGACCCTGCACAACTTGGCCGCCCTAATAGAGGCAACAGTTGACCTGCAGGCTTTGGAGAGGCTGGAGGAGGAGCTGGATGAAGTTCGGCTCCAGCTCGGCACGGCTCAATCCCAAGCCACCACGGCCGAGGACGAGCTGAAGGAGGTGAGGAATTGCCTCTCAATTATGAAGTTCGAGAGGGATTCCTATTAAGTATGAGAGGGATTCTTTCCAGTCCGAGCGGGACTCCCTTCTTTAGGAGCTGAATATGCTGAAGGAGGAGAACTGTGCCCTTCAGACTGTCCGTTGCTTCAGAAGGTTGAAGAGGCCAAGGTTGAGACCGAGGCCAGGCTGAAGACCGAGCTGGAGAAGATGGGTGATTCAATTGCGCAGCTCGACTATGACAACTTCAAATCCAAGCTTCTCGCCAAATTCTCAGATATCGACCTATCAGGGATTGACGATGATGAGGAGGACGAAGACGGTGACGAGGATGACGGATCTGCAAGCCCTTTAGTTTAGGGAAAACTTTTGTAGTTCTGTTTTTCTTTTTGTAACCGAGCGCACATTCTAATGAGAATATCCTCTTTTCCTGAGTCTTTGTCTTCATTTCTTTTTGAATATTTGCAATTTTTGTGTTTTGCTCAAGTGTTGCTTGAAGTATCGATGTTTTGTAGTGTGTAAACGGGCTTCGTCACTTAAAATTTGTAATTTTAACATAAGTAAACCTACTCGGGTTCCTGAAATATTGTTCTTTGGGTGGCCACTGACGATGGGCTGACTCCCAAAATTCTTGACTTGTGATGTCCTCGAACTGATGTGTAATAATAAGTAACTGAACCAAACTCTTGACATCGAAGGGGTTTTGAATCATGGATTTGCTTTAAAGAATACAGTAATTAACTAATCAGAACATTAGTCACCGAACGTAAGGACTTGAGTAGAACAGTTGTTATGACCATTTAGAGTAAAACCCGAACTTGATCGCCAATCAAAGGACTTGTTATGTGAGGATCCTTGCTGGTCAGTACTCTCTTCGACGATTCACTGATAAGAGGCTGAGCTTGTTAGAACCATTCTGTTGGTTTGTAATCTTAGGTATGTAGTTTGGTGTACTGTGGGGAACCAGACGTGAAGTCGGTAAATTAAGATGGACCAGACTCAAGGTCTGTACATTAAGATGGATCAGACTCAAGGTCTGTACATTAAGATGGACCAGACATAAGGTCTGTGCATTAAGATGGACCAGACTCAAGGTCTGTACATTAAGATGGACCAGACATAAGGTCTGTACATTAAGATGGACCAGACATAAGGTCTGTGCATTAAGACGGACCAGACTCAAGGTCTGTATATTAAGATGGACCAGACATAAGGTCTGTACATTAAAATGGACCAGACATAAGGTCTGTACATTAAGATGGACCAGACATAAGGTCTGTGCATTTATATTAAGATGGACCAGACTCAAGGTCTGTACATTAAGATGGACCAGACATAAGGTCTGTGCATTAAGATGGACCAGACTCAAGGTCTGTACATTAAGATGGACCAGACATAAGGTCTGTGCATTAAGATGGACCAGACTCAAGGTCTGTACATTAAGATGGACCAGACATTAGGTCTGTGCATTAAGATGGACCAGACTTGAGGTCTGTACATTAAGATGGGAATACTTTTCGGAATATTTGAAATGAAAGGAAAAAACTTTATTGATGATACTTTCGTAAGTGCTCCATATTCCAAGGCCTGGGAACAGGTTTCCCAGTCCATGCTCTCTAACCAATAAGTGGTCGGTCTCACTGTTTTGGTGATTCTGTAGGGGCCCTCCCAGTTAGGTGATAACTTCCCCATGGTGGGATCCTTGGTGTTCTGGAACACCCTTCTCAGGACGAGGTCCCCAACTTGGAAGCTGGCAGGCCTAAGGCCAATTTTTGAGCGGACTAACCATCCTGCGCTGATATGCTTCCATTCTGATCATGGCTTGCTCTCTCCTTTCTTCAAGTAAGTCCAAGTTTTCTGCAAGCTGTTGGCCATTGGTCTCCTCAGTTGAAAGCTTCCGTCCTTAGGGTAGGCATGTCGATCTCAACAGGGATCACTGCCTCGGTGCCGTAGGCGAGTGAGAAGGGAGTTTCCGATGTTGGAGTTCTCCTAGTTGTCCGATAGGCCCAGAGTGCCCCAGGGAGTTCCTCGACCCATCTTCCCTTAGATTCCTCCAATCTCTTTTTGAGAGCATCCAGGATTGTTCGGTTAGTGACCTCTGCTTGCCCGTTCGCTTAGAGGATGACCAGGGGAGGAAAAGTGTTGGTTGATATTTAGGTCTTGGCAGAATTTCTTGAATACTTTTCCAATAAATTGTGTGCCGTTGTTTGAGACAATCACGTGAGGTATGCCGAACCTGCAAACTATATTTTTCCAAGTAAAATTTTAGGACCTCCTTTTCGGTTATGCGAGTTAGTGGCTCTGCTTCAGCCCACTTTGAGAAATAGTCGATAGCCACCAATAGATATCTCCTGTTCGGCGTGGCTTTAGGCAATGGGCCTATGATGTCCATTCCCCATTGTGCAAAGGGCCATGGGCTAGTGATGGGGATGAGTTCATGTCGTGGCTGATGCTGGTAAGGGGCGAACCTTTGGCATTTGTCACACTTTCGAGTGTATTCTTTTGCTTCCTTCAGCATTCCAGGCCAGTAATAGCCTTGTGTTAGAGCTCGGTGTGCTATGGTTCTTCCTCCGTTATGATTTCCACATATTCCTTCATGGATTTCCGCCAGGACGTACTGAGATTCCTCGGGTGCCAGACATTTTAACAATGGCTGAAAGTAAGATCTTCGGTAGAGCTTTCCATTAAGGACAAGGTACCGAGCTGCTCTGATGCGGATTCTTTTTGCTTTATTCCTGTCCTCTGGGAGGAGTCCTTCTTCGAGGTACTGGAGTATAGAAGTCATCCAGTTTTGAGGCTGTTCTGTAATTTGGGCGACCTGGATTTCCTCGATGCTAGGCCTCGATTGGTGAGAGAATTTTATCATTGAATCCATTCTTGACTTTATATGGGATGCCATATTTGCCAAGGCGTCAGCTCTACCGTTTTGACCTCTTTCTATTTTTTGGATTGAGAATGCTCGGAAGGATTGTTTCAACAGATTGACCAGTTCTAAATATCGAAGCATTCTTTCATCCTTGACGGCGTATTCTCCTTGAACTTGGCTAACCACTAATTGGGAGTCAGAGAATACCTCGAGGTTCTGCACCTCGCATTCTTGAGCTAGCTTCATCCCCAAGATAAGGGCCTTATACTCTGCTTCGTTGTTGGAAGCTCTGAACCCCAGGCTAATTGCCCTTTCGGTTGTAAGCCCATCAAGAGACCGTAGTACCAGCCCGGCGCCAGCACCTCGGTCGGTAGATGACCCGTCAGTGTAAAGTTGCCAAGTTCCCATGTCCTCACAGAGTTGTGCTTTACCCAGTAGTGTTGGAGTGAATTCTACGACGAAGTCTGCCAAAGCCTACCCTTTGATTGAGATCCGTGGAACATAGGATATGTCGAACTCTCCTAGTTCCACTGACCATTTGACTAGCCGTCCTGATACTTTTGGTTTCCTTAGGACTGTTTTTAGTGGGATAAGCAGTTGGAATTTCTATGGGATGAGCTTGAAAGTAGGGTCTGAGCTTTCGTGCAGATACTATAAGTGCAAGGGCCAATTTCTCAATCTTCAGGGTATTTCTTCTCTGTGTCCAATAATGCCTTGCTGACATAAAAGATGGGCCTTTGCACGCTCCTGTCCTGTCTAACCAGTACCGAACTGACAGCGTTGTCGGAGACTGCAAGGTAAAGAAGTAGCTTTTTCCCTTGAATTGGCTTTGACAAGAGCTCAGGCGAGGCTAGGTACCTTTTTAGTTCTGAAAATATTTTTCACATTCATCAATCCATTGTAAAGATTTGTTACCTTTTAGAGCTTTGAAGAACGGTAGACAACGATCCGTGGATTTGGAAATAAATCTGCTCAGAGCTGCTATCCTGCCATTCAGAGCTTGAATGTCTTTCTTGGTCTTTGGGGATTTCAGTCCGACCAGAGCCCCAATTTGGGTCGGGTCTGCCTCTATACCTCTCTGAGAGACTATATACCCCAAGAATTTTCCCTTTGTTACACCGAAGGTGAATTTTGAGGGGCTGAGCTTCATCTTATACTGCCTGAGAATATCAAACGTTTGAGCCAAGTGCTGGAGATGACTGCTCTTCCGTAGGCTTTTGACCAGCATATCGTCAATGTAGACTTCCATAGTACTGCCGATTAAGGGGCTGAACATCTTGTTAACCAGACGTTGGTATGTGGCTCCAGCATTTTTTAGTCCGAACGGCATCACTCTATAGCAATAGAGACCTCGTTCGGTGATGAATGATGTTTTCTCCTGGTCGGGAGGATGCATCTGTATTTGATTATACCCGGAATAGGCATCCATGAAGCTCATAAGCTCGTGTCCTGCAGTAGCAGTCGACTAACTGATCTATCCTTGGAAGGGGGAAGCTATCTTTAGGGCATGCTTTGTTGAGGTCTGTATAGTCAACACAGACTCTCCACTTGCCATTCTTCTTCTTGACCAGAACAGTGTTGGCCAGCCAGTCAGGATAAAATACTTCTCGTATCATGTTGGCGTTGAGCAACCTTTGGACTTCATCGTTGATGACCTGATGTCGCTCTGGAGCGAGTGGCCTTCTCTTTTGTCTCACTGGTGGATGATCTGGATCCACCATTAGTTTGTGTGTGATAAGGTCGGGATCTATTCCCTCCATATCCCTTGTTTCCCAGGCGAACACGGAGAGGTTTTTCTTTAAGAACTTGACCAACTCATCCTGCTCGGTATGTGTCAGGTCAGGGACCTATCTGCAGGTAACGCCCCTGATCTTCTGAGCTGACCAGGACTTTAATAGGTTCTCCTATAGGCTTGGCCCTACTGTCCCTTCCTCTGGGGCTTAGTGGCTCGTTAATCTTGGAGGAACAGTCTTCTGCCTCGTGATCGTAGGGGTGGACTGCATCTTTGCATTCACAAGCGTGCAGTAATTGCTATTTAGGGGCCCTGGCCTTGGCCTTGAGTGCGAGGGCATGGCATTCTCGGGAGGTCGGTTGGCATCCTCTGATAGAGTAGACAGTCTGATTGTGAACTGTACTTCAGACATTGGTGGAAAGTTGATGTGATTGCCCCCATCTCGTGGAGCCAGGGCCTCCCAATTATGACGTTGTAGAGAGATTTGGCCTTTAGGACCATGTATTCAGCTACTGTGGTCTTCTGTTTGTCCCCTTCGCCTAGTAGTGGTGGCCAGATCGACCCTTCCTAATGGAGTGTTGAGGTTCCCGTCGAAACCTGCCATGATTATACCAGTAGGGCTTAATGTCATTGGGGTCGAGCTTCATATGCTTGAAGGGGTCATAGAACAAAACGTTAGTCGAGCTCCCAGTGTCGACAAGGACTCTTCGGATCTCGAAGTTGGCGATCTTGAGGGAGATGACCAGGGCGTCACTGTGAGGACAATGTACTCCTATAAGATCTTGATCCGTAAACTGGATTTCAGGCACAGGTTTTAACCTCTTCTCTAAGTTAGAGATCTAGTACGATGTTGGGAGTAGACCTGGCCTCCCGAGCATAACGTTTCCTTGACCTGTTAGAAGTCCCTGTTGCAGGGGAATCTGCGTGTAGGACAAAGATCACCTGGTTGTTCTGCCGTGGGGGCTCGTTCCACCCCTCCTTTTCCTCTTGCTTCTGGTCGGTCTTCCTTTGCTGAGGTCGTTCGTCACAGGGGGTTCTGTCCTCCGTCCTACTTGACGAACTCCTGTAGTCGTTCTCTCCTTATTAGCTGCTCAATCTCGTGTTTGAGGGCTTTGTAGGTATTGATTGTGTGCCCTCGGTCCTTGTAAAAATCACAATATTTGGTTTGATCTCGGTAGCTGGGGTCACCTTTCAAAGGCTCTGGCCATCTCAGGTTCTCTTGAGATCTTACTTGCTTAATATGTTGTACGGAGAAGTATTTAGAGGAGTAAAGTGGTTGAACTCTCTTAGCCCGGAATTATAGGAGGTTCTGGGGGTCCTTCTTTTTCTGGGCTTCTGGCTCTCTTTCTAGCCGAGTTGGTGTCCTTCCTTTGGTCGTCCTTCTTCTGACTGTCTTTCTTCTGGTCGTCTTTCTGAGCTTGTTCCTTGACCTTTCTAGAAGTGTCCTTGGCCTCCTCCAAGTTGATGTATTTCCTTTCCCGGTCCATAAGTGCTGCCATATCCACAGGGGGATTTTTGGTCAAGGAGTCCCTAAAGCCTCCTTGTGCAAGACCAGCGGCCAAAGTAGCCACTAAGAAACTGGGGCTACAGTCTGTCACCTCGGTGAGCTCAGGCGTTGAAACGCGCAATATACCCCCTGAGTGATTCTTCCCTTGTTTGCTTTATGTTTAGCAGGAATTTCGGACCCTTTCTCAACCTCCTACTAGTCATGAATCTGTCCAGGAATCTCCTGCCGAACTCATAGAAGCTAGTCACTGAGTTTGGTGGGAGGTGGTGGAACCACTTCAGGGCGGTACCATTGAGGCTGGTCACAAATGTTCGGCATAGAAAAGCATCAGAAGTACCGTGCAAAGCCATGGTGTGCTGGTAGTGGGAGAGATGGTCCCCCGAGTCCCCTGTCCCATCATAAGAGGTGAATTTGGGACGAAAAATTTCTTGGGTCTTTCCTCAGCCATAATAGCATTAGTGAACGGGGTGGCCGACCTCCCGAGCAGCCTGGCCAGCTCGTCCTGCTCCGAATACTGGGCACCCCTTATAATGGCAGTGCAGGTCCATTGATTCAGCAACTTCCTCGGCTCTTATTGACCCCCTTGGTAAGACGGGCTGGTGCGAGGCAAGTCTCGTGATTTCAGGGCCTACATGAGTAGGCTGGTCCTGGCCCATTACTGGGGGGTTGTTCTGATTCTCTTGTACTAGGTGGTGCAGGAACCACTCGAGGTGGTGACTTTTGTGGCATGTGATTCACTCCCGAGGCCCCAGGGATGGGGACTCGGGTGGTGCTTCGATAATGGACTTCTGGGATAAAGGCGGGCAGTCCTCTGCTAGTTGCTGTCGACGGCTGGGGAATCTCCATGAATATCGGCAGCCATAGGAGGCTGCACCTCCCGAGTGCTTGTGGCAACGGGTGGATTCTGGGGATTTGTTTCATGATTCTGGGTAAACATCGCCAGGGTCCTAGACATGGTCAAGAGCTGTTCCCGCAACAACTGGTTCTGCCGCCTGGTTTCGACAAGCTCCTGTTGTACGGGATCAGTCACTCGCCCTCTTCCTCGTCCGGTAGGCAGTTGAGGCTGAGTGTTCTGAGGGTTTTGAGTATTCTTCCTGGGTCGTAGGTTGGGAGCCATAATCCTTTGATAAAAGGAGGATGAACTTTGATTTAGTAGAGCACTTGGTGATTGTCGTTCCCATAGACTGGCGCCAAACTGATGCTGCACTTTTTGGCCCATGTAAGATCCAAGCTCGGCTCCCTGTGAAACACTCAAAACGGAAGATCAGAGGACCACTGGGTTGGCTCCGGCGGTAGCCGCTCCGATGCTTAAGTCAATAAACTGAATTGAAAGACCGTAATGAAAGCCAAATAATGAGCATGCCCTTAAAGCGTACCTCTTAGGGTTTAATCTATATGCAGTATCTTTCCCAAGTTGATTAAGATTTGGAGCCATGAATACAGGGATTGGATCGTTGGTGATATCAGTTTCCTTGTTGAATATGGCAATAGAGCGTAGCAGTTTCCTTGTTAGAGATTGCTTCCTTATTCCCTGCTCGGTGTATATTGAGGCGGTGATGAGGTCTGATCATTGCTGTATCGCATTGCAGGCTTGCGCTCATACATGTTAGCTTTGCAGGAGAACAGTCCTACTCTGATGACGTGAGCTCGGTCTCTGTGGGTCTTGCCCTTGAATGACCGAAGATGAGCTATATGGCCGAGCGTGAGTTATATGACCGAGCATGAGTAGTATGACCGAGCATGAGTTGTATGAGCATGAGATGACCTGTAGTTACACATGTTAAGTAGTGGTTGGTATGAGCACATTGTGGTATATCAATATTCTAGGATAAAAATGTTTTTTTTAATTTTTTTTATAATTTTAATATTAAAATTAGTATTATAAAAAATTTATTAAAGACTCCATCTCTTTTTCTTTGATCTCTCTTTATTTTTGAAAAAATAAATAAATAAATAAAATAAAGATTAAGAAACTCTTCTTTTTTCCACCATCCCCTTTCTTTCCTCTTCTAATTTTAAATTTAAGTACAAAATAATATCTTTTTTCTTTCCTTTTCCTCTCTTTTCTTTTTAATTCTCTCAATCCAGACAGCGTGTTTAATGTCTCACAGTAGGCAAACTCATATATCTGATGAGTACAAAAGAAACTTATAAACCGAGACAAAAAGCCAACAGGTTCCTCTAAGAGTTCAATTTTACAACCGGTATTAACAATACTATGGTCCCCTTTTTAATGGCCGCTTCACTTTTCCTTATTGTTGCATCAGATGGGAGGTCTCTAGTTTTTTCGAAATTCCTAGCTCAATTATTTTCTCCTGTTTGGGGAGATGAGAGACCATAATGGTTAAATTGACGGAAGAAATAGATTGCAAGAAGAATGAATGTCACCAGTTTCTGTAAATGGACTTCATAATACCGCAATCCCAAACAGAAAACCAAAAGATCAAAGCAGCCAAGAGAAGAAAATAGGACAAGGGTAAGAGAAAACTGCAAAGTAACCAAAATAACAGGAACTAAATGCTACCATTTCCACATCCAAAGTTCCAACAAAGAAGAAAGAGAAAAAGAGCAGACAACACAGCCATCATTCACAAAAGCTTGCCTTAATTACATCTAACCCAGTGAAATTTATTCATTCATCCGCCCATCCAACATCATCAACCCCCTTCTAGACCCAAGCACTACTGCTTTTCTCATTGGAAATTATTCTACTAAATTTAAGCATCAGCAATCTCAGCAGCGTCACCAGCAGCAGCTAGAACCAGCTCTGGGTGAATGCTTCCAACATATGTTCCATCCAGTGCATTGGGCTGTCCCAGTGACTTCAATGCCAGGTGGGCAGCCTTCTGTCCAGATATCATCATCGCTCCAAATGTTGGTCCCTGTATCACAAACACATATTAAACATTAATCACTTTCGTCACAAAAATTGTTTGTTTAACTCGATTTTGCACCTTAGATTCACGAGAATAGAAAACTAAACAAAAAATGTTCAATCAATTTTCCCTTGTAATTAGTTATGGTATTGATTGTACGAGTTCTTCGAACATAAAACAAGGGAACTCTAGGTAGAAAATATATGAAGAAACAGAGTATGCATGTAAACAATGAATCATAACGACAACACAATTTACCATTCTTGGGGATCCATCAATTTCAGCAACTTCCATTCCAGTAACGATCATCCCTGGCACAATCTCTCTTGTGAGCTTCACAATCGCATCCTCGGCCGCATTCATGTCCAGGGCCTTCATCCCTGGCACGCTATCAATCATCCCAATACTCTTCAGCCTCTTGACTCCAGTGGCCCCAAATGGCCCATCATGTCCACAGGAGCTCACCACCACTTTAGCTTCCATCACGTTGGGGTCCATACACGACTGTGTGTCATGGTTCATTGACACCAAAGCCCAGTTAGTCACAACACCACCGACTCTCCCTCCTTTAACTATTAAGTCCTCAGCTGCAACAGCGTTAAATAGCTTCACATTTGGTCTAGCCAATAGCTTGCTCATAATGGTCGACGTGAACAATGCTGCATGTTTAATTACGACATAGTTGTCTTGCTCATCGTAATCAATACCAAGCTCATCAAGGAAGAGATGTGCAGGCTTCCGAACAACCATAGCTGAAAAGAGTTGCCCACCGAGCCATGCTCCCCCACCGGGACTGACAGATTGCTCAATAATGGCCACCTATATGAAAGAAGACAATAACTGAAGACTCGAGAAAAGTTAAGACAAACGACTAAATAAACAATTTTTCTACAAAATCTCTATACAAATGAGGTGGAAATGAGATTTTTTATTACAAAGCATCTTAAGTGTTTTTTTTTTGTTTATAATAAAATGGATCTAAATTCTACAAGAACCATTGTTAGAATCAGGTAATGGGATATCATCCAGGACATGCAACATTGCAGACAGATTGACAAGCAATCAATGAACTGTTGTTTATTAAGCCTTAAAGGCTGGGCATCCACATTCCGCCTGCCAACCCCGCCCCTCATGGGACTCGAACCTTGCCTATTGTTCATGTTCGTTTTTTTTTTTCCTCAATCCCTAATAATTCCTTTGTTTAAGGAATATTAATAAGTTATTCATCATATAAAATTAGGGGTAATGATATTAAGGGCTCATTAATGGATTGACTTTTTAAAAGATTTTATTATTATTTTATTTAAAAATAAATTTAAGATAAACAAATTTATTTTTTTATATATAAAAATAAATTTAAGATTTTTATTAATATTTATTTAAAAATTGAAAAACAAAATCGGTCAAAATTTAAAAAATTTAAAAGAAAAAATTATGAAATGAATAATTTTGTCATTTTAAAGAAAAAAATTAATTGGACAAGAATATCTGTATATTGTTAAGTAAGGCAAGAAAGATCAATGTAATTTCAAAAATCTTGAAAACTTAAGTGTAATTATCAAAAATTTTTTAAAAAAATCAGTATAATTTATCTATAAAAACACAATCTTTAAAAAATCTAATAATAAGAGCCATGTATGCAAACGAGTTCTTATTATTTGATCAAAAAATAAATAAATAAAATAAAATGTTAACACTACTAGCTTAGGCCTACAAACGGATTAGAATCAAATTGGACCAATGATGATCCAAATCTAACCCATTTAAGAAAATTCTCTGATCCGATTTAAAAGTTTGACAGATAATTTCAAATGGGAGAATACTCTATCACAAATTTTAATACTAAATTTTGCATCTCACTTAATGTAACATTAGATTATTGGTAATGTTTTAGGAATAAAATTTTAATGCACATGTCTCTATGCCCATTGGGATGGGACCGGACCACTAGTGTGTTCCATGATGATGGGACCATTCCATGTGAGAAGATAGTCACTAGATGTACATAGAAACATGGACATTAAAACATTACTCAATATTTTAAATACATTATAAATATTTTGTCAATAACCGATTGCCACATCATTTGAAATGTAAGTTTTGGTATAAAAATTTGATACACATAACATTGCTCTTTCAAATGAGTAAAGAAAGATATCCAATCTTGCATTACCTACTTTTGTCTCACTTCTCTTACAAAGGTGGGACCGATTGTGAGTCACGTGATCACTTATGAGCAATAGACCCCACATTTGTAAGAGAGATGCAACAAAAATAGGCATCTTTTTCACAAAGGTGGAATCCACTGGTGGGTTCCTTGATGACTTATGAGTAATGAAACCTATCATTGTGAGAAAAATGATACAAAAGTAGAGAGATTATTCAAAATTCCGGTCTCAATGATTAGGTCAAACGTGCATATATAGTATGTTATTGAAGACGTTAGTTTGATCCCTGGAACTATGGTCCCAAGAATTACCAAATAATTGCCGAGAGAAATAAGACATCTATAATTACTCATTTTAAATTGAAAAAAGTTAATATATATTTTATATATAAGATATTATGTTATAGTGTTTAAGTTTTAAAATACATATTTTAACATAATATACAAAAATATAATACAATTATATAATGTAATTGATTCTAATCATTAATACCAACGAAAAAAGTATCCATTTACAAATATGACTCACAAACAAGCTAAATTTACTATTAAAAAAATCAATCATACCACCAACAAGCCAGCCCATGCCATAAAAATCATGATTATCACTCTCACTTGGGAGATTCAAAACCCTCACTTTATACTTATAAAAAAAGATATGAAATGTCACTCGACCATCAAAAAAATAAAACTGGGTTATCAAGTGTCCCCCTAGCATGCATATTTTTTTTACAAGGGGGGTTGTCAGTGGTGGATTTAAAAAAATAAAAAATAATAATTTAAGTGAGTCTTTTAAAGAAATATGAAAAATTTTGGAAAAAAAACTCCTAATTTTTCGGAAAATAAAAAAAGAATTCTATAAAATTTAATTATAAAAAATTAAAATTTCAAAACAACTGGATGGGTAGTGGATTCGATTCCCCTCTCCCCCAATTTTTTAAGAAAGATTCTAAATTATTTCGTCATCTCACCCTAAATTACATAGTTTCTCTAAACTAGAATTCTATTAAAGCAATATTCAATAAAATAATGTGAATCCAACTTCACAAAAATAGCATGCATCAGAAACACATCTAGTTTAACGATGGACTTGAGAAAACGGAATACAAAGAGTGTGTGTCTCTATCTCTCATTATCAAAGTGCTTCAAATCATATTTTCTTTTACCTGTACTGATGGATTCTTGCTGAGCTCATATGCGCAGGTAAGTCCGGCAGAGCCAGCACCGACGACGACAACGTCGGTGTCAGCATAAGTGATCATGTCCATCATGTACCGGCGGGTCATTTCACGCGAAACGATCGATTCTTTAATGGGTTCAAATTTGAATGATTTGAGATCGTACGATGGAGATGAAGCGGACATAGAGATAGACAGGTTCTGTGAGGTGGATTTGACGGGTTGGAGTCGAGTTGGGGAAGAAATGGGCATCCCATGGAAGGATGACTCCAAGAAAGCGGTCTTGGGTTTGGAAGAGACGGAGAAGTTTAGGGTTGTGGCCATGGTTGCCATCGATCGATGAAGAAGGATCAAAGACTGCGCTGTTTGGCTTCTGATTTGATCTCTACTCTCTAGGGTTATGCAAGATATAGAGACAATGTGAGTATCATATATGCAGGAAACGAGAAAATATCTGGCGGGTCAGGGTGGACACGTGTGGAGAGGATAGGAGTCGAAGGCTCTAGAATGGCACTTGCCATCTCGCACTAGCAGGGATGGGGATGCAGGTGTATCGTCTTCCTCCGCTACAAGTGTCATTCATGATCGAAAAATTATTGAATGATTTTAATGATATATTTATTTAATAATATTTACATCGTATTAAAGTCACTTAAAAATATTATTATCTGAATTATATATTTAAAATATATAAATTTTTTTTTACATTTTTATATTATTTTATATATATATATTTGTAATAATATTAATTAATTATTAATTTTAAATCGGGACAGCATAGTAGTGAGACATAAACGGAGTTGAATGACATTTTAATGCATGCCCCTAACTTATATTGTTGCGATTTTTAAAATAAAATAAGACATGAAAAATAAGAGACCAGTCTTTGTTCTATAATGCATGTCTGTGTCATGTAAAGTCTCATATCAGATACCCTTTTCCACTTAGTATTTTTTTGTCAAGCAAAACTCAACTTTATGTTGTCGTTTGTCAAAATTGCAAGTGACTAGGTGACTAGGACTTGTACTGTATCAGAACTTAAGATATCATTGCGGGAAAAAGAATGGATTTTTAGATTTGATTTTGTGTTGGGACCATCTCCATTCATGTGATATGATTAAACTTCTGTTACCTAGCATATAATGATGCATTAGTGAAAGCTAAAGATTAACTAATTGATTTGTTTATTCAATTATTTAACTATAAAAGGGCAACACCCTTTGATATATAGGAAGAGATTAGCTTAGCAAACAATTGATCTAGATCATTATCAATTTTAATATCTTTTTGTAATAAAATTGCAATGAACACTCATTATTGCCCAAATTTGATTGTGTTCATTGATCATGTGTGATACGCTCATGCATAGTCAGACTTGCACTCTCAAAACACCCAAATCATTCATTCTATCTTTCAACTAATCAAACCAATCCTTTATGATTCTACCATTCTAAGCATCCAAGTGTGGAATATGTCTGTTCATAGAATTTTTTGTTGACCGTTTCTCTCGAAAGTGGTTAAGAGAACGGGTCTCCAGCTCCTCTTCATCTCAGGAGCTTTGAAGTGGTCCACTCCACGTTTGAAATCATTTTGAACTGCCTCCATGATAATCTGAGAACGTGGGACACGTGTTGCCAAAGCTTGATGAAAGCTTTGGCTATAAATACCACCGTTTGGTCCCCAAACTCACTGATCTCAATTTCTTTAGTCTTACACCATCTAAAGTGAGTTTAGTAGAGTCTGGAAGTGCAAAAATGAAAAAGAAAAATAGTGAAAAATAGAGAATAGCATCAATGGCCGGAGGTATGCTTTAATTGTATATTTCGGTTTTACGATTCATTTCAATTGTTTATTCTGCATTATGAATCGTTCTAGAGCTTTCATTTGGTATCAGAGCCATGGTTTACATCTCTGCTTTGGTGTTTTATCACATGCTCTATTTGTCTCTGCTTTTTTTTTTTTTTTGGCCGAAAGTTTTAAAATTAAGTTTTTGATTTTTGGATTTTTTGCCAGAGATCCGGCACTCGAATCGAAAAACCGAGGGTAGATTTGAGTTGCCCATAACCTATAGGTTCAGACCCACTGGAAACCGCGAGAAAATTCATCGCCAACGAGTCGCCGTTGATGGAGATGATGACCGGCCATGCTGGGATTTTTGTTCCTTGATTTGAGCCAAACCAGGTCAGGTCCAACCCGACCCACCCATTCAGATGGCTGCCTAACACTGTTACTTTATGGGTAAAATTTTAAATTTGAGTTTGGGGAGCGTTTGGTTGTGAAGAAGAAGCTATCCAATGGTTGGCTTAACATGCACAGAAAATGAAGAAAAAAAAAGAAGGGTTGCACACCTTGTGATTGGAACCAATGACCAAGGGGAAGGAGTTAAATAATAAGAATTTGGGCCCACACCCTTGTGCAAATTTAATAATTATGCTCATATTTAGTTTGTATGAATTGATTATTTATGCTATATTAATACATAGAGTTTTTGGATGAATATATATATATATATATATATATAGTTAAAGGCATGAAATTAAATGTTATGCATAATATTATAGTTTTAATTATGCAATGTTTATGCTTGAATTGTGAGAATATTCTGTGTATAATAATAACATGTTAATTTTAGTTAAAATTATGTAATTTATAATTATTCTCATATTTAGTTAATCCTCATGTTTAAAAGGTATAATGTCTAGTGATCAATATGATTTTTGGTTAATTAGAGAATAGCCACAGCATCTTTAATTAAATAAAAATCATATATTATGATTAATTAAGATCACATAAATAATATTTAGACATTAATTGTAATTAATCATACTTCGTAAAATAAATTTTATCACATAGGAATTTTTATTATATGATTAATTAGGATAAAATATCAAATTATTCATAACTTACCCACATGAATTATGAATTAAAACGTGTTAAGTTGTGTTAAATGGTTGACACTGCTAACACAACATGTTTATTAATCATGTTATACATGTCAACTCATTTATGACCTAAACTTGTTAATTCGTGACATATCAAAAATTGATACTCCTAGTATTACCTCGTGAGTTGGTCACTATGTCATTCTCATTATAAGAAGGTCATAGATTTAAGTCGCACTCCTTTCATTAAAAAAGATGCGAATATTGTAATATTAATAAATTATAATACCAATCACTTTCATAAATAAATAAAAAATTACTATAAGAAATTCATATTAGTACGAAAATTTGGTATAAAATAATATGCAATAACCTTATATAAAAATTTTTTTGGACAAATCTCCTATGTCGAGTAATTTGTTTCTTTGAGATCCACGTTAACTGATTAATTACTATTTAATCAGAATAGCACTGAGAGATCAACTCTGGATGTGGGCACCCTACCCTTGTCATTGTAACATGGTGATGGATACTTCTATTACTCCTATATTTGCCCGTGACCATGTAATACTAATTTCCTTTAGTTTTTGTATTCTTCCCTTGTAGGGGCCAAACATCAACTCAGGATTCCATTAATTGACATCCACTTTTCAATTGCAAGAGGACGATGGGACTTGTCTTGTCTTATCTCAAGATTTTCCTTAATTTAGCTTGTAGCCTCGTAGCATTCCTTGAGTTTCAAAATAACACTTTAAAACTTTTAATTTCCAATCATTCATCCTTTATTCTCGGCAGCTTATTCATATCAATGTAAAATTGCTATACAACTTGTTTGAGAAAATATAGCATTGATCAAAATTAACTCATTAAATTTGACCATTTTGATAACATATAAATTTTGAAAATGATTCAAATTTTATTTTTAAGTCGTGTAAAGAGATGAGTTTTAATAATTTTATTTTTTTGTATTTTCATAAAAAAAAATAACAAAATAACATAGACATTTCTGTTTGGTTCAAACAAGT
Source organism: Nyssa sinensis (assembly GCA_008638375.1). Lineage (NCBI taxonomy): Eukaryota > Viridiplantae > Streptophyta > Magnoliopsida > Cornales > Nyssaceae > Nyssa > Nyssa sinensis. The sequence continues at coordinate 13,480,355 of CM018047.1, forward strand.
GGTAAATATTCCATTGATATTTACAGCAAGCAAACGATAAAGAAAGATACCAGACAATAGAGAGACATATACATATGCTCAGACTAAGGCCAAAGCCGAGCAAGGACAAACTCGTAAAGTGATTGATGACTCAACGATGAGTGAGAGCATTGGTAGCTGCTGGTGACAGTCTAATCTATTACTTTCTGTCCTTCACAGACACAGCGACACAATTATCATGAGCGCGCTTTACTACTAAGCTAATAGCTCATTGTGTGAGCCTCCCACTGGGGCCGCTATGCCAAAAGCGAGAGAAACCCCATCCCTCTCTTGATTTAAAAAACAATTTGATTTTGAGGTATCACAAAATCGTGGAATCTTATGAATTTGTTGGGATATAAATAAGTTATACAAATCTGATTTGTTTAGTATTTCATTTAATTTTATTATTTCTTCAATTTTCTAAATAATAAAATAAAACTCTTCATCTAGAGAGAAAACCCATACTGCATTGAGACTATTTGAAACACCTACAAGAATCCAGGCTTAGAGGAAAGAGATCCTGTAGAGAAACATTGAATGAGTGAGAGAATGTATTTTAAAGAGGTAATCACAAAGAAGTAAAATGAACTTTAAAATTACATGGTTTTGATAAATAAATTTATAAGTCTTTTTTTTAAGTGACCCGAAATTGACCCACTAATTGTAACCTTCATCACGTGATCGGATTGTAATTCGAGATTTTCTTTCACAATTATTTCATATAAATTTTGTTTGTTTGAAAATTGACTCCAACCGCACCCATGGATTATATAAAAGTCTATATCTTGTCTTGCCATTCAAAAAATATATTTTAATATAATATATATATATAAATTAATATATATTATATTTAATAAGATTGGATCATTAACAAGATTTATTTGTTAAATCCATATCAAATTCATTTAACCAAAGGAATTATCAATTCAGATTATCGAATTAAATTATTTGTATCATATTCAGATAAATTAGTCGATTTCGAATCAAATTCGGGTTGAAATTAGTCAATCCATTAACAGCCTTACTTGTAAGTTAAAGGTAAAGTTGGGCAAAAACTTATCAATTGAGTGTGTATATATATAACATTTGAACAAGAATTTTCAAGAATATGTTTATGTTTGACAATTTTCATAGGCACAAGACTATTTTCCTTTTCTTTTTGAGTTAATTCATGGTAATAGGTCTGTGGTAATTGCACAAAAGAAATAATCCCATTAGCAATTCCTTGATTTTTAAGAAAGGTAAAAAATAAATAAAAAGAGAGAGAAAGAAATAGATATAGTGATTCAACTGATGAATTATTGCGAAGACACATTGGTGGATTTGTCATTTCATGTGAAGAACATGGTCTATCATACATCAAGCATGAGGTTACTGCTGGAATTTGTGAGTTCTTCCAGAAAGACTCCCTTAAATTTATTTAATTTTGGGTCCATAGCAAAAAGACTCTACTATGAAAATTGTGGGGTGGAAACATTTTTTCATGTTTCTTTTTCCTTCTCAAAAACTTTCTTTCATTATTTTTGTGATAAAGTTTGGGACTGTAGTGACTGTGGAAAAAAGGTTCAAATGATGATGAATGCAGTGAACGTTCTACCTTTTTTTTTTGTGTTGTTTGTTTGTGCTGTAAATGAGTTAAAGAAAATGAATTTTTTTTATTATTTTGGTTTTCAGAAAAAAATATTTACTTTTAACAAAGTAAAGTATTTGAATTTCTTATTTTGAGTGAAGTTTTTTTTAAATAATTCTCAAATTTCAAATATGAAAACTCAACTTTGAAATTTTTATTGTTTTTTCCTACATTTTTCTACCAACTAAGTGAAACACTTTATAACCCTTTTAACTATCAACATGAATTTTTCTTCATTTTTTTTGGGTATCACTTTAACAAAGTTAAATATTTTATTTTATCATTTTGAGTGGATTTTTTTTATAAAAAAATAATAATAATTTTCAAATTTAAAAGATGGAAACTCAACTTTGAACATTTTTCTAGCAACCAAGTGAAGCACTTAACCCTCTAAACTATCAACATTAAATTTTTTTTTTTTTTTTTGAAAAAAAAAAAATTTCACCTTAAAAAATCAAAATATTTGAATTTCTCATTTTGAGTGACTTTTAAAAAAAAAAATTCAAAATTCAAAGATGAAAGTTCACCTTTGAAAAATTTCTTGTCTTTTCCTTCATTTTCCTAGCAACCAAGTGAAAGGCTTATCCCTTTGAACTATCAACAGGATTATTATTATTATTATTATTATTATTATTATTATTATTATTATTATTTTGGTTTCTAGAAATAAAAAAAAATATCATTTTAACTAAGCAAAATATTTGAATTTCTCATTTTGAGTGGATTTGTTAAATAATTCTCAAATTTCAAGATGAAAACTTAACTTCAAATTTTTTTTTTTTTGAGTCTTTTACAATTAACCATTCATAGTTTATACTATCAACAACAAGATTAAACATGCAGAAGTAGGAAAAGATGTGACCTTTTAAATGCATGAGCAAAATCATCAATAGCAAGTCTAATTCCAATTTTCAACATGATCCCTCTAGGAGCACTTTCCTCCACCATTTACATTAACCCCCAAAATATTTCTTATGAAATAATTAGGTATACCTATAAAGTGATCATGTTATCAATTACCAAAATACAGTAAAAATAAACTTCTCCCAATCACCATTATCATTCATGCCATTGCAAACATTTGTACAAGAATCATGCTTTCTCATATTTTTATTAACTAAAAAAATATTTCTTACATGTTAATGATTTTCGTTATATGCAACTTTTTAATAAAATTTAGTTTTTCATAAAAAAAAAAAAAACATAAAATCCTCAATTTAAAACATAAAACACTTCTAAGTCATTTTTAAATAAATAAGTTATGCTTCTTAATGTCATTATTTTTCTTACTTATAATACTTTTAACTTTAATTATGTTAAATTAATAAATATAATTACTAGTACATGTCATAAATGAGACATATTTAAATACATATATAACTTTTTTTGTCTCTCTAATAATTAATATTATAAAAAAAAATTTAAAAGTATTAATTATTATATAATAGAAACCAAGTTGGTTCCTCAAATATTTATTAATTATTAAAAATTATTAACTTATTAAATATTAATTATAAGAGAGCAAACTGTATTTCTATTGGGTGAATAATTGAATAAATGTATTTTATCATTAGTTCAACTTCGGTTAACAACACTACTTAAGAAATTCAAGTTGTGTATGAAACTAATCTATTAACACAAAAAGTTTATATGAAAAAATTGAGTTACTTAGCTCTTAGAGTACGGTCGACTCTCTTATAATTAATACTCAATAAGTTAATAATCTCAAATAATTAATAATTTTTTAAGGAAACAACTTGATTTTATGATTTATAACTAATAATTCTATTACTTAATAATTAATACATTTTTCAAAAAAACCCTTTATAATATTAATTATTAAAGAAAAAAATTACTTATATATATATATTTTATTTATGACATACGTTAATAATTATATTTGTTAATTTTGGTAATGTAAGTGAAATATATTATTTCTACTAATAAAATAAGATTAAATAAAGGAGTTACAAATTTTTTCTTATAGGCTCGAGTATATGGGATTAAAATTCTTTCTACTAATTATAACTTTCTTGTTTAGTTGAGAAAGTTTGAAGGAAAATTATGATATGAGCAAGCACAAGTAACACAAACTTCTTTAGTTAAAAAAGATATTAAGAAATTTTTTATGCATTGGTTGAATATTATTTTTATTTTTTGTAAATGACCGAAATGTTGAGTACAATGTCTTCTTTTTGTACTGAAAGTTATATATATGGATGAAAAAAAATTTGAATAATGAAAGTATGAGAAAATTTATAATTTATAATTAATAATTTTCAATCTCTCATGTGTATTAATTATAAGATGATTGACTATATTAATAAGATGAACTTTAGGATATAATATTCTCATCCTATTAATTAGAGACAGATTTCAATGTTTAATTTACCTCTATCGTTAAAGAGATTTTTCAAATTGGTTCAAATTATAATCACTCTAATTAAGTAATCTAAATTTAAGAAAAATTAAGTCCTCTCAGGTCTGATTTTATTCAAATTATAAATATTTTTCAAACAGATTTGAATCAACGTACTATTTAAAAATTCTTTATCAAACAGTAAAAAATTTAAACCCAATTTATTTATATTCTACATAACCAATTTTGATTCTTCCCAAACAAGCCCTTAAGTTTCTAACAAAATATTCCAACAGTTTTCCAGCACTCACATGATAAGGTTTATTCACCCAATACACCCCACATGTGTGAGAAAACTTAGTTACGATGTTTTGTTAGAAACTCTAGTATTACTCTTCAACTAATGGAAAAAAAATGAAAACAATAACTCTAGCACTTCAACTAATGAATTATTACATAAACACACTGGGGGAATTTGTCATTTCATGCTAAGAACATGATCTAATCATACATCAAGCATGAGGTTCCATCTTGGGAAATAGCTATCTTGTGAACATGATGTTTAAAAGAATTAAGATGGTAGCATAAAGCCACCACAATCAAAAACAATTAACACAGTTTGTTTGAGATGTTGGAGGTAACTAAAAACTAATCCAGGACCGGCTGAAACATAAAGTCAACAATTTCAGGGCCTATCTACAAACTCCTCATTTATTAGTACACTAAGCGTTCTCTTATTAGTTAGCTTGCCATACTTACCGCCGCCGCCTGTTGGCTTGTGATTATACTTTCTGAGATAACAGACGGTAAGTTATCTATATGCGTCGGAAGTCTTCGTTTGCTTTATCGAGCTCTAAAACCTAACTTCGTGTATTCCTTCGCTGCCCTTCTGAGAAAGATTCGTTTGGCTTTCTCTCTTTGGCTCGGTGGTCAACCGGGGAAGCATTATTACAATATGTAGATACCTAACGGTTCATGGGTAAGGCGAACATGCACAGACAACCTGAGGAAGAAGAACTGGAATGTGATGAGCTTGACCAACTGGACTAAAGAGGAAGTAGATATTGACTTTTCGAAAACGATACTGATCGGAGATCCTTCACGACTTTACTCTTAGTTATGCATCAAATTCGGGACAAACGACGGAACAAGTCTCATAAAAAAAAAAAAAAAAGGCACAAATATATTAATCCAAATTAGAAATGTAAGTCAAAGTCTAATTACAAAATAAAACTCAAATTTATGTCTTTATAAGTTAATTCAATTTAGAAGTGTAAAACCAACAAAATTATACCTAAAAAAATGTTCCAAATTTTGTGTATTTATTATAATTCTTAATATTAATAAAAGTTTAATCCTTAAATTTCATTTTTATAAAAATATATCCCAAAAAATGAAGAAAAAAAATCTGAGTTATAATCATCGGTATCCAGTCTTAATCTTAATCCAACCCTTAACTAATTAGTGGGTTATTGAAAAAAAAACAAAATAAAACTCTGCAATATACTGAATTTATTTCATTAATAAAATTTAAAATAAATTGTTTATTTATTTATTTATTGTATAATTTTAGAGGCAAACATGTGTTATTCAATTTTTTTTGGGGACGTGGTAATATAACTAAGGAATACAGGTGGAAACTATCTGTCAAGAATTTTTCTTAGTAAAACATAATTCAAGTTGTTTTCTTAAAAAATGTCAATATTATACCATTCTGTTTACATAAATAATATTGTAATATTTTTATTTCTTAATTTCTAACACACATCTCACTCTTTTTTTCAGTTTTCAAAAATCTTCTCTTTTATTACTAATATGTAATTCTTTGCCTTACAAAAATCAAGATAAAGTTTCAAAATACTGTTAGGGGATTGTGACTCAAATCTTAACTTCTAATTTTATTTCAAAACTTTGGTATAAGGCAGTTAATATGTCGAATCTAGATTGTATTTTGATCCTTGATATGTTTATCGGAATATGATACAGAAAATTTGATCCCAATTTTGGATTCAAATTTGTAACTTCTTTAGTTAAATGAATGAAATCTAATTTAAGCTATTCCAATCCAATAATGTACCTTAGCTCGTTAGCTAAAATTCTCTCTTAGAAAAAGGGGCAAAAAAGACAAAAAGCATCATAGCCGGAACCATGTTCAGAGTAAATGAAAGAGACCTAAAAAGAGCGAAGTGTGATCTGGAGAAGAAAAATGTTAAAGTTATTATTATGCCCTTCAATAAATAAGTAAATCAGTAAAAGAATTGAGTCCTCGGGCAAAAACAATTCATAAAAAATATTAAAATTATCAAGTCCAAACATATTAATTCATAAAATTCTTTTGTTATTCAATACCAAAAATACCCTTTCTAATAAATCTTCATGAAATTAAGAGCAACCACAAATTATTTTTACAAAATTTTAAAATTCAATAACTTGAAATTTATTAATCTATTTTTAATAAAAAAAAATATATATTTAAATCTTAAATATATTTTTAATAAAGACTTTTCTAGAAAAAAAATGTAAAATTTTATACTTTTCATAAAAATTATAAATTATTATTATATTTTTCAAAAAAAAAGCTTTTAAAGTTGTATAAACGTGAACCAAAAAAAAAGTATTTTGAAGCATAATAATTAAACTCACTAGTTGTAAAAATATAGAATTTTACACTTTTCTAAAGCATAACTCCCACTCTCCTAGGTTAGATACAACTCCACCCATCACCCTAGTACGATGTTGCTCAATATCCAATGGATATCTATATTTCCTCCTAATTTTAGCTCAATCTTCTCTTGCTCAGGGTTGCAAATGTTCAGCCTATAATAATGGTGTAAATGCAACAGATTTGATTCAAGCTCAATCACCGAGCCTTTAGCACCAAGTCAACTAAAAATATCAACATTTCCAGGTGCATAACAATTAAAAGCTACTCCATAAAGTCCACAGAATCCAGCAAAAACCTCTATTTCTAAGGGACAGAATAAGAAGATGCGTAGTTGTTTTTCATGTCCTCAAAACTTTGTGCATGAAAAACCTGTAAAGGTAAAAGCCAGAAGGTGTATTTTCCTAACCCGCTTGAGGTATTATTGCCTTCAAATTTACACCTCAACAATATTCCAATTCGGCCAAGCCGCCCATGAGCAATGCAGATGCAGTTAACCTATGTTATTCAAACTTGTTTCACACTAGTCTCAACTTCAATGTAACTTCAATGCAGCAGGTTCTAAACCCCAACTTTGAAGTTTGAACACAAGGTCAAAAACAGCCTCACATTTGAGAATTAATTCTAGGACAAGGACAATGAAGCACCCAAGAAACAGACACACCACCCCACTCTAAACAGGGCTGATTACAATCTATCTTTTCTACATCTCCCATTCTTGCACCTAACTACAGATTATTAAAAACCATACACAATGTCACAGGGTCAAAATTCGAACCTGAATTTTTATGTCTTATAATGACACTAAGACACTGTCTTAGTCAGCCAATAAACACACACACACACACGCCCAAAAGGCTTAAAAGAAGATAACACAAAAGACACACTTTACAGAAAAATCTTCCGAACTTTTACTTCTTTCAACAGTATAAAAATACAGCCTTTAGGATTACGTGACAAAAAACATTCTCACTCACCTTTACCCCTCTACTACATGGTGTATATATAGACAAAACATACAATCGCCCATGTGTGTGTATGTGACACGCACATGGGTTGCAGTTCACACCCCCAACAGCCAGGGTTGTCTGAAACAATAGCAAACAGCCACCTGCCTTAGGCAGTTGACACCCCCAATTGCTAGGGCTTTGTGTAAAGCCGTTAGATGACTGCCACATATGAATAGGACAATTTTGTCTCAATGCTGAAAAAGATCCAAGCCTAATGATTGCCGCCAACACAACAAACAATTAGCCCTTGTCTGTCCATAGACATTCTTGTCTTGTGCCAAACATTCAACTATTGCCACCTGTGTTATCTGAACTAATGTCACCACAGTCACTAAAGGGACGAGTTGTGAGTACTCAGCTAACTCATCACTGCACACACAACCTTTCAGTCACGCACCACATGATCATCAAGCTTCTCTTTCAGTCCGCAATGCCAACGTATGCTTACTCATGGTTTGGTCTTGTGCATCATATGCTGCCACCGAATGCCGCCACTGCTGGTGGTAGAGTTTAGTCCACCAAGTCAAAATCTATTTAGCAACAGCAACATATCTTGTCCCAGAGGTGCCAATGTCCTTAGCCGCATGGGTCACTCGCCCATGGGAGCCTCATGGAAGTACTCTCTCTATATATGTCTTATGAAGATCTGTTCATCAGACAAGAGTAGATACAATTACTTGCAGAACCAATTCTTCCTCCTGTGCGCATTAGTCTTACCAAAGGTAATCAATGCGCCAAAGTGGTCACAAAGTGCATTGCCTTAACCTTTGCTGTCTAAGGCATGCAGAAAGTTCAATCTGAACGAACAAGAATTGAGAAAAGTCCTTTTGATTTGAAAAAGAGTGATTGAAGAAATACTAATTCGCTTGTAGAGCCAACCTTATCACTGGTAGTAAGATCCGCTTAGAGAGTTTGTTCTGATTGTGGCATGTATTGTATCATTTTTTCTCAATCAAGAATGTCATATATTTCAGAAGCTAGATCAGTTGTCGAGCTAAGAGATTTCATAACCTGAGCTTTCCTTAACCAGCTGACCTTACTTCGTAATCTCAACGTACTTTCTTTCTTACTGTAGCATAGGCCTTTGCCACTTCAAACGGGCGCTTCACCCCCTTTTTTTTTAATTAGAAAGAGCGAAGCCTTTTGCCGAGGGAGATTGGTGCTCCTTGAGGTATGCCCTTCCGGTGGGTTGTTCCCTTTTTTTTATCAACTGCACCAACTTTGAATTCTTTAAGTATCCATCAAATCAAACACTTAGCATATCTTCAACAAATCCACAAATAAGGAAGCCCATGACAGGCCACCCCTACCTTGGCCTTGGCATTGGTTGAGACTCACCATGCCTTGGCCTTGTCATGCCCTCAAGGGGGTAACACACGACCACTAAAAAATCCAAAGGAAGAAAATAACAGAACGCAACACAACACAAACAAAATCCAACCGAACAAAATAACACCTGTATCCCCCTTTATTTTGATGGTATTGAAAAATAACAAGCATTCCATAACCATCCCACCTCTCACATATATTAGAGAACTAAAAGATAACAAAAACAAAGAAATCACATTAGACCACCACAGAGAATGTTATGATCTACTATCCAAGTCTAGATATTTCCACACTGTCATAAGAGAGTAGTAGTAACTGCACGGTGATTGATCTACTGCAGCTCAAAAACCATGGATTTTGATGTGTTCCTTCTTCACGATCCCAGCCTGTTTTTCAAGACACAGAAGGAAAGAAAAACAGTCAGGAACCCACTGAATAACTAACAACTGTGCTTCAATGGATGTGCTCCATATGAACTTAAAATTGAACATGCTCTTGTTAAAAAAGAAATATGACAAAAAAAAAGGGGGGGGCTCTCAACAAGTATCACCTTTTGTGCACTGTTAATAACAGCAAAGTTGCAGACCAACATTATAAAATACATTGACAGGCACAAAAAAAAGTCTTAAAATAATTAAAAATCTCACAAGATGCAAAATTTATCAAGTAACTATTTTCTCTAATTTTTATAGGCTGGCCAAAACTTATATACACATGTCAAATTGAATTCATTAACACATGATATATGTGATACTATTACTAATTCATTTATAAAATTATAGTCTTTCTTCAACACTTCAATCAATTATTATTATTAAGTCATAGAATTACTGATTATCCACCATGGAACTATTAATTATTAGAGGCCCACCATACAATTCAAAGCAATATAGACACCAACGACCAGAGGCCCTTATTAGCGTGGTAGCATCCAGAAAAGTAAAATAAAGTTAACAGACTAGTAGTTCAGTTTCCCAAAGTAGCTTTAACTATTCTTCCAACAGTTCATATTTCGTGAAGTATCTCCTGTTAAAAGGTTTCTTTCCTTTTTTTTCCCTCTGATGGAGGATTGTTTTTCTCTGGGTTAGGAAGATAATCACCTGAACAAGGAAGGTGGACACATTCTTCCGCTGATCACCTTGAAGCTGAATAACCTTTACAAAAGCAACAATATTAAATATGAGAAGCGTGCAACATACCAAAAATCAAAACTGAGACAATTTATTAGCCAGGTAAACACTAACCTGCCCTAGTTCTGGGTCCTGGACAACAGTACCATTGCAGCAAAACTCTTTCTTAAGGTCCTTGAGTATCTTATTGTAGCTGAATTCTTTCTTCAATCCCTGCACAGTGGTCAGACTTTTCCTACCATTCCGTTGCTGTATACGAATGTGCACATATTCTTTTGACCCAGCACCAGAGTCCTCAGCATTTGCCTCAGCAAATGGATCTGACAATCATATGAGAGCACCAAAGCGTGTCATATCACACACCAAGAGAAATGTGGAGAGTGAAGAGCAGTGTTTTAAAAAGTAAAAGTGTAACTGTGTGGGGTGAGGCATTCTACCCCTGTTAGTCGAGGGGTAAGTAGCATTGAGGCATAAGCTTTTTGGGTTTTGAATTTTATATTAAAAAATAATAAGATATATTAAAGAACAGTTTTTTTTTTCAATAAGTTATTAAAGGTCAGTTAATACAAGCAACAATATAATAAATAAAAAAATAAATCTAAGTAAAAGATAAATAACAGTATCTAATTTTACTACACATATAAGGGCAGTAGATCACTACAATTGAAAGCATGAGTTGTAAAGGAACACGCAAAAAAAAAAAAATGAAAAAAAGGTTGGGTATGCTAAAAATGGAAAGGGAGCAGAAAATAGAAAAAAAAAAAAAAAAGGTTCAAAATAAAAGAGAGGGTACTGAAGATAGAAGAGAAGAAAAAAAAATTGAAAAACATAATAAAATGGATAAAATAAATAAAAAGCAAAGTTACTACAAAGCATGCACTTTTTATGCCTTGGATGTAAAAGAGCATGCCTTACGCGTAGCCTAGCCTAGGCTAGCTTTATATTTTGAGGCTCAAAACTTTTGCCTGCACCTGCCTTAAAACACTTTTATAAAACATTAACAAATAGTTGTTTCTTTGTTTAGGCTGCGGTAATGTTCTCTTCTTTTGTGTGTCACAGTGTGGGGTTTTTTCTTTTTTGTTTTGTTTTTTTTTTGGGGGGGGGGGGGGGGGGGGGGGGTGTTTAAAGTAAGTTTTCACTCTTGAAGAATTAAATGAAAGTCAGTTTTAGTTGTGGGTGAAAGTCAATCCATACGTGCCAACATTAGTTGCAAAGCAAAGGAAACATACCAAAAGTAGTAGGAATCTGAATGTCAAGTTCAGACATGAAACTTGGCTGAGGAAATTGAAGAGAAAAAACAACCAGAAATATCTTAACACTTAGCTTGAATGCTCAGACCTGGATTGATGGTGAAGTCTACATCAGAATTATAACTTAAAACAAAACTCAGAAAATACACAATAAAGGAAGTTGGGAATAGAACAATATTTTGGATGAGATCTTGAAATCTCCCAAGACAAGTGAAAAGTGATAACAAATCTAACTTTGTTGAGCATCACATTCAAGTGAATTCCTTAGTTAATTTCTACCTCGCAACTTCTGCATACAAGTAGTGACAACAAAATTGGAGACAAAAAAAAAAATGATAGATGAGCATCTCTTACCCACCTTCAAACCTTCAAATTTGAAGGTGGGGATGAGAAAATTGGTCTCCAACCCATTTTCATATTTTATTCAAATTTGAGGATATGAAGATGGTCTTCATTTCTTATTTTCAAATTTGAAGGTCCACTATTCATCCACTAATATTTTTACAACACTCCAAACTAATAATAAATTTTTTAAATAAAATTTTAAATTAATTTATCAATAACTTTTTTCTATTTAATTATTAATTATTTATTTTGAAATTAATTTTTGTAGTGGTTAAAAAATTATCAACCTATCACCACCATTAAAGATTTCAATAACAATTAGAAAAAAATACTAAAAAATCCCTAAAATTAATTTTGTCAATACATTTTTTCTATATAAGAAATCCAAAAAAAAAAAAAAAAATTAATACAAAATAAATAGTTCAATTGTTAACTTCCATCTCAACACCGTTAAAAATATTATAAATTATACAAAAATGACCTTGAAGATATATTTTAAAAAAAATTATTAAAAAAATATATAAAGTAAGTTTTTCAATCACAAAAAATCATAACATATTATAAAGTAAAAATTTAATTTTTAGGCATTTTAAATAAAAAAAATTATTGAAAATAAAAATGTAAAAATGCACGATTTGAAGATTGGTATAGTTGGAGTGAAAATATAAAATCTTGGACACCATCATCATGTTCAAATTTAAAGAAGATGCCAAAATGAAGATAAATTTGAAAGTATTCACTAAATAAAGTATCCCTAAAAGCAATCAAACGCCCTTCCCAACCCCCCCCCCCCCCAAAAAAAAAACAAAAAACAAAAAACAAAAAGCAACTAATAGAATTACGGAATAACATCAAAAAATGAATGGACACTCCCGAATTAAATCATGAAAAAAAAAAAGCATAACAATAAAATTTTTTTTAAAAAAATCACTGCTAAGATCCAAATATATACGAACAAGAATCACATAAAATGACAATACAAAGAAGTAAGTACTAAAACTCTTGGATTACCGAGAAACAGAAACATAAATGAAAAATTGAAGTCGTGAAAACACTCGGGGTTAAACTAATATTCAAAGCTTCGGAAAAGAATTCATTTTTCCCTTTTCTTTTTATTTTATTTCGTTTTCACATCAACCAAACATATCTGACAAAGATGAGATCGTTGAGAATCGAGAAGAAAATAGAGATCAAGAAAGGAATAGAGAGAGTGAGAGAGAGTACCTGATCCAAAGATTAGGGTTTCAAGACCGTGAACGACGAAACCCGAAGTCGGATAAGTCCGAGCAGATGAAGTCCGTGAAATAAGAAAGTGGCGAGATAGATAAAAAAAAAAAGGGCCTTAGTCGGTTGCACACTGTACAAGGTAGACAGAAATGTGTTATGGTCGGTCAGAAAGCATCTTACGCGCTTCACGTGCACGGACGATGTTATACCTCGCGATCTGCGTCAACGAACTGTACACGTGTTCACTTCTTCGAGCGACTAGGCTGAAGGCTGTTTTGCAGGCCCACGAGAACGAAAATTTTATGAGAAATGGTGACATTTGTTGAAAATGTTGTGATTTAATTGACGTATATATTTATATATATCCGTTTTATGTATAATTTTATATTAAATTATATATATTTGAATTTAAAAATAATAATTTAATTTTTTTATTGGATAAAAATAATAATTTATTTTATTTTATTGGATAAAACTGACAATTTAATTTATCTTATTTTAATTCTGAAAACACCATTCAATTCTATAGCATATTCTAATATTTGAGAACAAGTTAGCAAACGACGCTGTCAAAGCCGACAGATTCATACAATCTCTGTTCTATTTCTAGTATCAGTAATAAAAATTCAACTTACGCTATTAGTGTGAAAGTGAATACTTATATTTATACACATTACATTTCAGTAAACAAAGGCCGGGTCTCGTGTCTCTATTCAAGAAATGTTATGGTTTCAGATTTCTTGAAATGAAGCATATTTTTATAAGTTATTGATTACGAATTTATTTAGCTCTTAGTAATTGTTAGGTTTGAGACAAATTGACATATTTTAGATGAAAATATTCTAATTATTTTATACACATGATTTTTTTAAAAAATAAAAATAAATAATTACTCGATTTATTAAGAAGTTGATATTAAAAAGATTCTTGTAAATAATGTTTATAAATACAATAATGCCAAACTTATCCAAAAAAAAAACAAAAATTGGGAATTGGGTTGAGTCCATTGAGCCCACGGCTTATAGAAATTTTTTTATATGAACCTGTTCCATAAATCAAGCTAATCTTAATATATTGTATGAATGAATTTTTGTTCAGTTGTTTGATTTGAGGGGGGAAATGTTTCTTGTTTAATTAGTAAATTATGATTAATTTGATTCACAACATTTAATTCATATGCCCGCTCCACCCAAAAATTACTCGGGCTCAGATCTTAGGGCTGTTTATGGAGCAAAAACTGGCTCTGGGCCACCAAGGCTTTAAGGTGTACCAAAAAGGCACCCCCAGCATCTGTTACGGACTTGAAGCATGCATTTTTAAAGATTTACCTTGTGGCCAAACAAGGCTTATAATAATTCTAAAACAGTTCCACAACGAAACAAATTTTGTATGTGTGGCGGCATTTGCACGTCAATCGACGTGGAAGCATGAACCCATCCACCTCACCTCCCTGCCAAGCCTTTCCATCTGCCGAAACCTAGCATCCTCCACGTACTGGCCATGCAACCTCCAAAATCCACTATAAATAGCCACCACCACCACCACCTCTCAACCACCAAGCTCCAGTACAGTTTCAACCCACTACCTATATAGCGTATCTCACAATGGCAAAGCTCACAGTCCTTGCAGTTGTCCTAGTAGCCCTCTTAGCCCTGGCCGAGGCCTCCTACCGCACCACCATCACGACCACCACTATCGAGGAAGAGAACCCAAGGGGTTCCCAGAGCTGCCGCGAGCAGATCGAAAGGCGACAACAGCAGCTTCGCCACTGCGCAATGTACTTATCGCAGGGAAGTCCATACGAGGGGCTGACGTTGAACCCGCGGATGCAGAAGCACCTGCAAGAATGCTGCGACCAGATGCAGAAAATGGAGGAGCAGTGCCGATGCGAGGCGGTAAGGGAGGTAGTGAGGCAGAAACAGAGGCAGGGAGAGTGGCAGGGTGAGGAGATGCAAGAGATTGTGGACAGGGCCAGGGAGTTGCCTTCAAAGTGCAACTTGCGTCCCGAGCAATGCCAAATCCGAGCAGTCTGGTTCTAAATGAGGCCAGTACGATGGCCATCCACAAGAACAAGTCCGTGTGCATAATAATAAAGCTCACCCCATTTTGCTAGAAATTAGGGTGACTGTATGATAATAAAGCACATGATCGTGTGTGTGTGTAGCTATGTAATGTACGAGTTTTTGTGTGTGTTTGGCATTGTACCTCGGTAGAATCTCTATAAAAGTAAGATAAAATCTAGTTTAATATGGGGCATGTTTCCTGCTTTTCTTTCTTTCTTTCCTTTTCTTTCCTCCTGTCCAGATGACAGGACATTCCCATCCATGCAAAAACTTATCCTAATATAGAGTTAATTATAGCACTATCTAAAACAAATATTAATCGTTATTATCATTAATACAGAGTTAATCACTAATTCAGCTTAATTGCTCTAAATTTTAAAAATCAATTACATGTAAGATTATTACTTATCAAACTTAATTCCCCATTTAGTGAAAAAAAAGGGGGGGGGGGGGGGCGGTGCATTATGTTTTCTTGAAAATTAGGAAAATGTATGTAGAGATAAAGAAGAGGGGGCTCAATCTAATGGGTGAAAATGATATAGTTATTACAGAGATGTTAAAATATAGCATTCAATATGCTAAATACTAAAATTTAAATTTAGCATAGAAGCAAATATCATCAAAAACCTGTACTCCACTGAATTCTCAAAGAAAGGATCTAAATCCCAAATCCAAATCTAGCAAATATCATCATAACCACTCTCACTGAATTCTCAAAGAAAGGATCTAAATCCCAATTCTAGCAAATATCATCATATAACCTGTACTCCATTGAATTCTCAAAGAAAGGACCTAAAGGCTAAATACCAAAACTGAAGGGGCATAGCAGAGACTGCTGATCTTATCAAAAAAGGGTAGGAGATGGGCTGAGAACTTCCCTGTGGCATGATTGGTGGGTGAGAGAGGGTCCAATCATTAACTTCCTCTTCTCTCCCTGTAAAGGAAGAGTATAATTTCACTGTCAGCAAAATAATCAGTAGGGGAAGCAACTGGGATTTTTCCAGCCTTCAATCACAAATTCCCTACACAAATTAAACAACTCAGAATAACCACTCCTCACCCTCAAGCCTCGAGACAAACTGGAGACTAGACTGGTGTAATGCAGTGGGCAGATTTTCATCTAAAGAAGTTTATAAGCTTCTCACAAATACCCTCAACACATTTAGCCAATATCAGATCTCTTGGAATTGGACATGGAAATTAAAGGCAAAACAAAGCACAAAGTGTTTCATTTGGCTAGGGCTAAAGCCACTAAACGAATCGGAAATTGAATTGAACGATTCAAAACATAGATTATTAGTAATTTGCAACACAAAATTTAATGTTTTAATTTAAAATATCAAAAGTTTGAAAAAAATCATACAACGTATAAGAAAATACATACATACATGCATAGTTGGAATTTTTATTTTAGAATAATTTAGATTCATTAGAATTTTTATACTATATACATATGAATATTATTACAAATACAATCAAAAAACATAACACGTTCTAAGTAAATGTATTTGTTCCAACAAAATAATCCGAAAAAATCTACCGTAACTTACCACATTCTATAACAATTAACAAATTACGATTTACATTCCTATAATTGCTCCCATTCTTATTATCAAGGACGACACCCAAGACCACATCCCGGAAGTACTAATTGAGAGATCCCTCAAGTCTGGGTGGTTTTTCTTTTATTTCCTTTTCGCCAAAAAGAGAAAAAGAAAAACCTCACTCCACTTTAATAAATAAAAGCACAAAAATATCATAGACATTATTTAATAACACCCCTTTTGATAGAGTGGATATACAGAGAAGTTACAAAGATATCAGTGATTTTTTATAGAGTTTCAACCAAGGAAGCAAAAAAAAATACAAAAAAATAATAATAATAGTAACAGCAGAATGTACCAAATATTAGGCATTGCCCTTTTTACCCCCAACTACTTATAGTGTTAGGTGATAATAATAATTCACAACATTTGAAAAAAAACATAAAGTACGCCATTAGAAAATCATTAAGTATGATGGTTGTTGTCCTATCTCATATTTTTTAAAAAGTAAAAGTGTAACTCTGTGGGGTGAGGCATTCTACCCCTGTTAGTCGAGGGGTAAGTAGCATTGAGGCATACGCTTTTTGGGTTTTGAATTTTATATTAAAAAATAATAAGATATATTAAAGAACAGTTTTTTTTGGATAAGTTATTAAAGGTCAGTTAATACAAGCAACAATATAATAAATTAAAAAATTAATTTAACTAAAAGATAAATAACAGTATTGATACGCTGAAATCATGTTAACAAATCAGAAGCCGACACGTGTCTAAGTTATATCCTGTGTAAGTCATATACCATCTCGGTACGTCGACATGTTATCGATCACAGACCTTGGAAGCATCATATACCTGGGTACCGATATCACTCACCAAAATGCATCAGATTACCGAACAGTTCATCGCGGTCGTCTTGCCCTACCGACCTCGGAAAGACAGTACAAACGGTGACATGCGACAGATAAAAAAACAGTTGATAACAGTAAAGCATTTGGTGATAGAAAAGCAGTTGGCGACAGCAGGGTAGGTGGTGACGATGAGATTGATAATCATAATCACCACCGTCAGGCGACAGCAAGCCCATGCCTTGGCAGTACCAGCTCCTTCCAACTTTAGCAGATAATCATTCTATAAAGGCTAACCTTTGAGGTATGTAAAAAAGGGGGACGATGATCCTATTTTCCAAAGATTATTATTGAAAGCACTATCCTTACAATCTATCTAACTTAACCATCAGAGAGGCTACCACCGGAGCCCTCCCCGGTGGCATATTGACACTTTTCTTTTTCAGACTTGATACCATCGGAGAGCAGGTTCCTGACGAGTTAAAAAGCTGTAGCAACAGCTTGGCGCCGTTTGTGGGAACGACAATTGTTCTTCCTAGTTTTATCACATCCGAATCAACTCCGTCATGGCTCCAACTCTCCATCCAAGACAAGTCTCTCAAAGCCAACCGCCGATTGAAGAGCAGGAAGGGGAAACCCCCAATCCTATGCAGTAGCAACTCGACCAGATGCAGGCACAGCTCTCAGTCATTTCTCAGGTTCTAGCTTCTTTGACACAGAACCCGCCAGGTCACCTTAACTATTTTCAACTGAATGCCCCTTGAGGGAGGAGCGCAGCCCGTGTTAACCCCAAGCAGAAGGCGTAATGGAGGCAAGGATCCCATTACCTAACCATCGTGCCCCCAAGCCGATGGTCATGCGAGAGACAACCCCCACCCGTCAGATGGCCATGGTGCGGGGATGCCAAATTTTCATCCAACCATTCATTATCATACAGGAACAAGAATATTGAGCCCTGCAAACTCAGGGGCCGACTATGCGCGACCGGTCTTCCAGTCTCAACAAGCATCGGTCCCACTTTAGAGGCAGTCAAACGACGCTGTTCTCAGCTAGGAGCATCCCCTGCACACGAGACCCGAGGTTATCATGTCAGGGACAACATCATTCGGTCCCATCCAAGGGTACCCTCGAGAGCAGAAGAAGTGGTGGACTCGGTCAAACCGGCAGCCCTATCCAGGGAGGGTAACCTTTCCCCTAGGCAGGATGAAATAGCAAGGCTGCTCGGCAGACTCACCACTCCGTTCACAGCGGCCGTGCTGGCAGAGGAACGTCCAAGAAAGTTCATCGTTCCAAAGTTCACCCCTTATGACGGGTAGGAGGATCCCGGAGACCATCTCTCCCACTATCAGCACACCACTGGCCCTACACGGAGCCACTGATGCTTTCCTATGTCGCATATTTGTGACGAGCCTCAAGGGCGCTACTTTGAGGTGGTTTCACAGTCTTCCTCAGGATTCAATCCCGAACTTTTATGAACTTAGTAGAAGGTTCCTCGACAGATGTTTAACTAGCAGGAGACTCCGAAAAGGGCCAGAATTCCTCCTTTCGATAAAGCAGCAAAAGGAGGAATCGCTTCGGTAGTACATTGCCCGGTTCAACACCGAGCTGACAGAAGTGACGGACTGTACTCCGAGCTTCTTGGCCACAGCCCTCCATGCTGGACTAGGACCAGGCCGATTCCACGACTCCCTAACGAAGAATTTTCCTGCCGACATGGCCTTGCTCATGGAGAGAGCACGGAGATACATAAATCTAAAGGATACAAGGGCATATTTCCGCAAGGCCAAAGAGCAAACTCAGAAGGCGGACACTACCCAAAAGCGTACGCCGAACAGCTCCCAGAAAAGGCCTAGGAGCCCCGAGATTAGGACAGCGTCCAGGTCCCGAAATAACTTCCACTCTAGAAGTTTTGAGACACTAACACCCCCTGAATGCCTCTCTCACTCAAGTCTACCATCAGGTCAGGGCGAATGAGAATTTGAGGCGTCTAGAACCTCTGCACAGCCATCCAGACTCCCGAGATCGGAGTAAGTACTATGATTTCCACAGGGATCACGGACACACTACCGAAACGTGTAGAAACCTCCAACAAGAAATCGAACAGTTGATCTGGAGGGGACGCTTGGGGGAGTTTGTTCAGTGTGAAGGGGGGCAGAACCCACGAAACCAGAGGCTTCAGCAGCCCAGACAATAGTAGAGGTCCCAGCCACAGAGACAGGCTCAGGCTCCCGAGCAGGGGGAAGTTCATAATAAGCAACCCCTCCAGAACAACCAGTTCATCCTCGTCCTCAATGCTGATAATTCATTAGTTGGGTTGTCTAATCGGGCAAAGAAACGGTATGTTAGAGAAGCAAAGGTAGAACCATACCCCCTCCAGATCTTGGCAATTGAGAAAAGACTAAAGCCTTTGCCGAGCATCCAGTTTTCAGAGCTGGACCTCGTTGGCGTGCACTATCCCCACAGTGACGCCCTTGTCATCTCATTAAAGGTAGCAAACTTTGACGTTAAAAAAGTTTTGGTGGACACGGGATGTTCCACAAATGTCCTGTTTTATGAGCCCTTCAGACACATAAAGCTCAACGTCGCCAACCTAAAGACCACCATTGCAATGATGGCAGGATTTGACGGCAATCTGAGCTCACCAATGGGGGGAATGGACCTACCAACCACCATGGGGGATGGGGATGACCAAAAAACCCTAATCTCTGAATACATGGTAGTAGACTTCCGATCCCCTTACAACATCATCATCGGAAGGTCGTGGCTCTATCAGATGGGGGCAGTCGCCTCCACCCTCCATCAGTGCCTAAAATACATTCACAATGACAAGATTATCACCATCAGAGGCTCCTAGTCCTTATTCCAGGAGTGCCACGTCGTGGCATTGAAAGGGAAGAACCTGAAATATCAATTACAGAGACCTCGGTAGGCCTTCGGTCTAGGAAAGAGCGCTGAATGCCCCACCAAAATTGACGAACCGTTGAGCCCTAAAGGGGGAGATAGCATGGCAACACCGATCCAAGAGCCCATCAAAGTGCTGGTGAGCACCAAAGAAGAGGGACGTTGCTTACAACTTGGTGCGGACCTGTCCCAGTCAGAACAGGAGGAGATGACTAAGTTCCTGAAAGATAACTTATCAGTTTTCGTGTGGGAAACCAAAGACATGGAGGGAATAGACCCCTCTCTCATCTGCCACAAATTGATGACCGACCCAAGCTATTCCCCGGTCAGATAGAAGCGAATGACCTTCTGTCACGACCCGAAACCCGGCTTATGCGGATTTGAGGTCTGTGATCGGTCACCGAGGCCTTTTTCAATAATCACTATACTTTTACCATTTACGCAGCGGAAATTTTTCTTTTTTTCTTTTTTCTTTCTTCACATCCATAAAATAAGCTACATAACTTAATTGGTCAATTCAATACCATCATCAAAGATCATAGTTTCTAAGTCGAAGAGTAGCATAATATTACAAAACTTAATACATAAGATCCCAAAAATCTAATCTATCCTCGGTCAAGGACTCATCAAAAGAACTCGCTTCATCACTCAAGCACTTATCCTACATCACCTGAAAGCAAGTTTGTCTAGTCTTTTCCTGAAAATGTTAAGAGGATGTGGTGAGCTTCAACAAGCCCAATGAGTAATTCCATAACATGCCAAGGGTTTCAAAACTACTATGTATTACAGTCTGAAATGTCTATACTCATATCGAATTAAAATACATCTTATCAAATACGACAGATCAGAGAATGGTATCAAAATCATTATCATAATCTCAGTTCAATCACATTTGTAAATCAAAATCGATAACAAAGCACAATCAAAATAATGATCCAATAAGTTGTCACTGAAAATTAGTATTATAATTCAAACAGGGTTCAAAGTCGTTTTCAATATCAATAGTCACAGTCAAATCAACATTATAGTTCAATTATTGTAACTTGTTCATAGTTACGGTTCAAAGTCATTTTCAAATTCAATAGTCATAGTCAAATCAACATTATAGTTCAATTTTGTAACTCTATCATAGTTACGGTTCAAAGTCGTTTTCAATATCAATGGTTATAGTCAAATCAACATCATAGTTCAGTAACATAGTTCGATAACAATTTCATAGTTTGATAATCAAAATCGTAGTTCAATAGTTCTCAATTCAAAGATTCAAGGTTCAATCATAGTTCACATTCGATATTCATAAAAGTTCAAATCAATAAAATTCATCTTCTATGGCCAGCAAATTAGCACCTCGTTGACTGAGATCACATTCAATAATACCACCAATATACCCCGTGGTTAGGGTTCAAATGTCAGCAAATTAGAACCTCACTGACTGAGATCACATTCAATAATACCACCAATATACCCTGTGGTTAGGGTTCAAATGCCAGCAAATTAGAACCTCGTTGACTGAGATCAAATTCAATAGTACCACTCGTATACCCCGTGGTTAGGGTTCGATAAAGTCACAATCTATTCGATAATGACAGATCATAGAAGATTCAATTATTCAAAGCATCAAAATCATTTCCAAAATCAATAACATCAATAACAATCTCAATTATTCAATTAAGAGTATCATATTTAGCCTTTAATCAAAACAATTCAAAGATTGGTGAGAAAAACTGTTATAGTGTCATGAGTATTTTACAAGCTATCAGGAAATGGCAATCTCAATAAGTCATTCAAATCGATTTCAAACAGAATGATCTATTTTCAAATTATACCAGAGTTCGATATTTATATCTATAATGAAAATCCACCTTAACATGGTATGAAAATACTCACCTGATATCCCAAGAGCTAATCTAAAAATCTCTCCCTTAATGAGGGTCCCTATAATCACAATTCAAAATATTGTTACTTTCTTACTCAAAGCATCACATAATTTAACTTGTCAATTTAGAGTCCCCTCTATTCCAATTACCCTCTCCCTATAGCTTCATTAAGTCTTAGGGACGCGTCGGTCATTTTTCATTTTGTTACCGGGTCTTGTTTTTCCCAAAAAGATGTCACCGTTAGGTTTAGAGCGTCGAAAATAATTAGGTTAGACTTTTCTAGACCTAAATTTTCTTTCTTATAGTTTATTTTAAGCCTAGGGGTATTTTTATAATTTTATATTTTTACGCGTCATATTTTTCGGTACTTCGTTTCTCAAAATGGACCCTACCATTGAGTTCGGATTGCCCAAAATAGTCAAGATAGACTATCTTTTATTTTCAGTTAGTCCCCAGACATCATTAGGGTAAAATGGTAATTTACTCTTTTACGCGTCTAAGTTTTTTGGAGTCTCATCTCAGTAAAACGGACCCTTCTATTGGATCCGGAATGCTCGAAAGAGTTAAAATACACTATTCATTTACTTTAATCGGACTCCGTTTGAGTCATTAAATGTTTAGGGGCAAAATAGTAATTTTACTTATTTAATAAAATAATTAAATAAATTATTTTATTATTTTTCCAGGGGTGTATTTGCATAATTTTTCCAAAAATTTGGGCCACAGTGTAAATCTGTATAACAGTGGGGGTCAAACCAGTAAATATCAAAAATATCAAACTAAACCAAAGGGTTCACTTGATTTGTAACTGAACCGGTTCATAAATCCATTGAACCGACCGATTCAATGTGTAATGCTGACTTCATGATGACGTCAGCCCTAAATTTTAAAATTTAAAATCTTTTAAATCAAAACGGTGTAGTTTCACTTAAACCCGATTATGCGATGGGTCGGGTTCCGACCCGAACCCAGATTCGACCCGAACCGACCCATCCCCTGTTCATCTTCCTCCCTCTTCTTTCCCTGTGTTGCCCTAATTTTTTGGTTTTCGAGTCCTTCAATTTCGTGCATTTCTGCGTCGTTTTGTCCTTTGTTTTCTAGTGGTATTGACTACTGAAGCTGAGGGAAAGGGTTTGGCATCGGTTTCGAGTCTCAAAACAGCCTAGAAGCCGTGTTTGGGCTCCGATAGTGGCGACTGTGAATCGCCTACCGCACACTCGTTTCTGCACCATTTCATTTGTGGCTTGGCCTGTCGTGTTCCTTAGGCTATGGCGGTCCGATCCCTGCTCAAAAAACAAGATCTAAGGCTTCATTGATGGAACTAGGTCATGAACCCGTGACCTGCTACCTCGTTTTTAATGGCCTTAACCTGAGTGTTGGGGTCGCGCAGGGGTGTTTTTAGGATACTTGTGACCTCTATTTAAGGTCTTGACGACCCAAACTTGGTTAGGTGAAGATGTTTTCAGACCTGCTCCAAAGTGGTCCATCCATGGTGGATGTGTATGGGTATGGGGTTCTAATGTTGTTTCAAACTATCTAGGGCTCGATTGCTTCCCTTGTTCATGTTTACAAATTCTAATCACCATGCATGCATCAAAAGGATCTTAAAACAGTGTGCATGTATAAAAATTTTAAAGAGAGAGAACAACAAGGGGTTTTGATGATTTTACCTTCACACAGTAGTGTTTCCCTTCTCTCTTACTTGGATCTAGATCCTCTTTGTTTCTTCTTGAGTGACCGGTTGCATGCAAGCATCCTCTTCTCCCTTATTCTTCTTCTTCCTCCTTCTTTCTTCACTTTCTCTTTCTAAGTCCCTCTCCCTCTCTCTCTAGGTTTCTCTCTCTAGAAGGCTGAACATACAATCACTATCAAGTCTGATTTCTGACTTCAAATGCACACACACGTAACTGATATATAGACAGCCTAATTATTTTTAATTTAAAAATAATGCTTTTGTTGCATGAAAGGGGATTGGACAATTTGGGAGGTGGCTTTGTTTTAATGTGTATATATATATATATATATATATACATATGTGTTGTAAAATAGGACACAAACAAGTGGGCAGCCCAAGTGGGAATTTTTTGGGCTTTTTAAACTTTGGTCTTATTTGGTCAAGGGTTCAAAACCCATTGGTCCCAACTTGAGCTTATTTTCCTCTTTGTGCCTTGTTTGGCATTTAATTTATTTATTTTAACATTTGGCATTATTTTCACTTTATGATTTTAAATTAAATATTTATTCTTCATGTACCGGCTTCATAAATCGTATTCGTATTTTATTTTCCCCGGAGTCGACCTTGACTTTTAAGGTCTTGGAATTACTTTTTGGGATTATCGTTTGTTCCCCGATTAAATTTCTTAATTATTCCTTTTTTTAGGTCACTAATTAAAAATTAGTGACTTAATTATTATTTAATCGGGTCGGGATGTTACACCTTCACCCCGGAAAGACACAAGATAATTAATGAGGAGGTCCAAAGGTTACTAGATGCGAAGATGATAAGGGAAATCTTTTACCCTGGAGTGGCTCGCCAACACCGTCCTCATCAAAAAGAAGAATGGGAAATGGCAGGTCTGCGTCGACTATACCGACCTTAACAAGGCATGTCCCAAAGACAGTTTCCCGCTGCCTAGAATTGATCAGTTGGTCAGCGCCACTTCGAGTCATGAGTTAATGAGCTTCATGGATGCATACTTCGGATATGATCAGATCCAAATGCACCCCCCTAGACCAGGAAAAGACATCCTTTATCTCAGAGCGAGGTCTTTATTGTTATAGGGTGATGCCCTTCAGATTGAAAAACGCTGGAGCCACATACTAACGATTAGTGAGCAGAATGTTCCACCTTCTGCTCGGTAGCACCATGGAGGTTTACATAGATGACATGTTAGTCAAAAGCCAGAAGAAGAGCAAGCACGTTCAGCATTTGAGGCAAACTTTTGACATATTAAAGAAGCACAAAATGAAATTGAATCCTTCAAAATGCACCTTCGGGGTCAGCAGGGGCAAGTTTCTCAGTTTCCTAGTCTCATAGAGGGGTATAGAGGCAGACCCCTTGCAGATTAAAACTTTGACAGAACTAAAGCCACCGAGGTCCAAAATGGATACCAGGCACTGAACGGAAGAATTGCAGCCCTAAACAGATTCATATCCAGATCTACCAATCGTTGCCTCCCGTTCTTCAAAGCTCTGAGGGGGAATAAGGCCCTTGAGTGGACCCCTGACTGTGACAAAGCTTTTTCAAAACTAAAGCAATACATGGCATCCCCAGAACTCTTATCCAAACCAGGACAAGGGGAAAAACTCTTCCTGTACCTTGCAGTATCTGAGAACGCAGTAAGTTTTGCGTTTATCAGAGAAGAAAAGGGATGTCAGAAGCCCGTATTTTACGTCAGCAAAGCACTCCTCGGATCCGAAAAAAGATATCCCGAGGTGGAAAAGTTGGCATTCGCATTGATAGTTTCCGCCTGAAAGCTTTGACCTTATTTCCAAGCTCACTCGATTGTGGTCCCAACGTGCTACCCCTTGAAAGTTGTTTTGCACAAACCTGACACCTCGGGACACCTTAGAAAGTGGTTTGTGGAGCTGGGGGAATTCGATATATCTTACACACCCAGGACTGCCATTAAAGCCCAAGCCCTGGCAGATTTTGTCGCGGAATTCACTCCAGCTATGAAGGGAAACCTTGGAGCAAACACGAACAAGGCGGCATGGCAGCTACATGTCGATGGCTCCTCCACTGACAAGGGTTCTGGAGTAGGTATCGTACTCCAATCTCCAGATGGAGTTACAACAGAGAAGGCGATCACCCTGAACTTCAGAGCTTCTAACAATGAAGCTGAATATGAAGCACTAATCCTCGGGATGAGGCTGGCCTTAGAATACGAAGCTCGCAGCCTTGAAGCATTCTCTGACTCACAGCTAGTGGTGGGCCAGGTACTTGGCGAATTTACAGCCAAAGATGATCGGATGATCAGATACGCGAAACTGGTGAGCTCCTTGAAGAATTCATTTTCCAATTTTAGTATCCATAAAATTGAAAGAAGTCAAAATACCCAGGCCGATGCCTTGGCAAACATGGCTTCTCACTTGAAACTTAATGAGGATTCTGAAGTCAGCGTCTCTTGCCAAGCGGCACCGAGCATCCAAGAGATCCATCCCATCTGCTATGCTGAACAACCTGAGGACTAGAGGACCCCTATCTTTCGGTACTTACAAGAAGGGAAGTTACCAGAGGAAAAGAACTATGCTCGAAGTATACGGATTAGGTCGGCACGGTACCTTATCCTAAACGAAAAACTCTACCAGCAGGTCCTATACCCAGCCACTCCTGAGATGCCTATCTCCAGAAGAGTCAGAATATATCCTAGCCGAAATCCATGAAGGGATATGTGGAAACCATAACGGAGGCAGAACGATAGCACATTGGGCCCTAAATCATGGCTATTATTGGCCTGGCATGCTTGAACACGCCAAAGAATACATAAATAAGTGTGATAAGTGTCAACGTTTCATCTCATACCAACACCAGCCGTATCAGGAGCTCACCCCCATTGCAAGTCTGTGGCCTTTTGCCCAATAGGGGATGGATATCGTGGGTCTATTGCCAAAGGCCCCACAAAATAGAAGATATCTGTTTGTCGCCATCGATTATTTCTCTAAATGGGCAGAGGCGGAACCCCTAACTCACATTACCGAGGCAGAGGTAAAAAACTTCACATGGAAGAATATTGTCTGCAAGTTCTGTACCGACCTGCACATCAGCCACCACTTCTCTTCGCCTGGGCACCCCCAAAAAAATGGATAGGTCGAGGTCACCAATCGAACTATCCTCGACGCCATCAAAAAGAGATTGGAGCAGGCCAAAGGAAAATGGGTCGAGGAGCTCCCAAGAGTACTCTGGGCATACCGAACCACGAGAAGGACGTCAACTGCCGAGACGCCGTTTTCACTTGCATACGGTACCTGAGGCAATCATTCCTGTAGAAATCAGTATGCCAACTGCTGAGGACTGAGGTCTTCGACCAAGAGGCCAATAATCTTCAACTGGCAGAAAATCTTGACCTACTGGAAGGAAAAAGTGAGCAGGCTAGGATCAGAGCTGAAGAATATCAATGAAGGATGGCCAAAAGCTTCAACCAAAAAGTGAATCCCGTGGCCCTGAAGCTCAGTGATCTGGTTCTAAGAAGGCTCTTCCCTAATACCAAGGATCCAACCATGGAAAACCTATCTCCGAACTGGGAGGGGCCTACAGAATTGTCAAGAATATCAGGCCTATGACCTATTGGTTAAAAGATATGTCTGGAAAGCCAGTGCCGAGGCCCTGGAATATTGAGCACGTAAGAAAGTATTATCAATAAAGCTTCTCCTTGTTATAAATATGTTTCCCAAATATAAAAGGCCCCTACGAGCAAGAACGTTGTAGGCAAGGTCTCAAAGCACAGGTCACCAGACCTGGTCCATTTAAAAAGGCCCCTACGAGCAAGAGTGTTATAGGTAAGGTCTCAATGCACAGGTCTCCAGACCTGGTCCATTTAAAAAGGCCCCTACGAGTAAGAGCATTGTAGGTAAGGTCTCAATGCACAAGGTCTCCAGACCTGGTCCATTTAAAAAGGCCCCTACGAGCAAGAGCACTGTAGGCAAGGTCTCAAAGCACGGGTCTCCAGACTTGGCCCATTTAAAAAGGCCCCTACGAGCAAGAGCGTTGTAGGCAAGGTCTTAAAGCACAGGTCTCCAAACCTGGTCCATTTAAAAGGCCCCTACGAGCAAGAGCGCTGTAGGCAAGGTCTCAATGCACAGGTCTCAAGACCTGTTCCATTTGAAAAGGCCCTTACGAGCAAGAGCGTTGTAGGCAAGATCCCAAGGCACATATCTCCAAACCTAGTCTGTTTGAAAAGGCCCCTACGAGCGAGAGTGCTGTAGGCAATGTCTCAGCTCAACACAAAGGCCCCCAGACCTGGCCCGTCGATTGATTGACTTACATTATTACAAGTGTTTAACCGCGGGATCCACGAAATTTTCTGAAGGTTCACCAGTCATCAGGTCAGAATGTTTATCAAGATTAATTCTATTTCGTTGAGAATCGTTGCGTTAACTTGTGTTTGCGCTAATACTAACCATATCTAGAAATTTGTTATAACCATCTTGCTCTGAGGAAAAACCTATTAAATTTACTTGTTTGTTGTCATCTTACCAACAATCGGATCTAAAGGTCGAAGCCTTATCTATCAGATGCGAAGTCCTGTTCCTTGTTAATTATCAAATGCTCGTTAATTATCAAATACAGAGTCTGGTCAGGATATTTTACTTCGGAACCCCTCTGGGGGACATTTCGTTCAGGTCTAAACTAAAAATAATTGGGTTAATAAAAAGTTACAAGTATTCCAGATTTGTGCAAACAAAATATGAGAAGCAATCGTTCTTATATTAATAAAGGCCCAAGCGGGCTGGAGTTTACAATGAGAGTGCGAAAATGTAAAGTAAATATATACAAATCTATTTTTTAACGGGGGGAATGGAGGAGAGAGGGACAGCATCTTCAATAACGGTCTCTTAAGCTGGTTAATCGGGTGAGTTCGGCACCGACTCATCTACCTCTACATCGTTCAGACGGGAAATATCCAGATCTGGGTACAGCTTTTGAATCCTCTTCCTACAGAAAAGATAGCTAGAGTCTACGAGCTCTCTCCCCATGGAGGTAGCTAGCCCCATCAGCCCTGCCTTGGTAGCCACACGAGCCTCTGCTCGGGCTTCCTCCAGCTTCCGAGCCTCAACCGCCTCAGCCTCCTTAAACTTTTTCTTCAAATCGTCCAAGTCGTTGCAGAGCTTGTTTCTCTGAATAGACAAAGACTCCACTCCACGCTTCGCCTCCATGTATTTCCCGTTAAGCGCCCCGCATTTGACCTCCAAGGCATTCACGTTAGCTAGGGATGCCTCGAGGTCGGCACGAGTTGCTCCGAGCTTGGACTCGGCTAACTTCAGACTGGACTGAGCATCACCAAGTTCAGTCTGGGCTATCTTAAACTCAGCCTGAAGGCTGTTAATCCTCTCGGACTAGTCAAAGCGATCCATAAGGACGTTCATCGCCCGAAGACCCTATGAACAACGAAACGGAAGGTCAGTACAACTAAAACAAACAAAGGAGACAACGAAAAACATCAACACAGAAGTCTTACCCTTGCATGACCTAGCATAAGGTCATCAATTATCTGCCTCGAATTCTTGCGTTGGAAGCCCGGAGGAAGTGCAGCCTTTAGAGCTGATTTCATGGCCTCCGACCCAAAGTTGCGTCGCCCGGATTAAGGGGGACCGAACTCGATCCTTCTTGAAAAGTGATCGGAGGTGAAGGATCGGATGCTTGCACTCTCGGGGCGACTCCTTCCTCGGCCGGCATTGATGCTTCAAGTCGGAAGGTTGCAGCTGACTCCGAAACTTGAGCCTGGGAAGTTTTAGCGGGCTCGGGAACATGAGCTCGGGAAGCCTCACGATTAGCTCTGGATATTAACCTTCTTCTCTTCTGAGCTAGAGAAGCTGCAGTTAATGAGGATGGAGCACTCGCCTTCATCTTCGAGCTTGGGACGAAGCCCAATAGCACGTTCTTCTTATACGCCACGGCCTCTTCCTTTGTCAGGTCTGCCGCCATCAAATTCTAAGATGAGAGAATCTGATAGTGAGGACGGATAATTAACTGTAGAAGGCGGCGATACTTGTCCGCAAGCTCATCATTGAATGAAGGCCTCATCCACTTCCTTTTATCTGCAAAGTAAACATAAAAAAGAAGCTAGAGTTAGAAAATCGAAACAAGAAGAGTAAACCAAAGAAAAAGTTACCTAGTTCTGAGTACTCACCTTTCGGATCGGTGTACCGAAGGAAGAGGCTTAGATGATCCTCAAAATCTTCACGCTCCCAGCCTCCCCCTACGAAGAAGTACCACTTCTTCCAGGTTTTGTTGGAAGAGGGTACCGAGGTCGGAGGTCTATACCTTTGATCGAAGCGTATGTAATAAAGTCCCTCCGAACTAAGGTACTTCATATCCATCTGACTACGAATGAGGTCCAGGTCTACCTAGACCCCATTCAGACGACCTAAAACTATAAAGGCCAAAAGTTGCCTCTAACTATTCACATTTAGTTCGGCAGGGCAGATCTTGAAATATGTGAAAAACTCTACTATAAGGGGGTGGAAAGGGAAACGTACACCTATGTCGAACCATTCGAGATAGGCACAGATTTCCCCCCTATTGATGTCGGAAGGGCGATCCGAAGGCCTAGGGACTCTACAGGTAACGTTTTCTGGAAACCTATATTGTTTTCTAATGGCCTTTAACACTCCTTTAGTCATAGCACTCGCCCCCTCCTCCCTTTGCAACCGGCCAGATGGACTGGCCTCCCTATCACCCAATTCTCGAGTAGACTCAGAAGAAGAAGAAGGAATTGAAAAAGGCGAAGAGGAAGAAGAGGGACCCTCACCGCTGACTGTCTCTGATCCTACCCTAACCCTAGTACCGTCGGAACCAGACATGGCTAACAAACGGAATGGGGGAGAATGTGTGGAAGAGAATGAAGAAAGAAATGATAAAGAGATGAGGAATAGAAAATTACCAGCGGGGGAAGAAATCAAGCGAGATGGCCGAAAATCGCTCAAAGTGGCCAGAAATCGCCTGAGAACACTTGGAAAGTATTTGAAAAATTGTAAACTAAAATACGAACAACCGTTCCCACTATTTATAAGAGGCGGTAGAGGCATCATTTAATGCCTCGAGAACTAAACGGCGGTTATGTAATAAATAACCTCGATCATCCAAACGGCAATGTGCATAATAAATACGCTCGAAACGGCTATCGTCCCCTCGAAACACGGAACAATGCATTTAATATCAAGCGTGTAACCCTCGAGATGCGAAGCGGTGCACTAATTATCGAGCGCGTGACCTCTCATAAGCCCTAGCCCGAGTTCTGTACACTTTGTCAGAACTAGGGCTCGGGGGGGAGGGGAGTAGCTGATACGCCGAAATCACGTTAACAAATCAGAAGCCGACACGTTTCTAAATTATATCCTGTGCAAGTCATACACCATCTAGGTACGCCGACATGTAGTCGGTCACAGACCTTGGAAGCATCATACACCTAGGTACCGATATCACTCACCAAAATGCATCAGATTACCGAACAGGTCGTCGCTGTCGTCTTGCCCTACCGACCTCGAAAAGACAGTACAAACGGTGACGTGTGACAGATAAAAAAGCAGTTGATAACAGTAAAGCAGTTGGTGACAGGGAAGCAGTTGGCGACAGTAGGGTAGGTGGTGACGATGAGATTGATAATCATAATCACCACCGTCAGGCGACAGCAAGCCCTTACTTTGGCAGTACCAGCTCCTACCAATTTTGGCAGATAATCAACCTATAAAGGTTAACTTTTGAGGTACGTAAAAAATGGGGACGATGATCCGATTTTCCAAAGATTATTATTGAAAGCACTATCCTTACAATCTATCTAACTTAACCATCGGAGCCCTCCCTGGTGGCATATTGACGATTTTCTTTTTCAAACTTGATACCATCGGAGAGCAGGTTCTTGACGAGTCAAAAAGCTGCAGCTAACAAGTATCTAATTTTACTACACAAAGAAGGGCAGTAGAAAATAGAAAAAAAAAAAAAAAAGGTTCAAAATAAAAGAGAGGGTACTGAAAATAGAAGAGAAGAAAAAAAATTTGAAAAACATAATAAAATGGATAAAATAAATAAAAAAGCAAACTTACTATAAAGCATGCACTTTTTATGTCCTTAGATGTAAAAAGCATGCCTTAACGCGTAGCCTAGCCTAGGCTAGCTTTATATTTTGAGGCTCAAAACTGTTGTCTGCACCTGCCTTAAAATGCTTTCATAAAACACTTAATGAATAGTTGTTTCTTGGGTAAATTACACCTACCTCTCCTAAGGTTTCTGACAATTGCAGAAACCTCCTCTATAATGTTTGAAATAATACTGTCTCCCCTTCTGGTTTCAATGTTAATAACAGATTCCCCCTGCCGTCAATGACTGTTAGTTTGACCTAACAGAGTTTGATGATGTAAGTAGTTTTTTTGTCTAAATGCCAATTTTACCCCTTACAAGTCATGGTTAATTGACAAAACTACCCTCACAAAATTTCCTTTACTCTTCTATCACTTCTCTCTCTCAATTTCTCTACCCTAAATTCTCCATTTCCTCTCTCTGTCAAACCCATTTCCTTACCCTAAATTCTCCATTCCCGCAAACATCTCTCTCTCAATTTCTCTACCCTAACCTCTTTCTTCCTCTCTCATCTCTCTCTCTCAATTTCTCTGCCCTAACCATGCTCCATTATTGGAAGATGGAGCTCCGACGAAGCAACAGAAGCTATCGATATGTCGGAGAGAAATGTTGTTTCATGGAATGCAATTATTTCAGGTTATTCTGATAATGGGTTTCGTGAGAAAGCCTTTTGCCTCTTTAATTTGATGCGAAGAAACACAATAATAACTCTAATAGCAAAGGCCTCTTTAATTTGAATTTGTTATTATTTATTATATATAATGAGGTATCAGAGATTGGATCTGCTTCAGTTATGATCAATCACGGTGGAGCTATTTTATGGTAGTAAAAGTTTTTGAATTATCAAAAAATAAAATAAGAACCTATTAGAAATTATTTGGCTGGGATTTTGTCTCTTTTTTGCGGCAAAACAAAATTAGAATGATACATATGGAATGTGCGAACTTGGTAAAAGATGAAGATATGTCAGAATTGGTTTAGATTATGTCGAAATGTGTTTGGTTTACATAGAATTACAGATTGCAAATCAGTGGAGCAATAATTGGATGCCAAATTGATGGTCTATAGTTATTAAGCATGTCCGGGTGTGAACGGTATACAAGCTGAAGAAATGTTGTTGGTCTATAACATGAACTTCATTAGAGAAATGTGGGTTTTGTTATTATTATTATTTTAAAATAAATCTACCTATAAGTTACTTATTTAGGCTGTGTCGTCGAAACCAAAAGAGAGTGCCTGGGACCGCTTGAGGAGAGTGCCTGGGATCAGTATCTGCTTCGAGAACATCTGTCTTCCTCCACTTTATCCCTTTGCTCCACTTCATCTCTGCTACAACCATTATCGTCGTAACACGCTGAAGCCATCATCGATTTGTTCTTGTTGCAGTTGCAGCAATCGTCATCGCAGAGGAGGAAATTTCTCATTCTCATAGCAGAGGCCTCTCGTGCCCTCCGATCAACAGAAAACACAACAACAAAACAACACCAATCATCGCACCCCTCCGATCATCGCCCCCCACCACTAACAGTGTCAGTTGTTTTCGACAGAGATCGTTCCCCTCAATTTCTTACTGTTCTGAGATGCACATGAGAGAGGAGAGAGAATGTTATGAAGTTCATGTTATAATATTAAAATACACAGGTAATTAGTAATTTTACTAATTCCCTTAACGGAGTTAAGGAGACAAGACTGACAGGGGACAATGTTATTTCAAAAACTAAAGAAAAAATTTCTGCAATTATCAAAAACCTCAAGGGTAAGTGTAATTATCTCTTATTTCTTTGTTTAGGTCATGGTAATGTTCTTTTCTTTCTTTTTTCCTTTTTTGTGTGTCACAGTGTGGGGTTTTTTCTTTTTTGTTTTTTTTTTGGGGGGGGGGGGGGGTTATTAAAGGAAAGTAAAGTAAGTTTTCACTCTTGAAGAATTAAATGAAAGTAAGTTTTAGTTGTGGGTGAAAGTCAATCTATACGTGCAAACATTAGTTGCAAAGCAAAGGGAACATACCAAAACTAGTAGGAATCTGAATGTCTAGTTCAGACATGAAACTTGGCTGAGGAAATTGAAGAGAAAAAACAATCAGAAATATCTTAACACTTAGCTTGAATGCTCATACCTGGATTGATGGTGAAGTCTACATCAGAATTATAACTTAAAACAAAACTCAGAAAATACACAATAAAGGAAGTTGGGAATAGAACAATATTTTGGATGAGATCTTGAAATCTCCCAAGACAAGTGAAAAGTGATAACAAATCTAACTTTGTTGAGCATCACATTCAAGTGAATTCCTTAGTTAATTTCTACCTCGCAACTTCTGCATACAAGTAGTGATAACAAAATTGGAGACAAAAAAAATGATAGATGAGCATCTCTAACCCACCTTCAAACCTTCAAATTTGAAGGTGGGGACGAGAAAATTGGTCTCCAACCCACTTTCATATTTTCTTCGAATTTGAGGATATGAAGATGGTCTTCATTTCTTATTTTCAAATTTGAAGGTCCACTATTCATACACTAATATTTTTACAACACTCCAAACTAATAGTAATAAATTATTTACATAAAAATTTTAAATTAATTTATAAATAACTTTTTTCGATTTAATTATTAATTATTTATTTTGAAATTAATTTTTGTATGGTTAAAAAATTATCAACCTATCACCACCATTAAAGATTTCAATAACAATTAGAAAAAAATACTAAAAAATTCCTAAAATTAATTTTGTCAATACATTTTTTCTATCTAAGAAGTCCAAAAATAAAAAAAAAAATTAATACAAAATAAATAGTCCAATTGTTAACTTCCATCTTAATACCGTTAAAAAATATTATTGATCACACTAAAATGACCTTCAAGATATATTTTAGAAAAAAAATACTAAAAAAATATATATATAATAAATTTTCCAATCACAAAAAATCATAACATATTATAAAGTAAAAATTTATTTTTTAGGCATTTTAAATAAAAAACAAATTATTAAAAAATTTATTATATCTAATATTTAGTATTTTTGAAAATTTATCTCGAAAGTTATTTTAATCTAATCAATAATATTTTTATTTTTTAATGGTATTAAGATAAAAATTAACATTTAGACTTTTTTGTATTAAATTTTTTTTTTTGATAATAAAAATATATCGTGAAACTTTTTAGATTCAAAAAATTATTTTAAGGACCTTTTATGATTTTTTCCTAACAATTAAACTTTTAACATTCCTTGAAAATAAAAATGTAAAATTGCAAGATTTGAAGATTGGTATAGTTGGAGTGAAAATATAAAATCGTGGACACCATCATCATGTTCAAATTTAAAGAAGATGTCAAAATAAAGATGAATTTGAAAGTATTCACTAAATAAAGTATCCCTAAAAGCCCTCAAACCCCCTTCCCCCCCCCCCCCCCCCAAAAAAAAAAAAAACAAAGACAAAAAAAAAAACAAAAAGCAACTAATAGAATTACGGAATAACATCAAAAAATGAATGGACACTCCCAAATCAAATCATGAAAAAAAAAAAAAAAGAAAGCATAACAAGTAACAATTTTTGAAAAAAAATCACTGCTAAGATCCAAATATATACGAACAAGAATCACATAAAATGACAATACAAAGAAGTAAGTACTAAAACTCTTGGATTACCGAGAAACAGAAACATAAATGAAAAATTGAAGTCGTGGAAACACTCGGGGTTAAACTAATATTCAAAGCTTCGGAAAAGAATTCATTTTCCCTTTTCTTTTTCTTTTATTTCGTTTTCACATCAACCCAACAAATCTGACAAAGATGAGATCGTTGAGAATCAAGAAGAAAATAGAGATCAAGAAAGGAATGGAGAGATGATGTTGCACTTTTCTGATTCGTCAAGGCTCTGTTCCCCTGTCGGTAGGAAATCTAGAAAAAAAAAAGGGTGTTAGAGTGCCGTCGAGATGACTCCTGGCGATAGCCACTCCGATGATGAAGTTAGTTGAGACTGGATAAAGACTGATCAAGAGATAATTGATTGTGTCTGAAATGTACCTTAATGGTTGTACTTATAGACTGATTGTCTATCAGAGTGGGTAGGAGTTGGTACCTTAAAATCTGGAATTCATTGTTGCCCGGGGGTGGCAGTTTCATTATTACCACCTGCTTCACTATCCCATATTGCTACCTACTCTACTGTTCTGAGGTTGGTAAGCCGAGATAATGATGACGATGAGGTCGGTACAACCGAGAACTAGTGCTTCCGAGCATGCTGGTCCGACGTTAGATCAGTATAGCTAGTTACTTCATGACCTGCACACAGCAAAGCTAGACACATGTCAAGTTCAGATTAGTCTGCTCATTTTTGGCGTATCAGCTACTCCCCTCCTTAAGCCTTAGTTCTAAGCACGCGTACAAAACTCAGGCTAGGGTTTCTGAAGGATCACGCACACAACAATTAATGTGTTATTTCGTATTCCGAGGGGGCAGGAGCCGCCATGGCATAATTACCACGCGCGTTGTCGTTTCGGCAATCGAGGCCATTATTATTCGGCCGTCATTCAATTTTTGAGACATTAAATGATATCTCTATCGTTTCTTTTAAATAGCGAAGATGGTCATTTGGTTTTCGTTTAGAGTTTTCATATATCCTCAAAGCATTTCTTAGGCGATTTTCAGCATTCCAGCGTGATCTCCAGTTTCTCAGTGCGATCTCTAGCCACCGTCGTCTGACTTTCTTCCCCCGGGAAAGTCGGTAATTTCTCATCCTTTCTTGCTTTGATCGCTCCCTTCTTCTTCTTATATATCTTTCCTTCATTCTCTATTTCTTACGATGTTGGACTCCAACACTCACTCCGTCAGTAGGGAGGTTAGAGAAAATGTAGAAATGGGTAGTGATAGGGCTTCTTCTTCTTCTAGGTCCAGTCAAGAGTCTAGTAGTAAGTTTGATGTGGTGCTTGTGCAAGCCTACCTCGAATCTAAGAATAAGGAGGTCAGCACCTCTAGCCGATCTCAATGAAAGGAGAGGGAGAGTGCTATTACTGAAGAGGTATTGAAGACCCTTAGGAAACAATATAAGTTCTCAAAAAATGTTTCATGTAGGGTTCCAAAGAAATCTGATCGCCCCTCAGACATCGAACAAGGGGAGATCTGCGTTTATCTCGAGTGGTTCGAGATCAGCGTGCGATTTCCCCTGCATTCCCTCCTCAACGATTTTTTTTGTTGGTTCAAGATTTGCCCTACCGAGCTGAATATCAACAGCTGGAGGCAGCTCATGACATTCCTAGTATTAGGTCATAAGAATGGGGTAGTGGTAGACCTGAACCTTATCTAGAGTAACATGGACATTGAAGTACCTCAGGTCTGAGAGGCTTTACTACATGTCCTTTGATAAGCGCTTTAGGCCCCTGACCTCTGTACCCACTTCCAACAAAACATGGAAGAAGTGGTACTTCTTTGTTGGAGGAGGCTGGGAGCACAAAGATTTTGAAGACCAGTTGAGTCTCTTCCCTCGATACACCGGCTTCAAGGGTGAGACTTCAGACCTAAAATGGTTCATTTTTCTTCGTCCCTTTCTTCCATTGACTGACTTGCCTTTATCTTTTGTTTTTCATGTTGTTTTGCATATAAGAAAGCTTGAAAGAGGCCGACTTTTACCCCAGAGCTACAGGAGAAGTATCAGCGTTTGATGTAGCCCCTCCATCGACCTCACGATCAGATCCTATCTTCGCAGAATCTGATAGAGGTTAACTTAGTAAAGAATAGGGCTGTCGCGCTGAAGAAGTCGATGTTGTCCGGCTATATTCCGAGCACGAAGAAGAAGGTCGATGGCTTATCCTCTTCTGCTGCTGTTCCCCCTACCTAGAAGAAAAAGAGGGCTGACATTGGGGGGTCTAAAACTGCTCCTGCACCCCCTCCAGAGGTAATCATGAAACCCCCCTCTCAGGAGCCCCTCCCTCCTTTATCTTCAGGAGTTGGTTTGGTACAGACCAGTATGGGAGGTCGTGGTTCCGACCTTGCCAGAGTAGTCCTCGGGGAAAGGAAGCTGTGAGGCTAGCTTTTGAGCGGTCGTGATCTGCATCTTTCGAGGGTCTAAACCTGTGACAGATAGCCCTTGACCTCATG
Source organism: Nyssa sinensis (assembly GCA_008638375.1). Classification (NCBI taxonomy): domain Eukaryota; kingdom Viridiplantae; phylum Streptophyta; class Magnoliopsida; order Cornales; family Nyssaceae; genus Nyssa; species Nyssa sinensis. The sequence goes on from CM018047.1 coordinate 13,518,435, forward strand.
GTAGGTCATACTCACGTAAATGTTGTTCCCGAAAAAGAGAGAGATTTTTTCTTTTTTTACTAACTCTTCCGTTCTCGCTTGCAAGCTACCCAAGCGATGGCAGCCATTTTGGATCACCATGATGACACCGAAAGGGTGAATCGTCTTCAGGCCGACCTGGATGCCTTCCGATCTGTCATTCACTCTCTTGAAGAGAAGTACAATTCTATCGAAGGGAAGTATAAGGAAGCAATGGATGTAGTAAGTGTTCTTTAGGCTCAGAGGAACAAATATGTTCTTCGCCTAGAAGTGATGAGGAAGGAGTTCGTGGAGGCAGAGGCTGCGGCAACTCGGAATCTGTCATCCAGCATTGAGGTGGCCCGAGCAGTGGCTAAGAAGGAGACCGAAAGGGAGCTGTTGGATGAGGTGAATAGGTTGGGACGTGAGTTTGTAGATAGTAGATACCTTCTCTTTAGGAAGAGGATCCAAAAGCTCTATCCTGACCTGAACATCTTCTGGGTGGATGACGTGGAGGTGGAAAATTCAAAGCCAACCTCTCCCGAGCCTACCCTAGTCTAGCCAGCTGAGGGTACCGTTGTTGAGGACGCAGTGCCTATCTCTGCAGTTCCCCCAATTACTTTAGATTAGGTTATTATTATTTTTATTATTATTTTTTTTTTGTAACCTTCAGCCCTTTCGGGCTTTTATTAATGAAAAACAATTTTTCTTAATTGCTTGTTTTCTATAAATGGTTCTTGTATCGTGTAGACCTGAAATACTTGTAATTAACAAGATAATAAATGATATTCCAGACCTAAAAGCATTAACCCGCAGTCGGGGATCCAGAAGTAAAACACTTGTACTAACAAGATAATAAATGATACTTCATACCTGAAAGCATTAACCCGCAGTCGGGGGTCTAGAAGTAAAACACTTGTAATAACAAAATAATTAATAATACTTCAGCCCTGAAGATACTTGAAAATAACAGAAATAACTAAAATGTCTCAGGCTTGAGAATGGGCCAAATCTGAAGGTCTAAGAATTAGATTGGGACCATGCCTATGGCACTTGTGGTGGATACAAGGCTCATAGGAATCTCTTGAGATAAACCAGATATGGAGATCTGCACAGTAATTTGACACCATGCCTACAACACTTGTGCTGGTAGGAGTCTTTTGAGATGGACAAGATCTGGAGATCTGTGCATTAATTTGAGACCATGCCTACAACACTTGTGCTGGTAGGAGTCTTTTGAGATGGACCAGATCTGGAGATCTGTGCATTAATTTGAGACCATGCCTACAGCACTTGTGCTGGTAGGAGTCTTTCGAGATGGACTAGATCTGGAGATCTATGCATTAATTTGAGACCATGCCTACAACACTTGTGTTGGTAGGAGTCTATCGAGATGGACTAGATATGGAGATCTGTGCATTAATTTGAGACTATGCCTACAACACTTGTGCTGGTAGGAGTCTTTTGAGATGGACCATATATGGAGATCTATGCATTAATTTGAAAATACTTTTCAAAAGGAAGATGAGTTTTATTGATAATATTTTCTCAGGTGCTCGATATTCCAGAGCCTATTAATGGTCTTACCAGACATATCCTCTAGCCAATAGGTCATGGGCCTGACAATTTTGTAGGGCCCCTCTCAATTTGCAGATAACTTCCCCATGGTGGGATCCTTGGTATTGGGAAAAACCCTTCTTAGGACAAGGTCGCCGAGCTGGAAATTTAGAGGCTTCACATTCTGATTAAATCTCTTGGCCACCCTACGTCGATACTCCTCAGCCTTGATACCAGCCTGCTCTCTTCTCTCTTCTAGCTGGTCGAGATTTTCTACCAATTGGTGATCATTGGTCTATTGGTTGAAGGATTCCGACCTTAGTGTAGTCATACCAATCTCGACCAGAATGACCGCTTTAGTACCGTATGCAAGTGAGAATGGAGTTTCAGCGGTTGGTATCCTTCTTGTGGTTCGGTATGCCTAGAGCACTGACGGAAGCTCATCGACCCACTTCCTTTGGCTTGCTCCAATCTCTTTTAACGGCATCGAGGATCGTATGGTTGGTGACCTCGACTTACCCATTAGCCTAGGGGTGCCCTGGCGAGGAGAAATGGTGGCTAATATGCAAGTCACTACAAAAAATTTCGAATATCTTCCCGACGAATTGGGTGTCGTTGTCAGAGATGATAACACAAGGTATACCGAATCTGCAGATTATGTTTTTTCACGTGAAATTTTTCACCTCTGCTTCGGTAATGTGAGTCAGAGGTTCCGCTTCTGCCCACTTGGAAAAGTAATCGATGGCAACGAGCAAATATCTTCTGTTCTGGGGGCCTTTGGCAGCGGCCCTATAATGTCCATCCCCCATTAGGCGAAGGGCCATGGACTGGTAATGGGGGTGAGCTCATGGTGTGGTTGATGCTGATATGAGGTGAAACATTGACATTTATCGCACCTCTTTACATACTCCTTGGCGTGTTTGAGCATGCCGGACCAATAATAGTCCTGAGTCAAAGCTTAATGGGCGATGGTCCTACCACCGTTGTGATTCCCACATATCCCTTCATAAATTTCGGCTAGGACATATTCAAACTCTTTGGGGATAAGCATCTCAGGAGAGGCTACGTATATGACCTGCAGTAGAGCTTCCCGTTTATGATAAGGTATTGTGCTGCTCTGATTCGTATATTTTGAGCTTGGTTCTTGTCCTCTGGAAGCTATCTATCTTTCAGGTACAAGAGGATAGGTGTCCTCTAGTCTTGATTTTGTTCTGAGGGGTGCGTGGACTGAACTTCTTCGGTACTTGGCGTAGCTTGGAAAGAGATACCCACTTCTGAATCCCCATCAGGTTTGAGGTAAGAGGCCATGTTTGCTAAGGCATCGGCTCCGGCGTTCTAACCTCTCTCGATCTTATGGATAGTGAACTCCGAAAAAGATTTCTTCAGCGAATTCACCAATTCTGCATATCTGATCATTCTGTCATCTTTGGCGGTGAACTCCCCTAGGACCTGGCTCACTACTAGTTGGGAATCGAAGAATGCCTCGAGACTATGAGCATTGTATTCCAGAGCCAACCTCATTCCGAGGATTAGTGCTTCATACTCAGTTTTGTTATTTGAAGCCTTGAACCCCAGGGTAACCACCTTTTGTATTGCAATCCCGTCTGGAGATCGAAGTACAATGCCCACTCCAGAACCTTTGTCAGTAGACGAACCGTTAGCGTATAGCTGCCCGTCGTTGTACCGGCATCGATCCTGGGCTCATCGTGCAGCGATGGAGTGAACTCTATGATGAAATCTGCTAGGGCTTGGCCTTTAATGGAGGTTCAACGTACATAGGATATGTCGAACTCCCCCAGTTGCACAGACCACTTGACCAGCTACCCTAAGACGTCGGGCTTATGCAAAATGGCTTTTAGAGGGTAAGACGTTGGGATCACAATAAGGTGTGCTTGAAAATAAGGCCTAAGCTTCCGAGCAGATATTATTAGGGCGAACGCCAGCTTTTATACCTCTGGATACCTCTTCTCTGTATCCAGGAGTGCTCTGCTAACATAGAATACCGGCTTCTGAGTCCCCCTCTCTTCTTGGACAAGCGCCGAGCTCACCGCGTTCTCTAACACTGCGAGATATAGAAAAAGCTTATCCCCTTGTATAAGTTTGGACAAGAGCTCGGGGGACGCTATATATTGCTTCAGTTCTTGGAAGGCTTTTTCGCAGTTAGAGGTCCATTCAAGGGTCTTGTTCCCCTTCAAGGCTTTGAAGAACGGGAGCAATGATCAGTGGACCTGGAAATGAATTTATTCAAAGCTGCGGTCCTACCATGCAATGCTTGGACGTCTTTCTTTGACCTCAATGGCTCTAGTTCCGTCAATGCTTTAATTTGTGAGGGGTCTGCCTCAATCCCCTTTTGTGAAATCAGGAAACCAAGGAATTTCCCCTTAGTGACCCCAAAGGTACACTTTGCAGGGTTCAACTTCATATTGTGCTGCTTTAATACGTTGAAGGTATACCTTAGATGCTGGATATGTTCATTCTTCTTCTGGATCTTGACCAACATATCGTCTATGTAGACCTCCATCGTGCTACCTATTAGGGGTATGAACATCCTATTCACCAACCGTTGATACATGGCACCGACATTCTTCAGTCCAAACGGCATCACCCTGTAGCAGTAGAGACCTCGTTCAAAGATGAAGGATGTCTTTTCCTGATCTAGGAGATACATCTGGATCTGGTTGTATCCGGAATATGCGTCCATGAAACTCATTAGCTCATGACCTGCAGTCGCGTCAACCAGCTGGTCGATTCTTGGGAGGGGAAAACTATCCTTAGGGCATGCCTTATTGAGATCGGTATAATCGACGCAGACTCGCCATTTGCCATTCTTTTTCTTGGCAATGATGGTGTTGGCGAGCCATTCCGGGTAAAACACTTCCTTAATTATTTTGGTGTCCAACAGCCTTTGGCCCTCATCGTTAATGATTTTGTACCGCTCGGGAGCGAAGGTTCTTCTCCTCTATCTCACCGGAGGATGGTTCGGATTGGTTATCAGTTTATGGGAAATGAGAACGAGATCTATTCCCTTCATATCCTTAGTTTCCTAGGCAAAAACGGATAGATTATCCTTCAGGAACTCAATGATCTCCTTTCGCTCCGATAGAGACAAGTCTGTGCCTAGTTGTAAGTTACTCCCACCTCCTTCAGAACTTACCAATACCTTAACGGGCTCCTATATTGGTGTTTCCAAGCTCTCTCTCCCTCTAAGGCATAGTGGCTCATCGATCTCGGAAGGGAATTCTATAATCTTATGAAGTTCAGAAGGTGTAGGACGTTGGTCCCCCCGAGGTATCTGTAATTGCTATTTCGATGCCTTTTCTTTTAATGACACGGTGTGGCATTCCCGAGCTGTTGGCTGGCAGCCTCTGATGGTGCAGACCTTATCATCCTAGACGTATTTTAGACACTGATGGAGATTTGAAGTGACCGCCCCTATCTGGTAGAGCCATGGCCTTCTAATGATGATGTTGTAGGGAGATCTGGAGTCCACGACCATATACTCCAAGATCAACGTCTTCTGAGCGTCCCCTTCTCCTACTATGGTCGGTAGATTAATCCTGCCTATCGATATGCTCAGGCTCCCATCAAATCCTGCCATTACGGCGGTGGTGGCCTTGAGGTCGCCATTGCTGAACTTCATGTGTCGGAATGGTTCATAAAACAGCATGTTGGTAGAACTCTCTGTGTCCACCAACACCCTTCTAATTTTGAAATTTGCTACTTTAAGCGAGATAACGAGGGCGTCATTGTGGGAGAAATGCACCCCAACAAGGTCCAGCTCAGAAAACTAGATATATGGCAAAGGCTTCGGCCTCTTCTCAATCGTGGAGATCTGAAGGATACTTGGTTCTGCCTTTGCCTCTTGAATATAGCTCTTCCTCGTCCGATTGGACATCCTAGCTAACGAGCTATAGGCATAGAGGATGAAAATGATCTAATTATTTTGGCACGATTGCTTGTTCCGATCCTCTCCTTGTTCAAGCCTTCGGTCTTGTCTCTTCTGTTGTGGCCTTTTGTTTCGAGGATTTTACCTTCCATCTCGTTGGATAAACTCCCTCAGACGTCCCCGCTAGATCAGCTGTTCAATCTCTTGTTTGAGGATCCTACACTCCGCGGTAGTGTGTTTGTGATCCCTGTGGAAATTGTAGTACTTTCTTCGATCTCTGGTGTCCGGACTGCTTTTCAAAGACTCTGGCCACCTCAAATTTTCACGTGTTCGAACCTGTTAGAAGATGTGGGTGAGGGATGCATTCAAAGGTATGAGTGCCCCGAATTTTCTAGAATTAGGATTATTTTGAGTTCGAGGTGCCATCCTCTTGTTCGGACTCCTTTGCCTTTTAGAGGTGCTGCCGGGGTCTCGTTTCTGGGTGTTGTCATCCTTCTGAGCGTTATCATCCTTCTGAGCTTGCTCCTTGGCTTTTCAGAAGGATGTCCTTGTATCCTCCAGATTTATATCCTTCCGTGCCTGCTCTATGAGCGACGCCATGTCTACAGGAGGATTCTTTGTTAGGGAATCATGGAATCGCCCGATCCCCAGTCCTGCGTGGAGGGTTGCTACTAAGAAACTCGGACTACAGTCTGTAACCTCCGTGAGTTCGGAGTTGAATCGAGCAATGTACTCCCGAAGTGATTCCCCATTTTACTGCTTTATTGACAAGAGAAACTTAGGGCCCTTTTTGAGTCTTCTGCTGGTTAGAAACCAATCAAGGAGCTGTCTACTCAGCTCATAAAAATTTGGGACTGACTCTTGTGGGAGACTGTGGAACTACCTCAGAGCGATGCCTTTGAGACTTGTTATGAAGGTACGGCACACGAAGGCGTCAGTAGCCCCATGTAGGGCCATCGTGTGTTGATAATGGGAGAGATGGTCCCCAGGGTCTTCTGACTCATTATACGGGGTGAACTTGGGGACAATGAATTCCCGTGGGCGTTCCTCTACCATTACAGCTGAGGTGAATGGAGTGGTGAACCTTCCGAGCAGCTTCGTCAGCTTATCCTGTTTGGGAGGGAGGTTGTCCCCCTTGGTGAGGGCTGCTTGTCTAACTAAATCCGCTACCTCTTCCGCCCTTAGAGGTACTCTAGATGGGGCTGGCTGATGCTGCCCTAGTATAATGGTATCTGGTCCTATTCACAAAGGGTGCTCTTGCCCCGTGATGGTATGATGTTGTTACCCCCATAATAGAGGAGCTGACGTCTGGGGCCACTGAATGTCTGGAGGCACTGGGTCTGCCCTTGAATTCACAGGACTCAAGACCCTTGTCCTGCTATAGTGATGGACGGTAGGACGAGGATTCGGCATTCCTCTCTCAAGGACGCGCGATGGCTGGGGGTCACCTCCGGCATGAACGGAGCCTTGGGGATGTGGCAATGTGCATTGGGATCCCCCTCATTATAAAGTTCGTAACCTCCGTCCAGGATAGAAGGGAGCTGAATCCCTCCGTCAAGCATGCCTAATGGAGGATGTGTGTGGCAGCTTTGCAGGTTCTGAGTTAGAGCGGCTAGAGTTTGGGATATGGCAAGGAGTTGCTCTTGCATTAGATCAGACTGTCGTCGAATCTGATCAAGTTGTTGTTGTACATGATCGAGGGTTTCCCCCTCTTCATTCTCGGTCGAACGTTGGTTTTGGGAAACTAGCCTTGGATGAAGATTTGGAGCCATAACGAAGAAGGTGCTTTTGAGATAACGGAATTAGCAAGAACGATTGTTGTTCCCACAGATGGCGCCAAGATGATGCTGCACTTTTTTGATTCGTCAAGGCTCTGTTCCCCTGTCGATATGAAATCTGAAAAGAAAAGGAGTTAGAGTACCGTCGGGATGGCTTCGGCGGTAGCCACTCCGATGATGAAGTTAGTTGAGAGTGAATAAAGACTAGTCAACAGATAATTAATTGTGTCTGAAATGTACCTTAATGGTTGTACTTATAGACTGATTGTTTGCCACAGTGGGTAAGAGTTGATACCGTAAAATCTAGGATTCATTGTTGCCCGAGGGTGGTAGTCTCATTATTACCACCTACTTCACTGTCCCATATTGTTACCTGTTCCACTGTTCCGAGGTCAGTAAGCCAAGATGATGATGACGACGACGAGGTCGGTACAACCAAGAACTAGTGTTTCCGAGCATGCTGGTCCGACGTCAGATCAATATAGTTAGTTACTTCATGACCTGCACACAGAAAAGTTAGACACGTGTCAAGTTCAGATTAGTCCGCTCATTTTTGGCGTATCAAGAGAGTACCTGATCTGAAGGTTAGGGTTTCAAGACCGTGGACGATGAAACCCTAAGTCGGATAAGTCCGAGCAGATGAAGTCTGTGAAATAAGAAAGTGACGAGATAGATAAAAAAATAAAATAACAAGGGCCTTCGTCGGTTACACACTGTACAAGGTAGACAGAAATGTGTTATAGTCGATCAGAAAGGATCCTACGTGGTTCACATGCACGGACGATGTTATACCTTGCGATCGGCGCGAACGAACTGTACAGGTGTTCACTTCTTCGAGCGACTAGGCTGAAGGCTGTTTTGCAGGCGCAAGCACTACAACAAACTGCACTATTAGCGACGCACGCGTGCGTCGCTAATAGTGCAATTGTGCGTCGCTAAAGGTCTTTAGCGACGCACAAACGTGCGTCGCTAAGGCGTCACAAAAAGTGCCGTCGCTAATACTATTAGCGACGCACAAAACCATAGGCGTCGCTAAAAGTGACTATTAGCAACGCACAGCGAGCGTCGCTAATAATTGGACGTGTCCGTCGCCAATAATTCCCAATGGCGTACTGTGCGTCGCTAAAAATCAGTATTAGCGACGCACACTGTGCGTCGCTAAAAGTCAGTATTAGCGACGCACAACCTGGGCGTCGCTAATTCTCACTTTTAACGACGCACAGTGTGCGTCGCTAATACTGATTTTTGGCATAATGTTCAGACTTTTAGCGACGCACACTGTGCGTCGTTAAAAGTCAGTATTAGCGACGCACAACCTGGGCGTCGCTAATTCTCACTTTTAGCGACGCACACACTGTGCGTCGCTAATACTGATTTTTTTTTTTTTTCAACCAGATCTGCTTTGTTTTAATATTGTTTTGTTCCTGTTTAAACCTGTATCAATCGTCCATCCTGATATACAATAAAATCCAAGCATTCTGAAATGAATATTTTAAAGCAGAAAAATACATTCATATATATATTAAACTAATTATGTACAATTGTAACAGTACCATTCATCACTAAATAGAACAATTAAAAATTGTCTCCAAAATGTTACTACAAATGTCCATGAAAATAAAAAATAAAAATAACAAGTTCCGATGCAAAACATAAAGATGGCGGCACGACAATAATCCCCGATCAATCTGAAATAAAGATCAAACGACATATATTAGAACAATTATTAAATATATATTTTATCATTTGTGAGGTGTGTGAGGTGGTTTCGATGCAGTTAGGCCGATATCCGGCATTTTGGTCTGTCAAAACCCCAAAATGGGCCTTTTTAAGGCTGAAACTTGCATAAGTTTCAAACGGGGCATCGGAACCGAGTGTCGTAAGTTCGTGCAAGTCTATTTTATCATTTTTGAGGTGTGTGAGGTGGTTTCGGTGTAGTTAGGCCGATATCCGACATTTTGGTCTGTCAAAACCCCAAAATAGGCCTTTTTGAGGCTGAAACTTGCATAAGTTTCAAACGGGGCATCGGAACCGAGTGTCGTAAGTTCGTACAAGTCTATTTTATCATTTATGAGGTGTGTGAGGTGGTTTCGGTGCAGTTAGGCCGATATCCGGCATTTTGGTCTGTCAAAACCCCAAAATGGGCCTTTTTTAGGCTGAAACTTGCATAAGTTTCAAACGGGGCATTGGAACCGAGTGTTGTAAGTTCATGCAAGTCTATTTTATCATTTATGAGGTGTGTGAGGTGGTTTTGATGCAGTTAGGCCGATATCCGGCATTTTGGTCTGTCAAAACCCCAAAATGGGCCTTTTTGAGGCTGAAACTTGCATAAGTGTCAAACGGGGCATCGGAACCGAGTGTCGTAAGTTCGTGCAAGTCTATTTTATCATTTGTGAGGTGTGTGAGGTGGTTTCGGTGCAGTTAGGCCGATATCCGACATTTTGGTCTGTCAAAACCCCAAAATGGGCCTTTTTGAGGCTGAAACTTGCATAAGTTTCAAACGGGGCATCGGAACCGAGTGTCGTAAGTTCGTACAAGTCTATTTTATCATTTATGAGGTGTGTGAGGTGGTTTCGGTGTAGTTAGGCCGATATCCGACATTTTGGTCTGTCAATGGGCCTTTTTAAGGCTGAAACTTGCATAAGTTTCAAACCGGGCATCGGAACCGAGTGTCGTAAGTTCGTGCAAGTCTATTTTATCATTTGTGAGGTGTGTGAGGTGGTTTCGGTGTAGTTAGGCCGATATCCGACATTTTGGTCTGTCAAAACCCCAAAATGGGCCTTTTTGAGGCTGAAACTTGCATAAGTTTCAAACGGGGCATCGGAACCGAGTGTCGTAAGTTCGTACAAGTCTATTTTATCATTTATGAGGTGTGTGAGGTGGTTTCGGTGCAGTTAGGCCGATATCCAGCATTTTGGTCTGTCAAAACCCCAAAATGGGCCTTTTTTAGGCTGAAACTTGCATAAGTTTCAAACGGGGCATTGGAACCGAGTGTCGTAAGTTCATGCAAGTCTATTTTATCATGTATGAGGTGTGTGAGGTGGTTTTGATGCAGTTAGGCCGATATCCGGCATTTTGGTCTGTCAAAACCCCAAAATGGGCCTTTTTGAGGCTGAAACTTGCATAAGTGTCAAACGGGGCATCGAAACCGAGTGTCGTAAGTTCGTGCAAGTCTATTTTATCATTTGTGAGGTGTGTGAGGTGGTTTTGGTGCAGTTAGGCCGATATCCGACATTTTGGTCTGTCAAAACCCCAAAATGGGCCTTTTTGAGGCTGAAACTTGCATAAGTTTCAAACGGGGCATCGAAACCGAGTGTCGTAAGTTCGTACAAGTCTATTTTATCATTTATGAGGTGTGTGAGGTGGTTTCAGTGCAGTTAGGCCGATATCCGACATTTTGGTCTATCAATGGGCCTTTTTAAGGCTGAAACTTGCATAAGTTTCAAACCGGGCATCGGAACCGAGTGTCGTAAGTTCGTGCAAGTCTATTTTATCATTTGTGAGGTGGTTTCGGTGCAGTTGAGCCGATATCCGACATTTTGGTCTGTCAAAACCCCAAAATGGGCCTTTTTGAGGCTGAAACTTGCATAAGTTTCAAACGGGGCATCGGCACCGAGTGTCGTAAGTTCGTACAAGTCTATTTTATCATTTATGAGGTGTGTGAGGTGGTTTCGGTGCAGTTAGGCCGATATCCGACATTTTGGTCTGTTAATGGGCCTTTTTAAGGCTGAAACTTGCATAAGTTTCAAACCGGGCATCGAAACCGAGTGTTGTAAGTTCGTTCAAGTCTATTTTATCATTTGTGAGGTGTGTGAGGTGGTTTCGGTGCAGTTAGGCCGATATCCGACATTTTGGTCTGTCAAAACCCCAAAATGGGCCTTTTTGAGGCTGAAACTTGCATAAGTTTCAAACGGGGCATCGGAACCGAGTGTCGTAAGTTCGTACAAGTCTATTTTATCATTTATGAGGTGTGTGAGGTGGTTTCGGTGCAGTTAGGCCGATATCCGACATTTTGGTCTGTCAATGGGCCTTTTTAAGGCTGAAACTTGCATAAGTTTCAAACCGGGCATCGGAACCGAGTGTCGTAAGTTCGTGCAAGTCTATTTTATCATTTGTGAGGTGTGTGAGGTGGTTTTGGTGCAGTTAGGCCGATATCCGACATTTTGGTACGTCAAAACCCCAAAATGGGCCTTTTTGAGGCTGAAACTTGCATAAGTTTTAAACGGGGCATCGGAACCGAGTGTCGTAAGTTCGTACAAGTCTATTTTATCATTTATGAGGTGTGTGAGGTGGTTTCGGTGCAGTTAGGCCGATATCCGGCATTTTGGTCTATCAAAACCCCAAAATGGGCCTTTTTGAGGCTGAAACTTGCATAAGTTTCAAACGAGGCATCGGAACCGAGTGTCGTAAGTTCGTGCAAGTCTATTTTATCATTTATGAGGTGTGTGAGGTGGTTTCGATGCAGTTAGGCCGATATACGGCATTTTGGTCTGTCAAAACCCCAAAATGGGCCTTTTTGGAGCTGAAACTTGCATAAGTTTCAAACCGGGCATCAGAACCGAGTTCTGTAAGTTCGTGCAAGTCTATTTTATCATTTGTGAGGTGTGTGAGGTGGTTTCGGTGCAGTTAGGCCGATATCCGGCATTTTGGTCTGTCAAAACCCCAAAATGGGCCTTTTTGAGGCTGAAACTTGCATAAGTTTCAAACCGGGCATCGGAACCGAGTTCTGTAAGTTCGTGCAAGTCTATTTTATCATTTTTGAGGTGTGTGATGTGGTTTCGGTGCATTTTCTATAAATAATAAATCCACGAAAGTATATAATTTTAAAAACTTACCAAGGTTGTGAAGAGTCACGCTGTTGGCTGATCATCGTCTGCAAAAGAGTCTGTATCTCGGCATATCGCTCCTCGAGGCTATCTAGTCTCTGACGCAGCACTACATTCTCTTGTTGAACTGCTGCCGTAGCTGAGTGTGCCCTAGCATCACTCTCAAAGGATGATGTCGTCGGTGCCATCCCAGTCCCTAGGCCACGCACATAGCCACGCCTCTTGCCCAGAATAGTCTCCCGTATCTGGTCATCGGTCGGCGGATCCTGACCCTCAGGTGTCGGCTGATCACGCAGCCGGACCATCTCTTCCTATAAAGACATAAATATATGTTACTACTTTTATAACTTTAGATTAATATTAAATTAGTAATACTGTAGCAAGTTACATAAAAACTTACATAAATCCGCTGTGCTTCAGGCCTAGCCCAACCCTTATTGGGGTTGTAGTGCGTCCTGTGCCACAAATCAATGGGGCTGGGTGGTGCACCGGTGTCCTGGTCTCGCTGGAGCAAATAAATAGTAGCTTATGAAGAGTGATTTCATGATTAGATTATACAATAAGAACTTGATACATTTATTAACTTACCATATCATGCCTATACTGTACAAAAGAACGTGATCCACCACAGTGGGTCACCTTCTGCTTGCTTCTACTCTCGCTATTCTTCCTGCTTAGTTCCTACACTTGGCCAAAACAAAGAAGGTTAGTATAAATGATACTGATTTAAATTAGACAACAAAAGTAATTTGAACAATTTTTACCTGGAATGTATCACTTGCGAACCGGTCGCACAGTAACATCCAATCCTCCACCGTCACCCCCTTGTAGGGTCTGTCACGGGGCTCTCTACCGGCTGCCACCTCCGCCTCGTAGTGCATGTGCAGACAGTGTCGATAGTCCCTGAAACGGACTCCTAGGTAACGATCGACAACCCTCGCTACGTGAGGTAGGTGGAAATCGATGTCAAACTTCTCCTGTAAAGCATGTCATTGTCAAAACATTACGGCATTAGAAATGTTAAAATTTAGTTCAACACAATAATAAAAGACATACCAGGATCTGCTCATGAATAGCCTGTAGATCCTCCTGAGTGACGTGACTCCAGTCAGTAATATGGAGTGGGGCGCGTAGTCGGCAAATGATGCCGACCTCTGTGATGAACTGCTGTGCCCACCCACCAACGGGCTTCAGCAAGCCCTCAGGTAGCTCAATTCGGAGTCGCGCACCCCCTGCTGCCTCCATCTGTGTCTGCAAACTCTGATTCTTCGACCTACCACGCCCTCGTCTAGCACTGGTGGTGGCCGAAGCTTTAGAAACAATAAAATAGAAACAATTAGTACCATATTTATATAAGCATTAATACAAAATGGAACTATCCATACCATCAATGGCAGGATCGGTCGATCCTCCAGAGGAAGGGGAAGGGGTCGATGGGTCCACCGGGGCTGCGCGTCTACGTGATCCTGATCCAACCATATCTAAAACAAAAGTTTAAAAGTAAATTCCATTACATCATAAAAATTAAAATCCATTACAACATAAAATTGAATATCCATTACATCATAAAATTGAATATCCATTACACTTGATCTTACCACATGTAACACCTATTACAATTATTCATCTGAGTTTGTATCATTATCTGTCCTCTTTTTTAAGATACCTAGTTTATGTACTGACACTCCCAATTTTAGTAAAGCTTAAACTAATAGGATGACCATTGGAAATGGTTTTTGAAAAAAAAAAATAGAAAGAGAAAACCAATAAGATATTTTTTATATAGAATTTGTAATCTAAAAGGGGTCAGAAACAAGAAATTTAAGAGAGATAGCATTTCAACAAGGTCATAGAAATTGTATACAGTCAAAAGCTAAAAAATCAAGTTTTGTTTCGTTTGTATTGTTACAAAATCAAAACAGGCACATTCAAAGCACTACCTGAAAGCTTGAAACTTATTCTAAAAAAATAGAGCCCAAAGCACAAAGAATCAAAGTAGGAACTGATCTCTGCAGTTCGGATGACCTTCAAAAGCTGCCTAAATCTTTTGGAAATGTACCTATCAAATAAAGATTAAGCAAAGACATGAGTTGATTTTGAGGATTGATCATTACAAAATCAAATAAATTCGGACGGTCCAAGCAAAATCCTATAATTTTAAATTTATTTAATTTATTTTTATTGTATTGAGAGATGCACTCTATAATCTACAAGAGAACAACTGTTCTGCAAAATCTCACTGGACCAAAAATAATAAATAATTTTAACTGAAAACTACTGTCCTCCTCAAATATATGATCAACAAAATCGAAATATGTTTATGTAAATTTGAATTATTACGCGACAATGCATCTTTTAATAATATTTCATCAAAAAATATGAACTATAACACAAATAGCTTAACATCAATGAAAAGCATGGTGTGTAGTCCCATTAAGAATTTTCCAACAAAAAAAAAATCAAGAAATGATTTCACTTTCACTCATGCACTAATGACTCCAATTTCTATACCTGCATAAGTTAGAAGTTGAATCATATGTTACATGCACACTCAATTTTCTTCCTCCTATTGCTGTACTCAAAAATAAAAATAAAATTTAGAAATGTAGTTAATTTAAAAAAGAATCCTATGTCCTATAAAGAAGAGTGAAAGTTAAACACAAAATTTTTCAATTGGGAAAGGTCATGTGTGGCCAATGAGTCACTTAAGGTAGTTCTTGTTAGCCTAAAGCTGAGTCTTGGAATCTCCAATGCATTATAATTTAAGGATACATTATTTGCAAGAAAAATAAATGGATAAGATAAAAGTTCTTCATTTTTTAGGAGTTTTTAAATAGGCATTTTAATGGGTAAAAGATAAAATCTTCCTCCAATAAATAAAAAGGGTTCGAATTTTTGGTTTCTCTATCTACCTCTCTCATTCTTCCATCCATTAAAGAAATGATGTTTGATTTCATAGTTTATTTTATTATTATTATTTGTTTTTTGATATAATGATAGAAAACCAAATAAGAGTCTACTTAATTGTTATATGTATGTACTGAATGTTAAACTTAAATCATATCTATAATAAGAAAGAACTTTCTTGAATGAGACATCGGTCACATATTTCATTTTATTATTTATTTTCTTGTTTTGTAGTATGTTTTGATTTTATATGAAAAAAATTGGAAGTGAAAGCAATGAATCAAGGGCATCGTGTTATTGCTTAACAAATCCATTTCAAAAAAAAGTCAATTGAGATATAGGAGTAGAATAATGTGATAAAAATTGAGAAAAAAAAAATTAATTAAGGACAAAATCAAATAAAATCAAATAAATGAAACTGGGGAAAAGAAAGTCATACCATAAATACATTCATAATGGCAGAACAAATAGGGAGACCAAAGAAAACAAAACAGCTAAAGGAAACACGCAACAGATGCATCCATTGCACTGCTTTGAGGCTAAAGGAAACTCTCTCTCTCTCTCTCTCTCTCTCCCTCCATCCAACAGTCACAAATACTAAACCAGAAAACACCATTGTACTGCTGTCACAATCAATAATAAATATTTTTATTTTTTATTTTAATATCATTTGTAACATTTGAATATAATTCTCTAAAAAAAGTCATTTAATCACATTTTTTTACTTTTCAAAGAGTGAGTTTTATTATCTAACCAATTCGTTGCTAAATTAATTTCATGATAAATATAATTAAAAGAAACCTCTAAATATTTATTATTAATAATCTTGACACAATCTTTTAGAATATTATAGATCTTTCATGAATAATTATGCTTTTTTAATAAATTATTAATAATAATCTAAGAAATCCACCTTATAAATCTAACTATTTTACCTTTTTCTAATTTTACTTCATTATGATTAACCCAAAGGTCAATCTTATTTGAACACAGTGGTAGTCTTTTCTATGACTTTAAACAGATTACAGATTAAGTATATGATGTGGAAAAACTCTTATCACAAAAATCCTCTCTACTATATGGATCAATCAAAGAAGTTATGAAAAATTACATTCAACAATTGAAAATAACTGTTGCAGATCAAAGAAGAAGTGGAAAATTACATTCACACATTCACCCACAAATCAAGAAGCCCTGTTTCAAACAACCCATAGGACAAACAAGTCATTATCTAACCCTCACAAGAATTCTCTTTTAATTTGCCACCATAAAAATATATCAGAAAGAGACCAATCCATGCATCACTGATAAAGAAAGCTTTTACTTCCTTCTGCAATTAAGCATATACTAACCACTTCTAATATAAAATCAATAAAAAATGTTGAATTTCTAAACATAAGCATAACTATTATTTAATCCTCTTATATTTCTCTCACACAAAAGATAATATAAAGATTCTTTGTGAAACTCAATCAACCCACTTGTCCTTTGATGGGTCATTTCTTCTTTCTTTCATGAAAAAAACAAACATTGCAAATAGACAAAGGCTGTCAACTCAATTCCATCTGATTCATACCCTTGAAACAAAATAAACAAGTTTTGACATTAACATTCTTAACATTCAATTTTCCAAGAAAGCTGTGGAGAAGAAAACATGTATCAACCTAACAGAGAGAGAGAGAGTTACCGTAGTCGCCAGAAGCGTGGTCGTCGCCGGATGAGCCGTTTGCCGTCGTCCGAACCTTGGTCGTGATTGAGGAGTGAAAGTGACAAAGAGTGAGAAAAATTAGGGGAATAGAGAGATGCAGAAACTGGGCGCGGCTGGGGAATAAAAATAGGGGATTTTTAGCGACGCACACCGAGCGTCGCTAATAAGTCTTTGTGCGTCGCCAAAAATACACTAAATGACGTCGTTTTACTAATTAGACTATTCGCGACGCACACTTGTGCGTCACTAATAATAATTAAACTATTAGCGACGCCCAAATGTGCGTCGCTAATAATAATTAGTATTAGCGACGCCCATGTGCGTCGCTAATAATCCATTTTCCGTCGCCAAAACATGCGCGCCCATTTTTTTTTAGCGGGAAATTTATTTTTACTGCTTTTTAGCGACGCACGCCGTGTGCGTCGCTAATAGTGCCTTTTAGCGACGCTTTTATGGGCGTCGCTAATAAGTGCGTCGCTAATACTCCTTTTTCTTGTAGTGAAGAGAATGAAAATTTTATGAGAAATGGTGACATTTGTTGAAAGTGTCGTGATTTAATTGACGTATATATTTATATATATATATATCCATTTTATGTATAATTTTATATTAAATTATATATATATATATGAATTTAAAAATAATAATTTAATTCATTTTTAACAATCCCATCCTATCTAATTTTATATTGGGATAAAAATAATATTTTATTTTATTTTATTGGATAAAAATGACAATTTAATTCATCTTATTTTAAACCTGTAAATACCGTTCAATTCTATAGCATAACCTTATATTTGAGAAAAAGTTAGCAAATGACGTCGTCGAAACAGACAGAGTCGTACAATCTCTGTTCTATTTCTTGTATCAGTAATGGAAATTCAACTGGCGCTATTAGTCCAAGAGTGAATACTTATATTTATACACATTACATTTCAGTAAACAAAGGCTGGGCCTCGTGTCTCTATTCAAGAAAGGTTACGGTTTCAGATTTCTTAAAATGAAGCATATTATTATTAATTTTTGATTACGAATTTATTTAGTTCTTTGCAATTGTTAGGTTTGAGACTAATTGACATATTTTAGATGAAAATATTCTAACTATTTTATATACACGATTTTTAAAAAAAATAATTACTAAATTTATTAAGAAGTTGATATTAAAAAGATTCTAGTAAATAATGTTTACAAATACAATAATGCTAAACTTATCAAAAAAAAAAAAAAACGAAACTTGGGAATTGGGTTGTGTCCATTGAGCCCACAGCTTATAGAAAATTTTTTTTATTAAACCTATTTTATAAATCAAGCTAATCATAATATATTGTATTGATGAATTTTTGTTCAGTTGTTTGATTTGAGGGGGAGTGTTTCTTGTTTAATTAGTAAATTATGATTAATTTGATTCACAAAATTTAATTCATACAACCAAAAATTACTCGGGCTCACATCTTAGGCCTGTTTATGTAGCAAAAACTGGCTCTGGGCCACCAAGGCTTTAAGGTGTACCAAAAAGGCACCCCAGCATATGTTGAGACTTGAAGCATGCATTTTTAAAGCTTGACCTTGTGGCCAAACAAGCCTTATAATAATTCTAAAACAGTTCCACAACGAAACAAATTTTGTTTGTGTGGCAGCATTTGCATGTCAATCGACGTGGAAGCATAAACCCATCCACCTCACCTCCCTGCCAAGCCTTTCCATCTGCCGAAACCTAGCATCCTCCACGTTCTGGCCATGCAACCTCCAAAATCCACTATAAATAGCCACCACCACCACCACCTCTCAACCACCAAGCTCCAGTACAGTTTCAACCCACTACCCAGATAGTGTATCTCACAATGGCAAAGCTCACAGTCCTTGCAGTTGTCCTAGTAGCCCTCTTAGCCCTGGCCGAGGCCTCCTCCCGCACCACCATCACGACCACCACTATCGAGGAAGAGAACCCAAGGGGTTCCCAGAGCTGCCGCGAGCAGATCGAAAGGCGACAACAGCAGCTTCGCCACTGCGCAATGTACTTATAGCAGGGAAGTCCATACGAGGGGCTGACGTTGAACCCGCAGAGGCAGAAGCACCTGCAAGAATGCTGCGACCAGATGCAGAAAATGGAGGAGCAGTGCCGATGCGAGGCGGTAAGGGAGGTAGTGAGGCAGAAACAGAGGCAGGGAGAGTGGCAGGGTGAGGAGATGCAAGAGATTGTGGACAGGGCCAGGGAGTTGCCTTCAAAGTGCAACTTGCGTCCAAATCCGAGCAGTCTGGTTCTAAATGAGGCCAGTACGATGGCCATCCACAAGAACAAGTCCGTGTGCATAATAATAAAGTTCACCCCATTTTGCTAGAAATTAGGGTGACTGTATGATAATAAAGCACATGATCGTGTGTGTGTGTAGCTATGTAATGTACGAGTTTTTGTGTGTGTTTGACATTGTACCTCGGTAGAATCTCTATAAAAGTAAGACAAAATCTAGTTTAATATGGGCATGTTTCCTGCTTTTCTTTCTTTCTTTCCTTTTCTTTCCTCCTGTCCAGATGACAGGACATTCCGCCTAGGAAGAACAAAGCCGTGAGGGCTCTTAAGCCCAAAGCGGATAATATGGTGCAAGCGGAGCCTACTATATGTCAGGACGAAAAAGTGCAGCATCAGTTTGGCGCCATCTGTGGGAACGCTTGGGCCACGTGCCTCGTTCTTGGGAACGCTTGGGCTATATGCCTCGTTCTCGTGCTCCACCAGTCCCGACTGGGGGGAGTAGCTGTTGTGCCACTTTGAGTCCCACATCGAATAGAAGTCGGATACTAACGTCGCTTATAAGCCCCAGTCGTCCTCTCCCTTGCATCAGGCCTTTTCCGCTTAGGAAGAACAAAGCCGTGAGGGCTCTTAAGCCCAAAGCGGACAATATGGTGCAAGCGGAGCCTACTATATGTCAGGACGAAAAAGTGCAGCATCACCATCCATGCAAAAACTTATCCTAATATAGAGTTAATTATAGCACTATCTAAAACAAATATTAATCGTTATTATCATTAATACAGAGTTAATCACTAATTCAGCTTAATTGCTCTAAATTTTAAAAATCAATTACATGTAAGATTATTACTTATCAAACTTAATTCCCCATATAGTGAGAAAAGGGGGGGGGGGGGGGCGGTGCATTATGTTTTCTTGAAAATTAGGAAAATGTATATAGAGAAAAAGAAGAGGAATGGGTGAAAATGATATAGTTATTACAGAGACGTTAAAATATAGCATTCAATATGCTAAATACTAAAATTTAAATTTAGCATAGAAGCAAATATCATCAAAAACCTGTACTCCACTGAATTCTCAAAGAAAGGATCTAAATCCCAAATCCAAATCTAGCGAACATCATCATAACCTGTACTCTCACTGAATTCTCAAAGAAAGGATCTAAGTCCCAATTCTAGCAAATATCAAAAGCTTCAAAGAAAGAATCTAAATCCCAATTCATTAAGTATGATGGTTGTTGTCCTATCCCATATTTTTTAAAAGATGGTCAATCTTTAATAAATTTATATAAATGTTATATTTCATCTTTTTTAATATCTATACTTTTTACTATATAGAAAGAAGAAGAAGAAGAAAAAAGGGGTCACACTTCAATGAAACCACAAAACAAAATAATCAGCTGCCAACTGTTAACAACATAACTAATCAGCAACTTCAGCGCACAAAAAAGTTTCTCCCTATCAAGATGACTTAACTCCTCAATCCTCATAAACCATTACCTAACAATATGCTCCTAGAATATAGCAGAAAATCGGAGTTTAAATTTTACACTTTTGCTTGAAACGAAATTTTATAGTTAAAAAATGATTTTGTTTTCTTCAAAATTACATATTCAATATGAATCTTGCTTGATAGATCTCAATTTTTAAAATTCAAATATATACTTTTTATTTAAAATGGATTTATATATAAAAAGCATTTGAATTTTGAAATTTTGAATCTTTTTCTTGATAGTTGGGAGTTTTTCACAGAATTTAGTTTGATTGATTTGGAAAAAACACTTAAAGGGTATTTTAGTCACAAAATAATTGAAGAACTTATGGAATTAATATATTTGAGTGTGGACCTTATGATAATTTTCATACTTTTTATGGACTTATGGCCTAACAACTATTTCCTATGCTCACACTACCAGAAAACTAAGGTAGATTGTAACCTGAA
Source organism: Nyssa sinensis (assembly GCA_008638375.1). Classification (NCBI taxonomy): domain Eukaryota; kingdom Viridiplantae; phylum Streptophyta; class Magnoliopsida; order Cornales; family Nyssaceae; genus Nyssa; species Nyssa sinensis. Next base: position 13,539,280 of record CM018047.1, read on the forward strand.
CTATATCTGATGCTGCACTTTTTGGCTGATGTCGATTCCGAGCTCTACTCCCTGAAGAACACTCAAAAAGAAGATCAGAGAGTCACCGGATTGGCTCCGGCGGTAGCCGCTCTGATGCTTAAGTTAATAAAACTGAATTGAAAGACTGTAATGTAAGCCAAAGAATGAGCATGAAAACAAAAGGCATACCTTAGGGTTTTATTTATAGGCTGTGGCTATCCTAAGTTGATTAGGATTTGGAGCCATGAATAGAGGGATTTGATCATTGGAGAATGGCAGTTTTCATATTAGAAATTGCGCTTGAAAGATATCGGTGAGTGGTAGTTTCCTTATTGAAGACTGTTTCCTTATCCTTTGCTCGGTAGGGTGTTAAGGCGGTTATGAGCTCTGAACCCTGGCGAGTGCTCTGAAGGCCTTGTGCTCTGAAGGCCTTGTGCTCAGGCTTGTGAGTTCTAGAGGATAAGGGGGCAAGTCTGCTCTGAATGATCGAGCTTTTGAGTATGCTCTGGATGGCCGAGCTTCATAGTCACACGTGTCATATAGGGACTAGTTGGTCACTTTGTGGTATATCAGTTACTCCCCCCAAGCCTTAGTTCGAACTCAACGAGTAACTAGGGCTACGTGCTTTCAAAAATCCATGCGTCCTGTCTATCCATTTTTCAATGTGACTGTTCGTGCGTTATTTATTGCGCAGCCGATGGTTGAGCTTTCGAGGCCATCATTGCCTTCAACCGCCATGACGGGTCGCCTCTGTTGGGCCCATACTTTGAAATCATATATAAAGGAGGCAAAGGCCTTACATGCCTTCTTTCTTGCTTTCCTTGTATCGAAGGAGTTTTTACTATTGTTGGATTTGTGCGACTGATGATTCCTTGAAACTTGAAGAATGCTTATTGTCCGAGGCTCTGGTTTAAAACAAGTTCGAGTAGTCTTCCCTTTCTTTTTATTTTTACAATTAAGAATTCCATTTTTCCCATTTTCTTCTTAAGTAATGTCTGCTTCTTCTTTGTCTTCTGGTACTAGTGACAGCACAGGGAGCCCTTTAGAGATGACTGTGCCGTCTCATGCAAAAAATGTAGGTAGTCATTCCATCGGTAGTACTAGAAATAGGTCTGTAGGATCCTCTTACAGTTCTGAGGTTAGGGTCGTTGATGCTTTTATAGAACCCAGGAATAGGGTTGGAGAAGTTTCTGGTAGGCCTTCCCAGAGAGAAGAGGGTGAAAGTGCTGTTACCTAGAGCCTGTTAGATGAGTGGAGGGTGAAGTATAACTTCCCCTCAAATGTTACATGTAGGGTACCGAGCCCCCTAGATCGCCCTTATGATATTGAAGATGGTGAAATCTGTGTTTATCTCGCTTGGTTTGAGATGGGGTTGAGGCTTCCACTCCCTGATTTAGTTAGGCAATTCTTCTGTTGGTTCGATCTTTGCCCTGCTGACCTTAACCTTAATAGTTGGCGGCATCTCTTAGGATTCATAGTGCTAAGGTATCTGAACGATGTAGACGTGTCAGTCGATCTGATCCAGTAGTAATATGGATCTGAAGTATATGAGGTCGGAAAGCCTCTTCTATATGTCTTTCGATAGGGGGTTCAGACCTCTGTCCTCTGTGCCCACTTCCAATAAAACTTGGAAGAAGTGGTATTTCTTTGTTGGAGGAGGATGGGAGCAGTGCAGACTTCTAGAGCCATATCTCAACATTCCCTTGAAGTACGGGGTTCAAGGGTGAGACCAAATTTTCTTGTGATTGCTTTGGCTCTGTTTTGTGCTTTGACTTCCGAGCTGCTTAACTAAACATCATTCTTCTGTTTTCTATGTAGAAAAGAGTGCTTGGAGGAGATCTATTTTCACCATCGACCTTTCAAGACCAGTATCGTCGGCTCCTCCAGACCTCTAACCGAGCTTATACCATCATCGTTACCCCAGAGAATCTGATGGCTGCTAAAGCTCGTATTGAGGAGCTTAAGAAAAAACTGATGACGAAAGTGGACTTCAGAAGCCAGAGCCACAGTCGGTGGGGGAGGCTTCTTCCCAAATTGAGCCTGAGCCTGAGCCTTCCCTACAAGTGAAAAGGATGAGGGTGATCTCCAGTTCTCCCGAACATACTCCTTCTGAGGGCGAAAGGGAGGCTCCCACCCCTATCATAATGGTTCCTCCCGCCCTTATAAGTCGAACAAGCAAGAGGAGAGCTTCTGATGATACCGGCTACCAAGCTGCTAAGAGGGCCCTGAAGCAGTTCTGGGATAAGGGCCCTCAGAAGATTCAAGTCACAAAAGTCGGAGAAGTTACTAGTTGAGCTTGCATCCCTCCAGATCAAGGTAACTTCTGATTTCTACTATCTTTTCTTCCTTTTCTTTTCATTATTACTGACTTTCTTGTTTTGTATTCTGCAGTCCATGCATACTCTTGCAGTTCTGACATATACTTCTCCAAATTCGGAGGAAGTTGACAAACTTCAAACTGAATTGGACGAGGTTAGGCTGCAGCTTGGGACGGCTCAGTCTGCAGCTCATGCTGTTGATGAGAAGCTAAAAGAGGCCAACAATTCCTTGGTCGTTCTAGAATCTAAAAGGGATCTTCATGCTCGGGAGACAGAAAGACTTCGGAAGGAGATGCACGATCTTCGATATGCTTATGCTCAGAAGCTTCAGGACACTATTGATCATGCCAAGAACGAGACCGAGGCGGAGATGAGAGAGGAAGTTGAAAAAATGGGTGACAAGCTGATCCGATTTGGTTTTGACAACTTCCGATCCAAGTTTCTTTCTAAGTTTCTGCATTTTGACTTATCATCGATTGTGGGTCCTGAAGTTGCTCCTTCTGATGCTGCTGTTTAGAACAAAGAAGCCGAGGCCACTCCTTCTAAAGCAGAAGGGCCTGCCCTCACTGACCAAGCTTAGGATTTCTTCTATGTAACTTGTTATTTTACTTTTTGAATTCCGTTGTACGCAAACATATTTATCAATGGAACTACCTTTTCTTCAGATCTTTCAATGTCTTTGCCCTTTCGTTCTATAACACTTATGAATTTTGAGTGGATGTCAAGTTGATTCAGCATTGTCCCAAGTTATTGCTTGCTCTATAGTATATGAATGGGCTTCAAACTTGCGATTAATATGAACAAAGTTTCCCAAAAGCTTTTTGCCTTTCAGATCAGTCCTAAAAGTAACCTTCTGACTAAAGCAACTTGTAATAACCTGAGCAATTTTAATAGTAGCTGAACAGATCCTCAATAATCAAAACCTCCGTTCTTATAATAGATCTCAAAACCAAAGCTTATGGATAAGAGCGTAAGCAAGAATATTCATATCAGTTGGCCAGGACTGGCATTCGACTAAAAAACATTTGCAACCACATAGCTGAACAGTTGAGTCAAATCTTTTGTTTTCAGTTTGGGAAGTAACCAAGCAGGTTTATTCAGACCTAAAGGGCTTGTACTGGGTATAATGCTTTTAGGAGTCAATAAGACGGACCAAACCTAGGGATCTGTGCATTAAGATAGACCAGACTTAAGGGTCTGTACATTAAGATGGACCAGACCTAAAGATCTGTACATTGAAATGGACCAGACCTAAGGGTCTGTACATTGAGATGGACCAGACTCAAGGCTCTGTACATTGAGATGGACCAGACTCAAGGGTCTGTACATTAAGATGGACCAGACTCAAGAGTCTGTACATTAAGATGGACCAGACTTAAAAGTCTGTACATTGAGATGGACCAGACCTAAGAGTTTGTACATTGAGATGGACCAGACTCAAGGGTCTGTACATTAGGATGGACTAGACTTAAAAGTCTGTACATTGAGATGGACCAGACCTAAGGGTCTGTACATTGAGATGGAGCAGACTCAAGGATCTGTACATTAGGATGGACCAAACTTAAAAGTCTGTACATTGAGATGGACCAGACCTAAGGGTCTATACATTGATATGGACCAGACTCAAGGGTCTGTACATTAGGATGGACCAGACTTAAAAGTCTGTACATTGAGATGGACCAGACCTGAGGGTCTGTATATTAAGATGGACCAGACCTAAGGGTCTGTACATTAGATGGACCAAACATGAAGGTATGTACATTAAAAGAGAACACTTCATGGAGATATTTTAAGAGATAGAAAATCTTTATTGATAATACTTCCGTAAGTGTTTTATATTCTAAGGCTTGGGAACAGGCTTCCCGACCATATCCTCTAACCAATAAGTGGTAGGTCTAACAGTCTTTGTTACTCTATAGGGGCCCTCCCAGTTGGGTGACAACTTTCCCATAGTGGAATCCTTGGTGTTTAGAAATACTTTTCTTAGGACGAGATCTCCAATCTGAAAGCTGACAGGTTTTAGTCCCAGTTTAGAGTTGTTGGCCATCCTGTGTTGATATGCTTCCATCTTGATCCCAGCTTTATCCTTTTTTTCCTTGAGTAAGTCCAAGTTTTCTACAAGTTGCTGATCATTAACCCCTTAGTTGAAAGCTTCAGTCCTCAGGGTAGGCATACCGATCTCAACAAGAATCACTACATTGGTACCGTAGGCAAGTGAGAAGGGAGTTTCAGAGGTTGGTGTTCTTCTGGTTGTTCTGTAGGCCCAGAGTACTCCAAGGAGTTTTTCAACCCATCTTTCCTTGGCTTCTTCCAACCTTTTCTTAAGGGCATCAAGGATTGTTCGGTTAGTGACCTCTGCTTGCTCGTTGGCTTGGGAATGGCCAAGAGAGGAAAAATGTTGATTGATATCCAGGTCTTGGCAGAATTTTTTGAAAACTTTGCCAGCAAACTGTGTACCGTTGTCTGAGATGATGACGTGTGGTATACCGAACCTGCAGACTATGTTCTTCCAAGTGAAATTCTTGATTTCCTTCTCTGTAATGTGTGTCAGAGGCTCTGCTTCTGTCCATTTGGAGAAGTAGTCAATGGCCACTAGTAGGTACTTCCTGTTTGGTGTAGCTTTTGGTAATGGGCCTATGATGTCTATCTCCCACTGAGCAAAGGGCCACGGGCTGGTAATAGGAATGAGCTCATAGTGGGGCTGGTGTTGGTAGGGAGCGAACCTTTGGTATTTGTCGCATTTCTAGACGTACTCCTTGGCCTGCCTCAGCATACTAGGCCAATAATAGCCTTGTGTCAGAGCTCGATGTGCTATAGTTCTGCCCCTGTTATGGTTTCCACAGATTCCTTCATGAATTTCTGCCAGAACATACTGAGACTCTTCTGGAGATAGACATCTCAGCAAGGGTTGAGAATAGGACCTTCGATAAAGCCTTTCATTCATAATAAGGTACCGAGCTGCCCTGATTCGGATCCTTCTAGCTTTATTTTTGTCTTCTGGGAGGAGCCCTCCTTCCAGGTATTGGAGGATGGGAGTTATCCAGTTCTGGGGTTGCTCAGAAGTTTGGGCAACTTGGACCTCCTCTATGCTTGGCCTTGGCTGGTGGGAGATTTTTAGCGTAGAATCTTCTTCCGACTTCAGATGAGATGCCATGTTTGCCAAAGCATCAGCTCTACAGTTCTGGCCTCTTTCTATTTTTTGGATAAAGAATGCTTGGAAAGAGCGTTTCAATGAATTAACAAATTCTGAATACCGAAGCATCCTACTATCTTTGATGGCAAAGTCTCCCAGAACTTGTCTTACCACCAATTGGGAATCAGAGAAGACTTTGAGGTTTTGAGCCTCATATTATTGTGCTAGCTTCATCCCTAGGACAAGGGCTTTGTATTCCGCTTCATTGTTGGAGGCTCTAAACCCTAGGCTAACTGCCTTTTCTGTCACGAACCCATTAGGGGATTGTAATACCAAACCAACACCAGAACCACGGTCGGTGGATGATCCATCAATGTAAAGCTGCATTGTTCCCAAGCTTTCATGAAGTTGTGCCCTGTCTTGCAGTGTTGGGGTAAACTCAGCAATAAAATCGGCCCAGGCTTGCCCTTTAATTGGGATCCGTGGAACGTAGGATATGTTTAACTCCCCTAACTCCACTAACCACTTGACTAATCGCCCTGAGACTTTAGGCTTCCTTAGTACTGACTTCAGGGGGTAAGCAGTTGGAATTTCAATAAGATGAGCCTGAAAATAGGGTCTGAGCTTCCGTGCTGAGGTTATTAAGGCAAAAGCCAACTTCTCAATCTCTGGGTATCTTTTTTCTGTGTCCAGTAAGGCCTTGTTGACATAGAATATGGGCTTCTGGACTCTCTTGTCTTACCTGACCAGAACATAACTGACAGCGTTTTCGGATACTACAAGATAGAGAAGTAGTTTTTCCCCCTAGACTGGCTTTGATAAGAGTTCAGGTGAAGCTAGGTATTCCTTCAGTTCTTGAAAGGATTTTTCGCACTCTTTCGTCCACTGTAGAGCTTTATTACCCTTTAGAGCTTTGAAGAACGATTCCGAGCTTACCAGTACATTGATAGGGTCTCCTATGGGCTTGGCCCTGCTCTCCCTTCCTCTAGGGCTTAGAGGCTCGTTAATTCTGGAAGGGCAGTCTTCTACCTCGTGATGGTGGAAGAGATCTAGATCCACACGTTCAAGAGTGTGCAGTAATTGCTATTTGGGAGCTTTCTTCTTAAGTGCAAGAGCATGGCACTCTCTGGAGGTCGGTTGACATCCTCTGACAGAGTAGACAACTTGATTGTGGACATACTTTAGGCACTGGTGGAAGGTTGAGGTGACCGCTTCCATCTGGTGTAGCCAAGGTCTTCCGATTATGACGTTGTACGGGGACTTAGCGTTCAGAACCATGTATTCTGATATTGTGGTCTTTTGTCCGTTTCTCTCTCCTGCTGTGGTCGGAAGGTCAATCCTCCCCAACGGGGTATTGAGGTTCCTATCAAATCCAGCCATGATAGCAATGGTGGGCTTGATGTCATTAGGGCTGAGTTTCATCTGTTGGAAGGGCTCGTAGAACAGTACATTCGTCGAACTTCCTGTGTCCACCAAAACTCTCCGGATCTCAAAGTTAGCAATGTTGAGAGAGATGACGAGGGCATCATTGTGAGGACAGTGTACTCCTGCAAGATCTTGATCCCAGAACTGGATTTTAGGTATTGGCCTCAATCTTTTCTCGATGTTAGAGATCTGTATGATGCTAGGAGTAACTCTGGCCTCCCGAGTATATCGTTTTCTCGATCTATTGGACGTTCCTGTTGCCGGAGAATCTGCATAAAGGACGAAGATTACTTGGTTGTTCTACCGTTGAGGCTTATTCTGACCTTCCCTTTGCTCCTGTCTGTGGTCAGGCCTCTGATCCGGCCTCCTCTACTGAGGTCTATCGTTGCGGGGGTTCTGTCCCCCATCCTGCCTGAAAAATTCCTATAGTCGTCCTCTCTTTATAAGCTGCTCAATTTCATAATGTAAAAAGATCATAAAAATATATAAAGTAAATTTTTTAATCACAAAAAATCATAACATATTATAAAGTAAAAATTTATTTTTTAGGCATTTTAAATAAATAAAAAAAATTATTAAAAAATTTATTGTATCTATTATTTAGTATTTTTTAAAATTTATCTCAAAAATTATTTTAATCTAATCAATAATATTTTTATTTTTAATAGTATTAAGATGAAAATTAACAATTAGACTTTTTTGTATTAAAAGTTTTTCTTTTTGATAGAAAAAATATATCGTGAAACATTTTGGATTACAAAAAATATTTTTAAGGACCTTTTAAGGATTTTTTTTTCTAACAATTAAACTTTTAACATTCATTGAAAATAAAAATGCAAAAATGCGAGATTTGAAGATTGGTATAGTTGGAGTGAAAATATAAAATCGTGGACACCATCATCATGTTCAAATTTAAAGAAGATGTCAAAATGAAAATGAATATGAAAGTATTCACTAAATAAAGTATCCCTAAAAGCCCTCAAACCCCCCTTTCCCACCCCCCACCCCAAAAAAAAACAAAAAAACAAAAAGAAACTAATAGAATTACAGAATAACATCAAAAAATGGACGGACACTCCCGAATTAAATCATGAAAAAAAAAAAAGCATAACAATAACAATTTTTTAAAAAAAAATCACTGCTAAGATCCAAATATATACGAACAAGAATCACATAAAATGACAATACAAAGAAGTAAGCACTAAAACTCTTGGATTACCGAGAAACAGAAACATAAATGAAAAATTGAAGTCGTGAAAACACTCGGGGTTAAACTAATATTCAAAGCTTCGGAAAAAGAATTCATTTTTCCCTTTTCTTTTTCTTTTATTTTGTTTTCACATCAACAAAAGAAATCTGACAAAGACGAGATCGTTGAGAATCGAGAAGAAAATAAAGATCAAGAAAGGAATAGAGAGAGTGAGAGAGAGTACCTGATCCGAAGATTAGAGTTTCAAAACCATGGATGACGAAACCCTAAGTCGGATAAGTCCGAGCAGATGAAGTCCGTGAAATAAGAAAGTGACGAGATAGATAAAAAAAAAGGGCCTTAGTCGATTGCACACTGTACAAGGTAGACAGAAATGTGGAATTTTTTACCATTTTAAAACTTTATTACTATAATGAGGTTACTTTCAACTTATTTATCAAAATAGAGTTCTTTTGAGAAATCGTCTTTTGAAAAGATGATTTCTGTGTTTCTAAATAGGGTAAAACAACCAAGGTCGGCCATGTTTCTAAAATTGTAAAACAACCATCCTGTTGACCATCCTCGACCCTCGTCTCTCTCATATCTCTCAACCTCTCTTCACCGACTGTCAGTGTTGCCATTGCCGACCTTCGTCGACCATTCCGACCTGATCCCATCGTTGTTGACATCATCGACTTTTTCTCTCCCCTCTGGCACCGACCATTGTGTCCAAGTCCTCTCTCTCATCACTTGTTTCTCTCGGCGCAGTGATCTCATCAGATATGAGGTAAAAAAAAAATTTGTTTTTTTTTTTTTTTTCAGATCTGAAAAGTTATGTTGAAGTTCTGATTCTTTTGATTAATGGTTACAAAAAAACACTAATTAAACAAATTTGTGGTTTAAAAAAGTTTTTTTTTTTTTTTGTGATATTTTTAAAATCTGATTTTTTAAATTAAAGTATTCTTAAATTGAATAAATTTGTGACTTTCAAAAAGAAAATTTGTGTTTGTGATATTTTTAAAATCTATAACTTTCCAAATTGAATTAATTTGTAATTTTAAAAATTATATTTTTGTTTATAGATTATTTCCAGATTTATAACTTTCTAAAATGAATTATTTCTAAATTGAATGAATGAAGATGGAAAAAAGATAGGAAAAAACTGTGAAACATGAGAGTGTCACATAGGATAGGATAGAAAGACTTGAAAGAGGACATTGCTACGTCATAAATACATTACTATAGAAAAATAGATACATAATACATTAGAGTGCTTTCATATTTTTATAGGAGTAGTTGAAATAATAATAGAGGAAATAAAAGGCATCAATCACAAAAAAAATGTTGTGTGTAAATACCTTCTAATATCTATTAATAAATTAATTATTGTTCACTTAGTGATGCATAAAATTTGAAGCAAGAAGCCAAAGCCAAATTCAAGTTCTTTCAACTGGACTAAACTTGTCTTATATTATGACAAAAATTTGACTTCACAATTAGGTAAGACTGCACCAAATTGCAATTTGAACATTCAGTGTATTTTATTTGAACACAATGATTATCCATAGTTAATTCTGGTTGATTGATTTGTCTCAACAAAAAAATAAAAAAGAAACTGCCAACTTGTGTCTTCCTACAATTAGGTTGGTTGAGAGTGGAGGAAAGAACTTAGAAATTGCAGTGATGTTAGATTGTTGAGAGTGGAGGAAACAACATAGAAATTGCTGTGATGCCTTTATGGCTGAGATTGAAGCAGAGAAAGTAGTCACAGAGGTTGCCAATAAGGCCCCTTCCATAGAAACCTAGTCCTGCTACAGTCGTGATACTCAACTCTGCACTTGTTTGGTAGAATTTTAATTTCTTTAAAATGGCATGAACCTTTAATGTGATTTTTTATGATCAAATATTTTCGAGTTTTCATTTGTGAGTTTTCATCTTCTTGCATCTGAAGTTCAGACTGGTATGGTCAGTCATAGTGATTAAAATAAGATCTTACTTGTTAGATAGATTACATATCTCAGTACTACGAATGCTTCTTATTGTTGATCCTCATTTGTGATTGATCTATCTTCTATGCTTATGTACAATTTCTATTCTTTTATTTCTATTTTACAATTTCATGTACATGCATATTGAAGGAAATTATGAGATAAGAATGGGTTCCATTGTCCTATTTAGAATCACATTTTTATTTTGCTCAATCAAATTATTGATGTCTTTTTAAAAGTGAATTTGAGAGAACTTATTACAGTAGCATGGAGTTAGTTTTGAACATAGTTTACTTTTTAAATATTTTGGTTAAATAATGGGAAAGAATTTCTGCACTTGGTTTCAGAAAGGAGTTGGATTAAAATGTTGGGTCAGATACTACCTTCCCTCATCATGTCTCTCTATATATATATATGAGAATATATATACGAGAGCAATAGTACTAATATGTTGAAACACAGTTAAATAGAATTTGTTATGATTAAATAAATTTGGTGTTTACCGAAATAAAATTGCAGATTTCTCATTTTAGAAAAACTTTGTTTTACCAAAAAAAAATTGTCAATCATGTCTGCTCTAATTTGGAGATCCAGATTGCAAGGCCATTGGTAGATATGAAGATGCATAATTCTTACAAGGGTTTTATTATTTAAAAGAGTATTTTCAAATTTTGATGGCTTGTATTTATTTTTTGAAGGTTAGAAATGACTGGAACATCAATACATGTATTATGTTATTGGGGAGGAAATATTTATTACGGGGAAGAAGGTAGTATGTGGTATGATACTCGACCTCGATGAAGCATTATGTTGAGGAAAGGAACAAGTTATAATGAACTTTTGGTGAAGATGTATGGTATAATGAAGTTGGATATCACACAAGTCCACCTCAAGATGACTTGTAGATTTCCATTCGAGCATAACAAATACTCTCCTATTAGAAGTCCTTGATGATGAGACAGTGGATTCAATGATTGAAGTTATTCTAAGCAATCCCATGTTATATAGCATCGACTTGTATATGGAGACAGAAGATGTGCAGCATCCTTGTGCTGTATCTCAATCGATGGAGATTGAGCACGGTCCTTTTACTCGACTGCTCACACAAGACAGTGATTGCATAATTGAAGTTGTCCCCATGATACATCAAAGTTTCAATCCTATGTTGGTGGATGAGACATGTCATACAGAACATGTGGAGTCTCACTTTCCTAATATTGCAACTATATATTGTGAACATTGTTCAAGGTGACAACATTTGCAACAATCTCATGGATAGAAGTAATCCCCAATGCATCATCATCATCAGAAGAAGATGATGATATGTTACAATCGGGTGATGAGGATGGAATGGATGAAGCCGATGATCATTGCATTCGTTTGCATGAGGCTGATTCTCCATTTTTTTCAAATGTCAATTTTACTAATGATGTTGGTGGGAACAGTTCATCCCATTTGCGTCATCCTTACATTTGGGATCCAACAACAAATGAGTTGGGCAAAGGTCTTGAATTTAATGACAATGAAAAATTGCAGCAAGTTGTGAAAGAATTTTCAATTAGATGTCATAATCAGTATGAGGTGATTGAAAGCAAAAAGGATCTTTGGGCTATGAGATGTAAACTTCATGAAATGTGTAAATGGAGACTGCGTGCTAGAAAAAGTTAAAAAGACTGGCCGATTTCAAATCACAAAATATGAGGGGCCACACACTTGTTTAAATCGTGCTATGAATAGAGATCATGTGCAATTAGATTCCAAGTTAATTGCAACTGAAATACAAGGTGTAGTGAGGGTTGATCCGGCTTTAAAATAGATCTAATTGTCGAGCAAATGAGAGAAAAGTACGGTTACACGATCTCCTACAGGAAAGCTTGGATTGCAAAGCAGAAAGCAATTTGTATGATATTTGGGGATTAGGAGACATCGTACAGATTATTGCCAAAGTTTATGGGAGCACTTATGAAGTATAATCCAGGCACAATTGTTGAATGGTTGCATCGTAACAATAGCAACTCGGACGTGGTGGTTTTTGGCAGATTATTTTGGGCATTTAATGCATCAATTCAAGGATTTCTGCATTATCGACCAGTTATCAGTATTGATGCCACACATTTGTATGGAAAATACAAGGGAAAGTTGTTAATTGCAATGAGGACTGATGTTAACAATCAAATATTTCCTCTTGCATTTGCAATCGTTGAAGAGGAGAGTTACAACAGTTGGCGATGGTTCTTATATTTGTTAAGGTTGCATGTTGTGGGGATGAGGAGAAGAGATTTGTTTGATATCTTATCAGCATAAAGGTATAATTGTTGCGGTGAAAGATGCAAATTCTAGGATGGAAACAGCCATTAGCGTATCATAGATTTTGCTTGAGGCATGTTCGTAGCAATTTTAATAGCAAGTTCAAAGATGCTCATCTAAATACGCTTGTTTGGGCCAGCTGGAAGTGCACATCCGATACGCAAATACAATTCCATCATGCAAGAAATTAAAATCCTCAACCAAAAGGCATATGATTGGTTGAATGAAATACCTGCATAATAGTGGACAGTTGCACATGATGGAGGTCGAAGATATGGACATTTGACCACTAACATCTCTGAGGTTTTTAATGGTGTGCTGAAAGGTGAAAGGAATTTGTCAATATCTGCATGTGTACAACTGATTTTTTATCGTCTGGTGGAGTATTTTTGTGGCAGGAGAGGTTTTGGGCAACAAGCTATATCCGAATGTTACATATATACCCCTTTTGCCGTTACAAACATTATGCGTTACCAATCCAAGATTAGTGGACACGTGATCACAGACTTCAACATATGCTCTAGCGAGGCATCAGTTATGACAAGGATGGTTTACTCATATGCAGTATTGACACGTGATGGTGTATGTTCTTGTGGAAAATGGGTCATCTACAAAATGCCATGTTCTCACGCCTTGGCTATATTTGCAAAGGCTTCTATTGATGGATGGAATTATATTAATGAATGTTATAAGTTGACACAGCACATGGCTATATATGCACCTAAATTTCATCCTTTTCACTATGAGGATTATTGGGACGAGCCTATTGGTCCAACTCTATGCCCTGGTCTTAGTATGAAAAGATTTAAGGGTCGTCCACAATCGACACGAATTCGAAATGAGATGGACACAGGGGAAAGTCGTAGGCCAAAACAATGTGGGTATCATAAGGTTAGGGGACATGATAAAAGATCTTGTCCAGCAAGAAATCAGCAACCCACGGGGAACTAACTCAGCTACTCAAGTAGATGTTGAGCAGATTTTTTGTCTTTGTTATCTTCTTTTTTTTGTTAATGATATGGCAAAAATTATGTATGTTTTTGTACTAGTTATGGGAATTTCTTATCATTTGAATTATGTCATTTCATCATTCATCATCTCTTGTACTAGCTTTCTTTTTATGTATCATAGACTTTGAAAGCTTTTAAAATGAGAAAGTTATATTGATTTTGCTTCAAGTGTGCAAAAATCTGACCTATGGGTAGTGTTTTCATCATAACTTCAATTTTACATGGAATTTTTGAGTGATTCAAAATGGTATAGAAACTATACTCAATCAGAAAGATTTTGGCACAGATTTCATTACATTTGGATCTGTAGATTGAGAGAAACGTCAATTTGAATCAAAGGGTTAGGCGCAGCATTTTTTCTGAAGTTAAAGTTTGCTCCAGGTGAAAAGTAAGTAGGTCTCTAGCTGATTATGTGTTTCTAGAATAACTATGAAACATAGTTTTTGGGCTAAAATTTTGTTTGTTAAATGCTCTGGTTAAATTAGATGGTAAAAAGTTAAAAACAATTAGGCAAAAAGCAAAGCACACAAAAGACCCAGGCAAAGTCCAATAATTTCAGTGAGAGTTTTCAGAGATTAATTATTAACTTCATCAATAAAGTAATTGAGTTGTTCCACATAAAAAAAAAAAAAAAAAGGACTTTGGATTCTGAAAAGGTTTCTTAAAGTCTTCCTGTGTTGATTCTTTCCTTCTCAGATTCAGTTCATGCTTTGAGAGTGATAAGATTCTGTCTACTTGCTGCTCAACTAACTAACTTGAAGAGAAAGGAGCCAACAAGTTAAAAAGAATAATCTGATGTTAGATTAAAAGGAAAATTTAGGAAACCAGAGATAGATTTCATTCATCCATTGGAAGACAAACTACAAAATCTGTTATATCTCAGAACTTTGTAGCTCTGATATATAATATTTATTTACAAATTATATGCATGTGTGTGTATGTATGTATGTATGTATGTATGTTGGGTATAGTGATGATTGAAATTTCACTCCTCTTTTTCCATCTGATGCAAAGAGGGCAGGGAAGAATAGCTTTGGGGTCAATAGCTACTCATGGGTCTTGGGTAGATTGTTGCCTCTTCCTCTATGAGAGTTCTTGGGATTTTCTCTTCAATATTACATTTGTAACCAGCTTAAGTGCTTTAAATAAGCATATGATGTCGCACCTCATTGCCTCTATATGTCATATACTTATTGTTATGCCACTTCATTTGTTGTTTTGAATCCAATAATAGATCGTAATCTCTTTTAACATTGACTAGAGTTTCATGAAAATTTATATGATTTACTGTCCATTTTCATACCTTTAAAAATCTTCCTGATAAAGACATTGATATTGATCTCTTTAGCAGCAGCTCCACATTTTCTGAAGTTAAATTTTGCTCCAGGTGAACAGTAACTTTCAATGTTACTGTTCACTTTTAGCTACTGGTTTCCAGATTACTGTTCATCCGAATTTTTTTTTTTTTTTTTTTGTTTGTTCAAACTTTCCAATTTTCATATAAATTGATTTGTCATTTAAATCAAGCTTTTTAAGTTGCTAACTTTTTATCTCACTTGTCATTTATAATTTATTAATAACAGATGGAGACCGTTCATAGGGAGCTTGTAGATCCCGGGCCGATAGATGGATCTGTACTTTACATGCAATCTACACATAGATCTAGTCGAA
This sequence comes from Nyssa sinensis, assembly GCA_008638375.1. Lineage (NCBI taxonomy): Eukaryota > Viridiplantae > Streptophyta > Magnoliopsida > Cornales > Nyssaceae > Nyssa > Nyssa sinensis. The sequence goes on from CM018047.1 coordinate 13,554,321, forward strand.
TATGGGAGGGGCAGGTTTGAATGTTTTATCTGATTACTTAAAATTATATAAAAATTGATTGAAATCCATGCTTTTTATCTCACTTATAAAACTTGTATTTACTTGTGCATTTTAATGGCAGGATCTTAGAGTGTTTCATTGTTATAGAAGCGACAACTTACTTCGACAACCTCCTCAACTGGACAAGCGCATAAAGACATACTTACTTCAAGCTAGATTTTATGGAGCCTATCGAGTTAGGAGATATCTAACTTGACTGGGCCCTAATTATAGCACTTATTGAGAGATGGCAGTGTGGAAACCCACACATTCCATCTACCTGTGGGAGAGTGTACCATCACGTTGCAAGATATGGCAATATTGTTAGGTTTGCCAATAGATGGGGCACTTGTCACAAGACGTGATGTTGCCTCTGTAGTGCCTATGTGTCAGCAACTTTGCCTTGACTTGTTAGGGATTGCACCAGCTCAGTCTGATCTTGATGGATCACGACTGAAGCTTAGATGGCTTGTTAATAATTTTAGAGACTTACCCGAGCCCGTAGACGACGATATTATACGTAAACATGCTAAGGGCCTACATCTTGCTGCTTATTGGAGGTTCTTTATTCGTAGATAAGTTAGGGAATAAAGTGAAATTTATGTATCTTCATTTGCTTAGGGATTTAGAAGATGTAGGGAGGTTTAGTTGAGGGGAGTGCCATCCTTGCATGTCTTTATCGTGAGATGTGTCGAGCTACCAGGCCTACTACCTCTGAGATCGGTGGCCCACTTATTTTATTGCAAGTAGTAAATTATATTTTAAATCTATTATAGTTGTCTATTATATTAAATTGTTACTAACACATTTTAAATTTATTTTAACAATTATGGGCATGGGAGAGGCTGACACACATCAGACCTGATAGACAAGCTCCCTCAGGAGAATGAGGAGTAGCCATTGCCTTTAGGGCATAAGTGGCGAGCGACATTATCTGTTAGGGAGACACCGACCCATGTACTTCACCATTATAGGGACCAGCTGGACCAAATGCAAGACTATCAGGTTATTTTTTAAAATATAAATTAAGTTGATCTATTTTTATGTTTACTTATCCTTAATTTAGTTTCTTGGCATATAGATGGTGTGGCAGCCCTACACTGATGATGTCATTACTTCTTTACCTACATACTGCCTTGTCGGTCATGATATATAGGCGAACGGTGTCACCACTAATTTGCTTTGAGATGGTTGAATGGCAAGTTTCCAGATCGGGTAATGCGCCAGTTTGGACTTTTCCAAGCCATACCAATCTCTCGAGTTTGGACTTTTCCAAGCCATACCACTCTCTCGAGACACGGGTGCAGACCTTCATGCCACTGATCGTTGAGGGCGAGCATTGTCTGATTGGGAGTCTGTGCATCGATCCTACATATTTGGGAACAACGACAGGATCATATTGCATATGCTGACCCATTATATCACTCGCTTGACTATACGGATCCATATATGGTATGGTATCGACGAATTACCCGTCACTTTATTGGCCCACCCGGTACCAGGCCATCGGTTAGATTTGAACCCGTAGCTGGCATATTTGAAATATTGGTATGAATTTAATTGATATTTTAATGTTTATTATATTATTTTTTATATTTTAATATTTTTACTTATAATTAATTTTTTATGTTACTTGCAGTCAAGTTCCCTCAGCTAAATACATCTAAAAACTGGTGAGGGTCGTGCCGATCGGGTTGACTCACACCAGGCCTTTGCTGATATTCTGACACTGAGTTATTCTGCTCTTGAAAGCAATTCATTCTCATCAGCGTATCATGGACAAGCACATATCAGGCAACCCGAAGCCATCACAATCGGTACCAGTGCCTCGAGAACGAGGTCATGGCATTATAACATACGAGAGACGTTGTCGTCGTGCCGACACTTCAGTCTCGGATGCTCCCCCTCCATCATCAATTGCAGTCTCCGTCCGCGTACACTACACATACACATGGATCCAGCCATCCGATACAGTTCCACAATGCATCTCTCCCATTGATTATCCTCTACAAAATGCCATGCACACAGAAGCAATTGAGATAGGTGGGATGGGTGATCACACGGGCATTGAGGGATTGACAGCGGCTTACGACGATGGAGATGACGTAGGTGGTATGGGTGAAGATATAGAATGGGGATTTCATCCTGATGCCATACCACAAGGTACACGTACTCATCGTACATGTCGTCAATTTAAAGTTGGTGGTCCTTCTCAAGTCACACAGTTGAGCAACAACTTGAACGCCCACGTAGAAGGCCAGTTCGTCAAATGAGACAACCTGGATGTGGGACTTAAATTTATGAGATAGTTTACTTCTTTGTACACATTTATGAGGTATATATTATGAAAAATTTCGTCAACAGTTTACTTCTTTGTACACATTTGATGGAAAACACATTTGATGTACTACATCATTGCAGGTGACTTTTCATGCACAACAGAGGTTCAGCAGGCAATTCCAATTTTGAAGAAAGCATACAGTGACAGCATGCATAAAGTTTTGCATATTGGTCCGGACACTTGTTCAGTGGTTTCTAAACTGTTGAAGGAAGAGGAGACCGAAGCTTAGGGTGTGGAGCCATATGATATAGAAGATGCTGATAGTAACTGCAAGAGTCTTGTGCGCAAGGGCATTGTGCGTGTGGCTGATATTAAGTTTCCTCTCCCATACAGGGAAAAATCATTTTCTCTTGTTATTGCCTCAAATGCACTAGATTACTTGTCTCCAAAGTACCTCAACAAGACCCTTCCTGAGTTGGCAAGGGTATCAGCTGATGGTCTTGTTATTTTTACAGGTAAAAATAGCTTATCTTATATCTGAGACTAGAAATTTGTAGATATGTATTGTGATTCCACTTTGAAAGATCTTTTGTTTGTTAAGTTATGCTCTCTCTTCCCCTCCATATGCATTACACTTTTGTTATCTCTGGATTTTTTTGTCAGTTCAACTGGCCAACATATGTCCTTTTGGTGATGTAGAGATAGAAAACTCAGTTGCTGCTAAGAAGGAGGCTACATATGGAGCTGAGGCTAAAAAAAGATAACACAGGGGAGCATTTAGGGTGCATTTGAACTCAGCTGCACTGTTTTCCCAATTGCAATCAAGTACAATAAAAATTTTGTTGATGCCTTCTGGAACAGTCGAAAGTAAGATTTTATAGTGTGCTAAATTTTACTGTGCTTGGCTGAAAATGCTTTCTTAACATGTAAAAATGTGCTCTCTCCTCTCTCTCTCTCTCTCTCTCTATATATATATATCTATATATATATATATATATTTCCAAGATGTGTTTACCTTCACAACTATGCTGTTCAATATTTTAAAATGCTTTCAGTTGAGAACAAATATCTAGTTCCATGTGAGAAAAAGGACATCAAAAGTAAGTTTCTTGTTGTGGTGCAAGTACTAGATTGAAGCTCAGCAATTTGACAGAGAGATTCCCAGTGTTATATTTGAAGTGGCACGAGAGATGGATAAGGTACGTACTTCTATTCTTTTGTATGGATCTACATAACTTAATTACTATGGAAGTTTCAATCTAATTAGTGCAAAGGTTGATGGTAATATTGTAGATAATTATATTAAATGTTAGGAATGTGTGTTCTTATCCATACTTGAAAGTAATAGGGATTTGTAATAGTGTAGTTGGTACTTTAAGCTGAAGGGTGTCCCAAGTGATCTCAAGAGGTTAAGAGCTTTAGCAAATTTGTGAGAGTGCTGTTGTAAAAGAAACCACATTTTCCCCAGGCCATCTCATTGTCTTAGAAGCTTCACATTGTACTCGTGCTCCTCATACATGTTCTTAGTCATGTGGTCCATTTTTGTAAAAAAAGAAAAAGAAACAGTTTTTCCATTTCCCAGGCATTTTAAGACGTACATGCTTTATGCTGGAGGCGAGTGCATTTGATGTGCATCTTGGTAACACATTATCTTAGTTAAAGTCTTGATATCTGAAATTAAGGCTTTGTTCTCATAAAAAAAAAAACATTAGGATTTTCCGTCACATAAAAATTAGGGCTTTCCAAATATTTTTTATTTTCTGTCATTTAGATTTTTGAGTATTTAGATGATCAATTTATATTGTTGACCCACGGTCACAGAGGAGAAACAACAACTTGTTTCGAAGTTGCAGGAGAAATCTGAGGTTATTTTTATTCTGATTACACTTACTTTAGATCATGAAGAATTTTATTTGCACGTCTTACTCCAAGTTTTTGGTGAGTCTATAGATAAGCTTTGTCCTTGTGAACTTACTGAGAATAGGATTGATTATTGCAAAAATTGGAGGATGCATTGACAACTGCAAAGAAGTTCTCTTCTCACCATCAGATGCATTTGACCAAGGTCATTGCCTTATAAATCATTTCACTTGTTATAATTTCAGCTAGAACTTCACTTGGAGTTGACAGTTGTGTTCCATAAATTTTTTTCAACTGCATAAATGTTTCTTGCATGCAAAAGATTACAGTGAGAGACTTAAAAATTTTTTCAGCTGCAAGTTATAGACAATAATCTTAATTCTAATAAACTATGGCTGCTCTTTTGGTTGCAATTGGCCCATCTAGCCAAAGCTTGCACACAAGAAAATCCTCAACTGAGGCCAAGCATGAAGTCAATATGGTTACACTAATGACGCTTTCTTCCTCGACCGATGAATGGGATGTTGGTTCCTCCTACAAAAACCAGGATCTAGTCAATCTAATGTCAAGAAGGTAGCATGTGTTGCGTCGTACTCATTGGCAGCACCTTGACATGACTGTCAAAAACATCTTCTTCTTTTTTAATTTTATTTTATTGCAGGCGCTAGCCTATTTATCTCAATAGTTCTGATTAGGCTTGGGTACTCTGAAATGTAAAAATCTTTTTCTGCTATTTGATTCTGAATTTGTTTACTTAATGAAATTGAAGAGTTTAAGAGATCAATCTTGTCCACTGCCTGTCTATGTGGGGCATTTGAAGCTTGCCATACAAATCATTGAGGCATGCAATGCTAATCAAGTTAGATGTGACGATTTGACATGAAGTTGCATAGAGTTTGAATCCCTTTGACTGAAAAATATTGAAGATATTGCTACTGCAAAGAAACCTTTCCTGAAACCTTGTGAAAAGGTTGAACATAAACTTACTATCTTTCATGAAGCTTTTAATAGGTTTTGGAATTAAGGAAGGAATCTGATGGTGTGAACATGCAGTATATAGATAACTTAGTTCTAGGTGTTTGTTGCTACTGAACTGCTGTTAACATGAGAAAATTCCCATTCTTTGGTACTAAGAAAATTGTTAGCTGAGTGCAGGATGAAAAATTAACAAACACTAGCAAAGAGTGACTATTGATTGCAAGCCCATGTGAGCACATACACTTAAAAAGCACGGACCTGATACACGTTAATCCATTAATTGAAAGCCTTATCTTCTTTGTGCAGCGCAGAATTCAAAAGCAAATTTGCTTACCTGCTAATAATATGAATACCGCTTTTATTGAGTAAAGATTGAGAAATTCAAGAAATTTGCTTGAAAAGAAAAAAAAAATTGAAAGTGTTTTTCCAAAAAACGCTTTTGAAAGCATTTTTCCAAAAAATACTTTTGAAAGCGTCTTTCCAAAAGACGCTTTCATGTTAATATTTTGAAAAAAATTTATTTTTATAAATTTATTTTAAAAAGCGTCTTTTGGAAAGACGCTTTTAAAGTTTAAAAACGTCTTTCTAAAAAACGTTTTTAAAACAACCCTATTTTGATAAATAAGTTCAAACTAATCCTATTTTGGAAAAAATAACTTTTTTTTTACCCTATTTGGGGATTTAACTCCAGAAATGCGTTATCGTCAGTCAGAAAGGATCCTACGCGCTTCACGTGCACGGACGATGTTATACCTCGCGATCTGTGCCAACAAACTATACACGTGTTCACTTCTTCGAGCGACTAGGCTAAAGGCTGTTTTGCAGGCGCACGAGAATGAAAATTTTATGAGAAATGGTGACATTTGTTGAAAGTGTCGTGATTTAATTGACGTATATATTTATATATATTCATTTTATGTATAATTTTATATTAAATTATATATATTTGAATTTAAAAATAATAATTTAATTCGTTTTTAACAATCCCATCCTGCCTAATTTTATATTGGGATAAAAATAATAATTTATTTTATTTTATTAATAAAAATGACAATTTAATTCATCTCATTTTAAACCCGTAAACACCGTTCAATTCTATAACATATCCTAATATTTGAGAACAAGTTAGCAAACGACGTCGTCGAAGCAGACAGCCGTACAATCTCTGTTCTATTTCTAGTATCAGTAATGGAAATTCAACCGGTGCTATTAGTGTGAGAGTGAATACTTATATTTATACACATTACATTTCAGTAAACAAAGGTGGGGCTCGTGTCTTTATTCAAGAAATGTTACGGTTTCAGATTTCTTAAAATGCAGCATATTATTATTAGTTATTGATTATGAATTTATTTAGTTCTTAGTTGTTAGGTTTGAGACAAATTGACATATTTTAGATGAAAACATTCTAACTATTTTACACACGATTTTTTAAAAAATAAAAAATAATAATTACTCAATTTATTAAGAAGTTGATATCAAAAAGATTCTTGTAAATAATGTTTACAAATACAATAATGCTAAACTTGTCAAAAAAAAAAAAAAAACAAAAATTGGGAATTGGGTCGAGTCCATTGAGCCCACGGCTTATAGAAAATTTTTTATATAAACCTGTTCCATAAATCAAGCTAATCATAATATATTGTGTGGATGAATTTTTGTTCAGTTGTTTGATTTGAGGGGGGGGAGTGTTTCTTGTTTAATTAGTAAATTATGATTAATTTGATTCACAAAATTTAATTCATACACCCAAAAATTACTCGGGCTCACATCTTAGGCCTGTTTATGTAGCAAAAACTGGCTCTGGGCCACCAAGGCTTTAAGGTGTACCAAAAAGGCACCCCAGCATCTGTTGAGACTTGAAGCATGCATTTTTAAAGCTTAACCTTGTGGCCAAACAAGCCTTATAATAATTCTAAAACAGTTCCACAACGAAACAAATTTTGTTTGTGTGGCAGCATTTGCATGTCAATCGACGCGGAAGCATGAACCCATCCACCTCACCTCCCTGCCTAGCCTTTCCATCTGCCGAAACCTAGCATCCTCCACGTACTGGCCATGCAACCTCCAAAATCCACTATAAATAGCCACCACCACCACCACCTCTCAACCACCAAGCTCCAGTACAGTTTCAACCCACTACCCATATAGCGTATCTCACAATGGCAAAGCTCACAGTCCTTGCAGTTGTCCTAGTAGCCCTCTTAGCCCTGGCCGAGGCCTCCTCCCGCACCACCATCACGACCACCACTATCGAGGAAGAGAACCCAAGGGGTTCCCAGAGCTGCCGCGAGCAGATCGAAAGGCGACAACAGCAGCTTCGCCACTGCGCAATGTACTTATCGCAGGGAAGTCCATACGAGGGGCTGACGTTGAACCCGCGGATGCAGAAGCACCTGCAAGAATGCTGCGACCAGATGCAGAAAATGGAGGAGCAGTGCCGATGCGAGGCGGTAAGGGAGGTAGTGAGGCAGAAACAGAGGCAGGGAGAGTGGCAGGGTGAGGAGATGCAAGAGATTGTGGACAGGGCCAGGGAGTTGCCTTCAAAGTGCAACTTGCGTCCCGAGCAATGCCAAATCCGAGCAGTCTGGTTCTAAATGAGGCCAGTACGATGGCCATCCACAAGAACAAGTCCGTGTGCATAATAATAAAGTTCACCCCATTTTGCTCGAAATTAGGGTGACTGTATGATAATAAAGCACATGATCGTGTGTGTGTGTAGCTATGTAATGTACGAGTTTTTGTGTGTGTTTGGCATTGTACCTCGGTAGAATCTCTATTAAAGTAAGATAAAATCTAGTTTAATATGGGGCATGTTTCCTGCTTTTCTTTCTTTCTTTCCTTTTCTTTCCTCCTGTCCAAATGACAGTAACATTCCCATCCACGCAAAAACTTATCCTAATATAGATTTAATTATAGCACTATCTAAAACATATATTAATCGTTATTACCATTAATATAGAGTTAATCACTAATTCAGCATAGTTGCTGTAAATTTTAAAAATCAATTATATGTAAGATTATTACTTATCAAACTTAATTCCCCATATAGCGAAAAAAAGAGGGGGCTGCATTATGTTTTCTTGAAAATTAGGAAAATGTATGTACAGAAAAAGAAGAGGAATGGGTGAATATAGCATTCAATATGCTAAAATACTAAAATTTAAATTTAGCATAGAAGCAAATATCATCAAAAACCTGTACTCCACTGAATTCTCAAAGAAAGGATCTAAATCCCAAATCCAAATCTAGCGAACATCATCATAACCTGTACTCTCACTGAATTCTCAAAGAAAGGATCTAAATCCCAATTCTAGCAAATATCAAAAGCTTCAAAGAAAGGATCTAAATCCCAATTCATTAAGTATGATGGTTGTTGTCCTATCCCATATTTTTTAAAAGATGGTCAATCTTTAATAAATTTATATAAATGTTATATTTCATCTTTTTTAATATCTATACTTTTTACTATATAGAAAGAAGAAGAAGAAGAAAAAAGGGGCCACACTTCAATGAAACCACAAAACAAAATAATCAGCTGCCAGCTGTTAACAACATAACTAATCAGCAACTTCAGCGCACAAAAAAGTTTCTCCCCATCAAGATGACTTAACTCCTCAATCCTCATAAACCATTACCTAACAATATGCTCCTAGAATATAGCAGAAAATTGGAGTTTAAAGTTAAAACCACCAGTCTCTTCAGAAACAATCGATTGTTAGGGAAGATACATTACCTGAAAATGATATGGGAAAAAATACGGTACTTAAAATGATGAGGGAGAAATTCCCTCATGAGCACCATTTTCAGTCAGCAATGTGATTGGTGTGTAAAAGTTATCTAAGTGCGTGACTTCAAATAACTTGCAGACATTAATTACATCACGAAAGTTCGATTTTCACAATTATTGCTAACTTTTACTCATAGTACAACTAAAATATCCAAAAACTCGAGTTGAACTATGTAAAGGTGAAGAAGTTCGTTCGTCTGTCACTCCCCTAAATCCAATTTCACTCTTGACTGTGGGTGAGTGAAAGTGCAAGTCATCAAAAGGGCTGGAAATAGCCGCTCTGGAGTCTCGTGAAAGGGTCTTTTATCTTTCGATTCTCTTACCTTCATTTCTCTAGAACCTTTCTCCTCACTGACCCCATCTCCACTGCCGCCACCCCTCCAAACCTTGGCCTCCACCATCGCCAATACTCCCCCTCTTAATTATCACGGATTCTCACTGTCGACCCCACCACCACCACCACCTCCTTTGCTTCACCACTACCACAATAACCACAATAACCACTAACACCCAATCAAAAATCAATATTAAAACCCACGAACCTGTTTAACGTTACACACACATGTATACATAAATGCATCTTTCGAAAATATATGTATCATTAGAATAAATATAAGAGTGACAATTGTAGTAGACGGCTTTCTTCTAATTTGTCCAAATACAAAGCACTCCCCTATTTCCCTATGATGTGACATTTCACTGCATTCTTACTTTTTTTTATGACATGGACAACTTAGATGTTTTCAAAATGATAACTTTGCCCTTCATTATAATACAAGGAGATGCACACCCCTATTTTAAGAAGTTAAATTACATTTTTACCCTTACAAAAAAGTTCCAACTGACCAAATTACCCTTAGTACAAATTTCAGCCAAATGTATATGAAATGCAACGTAAAGTGGAATATATTATCATTTGACACAAATTTCAAGTAGAGGAATTCTTATCAGCACTATTATACTTAAGAGCTCTTGACCTGTGGCTATAATATCTTTAGTTAGAGCAATTTCAAAGGATGTTTGCATTTTGGGGTGTAAAATCACTTATTTATAATTTTAAACAGTATTTTGGCACTTCTGAATTATAAATTTGTTTTAATGACGAGTGCTAAAATGGAATGTCATTTTAATATTTTTTATTAAAAAATATAATTAAACTTAAAAAAATTCTTCAATTATAAAAATTAGCTAAATAAATAAATTCACCCTAAATTAACAAAAATAAATAAATAAACTAAAATTAAGACATTTAATTTAAATTAAAAAAATTAAATTAATTAAAAAATTAATTTAAATTCTAAATAACAATTAACTAAAATAGAAAAAAATTCTTCAATTATAAAAATTATCTAAATAAAATAAATTCACCCTAAATTAACAAAAATATATAAATAAATAAATCAGCTAAAATTAAAACATTCAATTAAAATTACGAAAATTAATTTAATTTAATTTCTAAATAACAATTAACTAAAATAGAAAAAAAAATTCTTCAATTATAAAAATTAGCTAAATAAAATAAATTCACCCTAAATTAACAAAAATATATAAATAAATAAATAAGCTAAAATTAAAACATTCAATTAAAATTACAAAAATTAAATTAATTTAAATTCTAAATAACAATTAACTAAAATAGAAAAAAATCTTCAATTATAAAAATTATCTAAATAAAATAAATTCACCCTAAATTAACAAAAATATATAAATAAATAAATAAGCTAAAATTAAAACATTCAATTTAAATTATAAAAATTAAATTAATTTAAAATCTAAAACAATTAACTAATGTAAAACATTTATTTTAAATGAGTATCTCTTTTATATATATATATATATATATATATATATATATATATATATCAGAGGCCAAACAGGGAGGGAGCCAAACAGAGACGGCTCTGTATTTCTTTTCCCCCTCCACTGCGCCCGTTCTTCCCCAAACCAGAGCTTCGCCTCCTCCTCCTTCCCCTTTTTCTCTGCGCCTCCTTCCCCTTTCCCTTCCTCTATGCCTCCTTCTTCAGATTTGCCATCACCAACTACAAGGTTTGAAAAAAAATCAGGAGCAGGAAGCGATTTTCCGACCTTTGGTAAGTTTTCTCTTTCAAAATCTCATTGTCTCTCTGTATTTATGAAATTTTTTGGTTGGATTTTTGTGGTTGAATAGAGCCGTTGAGAAAACAGTAAAACTTGAAAATGGCAGAACGGCTCTATGCAACCTCTCCATTTCTCTCTCCAGAGTTTGCAAAATTGCCACCCCAAGACCATTGCTACCATACCATTGCTACCATTTTCTAACCCTTGATGCCACCTCCGTTGGAGTCCAAAACAGTAGAATTTGGGGTGACATTTTGGCGGTTATGAGTTTGCCACCCCTGATGCAACTCCCCCTTGGAGTTGCTCTTAGAAAGTAATATATAAGATGATGAAAGTGTTGAATGGTCCTAATATTTGTGAGGCACTGATGGTCAAGTGTTTGTAGTATCCTTTTTAGAAATGATATTACTCTTTTCCTGTGTCTACGACTATTACTCTCTCTCACAACAACCATTTGTACCCACAATTCAAACAAGACAAAACAAAAATTATCAAACATTTAAGGATTAATTAGTCTTAAGTCTTTGATAAAAGTACTATATTATTGTAAGATCCACTCACGTTTCAAATTTAAACGAAAGGACATGCGGATCATTTGTTTTTTAAGCTCAAAGTCTATTTTTGATGAGTTGGCACCAACTAATTTTGATATATGACATTTTTACTGGCTTCTCTCATCCCCTAATGAAATTGTCGGCTACCAGATCACCGCTCAACTCAGCCATGTCGCAGACCACCGGCACCACATCCATCGCCGTTCAACACCACCACCCCCACCGAGCACCACTGAAAGCCCAGCTCTTCGCTCTCCATCTCCCTCACAAAATTTCCCACATGTGAAAGTCAATTTTGAGCATCTAACATGTGACTAAAAAACTCAATAAAACTAAATACAACTGAGAATGTTTTCAATTTTTATAAAACTGTAAAATTGTAAACTTTTGCTGAGACAATTTTTTACATTAGAAAAGTGTGAAATAGTACATTTTCTTAGGGATGAAATTCTACACTGAAAAATTTGCATTTTTTCTAGGACTAAATTTTACACTCTTGCTTGAAACGAAATTTTATAGTTAAAAAATGATTTTGTTTTCTTCAAAATTACATATTCAATATGAATCTTATTTGATAGATCTCGATATTTAGAATCCAAATATATTATTTTTATTTAAAATGGATTTATATATAAAAAGCATTTGAATTTTGAAATTTTGAATCTTTTTCTTGATAGTTGGGAATTTTTCACAGAATTTAGTTAGATTGATTTGGAAAAAACACATAAAAGGTATTTTAGTCACAAAATAATTGAAGAACTTATGGAATTAATATATTTGAGTGTGGACCTTATGATAATTTTTATACTTTTTATGAACTTGTGGCCGAACAACTATTTCCTATGCTCCCACTACCAGAAAACTAAGTTGGGTTGTAACCTGAACTATATCTATCCAAAAAAGAAAGAATTGTGTCCAAAATAGTCAGTCCCCCACTGTGCAACTATGTCTAAGAACCAAAAAATTCCGTCCTCATTGCTTTGCCTATGTCCAAGAAACCAAAAGAGTCATCCCAATCAGTACCCACTGCATTTCTAGTTTCAGCTGACACTTGCAACCTTGGTACCTTGTCCTACAACTTTACCTCTTAGTTTCTACAACCCATAACACTAAATCAGTAAATTGAATTATAATTATAAATTTATCTCAAACACAACAAATGATTTAAAGAAATAGAGAGAAACTAAAATGAATTTCATATTGATAAGACATGAATTTCATATTAACAGAATGAATTCAATTAATTTCATAATGTAAAAAGAACAGAATGTAACATCACAAATTGAAAATTCTTGAAACCCTAATTAGTCTGATTACCCTCCCCCCCAAAAAAATACTGCAATTTTTAATTAACAATAAATAAGTTGGGACGGTTGAGACAGTAACAGAAGGAAGTAGTGAGGTCTAAGAGATCTGATCTTGACATTTTATCTGCTTGAGATATTGTAGAACAACAAGCTCAATTAGTACTTATTAGATACTGTCAAAGCTTTAAAATACAATTCATTATGGTACACTACTGTACTTTATTTTGTTGATTCTTAAGGTGATTTGGTACTTAGGTATAAAATCATAAATTCATAGCAAGTTTCATAATAATGGAATTCACAAACTTACGTAGTATTTTCAACCGCAGTTGTAAAACATCAAATAAATGTAAAGATGCTTTCATCATTAAAATGATGGACTAAATGATATTAATTAAATGTGTAAATCAAGCCCAACAATAGGAGTGTTAATTTCAACAATGTAAATCTCCCAGTTTTCCTGAACATGAAAGGTTTTTTAGAACAATTTCACAAGTTATTGTCTACGGTATCTGGCAAGTCCTTGACCATATTGGTCCTCAAAAGAAAATTCATAAAATCTGAAACTCTGTTTTTCTAAGAAATTTTTCCATGAATTGGTGAGGGCCATTTGACTCAGTTTCTTAAAGAAGTGTGGGGGACTATCTTTCTCGGCTTTAATTGTAGCATTCTAACCTTCATAGCTGTGTGCAACCGAAGGCTAACCACACTCCTTTACATTGTTTGTCTTATTACATGTTCCATGGTCTATATATACTGGACGCACTACCTAGTTGCCCCCACGAAATCGACGAACATGAGTATTGTGGAAATTTTTTCAACAAACATTCTTTTCCTCTTTCTGATTTTTATATCTTCATCCACCATAATTTACTTTCCAAGTTTAATCCTCGATCAGTGACAATGAATTATGTAACTCTAACTACTACCCATTTGAGTAGGGCTTGGAATTTCTTGTTTCAACCGTTTAAACTTAATGGATTCAGAGCTTGATGTGTGGAGAATGATGAAGACCTCGGTATAGGCCCTACGAAAGCAGAGAAAAAACAGAGCATTTTAGAGAGAACATGTCCAATAAAAGTGAGGGTAAATGGGTTATGTACCTGATTAAACTTGGGTTTCTCTCAATTTTCAACTCATGCAACGCTTGATAGTCTTCCCTTTAGGATTTGGTCTTCAAGTCATGCCATAGTCCACAGCCATCATATATTCTATTTGTTTTAGGGTTTCATCTTCAAATGGATGGTCAATCCAAAGAACAATGGGAGAGAAGAAGAGGTTTGATCAATCAGCAATGGAACAAAGAAGTGTGGTTTAATCATTTAGGGTTTGATCTATCAACAATGGAAGAAACAAGATGGTTTGATTGATCAATGGAAGAGAGAGGGAAGGAGGATTTCTGAAATCTAAAGTCAAGAGAGACCAATGTCATGCAAATCAAATGCAACCAAATGGAAACAAAATGTAAATTTGTGTCAGGGTGCTATAGTATTTTTGCAAAAGTATTATTTTTATTAAATAATTATTACACGAGGCATATTTATAATTACACTATTTTCATTAACGTCGTTAAGTCAACATATGCAATGTAATTAGTCAAATTCAAGGGAGACCGTCTTTAATTGTCAAAAATCTTAAAGGTGTTAAGTATAATTTATCCTAAATATAAATATTAAATTAAGAAAAATAAAAGAAGAAATGAGGAAGAGGAAGAAAAGGCAATCTCGACAATATCTGTTTGCTTAATCTGATGTGTGCATGTATACAGTAGACTTGGTGTCCCACTACAAAAACCCAACAAGCGGCCATGGAAGCCAAGCCAACATTATCTCAACCCTTCCATCTTCCATTTCTACAAGAACTTTAAGTGTACTTCTCTTCCTTTTGCCACAGACTCACCACCATTCTGAAACTGATCGTCGATTCATTGGAAAGGATGGGCACAAAATTATACATAGAGACATATGTACGCATGTATATATGTCTATATTGAATTAAAAAGTTTGTTAGTCGAAAATTGTATGATGATTTGACTTCAAACGAAGGGTGGAATACAAACAATGGCTTTAATTTATATGGTAATAATAAGCGAATTTGAAGAGAATTACGGGTCTTTTTTTAATGATCAATAAACGTAATTACCAGTCTTGAGAGTCTACCCAACTCGTTTTCACCATGACACTAGTTTTAAAATACTAACACAACTTAGTTATTAAACAGAATACATATTAACATAATTAATCCATTTATTTTAATATTTAAATTTTATTTTTGCATATATGAAGAGGTGGATTTTTTTTTTTTTATAAGTAATAATAGTCTCAAAGTTTGATAAACTTTTGATGTGGGCCAAAATAAAGTGAAGACTTCTTTTACAAGTGAAGAAGTCTCCCAAGTTTTATTAGACTTTTGACGTGGAGTGAGTTACCCTAGCTAATGTTTTTTTTCTTAATTAAATAGTGTTAAGACGTGTTATCGGGTTGACATGACCCTAATCCAAACACGCCATGGAGATTAATCGTGTTAAATATGTCAATCATTTATGATCTAACTTATTTATGCTCAATCCAAATTTGTTAATTTCGTGTCATTCTTAATGTGTATTGTTATCTCAAAAATTGTCACTCCTAAATTGAGATTTATCAAATGTATTATGAACACTTCCTTTTCTCTGTAAGCATCCAGAAGGCGAAGGAACCGCTTTAGATGGAAGATATAACAATAACATAGAAATGACAATGAGTACAGTGTGACAATGAGAATACCAGTAATCATAAGAATATATAATCAAAATACTGTGTCAAAATCGAATAATCAGGAGAATACCTGCATGTATTCTGGGCAAGTTGCAAACCACCAGCAGTGCAACCATCACTTAAATACCCATCTCCTTCCCTCTCTACTGGCCAGAGCTGAGGTGACATTACCAACATCTCCTTGCCAAATCACATGGTGAGACCCCATTTGAATGACATACTGATTGCCTTCCAGACTGACAACTTGGCTTATCGCACAGACCAAGAAAGAATTACGTACATCTCCATCACCTGCAAAGTTTCAAGAATATAAAGGCACAAGAAATATCAACAAGCCATCTTTTCAAGAGAACCAAAATGAACCACAATTGATAACTAGATATACATGTGGTGTACCCTTTGACAAACAATGTGGTGAAGATGTGTAAAGCACAAAAACAGAGTAGTGAACATTATTTACGGACTTCGTTAAGGTCTAATTAGAAGGATAGGGAAATGAAGGATGTGAAGTATATCATTCCAGAATCCATATGACTCAAGCAAGCAACAAATAATTCATGTCCACTCAATGTTCTGTCATGTCCACCCAACGTCCTAGAAACAGAACATGACCTAGAAAAAGATAAACTGATTTCAGTCTTTAGAGCAGCATTTCTTTCAAAGAACACCCCCCCCCCCCCCCCCCAAAAAAAAAAAAAAACGAAATAAAAAATTAACTACCACAAAATAAGCACCATCAGACAACCGATAGAAGAACAGTAAAGTTGATCAAAGCATATCATAATGCTGCTCAAAAATTGCAATTCCTTCAAGTTACAGTACATCAATGGTCAATCCCACTGCAAGAACTAAGAAGGTAAGCAGCCCCTAAAAATTTTCTATTGTTTGGTAAACCTTACATCTAGTCCATGAAAGTTTACACTTGCATGTGGGGTATGTGCCCTTTTAGGGACCAACGTACAGAGTCATATGGCAACCTTCCATGTCTGACTTCAGACACAATATATGCAATCCTCCCCATAACCATTAAAAAATGCCTTCTAAAAAGTCTGATAGACAACTTGGAGGGAGATAAATTTCCATAAGAAAAATGATAAACAACATAATCATGATATTCAATTTTCTAATGAAAAAAATTTATTATGTACATGGTCTATTAAATAATCTTTTGCAAATAAAGATTTTCCATATAAACCGTAATGGCTAAGAACAACAAAAATGAGAATATCCAACTCCCAAAAGAAAAGAAAATCATGTGTTGATTTTTCAAAAGGTACTAATTTCAATTAACAAAACTAGCTTTGGGGTTCTAATGTCAACCAAAGTCCATCTCAACGTATGGGACACAACCAGTTTTGGAAAAGTTCCTGTAGCGAAACAATGCTTAAAAACAACTACGTGGAAGCATCTTCTAGCCACCTCACCTTCCTGCCAACTCCCACCCATCTGCCTAAACCTAGCAGCCTCCACGTAGTCACCATGCAAACACTAGATTCTATTATAAATACAAACCGCCACTGCACTCTCTGTCTCCCACCAAGCTTCCCCAAAGTTCCATCCAACTGTTTCCACAATGGCAAAGATCACAATCTTTGCAGCTGTCCTCGTAGCCCTCTTAGCCTCACAGAGGCCTCCACCTACCACACCACCAACACAACCACCCCAATTGAGGAAGAGAACCCAAGGGGTTCCCAGAGCTGCCAACAGTAGCTCTAAAGGCTGTGGCAGCAGCTCCACCATTGCACTATGTACTCATCACAGGGTACAGACAGCAGCAGTACCTCTAACAATGCAGCCATCAGTTAGAGAACATGGACAAGCAGTGCCGATGCAAGACCGTAAGGAAGATAGTGAGACAGCAACAGCAGCAGGGAAAGTGCCAGGGTGAGGAAATCCGAGAGATTGTGCAGAAGGCCAACCTTCCATCCAGGTGCAGCCTGGGACCCCAGCATGCAAAATCCAAGCTGTCTGGTTTTAAAAGATTCTAATAGCCATGTGCAAGATAATAAAGGTTCACTGCTCTAGCTTACAGATAGAGATTAAGGTGACCATATGGTAATAAACACAAAATTGTGTAACTACATCTGTGTGTGTGTTCTTTGTTTTCCACCTTTGGGGCTCTGTAGCTGGGTAGAGACTAGAGTTCTATCTCTATAATAAAAATAAAATCTAGTTTAGTAAGTACCTGTCTCTTATGGTTCACAGTTTATATTAGGAACAGCATTGATCATTTCCAGTGAAGCATGTTCTTCTCCAATAGAGCTCCCTCAGCTACGCTAGTACCTGTCTCTCTTTTTTTTTGATAAGTAATACCTGTCTCTTTTGGTTCACAGTTTATGCAAAATCAGCATTGATCATTTCCACTGAAGATCAACTTCATTCATTATCAATCAATAAGATTCAAATCATATTCAAGTAAATAATAAATTAATCCCATTGTAAATAATGGTAACATCTATTAATCATTACTACCATTTGAACTAAATTCTTGTAATAAATCCAATATAATTGCTCCAAAAGAAAAGGAATGTAATTGGATCCAAATCACAAGTATACAGCCACCCACGCTAAGTCATGTTAGGTGATTTACCATTTGCAAACTAACTCGTAGTTCTAAATAAATTAGTTACTAGCATAATAAACTCATAATGGTGCAAGGGGGCTGCATTATCATTTAATAAGAACTGGCACTTGTAATGAAATAGATAAACTGTTCTCTGGAATACAGTATGGTTCTTCACCTAGGGCCTTTTATAAGAAGGTGCATCAAAGAGTAAACATGCCCACAAGGTTTATTCTTCCACTAATTTACTTATATTATGATAATGAGCAGTCTTAAGATAAATAAAGATGAAATTTTTATAAGTCCAATGATTTGTCATGGAATTAAAATTGTGAAATAGCGGCTCATGAGTAGCACCATCTCCTCACATAGTGATCAATGTGGCAGCAGCAGAAGTCTGCTTAAGGCCAGACAGAGCTATTAAATTTTGGAGATAACTGATGAATGGAATAGGAGAGAATAAACTACTATGAATAATGACTGTGTCACAATGAAATAGTAGTGCTATAAGTAGCACCATCTCCTCAGCGATCCATGTGGTAGCTGGAAGCCTACCTAAGGCCAGACAGAGTGATTAAATTTGGGAAATGAGAACTGATGAATAGAATAGGAAAGTACAAACTGCGATGAATAATGACTGTCACAAACCATAGACGACTCTTATAGTCTTTTAATCCCATAAAATTACACATTGGAGTACCATTTTGTCTCAAATTTTTCTTTGAAATATCCTCATCTTTTTATTTGCATGAAACTAAACCTTCGCTCATTTATGGTTCGCTCCTATTATGACAAAATGACAATGCAAGGATAAATAAAACCAAAGAACATATAAAAAAGATAGAAATGCACCAAGGACTTGGGAATGGCTTTAACAAACTAATAAAAACATCAAGCTGATGATCAGATGTATAGGCATGAAACTTGAAACAGATAACAGAAAACCAAAAACATAAGAGAGAAAAAGAAAAAAAAAATCATACTGGATCCTAACAAAATCAACTAGTATGTTTCAGTTCTGAAATCAATCTTCACTTTGAACAAGTTAAAAAACATTAATATTTCAGTTCTAAAATCATACTTTATTCAAACAAGTGAGTATTATTTTTCATCAACAGTGAGGAGTTTGAACACGGGGTGGAGAGTCTGCAGGCCAACTGCATCAGTGACCAATTGTAGTCCTATGTAGATAATTACCAGCAGAAGGATATACCATTAAAAGCAAGCCACGCCCACGCACATGAACGAGCAAGAAGTTCCCACCATCTTGCATCCGGGTAATCACCACCAACCACCTTCATGTGAAGAGACATCACCTAACCAAAGCTCACTTCTGTTCTCCTTGTTAAATATCAAAGCAACCATGAAGCATAGACAAGTTGATCCAAACCATTAAATGAAAGATAATTTATACAGCATAATATTGGTACTTCTGACTCCTTTAATGCCAAGATGAACAAAGTTAATGGTAGAGTCCACGATGACCACTGACTGTCGAGTAATCTGATGCCCAGTGCCTTAGGACTAATAAAACTATAGATGAAGTTCATTAATTGTAAAGTTCACATATATATATATACCAAGCCTCAAAGTTGACACGGATGAAACCTGAAGGAACCCTCCTGAAGCCTGTCTGCTATAATAGTTCGTACAGTAACAAGTAACAACAGAAGTCAATAAGCATATATGCTTGCAATAGGATATGGGAATTCAATTTTCGATTCATTTACCATTCCAACAACATGAACCAGACACCATTACCTGCTAGTGTTCCATATAAGAAGAAGAAAAAAGGTATTCCATATTGAAAGAGACATTAACATAAAACTGAACTTTTTTATTTTTGAAGGACAAAACACTAAGGCCACAGGCCACTTAAACAACAGGACGACTACAGGTAGCAAAGACAAACAGAAAATAAGAAACAGCTTGGAAATGCCATTTAACAAGAAGCACATGAGGACATCAGAGATAACACATGACCCAAGACTCGGAACATGACGACCATCAAAGCAACTCAGAAACCACCACGGAGACGGAGGACAAGATGAAGAGTGGATTCCTTCTGGATGTTGTAGTCAGCCAAAGTCCTCCCATCCTCTAGCTGCTTCCCAGCAAAAATCAGCCTTTGCTGGTCTGGTGGAATCCCTTCCTTGTCCTGAATCTTTGCCTTGACGTTGTCAATCGTATCAGAACTCTCCACCTCCAAGGTGATGGTTTTCCCAGTCAAGGTCTTCACGAAGATCTGCATCCCACCACGCAGACGAAGCACCAAGTGAAGTGTCGATTCCTTCTGAATGTTATAGTCAGCAAGGGTCCGTCCGTCTTCCAACTGTTTCCCAGCGAAGATCAACCTCTGCTGGTCCGGTGGAATCCCCTCCTTATCCTGGATCTTAGCTTTAACATTATCAATAGTGTCGGAGCTCTCGACTTCCAAAGTGATTGTTTTCCCAGTGAGGGTCTTCACGAAGATCTGCATGCCACCTCTCAGTCGGAGCACCAAATGTAAAGTTGACTCCTTCTGGATGTTATAGTCCGCGAGGGTACGACCATCTTCTAGCTGTTTGCCAGCGAAGATCAGCCTCTGCTGGTCCGGTGGGATACCCTCTTTGTCCTGGATCTTGGCCTTGACGTTGTCGATAGTGTCGGAGCTCTCGACCTCGAGAGTAATTGTTTTACCTGTTAAAGTCTTAACGAAGATCTGCATACCGCCTCTGAGACGGAGCACCAAGTGGAGAGTTGATTCCTTTTGGATATTGTAGTCAGCGAGAGTGCGGCCATCTTCGAGCTGTTTCCCTGCGAAGATCAGCCTCTGCTGGTCCGGTGGGATACCCTCCTTGTCTTGAATCTTTGCCTTGACGTTGTCGATAGTATCGGAGCTTTCGACCTCGAGGGTGATGGTCTTGCCAGTGAGGGTTTTCACGAAGATCTGCATCCCTCCTCTGAGCCGGAGCACCAAGTGGAGAGTCGACTCCTTTTGGATGTTGTAGTCCGCAAGCGTACGGCCGTCCTCAAGTTGCTTTCCGGCGAAGATAAGCCTTTGCTGGTCCGGAGGAATTCCCTCCTTGTCTTGGATCTTAGCTTTGACGTTGTCGATGGTATCGGAGCTTTCGACCTCAAGAGTGATGGTCTTGCCGGTGAGGGTTTTAACGAAGATCTGCATCTGTTGCACCAGAAGAAAGTCAAATCAGGAAATCATCAAGAAAATAGAGACCTCTTGAACATTAAATATATATATATATATATCTGCAATTTCTTTTTTCCAGATCAACCAGTAGATAAATTTGTTTGAACGCAAAACTTAGGAAGTAATCGGAAATCGGGGAAACCAATTCAACAATATAATAAAATTCAATCTATCAGGACAAAACAAAATCTCATAGTCAAATCTTTAAATATCCAAAAATCAATCAAAATAACTAATTGAAAATCGCAATATTCAATTAGATCTTATAAAATCAATCGATCGAAATGAATCAGAATAACTTAAAACAGATGTAAAGATTAGTCGAATAAAAATCAAATTACTTTCGTAGCATCAAACGTGAAACAGATTTAAATAATGCTACATATAAGAAGAGAAAAAGAAGAAACCCTAATACCTTGAAAGAGATTTGGGAGCTTTCCAACTATCGCAATGGACGAAGAATATCAGAAAATGAATGAAATTGAATATAAAGGCGCGAGTAGCGACTTCGGAAGAAACTATCTTCGCGAAACGACTAATTACTTGAAGCCACGTGTCATCAATGACCTGTAACGCACCAACGAACACACCGAAGAGAAGTTATCTATTTTTTATTGAACGGTGGAGATAAGTAGGAGCGTGAGGAGTGCAACATCGACGCGCTCTTAGGTATCACAGGTAAAGGGCCCCACTCACCGTCCCACCTATTTTTCTGCTGTTGATTGCGCTTGATTGGTTACGGACTTTAATGTGAACGGCCACACGCTCCAAATATGTTTAGTAACTTTATTTATGTGATTTTGTAGTGGCGCAGGTAGCCGCCTGTTGAATGAAACAGCTGACGAGTTCCGTTACCGTTTCTTTCCCGCATATTTTGCCATTAAATGTAGTTGACGGAGTTACAATTAATTATTGACGAACAAATACGTGATCGTTTTTGTGTTGATGACCTAACAAAACCGGAGGCTTGTACAGTTGGTTGGATGGAAGGATGAACGACTCAGAAATTTTTGTCTCATGTTTGGATAGATGGATTAATTATCTCGTTCATTAATAATCTTTTTTTTTTCATAATATTTTTTATAACTTGTTTTATTTACTTTCCAAATTGTTAGTTGTTCTGTTTAATATTTTTTTATTGGTCAAATATTATTATTTTTTATTTTATTTATTAGTTATTGATATGCCAAAAATATCCCAACCAACTAGTACATGACACGTGTCTAGTCTCGTTCTATAAAATTCGTGAGATAATTCAGGTCTGCCGATCTAACATCGGTAAGGGAAGTCCAAGAATTATAACTACCTGGTATACCGATCTCGTTCCCATAACCTCGGTCTACCGACCTCATGGTAATAGGACGGATACGAACAAGAAATGACATCACAAGCAATTATGACAAAATTGCCGCCTTCTGACATACGGCGCACTCTAGTCCTACAAAAGACGGAAAGGGCTTTTAGCCCTACATAATCAGCATGGCCGGTGGCAACTGTGACGTATGTAATCATAATGAAATAGTTCCACCGCTTGACCTTGGACTTGATAGTTATTACAGCTTATAAATACAAGGAAAAAGGTAAGTAAAAGAGGGAGCTAAAAAAAGTTTTGATCAATTATCTTCATGATTATTATCTGAGAATATACACTTTTATCTACTCTAACTTAACCATCGGAGTGGCTACCACCAGAGCCCTCCCCGGTGGCAATCTAATTTTCTTCTGATTCAGGATATACATCAAGGAAGGATTTGAGCTTTGACGAAGTCGAAAACTGTAACACCAGTTTGGCGCCGTCTATGGGAAAGATTTCAATCATTCCAATTCATTTCTTGATTTTCAACTTTGATCCTTCGTCATGGCTCCGAATCGCCGTTCCAAACAAATAACTCAAAGCCAACCATTAGCTGGTGACAAAGAAGGTGAAACTTCCGATCCTGTACAACAACAACTTGACCAAATCAGGGAGCAGATGCGGAGACAATCCGATCAAATGTAAGGACAACTTTCAGCCATATCCCAGGTCCTGGTTTCTTTAACCCAGAACCTGTCAGATATCCCCGTATCTCTTCCACCAAGCATTCCTACCGGAAGAAATCCGATTCCCTCCCTTACTGGCGTAAGACTTTATGAAGAGGGAGGTCCCAATGCCCGTCCATTTGATCCCCAGGACGCAGCTCGAGCCGGAGATGAACCTTGCCAATCCCATTTATGGGACAAGAGGCGCCAAATCTTCATCCGACTGTGCACCCTCACAGCAGAAATATGGATTTGAGTCCTGCGAATTCTGGAGCCAATCCTGTACGATCAGGCTCCCGGCCTCGGCAAGCATCAATCCCGCTCCAAAGACTCTCAGGACATGTTGCTCCTAGTCAGGAACATCCTGTACATACCGGACATGAGGCTGGCATGCCCGGACCACAGTACTCTGCCTCATCCAGGGTACGACCAATGATGGAAGAAGTGGCAGATTCCGTAGGACAGGCAGCCCATGCAAGAGAAGGAGACGCTCCCCCTAAACAAGATGAAATAGCACGACTGCTTGGTAGGTTCACCACCCCCTTCACAACAGCTATATTATCGGAGGAACGTCCCCGAAAATTTATTGTCCCAAAATTTACTCCATATGACGGGTCAGACGACCCTGGAGACCACCTCTCCAACTATCAACATACGATGGCCTTGCATGGAGCCACCGATGCTTTCCTGTGCCGTACGTTCATTACAAGTCTTAAAGGCGCAGCCCTACGATGGTTCCACAACCTCCCCCAAGAGTCGGTCCCAAGCTTTTATGAGCTCAGTAGACGTTTCCTCGACCGATTTTTAACTAGCCGGAGGCTCAGAAAGGGACCAAAGTTTCTTCTGACAATCAAGCAACAAAAAGGGGAATCACTTCGAGACTACATCGCTCGGTTTAATTCTGAACTCACCGAAATTACGAACTGCGGTCCGGGTTCTTTGGTGGCAAGCACTTCATGCTGGATTGTGGCCGGGACGGTTCCACGATTCCCTGACCAAGAATCCTCCGGCTGACATGGCATCGTTAATGGAGCGAGCCTGAAAGCATATAAATTTGGAAGACACCAGGGCATCTCTTCGCAAAGCTAAAGAGCAGACGCAGCAAAATGATAATACCCAAAAGCAAAGCTCCGAAAATACAAACAAAAGGCAAAGGAGCCTAGATAAAAGGACTACTTCCCGAACTCAAAACCAGTCAGCAACCGGGAGGTTCCAGTCATATGCGCCTCTGAATACACCGCTGACACCCTTAAATGCATCTCTTACACAAGTCTATCATCAAGTACGGACGTGCGAAAATCTGAAGGCTCCAGACCCTTTATACTGCCATCCGGACTCCCGAGATCGGAACAAGTACTGTGATTTCCATAAAGATCACGGGCATACGACAGAGATGTGTAGGAATCTCCAACAAGAGATCGAGCAATTAATCCGGAGAGGACGTCTGAAAGAATTTATTTAACGTGATGGAGGACCAAATAATCAAAATCAAAGGCCTCAGCAGCCTAGGCAGGACCAACGACCCCAGCCGCAACGACAGGGTCAAGGGCTTGGACCGAATGAATCTCAAAATGACCAACCCCGCCCGAATAATCAAGCTATCCTTGTCCTCCATGCTGATAATTCATTAACCGGTATGTCCAACCGGGCGAAGAAACGTTACGTTCGAGAAGTAAGGGCAGAAACAAGCCCTCTTCATATCTTTGCAATCGAGAAAAAGCTGAGGCCACTACCGAAAATCCAGTTCTTGGAAATGGATCTGGTTGGCATACACTGTCCTCATAGTGATGCACTCATCATCTTTTACAAGGTGGCAAACTTCGATGTCAAAAGAATATTGGTGGATACAGGATGTTCCACCAATATCCTCTTTTATGAACCTTTCAAAAATATGCAGCTCGACACCACTGATCTCAAAGCCACCACTGCCGTAATAGCAGGATTTGATGGTAACCTGAGCTCACCACTAGGAGGGATCGAACTACCAACTACTGTGGGAGATAGGGAGGATCAGAAAACTCTCATCTCTGAATATATGATCATCGATTCTCGGTCTCCTTACAACATTATCATCGGAAGGCCATGGCTCCATCAAATGGGAGCAGTTACGTCCATTCTTAATCAATGCCTCAAATATGTGCATAACGATCACGTATACACCATCAGAGGCTCCCAGCTAACATCTCAGGAGTGTCCATGTTGTGGCATTAAAAGGAAAATTTCCCAAATAGCAATTACAGATACCTCGGGAGCCCTTTAAGTCAAAAGAAGTTATAGAGATCCCTACCGAGCTCGATGAACCACTGAGCCCTCGAGGAAGAGATAGCAAGGCAAAACCGACCCAAGAGCCCATCAAAGTGCTGGTGAGTTCTAACGGCGAAGAACGTTATTTACAGCTCGGTATGGATCTATCCAAATCAGAGCAAGAGGAGATGATTAACTTCTTAAAATAGAATTTATTAGTCTTCGCTTGGGAAACTAGAGACATGGAAGGAATAAACCCCTCTATTATCCGCCATAAGTCAATGACCGACCCATGTCATCTCCCGGTCCGACAGAAGCGGAGGACCTTTGCCCCAGAGAGACATAAGATAATTAATGACGAAGTCCAATGACTGTTGAAGGCACAGATGATCAAAGAAGTGTTTTATCCAAATTGGCTTGCCAACACTGTACTTGTTCAGAAGAAGAATGGTAAATGACGCGTTTGCGTCGATTATACCGATCTTAACAAAGCATGCCCTAAGGACAGCTTCCCCCTCCCAAGAATAGATCAGTTGGTTGACTGCAACTGTCCGGCCACGAATTGATGAGTTTCATGGACGCATACTCAGGATACAATCAAATCCAGATGTACCCTCTAGACCAAGAAAATACGTCCTTCATCTCAGAAAGAGGCTTATATTGTTATAAGGTAATGTCCATTTGGTTTGAAAAAATGCCGGAGCGACCTACTAGCGACTGGTCAACAAAATGTTTGAACCTCTGATTGGCCGCACCATGGAGGTTTATATCGATGATATACTGGTCAAAAGTCGGCAGAAACATGACCACATCGACCATTTAAAGCAAACCTTCCACATTTTGAAGCAGTATCGAATGAAGTTAAATCCTTCAAAATGTACTTTCGGTGTCAGCGAAGGCAAATTTATCGATTTTCTAATCTCACAAAGAGGGATAGAGGCAGACCCCTTGCAAATCGAAGCATTAACAGCATTAGAACCTCTGAGATCCTAGGAAAGAAATCCAAGCACTTAACAGTAGGATTGCAGCTCTGAATAGATTCATCTCCAGATCCACCGAATCGATGCCTCCCCTTCTTCAAAGCCCTAAGGGGGAATAAGACCCTTGAATGGACCCCTGAATGCGCCTATAGCCTTTGAAGAACTAAAACGATACATGCTATCCCTTAGAACTTCTTTCCAAACCAATGAAAGGGGAGAAATTCTTCCTGTATCTCGCAGTATCCAGAAATGCGGTAAAGTTCTGCACTCGTTCGTGAAGAAAAAGGAATGTCAGAAACCCGTCTTTTATATCAGCAAGGCACTCCTTTGGTTCGGAAAAGAGATATCCTGAGGTAGAAAAATTGGCATTCGCCGTGATAATTTCTGTGCGAAAACTTCGGCCTTACTTTCAAGCTCACTCGATTGTGATCCCGACGTCTTACCCCTTAAAAGCAATTTTGCACAAACCTAGACACCTTCGGGACAGCTTGATAAAATGGTCGGTAGAATTGGGTGAGTCTGATATAACTTATATATCTCGGACTGCCATCAAAGCCTAGGCTCTGGCAGACTTTGTTGCAGAATTCACACCAGCTTTGGAAGGAAACCTCGAGGCAAACATGGGTATAACAACATGGCAGCTCCACGTCGATGGTTCTTCCACTGATAAAGGTTCTGGTGTCGGTATTGTACTCTGTTCTCCATACTGGAATCAAAATAGAAAAAAGCCGTCGCCTTGGGCTTTAAATCTTCCAACAACGAAGCAGAGTATGAAGCTCTAATTCTCGGTATGAGGCTAGCCATAGAATGTGAGATTTGTAACCTCGAAGCATTCTCTGACTTGCAGCTAGTGGTGGGTCAGGTCTCAGGTGAATTTATGGCCAAAGATGATCGAATGATCAAGTATAGAAATAATGAACTCTCTGAAAAAGTCATTTGCTAAATTTAGTATCCAGAAAATTGAAAGGAATCAGAATGCACAAGCTGATGCCCTTGCAAATATGGCCTCTCACTTAGAGCTTACCAAAGACTCAGAAATTAGCATTTCTTGTCAAATGGAACCAAGCATCCACGAGGTACACTCCGTCTACGCTACAGAACAGCCTCAGGATTGGATGACTCTTATCCTTCGTTACTTGGAAGAAGGAGAACTACCCGAGGAAAAGAATCAAGCACAACGTATATGGATCAGAGCAGCACGATACCTCAATATAAACAAAAAACTCTACCGTAGGTCCTATACCCAGCCACTTCTGAGATGTTTATCCCCAACAGAGTCTGAATATGTATTAGCCGAAATCCATGAATGAATATGCGGGAATCACAACGGTGGAAGGACTATCTCCCACCGAGCTCTTACTCAGGGCTATTATTGGCCCGATATGCTCAGCGATGCTAAAGAATATGTGAGAAAATGTGATAAATGTCAACGCTTCACCTCCTACCAATATCAGCCGCATCAACAGCTCACCTCTATCTCCAAGTCCATGGCCTTTTGTCCAATGGGGGATGGATATAGTGGGTCCCTTACCAAAGGCCCCCCTAGAGTAGGAAATATCTTCTAGTCGCTATTGATTACTTCTCAAAATGGGCAGAAGCGGAACCATTAACTCACATTACCGAGGTGGAGGTAAAAAAATTTTACATGGAAAAATATTGTATGCAAGGTTCGGTATACCTCGAGTCATCATCTCGGACAACGGTACCCAGTTTTCTGGAAAAATATTTGGCAAATTCTGTGCCAATCTACATATCAGCCATCATTTCTCCTCGCCAGGACACCCTCAAGCGAATGGACAAGCCGAGGTTACCAATCGTACGATCCTCGATGCCATCAAGAAGAGATTAGAAAAGGCTAAAGGCAGGTGGGTTGAGGAGCTTCTTGGAGTACTTTGGGCATACAGAACCACAAGAAGAACATCAACGTCTGAAACTACCATTTTCACTTGCTTATGGTATCGAAGCAGTAATTCCGGTAGAGATTGGTATGCCCACTCTAAGGACTGGAAACTTTCCACTAAGAGGCCAATGATCTCCAATTGACAGAAAACCTCGACTTACTAGAAAGAAAAAGAGAACAAGCTGCAATTACGACTACATAATATCAACGACGAGTGGCCAAAAGTTTTTATCAGAGAATGAAACCCGTAAACTTACAACTCGGCGACTATGTTCTCAGAAGGATATTTCCTAACACAAAAGATCCCACCATAGGAAAAACTTTCCCCAAACTGGGAGGGGCCCTATAAAATCATTAAGATTATCAGGCCTACGACTTATTGGTTGGAGGATATGTTCAGGCAAACCCATTCCTCGACCATGGAATATCGAGCATCTAAGGAAGTATTATCAATAAAACTTCTCTCTATTATGAAAGCCTGCTTTTCCATGTATACGGATCTTCAATAATGGACTATCTAAACAAGGCCCCTATAAGCAATAGTGTTATAGGTAAGGTCCCAAATACGATATACTAGTCTTTAGAACTGGTCTATCCAAACAAAAGCCTCCACAAGCAAGCGTGTTGTACATCTAAGACAACAGATTCAGTATCCCAACCTCAAAAGGTTTAGAGCTGAAACGGCTAAATCAAAAGGCCAGTTCCCAGTTTGGAAGACCAGTCGAAATACTTATCTTGCTATGTAAGGTGATTACCTCGGACAAGTTTATTTTTCTTGACGATTATCACCTCGGTATCCAGGTTAGTCTTATACTTACATTTAGCAAACTTATTCTTATCACAAGTATTTTACCTCTGAAAATAGAAGGAATAAGAATAAGATCCATATATATCACTAAAAATTGCGATCAGAGTCTGGGCAATAAGTTTATCTTAGACATATTATGAAAATGCCGAAAAAAGGCACAAACTTGATTAAAACAAAAATTTATAAAGTATGTTGGGTCTACATATTGGGATATCAATGAAATTAAAAATTGTATTTAAATAAACGCCCCAAAATAGAGATGAGGTTTACAAACAAAAAAGGTACGAAATAAAGACATAGGCTACTTTGGATTTATTGGGGGAATGGAAGAAATAGGCACAACATCTTCAACCACTTGATCTGGGGCTGGTTGCTCAGGTGAGTTCGGTAATGATTCATCTACCTCTATCTCCTCCATCCTGGAAATATCCAAAGATGGGTATAACTTCTGAATCTTCTTCCTGCATAGAAGATAACCAGAGTCCATAAGCTCTATTCCCATGGAATGAACCAGCTCCATCATCCCAGCCTTGGTTTTTGCCTTGGTAGTCGCCTTAGCCTCTTCAATTCTCCAAACCTCGGTAGCCTCGGCTTCCTTAAACTTCTTCTTTAGGTCATTTAAGTCCTGAAAATACTTATCCCTCTATGCAAGCATGTCATCCCTGGATCGTGTCACATCCTCAGTACTTCTCTTGAAGGGCTTTGTACTTGGTCTCTAGAGTACTTAGCATTGCTACGAACTGCCGCAAGATCTGAGTGAAGCTACCGACAGTTCAGTCCGGGCCGCCTTTATGTCAGACTGAGCGTTCTTCAGCTCTGCCCGAAGGTTATTTGCCTTCTTCGGCTTGATCATAATGGTCCATAAGGATGCCCATCGCCCGGAGACCCTATAAATAAAAAAGCAACCAAAGTCAGTACAAGAAAGATATCTATATGTGTGTAAAATAAAAATCTTACCCTTGCTAATGACCTGCCTCGAACTCTGGCCCTGAAAACCAGGAGGAAGCCCCGCCTTAAGGGCTAACTTCATGGCCTCAGTACCTGACGGTGCATCGGCCGGATTGATCAAAGTTGGGCTTGGACCCTCATGAGGAGCAGTCTGGATAGGAGGGTCAGAGGTCTGGTTTGCTTGAGGTAGCCCCCACTTCGGTCGACAGTGGAACATCAACGTAAGGGACCTCGGTGGTCCCCTGTGTTGGTACTTCGGAGGCCTCATGAGAAGCTCTGGATATCATCGTCCTCTTCTTCTGCACCGGTGGAGGAACTGTTGACGAAGATGGTCCCTCGGTAGGATTTAGGCGCCGCTGAAGAGGCTGCCCCCCCAGTTTTTGCCTTGACTTAGGGCACATATCCAGAGATTATTGATTTCTTCACCGCTGCAGCATCTCCTTTCGTTAACCCTGGCCGCCATTAAGTTCTGGGGGGACAGGATGCTTATAATGAGGTCAGATGACGGGCTGTAAAAGTTTGCGATATTTCTCTTCAATCTCAGGAGTGAAAGCCACCTTCTTCCACTTCCTTCTATCTGCAAAACAAATATAAGGAACGTATGATCAATATATGAGAGGAGGATAAAATAAACAATTACTTTACACCGACCTCAGATCTGAAGGCTTACCCCTTTGACCAATGTACAGAGGAAAAATACTAGTATGATTTTCATAATCTTCTCGCTCCCAGCCTGCCTCCACAAAAAAGTACCACTTCTTCCATGTCTTGTTGGAAGATGGTACCGAAGTCAGAGGTTTAAACCTCTGATCGAAGCATATGTAAAACAGTTCCTCCAAACTGAGATATTTCATATCCATCTAACTACGGATGAGGTTCAGATCTACTTGGACCTCATTTAGGTGACCTAAAACTATGATGGCCAACAGCTGCCTCCAGCTGTTTACATTCAACTCAGCCGGGACAGATGTTGAACCATGTAAAAAATTCGATAAAAATGGGGTCGAAAAGGTACCGAACACCTAAGTCGAACCATTCTAAATAAGCACAGATCTCACCCCTTCTAATATCAGAGGGGCGATCTGAAGACTTAGGAACCCTACAGGACACATTTTTGCGGAAACTTATATTGTTTCCTAATAGCTTTTAACATCTCCTTCGTCATAGCACTTTCTTCCTTCTTCTCTCTAAGACGTACTAGCCTCCCTATCGCTAGACCTCGAAACAGATTCAAAAGATGAAAAAAAGAAGAAGAAGAAGAAGAAGGAGAAGAAGAGGAAGAACCATCCCCACCGATCGTTTCTGACTCAACCCTAACTTCCCCCTTGTCGGAACTCGACATGGTTGACAGCAGGGTTTAGGGGAAATATGAAAAGGAAAAGGAAGAAAAAGAGTGAAACTAACAAGAAATACAAAGAAACCAGAAATTACCAAAAAAAGGAGGCTAGAACTCATATTACGATAGCCGGAATCCTTCAAACCATTGCCTGAACTCACATTTCTTTCTAAGGGGAACGCTCGAACACGGGTTTTAAAAGGCTTTGAAAACAGATTTCAAAATGCATCCCTCCACTATTTATACAGAACTGACATTTAATGTCTTGATAGATGAAACGAATTTATTTAAAATGCCTTGAGAAACCAAAAAACGGCTACTGTAATCATGGCCTCGATCACCCAAAAGCAATAAAACGCATGGTGATAATATGACGGCTGTCGCCTCTTTGGAATAGGGAACCACGCATTAAATTGGTAAAACCATGTGACCCTATAAAAATCCTAGCCTAAGTTCTGTACGCATGCTCAGAACTAAGGCTCGGAGGGAGTAGTTGATACGCCAAAAATATCCTAACCAACCAGTACATGACACGTGTCTAGTCTCGTTCTATAAAATTCGTGAGATAATCAGGTCTGCCGATCCAACATCGGTAAGAGAGGTCCAGGAATTATAACTACCTGGTATACCGATCTCGTTCCTATAACCTCGGTCTACCGACCTCATGGTAATAGGACGGATACGGACAAGAAAGGACATCACAAGCAATTATGACAAAATTGCCGCCTTCCTGACACACAGCACACTCTAGTCCTACAAAAGACGGAAAGGGCTTTTAGCCATACATAATCAGCATGGCCGGTGGCAACTGTGACGTATGTAATTATAATGAAATAGTTCCACCGCTTGACCTTGGACTTGATAGTTATTACAGCTTATAAATACAAGGAAAAAGGTACGTAAAAGAGGGAGCTAAAAAAAGTTTTGATCAATTATCTTCATGATTATTATTTGAGAATATGCACTTTTATTTCCTCTAACTTAACCATCGGAGTGGCTACCACCGGAGTCCTCCCCGGTGGCAATCTAATTTTCTTCTGATTCAGGATATACATCAAGGAAGGATTTGAGATTTGACGAAGTCGAAAATTGCAACATCAGTTATTAACTTATTAATATGAATAATATTACGTAATTCACGTATATTTGTTTGAAAAATATGTTCAATGTGAAAATTGTTGATTAATAGTATAATTTTTTAAAAATAATTAATTATTAGTTTTTATTTAAATAAAAAGATGAGCAAACATGCATTATCATTAATCATCACTCTATTAATAAAATACTTAATTTATAAATTAAATAATAGTATCTTACTTTTGCAACCCTTCAACCTCTACAAACTATTGATTTTAATTTTGTATTTTTTTATTGCGATGAGATTTGTTAATACGCAGAAGTGGAGGCAAGGCGACCAGCCCTAATATTCTGAAGAAAAAAAAATAATTGTTACATATAGTGGATATGTATTGATCTCCTTATCATTCAACCGGTGGGTCTCTCCCAATTTTTGCCATAAACTTTTTTACTAAAAAGATATATATAAAAATCAAATGAGGCCCACCAAAATTTTTCAAGTTCCTAAGCTTTGTCTCACTTAATTTTTGTTTTCACCCTCCCTTCTCCCACCACAGCACTCTTTTACATTTTATGCTTTGTTGCTTTCGAAACTTATTCAAATTTTTAAGTTATTGACAAGACAATCATAACCCATAAAATAAATTAATATTTTTAAAATAAATTTTTTAATTCAAAAAATTAGTGATATATATTTTTTATTTAAAATATCCAAAAAAAAAAAAGTATTTTAACTACTAAAAAGTCATAATTGTTAATTTTGTTTTAATACCGTTAAAAAATATTAGTTATTAGAATGAAATAACCTTTAACATATATTTTAGAAAAAAATAGTAAAAACTATATAAAATAATTTCTTCAATAAAAAAAATATAACATTTTATGAAATTGAAATTTCTTTTTTTGTGTCTTCTAGATAAATAAAAATGCTATGTTTTTTTATATTGAAGAATTTATCTTATCAATTATTTAGTAATTGTTCAAAATGTATATTAAATGTTATTTTAGTTTAATTAATAATATTTTTTAATGGTATTAAGATGGAAGTTTATAGTTTGATTTTTTTTGTAATAAAATTTTATGCTTTGGATTTTTAAGATAAAAAAAAAATTATCATGAATTTTTTAGATTAAAAAATTTATTTTATAAACTTTTTAAGTATTTTTCCCTCTAAAAAATAAAGTTTGAAATTATATTTTTGTTAGTAATATATATAGTATATCAGTAAAACAGTTTTGTATACACTTATATTGAAACTGAAACAGAATTTGAAATTATGTGTAAACAGTAACTAATTTGAAATACATAACAGAATTCAGTATTTCTTTTATTCAGGAAAGCATTACTGTTGCAGAATTAAAATACAGAAATAATAAAACTTAAGCAAAATTCATAAACGAAATTAGAACCTGTAAAAAATTGCAGAACAGGAACTTGAATTGTAGAAAACAGAAAACTAGACCAAGTCTTGTGTTTGACATAATGTCCTTAAGACAATTTATTGCCCTCTCAGTGGTGCTCAAGAGTTCTTAGCAATATGTCTCACAGGGATAAAATGATCTACCAACACACAGGTAAGCATTACCAATGTGTTTTGTCGAAACCAAAACTATGCAGAACTCTCTCACAATGAATATGAAGACGAGAATGTTATGAATGAATGGAAATGCAGAATGATGTGATCGTGTGTCCTATTTATAGACTCACTCGTGCCTGTTTGGTACAGGCATAAAGCTTAGGGTCGTGTCTGTTCATGGTGAACAGACACAGTCGCATCCTATGGAAAAGACGCCCATTCAGTTAAACAGTACGTCCAAAATGATAGCGTTTTGGACTCCCAACGGTAACCATACGCATGTCACAAAACGACAGCGTTTCAGAATTCCAACGGTAACTTAAACGCATGTTCAAAACGACTACGTTTCTGGTTTGAAAAATTTTAAATAAATTTTCTCTAAAAAGATATATACACAGCAAGCCCAATCCCAAGCCCAAGCCCAAACCCAAACCCAAACCCAAACCCAAGCCCAAGCTCAGAACCCAGAACCCGAACCTGAGCCGAACCCAGTGCAGGGCGGCGGCGGCACGCGCGTGGTGAACTAATACGTCCAAAATGACAGCGTTTTGACTCCCAACGGTAACAATACGCACGTCGCAAAACGACAACGTTTCGGAA
This sequence comes from Nyssa sinensis, assembly GCA_008638375.1. Taxonomy (NCBI): domain Eukaryota; kingdom Viridiplantae; phylum Streptophyta; class Magnoliopsida; order Cornales; family Nyssaceae; genus Nyssa; species Nyssa sinensis. The sequence goes on from CM018047.1 coordinate 13,589,221, forward strand.
TCCCAACAGTAGCTTAAACGCATGTTTAAAACGACTGTGTTTCTGGTTTGAAAAATTTTAAATAAATTTTCTCTAAAAAAGATATATACACAGCAAGCCCAAGCCCAATCCCAGGCCCAGAACAAGAACCAGAACCCGAGCCCGGCCTTGTGTGGGGCAGCGGCACGCGGGGTGAACCAAGCATGTGCTAGGTCCTCCCCCTTCCACAAAATTGGGGTGCCCCTTGGGACCCAAACCCTCCTCCAAGGTATGTGTATATATATTAATTAAAAAGTCTTGTATCCATCCTATGTAGGACACAAGCTTTTTGCACAAGCTTCAAGTTTTTGTTACCATTTTCAAGTGGTGATGTTTTGAGGCAATTTCTCATTCACTCCTTAATGGTTTTGAGCAACCCAATATATAATATTCATCTCCTCATGGAGGAGAATCACATTCCCATGTAGACCCACTAAAATTAATTTGTGGGACCCACTTTTAATTTTAGCTAAAAGATAGCTAATTTATAATGTTCAAACTCATTTTTTCTAACAATTTTTTCCCCTTCAAACTTCTCTAAGGTTTTTCATTTTCTTAATTTTCCCTTGAACTCCGAATAAAGGGAAGCAATCAAGTTGCCTTCGTCAAATTTTTGTACTTCTAAGACTTTTTTTTTTCCTTTCTAGAGAGAAGTAAGTAGTTTTTTTCTCACGAAATATGCCACTATTGCACTTGACTCTGAAATATGCTTGGTTTACTTATCTGATTTTGATTTAATGTTTTGATTTGTTGCACACAATATGTTTGATTTAAAATCTTTTGGGACATAGTTTCTTAAATTGGCATCATTGTATGGGAGACATTATTTAGGAGAAAAAAAAAAGAAGAGAAGAAGAAGGGAAAAAGAAAAAGGAAAAGAGTTAATGATAGAATAAATTCATCATATAATTTGAAAAATATACTAGAATTTGTAAGAGATTGAAACTAATTGATAAATAATTTTTCAGGTTATTTAAGAATTTTAGGTTACATAACACGAGCAAGCCAAAAATAATTGATGCATTCTTTAAGAAAGAGGGTGTTGATTCAATTTTATATGGCAATGTTAGTATATAAAGAATTTCATTTTCTATTTTTTTTTCTTGCTTAGAAATTTATAATGAGTATTTTTCATTGTATTTTTTTTTATTAGACTAGCCCTCCCTTTTGCATACAATCCTAGCTCCACCCCCTGCAAGTAAGTGCTATTTTTGTGAGACAGAATGTAATTTTGTTTAGAAAAAAGTGGGGAGCACTTCATTGTAAATATTTGATCTTCATCTGTGAAATAATTCATATTAAGTAAAGAACATAGTAAATTTTTGAACCTTGTAAAATTGTTATGTTTATTTTATTTTCTCTATTTTTTACTTACTTTATACTTTACTTGCATTAATATTTAAAGTTTGTAAAAGTAGATTATTCACCAAATTTCCCATTCAATTCCCTTCTTAGGTACATATGTAGGCAACAATTATATTATATATTTATAGCAAAGGATTTTGGTTAAAGGTTTTGAAATAATTTGTTAATTATGATCGAGTTCAAGTCTATTTTTTTAACTTAAAAATATTCAATTAATTATATTGTATTATTTGTAACTAAAATACCCTTCCTATATATATTCAGTGTTTCATCACACAAGCTTCGTAATCACTTCCCTTAAATTGCAAATCTATTCAAAGATTTTTTTTTTTTCAAAATTCATTAAATTATAAAATGTTATTTTAAATAAAATCTATATATTGGATACTAAAAATTAAAATCTATCAAATAAGATCAATATTTATATTGCATATAAAATTTTGAAAAAAAATAAATCCTACAAATAATGAAACATTATTCCAGAAAAATAGTGAAATTTCATTATTTTATTAAGAGAGTGAAATTTCGTTGTTCCTTAAAGACTCGGTGAAATTTGATCAGAAGGGACCATTTCACATGATAAATTATAAAAATACAAATAATTTAAAAAAGAATGAATTTATTTTCAACTAATATATAAATTCATCTAACGAAACAATGAAATTTCACTGAGCCGTTTAAACACAGTGAAATAAATATTTGCAATTTTAAGCAGTGAAATTTAGTTTATCTAATGAAATAAATATATAATCAATTTTAAACAATGAAATTTCACTACTTTTAATGAAACTTGTTTGATTAAGTTCATTTTCTAAAGTATCAATGAAATTTATTTTTTTTTAAAGAAAAAAATAAAAACTCAATTAAACAATGAAATTTTATTAATTTTAATCAAACTAGTGTCAATTTATTCCACTTTTATAAAAATAATAAAATTTTACTATTTTAATAAAACTCATTTTAATTTAGTTAATGTTTATAAAAATAATGAAATTTTACTATTTGAATCAAGCTTGTTTCGTTTTGTTCCTCATTTTCTGTTTCATATGAATTTTATGTATTTATCAAGTTTATAATAATAATTAGGATTATTATTTTTATTTTTTTTAAAACTGTTAAATTTAAATTTTAAATTTTGAATGTTATCGATTCGTTACTGACTAAAATTTTAAAAAATAGACTTGACTTACAGTTCGTTTGGATAATTAGGAGGGAAAAGGAAAGGAAATGATAGTATTAGTTATGAGAGAAAGGAAAGGAGAGGAGGGGAGAGGGTAATCCCTCTTTTATGTTTGAATAACTAATGAAAGGAAAGGAAAAGAAAGACTATTATCTTGTTTGGGAATGATAATGGAGAGAAAGGAAATGAAATGATTTATTATTTTACTATTATATCTTAGGACAGAGACTGTCATTTTTATTTTGACTTTTATAATTTTAAGAATAATATTGGTATTATTAAAAATTCATTAAATCTTTCTTTCCTTTCCTTCTGTTTCCGCCCAGCTTTTGGAGAGATAACAAAATTACTAAAATGAGAGTTAAGCTCTCCTTCCCTTTCCCTCCATTTTCCTTTCTTTCCTTCCTAATTTTTAAAATAAATATGATATAAGCTCTTATTCTTTATCCTTCCTTTCTTTTTATTTTTCAATTCCTTCTATCCAAATATAATGTTAATTAAATACACCTGAGCTAGTCCGGAGTATACTCTACTTATTCATCAAAATAAAATAAAATAAATTCTCAAATCTTTGTGTAAGCTCGTAGGAATAACGCCTCAGTTCAGTACAGAGTTCTTAGCTCTTAGACCCACATTTTCGCAGTTCAAAGCTCTAACGAGAATCCCAAAACATCACATAACATATCGAAGAACTTCCATGGCTCCAGTCGCTCCCAGATCCGGGGATGCCATTTTTGCCAGCGTTGAGCGTGTGGTAAAAAACCTAATTCTTTTTACGTCTTACCCTTTGTTTGGTTCCCGAGAATTCTTTGGAAGAAGAGACTGTATCTTGAGCCAATTTGATTAGGATGTGGCCACCGAAAGGGTCTGCCTTTTTTTTCCTTACCATTTCTTAGCAACCAGACAGCAAATTCAACGATTAAATTGCCCTGAAATAATCAATAGTTAATTTTTGATATGTATTATTAATTGCCTGCAGAACGCCGAACTCTTCACTCTAACATACGGGGCGATCGTGCGTCAACTACTTACAGATCTGGAGGAGGTTGAAGAAGTCAACAAACAGCTTGATCAAATGTAAATTGCTCTTTTCTCTTTCCATAAACTCACAGACAAACATATATCTATCTATTGATCTGTGCAGATTATAATGCTTTATTAGTTTATATCCAACACTGCATTTTAAACCCTACCCTTTTTGGCGAGTTTATCCGCTACACTAACATGGCCAACAAATATAAGTTTCCTATTAGAAATTTTCACCAAATTTGTTGTCTACTTGATGATCTATGTACATATAAGTCTGATTATGTAAATTTGATTGCCTACTTCTCTTGCATGGGTTATGAATCTGATTATGTACATTTGTTAGTTTTTTATTTAACACTGTTTTGTAAACCCTATTGTTTTTTCATCTGTTTATGCACTGGGCTGCTCAACAACTATATTTATTTTATGTTAGAATGTCTCACTAAATTATGTTTTTCTTGATAATTATATGCATATAACCCTGGTTATGCACATTTAATTACCTAATTCTCTTGTAGGGGTTATAATATTGGGATTCGACTAATTGATGAGTTTCTAGCAAAATCCAATGTCTCAAGATGTGTTGACTTCAAGGAAACAGCTGAAGTAATTGCAAAGGTCGACTATTATTCTTATTATTGCTTAGTTGATATTGATTTAGTTATTTGTGAATTCTCATCTGGTTTTTCGATTTCATGTTTTGATACTTCTGTTTGAGTTAAAATAAAATTTGGATACAACATCTCTTTAAAAATCCAAATTGTGTCCCATATCGCCTTTTTTTTTTTTTATTGGTCCATATCACCTGTTCTTGTTACTGTATTTTTGTCCTTTTCATCAGGCTTTCCTGGCCAATTACCTGTAATTTAGGTTCCATCCCCCAATTAAAGATTGCCTTTTGTTGATGGACTTTACAAGTATCTGCCTAGTTATCCAGTTTGTTAGGTTTCTAAATCTCAGGATATTTGAACATGGGTTCTTCAAGGAATCTGAATGTCCATATTATGGAGGAACATGCAAAGAATGTATTCCAGGGAACTTTTGGTAAACTAAGACCGGGCTCTTCTTTTCCTCTGTTATTCAGATACATGTTCAATAGTAAGTTAGAACCTCCATTGGACACGTACCATGGCCAAATGACCCAAACAGTGCCACAATGTGTTTGATCCTGTGTACTTTGATACACTCTGAAGAATCCATGTTATTGTTTCTTGATTTGGTTTATCATACATTTGCTGGCTCTTGGCATATTTAATAGTTGGAATTATCGACAGTCTACCATTTCTGCTAGCTGTTATAAAACTCAATGGTATTTTTCCACTAATTATATATGGATGATGGGATAAAGCAGTATGCTGAAAAGTCAAAATGTAATTGAAAAAATAATCATATGGCTAATTCTAAAATCAAGGTTTGATCTCATATAACCCTGCAGTTTTCTTCTACAATGCCTTTATTTATATTATCCTGTCCAAATTAGTTTTATTGCAGTTTATGAAATCAAATACACACAAAAACATATGGTTTTTGTCCCAAAGTTTTGTTTAGATTGATTGAAGTTACTGCTCTATGATTTTTGTCCCAAATTACACTCGCTGATCAAAAAAAAAAAGTTACTGCTTTCTAGTTTTTGTTGTTCACCAGTTAGCTTGTTTAGATTTGGATGAACTGTTAGTTGCCATGAATCATGTTATTGTCTAACCAAGAATATCGGGTCCGCCTCCCCCCCCCCCCCCCCCCCCCCCAAATTAGTGATCTGTTGGGTTATTATTTTTGTAGTAAGACAAATGGCACCTAGAGCTATAGATAATAAAACAATGATGAAACTAATGACCCAACAATAGGTTTATTGACAAAACTGGATAACACACTTGTACATTCCACACTATGAAGCACGGATACTCTATTTTGGCTCACGTGTCACGTGTTGGACACCGACACTCTCGGACATTTGATTTATGGATGTTGATGATTACATGAAGAATTTCTTTAATTTTTATTTAATGACTTTGTTATTTTAATATCTTAATAATATTTTTAAAATTTGTGTGTTTTTATGCTAATTTTAATTGAAATAACATTAAGTTTTTATTATATGATCATATAAAAAACATAAATTTTTTTTATATATTCAACGTGTTCCTAATGTGTATGTGTCCTACTTTTTTGAGAAATAATATGTCCGCGTGTCGGTGTCGTATCCGTGTCCCATGTTCGCATCTGTGCTTCTTAGAATTTTCACATTTTTCAGGCAAATATGGGTGTTTTCAAACATCTGGTCGAATGTTGGATATGGGTCATATCTGAAAGTTTAAAACAAGAAAAAAGTTAGGGTTACTTTCAGGTTTGTTTGGATTGTAACAGAATACATAGTAATTCAATTTCAGTGTGCATCAGATTTGCTTAGTGCCTTAGTTTAATTCCTCCTGACAATATAACTCTAATATACCTAGCTGAGCTTTCAAATGGAGGTCATAATTACCATATGTTTCTAAAATGAACATGAAAATTGCTTCAAATGATGACTTGCATTGCCTGGTTTTTTCATGAACCCATGAAAATTTTTATTTTGAAATACTTGGCTTTATTTATTTAGTACCTAATAGTATTCATGAACAGGTTGGTTTCAAAATGTTTTTAGGGGTCACTGCATCTGTGACCAATTGGGATGCTGATGGAATGAGCTGCAGTCTTATTTTGGAGGATAACCCGCTAGTAGATTTTGTTGAGCTTCCTGATACATGTCAAGGTCTGTATTATTGCAACATCTTAAGTGGAGTTATCAGAGGAGCTCTAGAGATGGTGAGCTTTTCTCCCTTCTACCATACATGTCCGGCACTTTCTGTTTATAATTTCATTTTTGGACTAGGCTGTTTAGAATACTTCTCAATGAGGTTATTTTGTGTTTTGAACATCACTTCTCTTGAAATTGACTTTTGTTGTTAGAAATTAGGGACGTAAATTTGTACAGTGCATATCATTCTCATTTATTTAGAGCAGTTACTCTGCCGCTGATGAGGGAGTTGGCTTTACTACTGGAATATGAGTTGTCTAACGTGGAAGATGAAAATTGAATCTCACCTCGACTTCCCTCTTTTTTATTTTATTTTATTTATATTTTTTTAAACATAGAGTGAAATGTCACTCTAATATGACATGGATAACAATAATTATTATTGCTTTAAGGTAGTGAATGCTATCATTATTGATTTTTGTACAAGGAAAAGGTGGCACACTCGTCTTCTCTGAGAAGCGAATTTGATGCCTTGTTCGACTCCCTCTGCCTTATTTCACATTTAACTAACTCTTAAAAAGATTGTCAGGCTCTAATCTGTCAATTCTACATTGATCTTCACAGTTTTTACAGTTGTGTTTGCTTGAATCTTGTATTCTGTTTCTATTCTTTTTAAAAAGAAAATATTGATTATAATTTATTTGTTTTGTTTAAGTATTGGGTGGCACCAGACTGTGTTCCTTGACGTGTTTGTATTACCAATACGGTTCGATTTAGGTTTATCTTACCCAAAAATTATGTTGAAAACATTACCTTGATGCATTGCAACATGCACTGATTATATCGATGTATACAAGTCTGTACTTATTTTTTTTTTTTGATAAGTAAAGAGTAAGATGTATATTAATAAAGGTGCCCAAGAAGGGCAACGAGGGCAAAAACCCCAAAAAGCTTTACAATGGTCTTAGCGACCCCAAAAAATCAACAAAAGAAGAGACATTTATAGGGAAAACCTCTTTGGCTAAAAAAAATAATAAACGCAAAAACGCGTCTTTAAAGAAAGGAGTGGAGAGCTCCACATCTTCAAAGACACGATTGTTCCTTTCAATCCAGATACATCCACAAAAGGCAAATAGAGGATCAGTCTCCAAATTCTTTTAATCTCTTTTGGAAAGTTGCACCCTGCCCAAGCCAACAGAAGGATCTCTGACGGAGCCAGACATAACTCAAGAGACACTGAATAGAGTAAAAACAAGATTCCAACAGCTTCCAAGAAACATGACAGTGGATGAGAACATGATCTACCCTTTCCTCATCCTTCTGACAAAAATAGTACCTACTAGCCAAGATGAAGCCTCTCTTCTTCAAATTATCCGTAGTTAAGATGGCCTTCCAAGAGGCTTTCCAAGCGAAGAAGGAAGCTTTAAGGGAGGTTTTTGAGTGCCATATGAGCTTCCAAGGGAATAGAGGGCTTACAAAATCGAACAAGCTCTTCTAGAAGGAGCTGACAGAAAAAGATTTCTTATTCGGCAGCCACACCCTCTTATCCTCTCTCCCTTCCGTAGCTCGGAAATTGCTGATGTGACCAAGGAAGGAGCCCACATCTTCTAACTCCCTTGAGCATTTGTCCAATCTGGCCCTTTAAACCATTCTCTTTCATCCATTTTTTCAGCAGAGAGGTAGCTCAACTGATTCCTCCCTGTCCAGCTCCATCAGGTTATTCAGCAAAGACTGCTTTCTGACCTGAATTAATCCGAAGACCTCACGGTTCCACTTTCTCAGAGCTTCTTTGAGGAGCTTCAACTTTCTGGTAATGCAGTAACTTGGGGACCCGGACACATCATAAGAATCCCATCAATTTCTCACTAACTCCACAAAACTTTCTGATTCTAGCCACATGTTTTCAAATCTAAAGGGGCTTTTTCCTGCACTAAAACCCCCTGCAATACAGCATAATGGGGTGATGATCAGAACAAAGCCGTGGGAGACACTTTTGGGAGATACCTAGAAAGACATCCTCCCAGTTGTTTGATACCAGAAATCTATCCAAACGAGACATAGCCGTCTGGTGACCTCCTCTGGACCTAGTGAACCTCCCTCCCTCCCTCCCTCCAGATGTAAATCCACCAGACTTTGAGAATTTATGAACTCGTTGAAACCCCTCATTGCCGAGGTCAGCCTACCACCCCCCAGCCTCTCATCCGGATTTCGAACTATGTTGAAGTCCCTCCCAAGGCACCAAGGGAGGCCAGGAGGAAAGCGATGATTGTAGCTCATCCCAGAGGAAACCCCTAACACCATCAGCCACTGGCCCATAGACACCACAAAAGCCCCACACAAAAGAGTTGGAAACCAAGCTAAACTTGCAAGAGATGGAGAATTCACCCACTTTGTGCTCAATACTATTGACCAATCCGGAATCTCAAGCTACCAAAATACCTCCTGCAGTGCCGTGGGCATTCAATGTAGCCTACTTAATCCATCTGGATCCCTAAATGGAACGAACAAAGCTCCTCGAAATACTTTCCATTTTAGTTTCCTAAAGGCAGATGACTGTGGGCCTCCATTCTTGTAGTAAACCTTTGATGACTGAACGTTTGTCTGGATCATTTAATCCCCTCACATTCCAAGATAAAATTTTTGAATGCATAGGACAAAATAGCTAGACCCTCTCCATGCCTTCCCCAAAGGCCTCCATCGCTTTGCTGCCCCCTATAATTAACCGAGCAGGACAACTCTTTCATTACTCTTCTCATTCTTTTTGCTGATTTATTCTCCTTGTCTTTCTCAGAGGCATTACTAGAACATGGTCTTGACAGAGAATTACACATCACTATTTCTCTGAATAATTCCAGCAGACGATTCTCAAAGTTTGCACAAGGGACTCCTAGCAATTTACTCACTTTCCCCATCTTTTGAAGCACCCACCCATCCGTTAGTGTCTGTTGATGACATAGGAGGTCTGTAGATTGCGCCTCTTGAATCTGAGTGGAGCCGTTGGAATATCCAGCCGGCAATATAACTACTAACGGATTATAGTCCTCTAGATTCTCTGAGAATTCCTGACTTCACTAGCGCCACTGCACCCCTCTGATCGACTGATAGAGGCTTCATGCCCTGAATTGATGTCGATTCGTCTTCTGCAGTAAAGGAGCAACCTGATACCAAATTGGGTTGAAGGGGATCTGAATAGTAACTGCTTTCCAAATATTGAAGAAATTTGCGTTCATCCACCATGTTGTTATGATCGGAATCATGCCAATCTAAGCTATCCTTCGCTTGCGCAACCTGCTTCTCGGAGCTTCCCCTTTCTTTCCTGTTCCTGTCTCAGGTCCCTTGGGGACGTTGCTGAGGATGTGAGCTGCGTTTCCATTTAACGCCAAAGTTTCATGTCCGATGACTGCATCTAACTCTAAAGTGGAAGAGTGGTGGTTAGAGAAAACCCCTTGTGAAGCATTGCACCCCGAGCTGGGCTCGATTACTTCTAATTGGGCTGCCCCTTGCGTAGCATTGCACCTCGAGCTAGGCTCGGTTGGGCCGCCCCAGTCCCACCTTTAGATCCTCCATTCATTTGGGCCAAAGGATACCTTCCCTTATGCAGCCCATGAGATACGGCCCTAGGCCTATTTGCTTGACCCAAGCCTATTCTGTAATCCCTTTTCTTTTGGAGTTGGCCCAATCCATGTGGCCCAATTTGGTTAGCATTAGAATGACTAAGCCCTCAAAGCCCCATCTTCTCAAATGTTCTGGATTCTTCCTTCCACGCATTCGACTCTCATTCTGATGTGTTTTGAAATTCAAATCTCCTGTGCTAGCGCCAGAGAGATGCCGTCGACGTTCGCCACATAGCCCCCTGTCAGGATGACAGTCTAGCGATCAGACGCGCCCTTGGCGCGTGTGCGCTCGGAACTGCCATGCCATCTCTTCCCTTGGTCGCTGCAACTTCCGGCCGACTTGGATCAGCTTCAACACACTTCGGACCAGCTTCCGACTAGACCGAGATGGAGAAGGACCAGCTCCCACACTTGATGCTGAAGGATGCAGGGATATCCTCTGGTCGACTTTTGACTAATATCCTTGCCCATCTCAGATGCCGGCGTTCAGTTGTGTCTTCATCCAATGTCACAAAGTGGCCACATCGATCCCCCATTGCGCGGAACACTTCCGTGCTCCACAAAAAAGCCAGTAAACCCATCAGTCGTAGCCATATGAAACCTTTATCTTCCTATCCTGAGCAGCATCCCGACAGTGACCACGGTTGCAGAGTCACCGATAACCCTTCAAAAGACCAGTTCCTTCGTTTGAGAATCCTGTTAGCCTCCTTTTCCGATGGCAGCTCGAAAAGGAACCATGCACCGTTCAAATCGAGAACTTTCAGGCCGGCTTGGATCCCTGTACTTATTAATCACCAGTACACTAGGATGGCAGAGCAATGCATCGTGATCCCTGAACTGTTCTATATCTAGTGATAGTAGGATTTCTTTTCCCCTCCCTCAAATTGTAATAAAGAAACAAAATTAGGGCTGTGAATGAGTAAAGTTGCAGAGCATGGGTTGTTTAAGCTAGGCTTGTTAAGACTAATGAACTTTAAATTGTGTTCAAACTTGCCTTGTTTATGTCTCGAGCTAATCTCGAACGAGTTTTTAATTAAGCCGATCATAAGTCGAGCTCGAGTAGCTTGGTTTTTTTTAAGGATTTAGAGTTACTTATTACATTAGCGAGCTGATTTTGAGTTGAACTTAATAAATCATGAGTTTTAAAATATATTCAAGTTTAGCTTGTTTAATAAATGTACCGAGCTTGAACGAGCCGTTATCAAGCTATTCATGAATGCCTTGGTTCATTTGCACCCCTAAACAAAAGGGATAAGAGATGAACAATTGATTTCTTTGAGTGAGCTGATGCCTTTTAGAATGTTTTTCATTCATATTGAGATATCACATTCAATTTATTTGAACAAAAAATTAGATGACAGAGACTGGAGGGTGAAAGGAAGATAATGTTATGTTTTTAAGTTAGATAAGGATACTTTGAAGATTGTATCAAATATTTAATATTCAAATGTTAGCAATGCATATGATAAATCAATTGCATTAGTAGTTTAACACCTTTGCTGAGCTCTATAATTCTATACTATGTAACAAACTTTGAAGTATACCAATATTATGGTTTCTATTTTCTTTTTGTGGTTATCATTTTCTAGAATTTACTATTACGATTAATTTTGGATTTGTTGGCATTATTGTTATAGACAAACCTTATTAGCTGGTAGAAAGTCATATCTCTGATTCTGAGTTATCTTGGAGCCCATTGATGTCCAAGAGAGAGCCCCAAATAAAATTGTTTGGCTGATTGGTAGGATAAGACCTGTCAAAATTAATCATATAATTCCAGGTTTTTCAGTTGAACAATCCAGTTCCCTCCGTGTACATGTTTAGAAGATTCTTCTAGAACTTTAGATTTTTGACAGGATGATACTGATTTATTGATAAGCATTATGCCACTTTAAAAGATGCTGAAAATTATTTAGGGAAAAATAATTTTGTGTTCTAATTTTTGGTGGGTATTAAGTGTTGTGGCTTGAAGGGAGGTGGATGGCACAAATCATTTCATGCTTTAAAATGTTTTGGTTCCTAAGTGCTGAAGCTTGATGATGATAGATGGTGATCAAATCTGAAGATCACTGTTGCTCCAAATGATCTATGCAATCTTTTCGTCCATGTTCAGGTGTCAATGAAGACTGAAGTCACATGGGTCCGAGATATGCTTAGAGGGGATGATGCATTCGAGTTGCAGGTGAAACTTCTGAAGCAAGTCTCCGAGGAGTACCCGTACAAAGATGACGAGTGACATGCTATCTTGAGTCTTGATGTCATGTATATACAATTTATATTTTCAATCTTCTTTTAGCATGAAGCAATGATTATTATCTGTTGGAATCTTGTTAAGATTATTTTTTTGCTTACAATCCCAGGTACTCCGAGGTTTAAGGCTTTGTGGGGGTTAGATATTCTAGTTTAGAAGAGATTCTTGTCTGAGTATGATGATTTTTATGCATCTGTTTTTGTTGTTTCTGAAAATTTTAATGTGAGAAGTTTCTGCCGTTGGATGATATATTTTGGATACTGTTTCATTAGCTTTACACCTTGTATTGACTCAGAATTCGTGCAACTGGAGGACCTGCCTGAGATGGCTCAGGCTTGTTTGGATGGGCAGTAATATTTTTAAAATGAGTGTTTCGGAATTCAAATCAGATTTTTTTGATATTTGAATGTCTATTTCGATGTTTTCGAAACATCCAGTTCCAGAAAAGTGCAAGTGAGGGATTTTTTTCAAACCTCCATTTTGAAAATGCCTGTTTTTTTTTATTTATATATTTTATTCAATATTTTTAACAATTCATTCAAATACTATATTATTTAAGCATATTTTAAATACATTTATTCAAATACTCACATTATAACTCAAATTATATTTTTTAAAATTACACTTTTTTACTGCTTATTTAAACGAGAACTAAATATAGATTGGTAGAGACCAGAAGGATAAAGTGATGGTAATGCTGGATGCTGCTCCCCGCTATATGTTGTTTACTTGTCACCAGATATGGAAAACAGGAAATCTATTGTGTCTATGAGGTTTTTTTCCCCAGTTTATTGCGGTCTAATTGTTTCCTAGTTTGTTTTTGTGTGCATTTTTTTTAATTTAAAGTTTCTACATAATGTATCAAATGTAATTTTTTGCTACTCTCAATGAGTTACATGTGTCAATTATATATGCATATCATACACAAAGCACACATGCTAAGTTACAACACCCACACAAGGAAGTAGAAAGCCCAAAAGAGGTTAGTCAAAACTCTTCAACACTTTAATGTTCTATTCTAACTAAGTGTTCCTTTGAATAATTTGAAACAAAAAATTTTGAATTAAGTAATAGTTTGAATAAATAATTGTAAAAAAGTGTTTTTTGAATGAAGTTATTGAATGTTTGGATGAATGTATTTGATAAGTGTTTAAATGATATTATAGTATTTGAATTAGTTATTATTAAGTGTTACTAGATTATTTTTTTTAAAAAATATACTATACTATTTTTTGAAAAAAATTATTTTAGATTAAGTGCTTGTTTGGATGGGCTGTGGAAATGGGGCGTTTTAGAAAAAATTACTTACTGATATTTTTTAGAACGCCTGTTTTAGTCTTGCAAATATTTAAATAAGTATTTCGAGAAATTTAAACAAACACTTCCATTATCTGAAAAGCTCTTTTGATACGTAAAAAATTTCATTCAAACACAGCATAAGTACAAATCCATTAAGTGCGGGCAATAAATTGAAACAAACAATTAACAAATAAGAAAATTTTGTTTTGAACTTTAAAAAGTCATTAATTACATCTAATAAATCGAATCAAATACAGCATGTGTCAGTACTTTAGCGTCTAAGTGCAAATTAGGATAAAAATAGACGGTTAATCAAACATTAGGATTTAAGCGATTTCGGCGTATAGAGAACAAAGTTGGCATATGATTATAAATTTAAGTTTGTTGTTTTGGCCAATTGGACATTATCAACATTCATTTGCCACTCGTCAAATTGAACTCATTATGTTTTTAAGGGCAATGTTACTACAAATTGTGTTTTATTGATAAATTAAAAAACAATTAAAATAAACAAAAATGCAATCTCTAAAAAATAGTCATTTAGATATGTAAATTAGCTCTTACTAATATTACTCTAAATAAAATTTTCATTGATAATAGTTGTTACTATATTTTTATAATCAATAATGTTACATTTTTTAAATTTGTATATCAAATAATGTTGTATTAATATAGAAAAATTATATTAATTATACGATTTAAAGTATTATTAATAATTTAATGACACATCATTTATGATAAAAATTTAAAAAACGTAGGCATTACTCTTTTATATTAATCGAATCAATTAGTAATCTAATGACATTAACTGAGCATGGTTCAAGTCGTCACAGGTATAAAAAAGTGAAAAATTAGTAGAGATTTAATACCATTAATCTTAATCATTGACTTTGCTTTAAAAAAGGAGAGAGATACTTTTATAATAATGATATTATGTGAAGAGATATCTTTATAATAAAAATGTCCCTTCAAGATAAATTTTATAAGAGATCAGTTGGGGACAAATTTCGGTCATCTATGTCTTTTATTAATAAAAATTGAGAATATTTATTTTCATCTGATTATGATCTAGATTGAGTTGTTTAAGATCATTACACGTTTTTAAGAAATTCATGTTATTATTAAGTTGTGTAGTACTTAATTGTTTTATAATACAGTAATTTTATTGTTTTATTAATTATAATATATAAAATATAACACCCATCATTTTTTATAAAAAAAAATGATGTTTTTCCATAAGAAAAAGAAAAATCCTACAACCACGAGAGAACCACGTGACAGATTCCTTTTAAAATCCTACAACCACGAGAGAACCACGTGATACTTTTCCTTTTGGGCTTCGGCGTTTGGGGGCCGACTTCACCTATCATCCCATCACGTCACTGTAGTACGAGTATTATCTCCACCAGCCAAACAAGACTTTAATACATCAAATCATCGGGTTGGCTCTTCGTCTGAAGTCTGAACATCCTCGGTTGGCAAACGACATGGGAAACTTAAAAGAAATGTCAGTGTTTCTCTTTTGGTTCAATGATAAAAGCAAGCATCACCCCACCCATATATATCCACTCACTCGGGGCTGATCTTGACAAAAGAAACCTCAAGTCATTGTTGGCTTGTATATATATTTATATATCTATGCACATTCTGATCCATATTTCACCCCACCCACAGAAGAAACACCAGTCACCAGCATCACTGTCCATTCACCCCACCCATTGAATTCTAACAAGAGAAACATAAATCATGTTGGCTGCAAGCACTCAATCAAGTTCAACAGTTGGCTGTTCTGGGACCAGTCTGTCCTCGGCTGTCTTTAACAATTTATTTGGATGGATTCCGAGGAAAAAACAGAAAGGACTGAGGTGGAACACCAAATAAAAACATCGTTTAGATATTTATGACAGAAAAAAACCAAAAGATTCAGATGAATTTAAAGAGTCATTAAGCTGGTTTTCCAATCTTTCCGATAATTGGAGAGAAAAAATATTAATTTAATGTAAAACCCGAATTCTATATTGTCATACATATAAAGTTTTAGAGCTTTTCAAGCAAGGGCGGATTCATTGGGGGTGGGGGACTCAAGTCCTCTTTAAATTTAAAAATAAAAAATTATACATATAAATTCTTAATTTTTTTTAATTTAGTCCACTCTAAAATTTAGGCTCAACCCATTTTTTTTCTTATTTCTCTCATTTTCATCTAAAATTATAGTTCAATTCTTAAAACTTTTCGCAAAAACTTTTTCAAATATTTTCTGGCCTTACCCTAATTTTTTTCTTAATTCCTGCCATTGTTTTCAAGTTAGTCTACTCCAAAATTATAACTCAGTCTAATCTTTACTCATTAAATTTTATCATTTTTCACTCTAAAATTTTCGTTAAACCCAAAATTTATGCCAAAGTTTTGGCCTAACGCAAATTTTTTTTAACCCTCTCCAAATTTTATTCTTGGCTCCGCCTTTGTCAACTAATTTATATATATATATATATATATATATATCTTTTTTTTTATTCACTATGCATACAAAATTCAAATAAAGTGAACGAACACATACTTTTTTCCCTTTCTTTTTCCTCTTCTAAAAATGTTATCTTTTTTTTTCCCACAAAAACTTTCAAATGAGCTGCAATAGTTTGATATTCAAGACAAATTGAGGTGTAAATCAACAATCTTCAATGAGGTTTTTCAACAAATTTAAATGAGATTTTTCTTTAATTTTCATCTTTTGAGATGTACGACAAAATAAATTTTAAATGAAAAAGTCTATTGATTAAAAATTCTAACAAATATATAAAAATGTTTTTAACACTTTGTTTCGGATATATATACATATCTTCTAGTGTAAAATTATAATAATGATATAATAAAAGAGAGGTAAATGCTAAAAAAACTGTAATAATATAATCTTACATAATCCAACAATTGAAATTTTAAAATAAAACTCTAGTAATAAAATTTTAAAAAATATAAACTAGCAATATTAATAGAAAATAAATTTTCATGTCTTTTTTTATATAAACATATAGTAATAAAAAATGAGAATAATTCAATATAGGACTTTGCTAATAGAATTTTTCCCCCTTCTTATGGAGCTTTTTTGTGTAGAATTAAACTTTTATGTGCTTTAAACTTTTTGGTTTGAATTTATATAAACATAAATTTAAGCCTAAAGTTGTTATATTGTTCACTAATTCTGGAGTTGTTTGATATTATCCATGCAAGATAGTATTTATATCACATACATGAAATCTATACATGCAAGATAGTGAACAGTGAAAATAGGCATTTAAGCTGTAAATATAGTAATTCTTGCATAAAAAACACTTTCACATGTGCAAAGCAAGGAATAATTTTAAAATATATTTTATTCTCTATATTAACTTGTTTACACTCCTTACATGCGATAGTATGCTTAATAGCATTACAAAAAGTTAAAAGGAAAAAATACTAAAAAATTCTTAAAATAAATTAAAAAAGTCTTGGATTATTTTTTCTATCTAAAAAATTCAAATAAGAAACTTTTATTACAAAAAGTACAATTTTAACTTCCACCTTAATATCGTTAAAAAATATTACTGATTAGAGTAAAATAACATTCAAAATATATTTTAGAAGAAAAAAATACTAAAATTAAAAGTATATAACATACATTCTTCAATATAAAAAAATCATAATATTTTATGAAGTGAAATTTTATTTTTTAGGTCTTCTAGATAAAAAAAAAAATTATGTGTTTTTTTAGATGGAAGAATTCATTTTATGAATTATTAGTATTTTTGTAAATAGATTTGTTAGCTATTTTAATCTAATCAGTAATATTTTTAACAGTATTATAATGTAAGTTTATAATTAGACTTTTTTGTAATAAAAGTTTTTTATTTGAATCTTTTAGATTAAAAAAACTAATTAGAATTTTTATTTGAATCTAGATTAAAAAAACTAATCTGGATTCAAAATTTTATTTTAAGAATTTTTTAGTATTTTTTTCAGAGTTATATTTAAAAAAAGAAAACCATAATAATTTTCACATGGTATAATGAGAATATGAATTTAATAACAGCAAGTAATGTTACATTGTCCAAAACTTTTTTGGTCAATGTTAGTCGTGTATGTCAACTACTGTTTATAAATAATCATAAGAGCTTCACAAATATGGGTATTAGAAAGGCCAAGTTCAACCCTTAGTTGAGAAATTAATAAACCATTACATACTCTACTTAAGAGATTTGAAACAGAGACTTTTTTCTTAAGAGGAAGAATAATATTTTATGTTTTACTACTTCCATCTTATTTCAAACTCACCATTTTTCACAAAGAGTGAGACCCACTTGAAGAAGTATATAGATAGAATATATTGAGTTTCAAAACCACACCTTTTGTGGTGATTCTCATCATGTATATATTGACAGAGGATTACATTCCATTTCCTGAATTGTAGGGATTGATACATATGACAGAAATATACTTAGCCTAAACTAAAGGGATTTATCATCGGTTACAATTAGAGAGAATCATGGGATACACAGCTGGAGCTCTATTTTAGGTAGAGATCATATTTGATTGAGAGTCATGAGTGGTGGTGTTTGAATTTGATTTGAATTCTGACTTTCCATGGTCATCTGACTTGCTATGATTATCACACCCCCGCAAGCTGATGGTTCGGGAGCAAACCATAAGCTTGTTTGTTAACAAAAGGAACCGAGACTTTGAAAGACCTTTGGTGAAGATGTCAGCCACTTGGTCGGTAGTGGAGATATAGCAGACCTCAAGTTTCTTATGGACCACTTTGTCACGAACATAATGATAGTCAACCTCCAAATGTTTGGTTCGAGCATGGAAGACCGGGTTCAATGCTAAGGAGATGGAACTAATATTATCACACCAAATGCAAGGGGTTGAAAGACATACGCCCAAGTCTTTGAATAAGGACCGAAGCCATGAGATTTCAGCGGCAGTATAGGCGAGTTGACGGTATTCGGCTTCGGTGCTTGATTGTGAGACAGTACGGTGTTTCTTGGCACTCCAAGAGATGGGATTATGACCAAGATAGACACAGTAGCCACCAGTAGAGTGACGATCATCTGGGCAACCAGCATAATCAGCATCAGAGTAAGCTTCCAAGAGCAACGAGCCGGGTTGGTAGAAGAGCCCATGGTCAGGAGTATCCTTTAAATACCGGAGTATACGTTTCACAGCAGTCCAATGATGAGTTGTGGGTTGATGCATAAATTGACAAACTTGATTAACGGCAAAGCATATATCGGGATGAGTTAGGGTCAAGTATTGTAGAGCACCAACAACACTGCGAAATATTGTGGGATCCGAAAGAGGGTCTCCATCATAGAGACTGAGTTTTTGACCAGCATGAGTAGGAGAGGAGATTGGCTTGACATCCTAAAATTTGGTGCGGAACAATAAGTCCATAGTATATTTGGTTTGAGTGAGATACAAACCAGTGGGGCTGTAGACAGCCTCTAGACCAAGGAAATAATGGAGGGGGCCCAAATCTTTCATAGAGAATAATTGGCCCAGGTTCTCAATAAGACTAAAAATATGGGAGGAACTTGTGCCTGTAATTAAAATGTCATCAACATAAATATGCAGAATAATCAGCAAATCACCCTTATGGAATGTGAAGAGAAAATAATCAGCTTTGGATTCACAGAACCCAAGGTCCTCTAAATAATCAAAAAATCTGGTAAACCGTTGACGTGGGGCTTGTTTTAAACCATAAAGCGACTTATGAAGTTTGCAAACATGGTTAGGATAGTTGGGATCAATGAAGCTCGAAGGTTGGCGCATATAGACTGCCTCAGACAATAAACCATGTAAAAACGCATTGTGAACATCCAATTGTCGAATAGGCCATTTGTGATGGACGGCCAAAGCAAGAACAATACAAATAGTGGAATGCTTCACAACCGGACTAAAGGTTTCCGTATAATCAATGCCCTCTTGTTGGTGAAAGCCATTGGCAACTAGGCGGGCCTTGTAGCGTTCAATAGTGCCATCCGAACGCTTTTTGATTTTGAAAACCCATTTGTTAGGTAAGATGTTCATATCCGAAGTAGGGGGTACCAATGACCAAGTACCGCTTTGTTGCAAAGCATTAAACTCAACACCCATGGCTTTATGCCATTCCTCATATTTGTCAGCTTGAGTATAACAGGTTGGTTCTAGAAGGGTGGGATCATAAGTGACAGTGAGAGCATACTTGGGATTTGGTTTAGAGATGCCAGCACGACTTCGAGTAACCATAGGGTGGGGAGGAGTGGGTGGTGGGAATTGTCAAGAATGAGAGGAGGAGGGATGGTAGGAGTGGGTGGTTGGGGAGGGGCAGAAAGGAGAGGTGGGACAGTAGGTGGGGTGTGCGTAGAGAGGTCTGGAGGTGGGATGAGGGCTGTTGAGAGGGAGGAGCAGGATGGGGGGGTTGGCGTAGGGGGGTCTGGAGGTGGGATGGGGGCTGTTGAGAGGGAGGAACAGGATGGGGGGGTTGACGTAGAGGGGTCGGGAGGTGGGATGGGGGTCGGTTGAGAGGGAGGAACAGTAGGTGAGGTTTGGGTAGGTAGGTCTGGAGATGATATGGATGTGGTAGGTGGTAAATGAGGCACAAGATCAGAAACTGTTGCTGAGGGGGAGGGAAAAACCAGTGAAGCCGTCTCTGCAGAAAAAGTGTTAGTGGTCTCTTGAAATGGAAATGATGACTCATCAAAAATAACATGACGGGACAAATAAATACGACCTGTACTGTGATCAAGACAACGGTATCCTTGGTGGTTAAGAGAATACCCCAAAAAGACACACCGCTTGGAACGAAACTGTAATTTATTTGTATTGTAAGGTCGTAAATAAGGAAATCATGCACATCCAAAGACACGAAGAGTATCATATGAGGGAGATTTATGAAATAATTTTTCATATGGAGTGAGATACTGTAAAACACGAGTTGGCAAACGATTGATTAAGTACAAGGCAGTTTGAAAAGCATCGACCCAATAATTTGATGGCATATGAGCATGGGCAAGAAGTGTGAGCCCAATGTCAACAAGATGACGATGTTTTCTTTCTGCTACCCCATTTTGCTCAGGATGACCCGGACAAGAGGAACGAAATCCAGTGCCATGATTAGCCAAATAATGTTGAAATGATCGTTTTGTATATTCACTTCCACCATCAGATTGAAACATTTTTATTTTGGATAAAAAAAGGTTTTCAACATGCAATTTAAATTTGATAAAGAGATCGAACACTTCATGTTTATATTGCATTGGAAAGATCCATGAGTATCGGGAAAAACCATCCACAAATAAGACATAATATTTAGATCCTTTGATTGAAATAATAGGAGAAGTCCAAACATCGGAGTGAATTAATTCCAAAGGAAATTTGGACGTGGAATCCGACAATTTAAAAGGTAACTTAGTACTTTTACCCAAAGGACAGGAATTACAAAATGGAATAGAATTATTACCATGTATGAAAATACATTTATTTGAAATAAGACGCGAAAGAGTGTTGGTGGCAGGATGACCCAACCGAGAATGCCAAATTGGGACGCTAACACGAACACCAACAAAGGCAAATGGATGACCCGATTTTGTAGAAATCTGAGTATGGATGCGAAAGGGATAGAGACCATGTTCACTCTTCCCGCGGAAAAACGTCTTCCTCGTCTTTACATCCTTCACAAAGAAACAGTCAGAGTAAAAAACAAAGTAACAGTTATTATCCTGAGTGAATTGAGAGATGGACAAAAGATTAGCAGCAATGGAAGGACAATGCAAAATATTCTGCAAAGCAAAAGTTGAGGAACCACAAGTAAATATTTACTAGAGCTAGTATGAACAATAGGCAAACCTGCACCATTACCCACAACAACATGATCCTTTCCATGATATGCATTGGGAAGAGCCAAGTTTGTAAGATCAAAGGTTATATGGTTGGAGGCACTAGAATTGAAAATCCAAGTTGTGGATGGAGGGTTGGAGGAGGCAAAAACAGCCATAGCCGTAAGTTTTTGAGGGGGAATGCAACCTTCATAAGCATGGTTCATGCGTTGATAACAATCAATGGCACTATGCCCACTGCGATGGCATATTTGACAGGGAGGACATGAAGAAACGAGACCTGATTATGGTTGGGACCAAGTATTGGGAGTCCGACGAAAAGCAGAAGGTCCCCGTCCGCGCATCTGAGATCCGCGGGGATGCATGGGGTGGCGACCACGGGTGGTGCTGTGAGGAGTTTTGGGTGCATACAGAGCAGTGGGACTTGCCTCAAGAGAAGGTGTCTGATGCACCTTGAGTCGCATCTCGGCATTAAGAAGTAAAGCAACAACATCATCGTAACAGATAGGGGTGTCACGAGCTTGGGCAGAGCTGACGGTAATCTCATAGGCTGGGCCAACATTGTTCAGAATGATGTTGACCAGTTCATCATCGTCGACAAGTTTTCCGGCTAAGGCAAGATTATCAGCAATCTGATTGATCTTGTCCACAAAATCTGAGATGGAGAGACCTTCGCCCTTCACAATGAGCAGGTCATGTCGGAGTTGCAGAATACGATTTTTCGATTGCGAAGCATATCGCTTCTCAAGTGAGGACCATGTAGCGTGGGATGATGTAAACCGAGCAACGGTAGACAGCACAGGGGGAGAAAGAGAATTGTTGATCCAACTAAGGATCATTTGATCCTGTTGATGCCAAGAAACGTACCTTGGATCCACTTCAGTGGTGAAGGTACCATCAGAATTGCATTTGAATTCGGCAGGACAGGAAGTGGTGCCTGTGACAAAACCCATCAAATTCTTACTTTTAAGAATCGGAACAATTTGAGCAAGCCAGAGGGGATAGTTGGTTCGGTCAAGTTTGATGGACATGAAACCAGATTGGATGGGTACTACGACACCAGTAGAAAAAGTAATGGCATCCATGTAAACCAAAAAAAAAATGTGTATAGTCGTTAGACGTGAAGCTCTGATACCATGAAGAAGTATATAGATAGAATATATTGAGTTTCAAAACCACACCTTTTGTGGTGATTCTCATCATGTATATATTGACAGAGGATTACATTCCATTCCCTGAATTATAGGTATTGATACATATGACAGAAATATACTTAGCCTAAACTAAAGGAATTTATCATCGGTTACAATTAGAAAGAATCATGGGATACACAGCTGGAGCTCTATTTTAGGTAGAGATCATATTTGATTGAGAGTCATGAGTGGTGGTGTTTGAATTTGATTTGAATTATGGCTTTCTATGGTTATCTGACTTGCTATGATTATCACCATGGAATCTATCAATGGATCCTATCTCTTGTGAGAGATGTGGAATAAATCATGAAAATGTGATGAAATTGATCGAACATAAATATTTTTTTACGAGAAAAGATAACGGGATACATCTCTGCTAGTTAAAAAAATATTTCTTAAATAATGTGATAACATTTTATTGACCGATACGATTACTCAAATACTATTATATCATTGAAGCAATACTCTTCAAACTTAAATTTTAAACACTAGACTTGAAAAGGGCTTCATTGCTCTCCGGGCATCACCAATTAGCTAGGGAGATGATAAAGACCAACACTAACTTAACAAATTGATTCAATAATGACTTTGAGGATCATGGTGTGGACTAAAATAGTTTTTAATTAAAGTAATGTTTAATAATATATGTATATATAAATATATTGTATACATATACTCATGTGAATATAAGATTCATATGAGTGTCACATGTACGGATTCAACATGCAAATCTCGCACTATGTAAGTATATATATGCATAAATACCTATACCAAGAAACAATACTCTTCGAATTATGTGTAATGCAAGGAGTAAGGAGTCAAACAAACATTGAGAGTTTGAGAGCATTATCAGGGGTCAGTCATGAGTCAATCAGTGGTGCATGTTGAGAAACAATGATCATTAATACCAAGGCATGATATTTTTCAAAACCCTTATCCTGTCTTTTTGATATCTACACTGTATTGCCTACGTGTTGAATTGTTGAACATAGAAATCTTAAAAATCCGACATTCTGCCTTTTTTCCTTTTTCCATTTGTGGAGGAACAATAATACAGCCTTTTCTCCTTCCCTTACGTTCACGTTAGATCAACCCATCTTTCACGTGATTTCCCTCGCCCTCTCCCATCTCATGTCTGTCTGCTCATCAATGTCAAGGGAGATGGTACACTTCTCTTTAATTGTCCTCTCTCATTTTCCTTTTGATCACCCTCTCCTCTCCTCTTCTCTTCTTCTTTCTTTTTGGGATGGGGTGGGGGCCGGGGGAGAAATTGGTTCAAATCCAACAAAAAGTAAAAAAAAATGGTACATGTTTGGATTTTAGTGGGAATAATCTTCAGCACAACACTTTTGAAGGTTGTGGCCAGCTTTGTGCTTCAGATTTTCATTATTGCCGACTTTAAACTATATAGACAATCACATTATTTTGCGTTTGTACACATATAAACAGGAGCAATGATGCCAACTCCAAACCAAGGGGTCTTCTCTATAGGTTTTTTTGCCAATATCTATGTGACTAATGCTAATCTTTCTTTCAGGTTTTACCCAAAAGTCTTTATTTTTGTGAGTTGACAATATTTTATTAGTTAAATATCACATTATAATATTTAATTAATATAATTTATTAAAATTTTAAATAAATTTAACATTATTGTATGTGTATATATATATATTTATTTATATTTTAAAAATAAAATTAAAGTAATACTATCAATTCATCTATATAAATATTTAAAAGATTATGTTTCATATAATCTCAAACTTAATGGAGAGGATATGAGTCCCAACACAAACCATATGCTATGGATGAACATATATGGAAGAGAAAAGATTTGCAACACTGCATTGACTTAAAAGGTGCTCCTTTCTTAAATCTATCAAAAAAGGGATCAATGCTCAATCTTAAAAGGAAACTTCAAATTGTAAAAAGGCAAGACCTCAATTCAGAATTATATTCCTTGTAAAGTACGTAAATACTAAAAATAAAAATAAAATATCAAAAATAGAAACTTTGTTAAACATGAACAAAATATTAAGAAGCTTCCGCTGTGTTAGGTCTTTGCCATATATATGTCCCGTCACAATCCTTTTCTTACTTGATGGATTGCCTTCTACCACAACCTAAAAGGTAAAAATAAATAATTTTTTTGCATTTTTACACCATGTTTTAGATTTATTAGGGCAATATTATTATTTACTTGAGCTTATATACATGAGTTGGTGTCTTTTAATTATTAGATGATCTTAAAATTAGAAAAAAAGTAATTGTAATGAATAAAAATTTAATACCTAGACTACTTAAATTTTTAAAAAATTATGTTTCATATAATCTCAAATTTATAATAATATTACCCTATTTATTATTCGTTTCCTATAAAACTTTGTTCTATCTTTTTGCGTAATCATAGACTGTGTGAAAATACTTAAAAAGAGTTAAAGTTTACGATCTAACCACATGTCCAATGAACTTGGTTAGTGGAGTCGGTTTCTTGGTTATTGAAAAAAATCCTCGAAGTCTTTTTCTCTTTTAGTATCACAACATCACAATGCCCTTTTCTTGAATGTTAAATTAGATTTATATCATATAAATAGATGCAAGATAATAAATGAGGAGCAATATTAGTGTAAGATCAAGCTCATAAAAAATATAAAATATAGTATAGTTTTAATTTATTTTGATTATTTTATTTTAAAATTATTTAATAATTAAAATGGACTAATTGACCACTTTATTGTCCTAAAATTGGATGGGTTTCTTCAACCCACTTCAGAAAAAAAAAAAAAAAAAAAAAGGCCTGCAGCTTACCCACAAAAGGTCCCAAGATATGTGGAATATGAACTAACTTCTTGAATAATTTTGTCATCGATTGCTGTGGTATGAGGAAAGACACAATCACTATGAAGTACGCACATTCTATTTTAATTCATGTATTTGTATCAGACACATATCGGATATTGATACTTTCGGACACTTTCTGAACATGTGTCTGAACACTTGAATCATGAAGGTTGCTGATAAAATGAAGAAGTCCTTTATTTTTTATTTAATAAATTTGTTATTTTAATATTTTAATAATCTTTTTTAATTTTGTGTATTTTTATGTTAGTTTTAATTAAAATATTATTAGATTTTTATTATATAATCATATAAAAATATAAAAAATTTATATATATTCAACGTGTCCCTAACGTATCCGTATTTTATTTTTTAGCACAAGCATAATATATATATATATATATATATATATATTGCACTATAAAAAGAATATCTTCATCAGGAAGAGGGCAGCCACCATTTTTGTATATGATCCTCATCCACAAAAGTTTAAATTGTGTTATCTCTTTTGCTATTAACATATAGAAACCAATCCGCCATTGATTTCTGTTTCTTTCTTCATTCTTCTTCCAGTTTTGATCAAACATGGAATCAGACCCACCATTTCAAGAATCCTACAAGACCCTTCTTAGGGACTTCATGGAAGAAAAGCACACAGAAAGGATGCATGAGATGTTTTTTGGTGCTGATAAAAATGAGTTACCACTTATTGATCTCAGTCGGTTATGTCTGGGTGAATATGAGCAAGAAGAGTGTAAGAGAGAGATTATTGATGCTGCAAAGCGGTGGGGGTTCTTCCAGGTTGTGAATCATGGAATTTCTAGAGGGATCTTTGCAAGAATGAAATGCGAGCAAGCAAAGCTATTCCAGCAGCCATTCGACGAGAAAGCTAATGGGAAGGTTTTGAACTTGCCAACAGATTGTTACCGTTGGGGGACGCCTACTGCTACTTCTCTGACGCAGTTGGCTTGGTCAGAAGCTTTTCACATACCTCTTACCCACGTTTCCAGATTGAAGGAATTCAACTCTACTCTTAGGTATATATATAGGAAACTTTTGAGCACTCACAGATGAGTTTTCATGGAGATATATATAACTTTACCGTCATTCTTCTGAATATATATATCACCTTCAATTAGGGCTCACACTTGAATTATCTATTCAAGTGTTGCTAGCTTCATTTATGATTGATTAAAGAGTATGATTTTTGCTCTGTTGGATCCAAATTTTCACGTAAATTTTATGATGAAGAATGAGCCTATCTATTACATCAAGTACTTCACATGTTATTTAACGAATTAATTAGTAATAAAACATTTTGAGTTTTATTTGCAATTTTTATATCACAATTTATGTTTTTCTTAATTTTATTAGATTTAGGAATCAAATTTGAGTTTTATTTTTATGCTAATTAGATAGTTGGTGTTTTTAATTTTTTTTTTTGTATTTAGAAACTTATAGTATAGTTGAAAATTGAATTTAAAAGATCATTACTTGATGTTGGTCGTACTTACAGAGATGTTGAAAAGAATGTCTCGAAAACAAATATAAGCTTTGTCGATATGACTATAAGAAATATGATCCTTTTCGATGATTTTTCTTTTGCAAATAAACCATTTATCAGTGAAAAAAACTATAATCGGTTTATTTGTGACAATAATTAGTTTATTTGTGACCTTTTTTTTACCACAAAATTTCTGTTTCTTGTACTTTCAGACCCTATTTCGCATTCTCACGCTTCCAGTACCTACTTTTATACTTCAAATCCTTAATTGCAAAATACTTCTTTTTCCTGAGGGGATTAACGAAAGTGTTGTTGGAAATCAGTTGAAAACCAACATCTAATGTCACGTAATTGGGTATGAAGGATTAATTCATACAATATATATACTCTAGTGAGACTAGTGGAGAAGGAGATCCATACACATTGAAACTTTCATTTCATACAAAATATGTCATTATATTTATATATGTATATATATATATACACACACACACACACGCTTGATTTAGACTCTACTCAACTTCACCCTTATACTTTTTGTCCTTTTGCCATTCACCTCATTTGAGCTCCTAACATAGATGAGTATTTGAAGATTCCAAGAAGCAAAATAATTTCATTCCGACAGAACTAGAAGAATTGGTAAGCCAACTAGATACATGAAAAAATCACTCTTTAACTTGAACTAAATTTGAATCCACTAGGATCCCTTAATCTTGGCTCCAATATTAATTTTGTTGAAAATCAGTAGAATCTCTAATATGCTAATTTGTTGGTTTTGTTCTGATATCAGTTAGTTGGATATGAATGATTAACTCACACAATGTACTTTAGTGAGATTAGTGGAAGAGGAGATACACATCTAAACTTTCATTTAACACAAACCATTTCATATTATTTACCTAATTTAGACTAACTCAATCACTTTCTTACACTTTTTCTACATCTCATTCTACACACCCACTTACATGCATGTACCATATTTATTTTAATTAGTTTTCCAAGACAACTTATCGATTCTATACATTGAATTACCTATACATGAAGAATAAGGCTCTTTAACTACATTCATCAATACACGCCCATGCTATTCTAGGATATTCTAAAACTCAGCATGTAAAAATCAAGTTTATATACTTTCCAACAAGTGTTACCAACTCCATCATAAGTTCCACCTCAGTCAAACTAACAATCTTCATGTCAATCTCTTCTATTGTGTAGAGCCTGTGAGAGGTTTTCACATGATTATATAATGCCTTCATGTGAGCAAGCACCATTTTCTTCTTTAAATAAGCACACCTGATCTTCATTCACCCCCGCCGCACTCTTAATTTACTTCTTGAGTTGTACGCTTATGCTCTCTCTTTTGTACCAATGAATTAATGCTTCCATATCAGTCGAATTGGAGAATTTTCTGAACCAATTTGATTTGACACCAGTTTGTTAGGTTTTCTCTTTCAAGTCATATTACTCAATTTGTTCAACGGATTACAAATTACATGAATGTGCTCTTCAATTGTATATATGAACTTCTTCCACATATATATATATATATATATATATATTTTATATGTTCTGTAATTTTGCAGCTCTACAATTGAAGAATTTGCAGAAGTGGTCTCTGAGCTAGCTCAAAGAATAGCTGAAATATTAGCAGATAATCTTGGGTGTAAATCCACTTTGTTCTCAAAAAATGTCTTGACAGGCTCATGCTATCTACGAATGAACAGATACCCACCATGCCCAATTTCTTCTAAGGTCTTTGGGCTAGTGCCACATACCGATAGTGACTTCCTCACAATATTGTATCAAGATCAGGTTGGTGGATTGCAGCTGGTGAAAGATGGAAAATGGATTAGGGTTAAACCTAATCCTGAGGCTTTAATTATCAACATTGGTGACTTATTTCAGGTATATATCTACATTTATTTTATGTCAACCATTCCATTTTGGAATGATCATTTAATCTTAATATATTATTGGTAAACATATGTATCATTTGTGATCATGGAGTTCTTAGAAAAAAATGGGAGGACTGAATCAGCATCATCATAAACAATACTGGGTGCATGCAGCTCTTGGAACCCAAAAAAAATCCTTTCAAGGCAAGCTATACAAGTAAATTCTATTAAGTAGATTTATTTTAATGCTATGTATTTGATAATTACTGAAAGATACCAATGCATTTCTGGGAGGTGTCAAAACAATATACCAGCAGATTAATGTGTATCCGTGTGTGTGTGTGTGTGTGTATATATTAAATATGTGATGGGGTTAGAATCCTAAAGTTTGATGCCGGAGCGAGATATTATTTGTTTATTTTTATATAGAAGAGAGCAAACGAATGGAGATTAATTAGGTTTTAAAATTATTGACCTTGGTGATTGGCTAGACTTTTCAATATAAAAAAAAAAACTTGAGGTTTGATCATACATAGTGTGAGAGGTTATGAAGCTCGGACACTGTATTTTAGCTAATGTATCTGTGTCGAATATGTATCGGACACTGACACTCTCGAATACTTTTCGGAACACGCAAAAAAAAGTATCTAATTTTTTTTTTTTTTTAATTTTATCTGAATTTCAGACACGTTTCAGACATATTTTCTATTTTTTTCTTCTTTTTCCTCTTTTAATTTCTTCTTTTCTCTTTAGTTCTTTTTTGGTTATATATATATATATATATATATATCTCTGTGTGTGTGTTCTATAGTATAGTTAATAAATTTATTTTGGAATTTGTATCATAAATATTGATGACTAAATGAAGAAGTCTTTAAATTTTTAATTAATCATTTTGTTATTTTAATATCTTAATAATGTTTCTATGATTTATGTATTTTTATGTCAGTTTTAAATCAAATAACGTTAGATTTTTATTATATGGTCATATAAAAAATATGAAATTTATATATATATATATATATATATATAATATGTCCCTGATGTGTCTATATTTGTGTCCTACTTTTTTAAAAATAACTACCTATATATTCATGTTGTATCGTACTCGTGTCTCGTATTAGTTTCTTAAGTGACAAAGTGTATAACAATTCTCATTCCAAACAGCATATATGATATCCTTTCACTGTGTTCAACAGATTATTCTATCACTAAATTTACCAATATTCCACGCTTGAAATTCATCCATGTCTAAAAGCATGTACATTGTGCTTTCTTGATTTCAATTAATTTACCGTCACTTAAATATTATAGTGTCATCTTTCAGGCATGGAGCAATGGAACCTATAAGAGCATTGAACACCGGGTTGTTACCAATCAAGAGTTTGAAAGGTTCTCAATTGCATACTTTTTTTGTCCTTCTAATGACACAGTAATACAAAGTGGCCTGCAACCTTCAATCTACAGAAAATTTAGCTTCAAAGAATACAGAAAGCAAGTTGAAGAGGACGTTAAGTCCACCGGTAGAAAGATAGGGCTTTCCAGGTTTCTTTTATGAAGACATCCATCTCCTTTCTCTCCATGTTCTCAAAATCTCAGATTACAGGTGGCTTATAACTAATTTAGGTGTGATTGAATTTGGGGTGTTTAATTGAGTGTGTGTATATATATATATATATGTATGTATATATTAGTGATATAGATGGATGTGTTTCTTAGAGTAAGATGATAAAGAATTTACAGTATTTGGATGCCTGCACAGTTCTTCTCTACAGAACTAGATTGATTTGGTTCTTTTTAGGATAATTAGTACATCATAACATCAAACCGTATATTTGTTCATTATGATAGTGTATTGTCACTGCTTGAAGTTGCAACTTAACCGACTTTGCAGTGATAACTAGTAGCAACAAGAGAGATTTTGAATGAATGAGATTTCTGTCATTCAAGAGAGGGTATTACACTTGCTTGGTCGCTTGGTTAAAGCCTTTCAGAGGATGCAAATGACTCGCATTAACTAATATTTCTATAAGACAATCTCCAGAATATTTTTATAAGACAAGTCTCCGGAATATTTCTATCTCCACAATATTCTAAATCACTCTATACAACTCTACAAGAGTAGTAATGGAGTACTCTAGAATATTCTACATAATACAAAAGAGAGTTCTATACATCATAACTTTTTTTCTTTTTTTTTTCTTTTGGGTAAGTAAGATGTATAATGTATTATAAACAAAAACATATTCCCCAAAGGGTCACACTCACAGCAGACCATACAAGGATAAAAAAACTAGCGGAGAAATATGCCACATCAAAAGCCTCACCCAGATAAAGTAATTATGCTCTCTAGGGAATTCCAAGTAGAAGTAGCAAGCTTTAATCTAAAAAGCTCAAAAACTTGGTTTTGAATTATTTAATCTGGATTAGTTTTCCTCCTTCAAAACTCTAATTCAATTCATTTCCCTCCCGATATCTAGCTCATGATATTATTGATCAATTTTTTTTAAAGGATCAATCAGGAATATCCTGTATCAGTTTACGTGCATTAAATTAAGTTTTCCTTTTTATAATAGTCGGAATATCCTTTAATTCTGACCTGTTAAAGATCGATACAGTAAAGACTCAAATTCAAAATATTTGAATTTTACCCCAACTTTTATGCAATTAATTAATGCAATTGCGTGTTTATCCGACTACTTAACGCGTTATAAGGAAGTTGAAGTTGATAGACGAAACTTCCAGGTCTAGCAAACCCACCAGAAACGCGTCTTGGGCTTGGGCCTCGAAGTTGATAGACAAACTCGTAATGCAATTTATATGGTTGGAAAACACCTGAGAAATTGTGATACTATCTCCCAACCAACGCCAGGAAATTGTGATTTGTTTTCCTAGAGAATATGAAGGATTCAAGCTCCCATTTCATCAAGATTTTTGTACCCACACCAATATTAATTTGGTATAAAATTAATATTGCTATAATATATGTTAAATACAATAAGGAGACACTTGTACAATTAAATACATGTTTATAAATACAATAATTTTCCCCAACTATCTATCTGTCCCTCTCTCTATTTCTAACACGGTATTAAAGTTCTAATTTGAAAAGATTTTAGATTTAAGTCTTTCACTTCGTCCATGTGTAAAACGTCACATTACTTGCAACACGGGATGGTGTTAAAATAATTTGATATAAATTAAGATAAATTATACTAATATTTCTTGTGGTTTCTAATAATTACAATACTTCTTTTGAAATTTCTGAAATAATACTAATTTTAGGGATGTCAATTTGTGTTACGTGTCATGTTCGAGTTGTGTTAAGGTATACATATTCGAAAATATGTGTTAACTCTAACCTGACACTATTAACTAATCGTGTCAAGTTTCAAAACCCAAACCCAACCCATTTATTAAATAGGTTACATGTGTCGACACACTTAACCCGTTTATTTTAATTTTTTATTTTTTAAGTAAAAAACTTACCTATTTTTCAATATGTATAGATAATTTTCATGTATAGTAAACTTTGAACATGTACTAAATTAAAGTAGAAATCTCTTTTATAAATAAAAAAACTCAAAACCTTTATAAACTTTCAATATGAGACGAATTACCTTAACTCATGATATTTTTTTATAATTAAACGTGTTAAGCAGGTTAACACTACTAAAACCCTAAACACTACATGTTTATTAATCGTGTTATACATGTCAACTCGTTTATGACCCAAACCCGTTTATGCTAAACCCAAACCTGTTAACTTCATGTCGTGTTCGAATCGTGTTGTCGTGTCGTGTCAAAAATTGACACCCCTAATTGACTTCCTATATTTTTAATACCAAATTACAAAACTTTCTTTCTAATCTTTTTTTTTAAAGATGATAAAAGTGTAATTTTCATGTTTTTTTATTATTATTTTCAAATAAATATTAATTAAAGTATTAAAAAATATAAGTTATTTATCTTAAATTTATTTTTTATATAAAATAAAAAATTCTTTAAAAAAAGTTAGAAAGAAAAAGTCAAAATTGAAAAATAAAAATAAATGAAAGAGATACTTTTGTTATTTTGAGAAAAATTAAAATTGAAAGGCTTTTGTAATTTCTCAGTAAAAATAAGTGTCATTTTAAAAATCTTGAGAGGTCAGTGTGATAAATTACCCGATAAATTATTGACATTTTTTCTACTGAGTTAAATTTGAAGGTTAATTATACTTTAGTATTCTAAAATTTTGTCGCAAATTCAAATAAGATCATTAATTATCAAATTGTAACAATTTAGGCTCTTAATTTCTAATTTCATTTAAATAAGTTTTTTTCCGAGTGCTACAGTGATGGATCACGTCTGATTGGAAAGACATGAAAATTGTAAAAAATTGGTGTGGGTAGCAGTTGCAGAGGAAACTGGCCCCTTATCTAAAGCCGCCCTTGCTTTCATGGGCCCCGTACTACGCGGTCGCGAAGACTTGGAAGACGACTTGCTCTGTGTCTGTGTGGACTGACCTTCTTGTGAAAAACACGAATTCACTATGCTAACCTCAAATTTCATTGGTCAGTGACATACCCAACGTGCTGCTGCACAATGAGTCGACAAATGAGAGAACCTTCCGTCCTTTCTTTGAGCCAGCATGGAGATTTTAGTGGCAGTCACATACCCGTCTGCCATATACATGTAACCCAATCATTTCACTAAAAGTAGAAAGAGGCCACCGAAACCCAACAACTAGCGTAAACTATCCCCTTTCTCTTTCTCTCTCAAAAGAAAAGGGAAGAGAATTCAATAATATTTCTTTCCCTATCTCCCTTCTTCATATGGTCTAATCAATTCAAATGACTCAACTTTGTCTTCTCTTGCTTCATCCTTAATTTCTCATTGATTTTGTCATCCGGCAGTTCGCCGTAAATCACCAGATATGGCGGACTCCGATGGCGGCGGAGGAGGGTGTTGCCGGTGTTGTTTCAGCTTCATATTGACTTCTGGCCTTACTGCTCTCTTCATGTGGCTGAGTCTGCGTGCTTCAAACCCTGTATGCTCCATTCAAGACTTTTACGTTCCTGCCCTCGACAAAACTGGTAATTTCACCACTAATACCTCCATCTACGTGGACCTCAAGCTCGACAACGAGAACAAAGACAAGGGAGTATACTACGATGTCCTCAACCTCACCTTATATTACAGCCGAAACCAGAGCCAACCCATAGCCATAGGGAACAAATCGTTTGATTCGTTTTATCAGGGGCATAAAAAGAATACTCGCCGGAAAACGCTTGTGGATACTTATGGGGTGCCTTGGGATGCCGCTTCCACCGCGGTTTCAAACGGAAGCGCGGTTTTCAGGGTGGATCTGGCGACGGCGGTGAGGTTCAAGATCATAGCTTGGAAGACCAAGAAGCACAAATTGGTGGTTAGGGCTGAAGTGCCCATCGACGGCAACGGTAAGAAAGACAAGAAGAAGGGCATTCGACTTAAGTCCAGCGCACCAGAGCTTGGTTGCTATCGTGCGCCGGCTGGACTGTTAATTGTCATTAGCATTTTCATTTTGGGGTTTATTTAACTATGAATTCGGTTCTCCAAAAATTATGAAATTTAATTTCCTGTTTAGGGAGGTCATTGAATTTATTGTATTTAGCATTTTCATTTTCATTTTGGTTTTTATTTTTTTTATTTTTAACATTACATGTGAGAGAAGTATAGTTGAAATAATGAATAGTATTGTATTGTGTGTTTGTTTATTAAAAATATTATTATATACTATTTTCCACTGTTGAAGGATGACATCTATGATTTGAAATTTCAAAGCGGGGTTATCGTGTCAAATGAAGAGTATGACAATCAAAAGTTTCAAATGTAACTCCTAAAGGGTTTAAAATATTCAACATTGATCCATTGACAAGTCAAGCTAACGGATATATTTGTCGTTTCATGCCGCGTGCTTAGTCCATTAGTCCATTCAAATTTTTTTATTTTTTCAAAATTATTATTATATACTGGTAAGCCTTAATTATTATTATTTTTTTTTATAGGAAACGGTCATCCAATAAAAGGCACAGCTTACATGATCTTTGTTTTCATAATTTTTAATATTCTTAAAAATGTGATCGGAATGTAATACATTTACTTAAATATGATATAAAAAATTTAATTTTATTCAAATTTAATAAAAATAACAAGATTTAACAAATTCGATTCATTAATATAACATATATTGATTATTAAATTATATAATATTTTTTAAAATTAAAGTTATATATCATAAGTTTCACATATTATAAAATAATATTTTATAAATATAATATATATTAATATCATTGTTAAATCAAAAATTTTAAAAAGTTGCTTGTTTCAAAAAGTTGGAAAAAATAGAATGAGTTTCAAAATTGTTTTAACCAAACAAGTTTTTGAAAAAAAAAATTTTAAAATTGGTTTGGAGTTGGTAACCAAATAGTAGTATTTTGAGTTCTTAGGTTTGCCATGCAGTGTCAATGGTTGGGATTAGGCTCGTAAATGGGTGAGTTCAGTTCGATTCGATTTGATTTAATCCAAACTCATTTATATAATATCTGAATTCGTTAACAAAATTTGATTTGAACTTATTAAAAATTAATTAAATGAGTCAAATATAAATTTATTGGATAATATCTGTTAAGCACCCGATCTATTAAATCATTAACAAGTATCAACGCGCACACACATTCACATTTTTTTTAATACAATATTGAAGTTAGAGTATTTAACCTCCTAACAAAGTTACTATATATATATATATACATACATAACAGTTAGAGAGAGAGTCTCAGTGAAGTTATCGTCTTCAACTTTCTAGTATCGTCTTGTGCTATGAAAATGTTTTAAAGATCACTTTATGAAATTGTTTTATAAATCTAGTTATCAATACCTTATTCCATTGAATGAACATTCTATTAAAAATTATTATAAGTATTATTTTGTCTTGAATGAGTAATCTTTATTTCATTCTATGTCATTTTCATTTTATTTCTTATTATATTTAGGAGTAAGGGAACATTTTGTAGGCCTAAATTCTTGATAAAAATTAAAAGGATTTTCAGATGACAATTATTGTCATTTTACCATTCATTATGTGTTTGATCATAAGAACGAAATATACAAATAATAGTGGTTATCACATGAAACAGTTTTAATCAACAATGACATAATTGGGAGCTAATAAAACTTTTTATTTGTAAAGCTAAGTTGGACTACTCCAAATAAAAAATTTTGGCTCTCAATTTTTTATTTTTATTTTTTACAAACGGGTCGGGTTTTGGAATCAGAGATCCGTATCTTGGTCTAGTTAGGGCAAGTCTTAGCAGGTCTGGATTCCGAGTCTAAACCCATTTAAACTTAGTAGGTCCGGGTCCAGATCTTAGAGGGTCTGTCCAGACCTGATCCGTTAACCGGCCTACTTGGGATCACCTACTTTTGAGAGATTTTTTTCTTAGTGCTTGATTCATGGTGCGCACAAGTTGACTAATACTTTCATGGATATCCTTCGTTGTCAATATATATCATATATATATATATATATATTAAAAATGATATGCTTCTCAAATAGAATGGATGAGATGCCAAAAGAAATGTCCAACATTTATATATACAAAAAAATGTTATAGTTTCTAAATATTTATTCCCAATGATGCAATACTGATAGTCTATATGCATGATCCATTGATTATCAATGCATCAACATTTATTTGCAGAAATCCAATTGATAGTGAAAGAGATACACTTACTTCAACGATTCATAGATCATCTTCAAGCTAAAATTTACTTAAATTTAATAATATTGTAATGATCATATAATTTTAGTAAAAATGTTTACACATATGAAGTGTTTTATATCACATCAACAATGCCACGTTAGTTGTGTAAATATTTTTGGTAAAAGTTTTTAGTAAACCTAATATTAATAACTCATTTAATTTACAAAGCTATCGATATGACTTTAATATTTCAGTTCCATATTTGTTGGATGTAGTTCCTTGTAATTAAAGTATAATTTTAATGCTGTAAAGTAAGTATTAAATCATAGAATATGTTTTCTTTTCCCATGCCCTCCTCTTTTATTCTAGACCTGAAATTTCAAAATCTAATATATTAATTACAAATAAATGTACAGTTGATTTTCTAATAATTAATAATTTTTTATATAATTTTTATTAATGCTTTTTATTCCCTTTTTTCCACTCAAGAAAAAAAAAAAACCTAATGAAATAGCATATGGTGAATTTACTCTACAATAACCACAATTGCCCGATAAATGTATAGAATGCCTCATAAAGAATGTCTTTAAACCTGGTCAAGGACAATTAGCCTTTCAATAATTTTTGAATATTAACTGGTTCAATATTTTCGGGAGGATCTTTTTTTTTTTTTTTTATAAATAATCACGAATTATGTGATTTTTTTTTTTGTTGAAAATAGTAGCCTACAATGGATATTTCCTCTAGGTATTCATTATATTGGAAGTGAATATCTTCATAAATGTTTATTTTTACAATTTTCTCATAATATATAACTACGATTATTTTGACAAAAAAAAAAAAAACTTTTATAATTACAACCATTTTTGTCTTAATTAATATCTTTTTTTTTTTTTTTTCCGTACAACGATGAAAGAGGGAGAAATTTTTAGTGTGTGCGCATTACATGCGCTAAGCTTCAAATCAGGACGTATTTCTATAAGAAAAGAATTTTTCTAATATTAGACGAGACCTCAGTTAACCTAAATTTAACATGGTAAGTTCTAAGCTTATAATCATAATAGACATGACTCCAAGAAACAGTGGTGGATCTAAACCACTAACTAAAGAGGGGGAAAAATAAAAGCTAAAAATTTCAAAATGTCTCTTGTAAAAAAAAAAAATCAAATTTCTAAAATTTTGGAACTATCGCCACCCCTCTCACCCTTTTTCCGCCACTGCCTGGAAATGCACTAATTCTGCAACTCTATCATGTTTCTTTTTTGGGTCAAAAATAAACATTTAAACAACTCCCTGGCCCTCCTTGATCAAATATTAATAACTTTAATACACTTATTCGGATCAGACTCTTTTCTCATGCACTGAAGGTATCTCTCACAAACATAACCCACATGAGTCTGTGGAGTCCACCACAAAGATATTAGACAAGCTATTGGAGCTTGCTTTTTAAAGTGATCATCGGTTAAATTTTGAAGATAGCAACTTTAATGACTATTGGGTTGGAGCAATTCTTACAACATTTTTAATGTTAACAATCATTTAAGTCATGCTAAAGTTAAATTCTTAGAGTCATAATACTAAAATGCGATATTTTGATATTTCTATTCCAATATTAAAATGTTATTTTTTAACAGGATAATCATTCTTTTTCTCAACTATAAACACTTTTTCATGTTTCTGCTGTTGAATTGAAAGTTCTAAACCATTCATTTGAATAACAATCTGTTACAAATCTGACTATATTTGAGAAGAACTTGGACAAAGTCAAAATTTGAGATAATTTTTAGCTTGTCATTGGAGCATGCTATCAGCTATATTTTGAGTATAGCAGCTCAAATAAAAGCTACATTGGAGAAGCTTTTAGTTGGCCAAGTTATCGAATTAATAACCCATGTAATAAGAAGGTAAACAACTCATTCGAAATGCTGGAAGCTTGTTTCTCATCACCATAAAAGAAGATATGCTTATAGAAAACAATCAAATCATTATGTTGCAGACGGAGTTCTTCACATCAAAACCATGCAATAATCTTATTTACTTGGGGGAAAAAGTACACATTCCATATTACATAAGTGGCAATATTTCATTCTTAATATTAAAGCCAGCTTCCTTCAATTTACAAAAATTTAGGTGACCACACTCGTCTTCACAGACACGCTACATATAAGACATCATAAATTCTTACCTGCATTTGCTGCATTTTTTACCGGTAAGGAGAGTTGCTGCCTTGTAGTTTAACTAGAGAATAGTATGCTCCATCACGTCCCAAAGAAAGTAGATCAGAATGTGACCCTTGCTCTGCAACTTTTCCATCCTTGATCACAGCAATGGAATTAGATTTCTGTATGGTGGATAGCCGGTGAGCTACAACGATACATGTTCGACCAACCATCATCTTCTCAAGCGATTCTTGAACTAAGTTCTCTGATACACTATCAAGGGCACTGGTTGCCTCATCCAATAGTAGAATTGATGGTTTCTTCAGTATTGCACGAGCTAGTGCTATTCTTTGTTTTTGGCCTCCTGATAGCTGAGCCCCTCTTTCTCCACAATATGTCTCATACCCATCTTTCATTCCACTGAAAAAATAAAGAAGAAAAAAATGGTTAACTTGGAGAAGGCTAAGTTTATGTTTGGTTTTTATTTTTATTTTTTAAAGTCAATTCCTGGCACTAAAGTTGTTTTTCTGTTGACTACTTGATCAGACAATCTTGACCACAATTAAATTGAATACTTCCAGTTTTTTTTTTTTAAACCTACCTTTTCATAAATTTTACAGTGAGTTTCTTTCTAAAGGAATTTTGAGGAAAAAGAAAGAGGAATTATTAAGGGGGAAAAGTTGTTTCAGCCATTTCTATCCATAATGATGAGAACCCTATGCATCTCTAGCTCTTTTCTTTTTCTTGAGTACTGATATCCAAGAAACAAAATAAGCTACAGAAGGAATTTCCTAAATTCACAATATATTTCATACCTTATAAATTCGTGAGCATTGGCACGCATCGCAGCCTTCCTTATCTCAGATTCACTTGGATCCTTTTCCCCATAGGCAATGTTCTCACGGATAGTTGCCGTAAAAAGGGTTGGCTCCTGACTGACTAATGCAATATGTGATCTCAGAGTTCTCAACTTGTAGTCCTTTATGTCCCGTTCGTCTATAAATATGGATCCGTTTATCGGGTCATAAAATCTCTCGATAAGCCCAATAATGGTAGATTTGCCAGAACCACTCTGCCCCACTAGTGCTACCGTACTACCTGCAGCAATTTTAAGGCTGAAGCCCTTAAAGATCAACTGATTAGGTCTTGATGGATATGAAAAGAAAACATTTTTCAGCTCTACGCGGCCTCTAATTGATATTTTATTAGCATTAAGCCCCCGTGAGTTATCCGGATCAATCTCACTATTCCTGTCTAGAATTGCAAAAACTGATTGGACGGCACTGCTTCCTCTAGATAAATCTTTAGTCATGCTTCCTGCCTCAGCAATGGTATAAGCAGTAAACAGCAATACCAAAAATGCTTGAAAAAGGCGTTCTGGAGCTATTAACCCTTGTGTCAATAGCCTACCTCCATACCAGTAAGCTAAAGCCGTAGAAGCAGCAGCCAAAAATTGGGAACTAAACAGGCCAACACCCGAGAACCAGGATTGCCTAATACTCTCCTTCCTAGGGCCTTCCAAGGTGGCGTGGAAGAGCCTCAATATTCTCTTTTGAGAAGAGAAGGCAGTTATAGTTCTGTGGTTAATGACAGCTTCACTTGCTAGTTGGCTTCCTTCCTTTTGTGCTTTTCTGGCCTTTTCAGACATGCTCTTCATCAAAACACTTCTAGCATAAAAGCTCCCAATGAGTAATGGCTGTGCTGCAATCATTACAAGGGCTAGCCTCCATGTGAGTGCAAGACCTAGTGCATAAGCAAAGGTAGCCCCAAAGAACGCTTGAGCCAGCAATGACAAACGGTCCCCAACAAGGGAACGAACCATGCTAGCTTCAGTTGACAACCGTGCACAAATGGCTGCGCTTGTATTCTCATCTTGATCAAACCATCCAATCTCAAAAGTCATAAGTTTTTCAAGCAGTTTCTCCCTTAACCTTCTAGTTAACTTTTCTCCCATGATTGCAAAATTGTAGTGTTGCAGGAGACTGGTGACGAAGTTGAAAAGTCCAAGACCTAAGAAAATGAAAGAATAGACTCTTGCATCAGATCTGATGGAAGATTTGTCAGTGTGGAAGTAAACTGAAATAAGTGCCCCCACGCAGTAGGCATTTATGGGTTGAACTGCCCCAGAGCCTATGGAACCTATGCATCCAAGCAAGGCTCTTCCCCACTCAGGTGCATTCATTTTCAGCAAACGCCACAGAGAAGGAGGAGGATAAGTTGGTTGATCCAAATTTTCATCATCACTTTCATAAGAGGCGTCATATTGGACAGAGTAAGGTGCACTGACAGAAAATGCTGGGCTGAATGGGTGTAATACTGGGGTGCTTTGCACACTTGATCTCACACTCATTGGGCTTGGTGGAACACCCATTATATAGTGGTTTCTTGCGTCGCTTGATCTCACACTCATTGGGCTAAGTGGAACACTCCTATTATAGTAATTTCTTGCATCACTTGATCTCACATTCATTGGGCTAAGTGGAAAGCTCATCCTGTGGTGATTACTTGCATCTTTGTGTTGACTTGAAACATCATTTTGCATCATGGATTGCTGCAACTGCACCATTCGAAAATATTCCCCACCCTGTTCACCATTTATTTGCATTAGCTCATCATGCGATCCTGATTCAACTACTTTCCCTGATTGAAGAACCACAATGAGATTTGCCATTCTGATTGTTGAGAGGCGGTGGGCAATGATGATTGTCGTCCTTCCTAGTGATGCCTGATCTATTGCCTCCTGCACAACTCTTTCAGACTCTGCATCTAGTGCGCTTGTAGCTTCATCAAGCAGCAAGATTTTTGGGTCTCTGATTAAAGCCCTTGCTATGGCTATTCGTTGTTTTTGCCCTCCAGACAATTGAACTCCAAATTGCCCAACCTGGAGAATCCAATAGAGTTCACCAAGTTAGAAATGCATTAAAAACACTATAAACTGCAGTATGCCTTTATACTAAAGTTCTGTATAAGATTCTAGTTCATCTTCAATTGAAAGCAAATGCAACCTCTATTTTGGAAAAATCTTATAACAAAAAACATTTTAGAAGTTGGAAAAAAGTATTAAACTTTTTTTTCTCAACATTATTTTTTATTTTAAAAAGACAAAGGAAAAATCTAAAGAGGGCCATTGAAATCATTTTTGCGGCATTCTCAAAGTCTTTCTTCCTTGAAGTTGCTTCTGAAAATTAACCAAAGATTAGCAAAGCAAAAATCAATCTGCCAAGTTCTGAAAATTACTTGGGTTTCGTATCCATCTGGTAACTTAGCAATGAAGTCATGTGCATTTGCAGCCTTCGCCGCCCTTTCAACATCCTCCATTGTTGCTCCTTCCTTCCCGAATAGTATATTCTCATTTATAGATGTTGCAAAGAGGACTGGTTCTTGATTAACCAAACCCATTTGGGATCTTAACCATTTAAGATGAAGTCTCTTTATCTTGTATCCATCCAAGAAAATTTCACCTTCAATGGGGTCATAAAATCTTTGAAGCAATGAAATAATGGTGGACTTGCCAGAACCACTGCCACCAACAAGACCAACAGTTCTGCCAGATGGGACTCTAAGACTCAAACCTTGTAGAACTGGCATATCAGGCCTTGATGGGTAATTAAAATAGATGCCTTTGAATTCAATTTCTCCTCTCACATATGATAAAGCCTTCCCCTTTTTGTCTTCAGAGTCTATGGCTGGAATCCGGTCAATCATCTCAGTAATTCGAGTAGCAGCAGCCTTTGCCTCTGTGATGGAGGTGAGATTTGGAAGTGCAGTCAAAATATTCCTGCAAGACTAAAACTGTGAGTTTCGCATTGAAATTGTTTTGAAACCTATCATCATCTTCTGAAGTTTATATAAAATTAAAAGCACAAAACATAAGAACATTTAACTCACAGTCCTCCCATGAGAATATTGAATCCAGCTACGAAAATATCGCCACCCCTTTCTCCCTTTCTGGTTACAAGAATAGACCCAAACCAAGCCTGAAAAGCCCAACTAACATAAATAACTCCCATGCTTCCCATCATCGATCCTCTTGCAAATCCTTGCTTTATTCCCAGTTCCATAGTTCTTTGAAGTGCATTGCTGAA
Source organism: Nyssa sinensis (assembly GCA_008638375.1). Lineage (NCBI taxonomy): Eukaryota > Viridiplantae > Streptophyta > Magnoliopsida > Cornales > Nyssaceae > Nyssa > Nyssa sinensis. The sequence continues at coordinate 13,631,962 of CM018047.1, forward strand.
CCTATCGAGTGTTTGGTGCTCTCCAACATAAGAATATACTGTTCTTATTGAAGAAATTGCTTGTTCTGCAATCCCACCAGCAACCCCATATGATTCAGTCATCTGCATTCCCACGTCCATCATGAGCTTCCCAAATCCAAGTCCTGGGACAATGAACATGAGGGTGAATGGAATAGCTGCCAGTGTAAGCTTCCATGACAGTATGAAGGCAAATATCATGCAGAAGAAGAACGAGGACATGGCAGCAAGACAGTCAGGTATCTACACACCAGAAACAAACAGATTTCAGTTACATCAAGAAAGAAGATAAAGAAAGATGATGATTGTTAGACTTGATTGAATTAAGTAAAAGAGAGAAAAGGGAAAAACCCTAATGGACTACATTGTATTAGATTGAATTAATTAATAAACTACACAAGGGCCCCCTTATATAGGAGAGTATATGAGAATCCTAAGAGGAAAAGGAAATAGTAAGAGAAGAAAATATTCCATAATAGTGTATGGTGGCTAACTCTAATACACTAATCCTAATATAATTCTAACAATGATGATGGAGAATTTTGTCTAACAAAGTTTCTTAATTGACTAGGCACAGCCTATACTTTCAATGGAGTTCGGCTTTCTGTTTACAGTTATATTTCATCATTTTTCCACCTGCTTGACATGACATATTATTAATCGTTACCTATAAGGCCAATCAATCATTTTCTCTAGAATACCAAACCATATATGAGCCAACAAAAGAGCACGGTGAAAATTGGCAGACTCATTAATTGCCATAAACATAAGCATTTATTTGGTAAATGGTATCCATTGATAACTGAGTGGGTTAATTTGTGCAAGGATACACCAGTCTATTTATTTTCTTGTTAGAACTATTGCGATGCACCATTTAGAGAAAATGGCAGTCTATTAATTGAATACTAGGTAATAAGCTTGCTAGGAAGGGTTTCTCAATTTTTTAATCTACATAATAGAAGGTCCCTGTGAAGATCCATATGTGGGGTTGTTCTTGGAAAGAGCCAAGTGCAATTTTGTGTTTTTCTCCCTTTGCATGTAAATAATGTTTTCACTGTGCTTACAACCCACATCTTGGGTTATTATGCAATAGAAATAAGAATAGTGGGGTCAGTGAAATCAAAACCTTCTCGCCTATGGTGACTTGGATTGAATTGGAATCAGAGGAGATGGTTGAAACAACTTGGTAAGTTGTTGAAGAATCAGCTGCTTGGCTATCAAAGAAACCAACTTCTTGTCTAAGGACAGATTTCAGGTATTCCATTCTCATTCGAGAAGTCTGTCTCTCAGCGGTTCTTGCCCAACAAAGTCCTTCTGCAGAAGTAAATGCAAGCAAAAGTGCAACGAGAAAGATATTAAATTTCTACACAATGCGTAATCTGTATTTATTATTGAATATTGAGAGAGAAAAACAAGAGGTATAGGGAAGCTTGACTTACCAACAAAAGCAGATAGTCCAACCCCAATCGCAACATAGAGCAGGTCGAGTGCATACTGGAATGTGAAAATTTTGCAGTGTGATGTTAATGATGTGCATGTAAGTTGTAACAGAGGCCATAAATCATAATAGCACGAAGGAAACCACAGAGCTACCACACTTTCTTGGACTTATGGATCTCTGTATTATATAGAAATATCTTTCAATGTATGCTGTTCTTCATTCCTGATTAAAAGGATCAAAATGCGCTTCTAGACAAGTTTGAAGCACTGATTCAACAGAAATTTCTGATCAACAAGACTTGATTGCCATGCATGCGTTAAAAAAGTGTTGAGTGCCATGTAAGAGGACTACTAAACACAGAGCATTAGGATGTATCACATAGGAAAGAGGAAAGCTATGGTCTTTCTAGCATAAAAGCAACTTATGCCCACCTTAGAACAGACGATGTCAGCTCATTTTATTGAAAAAAAGACCAATATGCAATGGAGGACGGTCCATACCTAGAATAACAAGTCGATAAACTTATTAGTCACTATATGATGAATCATTCGATGATAATCAAATCAGTATCACTAGGTGTTGTATAAAGTAATCTTCATATAGGGTGATAGGACAAATCATGGCATGGAATTACTCAAAAACATTTCTTCAAACACCAGGCATGCGTTTCTGCTTAAAGATACTAATAATAACCAAATGGAGTGTTACAAAATCAGTGATAATTTGGTCTCCCTTTTTTCGTTATAATATACAGGATAGAGATATAGTAGAAGGCGGTTTGATTGTTTTTGTGGGGGGGGGGGGGGGGGGGGGAAACATACTGAAAGAGAGAAATGGGGGTCCTAACCACCAAATGGAAGTTTTCCCTCCTACTACTTCTTGGATGATCAAAGTAACTTTTCTTTCTTCCTCCCCTCCCCCCTCTCGGATAGCCAGTAAAACCATGTCTGCTGAGTGCTAACCAATTATAATGGATTCGAACCCAGTCGATCCAACAGCTAGATGCAAAAAACCTTGTGCAAGTAAATTAGGTTTTTATAGCCCTCCATTCTCAAGATTCAGCTATCTTGGAGGGGTTTTAAATAATATATACATTTTTTTTTTTTTGATAGTACAATATTACAACTATCTCTAATCAATTCAACAATATTGTATAATTACAAATCAACCCGCTAAACTCAATAGACTCTAAAATCTAGCCCCCCCCCCAATATATATATATATATATATATTATATATACATATATAATTTATTATTTATATAATAAACACGGGTTAGTTATCCATGCAAAACACAACACACAATTGCATATTTTCTATAAAATGGCAACATAAGGGAAAATGGTACTGAAAAGTGCTTCCTTCAATGGGCTTTAATTAATAAATCAAGTAAAATGGTACTTAGTTTAACACAATTATTTTAGTCATTTAATTAATGTAGTTTGAAAAATAATTGCGTAACCAAAAAAATATGAATTTGAAAAATATCACATGAGTGGAATTATCATTTATTAAATGAACAATATTTTTTTATTTATGTAATCAAATATGATTAAAGTGAGATAAAAATAATAAGACTCGTAACATTACTCTATATTAACAATATTTGCACGCACAGTTTTCTGGGCTCAAAATTAATAGTCATATCATTTTTGAACAATAAAAAAATGTTTTCTATACCATTAGGCGGTGATGGATTAATACAGAACAAGAATCTTTTCACAATTTCTTCAGGACAGTGTTCTAGATTTTAGAGGGATTAATACAGAACAATAAAATATGATGGATTAATACAGAACAATAAAATATGATGCATTCGCGAAGCTATCTGTGTGCAACATATGATCATCAGCACAGCGTAATCCCTTCCACCATCACCACCACCACCACCACCACCACCATAATTTCCACTTCAAGTCATCAACATTGCCGCCACCTTTAACACTCACCAGCACATCCACCATAACCTCCATCACCACCAAACCCTCATAATTACGGTCACCATCCCTCCACCTTCAACAAAAAAGACATGAAATTTGATGCCAAATATCTATTAAGCTTTATTTATTTTTTACTGAATGCTATAGTCAATTTTTTATGAATAGATCAATTTCTTTATCTTTCTTTTTTTCTTGTAATCAAGGGTTTTTTTTTATTCTGTTTTTTCAAGCCAAATATCTGAAAATTTAAAGAATAATGTTACATTCATCTTAGAAAAAAAGAAAGCCACCGAACCTATCCACATGTTGATATGAATTATCATAATTCTTCTTTAAACATAAACAGAAATACAAAATATATCCATTAATATCAAAAATACCTTAAACACATTAGTTGGTGAACAAAAAATTAGATACCTAAATCTTGATATATTAAGCATTTCTCAATATTAAAACATGTTCATACATACTTTAATATTTTTAACTAAATCAAATTAAATTTATAATAAAATGAGACTAATGCAGAGGAGTGGGCTAACATGAACATATACTCTTAACTTGCTCTTCTCTAATTAAAGTATTATCTATTTTCAAAATGCTAATCTATTCCCCATTAAGAACATAACAATTAATTTAGTGAATTGATCCACTATGCCAACAACAGAATTTAACACAAGAAAACCTTATTCTAACTATTAAATCACATAGTCAAATTTGCTAATTACCTTGTTTACGGAACTAATAGAGACAGTGGTACCGATGCTGCCATAGCCATTAATAACGTTGCTAAGAACAAACATCATTAGAGGGATCTGCAACCCATCTCCAATGCTGCCCAAGCTCCCAAACAGCATCAACAATTTGTCCACACGGTCAGCATATCGAAACATGCCATCTTTGCTCCCCATTTCCAAGTCTCAAACCTCTATCACTGCTTCTCAAAGATCACAGTCTATATATATATATATATATATATATACACATATAGATACATATATGTATATAGGCATTTGATCATTTCTATTAGGCAGCTTTCATTGTCATTGACGATGTATGGAGTGATTTTAATGCAATTTTAAATAAGCCGGCGTTGTCTGTTTGCTTTCGAGGGCAGTGAATGTTGGTTTCCATAATTCCAACTGCTATTGCTAACTATGTCTCACAGCTTGTTTTCTCTTTCAAAGTAATGAACTTGAATTAAACTGTCTTGGAGTTGGGGGATCTATTTGGTTGATGGTACTTTTGCCCGGCAAAGTGCCTTGAAAACTTTGTTTTGGCTGTCAATAACAATGCACCACCTCGTATCTTATACTAACTATAAGAGCAACTTCAACAGTCTGAGTCATTAAAACTATTGTAATAATATTTTAGTAACTCAATTCTAAATCAATATTCTAATGTATAGTTATTCTTACTTTCAAAATTTGATTGACTTAAATGTTATTTCAAATATGAATTTTGATTTAATAGTTACTATTTATCTTGGCGATTCAGATTGTTATAAATACATGATTCAGATTTGATCAAGGTTTTTTTTTTTGGTTTATTTCAATGCTCAAACTGCAATGTTAGTTGAGGAGGAAAATGGTAGTTTTGTAAAAAATTAGCATTTCACTATTGGAGCAAAAATGTTAAAAAAAAATAACTTTTTATTACTATAATACTATTAAAATTTAGTTTTAGCAGGACTAAAATGACTTAATCACTAAAGTTGGTCTAATGTAATAATTATTTCACCTATTATGGTCAAAAGATAATAGGAATTATCTAATACGTAGTTCCTATGCAGCAACTATTAGGCCTACCAAATTATAGCAAAGTCATTCATTCTGTTATATTTGACAGAAAAAATAGTTTTACTATCCCACCCGCTATCTTGCTAGAAAAGCAAATAGGGTCACTTTGTATATCCAACTACTATATTTAAGCTCATCCAATGGCATAGATTTCCCAACACCTCATCCAATGACATTTTTATGAAATGTATTATTAAAATAGAAATACTAAGATATAATATTTTGACACTAACAACAATAAAATATAACTTTTACAAAAAAAAAAAAAATTAACATTTTACATTGCAAATGCTCTTAAAACTTAAAAGGCCATTCTTTTGCTGGACTATGAGGATATTCCCTATATATAAAATGCCAAAGGAGAAAAATCAGAATCCTTCCTTCAGTTCTATTTTTTTTAGTGCATGGTACAAGGGTTAAATCTGTCTGTTGCTCACTTTTCTATCCATTGTTTTCATCCTCAGGCAACATTATTAGCTGGGGTCCACTTAACATTGATCCTCTTGTCTACTTGCAAAAAGTTTACAAAGTATAGATTCAATTAGCTTTAAATGATGTCGAATCTGCTGGCCAAATATATATATATATATATATATATATATATATATATATATATATATTCCCTTGTCTTTTTAATTGAATCCCATTCTGAAAGGAGAAGAAAAAAAATTCTCAAGTCTGCAATGTTTAGAAGGCAGCTAGCCACCATAGCTTCATGCTAGCTGAAATTTAAATTAGCCGATAGAGACAATATTGGAACAAAGAATTGATAAGTCACCGAAACCGAAAAAAAATTTCAATAGGACAGTAGTATTGTATTACTGTCACTATGATTTGTTAATTGTGAGACTCACATAAGTCTCACAGTGATGCTCAAATCACTGTGGCTGTAGTATGGTGTTACTGTCCGATTAGATTTTTTTTCACTGAAACATGATATTGTCATGTCATAGTCAGGTGATATTTTTTAAAAAATATGGTGACTATATTATATATTGGTTTGCTTGGTTTGAATTTGTCACATATTCATTCAATCATACATATATATGTATAAAGCCGTCTATTGTATTAGATTAGCATATCTCTTGGATTGCTGGAGAATGGTAGAGTCTGGGATTTATTTGGGATCTCTTTATCATAAAATGGTTAAATTTGATGTTATACTTGCATTCATGTCTTGTATTGTTTGTGTTTTGGTTATATTGTGTCTAAGAAAAATAAGAGTTTAGAAAATTCTTGCCAAAGCAGTCACAGGCTTGAAACAAGGCAACATTGAGATAAAATACAGGTAGAATTAGGGATTCGCTAAAATAATTGGTGTTTTAGCCAAAAATTATTGATAGTCAGATAGCTCAACCTCCGCTACATCAATTCACTGGTTGTTCGTGTTGTAAATATTAAAAGATTTTAAGGACTTATTGAATACTATTTTTAAACTAAAGGCAAGAACAAATTATGAGTTAAGAAAAGAGAGAAAAGAACTTAGCGGTTGAGGCAACCTGGGCCAATCACGCATATGCGCGAGGCTCGAATTCGGAGATTTGCACCCCTCGATTAATTGGTTTTAAGACAAGGTAGTCCGAATTCTATTGAACTTTTCATAATCTCGTATGCTTGAGAGTCGCCTCATTATTTTACATAACTTTACAAAACTCAATAAGATATGTACTAATATATAATAATAAAAAATTTCATTCTTCAGCCGATGTGAGCTACAAGTATTATGAGATATCCATATATCCCAGCAGCCTGCATTTGACGTGGAATGCCTACAATTACTATACCTTGAGACAATAGAATAACTAATATAAGGAACAAACTTGCATGAATATTACTGTCAAGACCCCAGGCAGTTGGCTTCAGGGACATTCCATAATTATTGCTAAGAGATGATATTTTGAGGCCGGGCTCATAAACTCCATGCTTTATTTGTGAAATTGTTACTAATCATTCCATTAATGTTACTAACAATGATGCCTTTGCAGTTATTTTCTCACAACAGTCATAGACAAAGGGATCTTTTTTTTGGTTGTTTGTTTCTGAATCTAATTATCTTGGGATCAGTCAGTAGTGAGTAATGAGCAAATTGACAATGATTACAACTAGTTCTCAAGCACAGGAATTTGTTTAGTGGAAATTTTTTTTTTGTTAATAGTTAGTCATAAATTTAAAAATTACTGAAGTATACAAATTTAACTAAATTCCATTCAAAATAAGAGAGGACAAACACTTTAAAAAATTTAAGCTATATAAAAAAATTTCAAAAAGATAATAAAAGTTCTATTAAGGGTCAAAATGAAATTAAAATGTGGATAAAATATATAAAAAAAAAAAATTTAGACTTTGGGAGGGTAAAAATATAAACTAAAAGGTTATATTTAATTTTTTCTACAAAAAATAATAAAAAAAAAAACTTGAAAACAAAAGCGCAATATTAAAAATATTGTAATATTAAACAGCTTTCATTTCTCTTATAAGTATGTGATCTCTACATATTAAAAATATTGTAATATTTGCTTTTACATTGTGAGAATAGTTTCACAGGTTGAAATTATCTAATTTTTTTAAAATAGAAACACTCCAAACTAAAAAATCTCAAGGGTGCTCCAAAGTCCAAACATTGTACCAACTACCAAATAAGTGCAGCTCTGGTGGTTGAGTCAATTGAGCTGTTATAATTATTTTTTAATAACTCAATTTCAAAACCGTATTCGACTGATCTGTTATTAATTATTCATGTTCTTAAAATTTGACTTAGCCAAATATTTTTTTAAATATTATTTTTGTTTTAATAACTTTCATCCATCTTATCGGTTTAGATTATTTCAATTGTATAGTTTAGATTTGACAAATTTTTTTTCTCAATACTCAAATTGCAATGTCAATTAGAAAGAACAATGATAATTTTATCAAAATATACCATTTCACTATTAAAATAGAAATGTCAATAAAATAATTTTTGATAATGGAACATTACTAAAATTTAACTTTAACTGTTATAACTAAACTAATTTTTACAATTAGAATTGTATATGATAGTTGAAGTTAAATTTTACTTATGAAATGACTCCATTACAAAGAATTTTTGACCCGACCCGGGTCTTTTCAAAACTTATTGACCCGACCGAAGCATATTTCAACTTATTTCCCAGATCCATGCATTTTTTAAAAACATATAAGTATTAGACGCTTTTGAATTTTTTTTTTTTGCCAAAGACGTGTTAATCTTAAACACCTTTAAAAGACGTCTTAATCTTATATGCCTTTAATTAACTTAAAAATTTGACATTAACTAAAGGTGTAAAGGCGTATAAAAGTTATGCGCCTTTGAAAGGCGTCTAAGTTTTATGCGCCTTTGAAAGGCGTCTAAATTTTATGCGCCTTTCAAAGGCTTCTCGCCCTTGCTCCTGCCAACACACTCGATCTCCTGAACCTCTCTAGCAGTGAATAAAGCTTCAAGAACAATTGTTTGGCTTCGGTTATGCCTTCTTTGGTTCAAGAACAAATAAAGATTTTTGAGGTAACTCTATCAATTTTAAGATTTCTTTAGTTTGATTTTGACTCTTGAAAGAGAACAAATTTCAATTGGGTTTTTTGCTTAATTCTGATTATATTGTATTTTTATGTATGTCAGATGATTACTGATATATTTGAAGGAGAGAAGCAAGAGGGTCTTGAATCCGAGAAGAGTTTGATAACTAGGTCTTTACTGTTGGACTTCTTTGAGAAATCAGATGGTTCTGATTCGTCCGAGTGTTCCTCTGTGCTGGCACACAAAAGAGGTGATGGAGGAGAGAGTGAGGGTAAAGAAAAGTCATCTACAGACGATGATGATGAATCTGTTTGGTCTATTTAGGTCAAGGCAAGTACTAGAGAGGACGGTGATGAAGAAGAAAAAGGCATTGAGAAAATTAAAAGAGAAGACGACGAGGACTATGATGTTTATGAAGGAGAAGGGGGAGGAGAAATTATGAACAAATTAAAATAAAAAATTAAACAATTCTAAAACAATTTTTCATATTTTTAAGGTACCAAATCTGTCCTTACATTAACGGATAAGCAAGATCAGTGTGAATGTGGCAAAATTTACTGGAAAGCACACGAGGTTTGTGTACAACAGTGATGAGGGAGCAGAAGAGTGTGGTGGTGAGAGAGAAGCTGCTTCATTGGGTATCTTGCGCTTGAAAGGCTTAGACGCATTTTAAAGACGTATAAGGTTTATACGTCTTTAGTTAATGTCAAATTTTTAGGTCAATTAAAGATGTGTAAGATTAAGATGTCTTTTAAAAGCGTCTAAGATTAATACGTCTTTGACAAAAAAAAAATTTAAAAGCGTCTAAGACTTTTACACTTTTAAAAAATGCATAAGTTTAAAAAATAAGTTAAAATATGCTTAGATTGGACCAATAAATTTTAAAAAGACATGCTCTAAAAAAAAACTTCCATTACAGGTATCTCCGTCCTAAAATCACCTGTCGCACCTGTTAAAATGTCGCTTCTACCTGTTTCGTTAAATACACACTAAATAGAAGAAAAAAAAAGGTGAGAGAGAAAAGAGTCCAAAGAGAGAATTCTGGAGAGAGTTTACTTTGAAAGAGTCTGTGTTCAAACTGTACAGCCGTCAATAGCTCTTGGTTCAGCAGTTTATTCAAGTCATTTGTTGTCCCTGTCAGTGTTGCCGTTTCGACCCTCTTATCTTTTGAGCAAATATTGGGTGTTTTCAGAATACCGTAGGATTATTTACGTTTTAGATAGAAAAAATATAACATAGATTTTTTGAATTAAAAAAATTATTTTAAGGAACTTTTAATATTTTTCCTTTAAAAATATCCCCTAAATTTACTTTCATCAATTTCTTTTTCAACAATTTGATATTATTTTCAGAATATTATGATGGAAATTAAAAAGAAAATCACTTCAATAAATTTTTTTAATTGTCATTTTACTTTTATTTTTTTATTATTCTTTTCATCATAATAATTATAAATAGTAAAATGAGTTAAACGCTAATGTGTATGTCTATATATAGACACACGCACGAACACACTTACATATAGAGCAGAAGTCTCTACTTTCACAGTTGTTTTTTATTTTTTTTTAAAGAAAAAAAGCAAGACTTAGCTTTCATAAACTAATATTTCCTAAACAGTTTTTTAATGTTACTATATGATGTTGCACTTTTTGACTCGCAACACGTGAGGGCTCTGTGACCTGTAGAACACTCAGAAAGATGATCAAAGGACCACCGGATTAGCTCCGGCGGTAGCCGCTCCGATGCTTAAGTAAGTAAGGGAATTGAAAGACTGTATTGAAAGCCAAAGAATGAGCATAGAGAATAAGGCGTACCTTTAGGGTTTAATTTATAGGCCGTGACTTTCCTCAGTTGGTGAGGATTTGATGCCATGAATATAGGGATTTGATCACCGGAGATTGTAGTTACCCTGCATAGAGATAACCATAGAAGTCATGAATATAGGGATTTGATCCCTGGAGATTGCGGCTACCTTGCATAGAGATAACCATAGATGGTAGTTTCTTTGTTGAAGACTGCTTCCTTGTTGAAGACCGCTTCCTTATTCCTTGCTCGGCATCCGCTAAAGTGGTGACGAGTTCTGTAGTGTTGGTCTGAACCCTGTGACCTTGTTCTGGATATATATGTTCGGCCACTTCCGACCTTGTATGATGATCTGAATGCTTGAGTTTTTCCTTATTGGTTGAATGAGAATCATGTTGGCTGAGCATAGGTCGGATTGCGGTTACACGTGTCAAGTGTTGATTGGCATGTTCTTTTATGGTATATCAGTATGTATGGCCACTATTTGTGTATACTTGATAAATTTACCAAATATGTTTTTTAAAACCTGCATAATTTGAGACGATTATCTAAATTTTGGTTTAGTTTTGTTTGAAAAGTGATGTAATGACTCCCTGCACCACCATTTTCAATTAAATTCCCACTTCGCAAACTATCTTCACCATCTTCAATCATCATAACCATCTATGTTAAAAGTACTATTGTTAAGTGTTTTTTTTTTTTATAATTAATTGTTAAGTGTTAGAAGTATAATAGGGTTACCCATGTATTATTGTGATACTAAGGTTAGGGTTAGCTACCACACATATTATTGTGTAATGGATTAGGATTTTATAGTTTATTTTTTTTATTAATACTGTTTATGTACAACCTCATGACCCTTTTATATAAGGCACTCTCTTCTTTAGTTTCATACAATCAATATAATAGAATGTAGTCATTTTGGATTTTTTTCCTTCTCTCTCTTCTCTCTTTCTTCACTATTTGTTTTCTCATTTATGTTATTCCACCAAATTTAACATGGTATCAGAACTAAGTTCGATCCCTTATCTTGTTCATCTTTATTGACATAATAGCACTATAGTCAATTGAAAACTCAACCCCGCTCATTATTGTCTTGTGCCTTGTTAGTTACTGCAATCAACCACCAAATTAAGCTCCACCATCACAAAACCCAACCTTGTCTTATCCACCATTGTGGCAATTTAGTTTCTGATCTATTGGCCACCACCAACGCCACGTATCAAAACCAACATCACCATCGTCTGTATTCTTGATTCCTTATCCAGATCATTGTAGATCCATGCATGCTAGAGTGGTTCCTTTCAAGTTTCTCAATCTGATCATTGTCTATTAGTGGTTTCTCGACCACCATCTCGACTTGTTGCTGCCGATTGTCATCACTAGAATCTATCCTTTATTATCACTGAAGAACCCTCACCACCACTTGTCAGTTGCAATCATCAACAGAGTCGATCATTAAACACTACTGAGTCAACGTCTTTCACACAAATCGTTTCGTCACGGATTTCCCTATTACTGACTGCACGCCGTCCCTACTATTGTTTAAATGCTACCATTCAAATATGTTCTAGCCTACCATCTCACTTAACCCATATACACGACCCACCAAGCTCAGGCCTTACCACAGCAACACCTAAACCACCGCTACTCATCTCTTTCGCAGCCACATGGTCACTGTACCAAGCATCATAGCATCGTCAATGCTACATGTCAAGGCCCAACCATAGTCATGCACCATCGCCACCACCATCCCAATCTCAAGCATTGGCCCAACTGCTCACCCACCAACTCTACACCATCATATCATAACACAATGCAATGTGAAGAGCTTAACACCTCAGAGTCACTTCACAACTAGTTAAAACAAGCCAAACACATGTTCTCAAGCCACCAAGTGAGCCTAACTCCAACTTGATTTGATCCATATGTCCAACAAGCCACAAGTCGAGTCAAGTCAAAGCAAAAAAAATTATGTGCACCTTTTCCATGCGCACCTTACCATAAGCTCTTCCATTTAGGCACACGTTTTTCGATACATGTCCAATGTCTCAGTCCATCGATAAGGCATGTGTTTTGCCATGCTCATTCGAGAGGAGATGGTTGAAACAACTTGGATTGAATTGGAATCAGAGGAGATGGTTGAAACAACTTGGTAAGTTGTTGAAGAATCAGCTGCTTGGGTATCAAAGAAACCAACTTCTTGTCTAAGGACAGATTTCAGGTATTCCATTCTCATTCGAGAAGACTATCTCTCAGCGCTTCTTGCCCAACAAAGTCCTTCTGCAGAAGAAAATGCAAGCAAAAGTGCAAGGAGAAAGATATTAAATTTCTACACAATGCGTAATCTGTATTTATTATTGAATATTGAGAGAGCAAAACAAGAAGTATAGGGAAGCTTGACTTACCAACAAAAGCAGATAGTCTAACCCTAATCGCAACATAGAGCAGGTTGAGTGCATACTGGAATGTGACAAATTTACAGTGTAATGTTAATGATGTGCATGTAAGTTGTAACAGAGGCCATAAATCATAATAGCACGAAGGAAACCACAGAGTTACCACACTTTCTTGGACTTACGGATCTCTATATTATATAGAAATATCTTTCAATGTATGTTGTTCTTCATTCCTGATTAAAAGGATCAAAATGTGCTTCTAGACAAGTTTGAAGCACTGAATCAACAGAAATTTCTGATCAACAAGACTTGATTGCCATGCATGCGTTAAAAAAGTGTTGAGTGCCATGTAAGAGGACTACTAAACACAGAGCATTAGGATGTATCACATAGGAAAGAGGAAAGCTATGGTCTTTCTAGCATAATAGAAACTTATGCCCACCTTAGAACAAACAATGTCAGCTCATTTTATTGAAAAAAAAGACCAATATGCAATGGAGGACGGTCCATACCTAGAATAACAAGTCGATAAACTTATTAGCCACTATATGATATTGACAGAATCATATCTTTCCCAAATTATGGGTTGCATAAAATCAGGGATTTTTATTTCATTATTTGTAAACTTTCATATTTCGTTTCATTGTATACCTATATATTTTGTAAAGGAGAATAAAAAAAATATACACGAGAATTATTCAATCCCTTGTTTCTTAACATGGTATCAGAGCCAATTATTCTCTCCCACGATTGTTTTTAGGTTTTCCTTCCCTGTTCCTCTCATCTTCCAACCGCAGCTGCAGCCTCAACCGCCTACTTCTTTTGTGTTTTTTTTTCTCTTCTCAGCCAAGTCTCTCCTTTTCTTCTCTTCTCCAAGCCGTCATTTTTGACTTCTTTTTCCTGCTTCTTTCCTGTTTTTTTCTCTCCAGCAAATATCCCCTTTTCCTCTTTTTTTTCCAAGCCGTTTTTTTTTTTTTAACTTTTTCTCCCTCTTTTTATCTTCATCCAGCAGCAGTATTTCTTCTTTTTTTTCGGCAACGCCATGGCTGAATCATCAATCCCAAACCTCCCTTCTCCTTATCTTGTTCATCCCTCAAATTCACCAAGCTTAACCCTTGTTAATGGACTTCTCACTGGCGACAACTACCCTCAATGGCAAAGAGCCATGACACGAGCCCTCAATGCCAAAAACAAACTTGGTTTTATTGATGGTACTCTCCAACACCCTGATCCTACCAAACCTGAATACACCCAATGGAACCAAACAAAGGATATGGTACTTACTTGGATCCTTAATTCTATCAGACCCTTTCTTGCCACTTCTCTTGAATACCATACCGATCCACGTGATGTTTGGGTTGATCTTTCCTCCCGATTCTCTCATGGAAATAATGTCTGCATTTATCAACTCAAACGGACCCTTTTTTCCCTACAACAAACCACCAATTCAGTCCATGATTACTACAACCGCATGAAACAAATTTTGGATGAACTTGGTTACCTCCAACAGAGTATTGATCTCAAAGCTTTGCAGCAGCAAGTTGATGATGAAAAGGTGTTCCAGTTCCTCCTAGGTCTCAACGATTCCTTCACCTCACTCCACACTCAACTCTTGGCCATGGATCCACTTCCACCCATCGGCAAAGTCTTCTCCATTCTATTTTAAGAAAAGCAACAAAGGCTGCTCAACATTCGCCCATCAAAAACCATAGCCCTGGCCGTCTGACCTGGTGGGCGCCCAAAATCTTCATTCAAGTGCACGGCTTGCGGCAAGGAAGGCCACACCCGAGATCGCTGTTGGACCATCATGGGTTATCCTCTTGGTCGCAACCCGAGATCCACGAACCAGCTCTTTATTCTCGGTCAGCCCCCATCCAAGATCAATCAGATCGCCGTGGCTCTATCGTCCTCAAGTCCAGTACCCGGCTTGGAAATCACAGCAACAAACCATTGGTTCATTCATCAACTTGACGTCAACAATGCCTTCTTGCACGGTGATCTTGAAAAAGAGGTCTACATGACCCCACCCCCGGCTATTATCCTCAGGGGGAGACCTCGTGTTTGTCGCCTCCGAAAGTCCCTATATGGTCTCAAGCAAGCCTCCCGCAACTGGTTTTTCAAACTAACTACTGTACTTCTTGATGTAGGTTTTCGCCAATCTCAGGCCGATCACTCATTGTTCACTCTTGTCACTCCCACCAGCATCACTATTGTTCTTGTATATGTTGACGACATCTTAGTTGCAGGAAATGCGCTATCTCAAATTTAGGTTTTCAAGGACCTTCTCTCCACTCATTTCAAAACAAAGGATCTTGGCTCTCTCAAGTTTTTTCTTGGCCTCGAAGTTGCATGTTCTTCTGCAGGCATTTTCCTGAATTAACGGAAATATGCTCTGGATATACTTTCTGACAGTGGTCAACTTGGTGCCCGACCCGCCTCCTTTCCGATGGAACAACATTTGAAGCTTTCCCATGACGATGGCTCCTTACTCCCTGATCCTAGCATTTATCGTCGTCTGGTTGGTCGTCTCATTTATTTGACTATCACCCGCCCTGATAGTGTTTATGCTGTCAACATTCTCAGTCAGTTCATGCATGCTCCTTGTGTTCGTCATATGACTGCTGCCACGCATGTTCTCCGTTACATCAAAAGGAGTCCCGGCCAAGGCATTTTTTCTCTTCCTCCAGCACCACGCATGTTACGGCCTATACTGATTCTGATTGGGCCAGTTGTCCCATCACACGCCGTTCCACCATAGGTTACTTCATCCAACTTGGTACCAGTCCGATCTCATGGCGTACAAAGAAACAGACTACTGTTGCCCGTTCTTCCATTGAAGCTGAATACCGTGCCATGGCTGTCACCACCTGTGAACTCACTTGGCTTAAGCAACTTCTCACTGATCTTGGCACCTCTCATCCCGAGCCTTTCACCCTCTACTGCGACAATTAGTTTGCACTTCACATTGCCCACAATCCAGTGTTCCATGAACGTACTAAACACATTGAGATTGATTGTCACATCATTCACGATAAAATTCACTCCGGTCTCCTCCAAACAGTTCACACTTCTTCACATGAGCAAATTGCAGATATCTTCACCAAGGCTTTAGGCTCCGAATTTTTTCATCATATCTCACGCAAGATTTTTTCATCATATCTCACGCAAGTTGGGCATTATGGATCTCCATGCGCCAACTTGAGGGGGCGTATTGACAGAATCATATCTTTCCCAAATTATGGGTTGCATAAAATCAGGGATTTTTATTTCATTATTTGTAAACTTCCATACTTCGTTTCATTGTACACCTATATATTTTGTAAAGGAGAATAAAAAAAATGTACACGAGAATTATTCAATCCCTTGTTTCTTAACATATGATGAATCATTCGATGATAATCAAATCAGTATCACTAGGTGTTGTATAAAGTAATCTTCATATAGGGCGATAGGATAAATCATGGCATGGAATTACTCAAAAACATTTCTTCAAACACCAGGCACGCGTTTCTGCTTAAAGATACTAATAATGACCAAATGGAGTGTTTCAAAATCAGTGATAATTTGGTCTTCCTTTTTTCGTTATAATATACAGGATAGAGATATAGTAGAAGGCGGTTTGATTGTTTGGGGGGGACACATACTGAAAGAGAGAAATAGGGGTCCTAACCACCAAATGGAAATTTTCCCTCCTACTACTTCTTGGATGATCAAAGTAACTTTTCTTTCTTCCTCCCCTCCCCCCTCTCGGATAACCAGTAAAACCATGTCTCCTGAGTGCTAACCAATTATAATGGATTCGAACCCAGTCGATCCAACAGCTAGATGCAAAAAAACTTGTGCAAGTAAATTAGGTTTTTATATCCCTCCATTCTCGAGATTCAGCTATCTTAGAGGGGTTTTAAATAATATATATATTTTCTTTTTTCTTGTAATGAAGGGTTTTTTTTATTCTGTTTTTTCAAGCCAAATATCTGAAAATTTAAAGAAAAGTGTTACATTCATCTTTTAAAAAAAAAAGGTCACCGAATCTATACACATGTTGATATGAATTATTATAATTCTTTTTTAAACATAAACAAAAATACAAAATATATCCATTAATCTCAAAAATACCTTAGACACATTAGTTGGTGAACAAAAAATTGATATATTAAACATTTCTCAATATTAAAACATGTTCATACATACTTTAATATTTTAACTAAATCAAATTAAATTTATAATAAAATGAGACTAATGCAAAGGAGTGGGCTAACATAAACATATATTCTTCTTAACTTGCTTTTCTCTAATTAAAGCATTAACTATTTTCAAAATGCTAATCTATTCCCCATTAAGAACATAACAATTAATTTAGTGAATTGATCCACTATGCCAACAACAGAATTGAACACAAGAAAACCTTATTCTAGCTATTAAATCACATAGTCAAATTTGCTAATTACCTTGTTTATAGAACTAATAGAGACAGTGGTACCGATGCTGCCATAGCCATTAATAACGTTGCTAAGAACAAACATCATTAGAAGGATCTGCAACCCATCGCCAATGCTGCCCAAGCTCCCAAACAGCATCAACAATTTGTCTACACGATCAGCATATCGAAACATGCCATCTTTGCTCCCCATTTCCAAGTCTCAAACCTCTATCACTGCTTCTCAAAGATCACAATTTATATATATATACACACACATATAGATACATATATGTATATATGCATTTGATCATTTTTATTAGGCAACTTTCATTGTCATTGACGATGTATGGAGTCATTTTAATGCAATTTTAAATAAGCCGGCGTTGTCTGTTTGCTTTCGAGGGCAGTGAATGTTGGTTTCCATAATTCCAACTGCTATTGCTAACTATGTGATATACCACAAAAGAGCAAGACCAATCATCCCTCGACACATATGTCTATAGTCCAGCTCACGCTCGGCTAACTCAGCTCACGCTCGACCAGTGGTTAGCGCTCGGCCATTCAGGACAGGCTGAAAGATCGGAAATGGTCGAGCACATGCCTCTAGAGCACATACATATCCGGATAAGGATCACAGAGTTAATTACAGGACTTTAGACCAACACTCCAGGGCTTATCACCGCCTTAGCGGCTGTCGAGCAGGGAATAAGGAAACAGTCTTTAACAAGGAAACTGCTACACATGTTTATCTCTATCTATGGTGCAATGTCCAACAAGGAAAATACTATCTCCGATGATCAAATCCCTACTTTCATGGCTCTAAATCCTAATCAACTTAGGAAAGCCACGACCTATAAATTAAACGCTAAAGGTACGCTTTATTTTCATGCTCATTCTTTGGCTTTCAATACAGTCTTTTCAATTCAGTTTACTTACTTAAGCATCGGAGCGGCTATTGCCGGAGCTAATTCGGTGGCCCTCTGATCCCCCTTTTTGAGTGTTTTACAGGTCGCAAAGCCCAGACTTATTGCGAGCCGAAAAGTGTAGCATTAGTATGGCGCCGTCTGTGGGAAACGACTAATTTTCAAGTGCTCTATTCACAAACTTATTCTCCTTTTCACCTGGGAAACATGGCCCCCAATCTCCAACCTAGATAGAACGCTCAAAACCCACAAAGCTCTCAACGTCGGCCGCCTGTTCCACAAGCAAGAGGGCCGACGGTTGACCCCATGCAACAAGAGATTGAATCAATCAAACGACACAACGAACTTGGTACAGGAACAGCTACTTGCCATATCTAGAACTCTGGCAATGCTCACACAAAATCAAGGGACGAGTCCTCCTAATCCGCCGGTCAATATTGCTGAAAGAACGCAACCCCATATTATCACTGAGAATGAAGAGCCCCATGAGCAGGCTCCGAATAACCAGCCTGGGCACCCCCAGGGTGTTGCTTACGTCAGCAGAGATCCACAGCCATCAGCAGCCTCAGGTTAGGGAACATCAGCCTTCATCCCTAATGTTCACTACCGAAGCACTACTAGAGCCCCAATTCCAAGAGCTTCGGGAACGCATCCGGCACCACAGGAGCCTTAGCACCAATCCCATCAGCTCAGAACCGTCCTCCAGTCTGTGGGCCACACTCAGCCCGACTACCCTAAAACCGAGGCTATAAGGCAAGGTTCACAAGAAGTCCGGCTCAGAGACCTACGGAGGGTCGAAGAAATTGCAGAATCTATGGACCGAACAGTAGCCTTGAGAGGTGTCCAGAACCCTCCAGAACAGGATGAGTTGGCCAGGCTGCTCGGAAGACTTGCCACCCTATTCACTCCTGCCATCATGTTAGAAGAAAGGCCAAGGAAGTTCATGGTGCCAAAGTTCACCCTATATGATGGGACTGGAGACCCAAGAGATCATCTATCGCACTACCAGCATACGATGGCCTTCCATGGGGCCTCTGATACTTTTATGTGCCAAAATTTCATTACCAGCTTGAAATGAACTGCTCTAAAATGGTTCCACCACCTCCCACTGAACTCAATTACCGGCTTCTATAAGCTCGGTAGGCAATTCCTGGACAGGTTCATGACCAGCAAAAGGCTCAGAAGGGGACCAGAATTCCTGCTAAATGTCAAGCAGACTAAGGAAGAGTCCCTCAGAGCTTACATTGCGCGCTTTAATGCTGAACTCACAGAGATCACCGACTGCAGCCCAAGTTTCCTTGTAGTTGCCTTAACTTCTGGTCTTGCTCACGGTGGCTTTAGAGATTCCTTTACAAAGAGCCCCCCTGCCTACATGGTGGCATTAATAAACCAGGCCAGGAAGCACATCAACTTGGAAGAAGCCAACCGCACATCCCAAAAGGGCAAAGAGCAAAACCAGAGGGACAATCCGAAGAGGGAGGATCATAAGAAGGACAACCACAGAAGAGACCCTAGCAAGAAGAGAGCCAGGAGTCCAGAAAAGAAAACGGCACCCAAGGCTGTTTACAATTCCAGACCAAAGGAGTTTACTAATTTTACCCATTTGAACACTACACTGAATCAGGTACTTCGGCAGATCCGAGATCGGGAAAACCTGAGATGGCCAGAACCCATCAAAGGAGATCCCAGCCTTCGGGACCCAGGAAAATATTGCAATTTCCACAAGGATCATGGGCATACGACTAAATCATGCAGGTCCCTTAGATATGAGATTGAGCAACTCATAAAGAAAGGACGTCTCTGGGAGTTCATTAAGCAGGACGGGAGACAGAATCCCCACGAAGACAAGCCTCAGTAGCGGACGGAGCAGAGGCTTGAGCAAAGACAGAAGTAGAGGGAAGTACGAAATGAGCCTCAAAGGCAGAACAACCATGTCATTTACGTCCTTCATGCAGACTCCTCTATTACAGGAATGTCCAATAGAGCAAGAAAGAGGTATGCTCGGGAGGCCAGGGCTGCCCCAGATGTATTGCAGATCTCCAACGTTGAAAAAAGGCTCAAACCAGAACCGGAGATCCAGTTCATAGAACAGGACCTAGTAGGGGTACACTGCCCTCACAGTGATACCCTCGTCATCACTCTTAAGATTGCCAACTTCGAAATCAGAAGAGTTCTGGTTGACACCAGCAGCTTTGTCAATATACTATTCTATGAGCCACTCAAACAGATGAGGATGGACCACAACAACATCAAGCCTACCACTGCCGTAATGGCAACGTTTTATGGTAATCTCAGTACCCCATTGGGAAGGATCAACCTGCCTACTATTGTAGGGGTAGGTGAAGGGCAGAAAACCACCATCACAGAATACATGGTGTTAAATATGAAATCTCCCTACAATGTTATAATTGGGAGACCATGGCTGCACTAGATAGGGGCGGTTACCTTGACCCTCCATCAATGTTTGAAGTATATTCACAATCAGAATGTTTATTCTGTCAAAGGGTGCCAGCCGACTTCTCGAGAATGCCATGCCATTGCACTCAAGGAAAAGACTACCAAATAGCAATTACAGTACGCTCGAGACTGTGCCGATCCAATTCTCTCCCACACTCCCGAGGAGGAAGGTTGCCCTTCCAGAATCGAAGAACCCCTAAGCCCAAGGGGACGGGACAGCAGGGCCAAACCCATTGGCGAGCCCATCAGAGTATTGGTCAGTTCAGAATCAGAGGGGCGCTATTTGTACATTGGTCCAGACCTAACACGTGCTAAGCAAGAGAAAATAATCAAGTTTCTGAAAGACAACCTCTCTATATTTACGTGGGAGACCAAAGACATGGAGGGTATAGATCCAAACCTAATAACTCACAAACTAATAGTGGATCCAGATCACCCACCAGTAAGACAGAAAAGAAGGCCGCTAGCTCCAGAGCGGCATCAGATCATAAACGAGGAAGTCCAGAGGCTGCTTGAGGCCAAGATGATACGTGAAGTATTCGACCCAGAGTGGCTGGCCAACACCGTGCTGGTCAAAAAGAAAAATGGCAAGTGAAGGGTCTGCGTTGATTATACAGACCTCAATAAGGCGTGCCCCAAAGACAGCTTTCCACTACCAAGGATAGACCAGCTGGTTGATGCTACTGCAGGGCACGAACTCATGAGTTTTATGGATGCCTATTCCGGGTATAACCAAATCCAGATGTACCCTTCAGACTAGGAGAAGACAACCTTCATAACCGAACGAGGTCTCTACTACTACAGAGTAATGCCATTCGGTTTGAAGAATGCTGGGGCCACATACCAGCGGTTGGTTAACAAGATGTTCAGCCCACTGCTCGGCAATACCATGGAGGTATACATTGATGACATGCTGGTCAAAAGTCTACAAAAAGGTAGTCACCTCCAGCATTTATCCCAGACCTTCGATACCCTAAGACAGCACAAGATGAAGCTCAATCCCTCAAAATGTACCTTCGGGGTAACAAAGGGAAAATTCTTGGGATATATTGTCTCTTAGAGGGGTATCGAAGCAGACCCCACTTAGATCCAAGCTCTGATTGGATTGAAGTCACCAAAAACCAAAAAAGACATTCAGGCGCTGAATGGCAGAATCGTGGCACTAAGCAGATTTATCTCCAAGTCCACTGATCGCTGCCTACCTTTCTTCAAAGCTTTAAGGGAAACAAAGCTTTACAATGGACGGAAAAATGTGAGAAAGCTTTTCTAGAACTGAAAGAATATCTTGCCTCTCCAGAGCTCCTGTCAAAGCCAATCCAAGGGAAAAAATTACTCCTATACCTTGCGGTCTCTGAGAATGTGGTCAGTTCCGCATTAGTCAGACAGGACAGGGGAGTACACAGGCCCATATTCTACGTTAGTAGGGCACTACTAAACACAGAAAAGAGATACCCAGAGGTTGAGAAGCTGGCCTTTGCTTTGGTAATATCAGCTCGGAAGCTCCAACCTTATTTCCAAGCTCATCCAATTGAAATCCCAACCGCTTATCCTCTGAAGTCAATATTGAGGAAGCCTGAGGTTTCAGGAAGATTAGTGAAGTGGTCTGTGGAGTTAGGAGAATTTGACATATCATATGTACCACGAAACTCCATCAAAGGACAAGCCTTGGCAGATTTCGTTGCCGAGTTCACCCCGGCACTTCAGGACAAGGCACAGCTCATTGAAACTTCAAGGACCTGGCTGCTCTATATTGAGGGTCGTCAATCAATCAAGGCTCAGGAGTGGGCCTGGTACTACAGTCCCCTAACGGGCTCTCATCAGAAAAAGCAGTTAGCCTGGGATTCAGAGTTTCTAACAATGAAGTAGAACACGAAGCCCTAATCCTAGGCATGAAGTTGGCTCTGGAATGCAAAGTTCAAAACCTTAAAGTCTTCTCAGATTCCCAACTGGTGGTAAGCCAAGTCTTGGGAGAATTCTCCATTAAAGATGATAGGATGCTTCAGTATTCCGACCTGGTGAACTTTTTGAAGCACTCCTTCTAGACATTCTTTATCTAGAAAATAGAAAGAAGCCAGAACTACAAAGAAGATGCTTTGGCAAACATGGCGTCCCGCCTAAAGTCAGAAGGAAACTCCGCAGTAAAAATTTCCTACCAGCCAAGACCAGCATAGAGGAAGCCTAAGTTGCCCAAATTGCTGAACAACCCCAGAACTGGATGACCCCAATCCTCCAGTACCTAGAATCCGGGCTCCTCCCAGAAGACAAAAACAAAGCAAGGAGAATCCGAATCAGAGCGGCTCGGTACCTGATCCTGAACAGTAAGCTTTACAGAAGGTTTTATTCTCAACCCCTATTAAAATGCTTAGCTCCAGAAGAATCTCAATATGTCTTGCCTGAAATACACGAAGGTATTTACGGGAACCATAATGGGGGCAGAATGATAGCTCATCGAGCTCTAACACAAGGCTATTACTGGCCTAGCATGCTAAGGCAGGCTAAGGAATACGTCCAGAAGTACGACAAATGCCAAAGATTTGCCCTATATCAACACCAGCCTCATTATGAGCTCATCCCAATTACTAGTCCTTGGCCCTTTGCTCAGTGGGGAATGGACATCGTGGGCCCATTACCTAAAGCTCCTCCAAACATGAAGTATCTTTTGGTAGCCATTGACTACTTCTCTAAATGGGCCGAAGCTGAACCTCTAACACACATCACAGAGAAGTAAGTTGAAAATTTCACCTGGAAGAACATTGTCTACAGGTTCGGTATACCCCGTGTGATCATCTCTGACAATGGGACGCAGTTCACTAGTAAAGGCTTCAAGAAATTTTGTGAAAATCTCAACATTAGACAGCACTTTGCCTCTCCAGGCCACCCATAAGCAAATGGGCAAGCAGAGGTCACCAACCGAATGATCCTTGATGGACTAAAGAAAAGGTTGGAACAGGGCAAAGGAAAGTGGGCGGAGGAACTCCCTGGGGTTCTTCGGGCCTACAGAACAACCAGACGAACGCCCACCTCTGAAACTCCCTTCTCACTAGCCTATGGTACAGAAGCAGTAATCCCGGTTGAGATCGGTACGCCAACTTTAAGGACTGAAGCCTTCGAGCAAGAGTCCAATGATCAACAGCTGACAGAAAATTTGGATTTGCTTGAAGAAAAAAAGGGATCAAGCCAGCATCAGGATGGAAGCCTATCAGTAGAGAATGGTCAACAACTCCAAGGTGGGGCTCAAGACGGTTAGCTTTCAAGTTGGAGACTTTGTCTTAAGAAGGGCTTTTCCAAACACCAAGGATCCCACTATGGGAAAGTTGTCACCCAACTGGGAAGGCCCCTACAGAGTGACAAAGGTTGTTAGGCCTACCACCGACTGACTAGAGGACATGGTTGGGAAACCTATTCCTAGACCTTGGAATGTAGAGCATTTACGGAAGTGTTATCAATGAAGATGTTTCTTTCTTTTTAATACCTCCATAAAATGTTCATATTTAAATGCACAGGCCTTCAGAGCCTGGTCCAACTCTAATGTACAGGCCTTCAGTGCCTGGTCCATCTCTAATGCATAGGCCTTCAGAGCCTGGTCCATCTCTAATGCACAGGCCTTCAGAGCCTGGTCCATCTCTAATGCACAGGCCTTCAGAGCCTGGTCCATCTCTAATGCACAGGCTCTCAGAGCCTGGTCCATCTCTAATGCACAAGCCCTCAGTGCCTGGTCCATCTCTAATGCACAGGCCCTCAGTGCCTGGTCCATCTCTAATGCACAGGCCTTCAATGCCTGGTCCATCTTTAAATGCATAGGCCTTCAGAGCCTGGTCCATCTCTAATGCACAGGCCCTTTAGTGCCTGGTCCATCTTTAAATGCACAGGCCTTCAGAGCCTGGTCCATTTCTAATGCACAGGCCCTTAGTACCTGGTCCATCTTTAAATGCACAGGCCTTCAGAGCCTGGTCCATCTCTAATGCACAGGCTTTCAGAGCCTAGTCCATCTCTAATGCACAGGCCTTCAGAGCCTGGTCCATCTTCAATATAAAGATTCAATGATCCAGTCCATCTAAAGACAGAAGTTCAGGACATCTTCAACTAATGCCCAATTATTATTTACACAAGTTGCCTAGATCGGCAGATCCTCAGAGCCGATGCTCAGATTACTTGGCTTGTGTACTAACAAGCAACAAATACTACAGTACCGAGCAAGTTTAAAGTACTTTAGTTCAAGGCACAAGTTTAATGTAAGTTTCTTTGATCTACTCTTAGAACGTACAACAGAGTTATTAATCAGAAGTGTTCGGAAGGGTGTTTTAACTCCAAAAGAGCACGTCCAAACACAAGGTGCATCAGATTTGAGGAAAAGGAATTCAATTTTATTGATGATTCATAAAATTTACATCAGTACAAGAAGACTGGAAATAAAACAAGTACACAGAAGCTACAACAAAGACATCACTACGCTTTACAAAAGCTACAACAAAGACATCACTATGTTTTGCCACATCATGGCTTTCTTCCTCGAATCTCTCTAGCGTAAGGGAAAGGGGCCTGAGTTCCAAATCTCTATTACCGCTGTCACCGACTTCCATTTGAAAGGAAAGAACCCTGAATCCCAATCTGCATCAAGAAGCACCCAGGCCATTTCATCATCACTGTCAGTTATCTCAATACCAAAGGATGATGAGGGCTCTGGGTCTCAGGAGACCTCCATTCTCCACCTTCGTTTCCCTTAAATTCGACATGACACCCCAACTGGCTTGAGCAAGGGTGTCTACCAAGACACAAAGGGAAAGAGGCATCCCGCCTTCGTTTTCATCACCAATGCTCCAGGCCTCGGTTGAATCAAGGGGGGTCCACCTCCAATCGGAGAAGTCTCGACCGGATGCCAAGATGGACAAGAAGATCTTCGCCTCTTTTAATCCTTCCTTGGAGACTGAATCAAAGGGAAGGATAACTCTCGGCCATAGTTTAATCATTCCCAACTCGGACTGAAAATCGTCAATTATCTCTGGGCAAACGGCAAGCTTCTAAAGACATCCAAATCCTCTCCGACGGGGGAACAGTCTGAAAGCAAGAAAGTAAAGAGATTGGGTGCAACCGTATGCCCCCTTTCTCATATATATAGGCTCTTGAAGTCCAAAGGCCATCCAACTGGACCGTCGCAACGGTCAAAAGAAAGGTTGGCCTCGAAAACCCAAACAACAACTATATAAATAAACGACGCATTAAACCATCCTCTTGGAATACCAAAAACAGGGTGCAGGATTTCCCTGAACAAACAACCGCAGTTCAGTACTGAAGCTTCTGAGATGATGAAATAAGCAAAGTCTAATATACAGGCCTCTTATCCGATATACAGACCTCCCAGTCTTATCTATTCCTTAACTGGCCACACATATAACAAAAGGCCAGTAGTTCTGATATATCCCAATCCTGTTCTTGGAGGATCAAAAACGAAAGTTTCAATCATCAGAGCGATGGTCACGAGCTACCTAGTTATTTTTACAAATCTTTGGTTCAGAACGATGTACTTCGGAATCCTTTAGAGTTTGCTTCCACTCTATGTGATACAAGATCAATATCGGACTCCTATTCATATGATTATATTTGCTTTCTTATCTTATTATGATGAGACGGTCAGAATTAATCTTCAATCACAGTTCTATTACAAATACTGAAGCTTGGAAGAAAAGCTGATCTGACATGCAATGGGCTTAGAGCAGCTTACAACAAACTTCGCAAAAAGCAAGAACACAAGAAAGATCTGAAGAAAAGACAATTTTATTGATCAAAGGTAATTTATTACATCAAAAGCTGGCTAAACAAAAAGAGTGAAGTTGATGAAGCCTCAAGCCTTATCGAAAGGGCCAGCGTCCTCTGCCGAAGGAAGATCGGTAGCCACGGCCTCTTTACTCGGGCCAGCATCAAATGAAGCGGTTCTAGGAGCAACAATTGACGACACGTCAAAATCTGGAAACTTAGCAAGAAATCTAGATCGGAAGCTCTCAAAGTCGAACCGGATCAGTTTGTCACCCATCTTATCAACTTCCTTTCTCATTTCCGTCTCAGTCTCAGTCTTGGCATGATCAACTGCCTCCTGAAGCCTTTGATCGAAGCTGCTTCGAAGGTCGAGCAACTCCCTCTGAAGCCCTTCAACCTGCCGAGCATAAAGGTCCATTTCAGACTCCACAACGGCAAGGTTATTGCTAGCCTCCTTCAAATTCTCCTCGGTAGCATGAACCTTGGACTGAGCCATTCCAAGCTCCAGCCTCACTTCATCCAGCTCAGCTTTCAGCTTATCAGCCTCCTCAAAGCTCAGAGGAGTCACCATTAGAGCAACCAAATTATGCATACTCTGCACAACACAAAGCAAACAAGTTAGGCCAAACAAAGGAACAAACAAGAAAAGACAAGAAGAGGCTACAGAAGTTACCTTCATTTGGAGATGCATCCTCGTTCATCAGTTTCGAAGGGTTATCCCCCCTATACCGATGAGGGCCTTTAGACCAGATTTGGTCAAAGAACTTCTTGGCAATCTGATAGTCTGGCTCATCAAATAGTTCAGAAGGAGCAGCAGACACCTGCCCCTTCCCAGCTCGTTTGCTCGAAACAGAAGGGGCAGGGGGAACTTCTGAGACCGAAACAGCAGGTTCGGCCTCCTTCTCAGCCTCGGCAGGAGGTGGCTCGGGAGAGCCAGAAATCAACCTCCTTATTTTTACCTGAAGAAGAGGCTCAGGCTCAACTTGGGAGGAAGTCTCCCCCGCCACTTGTGCCTCCACCTCTACCCACCTCGAGGTCAGCCTTTTTCTGAGCTCATTAGAATGAGCGGCCATCAAATTCTCTGGAGTGATAATGACGGTGTGAGCTCGGTTGGAGGTCGAAAGAAGCTCGCGATACTGATCTTGGAGCTCATCAGTAAATTCAGACCTCCTCTAGGCACTCTTGACTGCACATAAACAAGAAATAGCATTTCAGTTCATCAGCTCGGAAGGCATAACAAAGCTAAAATAACCTAAGGAAATAAGCCTCACCCTTATGACCCGTGGTATGAGGGAACGTCGAGACATGATCTTGGAAGTCTTCACGCTCCCATCCTCCTCCAACAAAGAAGTGCCACTTCTTCCATGTTTTATTAGAAGTGGGTACAGAGGACAGAGATTGGAACCCTTTCTCAAAAGACATGTAAAAAATGCCCTCTGCCTTCATATACTTCAGATCCATATTACTACGGATCAGATCTACAGATACATCTACATTATTTTTGTGCCCTAACACTATAAACCCTAAAAAGTGCCACCAACTGTTGAGGTTAATGTCGGTAGGACAGAGCTTGAACCAACAGAAAAACTGCCTAACCAAATCAGGCAATGGAAGCCTTAAACCTATATCAAACCAGGCAAGATAAACACAGATCTCCCCAGCTTTAACATCATGGGGGCGATCCATTGGGCCCGGTACTCTACAGGTAACATTTGGGGGAAAATTATACTTCACCCTCCACTCGTCCAACAAGCTCTAGGTAACAGCACTTTCGCCCTCTTCTCTATGGGAAGACCTGCCAGAGGTTTCCCCAGCCCTATCTCGGGACTCTATGAAGGCATCAACAATCCTGGTCTCAGGACTATGGGGAGGCCCAACAAAACTCTCCCCAACATCTTCGGCAATAAAACCACCTACATTCTCTACATAAGACGGCATAGCCGTCTCCAAGGGATTTCCTACCCCCTCACTAGCGTTAGAGGATTCAGAAGGAGTAGACATTACTCTCAAAATTAAAGAGGAAGAAGCAAAAGAAGAGGAAGATCGGTCGAACCTGTTCTAGACCAGAGCCTCAGACAACTAGTATTCTTCAAAGTCGCACAAACCAATGATGGCGGAAAAAATCTTCTGGCACAGTGAAAATGGCGGGGAAAAGGTCATTTCAAATCTCTCCCTGTATTTATAAGCGTAGTATTAGAAGGGACCCACCAAGCCAAACCGTAATGACGGTTCGGTACAATGATGGCTTTGAGAAACCCAACCATCGGTTCAGTACAATGATGGCCTTGAAAAAACCCAACCTCCGGCTGCGCAATAAATAACGCACCAACAGTCGCCTCGAAAAGCGAACAGACAGGACACATAACTCTTTGAAAAGGCCTAGCCCTAGTTGCTTGTTAGCATCAAACTAGGACTTGGGGGGGGGGGGAGTAACTGATATACCACAAAAGAGCAAGACCAATCATCACTCAACACGTATGTCTATAGTCTAGCTCACGCTCGGCTAACTCAACTCACGCTCGACCAGTGGCTAGCGCTCGGCCATTCAGGACAGGCTGAAAGATCGGAAGTGGCCGAGCACATGCCTCCAGAGCACATATATATCCGGATAAGGATCACAGAGTTAATTACAGGACTCCAGACCAACATTCTAGGGCTCATCACCGCCTTAGCGGCTGCCGAGCAGGGAATAAGGAAACAGTTTTTAACAAGGAAACTGCTACACATGTTCATCTCTATCTATGGTGCAATGTCCAATAAGGAAACTACTATCTCCGATGATCAAATCCCTACTTTCATGGCTCCAAATCCTAATCAATTTAGGAAAGCCGCGGCTTATAAATTAAACCCTAAAGGTACGCTTTATTTTCATGCTCATTCTTTGGCTTTCAATACAGTCTTTTCAATTCAGTTTACTTACTTAAGCATTGGAGCGGCTACCGCCGGAGCCAATCCGGTGGCCCTCTAATCCCCCTTTTTGAGTGTTCTACAGGTCGTAGAGACCAGATTTATTGCGAGCCGAAAAGTGCAACATCACTATGTCTCACAGCTTGTTTTCTCTTTCAAAGTAATAAACTTGAATTAAACTGTCCTGGAGTTGGGGGATCTATTTGGTTGATGGTACTTTTGCCTGGCAAAGTGCCTTGAAAACTTTGTTTTGGCTGTCAATAACAATGCACCAACTCGTATCTTATTCTAACTCTAAGCACAACTTCAACGGTCGAGTCATTAAAATTATTGTAATAATATTTTAATAACTCAGTTCTAAATCAGTATTCTAATGTTTAGTTATTATTACTTTTAAAATTTGATCAACTTAAATGTTATTTCAAATATGACTTTTGATTTAGTAGTTACTATTCATCTCAACGATTCAGATTATTTTGTAAATACATGATCCAAATTTGATCAAGTTTTTTTTTTTTTTTTTGTTTATTTCAATGTTCAAACTGCAATGTTAATTAGGAAGAAGAATGGTAGTTTTGTAAAAAAATAGCATTTCACTACTGGAACAAAAATGTTAAAAAAATAACTTTTTAATATTATAATACTATTAAAATTTAGTTTTAGCAAGACTAAAACTACTTTACTACTAAAGTTGGTCTAATGCAATAATTATTTCACCTGCTATAGTCAAAAGATAATTGGAATTATTCAATACGTAGTTTTAATGAAGCAACTATTAGGCCTATCAAATTATGGCAAAGTCATTCATTCCGCTATATTTGACAGAAAAATCAGTTTTAATATCCCACCCGCTATCTTGCTAGAAAAGCAAACAGGGTCACTTTGTATATCCAACTACTATATTTAAGCTCATCCAATAGCATAGATAGTTATCTTCTCAACAACTCATCCAATGATATTTTTATGAAATGTACTATTAAAATAGAAATGCTAAAATATAATATTTTGACACTAACAATAATAAAATATAACTTTTGCAAACAAAAAAAAATTAACATTTTACATTCCAAATGCTCTTAAAACTTAAAAGGCCATTCTTTTGCTAGACTATGAGGATATTCCCCATATATAAAATGCCAAAGGAGAAAAATCAGATTATATGTAGAATCCTTCCTTCAATTTTTTTTTTTTTTTCAGTGCATGGTAGAAGGGTTAATCTGGAATTTTTTACCAAAATAGCGTGATTTTAAAACTTTATTACAAGAATGGTGTTGTTTTAAACTTATTTACGAAAATGGGGTTGTTTTACGAAATCGTCTTTTCAAAAGACGATTTCAATGTTTATTTCATTCACGGACAATTTCAATGTTTATTTCGTTCACGCACGTATCTCTCAGCTTCTCCTGCCTCTCTCGTCTCTACTGTTTTTCTCTCTTCTCTACATCTCTCAAGTTCTCCTGCGCCTCTCTCGTTTCTCATATCTCTTTCTCTGGTTCCTTGTATCTCTCATCGTAGTAAGGTCTCGACTCCGTCTCTCTCTGAAGTTCGCGTCTTGACTCCGTCTCTCATTGAAGGTCGCGGCTCTATCTTCTTTCTCGCCTCACTTAAGCTAAACCAGTATTGTTTCTTCCTCAAAAACCTCTGCAAATACCTTTATTCTCAGGTAATTTTATATCTCTTGAAATTTTTTAGAGATTTTATCTATAAAATAAATTAGGGTTTCTTTTATGTAAAAGATATTAGGGCTTCTTTTATGTAAAAAATTAGGGCTTTTTAGGGATGGTGGACAGTGGATGTTTAGGGCCTTCTTTTCAACTTGTGAAAAAAGAAGAGCAATACAAGTTTTCATGCAACGGCCAAATATAGGAAAACAACATTTCAAAGCTTAAGATTAGGAATTTGATGATTCTTTGTCTAGCTTAAGATTAATGCCCAAAAATTTTAATAATGTTTTTATGTTGGTACGGGAAATCCCAATTCATTATTGGTAATGAAAATTTATTTTTGAATTTCCTCTTCCTTTAGAAAAGGAGAGAACTTTCTAGAATTTATTTGGTTACCTAGACAGTGGTTGCTAAGTTTCTTTGTTTTTTTATTTTTTGTTTTTTTGGTTACCTGGACATATGGAATTTAGAAGATTCATCATTCATTTGTCTTTCATTTATTTGAAACCTTTTCATTTCAAGGGTTACTATGACATTCTATTGATCTAGTTTCTCTCCCATATCTTTAATTACAACAATAGTAACTCTAACAATAAGAGTTTTCTTCTTTCTTTTTTTTTTATCATATATGCAGCTTGGATTATGTTTTGTTTCCAAAAAAATAGTAGTCATAAACTTGTTTATTAAATTTTCGTTCTATTTCTAATTGTCATTTTAAGTGACAACTTCACTGAAAGTGTCACTCCAAGTAACCATTTCAACATGAAATTAAGTGGTGTTTTAAAATAGTACGGTAAATAAGTTTACAATTATCTTTATTTAAAAACAAATATATCTCAAATTAACTAAGAGGATCTGGTATAAAAAAAAGTCTCCTAACAATAAGTAGGGATGGTAATAGGGCAGGTTTGGCATTGGAGACCCCTTTCCCATCCCCGCCTTACAAAAAAAGTATTTCTTCCAAACCCATTTAAATTCTGTGATAAGCGAGGGCGAGTCCTTATCAGTGTCTTCATTTAGTTTTAAACTTTTAGTTATTTATTTATTTTATTAAATTATTTATAATTAAATATTATATGTGTTAAAACAAGAATTATGTATTTTAATAAAAAATTAAAATGACATTATTTTTTTAATAATTTTATTAAATTTGTAATGATTGACTAAAAAATATCATTTTAACTATTGACTATATAACATAAAATTTTTATTATTTTATTCTATACAATCGGAGTAGAATGGTGTCTTTTTACCAAATCGGTGCCAAATCTTAATAAAAAAAAAAAAAAAACTTTTTTCCGAATAGTATCATTAGAAACAGAATTAACAGATTCTATCAAAGACAATTTAAATTACCATTCCTAACAATAATCATTTATCACGTGAAAGTTAAGAAAACATTGTCATGAATAATCAAGAAAAATAAATGAATACAGGTGGTTATATTTCTACATTACTCTGACAGTCAAAAGTGGGCATGTGAGAGAGGCAGCAACCACATATATATATATATATATATATATATATGTAAGTTTGTGCACGCATTGTGGCTATAGAATATAGCCACAAAAAGGAAGGGTTTGCTACGGCTTTTACTGTGAAGAATTTAAAATCATAATTGAGGTTAATTTGGTCAATAACTATATATATTCATCATGTGAAAAGTTGACAACAAAGCTGCAATTGACGACACGTCAAAATGCTTGAGGTTAATTTGGTCATGATGATATTACAAAATGCTTTCAAATTTTAAAAATGGAAAAATGAAAAGCATGTTAATATGACATTCTATTGATCTAGTTACTATTTGTGAAATGTAATGCTTTGCATGCTAGTGTAGCCTACTGCCACTAGTATTATAAGGAGATTTAGTAGGAAGTTGATATATAGTGTTAGTTGATTTTGACTGAGTAATAATTGTAAATCAAAAGCAAACTTTTTTTAATGCCATTTTAGCCTATTGCCGTTCAGAATTATTTATTATCTTGCTCGCCCTGTTCATCCCTCCCTTGCCTTAGTTTATCCTCTGGAGGTTTTTTGATTGGCTCAATTTCTCATGTTATGATATGACATTAAAAGAGCTTCGAGAACAAGTAATGTATGCTCTCAATTATATTCATCTATCCTCATTTTGACCATTAATATTTGTTCCAAGACATTTAGATAGTGTGTGAGTGAAGAAGACATACACATTTTATAGCATTTTCTTTTTTTCACTTTAATTGCAAGATGGGGGCATATTATTTCTGTCATTTGAAAGTCTGTAACTCAACACTCATTTTAGTTTCTAATATATTTTTTCTTTTCGTGCTTTACTATTACTTTAATTTAACAACATTATTCCTTTCCAGCAGACAAAATTATTACTCACCAGTCTACCAACCAATAGACTCTATGACTAATATACTCTTCTCTTCTGGAACCACAGGTAGAGAATTTGTTTGGTTTGACCACTTAGTTCTTGGGACTTCAACTGTCACATTTTCCTTTCTCCCATGATTTTCTATTTAATCTTTATTCCTGTTTGCTTTAAGAAAACTAAAGACAAGTTTAGTTCCCAAGTTTTCATTTTTTTTTTCTCATTTGGATGCTGCCCCATTTAGATTCACATAGCATGTCAATTGAGAATATTTTATTTTTAATAGCATTTAGAACAATAATTTACTTGCATGGTTAGGATATATTTTTATGAAATTTTAGTGGCAAATGCTCTATTTATTTATTTATTTTAGTGGTTATGAATACCTTTCTCTGATTGTTTTACCTGGAAGGTTGGATTTTTTCCTTCACCTCCCTTGCTGTCATTTGCTAAATTCTTGTACTGCTTTTTTCAAGTACAAAATCTTCTTCAGCAAATGTAAGTTTGTTACTTCACCCTTTTTTGGGGGGCAGTGGGTGGGTGGGTTGATTTCTATTTAAGAATTCTGATGATGCAATTTTCTTGATGAGCTTATTGTATTTTGCAGCAATCCAGGTTTCAGACAATGTCTGACTCCATCATTTCAAAGAATATCCGTTTTCATTTTCTCAATGTTAATTGGATTTTATTAGTGAGAGAATATTTTGTCAGTGAAAAAATATTTGATATGATATCTCAGGGAACTACAATCATTCCATTGCTGTTATCTAGCATTTGGAATTATGTTCTTGTGTAGCATTTCAATTGAACTGAGTCCAAGTGTGTTAGATTTATTAGCCCTTGTTTTCTAGAGGCATTGTAAGTTCAGTTTTAGTAGTTCTAGCAGCTACATCAATTTATATTTATTCCTTTTCCACACATGGAAGACTTTTTTTTTTGTGGGGGGGGGGGGGGGATTACTTCGTTTTTTTTCTTGTCATCATTATATGTCAGGATAGCTTTGTGTGCTTTAGGAAAATTTGGTGCAATTTTATTTCTGTATCTGTGGAACACCTCTTTAGATAAGAATATAATTGTCCTTTCACTTTTGGCTTCTCCCACTTGATGTGCATGTGTGTTGCGTTGGGGGAGGTGACAGGAGTTTGTTTATCAATTTCTATTCTAGATGATGGATCATGATTTCATAAGTTGGTTCTGGACAACTAGTAGTGTTGCTGCAGTGGTTTGTGGTACAATAAAGATCCTGTAGGAAACAGTCTTTTTTATGTAGGAAACACTGTTTTTTTTAATTCCATGTAATGCTATTGCCTTTTCTTGTGCAGCAGACACTCTTTTTAATATTATATATTGTTCATCGAACAGATGTAGTCTGCCAATTTGGACCTGGGTCCTGGCCTTCTCTTGTCTATGCTCAATCAGCTATATATCCTATGGCAAATAATGCAGCTCAAGTTTTGGCCTTACTTCATATATTTCTTTTGAACAACTTTACTAGATTTGAATACTGCAACATTTCACTCTTTTGGCATTCAAGTATAGAAATTTGATGATTGTGTCAATTTTGGGTTATCAAATACTTGAAATGAATTTTTTCGTGTACCGGTTGAATGTGAATCCTTATCCAACGGTTGAATGAGAATTCTTATATAAATTTCTAGTTGAGAATTCTTATATAGCCTTCTGCCAAGCTTTTTTAACATCTCTATTTTGTTTTTTGTTTTAAATGCAGGAGAACTCCGGGTGTCCTCTTGGGAATAAAATTCCTGAATTCAATGAGTTGGTGTACCAAAATAGGTGGAGGGGACACTGGCACAGATTGCATAGAGACATCTATACGGCACGGCTATAGTAACATTATAAATCTGGAGCTTCCCTTATACAGTGACAGTTTCGGAAGTTGATTATTTGGGGGATAACAAAGAAGAAAGTTCCATCTTAACTCAAGATGGATTTAAGAAGTTGATAGAAAAGAAGTGGCATTTGTGGCACTAGGTGTAGGTCTTTATATTCTGTATCGTCGTGTCACTTGCGGGCCTAGCCATGGGATCAGGTAAATGGTTTCTTTTTCATCCATATGTAAATACTTAGCAATTTCTTAACATGAGATCTTTCGTGTTATCAAATAATTATATTTTACCGATTATTTTGAAAATATGGGTATTCATACATTATGTTGACTCATTCAGAGTTTGAGTTTAATTTTTGCAGTTAAGATGATCAGCTTGCTACATAATTTGCAATCTGTTGTTGGTAACACTGTGGAGTTCACTTTGTTATCATGGTGACTTGGGATTTGACCATGCTACATTATCTGACTCTTTTACCATAGGGAGCTTTGTATCATGTTTATGTTGATTCTACCAGATTAATGTGTAATGTCATTATGAATATCAATAAAATGACATGAGTTACAAAAGATATACATCATTAAGTTTGGAAAGGAAGATGGGCCTAATGGTTTGGTAAAATTTTGTAGGATTTGGGTAAACAAGTAGTATTGTGAAAGAAACTTTAAACGACATTTAAATGCTTATATTTGTTTGGTACTACCGTAATGTGTATACAATTAATTTACATTTCAGAGCAGCTGTAATGTTGCTATGTTATAATGTTATATTGCTATAGGGATATTTGTACTGTATCATTGCTACCAATGGATTTTTTTATGGTGAGGATGTGATATGAATACTCTTGGGGCTGTTTTAGCTAGATGCACATAAAGAAAAATTTCTAAATGACATGTGAATGTTGTTACTTGCTCATTAATGAGTGTGGCTGTAATGTTGCTATGTTATATTGAATTTTTTACCATTTTAGTGTCATTTTAAAACTTTATTACTACAATGAGGTTGTTTTCAACTTATTTGCTGAGAGGCAGAAAATTTAATAATTATTTATGCTTTTATACTGATGCCTTTTGACTTGTGAAAACTCTTAAGGCTGGGGGGCTGGACAAACTCACACTAGACAGCCTATATGATGATGCAATCAGAAGAAGCAACAAGAATGTGAGCTATAACCCCTGGGAGCCAGCCCCAATGGCCAGTTCCATGATGCCACAAACAGCACAAGACCCCTTCTCTGCCTCCTACCCTGTGGCTGCTCCACCTTCAGTGCAAATGGCAGCCATGGCCAACCAGCAGCAGGCTTTCTAAAGCCTTCAATGTTTTTACACGATCAATCAAATTTCCTCCAGATTGATGTGCTGAAGCTTTTTAGTTTGTTATTTGTTATATGTTAATGAGGGTTGGTGTTTTAAGGGACTTTGGTCTGGTTTTCTTTTGTTGTTGTTTTGGTACTATTGTGGATAATGCCACGCTGGTGGTACATCCTGCTATGTCCTTGTATAATGCTTGGCATGTTTTTGGTTTGGTAATAAATTTGAAATTGACAGAGACCTTTTCAAAATAGCAGCACTCTTACCTCTGTTTGTTGCATCATCTCCGTCAATCTAGTTTTCATAAGCAGCACATAGCAGAGACATCTCCTTAGCAGTTTTGTGAAGATAAATTCTCAGGAAAATGTGAAGCCCACAATCATCCACCAGGACCTCCACATAACAAAAAAAGCTACTGTTTTTCAGAGTTATCTAGCACTTTTTCCTCTTTATTCTTTTCCTTCCCATCATCTTCTTCGGGAGGATCGCATGGCAATGGGTATGGTAATGGTGTTTTCATTGGGC
Organism: Nyssa sinensis; assembly: GCA_008638375.1. Classification (NCBI taxonomy): domain Eukaryota; kingdom Viridiplantae; phylum Streptophyta; class Magnoliopsida; order Cornales; family Nyssaceae; genus Nyssa; species Nyssa sinensis. The sequence continues at coordinate 13,669,054 of CM018047.1, forward strand.
TAAATTGGGGAATATATGAGGCATACACCCAGGCTTTTGCCTCTCCCACTCCTGTCATGTAAAACAAGATAAAATATTTGCCATACTAATGAAGAAAAACAAATATTAGACCGAAAGAGCTTCCTCATCAAAATCAGCATTTAACCAAGGGACTAAATTGAAGTGTCAATTAACATGCCCCTACAATCATCTATAAGCTTTGCATGATTGACATGGGACTGAACCATGAATATTATAAGGCAACATCCCTTTGGGAGAGAATAGCAAAAGGAAGAGCTGCAGAGGTAAGCCAGAAGCTCAATACATAGAAATGGAGAAGAATAGCATGTGAGAAATACTTTCCAAAAAATATTGGTTTGAAACCGTGTTTCGAAAAATCTTCCCTTGTTCCTGAGTTGAACACAATCATATATACAATTAGTTACTTATTGACGACTTGAAAATGGAGAAAGAACCAGTAGATATATAAAATATAAATTGGAATTTAAAATTCTCCAAAATTCTATGAATGAATCTGGATGTCCTCATTAATATATGTTATCAAAATCTAAAAACAAGATCGAAGATATCACGACAATTGATGGTTGAGGAATAGTGTTAGTGTATCATTAAATGATGCTATCAATCTTTGACAGCCATTAATGTCTGCTATCTTCTGCAAATTTCCTGTTTCTTTTACAGAGAGAGAGAGAGAATAAATAGACGACTTATACAATCCTAGCAACAGTCTCACATTGTCATTGCAGTCCAGTCGTCACAGCCACAGGTCGAAAAACTCAAGCCACCATCATCGAATTGGAGACAGAACAAAGAACAGCAACGGATGAGTGATAGAGACCTTCATCGACTTCAACATAAATAGGAGTGGCAGGAGACGAGAGCTAACAATAGTTACCAGAAAAAGAGAGAAAGCGTCTTTTCAAAAGCATCTTTCCGAAGGACGTTTTTAAGCGAGTTGTGTCAAAAAATAAGCAAAAGTAAAACGTTTTTCCAAAAGACGCTTTTAAGCAAGATGGGGCAAAAAAAAAAAGTGAATTGAAAGCGTCTTTTCCAAAAAAAACGTCTTTCTAAAAGACATTTTAAAAAACAACTCTATTTTAATAAATAAGTTCAAAATGACATTATTTTAAAAAATAACTTTTTTTTTACCGTAGTTTAGGATTTAACTCGGTTAATCTGTCTGTTGCTCACTTTTCTATCCATTGTTTTCATCCTCAGGCAACATTATTAGATGGGGCCCACTTAACATTGATCCTCTTGTCTGCTTGCAAAAAGTTTACGAAGTATAGATTCAATTAGCTTTAGATGATGTCGAATCTGCTGGCCAAATATATATAATCCCTTGTCTTTTTAATTGAATCCCATTATGAAAGGAGAAGAAAAAAATTCTCAAGTCTGCAATGGTTAGAAGGTAGCTAGCCACCATAGCTTCATGCTAGCTGAAATTTAATTCAGCCGATAGAGACACTATTGGAACAAAGAATTGATAAGTCACCGAAATGAAAAAAAATTTGAGTGAGAGAGTAGTATCGTGCTATTATCATTATGATTTGTTATTTGTAAGACTCACAAGAATCTCACAGTGATGCTCAAATCACAGTGACTGTAGTATGATGCTACCGTCCGACTGAACTTTTTTTTCTACTAAAACATGGTATTGTCATGTCATAGTCAAGTGAAATTTTTTAAAAAATATGGTGACTATATTATATATGGGTTTGCTTGGTTTGAATTTGTCACATATTCATACAATCATACATATATATGTATAAAGCCGTCTATTGTATTAGATTAGCATATTTCTTGGATTGCTGGAGAATGGTAGAGTCTGGGATTTATTTGGGATCTCTTTATCATAAAATGGTTAAATTTGATGTTATACTTGCATTCATGTCTTGTATTGTTTGTGTTTTGGTTATATTGTGTCTGAGAAAAATAAGAGTTCAAAAAATTCTTGTCAAAGTAGTCACAGGCTTGTAACAAGGCAACATCGAGATAAAATACAAGTACAATTAGGGGTTTGCTAAAACAACTGGTGTTTTAGCCAAAAGTTAGATAGCTCAACCTCCGGTACATCAGTTCACTGGTTGTCTGTGTTGTAAATATTAAAAGATTTTAAGGACTTATTTGAACACTATTTTTAAACTAAAGGCAAGAACAAATTATGAGTTAAGAAAAGAGAGAAAACAACTTAGCAGTTGAGGCAATCTTGGCCAATCATGCATATGCGCGAGGCTCGAATTCAGAGATTTGCACCGCTCGATTAATTAGTTTTAAGACAAGGTAATCCGAATTCCGCTAAACTTCTCATGGTCTCGTATGCGTAAGAGTCACCTCATTACTTTACACAACTTTACAAAATTCAATAAAATATGCACTAATATATAATAAAAAAATTTCATTTTCCAACCAATACGAAATACTAGTACTGTGAAATACCCATGTATTCCAACATCTTCCATTTGACGTGGAATGCCTACAATTCCTATACCTCGAGACAATAGAATAACTAATATAAGGAGCAAACTTGCATAAACTCCATGCTTTATTTGTGAAATTGTTTAAAACTAATCATTCCATTAATGTTACTAACAATGATGCCTTTGCAGTTATTTTCTCACAACAGTCACAGACAAAGGGATCTTTTTTTTTGGTTGTCAGTTTCTGAATCTAATTATCTTGGGATCAGTCAGTAGTGAATAATCTAATTATAACTAAATTCCATTCAAAATAAGAGAGACAAACACTTTAAAAAATTTAAGCTATAAAAAAATTTTCAAAAAGATAATAAAAGTTCTATTAAGGGTCAAAATAAAATTAAATAAGGATAAAATATATAAAAAAAATTTAGACTTTGAGAGGGTAAAAATATAAACTAAAAGGTAATATTTAATTTTTTCTGAAAAATATAATAATAAAAAAAAAACTTGAAAACAAAAGCGCAATTGCCCACCTTTTCATTTGCTTCCATGTCATTTTGGTAGAAATAAACAACTTTCATTTCTCTTATAAGTATGTGATCTCTAAATATTAAAAACATTGTAAGTATTTGCTTTTACATTGTGAGAATAGTTTCACACGTTGAAATTATCTAATTTTTTTAAAATAGAAACACTCCAAACTAAAAAATCTCAAGGGTGCTCCAAAGTCCAAACATTGTACCAACTACCAAATAAGTGCAGCTCCCGTGGTTGAGTCAATTGAGCTGTTATAATTATTTTTTAATAGCTCAATTTCAAAACAGTATTCGAATGATTTGTTATTAATTATTCATGTTCTTAAAATTTGACTTAGCCAAATGTTTTTTCAAATATTATTTTTGTTTTAATAACTTTCATCCATCTTAACGGTTTAGATTATTTCAATTATATAGTTCAGATTTGACTAAATTTTTTTTCTCAATACTCAAATTGCAATGTCAGTTAGAAAGAATAATGATAATTTTATCAAAATATACCATTTCACTCTTACAACAGAAATGTCAAAAAAATAATTTTTGATAATGTCAACAAATTTACTAAAATTTAACTGTTATAACTAAAATAATTTTTACAATTAGAATTGCATATGATAGTTGAAGTTAAATTTTAGTTATGTAATGACTCCATTGTAAATTTAATTTACTAAATTTAAATAAGAATTCTCAACTATCATGACAATCACATATTCATCTTTTATGCAGAAATAAAATAAATAACATACCGGAATCTGTCATGAAGAAATCACCTTCTTGAAGAAAGCCTGTAGAAATTATTTCTCTCACTTAGCCCCTTTTTCTTTTCGTATTCCAGAATGTTATGGGAAACTCTGGTTAAAATTATATGGGTAGAGAGAGGACAATTCCTACTTAAAATCAAATTCTTATCCTACTCCCCATAACAGTAGGTAAAATAGGAAAACCACTTTCCCCTATTATATCTCACTAATTAAGTAACCGTGCAGTAACTTTTCCAAAGCCAATAATTACCTAATTTCATTAAGTCCAAATAATGTCCATATTACCCTTTCATGTGGGACATATTCTAACATTCTCCCACTTGGCCCATATGAACGACACTTATTTGAATTGGCAAGGTAAACATAATATGCGCATAACTTTAGCTTATTCGCACTTTAGTGAGATTACAATAATATTATAATTAAATAACTTGCTAACATGAGTCATGGCGGTAAACATCAATAAAGTGACATCTTCCCTTCCATGCACTACAATGTTAATAAATCACTTAATTATAATCCCTAATAGGAAGCAACTGTAATGTCCTCATAATGTCTTTGTCAAAGACGATTCCTGTCATCAATAATCCATCTCCATAATTACGTAATTGATGGTAAGCAAGAAAAAAATGTCAGAAACACAATTAGTGATATCTCTATAAATGTTATAGAACAAAAAACATAAATATCCACAAAACATATCTCAGGGATTACAACAAAGACCCATGCGATTAACATGTTCCTTAAATGTCTTTGGTGCTAACCCTTTAATCAAAGGATCTGCAATCATAAGCTCAGTCTTAATATGTTCTACAAACACTGTTTGTTTCTGAACTTCCTCCTTAACGGCCAAATATTTGAGCTCCATTAGAATATTTTTCGTTTTTAGAGAAAAAGACTGTTTCGAAATTATCACAATACATTCTCAGCGGCCTGGCAATACTGTCGACAATTCTAAGTCCTGAGATAAAATTTCGCAACCATAATGCATGAACTGTGGCTTCAAAGCATGCCACAAATTCAGCTTCCACAATAGATGCTGCTATGATAGTCTGTTTGGCGCTTTTCTATGATATTGCTCCATTCTGGGATTACTTTGGTATCTTCCGAGCATATAGTGTCTTGTTCAAGTTTGAGCATACATCAAGCTTCTAACAATAGATGCATAAGGAATAGTTTCCATTCTTTTCTTTTCTTTTCTAATGCATTTTGTGGACAATCCTTTTCACTGAACTTGTCCCCTTTACAAATAGGAGCAAGAGTGGCCGCACATTCAGCCATATGAAATCTTTCAAGAACTTTATCGATATATCCCTTCTGAGACAACCCTAACAATCCACGTGATCTATCACGAAATATTTAAATTCCTATCACGTAAGTTGCCTCACCCATATCTTTCATTTCAAAGTTCATAGAAAGAAATCTCTTGGTTTCATTTAGTTAACCGAGATCATTACTAGCAAGCAATATATCGTCAACATACAGAATCAAGAAAATAAACTTGCTCCCACTGACCTTTAGATATATACACCAATCAACGGTATTTTTCTTAAATCCAAAGGACATGATGATATCATTAAACTTAAGATACCATTGTCTAGAAGCTTGTTTAAGTCCATAAATTGACTTCTTTAATTTGCATATCATATGTTCCTTTCCTTTAATCAAGAAACCTTCAGGTTGATCCATATAAACCTCTTCATCTAAATTCTCATTCAGAAAAGCAGTTTTCATATCCATTTGGTGTAATTCCAAAGCAAAATGAGCCACTAGAGCCATTACGATCCTAAGAGAGTCCTTTCTCGATACAGGAGAGAACGTCTCTTTGTAATCAACACCTCCCTTTTGAGTGAAACTTTTTGCAACAAGTCTAGCTTTATGTCGTTCAATATTGTCATTGCAGTCGCGTTTGGTCTTGAAGACCCACTTACATCCAACTGTCTTAAAACCTTCAGGCAAATCAACGACGTCCCAAACTTCATTTTGTTCCATTGATTTCAACTCATCATTCATGGCATTGATCCACTTTTCAGAATCATTACTTTCAATGGCTTGTGAAAATGAAACTGGATCTTTACTTGTCCCTAAATCATAATCAGATTCTTTGAGATCTCTTTAATGTTATTCCTTGTGATTGTTCTGCAACTAGTTCATTGGTGACATTCTCATTATGGAGTGACTAATCACTAGATTGTTGTTCAATGTTATCAAACTATTCGATAACTGGAGAAACAATAATTTTCATTGAAGTTACGAGTATCGGGATAGGCACCCGAACTTCTTCGATGACCACATTACGTGATACATCACTCCCACTAATTTCACCATTCTCAAGAAATCTGGCATTTCCGGTTTCAACAATTCTCGTATTATGGTTAGGGCAGTAAAACCTATACCCTTTGAACAAATACCATGCTCTTCCAGGAATTTAGCAAATAGTCCTGAATATTGTCTTATTTCGTCATACCTTCCATAATATTCACCATCTCTATCTGATCGAATGGTTTTCACCTTTCTATCTAATTGTCGCTCAACTTCAGCAATATATGCCTTTAAAGCATTTATTGCTTGAGACTTTTCATGCAACAAATAGATATAACCGTAACATGAAAAAAAACATCGATGAAAGTGATAAAGTACCTTTCTCCACCAAAAGACGGTGAGTCGAAAGGTCCACAAATATCAGTATGGATAATCTCCAAAAGTTCTTCACTTTTTGTGGCGCCTTTCTTTGTATATTTGGTTTGCTTTCCTTTAATGCAGTCCACACATACATCGAAATCAGTAAAATTAAGATTTGAAAGAATCCCATCTTTTACCAATCTCTCCATTCTTTCTCTAGATATATGACCCAGTCTTTTATGCCACAAGAAAGAAGAATTCTCATTAGCTCTACTACGTTTAGTTCCAACATCATGATGCAGGGTGAGGAGTGTTTTAGCAAAATTTTTTGTTAAGATTAAATTTATATAACCCCTCAGATAAAACACCAGAACCAACAAATGAGTCATTTCTCAAGAAACGAAAACCTTTATGTTCAAAATGTAAAGAATAGCCATCATAATCAAGTCTTGACATGGAAATTAAATTTCTAGAAATAGTAGGAACATAAAAAGTATCAAATAGGTTCAAACAATGGCCTGACTCTAAAAAAAAACGTAAAGTCCCAACACCAACAACTGGTACTTGAGTTCCATCTCCCAAGACTATAAAATGCTCATTTTTCTTTATGTTCTGGATCGAAAGGTATCCTTGCATCGAATTTGAAACATGAATAGTAGAACCAGAGTCAATCCACCATGTATTAGAAGGAACTCGTGTCATATTTGATTCGAAACATACATAAGCTAATAGCTTACCTTTCTTCTCGAACCAAGCTTTACGTTTCGGGCAATTTTTCTTTACATGCCCATAGCCACTACAGAAATAGCATTTTGGTCCATTATGTTCCTTCTTGTGAACCCCATTGACATGAGAGGGTCCCCCAACCTTCAATGGATCTTTCTTGAAACTGTTCTTATGTGTCTTTCCTTTGCTTCCAACTCCATGAGTCACAACATTAATTGAATGTTGTCCTTGTTGCTTAAGTCTTGCCTCTTCTTGAGTTAACATACTCGCCAATTCATTTACATTCCACTTTTCCTTAATAGTGTTATAGTGAATTTGAAATGGCTCATACTGAACAGGCAAGGAATTTAGAATGAACTAAACAAGGAAACTTTCATCAACATTCATACCCAGAGATTTGAGTCTGGCAGCTAGATTGGTCATTTCAAGGACATGCTCATTCATTCCACGGCTACCATCAAATTTTATGGTGGTAAGTTCAGCCATTAATCTCCCTCCAAGGGACTTATCCGTTGAACGAAACCGATCTTCCACAGCCTTGAAATATTCCTTTGCATTTTCAATTTAAGGAAGCGATGACTTGATATTGTTCCCAATACACATTCGCATAAACATAATACTTAATCTGTTCGATCTTTCCCATGACTTTGACAAAGCTTGCTGCTCCGAACTGCTTGTTTCAATAATAGCAGCCGGTTTGTCAATTCGCAGTGCTAAGTCAAGATCCAAAACACCAAGGTGAAACTGGATCTGTTCCATCCAGTCAGAGAAATTAACTCCATTAAAAAATGGAACATAAGAAGCTAGCGAATGAAGCGAAACAGGAACTAACACTGCAATAAAAATAAAATAAAAACATCACAACATTAATGCTTTGAAAAAATCAATTCCATTAGCAATATTGCGTTCAATCTTTGAATTAACTAATGCAATATACTAATATTCAAATTTAATGGTGATTTTCACTCACCCAAGCATAATGATAACCCTTCAAAGTTTGATTGGTTTGTCACCTTTGGGCATCCATCCCAATCTCACTATCATTCTATCAATTATTCTAATTAATTTAATGACTACTTGAAAGTTGGTGCACCTTTGGGTCAAACCATAATAATCAAGTAATTATTCTATAATTATTTTGCAAAGTCATAATTTAATTCAATATTTATAACTTTTTCCAGTAAAATCACTTTGGTGACAACAAGCTAACCATAATATAAATATTGATTGATACATAACCAAGCAAAAATAAATAAATAAATAAAATAATCTTTTAATTTTCTTTAATTACATGTAAAATCCAGCTCATAATAATTTAGTCCATACATGCATAAATACAATTAATAAAAGCTTACATAAAGGCTTACACCAGAATCAATAAAGACTTAAACACTATAACTAATTGCTTTTCTTTTTTATTTATTACCCAGGAATTACATATTTATTTATAGCAAAAAGTATATATGGGTATGTACTTTAATACCAAAAACAATCCCAATTTTTTTTTTTTTTTATGGTTGGCGGCAAATCCCAGGGCGCAATTACGGAATCAGAATCAGCCATAAAAAATTGGTTTCAACTTATTTAGCTCGGATCCTTGTTATAAGCAACGGTGACTGCAATATTGATTCTGGTGGGTATTCACTATTGAATGTAACAAGTTCTGTTCATGAAAGCCTTCTAGAAGTTTGGTTCCAAAAATCAGAATTGATTTTTTTATTTTTTTTTAAGCTTCTGCATATTGGAATCAGATTCCAATCTTGTGTTTTGAATGGTAAGTTTGCTTCGGAATTTAATATGCCGACAGAGAAACGAATACAGAGCAAACGTACCACCTTCTCCATGATCATCATCACGAAGAACAATAAAAAACAAATTTTAACGGCAGAATCATGAAAAAATATTAATAAAATTAAACTCTATATTAAAAAAAAAATTATGATAATTTTAACCATACTCTGATACCACGTATAAATTTAATTTACTAAATTTGAATAAGAATTTTCAACTATCATAACAATCACATATTCATCTTTTATGTAGAAATAAAATAAATAATATATCGGAATCTGTCATGAAGAAATCACTTTCTTGAAAAAAGTCTGAAGAAATTATTTTTCTTACTTAGTCCCGTTTTCTCACTTAACCAGGGTTTCTCAGAATGTTATGAAAAATCCTGGTTAAAATCATATGGGTAGAGGGAGGAAAATTCTTACTTAAAATCAAACTCTTGGAAAATCATTTCTTCTATTATATCTAACTAATTAAGTAACCGTGCGTAACTTTTTCAAAGTCAATAATTACCTAATTTCATTAAGTTCAAATAATGTCCATATTACCCTTTCATGTGGGACATATTCTAACATCCATTACAAATATCTCCCTCTTAAAATCAGGGGTTGCACTTGTCAAAATACACGCTAAATAGAAAAAAAGGTGAGAGAGAAAAAAGTCCAAAGAGAGAATTCTGGAGAGAGTTTACACTGAAAAGTCCAACGAGAGAATTCTGGAGAGAGTTTACACTGAAAAGAGAATTCTGGAGAGAGTTTACACTGAAAAGTCCAAAGAGAGAATTCTGGAGAGAGTTTATACTGAAAAGTCCAAAAAGAGAATTCTGGAGAGAGTTTATATTGAAAGAGTCTCTGTGTTCAAACTCTACAGCAGTCGGTAGCTCTTGGTTCAGCAGTTTATTCAAGTCATTTGTTGTCTCTGTCAGTGTTACTGTTTTGACCCTCTTATCTTTTGAGCAAATACTGGGTATTTTCAGAATACCGTGTCTCCAAAGGTAAGATTAATGTTGACATGCATGTGTAGGGTCATACTTATTTTTTGTACATGTGAATGCTAATTTTACCGTTAAAAATATTGATTTTGGAGTATTTAATATTTTTTTGATAATATTATACTTCTTAAATATGTATTTCAAATTTTATACTTTAAATGATTGTGGAACCAGAATTGATTGATAAGTGATAATACAGACGTGTATGATGATTTTTTTTTCTGAGGTGGGACTCTACCTTTGACTTCCCAACTTCTTATTTTTCCTTTTCTTTATTCTGTATTTCGCAGCAACTTACCAATTCACGTTTTATACCCACATAAACGTTCAAGTATAACCTTGAATTGAAGCCATAGAATTTATTTAAATGTCAAAGGCATGCTAGGAAAGCTCTCAATGGATCCAAGACTCTACAACTCAGCAAAATCAGGCAACATTGATGTCCTCAACCAACTTCTCAATGAAAATCCAAGCCTTATTCTTAAACTAACTCCTCATGAAAACACAGTCCTCCATATCGCTGCACGGTCTGGACACAAAAACATTGTTGCTGAGATCTATGGTAGGATGAGGTCCCTCCTCAGGCATCCAAACTTAGATGGAGACACTCCTCTCCATGTAGCTGCAAGGGCTGGTCACTTTTCTATACTTAGTTTTCTGATCGCTGAAATCTCATCTTTATCTTGGATAGGCATTGAAAATGAAAGAAACCGCGGGATAGAGATATTGAGATGGCGAAATAGATGGAACAACACAGTTCTGCACGAGGCGGTGAGGAATCACCATGTTGCAGTGGTTGAGTTGTTGATAAAGGTTGATTCTGAGTTAGCTTGCTCCAGAAACAACGCTGGTGAGTCCCCATTGTATCTGGCTGCTAGAGATGGAATGGGGGAAATTGTGAATCAGATATTGAGGTTGGCTCCATCATGTGCACACGGTGGGTCAGATGGCCAAACAGCCCTTCATGCTGCCATTGTTGCAGGCTGTAATGGTAATTTCATACGAAATCTAGATATTTTTTTAAAAAAAAAATTGGTAGGTTAACTCTTATTGTGTTTATGCTTATGTGCTATGTATGTGTCTGTTTGAGCATATTTTATAGTCCACAAATCAGCAGCCCCCCTAATCTCTTAAATGCTATTCATGTATATATGCATTTATAAATGAGTAATGTTATACAAATTTTCTCACTAGCTATAAAGTAGCATGTCTTGTTATAATAAATGTATGTGTGACTACTAGTTTTTATATATATTAAAGAGTGAGGAAATACGTTTTACATACCTTTACAAATAGCCTTTCCCCAAGTTTTTACCAGTGTTTTTGGTGTTCATAAGCTTCATTCTTTGTCCACGCACATCTTAGATATCATGGAAATGCTGCTAAGAGTCGAACCACAACTTATCAGCGAATCAGACGATCGCGGTTGGACACCACTCCACTATGCAGCATCCCTGGGAGACGAGAAGACACTTGGTCAGTTACTAGAATTGGATATTACCACTGTATATATATTGGATAAACATGGCCAATCACCACTTCATGTTGCAGCCAGCAAAGGTCGTACCAATGTTATCAAACAGATTATTCGATATTGCCCGGATTCTGGAGAACTGCTGGACTTAAACGGCCGGAATGCTCTTCATGTTGCTGTCCTAAATGGGAAAGTAAATGTGGTCAGGTGCATTCTGGAAACAACAGAACTAGAGGAGCTCCTAAATCAAACAGATGGTGATGGAAACACACCTTTGCACTTGGCCACAATTGGAGGAAAATCTTGGATCATCCGTTACTTGATGTGGGATGATAGAATAGATCAAAGAGCCAAGAACAGAAGCGGCCAGACACCAATTGATATTGATAATTCAATAGGGGAATCATGCACGTCTCCAAGGGTAATCATAAATTTCTGTTTGTTAAAATTTGAATAAGCTGATCTACAATGTATCACTTTGGATCTTATAGGACAATGCTACCATGCTAGATTTTGCAGGAGTATTATATACAAAGACTTAAATATATATATATATATATATATATATGCTTCATTTATCATTTTTATACCGTAGATTCAGATATCAAAAATTTGGAGGCAACTCAGCATCCCGCGTACATGGACAGTTAGAGAGAAGATCCTACCAAGTCCAAACCAAGAAGAAGCTTCTGCCACAATACAAACTTACAAGAAAATGGGTCACACCCTTTTAATGGTGGATACACTAATTGCCACTGTCACATTTGCAGCCGCATTCACCATGCCGGGCGGCTTCAACAATGAAATTGGCCCCAACCAAGGGTTGGCTCTTCTAGCGTCGAGCAACGATCTCAAATGGTTCATTATTGCTGACACCATAGCCATGGTCTGCTCTATAACTGCAGCTTGTGTCATATTTTGGGGAGCCATAATTGGCAGAGAATCTTATGGTTACTACTTTTTAAGTGCCACTGGGCTAACGTATATTGCACTTCAATCAACCGCTGCTGCGTTCACAAACGGTGTGTTAGCTGTTATGCCCAATCATCAGTATTCCCAGACCATGTTCATCATAATAGGGACGGGTTTCCATACTAGTACCCTTTTGTTTCTCTTACAGTTGGTACAGATATTTTCCATATCCGAAGTTTGCAAGTTCTTGATTTATCATCTCTGTAAGCTCAAGTCCAAATATATCAATAGATGAAAAGCAACTGCTTGAATTCAGAATGAACAGTTAACCGTAAACAATTACAGCATTTGTTGGTTTAAAAAGGATGCAAGCCCAAAAAATCCCAATCATCCTTATTGTTGTACATTCTAAACCAAGTTTGGGTCAATTTTTTCCATGTATTTTACAATGCTAATGTAATAAATAGGAACATCATTATACTTTGAGTTGAGCCCTGCTTCCGGGTTTAGCTGACTCCAAAGAATTCACAGCTTCATCTGTCTTGATTTTGGGCCACCCCGCCAGGATTAGCAGTCAGTCAAGAAAATTGGTTGTGACAAACTTTTTTTTTACTGGTTTTCAAACTCTACATAAGTCAGAGGTTGAAGGGCCATGAGATACACACTAACAGTTTCCCACTAAGATTATAGATTATAGTCTGTTTTTCATTGAATGCAGAAATTGATCTTTTGCTATTTATCTGACTCTACTATATAAGGACTATAACCAGATTGGAGTGGTAGTTGTTTTGATTATATAATTACAACTCAAACTCAATAAAATTTTGTGCTATTTATCTGATATTGACTATTTGACTATATAAATTCTGTTTCGCCTAAAGTTAAACATATACTTCACCCAAAAAACGATCAAAGTAAATTGAAAACCCCACAATCCATCACATGTAAATCAAATAAAATGGCTCTGGATGGTTTGGCTCTCAAAATATCCTGATCCTCTAGCAGAAGGACATTCACAGATGCTCTGTGGATTGAAGAAACAAAGAAATTTATTAATATTATTATAGAATTTGATTTAGCCGTACTTATTCAGGCTATTTATGTCAAGTTCCCTAATGAAATTGGAATGATTTCCAGTGAAACTGCTTCTTAGCTATATGAATGGGTTCAGTAAACAATAATGCACCTGACCCTCTTTACATGGATTTATGATCAATAACATACTCAGGTTCAATAAACAAATATTAAAAATATGTAATTAAAGTATGTATGCCCACTATTTGTGTATACTTGATAAATTTACCAAATATGTTTTTTAAAACCTGCATAATTTGAAACGAGTATCTAAATTTTGGTTTAGTTTTGTTTGAAAAGTGATGTAATGACTCCCTGCATCACCATTTTCAATTAAATTCCCACTTCGGAAACTATCTTCACCATCTTCAATCATCATAACCATCTATGTTAAAAGTACTATTGTTAAGTGTTTTTTTTTTATAATTAATTGTTAAGTGTTAGAAGTGTAATAGGGTTACCCATGTATTATTGTGATACTAAGGTTAGGGTTAGCTACCACACATATTATTGTGTAATGGATTAGGATTTTATAGTTTATTTTTTTTATTAATACTTTTTATGTACAACCTCATGACCCTCTTATATAAGGCACTCTCTTCTTTAGTTTCATACAATCAATATAATATAATGTAGTCATTTTAGATTTTTTCCTTCTCTCTCTCTCTCTCTCTTTCTTCACTATTTGTTTTCTCTTTTATGTTATTCTACCAAATTTAACATAGTACCAGAGCTAAGTTCGATCCCTTATCTTGTTCATCTTTATTGACATAATAGCACTATAGTCAACTGAAAACTCAACCTCGCTCATCATTGTCTTGTGCCTTGTTAGTTACTGCAATCAACCACCAAATTAAGCTCCACCATCACAAAATCCAGCCTTGTCTTATCCACCATTGTGGCAATTTAGTTTCTGATCTATTGGCCACCACCAACGCCACCAATCAAAACCAACATCACCATCGTCTGTATTCTTGATTCCTTATCCAGATCATTGTAGATCCATGCATGCTAGAGTGGTTCCTTTCAAGTTTCTCAATCTAATCATTGTCTATTAGTGGTTTCTCGACCACCATCTCGACTTCTTGTTGCCGATTGTCGTCACTGGAATCTATCCTCTATTATCACTGAAGAACCCTCACCACCATTTGTCAGTTGCAATCATCAACAGAGTCGATCATTAAACACTACCGAGTCAACGTCTTTCACACAAATCGTTTCGTCACAGATTTCCTTATTGCTGACTCCACGCCGTCCCTACTATTGTTTAAACGCTACCATTGAAATATGTTCTAGCCTACCATCTCACTTAACCCATATACACGACCCACCAAGCTCAGGCCTCACCACAGCAACACCTAAACCACCGCTACCCATCTCTTTCGCGGCCACATGGTCACCGTACCAAGCATCATGGCATCGTCAACGCTACATGTCACAGGCCCAACCATAGTCATGCACCATCGCCACCACCATCCCAATCTCAAGCATTGGCCCAACTGCTCACCCACTAGCTCTACACCATCATATCATAACACAATGCAATGTGAAGAGCTTAATAGCTCAGAGTCACTTCACAACTAGCACTACCAAAAAACCTACTTTTAGCGATGCACATTATTAGCGACGCACAAATGCCTTTTAGCGATGCACAAACAGGCGTCGCTAATAATATGGAAAAAAAATAAAAAAAAATTAGCTTCACGCCTGTAATTTAATATATATATATATATATATATATAATACAAAACCTTGATTTATATAACTTTTTAATTTAAATATTTACCCCCTGTAATTTTCAGTAGGTTTAGTTAATTTCTGGGTTGGATACATGGATAGATTAACAATTTCGTGAACTTTCTTTTCTAATTTTAGAGGTGTTGTTCTACTAAATAATTTCTTAGTTTGAGGAACTGCTGGTTGCATTTGAGATTTAAATCTTTTTTAATGCTTCACATTCCACAGTATGGTAAATTTCCTCTCAAGATTTAGTTGCTTCAACTTAAGCTTACAGTACAAACAAATATTTCATTCTTATGCTACTCGGTACAACAGTATATTTTGTCATTTGATTTATCTTTCAAGTAATTGTTATATGATGATTTTGGGGTATCAATGAGGCAATACCTTATCCAAAATGAATAAAAGATGGAATATTGCACATTTTTGGTATTGTTTTTATTTTTTTTTTAATTATAGATTTCTACATAATTGTTTACAAGTAACTTCACTGATATCCAAATTGGTATCCTCATTTAATATGCTCACTGCCGAGTTTAATATCCAAATTGGAAACCAAAGCTTATTTCAATAAATACTTTTTTTTCATACTTTTTTTTCTTTTTTGCTCAGATGATAAAAAAAATTCATATAATTTATAATTTTGACACATAACTACAAAGCTTAAAATTCATATAATTTAATATGAAGTCATATAAATTTCCATAAACAAATGTTAAAAAATGAACTATAAATTTTTAAACTATTTAGAAGTTAAAATTAAATAGGGAAAAAAAATATTCTTAGCCTAAATCAAGCTTATTCAACAATGATTTTTAAGATTTCTACTCTATAAGTATGTTCATTTCATGATAGCAACCGAAGCTTATATCAATAGAAACTTTTTCAAAAAAAGTTTCCACCTACTGCGTAGAGCAAGAAGAGTGCCCCTATTACTTTTACTTTTTTATTTTTAATTTTCTTTCTGATGTACAATAAAAGAAACAATTTAGCATTTCACTCAAGTTATAAGGTAATTAATTAATAATTTTTACTTTTTTATATTTTTGCTTTGGTTTAATACTGACTAGTAGCCCCAAAGTGGTTGATTTAGTAATTTAAGTGGTTGTTGATTTGATTGGTTAATGGTTGTGGACCCATTTTCCCTTTAATTCCATTTATAAGGTTTCTTGCATTACATGGCATTTTTAGACCAATAAATTTGTTGATTACACAAACACACGCATACACCATTTTCTTATACAATTTAGCATTTCACTCAAGTTACTTTTTAGGTAATTAATTAATTAATCATTTTTAACCATTTTCCCTTCTTCCATCCTAATAATCAGTACAACCAACTTGTGATTGTTGTGAACTTAATTAGCTTTAAAAATAAAATATATGTGGTGATGATGTCCCTTGATTTAAAACAATGAAATTAAAACATGAATTAAAGTGGGAATAATTATTGAACTTTAGGAGGCTTCAATTTAATACATACCTTAACCCCCGCCCCCCTCAATATATGTTGTTGGATGCTGCTATTAAGGTCACCTTCCACCTCCAATGTCTTGCCATCTGCCCAAATATTACTCAGCTTTGGTGTGATTAAGAGCCCCGATGAGAAAGTATGCATGTTTGTACAATTCTTCCACCACAGATCAGATAAGGATGGGCATTCAAGAGTAAGATTCCCCGAGTAGAAACTCCTGAGCTTTGGTAAATTTACAAGTTTCAGACTGCATATGGAAGGGAATGCAAGTTTGTCTCCAGAATCTTCTCCTAATTGTTCTTCCTTTGCAACTACTTCTTCCATATTCAAGCAATCCCTTATACATAGGTATTCAAGATTCACAAAACCTTTGGCTACTGAAGATAAAAATAAGTTTCTCAAACTATTACATCCGCTAACTAAAAAATTAAGAAGGACCAAATCCTATTTTATTAAAATTTTTAATAAAATTAATAATAAAAAATATAATATTAAAATTTTTGAAGAGGCCATGACCTCACTTGTCTCCCCTTGAATCCATCACAGTACGCATACCGAATAGAAAAGTACTTACAATAAATAAGAACTAAAATGTAGAGAATAAGAAATTATATTTGTTTTTTTTTTTCTTTTATTATATTCTTACCTTAAGACAATTGTTTTATGTAATAATAAAATATTTCAATTTTCTAACATGAAAACCCTACTTTTATTATAAAAATAATAACTTTTAACACATGTTTTGTCTTTAGCCTTTTCTTATAGTGTGCATTTGGACCTTTTTTCATGTATGTGTTCATTCAACATGTATTTTTTCATGGCTGTGTTTTTTCCCCTCTTGTGTTTCATGTATGTGGATAGATGGCCACTATAATTTATCCTAAGTCGTCACCAATTAAATTTCATTTCCGATACCACTGATAGGATGTCTCTTCTCTGTTTTGACTGTCATACTTGCCAACAAGGTAAAAATATGTCTTCTTCTCCAATGGAAATGGAGCTTCTTATTTCCAGGCATTTCTTCAAGGTCATAATGCTTGGATTCCTTACAGAACTTGTATGTTCTCTCTTTCTCTCTCTATATATATGTATGTATATCTGTGTTTGTGTGTGTGTGTGTGTGGTCAGTCCAAGTGTCTTTTCTCTTCTTAATGTAGCAACATTTCATAGTGACTCACACACTCTAATATAGTTTTCTGAATTTCAAATTTGCACAACTCATTCCACCGGCTTTTTGTAGAAAACTAGGTGAAGTAAAATCAGAAGAAGCAATTTTAACAAGTTGTCAAGGGACATGGCATGTTAAAATTGGTAAATGTGCCAAAGGATTTATTTACTTCCGAGAAGGTTGGGATAATTTTACGCAACACCATGCCCTCTGTCTCGGAGATTTTGTAGTATTTGAGCATATAGGAGACATGCATTTCAATGTGTGTGTGTTTGATTCAAGTGCTTGCGAGAAAGAGTTTCCACTGGAGTCAGATCGTGAGATAAAAAGGGAACCCCTTGACCCAGATGAGATCATAGAAGCTTCAACTTCTAGAACAAAAGGTATTCCACATGCAACACCGGATACCATTATATTCCTCTTTTATATAAATATTATATGCTTGCACCATATTTTACACACACACACACACACGAACTTACGACACTCGGTTCGGATGCCCGGTTTGAAACTTATGCAAGTTTCAGCTCCAAAAAGGCCCATTTTGGGGTTTTGACAGACCAAAATGCCGGATATCGGCCTAAATACACCAAAACCCCATCACACACCTCAAAAATGATAACATAAACTTGCACAAACTTACGACACTCGGTTCGGATGCCCGGTTTGAAACTTATACAAGTTTCAGCTCCAAAAAGGCCCATTTTGGAGTTTTGACAGACCAAAATGTCGGATATCGGCCTAAATACACCGAAACCCCATCACACACCTCAAAAATGATAAAATAAACTTGCACGAACTTATGGCACTCGGTTCGGATGCCCGGTTTGAAACTTATGCAAGTTTCAGCTTTAAAAAGACCCATTTTGGAGTTTTGACAGACCAGAATGTCGGATATCGGTCTAACTACATCGAAACCCCATCACACACCTCAAAAATGATAAAATAAACTTGCACGAACTTACGACACTCGGTTCGGATGCCCGGTTTGAAACTTATGCAAGTTTCAGCTCAAAAAAGGCTCATTTTGGGGTTTTGACAGACCAAAATTCTGGATATCGGCCTAACTATACCAAAACCCCATCACACACCTCAAAAATGATAAAATAAACTTACACGAACTTACGGCACTCGGTTCGGATGCCCGGCTTGAAACTTATGTAAGTTTCAGTTCCAAAAAGGCCCATTTTGGGGTTTTGACCGACCAAAATGTCGAATATCGGCCTAACTACACTGAAACCCCATCACAACCTCAAAAATGATAAAATAAACTTGCACGAACTTACGGCACTCGGTTCGGATGCCCGGTTTGAAACTTATGCAAGTTTCAGCTCCAAAAAGGCCCATTTTGGGGTTTTGACAGACCAAAATGTCGGATATCGGCCTAACTACACCAAAACTCCATCACAAACCTCAAAAATGATAAAATAAACTTGCACGAACATACGACACTCGGTTCGGATGCCCGGTTTGAAACTTATGCAAGTTTCAGCTCCAAAAAGGCCCATTTTGGGGTTTTGACAGACCAAAATGTCGGATATCGGCCTAACTACACTGAAACCCCATCACACACCTCAAAAATGATAAAATAAACTTGTACGAACTTACGGCACTCGGTTCATATGCCCAGTTTGAAACTTATGCAAGTTTTAGCTCCAAAAAAGCCCATTTTGGGGTTTTGACAGACCAAAATGCTGGATATCGGCCTAACTATACCGAAACCCCATCACACACCTCAAAAATGATAAAATAAACTTGCACGAACTTACGGCACTCGGTTCGGATACCCGGTTTGAGACTTATGTAAGTTTCAGCTCCAAAAAGGCCCATGTTGGGGTTTTGACAGACCAAAATGTCGGATATCGGCCTAAATACACTGAAACCCCATCACACACCTCAAAAATGATAAAACAAACTTATGCTACTTTATGAAGTTCTTACTATTGATGCATGCAAAAAAAAAAAAACTATTCACATTCTATGTTCATATATATTTAATAATTGTTCTAATATATATCATTTGATCTTTATTTCAGATTGATCGGGATTATTGCCGCGCCGTCCTTATGTTTTGCATCGGAACTTGTTATTTTTATTTTTTTCTTTTCATGGACATGTGTAGTTACATTAATTAGGAGACAATTTTTAATTTTTCTATTTATTGTTAAATTTGTACTTTTACAAATGTACATTTTTTGGAGACAATTGTTAATTTTTCTTTTTTAATATATTCATTTCAGAATGCTTGGATTTTATTGTATATCAGGATGGATGATTGATACAGGTTTAAACAGGAATGAAACAACAAAGAAAACAAAGCAAATATGGGTTTTTTTTTATTTAAAAAAAAAAAACTATTAGCGATGCACACTGAGCGTCGCTAAAAGTCACCATTGGCGACGCTCAGTGTGGGCGTCGCTAAAAATCACTATTAGCGACGCACACTGCGCGTCGCTAAAGACTACTATTAGCGACGCTCAGTGTACGTCGCTAATAGTGACTTTTAGCAACGCACACACTGAGCGTCGCCAATGGTGACTTTTAGCGACGCTCAGTGCGTCCTTGTGTATTTTTTGCGACGTGCATACCCAATTTTTAGCAACGCTCATTGTACATCGCTAAAAGTCACCATTAGCGACGCACAAAGGGCTGTGCCTCGCTAATACTATTAGCGACGCCACTATTTGTGACGCCTTAGCGAAGCACGTTTGTGCGCCGCTAAAGACCTTTAGCGACGCTCAAGGCCACTATTAGTGCGTCGCTAATAGTGTATTTTGTTGTAGTGTAGTTAAAACAAGCCAAACACATGTTTCTAAAGCCACCAAGTGAGCGTAACTCCAACTTGATTTGATCCATATGTCCAACAAGCCACAAGTCGAGTCAAGTCAAAGAAAAAAAATTTATGTGCACCTTTTCCATGCGCACCTTACCATAAGCTCTTCCATTTAGGCACACATTTTTCGCTACATGTCCAATATCTCAATCCCTCGATAAGGCATGTGTTTTTCCATGCTCATTCGAGAGGAGATGGTTGAAACAACTTGGATTGAATTGGAATCAGAGGAGATGGTTGAAACAACTTGGTAAGTTGTTGAAGAATCAGCTGCTTGGGTATAAAAGAAACCAACTTCTTGTCTAAGGACAGATTTCAGGTATTCCATTCTCATTCGAGAAGTCTGTCTCTCAGCGGTTCTTGCCCAACAAAGTCCTTCTGCAGAAGTAAATGCAAGCAAAAGTGCAAGGAGAAAGATATTAAATTTCTACACAATGCGTAATCTGTATTTCTTATTGAATATTGAGAGAGAAAAACAAGAGGTATAGGGAAGCTTGACTTACCAACAAAAGCAGATAGTCCAACCCGAATTGCAACATAGAGCAGGTTGAGTGCATACTGGAATGTGAAAAATTTACAGTGTGATGTTAATGATGTGCATGTAAGTTGTAACAGAGGCCATAAATCATAATAGCACGAAGGAAACCACAGAGCTACCACACTTTCTTGGACTTACGGATCTCTGTATTATATAGAAATATCTTTCAATGTATGATGTTCTTCATTCCTGATTAAAAGGATCAAAATGTGCTTCTAGACAAGTTTGAAGCACTGAATCAACAGAAATTTCTGATCAACAAGACTTGATTGCCATGCATGCGTTAAAAAAGTGTTGAGTGCCATGTAAGAGGACTACTAAACACAGAGCATTAGGATGTATCACATAGGAAAGAGGAAAGCTATGGTCTTTCTAGCATAATAGCAACTTATGCCCACCTGAGAACAGACAATGTCAGCTCATTTTATTGAAAAAAAAGACCAATATGCAATGGAGGACGGTCCATACCTAGAATAACAAGTCGATAAACTTATTAGCCACTATATGATGAATCATTCGATGATAATCAAATCAGTATCACTAGGTGTTGTATAAAGTAATCTTCATATAGGGTGATAGGATAAATCATGGCATGGAATTACTCAAAAACATTTCTTCAAACACCAGGCACGCGTTCCTGCTTAAAGATACTAATAATAACCAAATGGAGTGTTTCAAAATCAGTGATAATTTGGTCTTCCTTTTTTCGTTATAATATACAGGATAGAGATATAGTAGAAGGCGGTTTGATTGTTTGGGGGGGACACACTGAAAGAGAGAAATGGGGGTCCTAACCACCAAATGGAAGTTTTCCCTCCTACTACTTCTTGGATGATCAAAGTAACTTTTCTTTCTTCCTCCCCTCCCCCCCTCTCGGATAACCAGTAAAACCATGTCTGCTGAGTGCTAACCAATTATAAAGGATTCGAACCCAGTCGATCCAACAACTAGATGCAAAAAACTTGTGCAACTAAATTAGGTTTTTATATCCCTCCATTCTCAAGATTCAGCTATCTTGGAGGGGTTTTAAATAATATATACATTTTTTTTTTGTTGATGGTACAATATTACAACTATCTCAAATCAACTCAACAATATTGTATAATTACAAATCAACCCGCTATATATTAAGCATTTCTCAATATTAAAACATGTTCATACATACTTTAATATTTTTAACTAAATCAAATTAAATTTATAATAAAATGAGACTAATGCAAAGGAGTGGGCTAACATAAACATATACTCTTAACTTGCTCTTCTCTAATTAAAGCATTAACTATTTTCAAAATGCTAATCTATTCCCCATTAACAACATAACAATTAATTTAGTGAATTGATCCACTATGCCAACAACAGAATTTAACACAAGAAAACCTTATTCTAACTATTAAATCACAGTCAAATTTGCTAATTACCTTGTTTACAGAACTAACAGAGACAGTGCTACCGATGCTGCCATAGCCATTAATAACGTTGCTAAGAACAAACATCATTAGAGGGATCTGCAACCCATCTCCAATGCTGCCCAAGCTCCCAAACAGCATCAACAATTTGTCCACACGGTCAGCATATCGAAACATGCCATCTTTGCTCCCCATTTCCAAGTCTCAAACCTCTATCACTGCTTCTCAAAGATCACAGTCTATATATATATATATATATATATACACACACACACACACACACATATAGATACATATATGTATATATGCATTTGATCATTTCTATTAGGCAGCTTTCATTGTCATTGACGATGTATGGAGTGATTTTAATGCAATTTTAAATAAGCCGGCGTTGTCTGTTTGCTTTCGAGGGCAGTGAATGTTGGTTTCCATAATTCCAACTGCTATTGCTAACTATGTCTCACAGCTTGTTTTCTCTTTCAAAGTAATGAACTTGAATTAAACTGTCTTGGAGTTGGGGGATCTATTTGGTTGATGGTACTTTTGCCCGGCAAAGTGCCTTGAAAACTTTGTTTTGGCTGTCAATAACAATGCCCCACCTCGTATCTTATACTAACTCTAGGAGTAACTTCAACAGTCGAGTCATTAAAACTATTGTAATAATATTTTAGTAACTCAGTTCTAAATCAGTATTTTAATGTTTAGTTATTCTTACTTTCAAAATTTGATCGACTTAAATATTATTTTAAATATGACTTTTGATTTAGTAGTTACTATTCATTTCAACGATTCAGATTATTTTGTAAATACATGATCCAAATTTGATCAAGTTTTTTTTTTTTTTTTTTTTTTTTGTTTATTTCAATGTTCAAACTGCAATGTTAATTAGGAAGAAGAATTGTAGTTTTGTAAAAAAATAGCATTTCACTATTAGAACAAAAATGTTTAAAAAATAACTTTTTAATACTATAGTATTACTAAAATTTAGTTTTAGCAAGACTAAAATTACTTCACTACTAAAGTTGGTCTAATGCAATAATTATTTCACCTACTATAGTCAAAAGATAATTGGAATTATTCAATACCAATGTTTTCAGACCCAACCCGTTCATCGAATCGAAAAAATGTCCGGGTCACGGGTTATCGGTTCAACTGTCGGATCAACCGGAATCAAACCATGATGTCATAATTATGTAATTAATAAATTTAATAATACATATTATTGATATTTTAAATTTTAAATTTTAAAAATTATACAAAAAATTACTAAAAATTATATAAAATTTTTTTACAAAATATGAATTTTCTTAATATGTAAAACTTCAAGAAAAAAATGAAAAAAGTATGGTAGACATACCTTATTACAATGTTGAAAGTTGAAACTTCATTGCCATTCTTCCATAATCGCAAGGACCATAACAAAAATCATTTTAACATTCAATCCAAGCATAATCCAATAATTTAGTCTTCAATTACATGAAAAAAAAAAAAAGATACAAACACTAATAATCATGCATAAAATAAAATAAAATACCACATGATACAAATATATAATACTGGAGTTTCAAATTTCAAGGGTTTAAAATTTTAAATACATCCAAAATAAATTCAACCAAAGACCAAATCAACTCAACCAAAATTCAGCCAAAAAATTGCATAAAATTTGAGATTTTGAATATACCAAAAAAAAAAAAAAATTGCAGCCAAGAACCGATGTGAACTGGTGACCCAGTACCGGTTCAATGGTCGAACCGTCCGATTTTACTAGTTTTCTATTTTTAGAACAGTTTTGAACTTAAAACGGGCTTATGGATTAAATCGGACCGTTTTGTGGACCGATCGACAGTTCAACCAGTTGAACCGGCCGATCAGGTCCGAGTTTTAAAACATTGTTCAATATGTAGTTTTAATGCAGCAACTATTAGGCCTGCCAAATTATAGCAAAGTCATACATTTTGCTATATTTGACAGAAAAATCAATTTTACTATCCCACCCGCTATCTTGCTAGAAAAGCAAACAGGGTCACTTTGTATATCCAATTACTATATTTAAGCTCATCCAATAGCATAGATAATTATCTTCTCAACAACTCATCCAATGACATTTTTATGAAAAGTACTATTAAAATAGAAATGTTAAAATATAATATTTTGACACTCTAACAATAATAAAATATAACTTTTACAAAATAAAAAAAAAATTTAACATTTTACATTCCAAATGCTCTTAAAACTTAGAAGGCCATTCTTTTGCTAGACTATGAGGATATTACCTATATATAAAATGCCAAAGGAGAAAAATCAGTTTATATGTAGAATCCTTCCGTCAGTTCTATTTTTTTTAGGTGCATGGTACAAGGGTTAATCTGTCTGTTGCTCACTTTTCTATCCATTGTTTTCATCCTCAGGCAACATTATTAGCTGGGGTCCACTTAACATTGATCCTCTTGTCTGCTTGCAAAAAGTTTACAAAGTATAGATTCAATTAGCTTTAAATGATGTCGAATCTGCTGGCCAAATATATATATTCCCTTGTCTTTTAATTGAATCCCATTCTGAAAGGAGAAGAAAAAAATTCTCAAGTCTGCAATGGTTAGAAGGTAGCTAGCCACCATAGCTTCATGCTAGCCGAAATTTAATTCAGCCGATAGAGACTATTGGAACAAAGAATTGATAAGTCACCTAAACGGAAAAAAAATTCAGTGAGAGGGTAGTATCGTACTATTACTACTATGATTTGTTATTTGTAAGAGTCACGTGAGTCTCACAGTGATGCTTAAATCACGGTGATTGTAATATGATGCTGCCGTCCGACTAAACTTTTTTTTCTACTAAAACATTGTATTGTCATGTCATAGTCGGGTGAAATTTTTTTAAAAATATGGTGACTACATTATATATTGGTTTGCTTGGTTTGAATTTGTCACATATTCATACAATCATACATATATATGGATAAAGCCGTCTATTGTATTAGATTAGCGTATTTCTTGGATTGCTGGAGAATGGTAGGGTCTGGGATTTTGGGATCTCTTTATCATAAAATGGTTAAATTTGATGTTATACTTCCAATCATGTCTTGTATTGTTTGTATTTTTGGTTATATTGTGTCTTGAGAAAAATAAGAGTTCAGAAAATTCTTGCCAAAGCAGTCATAGGCTTGTAACAAGGCAACATCGGGATAAAATACAGGTAGAATTAGGGTTCGCTAAAACAATTGGTGTTTTAGTCAAAAATTACTGATAGCCGGATAGCTCAACCTCCAGTAGCTCACTAGTTATCCGTATTGTAAATATTAAAAGATTTTAAGAACTTGTTTGAACACTATTTTTAAACTAAAGATAAGAGCAGATTATGAGTTAATAAGAAAAGAGAGAGAACAACTTAGCGATTGAGACAAACCTTGGCCAATCACGCACATGCGCGATGCTCGAATTCAAAGATTTGCAACCCTCGATTAATTGGTTTTAAGACATGGTAGTCCGAATTCCACTTAACTTTTCATAGTCTCGTATATTTGAGAGTCGCCTCGTTACTTTACATAACTTTACAAAACCCAATAAGATATGTACTAATATATAATAAACAAAAAAATTCATTCTTCAGCCGATGTAAGCTACAAGTATTATGAGATATCCATATATCCCAGCAGCCTGCATTTGACGTGGAATGCCTACAATTACTATACCTTGAGACAATAGAATAACTAATATAAGGAACAAACTTGCATGAATTTTACTGTCAAGACCCCAGGCAGTTGCCTTCAGGGACATTCCATAATTATTGCTAAGAGATGATATTTTGAGGCCGGCCTCGTAAACTCCATGCTTTATTTGTGAAATTGTTTAAAACTAATCATTCCATTAATGTTACTAACAATGATGCCTTTGCAGTTATTTTCTCACAACAGTCATAGACAAAGGGATCTTTTTTTTGGTTGTTAGTTTCTGAGTCTAATTATCTTGGGATCAGTCAGTAATGAGCAAATTGACAATGATTACAACTAGTTCTCAAGCACAGGAATTTATTTTAGTGGAAATTTTTTTTTTGTTAAATATTTAGTCATAAATTTAAAAATTACTGAAGTATACAAATTTAACTAAATTCCATTCAAAATAAGAGAGGACAAACACTTTAAAAAATTTAAGCTATATAAATTTTTTTAAAAAGATAATAAAAGTTCTATTAAGGGTCAAAATGAAAATTAAATGAGGATAAAATATATAAAAAAAATTTAGACTTTGGGAGGGTAAAAATATAAACTGAAAGGTTATATTTAATTTTTTCTGAAAAATATAATTAAAAAAAAAAACTTGAAAACAAAAGCACAATATTAAAAATATTGTAATATTAAACAGCTTTCATTTCTCTTATAAGTATGTGATCTCTACATATTAAAAATATTGTAATATTTGCTTTTACATTGTGAGAATAGTTTCACACGTTGAAATTATCTAATTTTTTAAAAATAGAAACACTCCAAACTAAAAAATCTCAAGGGTGCTCCAAAGTCCAAACATTGTACCAACTACCAAATAAGTGCAGCTCCGGTGGTTGAGTTAATTGAGCTTGTTATAATTATTTTTTAATAACTCAATTTCAAAATAGTATTCGAATGATCTGTTATTAATTATTCATGTTTTTAAAAATTGACTTAGCCAATTGTTTTTTCAAATATTATTTTTGTTTTAATAACTTTCATTCATCTTAACGGTTTAGATTATTTCAATTGTATAGTTCAGATTTGACTAATTTTGTTTTCTCAATACTCAAATTGCAATGTCAGTTAGAAAGAACAATGATAATTTTATCAAAATATACCATTTCACTATTAAAATAGAAATGTCAAAAAAATAATTTTTGATAATATAACATTACTAAAATTTAACTTTAACTGTTATAACTAAAATAATTTTTACAATTAGAATTGTATATGATAGTTGAAGTTAGATTTTAGTTATGAAATGACTCCATTACAAATATCTTTATCCTAAAATCACGTGTTACACCTATCAAAATGTCCCTGCCTGTTTCGTTAAATACACGCTAAATAGAAGAAAAAAAAAAGGTGAGAGAGAAAAGGGTCCAAAGATAGAATTCTGTGCGTTGGGACAGTGATTCAGATATGATTTTCTTAAAAATGTTTCTGAAATGTGTTTCAAAATTTTGTAATTGATTTTTTGAAAACTGCAAAAATGCGTTTGGTTATGCTAATTAGAATTCAATTTCTGAGTTAAAAACTGTGAAAATGCGTTTGGATATAATAATATTTGAATTTAAGTTTCTCAGAACAAAACAATGAACATATATTTGGATCTGAAATTTGATTTCATATTTTTCAAGATAAAAAATAATGAAAATGCATTTAGATATAATTTAATTTTTGTAATCTAAATTATTAATAATAATTAGTCATTCAATTTGTAACAAGTCCAGATTCCTTTACAGCATAATAAAAAAATATGAAATTTCAACTCATTTTTGTATATTAAACAACATATGAAATAAGAGCACCAATTACATATAAACCAGAATATATATATATATATATATATATATATACACACACACCAAAAAGTTAAAGTATGTCTACCTCTGTCCAATCTCTAGCTTATAATAATACACAAAATTAAAAAGATTAATAAACTAATATATAATTACTTCACGAAAATATGATTGAAAATTACTTCACGAAATTTGAGAGACCATCATAAGGATAATATGTCACATTTTAAATCATGGAGGGCTGCGTTTAGATAGTGATTTATATATAATTTTTTGTAAAATATTTTTTAAATGTGTTTCAAAATTTTATAATTAATTTTTTTTAAAATGTGAAAATGCGTTTAGATATGATAATCTAAACTTAAAAAAATATATAAAAATGTGTTTGAATATAATTTCAAAAATAAAATTTTTTTCACTATTTTTATATACTAATATCAACACATGTTAATCACCGTGATAGAACCTCATACAAAAAAGACATCAAGAGTCAAAACTTTTATGGTTAAGTCAAATGAACTCACAAATCGTGTGCTATATCTTTCACTCCCTCTTAATCAGGCATCCACAAGGACCACCACCCACCTCCTACCTCCCATACCACCTCACCAGCGTACACCATTAAGACCTACTAAAAGCCACACCGTAACCACCAAGTTTCATCGACAACCACCTCTTCTCTCTCCCTATCTCTCTTTCCCTCCCTCCCTATCCAAACGACAACAAGAACAATGGAACAACGATACCCGACACCCCTTCCGGTGATCGTCCTTGATGGTTGTATACGGAAGTCAATGAAAGATTGCGATAAGAAATGGGTGAGTTTACCATGGATGGCGAGTGATGTTGAGAGGAGGTAGAGAGATGGAAGAAGGAAGATTTTGAAAATTTTCAAAACAGGAAAAATGAATTTTGGAAACACAATATTTCAAAATCCTAACCAAACTCGAATTGAATTTTCGAAAACCATGAAACAGAGTCTGAAACACTAACCAAACATTTACTTTGAAAGAGTCTGTGTTCAAACTCTACAGCCGTCCGTAGCTCTTGGTTCAGCAGTTTATTCAAGTCATTTGTTGTCCCTGTCAGTGTTGCCCTTTTGACACTCTTATCTTTTGAGCAAATATGGTTAGAATTAATTGATAAGTGATAATACAGACGTGTATGATGATTTTTTTTCTGAGGTGGGACTCTACCTTTGACTTCTTGGGTGAGAGGTGATCATGGCTGAAGTAGGGTGATGATGACTAGGGTGCGTAGGAGTGATGCAGGGGTGAGGTGTTGCATGGATGGCCATTGGCCAGTTTGGGAGGTAGGTTTTGACTGCATGGGTTTTATATATATTTTGTTGTGTATATAAACACAAAGATGCTACCAGTCCAACTGGTAAATTTTTATATGCATAAGGTCTTACCCACTTAGTCAAGGGTTCAAATCCCCTTGGCCTCAATCTTTGGCTTCCTTTTTCCTATTTTTCCACTATGTCTTGTTTGACAATTTAATTTATCTTATTTTATTTTATTTGTTATTATTTATTTATTCATCTATTTATTCGTTTATTGTCACTATTATTTATTTATTTATTTATTTTTATTATTATTATTTTTCGGTTTAATTTCATGTAACATTTTTATTACATCTCGTAAAATTTCAAATTCTCAAATTCGTCACTAAATTCCCGCTAATCCGGTCAGGGTGTTACATAAACATTCAAGTATAACCTTGAATTGAAGTCATAGAATTTATTTAAACATCAAAGACATGCTAGGAAAGCTCTCAATGGATCCAAGACTATACAACTCAGCAAAATCAGGCAACATTGATGTCCTCAACCAACTTCTCAATGAAAATCCAAGCCTTATTCTTAAACTAACTCCTCATTAAAACACAGTCCTCCATATCGCTGCACGGTCTGAACACAAAAACATTGTTGCTGAGATCTATGGTAGGATGAGGTCCCTCCTTTGGCATCCAAACTTAGATGGAGACACACCTCTCCATGTAGCTGCAAGGGCTGGTCACTTTTCTATACTTAGTTTTCTGATTGCTGAAATCTCATCTTTATCTTGGATAGACATTGAAAATGAAAGAAACCGCGGGATAGAGATATTGAGATGGCGAAATAGATGGAACAACACAGTTTTGCACGAGGCGGTGAGGAATCACCATGTTGCAGTGGTTGAGTTGTTGATAAAGGTTGATCCTAAGTTAGCTTGCTCCAGAAACAACACTGGTGAGTCCTCATTGTATCTGGCTGCTAGAGATGGAATGGTGGAAATTGTGAATCAGATATTGAGGTTGGCTCCATCATGTGCACATGGTGGTTCAGATGGCCAAATGGCCCTTCATGCTGCCATTGTTGGAGGGCCGTAATGGCAATTTCATATGCAATCTAGATATTTAAAAAAAAAATTGGTAGGTTAACTCTTATTGTGTTTATGCTTATGTGCTATGTATGTGTCTGTTTGAGCATATTTTATAGTCCACAAATCAGCAGCCCTCCTAATCTCTTAAATGCTATTCATGTATATATGCATTTATAAATGACTAATGTTATACAGATTTTCTCACTAGCTATAAAGTAGCATGTCTTGTTATAATAAATGTATGTGTGACTACTAGTTTTTATATATATTTAAGAGTGAGAAAATACGTTATACATACCTTTACAAATAGCCTTTCCCCAAGTTTTTACCAGTGTTTTTGGTGTTCATAAGCTTCATTCTTTGTCCACGCACATCTTAGACATCATGGAAATGCTGCTAAGAGTCGAACCACAACTTATCAGCGAATCAGATGATCGCGGTTGGACACCACTCCACTATGCTGCATCCCTGGGAGACGAGAAGACACTTGGTCAGTTACTAGAATTGGATATTACCACTGTATATATATTGGATAAACATGGCCAATCACCACTTCATGTTGCAGCCAGCAAAGGTCATACCAATGTTATCAAACAGATTATTCGATATTGCCCGGATTCTGGAGAACTGCTGGACTTAAACGGCCGGAATGCTCTTCATGTTGCTGTCCTAAATGGGAAAGTAAATGTGGTCAGGTGCATTCTGGAAACAACAGAACTAGAGGAGCTCATAAATCAAACAGATGGTGATGGAAACACACCTTTGCACTTGGCCACAATTGGAGGAAAATCTTGGATCATCCGTTACTTAATGTGGGATGATAGACTAGATCAAAGAGCCAAGAACAGAAGCGGCCAGACACTAATTGATATTGATAATTCAACTGGGGAATCATGCACGTCACTAAGGGTAATCATAAATTTCTATTTGTTAAAATTTGAATAAGCTGATCTACAATGTAACACTTTGGATCTTATATGACAATGCTACCAAGCTAGATTTTGCAGGACTATTATATACAAAGACTTGAATATATATATGCTTCATTTATCATTTTTATACCGTAGATTCAGATGTCAAAAATTTGGAGGCAACTCGACATCCCGCGTACATGGGCAGTTAGAGAGAAGATCCTACCAAGTCCAAACCAAGAAGAAGCTTCTGCCACAATACAAGCTTACAAGAAAATGGGCCACACCCTTTTAATGGTGGATACACTAATTGCCACTGTCACGTTTGCAGCCGCATTCACCATGCCGGGCGGCTTCAACAATGATATTGGTCCCAACCAAGGGTTGGCTCTTCTAGCGTCGAGCAAATATCTCAAACGGTTCATTATTTCTGACACCATAGCCCCGTTCTGCTCTATAACTGCTGCTTGTATCATATTTTGGGGAGCCATAATTGGCAGAGAATCTTATGGTTACTACTTTTTAAGTGCCACTGGGCTAACGTATATTGCACTTCAATCAACCGCTGTTGCGTTCACAAACGGTGTGTTAGCTGTTATGCACGATCATCAGTATTTCTATACCATGGGCATCGTAGTAGGGACGGTTACCCATACTAGTACCCTTTTGTTTCTCTTACATTTGGTACAGATATTTTCCATATCCGAAGTTTGCAAGTTCTTGATTTATCATCTCTGTAAGCTCAAGTCCAAATATATCAATAGATGAAAAGCAACTGTTTGAATTCACAATGAACAGTTAACCGTAAGCAACTACAGCATTTGTTGGTTTAAAAAGGATGCAAGCCCAAAAAATCCCAATCATCCTTATTGTTGTACATTCTACACCAAGTTTGGGTCAGTTTTTTTCATGTATTTTACAATGCTAATGTAATAAATAGGTATTAAAATATGTTCTACATATAAGGGTAATATATACATTATTTGGACTTAATAAAATCAGGTCGTTATTGGCTTTAAGAGTTATACGGGGTTACTTAATTAATGAGAGATAATAGGGGAAGTGTTTTCCTATTTAACTACTTTTATGAGGAGTAGGATAACAGTTTTATTTATGTAGGAATTGTTATCTCTCTACCCACATAATTTTAACCAGATTTTTTCATAACATTCTAACGTAGGAAAGAAAAAGGATTAAGTGAGAGAAATAATTTCTATAGACTTTTTTCAAGAAGGTGATTTCATTATGACTGATTCCGGTATGTTTTTTATAAAATACTTTTATTTCTGCATAAAAGATGTTTGTGTGATTTTTATGATAGTTAAAGATTCATTATTTCAATAAATTAAATTTTACATGTGGTATCAGAGCAGGTTGAAACTATCATGATTTTTTTTTTTAGTTATAGTGATTGATTTGATTAATATTTTTCATGATCAAAGTCCATCCCTATTCCCTTGTAATTATTTAGATTTGTATGAAACAATTAATCTATCAAACATCGTATCACAATAGAATCAAAACCAACAGTTTCTTTAGTTATCATATAAATCTCTCTCTCTCTCTCTCTCTCTCTCTCTCTCTCTCTCTCTGTATATATCGTGTATATATACACAATAACTAAGGACTCCTTCCTAGAAAAATGGGATTTTTGATTTGAGAAATCATAGAGAGTTCTTGATGCATATAATAGAGACAGAAAATTGTTGTTCTATCTGGGAACGTAACTGCTTTAACCGAGCAGTTTGAAAAACTATTTTTTTTTCACTGTCGAGTGTTTTAGGGAGAGACGGAATAAAAAGGAGTTACAGAAGTTTTAAATCGAGAGAGAGAGAGAGAGAGAGAGAGAGAGAGAGATCAGACATTCGGGGAGGGCAGCACAGAGCCGTTATCACTAAAGAAAGAGAAAAAAAAATTCTTGAACAGTAGGTACAAAGCTTTTATCAATCACACCAGAGAATTAATAATTGTATCTATGCATGCATGGGTTGAACTGTTATAAACTGAATTTTACATGTAATTAAGAAAATTAAAAGAAAATGCTAGTATAGGATTTTGAACTCAGAATATAGTGTTCAAAACAATGCATGCTTACCAATTGAACGTGGACAAATTTATTTTATTTTTTTTTTTTATTTTTTTTTTGCTTGGTTATTTATCAATCAATATTTATATTATGGTTAGCATGTTGTCACCAAAGTGATCTTGCTGGAAAGAGTTATAAATATTGAATTAAATTATGACTTTGTAAAATTATTATGGAATGATTATTTGATTATTATGGTTTGACCCAAATGTGCACCAACTTTCAAGTAGTTATTAAATTAATTAGAATAATTGATAGAATTATAGTGAGATTGGGATGGATGCCCAAAGGTGACAAACTAATCAAATTTTGAAGGGTTATCAATTATCCTTAAATGAGTGTAAATCACCATTAAATTTGAATATTAGTATATTTCATTAGTTAATCCAAAGATTGAACGCAATATTGCTAATGGAACTGATTTTTTCAAAGCATTAATGTTGTGATATTTTTATTGCAGTGTCAGTTCCTGTTTCGCTTCATTCGCTAGCTTCTTTTGTTCTGATCTTTAATGGAGTTAATTTCTTTGACTGGAAGAAACAGATTCAGTTTCACCTTGGTGTTTTGGATCTTGACTTAGCACTACAAATTGACAAACCGGCTGCTATTACTGAAACAAGTAGTTTATAATAGCAAGCTTTGTCTAAGTCATGGGAAAGATCGAACAGATTAAGCATTATGTTTATGTGAATGTGAATTGCGAACAATATCAAGTCAACGTTTCCTCAAATTGAAAATGCAAAGGAATATTTCAAGGCTGTGGAAGATCGGTTTAATTCAGCGAACAAGTCCCTTGGAGGGAGATTAATGGCTGAACTTACTACCATGAAATTTGATAGTAGCCGTGGAATGAATGAGCATGTCCTTGAAATGACCAATCTAGCTGCCAGACTCAAATCTCTGGGAATGAATGTTGATGAAAGTTTCCTTGTTCAGTTCATTCTAAATTCCTTGCTTGCTCAATATGGGCCATTTCAGATTCACTATAACACTATTAAGGAAAAATGGAATGTGAATGAATTGGCGAGTATGTTAATTCAAGAAGAGGCAAGACTTAAGCAACAAGGACAACATTCAGTTAATGTTATGAGTCATGGAGTTGGAAGCAAAGGAAAAACACACAAGAAGAGTTTCAAGAAAGATCTATCGAAGGTTGTGGGACCTTATCATGTCAATAGGGCTCATAAGAAGGAACATAATGGACCGAAATGCTATTTCTGTAATGGTTATGAGCATTTAAAGAAAAAAATTTCGAAATGTAGAGCTTGGTTCGAGAAGAAAGGTAAGCTATTAACTTATGTATGTTCGAATCAAATACGACATAAGTTCCTTCTAATACATGGTGGATTGACTCTAGTTCTACTATTCATGTTTCAAATTCGATGCAGGGATACCTTTCGATCTAAAACATAAAGAAAAATGAGCATTTTATAATATTGGGAGATGGAACTCAAGTACTAGTTGTTGGTGTTGGGACTTTACGTTTGTTTTTAGAGTCAGGCCACTTTTTGAACCTATTTGAAACTTTTTATGTTCCTACTATTTCTAGAAATTTAATTTCCATGTCAAGACTTGATTATGATGGTTATGCTTTACATTTTGAACATAAGGGTTTTTGTTTATTGAGAAATGACTCATTTGTTGGTTCTGGTGTTTTATCTGAAGGGTTATATAAATTTAATCTTAACAAAAATTTTGTTAAAACACTCCTCACCCTGCATCATGATGTTGGAACTAAACGTAGCAGAATTAATGAGAATTCCTCTTTCTTGTGGCATAAAAGACTGGGTCATATATCTAGAGAAATAATGGAGAGATTGGTAAAAGATGGGATTCTTTCAAATCTTGATTTTACTGTTTTCGATGTGTGTGTGGACTGCATTAAAGGAAAACAAACCAAACTTACAAAGAAAAGTGCCACAAGAAGTGAAAAACTTTTAGAGATTGTCCATACTAATATTTATAGACCTTTCGACTCACCGTCTTTTGGTGGAGAAAAGCACTATATCACTTTCATCAATGATTTTTCACTTTACGGTTATGTCTATTTGTTCATGAAAAGTCTCAAGCAATAAATGTTTTAAAGGCATATATTGCTGAAGTTGAGCGACAATTAGATAGAAAGGTGAAAATCATTCGATCAGATAGAGGTGGTGAGTATTACGGAAGGTATAATGGAATAAGATAATGTCTAGGACCATTTGCTAAATTCCTAGAAGAGCATGGTATTTGTGCACAATACACAATGCCTGATATGCCTCAACAGAATGGTGTGGCTGAAAGGCGTAATCGTACTCTTATAGAAATGGTTAGAAGTATGTTAAGTAACTCCTCAGTACCCATTTCATTGTGGATGGAGGCCCCTAAGACAGCCGTTTATTTGCTTAACCGGGTTTCTAGTAAGGCAATTCAAAAGACTCATTTTGAATTGTGGACAGGAAGGAAACCGAGTTTGAAACACTTTCATATTTGGGGTTGTCCAGTAGAGGCTAGGAATCCGTATGAAAAGAAATTGGATTCTAGAACTGTAAGCGGGTACTTTACTGGTTACCCAGAAAAGTCCAAAAAGTATAGGTTTTACTACCCTAACCATAATACGAGAATTGTTGAAACTAGAAATGACAGATTCCTTAGGAATGGTGAAATTAGTGGGAGTGATGTATCACATAATGTAGTCATCGAAGAAGTTCGAGTGCCTATCCCGATACCTGTAACTTCAACGGAAACTGTTGTTTCTCCAGTTATCGAACAATATGATAACATTGAACAACAATCTAGTGATCAGTCACTCCATAATGAGATTGTCACCAATGAACCTGTTGCAGAACAATCACAAGGAATAGCATTAGGGAGATCTCAAAGAGAAAGGATATCTGCTATTTCATATGATTATTTGGTATATTTACAAGAATCTGATTATGATTTAGGGACAAGTAAAAATCCGGTTTCATTTTCACAAGCCATTGAAAGTAGTGATTCTGAAAAATGGATCAATGCTATAAATGATGAGTTGAAATCAATAGAACAAAATGAAGTTTGGGACGTCGTTGATTTATCTGAAGGTTTTAAGACAGTTAGGTATAAGTGGGTCTTTAAGACCAAACACGACTACAATGACAATATTGAACGACATAAAGCTAGACTTGTTGCAAAAGGTTTCACTCAAAAGGGAGGTGTTGATTACAAAGAGACATTCTCTCCTGTATCGAAAAAGGACTCTCTTAGGATCATAATGGCTCTGGTCGCTCATTTCGATTTAGAGTTACACCAAATGGATGTGAAAACTGCTTTTTTGAATGAGAATTTAGATGAAGAGGTTTTTATAGATCAACCTGAAGGTTTCTTGATTAAAGGAAATGAGCATATGGTATGAAAATTAAAGAAGTCAATTTATGGACTTAAACAAGCTTCCAGACAATGGTATCTTAAGTTTAATGATACCATCACATCCTTTGGAATTAAGGAAAATACCGTTGATCGGTATATATATCTAAAGGTCAGTGGGAGCAAGTTTATTTTCTTGGTTTTGTATGTTGACGATATATTGCTTACTAGTAATGATCTTGGTTTACTGAATGAAACCGAGAGATTTCTTTCTATGAACTTTGAAATGAAAGATATGGGTGAGGTAACTTAAATGATAGGAATTGAAATATTTCGTAATAGATCACGTGGATTGTTAGGGTTGTCTCAGAATGGATATATTGATAAAGTTCTTGAAAGATTTCATATGGTTGAATGTGCGGCCACTCCTGCTCCTATTTGTAAAGGGGACAAGTTCAGTGAAAAGGATTGTCCACATAATGCATTAGAAAAGAAAAGAATGGAAATATTCCTTATGCATCTGTTTATGCCTAAACTTATATAAGATCGGACATTAGTTTTGTAGTTGGAATGCTTGGGAAATACCAAAGTAATCTCGAAATGGAGCATTAGAAAGCTGCAAAGAAGGTTTTAAGATACCTGAAAGGAACAAAACACTATATGCTCACGTATCGAAGGTCTGATCAGTTGGAGGTGGTTGGCTACTCCGACTCAGATTTTGTTGCTTGTGTTGATAATTGAAAGTCAACTTTTGGTTATTTGTTTCTATTAGCCGGATGAGCAATATCATAGAAAAGCACTAAACAAACTATTATAGCAGCATCTACTATGGAAGCTGAATTTGTGGCATGCTTTGAGGCCACAGTTCATGCTTTATGGTTACGAAATTTTATCTCGGGACTTGGAATTGTCGACAACATTGTCAAGCCGCTGAGAATGTATTGTGATAATTCTGCAGCAGTCTTTTTCTCCAAGAACGACAAATATTCTAATGGCACTAAGCACATGGAGCTCAAATATTTGGCCGTTAAGGAGGAAGTTCAGAAACAAACAGTGTTTATAAAACATATTAAGACTAAGTTCATGATTATAGACCCGTTGACTAAAGGGTTAGCACCAAAAATATTTAAGGAACATGTTGATCGCATCGGTCTTTGTTGTAATTCTTGAGATATGTTTTGTGGATCTTTATGTTTTTTGTTCTATAACATTTATAGAGATATCACTAATTGTGTTTCTGACATTTTTTTCCTGCTTACCATCAATTATGTAATTATGAAGATGGATTATTGATGATAGGAATCATCTTTAACAAAGACATTATGAGGACATTACAGTTACTTCCTATTATGGATTATAATTAAGTGATTTGTTATCATTGTAGTGCATGGAAGGGAAGATGTCACCTTATTGATATTGACCGCCAGGACTCATGTTGGTAAGTTATTTAATTATAATATTATTGTAATCTTACTAAAGTGTCAATAAGCTAATGTTATACGCATATTATGTTTACCTTGTCAATCCAAATAAGTGTCATTCATATGGGCCAAGTGAGAGAATGTTAAAATATGTCCCACATATAAGGGTAATATAGACATTATTTGGACTTAATGAAATCAGGTGGTTATTGGCTTTAAGAGTTATACACGGTTACTTAATTAGTGAGAGATAATAGGGGAAGTGTTTTCCTATCTAACTACTTTTATAGGGAATATGATAACAGTTTTATTTACGTAGGAATTGTCCTCTCTCTACCCACATAATTTTAACCAAATTTTCCCATAACTTTCTGGCGAAGAAAAGAAAAGGGGTTAAGTGAGAGAAATAATTTCTACAGACTTTCTTCAAGAAGGTGGTTTCATTATGGCCGATTCCGGTATGTTTTTTATGAAATACTTTTATTTCCGCATAAAAGATGATTGTGTGATTTTCATGATAGTTGAAGATTCATTATTTCAATAAATTAAATTTTACAATAGGAACATCATTATAATTTGAGTTGAGCCCTGTTTCCGGGTTTAGCTGACTCCAAAGAATTCACAGCTTCATCAGTCTTGATTTTGGGCCACCCACCAGGATTAGCAGTCAGTCAAGAAAATTGGTTGTGACAAATTTTTTTTTTTTATCGGTTTTCAAACTCTACATAAGTCAGAGGTTGAAGGGCCATGAGATACACACTAACAGTTTCCCACTAAGATTATAGATTATAGTCTGTTTTTCATTGAATGCAGAAATTGATCTTTTTCTATTTATCTGGCTTTACTATATAAGGACTATAACCAGATTGGAGTGGTAGTTGTTTTGATTATTTAATTACAACTCAAACTCAATAAAATTTTGTGCTATTTATCTGATATTGACTATTTGACTATATAAATTATGTTTCGCCTAAAGTTAAACATATACTTCACCCAAAAAACAATCAAAGTAAATTGAAAACCCCACAATCTATCACATGTAAATCAAATAAAATGGCTCTGGATGGTTTGGCTCTCAAAATATCCTGATCATCTAGCAAAAACACATTCACAGATGCTTTGCGGATTGAAGAAACAAAGAAATTTAATAATATTATTATAGAATTTGATTCAGCCGTACTTATTCAGTCTATTTATGTCAAGTTCCCTTATGAAATTAGAATGATTTCCAGTGAAACTGCTTCTTAGCTATATGAATGGGTTCAGTAAACAATAATGCACCTGACCCTCTTCACATGGATTTATGATCAATAACATACTCAGGCTCAATAAACAAATATTAAAAATGTGTAATTAAAGTATGTATGGCCACTATTTGGGTATACTTGATAAATTTACCAAATATGTTTTTTAAAACCTGTAACACCCCGACCTTGATTAATTAATAATTAGTTTGCTAATTATTAATTAGAACCGACATAAAGAATAATCAAGAAAGTAAATTGGGAATCTCTCGACGGTCACAATAAGACCAATAAAATAATTAAACACGTCAATAGAGGAGGATGTAATACCCGAACCTAATTACCTATTAATTAGGTGAAATGATGTCATTTTAACACTATAGAAACCCGAATTAGTGAACTATGACGGTCACAAATAAATAATAACCGACATGAGGCCTTTGACAACAAAGCTAACCAAAATACGAAACCTTCAGAAGAAACTGTTTAGTAAAAAGAACAATAGAAAAGAAATTACGAAGGAAATAGCTAAAACAGAATTCTGTGCCAGCCAAACAAGGCATAAGCCCAAATGGGAGAAAAATGCCCAAAAATGAGGCCAAGGGATTTGAACCCTTGACCAAGTGAAGGAAGCACATGTCACCCAAAAATTTAACAAGTGGGCTGCCAGCATCTTTGTGTCTAAATATACAACATAATTGTATATGAACCCAAGTCAACCAAGGCCACCTCCCAAATTGGCCAATAGCCATACATGCAAACCCCTCATCATCAGCTCACATCATCCCACCTCAGCCGTATGATTCCACCTGAATTTCTGATATGCATGCATCTATATATATAGATGTATATGTATAGGTATGCAATAATATATATATATATGAACTATACACCTTGGGACCCTCCAAAATAGGTGTGCTGCACTCAGACGTGTGAGTGAGTGATTTTCTGTATGTGTGTGTGCTCATGAAGGCTGAGTGAGAGGGTGAGTTAAAGAGAATTCTAGAAAGAGAAATCTAGAAAGAGGAACCTAGAGAAATTATGTGTGTGCATGCATGTGTGGGAGTCTTCTTGAAAGAGTACAAGAAGAAAAAGGAAGGACTAAACCCTACCTGCAAGGTGAACAAGATCTAGAAACTCAGTTGTGAGCTATGAAGGAGCAGTGGTCGACCAAGGTATAAATACCAAAAACTCAGAATTTTCCTTTTAGTTTTGCTTACTATTTCAGTCTTTTGAGCCCCATTAATTGGATGCATGTAACTGAATTGTTGAGGGTAAGAAATAGGAAAAAATTTGGACCCTAAATGACTCGAATTAGTGGACCGTACACTCAACCTCCATGGATGACCACCTTAGAGTTGGGTTTGAATCGACTAAAGTAGAACTCCACTGTTTCATTTAGGACTGAAACAAGATCCCTTAAGGATTCCAAATCCGTTGGAATCATTTCAAACGGGCAAGAGATAAGGAAGAAAATCTCATTTACAGTCGCGATTTGAGAAACGGATTCCTTGAGATTGAGCCTCAGATCTGATTCTGGGAATGTGGCTTTAAAGTCATTGGATTGAGGATCACATCAAACTAAATCCCACAAGATTTGGTAAAGAAATGGGTGTTTGCGACCTAGTTGTAGGTCTAGGCTAAACGAACTCACCATGGCTCCTAGAGTTTAATTTGACCTCTAAAACGAATGCTAAACCCTACCCTCGTGTGCCAGAAACAATTTGGGCCAAAAATAGAGAGGTTAAATGATTAAAAACCCACGAAATCAAAAGGAAAAAGGAAGCAAGAATTAGGGCAACACGGGGGAAGAATAAGGGAAGAAGATGAATAGTGGGCGGTTCGATTCGGGTCGGTTTTGGGTTCGAGTCGGGACTCGACCCGTCTCATAAACGATATAAGTAGGATAGCACCGTTTTGGGTTTAAAGGTTTTAAAATTAAAATTGAAGTCGGTCTGTTTGGTTACAGGGGTAAGAAAATAGAATTAGGAATGAGGACAACCCAAACCGTGAATAAGGAGGGTATCCTATTCCGGTTCTCTGGCTTAGCCTGAACCGGCTGGTTCACCATATATCTAGTCCAGTCTAGGGTTTAAATCAAAGACCCATGGGTTCACTGTGTTAATTACAAAGGGGTAAACCAGAACTATTCCTAATTACAGTTTGACCCCAACAAGTTCTGGAAATCCTATTCTGACCCAATCCTTGGGATTTTTATGTAAATGAGCCCCTGAAAAATAAATAAATAATAAAATAATTTATTTAATTATTTTATTAATTGGATAAAATGACTATTTAACCCTTAGACATTAAATAGGTCAAACGAAGCCCAAATTAAATAAATAAATAGTGTATTTTTACTATTTCGGGCATTCTGGACTCAACGGTAGAATCCAATTTGTGAAACCAAGTTTCAAAAAATAAAGACACATAAATAGTAAATGATTGTATTGCCCCCAATGATACCTAGGGCCAAATAAACATAAGAGATAGTCCAATTTAATTATGTCGAGCACTCTAAACTCAACGGTGAAGAGTCCGTACTCGCAAACAAAGTACCGAAAAATGTGACACGCGAAAGTGTAAAATTACCAAAATGCCCCTAATGCTATACTAAATCCAAATGAAGTCCAAATGGGACGAAATTGATACCAATAGAAGCCCAGATACTCGTGAAACTGTACACAGGATTAAATGATGAATCGGGGTTAGAATCTTACAAAATGTAAAATTTTCAAAATGCTCCTGATGCTATATGAAGTCCAAATGAAGTCCGAATGGGACGAAATTGACACTGATAGGAGCCTAAACACTCGTGAAACTATGCACATGATTAAATGATGAATCAGGGTCAGAATTTCACAAAATTTAAAATGACCAAAATGCCCCTGAGCATGGTAAGTGCAAAGTAGAGGTCGAGTAAATGCCATTCTGAGGACCACGATAAGGTCCGGGACAAGAATGGTAAAATTACCATTTTGCCCCTAAGGTTAAATAACTACTTAACTGATAACAATTTGAGTCCAAAAGACTTAGAACTTATATTTAATATATATGGACTATTTTGAGGACCACAATAGGGTCCGGGACAAGAATGGTAAAATTACCATTTTGCCCCTAAGGTTAAATAAGTACTTAACTGATAACGATTTGAGTCCAAAAGACTTAGAACTTTATATTTAAGATATGTGGACTATTCTGAGGACCACGATAGGGTCCGGGACAAGAACGATAAAATTATCATTTTGCCCCTAAGGTTAAATAAGTACTTAATTGATAACGATTGGAGTCTAAATGACTTAGACTATAATCTTGATAACTACTAAACCAAATTAAAGAATGTAATAGCCTTAGATGAAACCCAATGAAAGGGTAATAGGCTATTAGGCTATCTTAGGTAATCCGATAGACACCTAAGATGATGAAGAAGTCATGAATGGTTAAAATCTTATCTGTCTGTGATTGATGATGGTTATTTAAGATATGAATGGAGGTGCCTAACATATCTGGAGGTTATCAAATTATCTGTACAAGGAGATAAGCGAACAGTTTGTGAGTAACTTGGAACTTCTGGCTTGGTGTATAAGTTACACTGTCTAGATATTGTATCTTAATACACTGTACCGTTTTATATGCTATACTGTTTAAATGTGTATACTTAAATGCATACCCTTTTGTACTGCATTACACGTGGCATGATTTTGTTCTGTCCTGCCTAATTAGCATCTTGTCCTGTTTTGTTTTGTTCTATTCTGCTCAATACTGACCTGTTCTATTATTGATTTATTTACCTATGCTCCGATTTATATACTGGCATCCTGCACTGTTCTGTCTGTTCTAATATGTTGTTCCATTTAGCTCAGTCATGTTTTATTCTACTTAACTGTATTAAGTGGATTTATAAAACTGCTATTTTTGAAATAACTAAACCCTCCATGTGCTTTGTAAACAAGAACTGGTTTTTGAAACCCATGACAGGGAACCTGTGTTACTCACTGGGCTTATTTAAGCTCATCCTATTATCCTAATATTTTTGAGGATTTATCTCCATTGGATTAGAAGGCACTATGATGTGACATGGATAGGTCGAAGTGGCATTCCAAGTAAAGGATTTGATGGCACTAATTTGTGGAGACTTGGACTCTTGTGGATTGAATCTGGTTATTCAGATGAGTGACATGATTTGATTGATGTGATTGATATGCACTAGATATTGAGACATGGCTCATGGTAATGGTACTCTAGAGATATTAGATGTGCTCTACGTTATATGTCTGATTATAGACGTGCTCTGCGGTTAGAGTTATTAGCTATCTGATTTTAGACTTGCTCTGTGGTACATACCTTTATAGTAGTTATAAATGAGTTGCATTTCCGAGATGAAAAAAGTTTTAAATTCCACTACTCTGACCCTACAATTGGAATGCAATTTGTCGTTAAGTTCAGAAGTTTGCCTTTGGTTGGTCGCATTGTCGGTTAGCAAACCGGCAAGACGGCTAACTGGCATCACGTCCTCGACATCCGCAAAGGGTGGGGTCGGGATGTGACAAAACCTGTATAATTTGAGACAATTATCTAAATTTTGGTTTAGTTTTGTTTGAAAAATGATGTAATGACTCCCTGCATCACCATTTTCAATTAAATTCCCATTTCAAAAATTATCTTCACCATCTTCAATCATCATAACCATCTATGTTAAAAGTACTCACTACAAGAATGTGAAGTTTTAGCAACGCACGAGAGGCACGTCGCTAAAAGTGATGTAAAAATCATTTCCCACGTAAAAAAATGGGACGCGTAGTTTAGCAACGTAAAAATTTGTTATTAGCAACGTACGTGGTTGTCGCTGAAAGTTAGCGACGCACACGAGGGATCGTTAATAGTATGGAAAGTAAAACGACAAAATTTTGTGTGCATTTTGTGACGTGTAAAAAACTATTAGTGACACTCAGGTGTGCGTCGCTAATAGCTCTTCAATATTTCTCAAATGCCTACGCCCATCTCATTCGATCAGAAGTTGCTCTCTCTCTCTCTCTCTCTCTCTCTCTCTCTCTCTCTCTCTCTCTCTCTCTCTCTCTCGCTCTTTCTCTTTCAGGTGTTTCATTGACGGCATTGGCACGTTCCAGCGACGGTGATAACGACCCCGATTAATGGTAAGTCCATCTCTCTCTCTCTCTCTCCATCTCTCTCTCACTCCCCGATCTATATGATATGTCCTCTTTGTAGCGTCAAAATGGGTTTCTCTATATTTTTTCTTTTAGAGAAATATGAATATTACCATACTAGGAATTTATTAGATGACTTACAACTGTTTTATCAATCTGATTTGTGGTTATGATGATAAATCCTAGTTATAAAAAATAAAATAAACATATGATAACTGTGCGAGGGCATTGTGGGCTCACTGCTCTCATTCCAGAGTCAATTAGAATCCTTTTAGTGTTTCATGTTCCATGATTTTTTTTTTCTAAGTCCACCTTTAACTGGGTTTTGCCAATTAATTTATTTTAGCCTGAAATATATATATATATATGTGTGTGTGTGTGTGTGTATCCAG
The DNA here is from genome assembly GCA_008638375.1 of Nyssa sinensis. Lineage (NCBI taxonomy): Eukaryota > Viridiplantae > Streptophyta > Magnoliopsida > Cornales > Nyssaceae > Nyssa > Nyssa sinensis. The sequence continues at coordinate 13,713,934 of CM018047.1, forward strand.
TTGGTGGAACAGTTTCTATGCCAGGAAATTTAATGAAAGAGTGTTTCATGAATTAATAAGTCTTTTATTTTTTGGTCACAATTGTTATCCTAGTGGTGTATTTGTTAATACTGGCTTGGATGATAAAGTTATGTCCAGTTGACATTCACATAAAATTGGTAGGTGGGGGAGCTTTGCATAAGAATCAGGCATAAGGCAATCATATATCAAATTATATATTAGTGGGTTTATTCTCTCTCTCCTCTCTCTGTAGATTTCTTTTCTGGGTTTGTGTGAGATTTTGCATCAGTGGGTTTATTGCATCAGTGTGAGATTGAAGGTTTGTGAGTACATAAATGGGTTTATTGCTGCTTTTTCTCTTAGCAGTTTGTTTTACTCCTTCTGCTGTTGCTGAAGATGCTTATATTGGTGTGAGTTTGGGCACAGAAATGTCTGATGCTCCAAGCCCTACTCAAATAGTGGTCCTTCTCATGTTAGGCTCTATGATGCTGACCGAACCATGCTACTTGCACTTACTAATACTGGAATCCATGTGACTGTTTCTGTTTCCAATGACTAGCTACTAGGCATTGGCCAATCCAATATGCCACTGCAGCCAACTGGGTTGCTCGCAATGTTCTTGCCCATGTCCCTGCTACCAACATCACGGCTATAACTGTTGGATCTGAAGTCTTTACCACCCTCCCTCCTTTCTTTCCCCTTTTTCTCTTGTTCAGCTGCTTCCTCTTTTGTTTATCTTCCTACGCAGCACCCAATAGCTCTCGCTGATAAGCTTCTCGACATGCTCGGTCCGAGGTTCCACGGTCCACTCACAATTTTGAGGATCTGGAGTTTCTGTCTGTTCTATGTCATGGCTGAGCTCTGGGGGAGTGTGGTGATTTCAGTGCTGTTTTAGGGATTCGCTAATTAGATAACTACCGTGGAAGAAGCCAAAAGATTCTACCCTCTGTTTGGACTTGGAGCCAATGTGGCCCTTATTTTCTCAGGTCGTACAGTGAAGTATTTCTCTAATCTGAGAACAAAAAATTTTGGGTCCGGGAGTTGATGGTTGGGCCGTTTCCCTAAAAGCAATGATGAGCATTATGGTGCTGATGGGGCTTGCTATCTGCTTGATTTATTGGTGGGTGAATCGGTTTGTTCCTCTTCCATCCGTTAGTAAGAAGAAGAAGGCAATGCCAGCCATCGTCATCATGCCCAGTTTAGTTGAACTCGCAGTCTTCTTGGGCCTGTTTGCGGTTCTGATCCAGCATGCCAAGGGAACCCTCTCTTTCCCTTATACTAGCCTTCAGCTCAGGAGATGGATCTTGTTTATGTCCAGAACTAGCAGTATCATCTTTCCCAGCTGTGTGACTATTAGGGGATGGATCAATTTCTTTAAATGTCACATCCACACTTTCTGGGTCATCATTTAGTTTTTCATTCACTTCTGTTTTAGTTTCAGCATTAACTAAAAGTTTCAGCATCCCCTTTTTTTGTCTGGACGTCGTTCTCTCTCTTTCTTTCTCTTTCCCTTGTCTACATCTCTCTGTCTAAGGAGAAACCCCCCATTGAGGGTTTTCTACTTCTGCTCCGCCAAAGCTGAGAAGCTCCTTGAATAGAGCTCTGTTTCTCTCAAACTACAATGGGAATTTTTGGTTTTGGCCATCAAACAATCCACTGCTTCTATCATCATCGTGCCCACCGTCCCAAGCTGTTTCAGTTCTGTCATCCTCTGCCCACTGCCCCAAGCTGCGGTTTTGTTATCCGTTCATCTGTTCTCTGTTACTCTGGTTTTTGTGTTGATTTGTTTTCTCTCTGTGTTAACTGTTGGTTCTTTCTTTTCTTCCTTTTACGCCCAGCCTGCGCTGCTTGCTTTTCTTTTTTTGCTTTCTTTTTTTTGTCTTTCTTTGCCTAGCTGCTGCACCGATTCCTCTGCTTTAGCCATTCTCCCTTTTTCTTTCTGTTTCAGCCAGCCGCCTCTTCTCTATTTGCTTTCCTCTGCTGCTTCCTTTCTCTATTTAGTTTTCCCTCTTAAAACCTTGTTATAGATCTGAGACTGGGCTCTGCTCTATTTCTTTTTCCTTTGTTTGTCTTTCTCTGATTTTTGATTTCTGATTTCTTTGGTGGAATAATACTGATTTATAGATCTGATTTCTGATTACTCCCCAGCCGCTGGTTCTTTTTTGTTTTCTCCTCTGCCCCTGCGCCGCTTCTTCTCTTTTTGTTTTCTTCCCCTGCTTTAGCCGCCGCTTGTTCGTTTTAATTTTTCTGTTTCACCGTTCCCTCTGATTCTTTCTTTATTCTTCCTTTTCTCTGCTGCGTCTCTGCTGTTCCTTTTCTTTATTCTTTTTTATCCCAGCCGCCGCTCTGGTCCATGCTGTTTCTGCTCCTAGGTTCTTTATTCTTTCTGCTTCTCTAGGTCCACGTCGTTCCGCCTCAGCAAGCAACAGTTCCATCTCAATCACAGCTACAGCCGCAGCCCCACATCAAGTTCCACCGTTTCAGCAAGTCGCAACACTGGTTCTGTCTCAGCCGCAACTCTGGTTTTGTCTTAGCCGCCATGTCAGCTTGGGTTACATCTTCGTTTCAGCCACAATGCCACCAAGTACACCAGTTCACGTCCAGATTTTGTTTGCAAACTCAAGTTGGTCTACCTCTCACCTTGAGTTTGTGGGAGAGTGTTAGAAGTATATTAGGGTTACTTATATATTATTATGATACTAGGGTTAGGGTTAGCCGCCACATATATATTATTGTGTAATGTTAGTGGGATTAGGGTTCTATGGTTTATTTCCTTTATTTACACTTTCCATGTACAACCTCAGTACCCTCCTATATAAGGAGATCTCTTGGATAGTTTTACAATGAATTTTAGTCTAATACACTGTAGTCTTTTGGGTTTTTCATTTTCTCTCTTTTGTCTCTTTGATGTTATTCTACCAAATCTAACAGTATAAAGCCGTCTATTGTATTAGATTAGCATATTTCTTGGATTGCTGGAGAATGGTAGAGTCTGGGATTTATTAGGGATCTCTTTATCATAAAATGGTTAAATTTGATGTTATACTTGCATTCATGTCTTGTATTGTTTATGTTTTGGTTTTATTGTGTTTGAGAAAAATAAGAGTTCAGAAAATTCTTGCCAAAGCAATCACAGACTTGTAACAAGGCAACATCGGGATAAAATACAGGTAGAATTAGGGGTTTGCTAAGACAATTAGTGTTTTAGCCAAAAATTACTGATAGTCGGATAGCTCAACCTCCGGTACATCAGCTCACTGGTTATCTGTGTTGTAAATATTAAAAGATTTTAAGAACTTGTTTGAACACTATTTTTAAACTAAAGATAAGAACATATTATGAGTTAAGAAAAGAGAGAGAACAACTTAGCGATTGAGGAAACCTAGGCCAATCACGCATATGCGCGATGCTCGAATTCAAAGATTTGCATCCCTCGATTAAATGGTTTTAAGACAAGGTAGTCCGAATTCCACTGAACTTTTCATGGTCTCGTATGCTTGAGAGTCGCCTCATTACTTTACATAACTTTACATAACCCAATAAAATATGTACTAATATATATAAAAAAAAAAAAATTCATTTCTCAACCGATATGAGATACAAGTATTATAAGATACTCACATATCCTAGCAGCCTGCAGTTGACGTGGAATGCCTACGATTGCTATACCTTGAGACAATAGAATAACTAAAATAAGGAACAAACTTGCATGAATTTTACTGTCAAGACCCCAGGCAGTTGCCTTCAGGGACATTCCATAATTATTGCTACGAGATGATATTTTGAGGCCGGCCTCATAAACTCCATGCTTTATTTGTGAAATTATTTAAAACTAATCATTCCATTAATGTTACTAACAATGATGCCTTTGCAGTTATTTTCTCACAACAGTCATAGACAAAGGGATCTTTTTTTTGGTTGTTGGTTTCTGAATCAAATTATCTCGGGATCAGTCACTAGTGAATAATCTAATTTTAACTAAATTCCATTCAAAATAAGAGAGACAAACACTTTAAAAAATTTAAGCTATATAAAATTTTTTCAAAAAGATAATAAAAGTTCTATTAAGGGTCAAAATGAAATTAAAATGAGGAAAAAATATATAAAAAAATTTAGACTTTGGGAGGGTAAAAATATAAACTAAAAGGTTATATTTAATTTTTTCTGAAAAAATATAATAATAATAAAAAAAAAAAACTTGAAAACAAAAGCGCAATTGCCCGCCTGTTCATTTGCTTCCATGTCATTTTGGTAGAAATAAACAACTTTCATTTCTCTTATAAGTATGTGATCTCTAAATATTAAAAATATTGTAATATTTGCTTTTACATTGTGAGAATAGTTTCACAGTTGAAATTATCTAATTTTTTTTAAATAGAAACACTCCAAACTAAAAAATCTCAAGGGTGCTCCAAAGTCCAAACATTGTACCAACTACCAAATAAGTGCAGCTCCCGTGGATTGAGTCAATTGAGCTGTTATAATTATTTTTTAATAACTCAATTTCAAAACAGTATTCGAATGATCTGTTATTAATTATTTATGTTCTTAAAATTTGACTTAGCCGAATGTTCTTTCAAATATTATTTTTGTTCTAATAACTTTTATCCATCTTAACAGTTTAGATTATTTGAATTGTATAGTTTAGATTTGACTAATTTTTTTTTTCTCAATACTCAAATTGCAATGTCAATTAGAAAGAAAAATGATAATTTTATCAAAATATACCATTTCACTATTAAAATAGAAATGTCAAAAAAATAATTTTTGATAATATAACTTTACTAAAATTTAACTTTTAACTGTGATATCTAAGATAATTTTTACGATTAGAATTGTATATGATAGTTGAAGTTAAATTTTAGTTATGAAATGACTCTATTACAAATATCTCCGTCCTAAAATCACGTGTTGCACCTGTCAAAATGTCCCTTCTACCTGTTTCCTTAAATACACACTAAATAGAAAAAAACAAAGGTGAGAGAGAAAAAGAGTCCAAAGAGAGAATTCTGGAGAGAGCTTACTTTGAAAGAGTCTCTGTTCAAAGTCTACAGCCGTCAGTAGCTCTTGGTTCAGCAGTTTATTCAAGTCATTTGTTGTCTCTGTCAGTGTTACTGTTTTGACCATCTTATCGTTTGAGCAAATATTGGACACTTTCAAAATACCGTGTCGCCAAAGGTAAGATTAATGTTGACATGCATGTGTAGGATTATATTTATTTTGTGTACTTGTAAATACTAATTTTATCGTTAAAAATATTAATTTTAAGATACTTAAGGCTTCATTTGGATAATGATTTAACTATAATTTTTTTAAAATTTTTTGAAATATATTTCAAAATTTTATAATTAATTTTTTAAAAATTATAAAAATGTATTTAAATATGATAATCTAAATTTTAAAAAATTAAAATAATCCTGTTTTAAAATATGTATCTCATATTTTAAAATAAAAAAACTATTTTTAAAAATATAAGCAAACATAAACTTAATTTTTTTTTTTTTTTTTTTGATAATATTACACTTCTTGAATATCTATCTCAAATTTTAGATTTTAAATGATAGTGGAACCCGAACTGACTGATAAGTGATAATGGTAATACAGACGTGTATGATGATTTTTCTTCTGAGGTGGGACTCACCTTTGACTTCCCAACTTCTTATTTTTCTTTTTCTTTATTCTTTATTTCACAGCAACTTACCAATTCACGGCTTATACCCAAATAAACATTCAAGTATAACCTTGAATTGAAGCCATAGGATTTATTTAAATGTCAAAGACATGCTAGGAAAGCTCTCAATGGATCCAAGACTATACAACTCAGCAAAATCAGGCAACATTGATGTCCTCAACCAACTTCTCAATGAAAATCCAAGCCTATTCTTAAACTAACTCCTCATGAAAACACAGTCCTCCATATCGCTGCACGATCTGGACACAAAAACATTGTTGCTGAGATCTATGGTAGGATGAGGTCCCTCCTCAGGCATCCAAACTTAGATGGAGACACACCTCTACATGTAGCTGCAAGGGCTGGTCACTTTTCTATACTTAGTTTTTTGATCGCTGAAATCTCATCTTTATCTTGGATAGACATTGAAAATGAAAGAAACCGCGGGATAGAAATATTGAGATGGCGAAATAGAAGGAACAACACAGTTCTGCACGAGGCGGTGAGGAATCACCATGTTGCAGTGGTTGAGTTGTTGATAAAGGTTGATCCTGAGTTAGCTTGCTCCAGAAACAACGCTGGTGAGTCCCCATTGTACCTGGCTGCTAGAGATGGAATGGTGGAAATTGTGAATCAGATATTGAATCAGATATTGAGGTTGGCTCCATCATGTGCACATGGTGGTTCAGATGGCCAAACGGCCCTTCATGCTGCCATTGTTGGAGGCCGTAATGGTAATTTCATACGCAATCTAGATGTTTTTAATAAAAAAAAATTGGTAGGTTAACTCTTATTGTGTTTATGCTTATGTGCTATGTATGTGTCTGTTTGAGCATATTTTATAGTCCACAAATCAGCAGCCCTCGTAATCTCTTAAATGTTATTCGTGCATATATGTATTTATAAATGACTAATGTTATACAGGTTTTCTCACTAGCTATAAAGTAGCATGTCTTGTTATAATAAAAGCACGTGTGACTACTAGTTTTTATATACATTTAAGAGTGAGAAAATCCGTTATACATACCTTTACAAATAGCCTTTCCCCAAGTTTTTACCTGTGTTTTTGGTGTTCATAAGCTTCATTCTTTTTCCACGCACATCTTAGATATCATGGAAATGCTGCTAAGAGTCGAACCACAACTTATCAGCGAATCAGATGATCACGGTTGGACACCACTCCACTGTGCAGCATCCCTGGGAGACGAGAAGACAGTTGGTCAGTTACTAGAATTGGATATTACCACTGTATATATATTGGATAAACATGGCCAATCACCACTTCATGTTGCAGCCAGCAAAGGTCATACCAATGTTATCAAACAGATTATTCGATCTTGCCCGGATTCTGGAGAACTGCTGGACTTAAACGGCCGGAATGCTCTTCATGTTGCTGTCCTAAATGGGAAAGTAAATGTGGTCAGGTGCATTCTGGAAACAACAGAACTAGAAGGAGCTCATAAATCAAACAGATGGTGATGGAAACACACCTTTGCACTTGGCCACAATTGGAGGAAAATCTTGGATCATCCGTTACTTAATGTGGGATGATAGAATAGATCAAAGAGCCAAGAACAGAAGCGGCCAGACACCAATTGATATTGATAATTCAATTGGGGAATCATGCACGTCTCCAAGGGTAATCATAAATTTCTGTTTGTTAAAATTTGAATAAGCTGATCTACAATGTATCACTTTGGATCTTATAGGACAATGCTACCATGCTAGATTTTGCAGGACTAGATTTTGCAGGACTATTATATACAAAGACTTAAATATATATATATGCTTCATTTATCATTTTTATACCGTAGATTCAGATATCAAAAATTTGGAGGCAACTCAGCATCCCGCGTACATGGACAGTTAGAGAGAAGATCCTACCAAGTCCAAACCAAGAAGAAGCTTCTGCCACAATACAAGCTTACAAGAAAATGGGTCACACCCTTTTAATGGTGGATACACTAATTGCCACTGTCACATTTGCAGCCGCATTCACCATGCCGGGCGGCTACAACAATGATATTGGCCCCAACCAAGGGTTGGCTCTTCTAGCGTCGAGCAAATATCTCAAATGGTTCATTATTTCTGACACCATAGCCATGGTCTGCTCTATAACTGCAGCTTGTATCATATTTTGGGGAGCCATAATTGGCAGAGAATCTTATGGTTACTACTTTTTAAGTGCCACTGGGCTAACGTATATTGCACTTCAATCAACCGCTCTTGCGTTCACAAACGGTGTGTTAGCTGTTATGCCTAGTCATCAGTATTCCCAGACCATGTATTTCATAACAGGGACGGGTTTCCATACTAGTACCCTTTTGTTTCTCTTACAGTTGGTACAGATATTTTCCATATCCGAAGTTTGCAAGTTCTTGATTTATCTTCTCTGTAAGCTCAAGTCCAAAGTTATCAATAGATGAAAAGCAACTGCTTGAATTCACAATGAACAGTTAACCGTAAACAACTACAGCATTTGTTGGTTTAAAAGGGATGCAAGCCCAAAAAATCCCAATCATCCTTATTGTTGTACATTCTACACCAAGTTTGGGTCAGTTTTTTCCATGTATTTTACAATGCTAATGTAATAAATAGGAACATCATTATACTTTGAGTTGAGCCCTGCTTCCGGGTTTAGCTGACTCCAAAGAATTCACAGCTTCATCTGTCTTGATTTTGGGCCACCCCGCCAGGATTAGCAGTCAGTCAAGAAAATTGGTAGCTATATAAAAAAAAAAAAAATGCAGTGCTGATATTTCACCCTTTTTCTCTACATTTTTCTTACACTTCCTTCAATGGAGAGTTCAACTCGGACACCACGTTGCGTTCGTGTTAGGTAGAACTATGACTTTGACGAAATGACCCATTATAAATAATGGACTCCGAATTTTCTTGTGCCTTATAATGTTTTGTTAATACAGCATACTATAAAGAATGGATTATTTTAGGGGGAAAATGAATTTAAACAATCAAAATTAACCTTCAAAAGTGGGACTGTACTTCCTGGCTTCCCAAATTCTTATTTTTCTTTATTATTATAGTTCATTGATCTTGGGGGCGACATTAGTGATTAGTTAACCATCCTGGGTCAATGCATTCACATTTGATACCCACATAATCAACTCAGTAAAAGCTTGAATCAAAGAAATCCAACTAGAATTTATTCAAATGTCAAATATTTGCTAGGAGAGCTCCATGGATCCTAGACTATACAACTATGCAAAATCAGGCAACATTTATGTCCACAACCAACTTCTCAATGAAAATCCAAGCCTAATTCTTAAACTAACTCCCCATGAAAACACAGTCCTCTATATCGCTGCACGGTTTGGACACAAAAACATTATTGCTGAGATCTATGCTAGGATGAGATCCCTCCTCAGGCAGCCAAACTTAGATGGAGACACACCTCTACATATAGCTGCAAGGGCTTGTCACTTTTCTATAGTTAATTTTCTCATCACTGAAATCTTGTCTTTATCTTGGATAGACATTGAAGATGAAAGAAACCGTGGGATAGAGATATTGAGATCGTGAAATAGATGGAACAACACAGTTTTGCACGAGGCAGTGAGGAATCACCATGTTGCAGTGGTTGAGTTGTTGATAAAGGCTGATCCTGAGTTAGCCTGCTCCAGCAACAACGCCTGTGAGTTCCCGTTGAATCTGGCTGCTAGAGATGGAATGGTGGAAATTGTGAATCAGATATTGATATTGGCTCCCTCATGGGCACATGGTGGTTCTGGAAACAACAGAGCTAGAGGAGCTCATAAATCAAACAGATGCTGATGGAAACACACCTTTGCACTTGGCCACAGTTGGAGGAAAATCCAGGATGATCCGTTACTTAATGTGGGATGACAGAGTAGATCAAAGAGCCAAGAATAAAAGCGGCCAGACGCCAATTGATATTGTTAAGCTAATTGGGGAACCAAACACATCTCCACAGGTAATCATAAACCTTCTGTTTGTTCATAATTTGAATTAACTGATAAAAAATGTATCACTTTGGATCTTATAGGACAATGCAATTGCAGGACTACAATATACAAAGATTTAAATGTGTTTCATTTATCATTCTTGTATTGTAGATTCAGATATAAAAAATCTGCAAGCAACTCAGGCATCCCGCGTTCATGGATCATTAGAGAAAAGATCCTACCAACTGCAAACCAAGAAGAAGCCTCTGCCACAATACAGACTTACAAGCAAATGGGCCCATCCTTTTAATGGTGGATACACTAATTGCCAGAGTCACATTTGCAGCCGCATTCGTCATGCCTGGTGGCTTCAACAATGATGTTGGCCCAACCAAGGGTTGGCTCTTCTAGTGTCAAGCAAATATATATCTTAAATGGTTCATTGTTTCTGACACCATAGCCATGGTCAGCTCTATAACTGCAGCTTGTATCATATTTTGGGGAGCCATTATTGGTAAAGAATCTTATGTTTACTACTTTGTAAGTGCCACTGCCCTAACATATATTGCAGTGCAATCAACCGCTGTTGCATTTACAACAGGCCTGATAGCTGTTATGCCCAATCAGCAGTATGTCCGTACCGTGTTCCAGAAAGTAGCGTCTCAAGTGCATTTATTATATATTACAAGTAAGAAAATTTATTATAAAAATCCATTATGTATGCATCGATTCTAAGCAATGATGGCAACAGATTGAGTAATATATTTATTGATTTTCCAATAAAATCCATCTAGTGGATAATCCTTTGATTTCCTCTGCAAAACCATAAATTCTTTCTTTCTTTCCTTCAGTGTTACATGTATATCTATATCAGAATGAATTAGCAACAAGTATTGCTTGCCTGCACCGTGCCTTAGCTTGTTCAAGCCTCTCACTCAGTGTCTCTTCTTTCACTGCACCTTTTACCATAGCCAAGTCCATCTCCATTAGCTTTAAAACTCTAAACAGCTCAGTGATCAATCTATCCTCTACTTTTCCTTCCTCTCTCAGCACTTCTGCTTCTTCTCTTGCTCTCTCTACCACAATCTCTCCGGCTTTAGCCAGCAGCGCCGTCGAACCAAACTCTCTCCCCATTAGTCCCTCCAGCTTCTCCAAGAAATCCATAATCACATACCCATTTGGCTTCTCCAGCGGAATTTCTTTAGTTCTCTTCCACCCAATTTCCAAGTTGGGCGGCTCGGGTTTTACAAGTCCAGTCCGTGACTTTCTGTCTCGTACTATTTCAGATTTTCTTCGCTTCTCGATCGGAAAACTATCTGGTCTGATGGCGGTTTCGGAGGCCGGAGCAGGGATTGGGAAGTCAGGTTCAGGGGCTGAGTTTGAAGTGCATTTGATGGTGAAATGTTTTTGGGATGAGAAGTTATGAAGAGGTAATAAGTGTGATGGTTTTGCAGATGCTTGGTCTGGGTAGGGATGAATTAGACGAAGAAGAGGGTGTGGATGAGAGAGGAGTTGAGGGACAATGGAAGCCATGCTAGCTCGGAATCGAACTTGAGTAAAAGAAGATAAGGTTTGTTTCTTCTTGTTGATGGTTTTAGATTAAAAAAATGGGGAAAAGTCCTGCAAAATATCTAGGATGGAACTTTTGCCATTTGCCCCGGCTGTATAAGACGGTTCGATACAGTAATTACTTGAATACAAATTATTATTGCCAACTAAATTGGAGACAAATATAATAGGAGATATACTCTTTTTATATAACGTGATATATATATATATATATGGGTATCACATGTGGTCCGTGATGGCAAAATATGTCATTAGTTGAATCTATGTCCCTGATGATGAAAGAAGTTAGAGAAAAAAATAAATTAAATAAGATGAAAATAAAAGAGATATTAAAATTTAACACAGATTTAAAATAAAAATGAATTAAGATACCTTGATATGTCTATTTATATTTTTAAATTATGTAAGATTTTTTCAAAATTTGTATATTATTTTAAATTTTATAACATATATAGATTTAAATATATATATATATACATATATATAATTATATATATTTTTGTATTTAAAATAATATTAGTTGATTAATTTGTATTTATATATATAAATATATATATATATATCAAAATAGAGACAAAATTTGCATATTCTTATCGATTTTATTAAAGTTGATTGTCTTATCAAACGAATTTTTAAAACTACACAATGCATCAAAACTTTATTAATTTTAAAATTCTAAGAAGTGATCACATTTAATCAAGTCATTAGTAGGATTATTTTCTTTCATCACAATCCTGTGATTAGCAAATCTTTCGTGAATGTAATGCAGAAATTGAAATTGTAAAGTTTAAAAATAAAGGAAGAACGAGTATAATTACTTTAACTTTGTGAAAAAATAAATGTTTTCATCATTTGACTTTGAATTTATAAAATAATATTATAGTAAATTTGAGCACATATAAAATAATGTATTTTAATTATTAAATAATTAAAAATAAAATAAATAATTAACTCCTAAAATATTTAATAAATAAAATATCATGTCATGTGAAGTCGAGCTTGTGAGTCACGTGTACATTTCTTTTTTGTGTTTTTTTTTAATCTTGATTTGTTTCAAAACTACTCTACCGCGGATTTTTACCGTTTTAACTGTTGAGTACAGAAAAATGGAGTAAAAACAGGTTGACGAGGCATTGAGACGGACAACACGTGCGGGGAGGTTTTCTTCAACTGCGAGCAGCCTAATTAAGGCCAATTGTTTGGAGAGAGATGTAAACGGAGTCTCTTCTATTTCCTCTTTCATTATCCCATTTCAATCGATCCTCCTCTTGCCTTTCTCTCTCTCTATATCTCCGCATAGTAGGTCGATTCCGGTCTGCCGTCGAACAAAAAACACTCTTCTGGCAATTGTACAATGGATTTCCGTCCAAAACCCTTACTGATTAATTTGATTGTAAATCTTTAGATTTTCTAATTCAAAAAATTCTTTTTTTTTTGGGTGCAATATTTTTGGAAATTCGTTTGATTTTTAATTCCACGAAAAAGCTGTAATCTTCTTATTTTGGTTTGTTTATATACAGAAAAGTTTTAAAATTTGTTGATTTGATTTGTTTTTTGGAAGTAGTTTGTACTTGATTTTGGTGCTTTAAAAATTGAAGATAGAACACCAGTACACGACCGTGAAATCAACGTTTTTGTTTTGATTCGGAGGCAGTTCTTGTGTTTTGGGGGTGCGATGGAGACACCTTTTTGTTGATATTGTGAATTTTAGGGCTGTTTCTTTTGTTGTGTGAGAGGCGTTTAAAGAAACAGCTTGAGGTTATGATCAGTGTACAGAGTTTGGAGAATCAGAGCCTTTTCATTTCTGTGTTCTCTTTTTACTGGGGGTCTTTGGGTTCTGGTGATGAGGAATGATGGCAAGAAGCCGCAGGGAGTTATGCCGCAGCCAGGGCGGGCCAACGGGTTTATTCCGACTTTCCGTGCTTTATCTAGTTACTTGAGGATTGTGTCTTCTGGTGCTTCGACTGTTGCTTCAACGGTTCGGTCAGTAGCATCGGCCGCTACTGCGATTGTGGACAGGGATAATGATGTCAGCCAGGGTCAGGTGTGCCTTAAATAGATTTGTTCTTGTTGTTGTTGTGATTGTGATATGTGCCAATAAGTTTCTGCGTGGGAGTATTTGAAATTATGCATGTTAAGAATTGCATTACTTCTAAAGTAGAACTATTAAATTATGGTCAAATTTTGTGGATGATACCTGATACAGTTTGGAATTGATGTAATATTATGAAGTCAAGTGTCCTCTTTGTATTGCAATACATGCAAGTTTGGTGATATAACTTAATACGGAAATGATAGTATTGGATAATGTTTTACTTATCAAAAGAAAGTATTTGATAATGTTGTCTTGCATGTGAGTTTTTTTTTTTGGCCACAATCTTTATTCAGCCCATTTATTGTTAAGAACATTAGCTTTCACCTGTTTTTTTTTTTATCGTTCAATAGAGTATTTAAAGACTTGCCTATTGGATTTGTGAGAGGACTTCAATGGGTTTTAATTTAATTTTGGACAATTTTTGGGTTACATGCCGTTTTGTTGAGTGTTAATTGAGGAATCTGCTTTGTTAGAATTGTAAGAGGACTTTCCTCATGTCTGTTCTGGCGATTGGACAAACTTCAATTTATATACGATCCAGTTAACTTGTTGAGGATTAATTCATTATATTACAAGATGGGACTTTTTTTTTTTTTAGGATTGGTAAGAGTACAAGGGGACTTAACACGTGTTTGTTTGGATAATCAGACAAATTTTGGTTTAGTTATTGAGGATCCACTTATCAGTTCTGCTAAACAAACAACTTTAGTACTTAACACACACCCACCCCACCCCGGGAAAAAAAAAAAAAGAACTTGAAGCCTAAAACGTAGTTTTCTATGGGTTTTATAGAAAGTGGGTGGTTAACGCTGCTCTAATTTTTGTCAAGGTTGTTGGATTTTAGATTGCCGACCATTCTCATTTTAAGTGCCATTTCAACTCATTATTACTAACAATCATTTACGTTGAATTCCAACTATTTGAAGGTCAGATTGTGGATTTTATCTGCAAGCAATATCTAAATTAGATTGCTAATTTATAGTTGCTTTCCAGACACTTCCCATCCATTTCATCTTTTGTCATCACTTCCTATTAAAATCTCAAATAGGCTATATTATTTGTGCATGGTGGTTATCAGAAACACGTGTAAGAAACAGATAGATCTTGACTTGGGAAAGAAGACGTGAACTTCGGTGTAATCACATATAAAAAAAGAGTGCTACACCATATTATAAATCAACATATGAATTATGAATTGATAGTCACCATAAATCACAACATTTGAGCATAAGGACTGGAATGTACGAATGTGATGATAGGTTTTGGACATTTTTTTATTTGATTTGAAGTTTTAGAAGGGGTGAGTTTTCGAACCCTTAAAACCCCACCTCTCCCCAAACCTTGCAGAATGTGGGTTTCCATCCCAATCTTCTTGTATGAAAATTATTGATAGACTTCGCTAGCAGCCTGGTGGCACCATTTATTTGTAAATGACATGTGGAACAGTTGTGAGTTTGATGGTCACTAATTGAGGAAGATTCAATCAAAATAGTGGTGGGTTTTTGGACTTTAGATCAAATGAAAAAATCACATACACATGGCATGATAACACACTTGTTAAGAATGAATCAATCTTCATACATTCTTGTACACACATGAAAAGGTGGTTCAAATATGGTGCTCCAAGGTTTTGTAGCCACTATAGTTTTCAAAGGGGTTGTTAATGGTTAGGAAATAAAAAAGAAATGGTTTTTAGAGGATATGGATCAGAACATGTTATTTTTATCAAAAGAATAATGCTGAAGACGTGATTGCCTTAGACTCCTTTTGGATTGATGAACTTGAGACAAATGGTTTTGATGATTTAGGGAATGTAGCCTAAATTTATATTTGATCGCTTAAACTTAGATTTCAGTTAAATGCGTGGATGGATATGAGTCTTATATATATGGATTTGATAAACAAGATTGAATGGAGTTATTCCAAATCCATGCCAAGAAGGATTCTAATTGTACATGGATCCTAATAAGATATTATCTCCACTACTCCTCCATCCCATTTTCCTCATAGGATCCATCAATCCAACTTTATAGCCCATGCTCCTTTATATTTTGTGATTTGAACCCTATATCTCTTCATTTCAAATCCATCCATTGACATGGAGCCTAAGACTTTACCATTTGTCACATCATCCTTTGTCTTCTTATGTAGGATCAGTCAATTAGATCAATATCCATGTTAAAATGCATCTTCTCTTTAGTCACCCATCTATTTTTATTGTTAAAACCATTTCACTTTTTGGGCCAGGTATCAATTTTTATTGTTAAGATTCTCAACTTTTTGAGATGAGTTATTTTTTTGGCAACGGGGTTGCCAATTGTGTGTTGTAAGAGAGAGATTAGAATTACTTTCTATGTGGTGGTGTCTTATCTCTAGGATTTGGTGTACGCCAGCTCCCCTCCCCCCTTTTCCTCCTTTCAAATTTAGATAACTTCCTTGTGTCTAGAGGATCAAAGTTTTGACCAAAGAATTGGTATATGTAATACCATACACGTGGCCCCCCAAAACAGATTTGTTTAGTCATGGACTCATGTGTATTATATAATATAATGTATGATATATTAAGTGGACCTGTTAAAAAGTAAAAGAGCAGCAAGAATCATTCTCAAAATCTATTTTTAAATATTTTACTAATATTGAGGGATGTGTACAATAGTTTTAAATGCTTCCTCTTATTGTATTATGTGGGCCCCACAGCTAAAAAAATTAGTTTTACATTGTAAAGATAATAAACCTTAAATGCCTGTCTCCACCCCTTTCTTTCACAGGGTCAACCCCCCCCCTCCCCCTCCCCCTCCAAAAAAAAACAACCACAAAAAAAAAAAAATCTGTGCAGCCACCATACTTTATTTTATCGAAAATCTTAAAAAGAACAAAGTCTTCATATGTTCCTTTTTCTTTTCTCCACCTACTGAAAAAGCTTGAAATCATCAAATATTTTGAGGATTCAAAAGGAGGTAATTTTCTTCTTTTACAATATTTTGTTTATCTTTATATATTTGTTAATCTTTAGATTCTAAAGATTTGATCAAATATTATGTTCCTACCATGAATTAAATATAGCACTCTTGATGCCCAAATCTCTTGTAACATCTTATGTGGGATTGAGATGAGGATGGCGAGATTAAGGAATGGACCGAGGTCAAGACTAGCAGTTGTCCTGGTAGTTACTTGTTAGAGAACTGCAGATGATCTGGTCATCTGTAGAGATGAGAAATGTTAATGTGATTTGAGTTGGCACAAGTTGACATTCTGGACAGGGGAGACTCGGGAGAGGAATGTTAGAGAGGACATTAATAGTATTTGTGAGATTTTGTTCTATATCCAATTCTTTAGTGGGAGATTCGGTTTTTAATTGACTGGAATCAGAGAGGTGTGTTACTGAATCGAATTATTTGGGGTGCCCCATTAGAAATCACAGTGGACAATTTTGCTGAACCAAAGTAGTTGGGGTCTGGCACGTTTGATGCCTATATGTATGAATTTTTAGAAACGAAGGATAAATGTTTACATTTTTCTCAATTATTGATGAAATATAAATAGCACTATTGGAATAATTTGCAGCCTAGCAGTTCTGTTTTGGGCTCTATCGAAGTTGAAAATTTATGTTTGGTTGGACTTGTAACATAAAACTGAATGTTGGGACTGATCATTTCAAGTGATTGCTAACAAACTTTATGGCATTGTTGAAATTCACTGATGTGTTCACTTTTCCCCCTCTTGTTTTATTTTTATTTTTTGTGACTACAATTTAGATTAAGGGGATCTGTTCGCTGTGCGCCACCCCCTTTTTTTTTCATGTCTTCCATTGGGAGTTCTGGTACTCTCTTTTTCTTTCTTTTTGTAAGAAAAGTTTTGGTACTTGTGGAAACACTAAACATGAGGCTTTATGAATCTGACCCTCCCCAAACTCCAACGGGAGCCTTGTGCATTGGGCTAGCCCTTTAGAGTTTTTGTACTTCTGCTTTATTGCTTTTTTTCTTTGGAAATCATCTATTTTAGATCTAGAATTGGAGATGACTCATT
Source organism: Nyssa sinensis (assembly GCA_008638375.1). Taxonomy (NCBI): domain Eukaryota; kingdom Viridiplantae; phylum Streptophyta; class Magnoliopsida; order Cornales; family Nyssaceae; genus Nyssa; species Nyssa sinensis. The sequence goes on from CM018047.1 coordinate 13,731,218, forward strand.
CATACTTCAGGTGCAATGGGCTGGGTTTGACAAGTTAGAAGGTGAGGGAGACATCATCCGGCAAGTTCTCTTGCTGGGGTATCGATATGGTTTCCAAGTTTGGGACGTTGAAGAAGCAGATAATGTGCGTGACCTAGTTTCCAGACATGACGGTCCTGTTTCATTTATGCAAATGCTACCAAAACCAATAGCATCAAAGAGATATGGAGACAAGTTTGCTGACAGTCGGCCGTTGCTGGTAATTTGTACAGATGGATCCTTTTCTGGATGTGGTAACATTCAGGATGGGTTAGCCACTCCTTGTAATTGGAGTAGCCAGAATTCACATGATTCGGTGAATGGTGGTTTTTTGCCTACTGTAGTTTGCTTTTATTCCTTGAGATCTCAATCTTATGTACGTCAGCTAAAGCTCAGATCAGTTGTTTATTCAGTAAGGTGCAGCTCTCGAGTCGTTGCTGTTTTACTGGCAGCTCAGGTATGTTTGCTCATATACTTTTGAAGTGGCCATATCCTTCATCTTATTGGAGCATGAAAATGAGGTTAAATGAAATACAGATACACTGTTTTGATGCTGCAACTTTAGAGAGGGAGTATACTATTCTTACAAATCCTATAGTCACTGGCTCTCCTGGACCTGGTGGTATAGGCTATGGACCTCTTGCAGTGGGTCCCCGGTGGCTGGCTTATAGTGGAAGCTCAGTCGCAGTCTCGAACTCTGGGCGTGTCAGTCCACAACATTTCACCCCTTCTCCGAGTTTCGCTGGCTCTGCTTCAAATGGGAGCCTTGTTGCACACTATGCAAAGGAATCGAGCAAACAACTTGCTGCTGGGATTGTGACCCTAGGGGACGTGGGATATAAGAAGCTGACCAGGTACTGCTCTGAGCTCTTACCTGATGGCAACAATTCTCTGCAGTCAGGGAGTCCTGGCTGGAAAGTCAATGGTCATTTGCCAGATGCAGACAATGTTGGAATGGTAATATCATTCAAGTATGTTTTCACTTTGGATTCACAATTGTTGTTATTGTGTGTGTGTTTTCCATGCAAGTTCAGTTAAATTGCATGTCTGTGTCATGAAGTAGTTTCTCCTTGATTTTTCTATACACTCTGTTATGAGTTACAGAAAATTTGAGTGTCTGGCCAACTTTGATTTGTCTCTTCCATCATTTGAATCAAATCTTAGTGGGAAATATTTTCTATTGTTGACTGCAGCACGTGGCACTTTGCATTACATTTTATATCTTTCCTTTTCTTTTTTACAATTATTATCTTTATTGTATCGTTTGATCTATCAGGTCATTGTGAGAGATATTGTCAGTAAATCTGTCATTGCCCAGTTTAGAGCACATAAGAGTCCTATTTCATCATTATGCTTTGATCCCAGTGGGACAATTTTGGTGACAGCTTCGGATCAGGGTCATAATATAAATGTTTTTCGAATAATGCCTCCAATATCTGGAAGTTCCTGTGGATCTGATTCTGGTGCATCTTATGTACATCTCTATAGGCTGCAACGTGGTTTTACAAATGCTGTAAGAGTTTTGTAGTCTTCTCATCTTTGTACTCGAATTTTATATTGTCAGCAAGTAGAAATTCTCTGATTTTATTTTTTGTTTTGGTAATATCCTTTCAGGTTATACAGGACATCAGTTTCAGTGATGACAGCCACTGGATTATGATTAGTTCCTCAAGAGGGACTAGCCATCTGTTTGCTATATCTCCTTCAGGGGGATTAGTTAGTTTTCGTTCTGCTGATGCTTGTTTTAATTCTAAAAGTAGCAGATCTTTTGTTATGACCAAGCCTGCAGTTCGTTGGCCACCAAATTCAGGTTTACAGATGCTTAATCAACAGAGCCTTTGTGCATCTGGTCCTCCAATTACCCTTTCTGTTGTTAGCAGAATTAGGAGTGGAAATAATGGTTGGAGAAGCACTGTAACTGGAGCTGCAGAAGCTGCAACAGGCAGGATGAATTCTTTTTCTGGGGCGATTGCTTCAACTTTCCACAACTGCAACGGTAATAATTTCTATGTGGATACCAGCGCTTTGAAGGCAAAGTATTACCTACTGGTTTTCTCTCGTTCTGGTTGTATGATACAACATGTGCTGCGGATACCATCTGGGCTAGAGTCTGCGACAGCTGGGTCTGGATTATGTGCTGCATATGAGTCAGCTCCGGGGTGTGATGCAAGATTAGTAGTTGAGGCAACCCAGAAGTGGAATGTTTGTCAGAAACAGAATCATAGAGCACGAGAAGATAATATTGATATATATGGAGAAAATGGGAATTCAGATAGCAGTAAAATATTTCCTGAAGGAATAAAAAAGGAAAACGGTGTCTATCCGGAGGCTAGGGATACATTTGCAAAAGCAAAGATCAATCCTGAGGAAAGACGTCATATGTATATTTCTGAAGCTGAATTGCAGATGCATCAGGCCCGGATCCCATTGTGGGAAAAATCAGAGGTATTCTTTTTCATTGTGCAGGAAGCTTGAAATGGTGTTTTGTTTGTGCTACATATGCACTTCCATTGGTGCGGTGAGTGACATGACCTTTGTTCTCGTGTTATTGCTTGACAGATATACTTTCAGTCAATGATGATTGTTGGTGTCAAACTAGATGAGGAAGATGCTTCAACAGGGGAAATTGAGATTGAAAGGCTTTCAACTCGCATGATTGAAGCAAGGTCAAAGAATTTAGTTCCAGTCTTTGACTATCTTCAAACTCCCGAAGTCCAACAGGCAAGGTGAGCTGGAGTTCTATGGTTCCATTTATTAGTTCCTGATTATGAGGATTGTGGCATTGGTTTTATTGGAACTTGCTTTTGTTCATTATTTTGAATACTTGTTGTTACCTGAATCATGCTTTATAGTATTTCAGTCAAAGAACATATTTATATTTAAAGGGGAAAAAGGAAAAGTTAAGGGAGAGGAAGAAAACTTGCTCATTCTTCCATGCTTGATGGCATTTGTTACTGGCATGTGGCGTAATGTGTGGCATAAATTACTTCTGACTCCGCTTCACTTCATTTAGTCTTGCTGATTGCACTTTGAAAAGTGTAACAGTGAGATCATAGCAATGTTTCTCAAGTACAACGTTTCTTCTTATTCAGGGGTCCTACCTTAGATAGCAATAATAATGGACGACTGCTGCATCAGAGGTTTGGGCCATCTGAAAATGGCAGGCTTTCATCCAGGAGCAGCTCTGGCTCTCTTGACTCCATGACTGATGGTGGTGTTGCAGTGCCTGAACTTCACAGTGGCATTGAAGAAACTGGTTGGGATGGTCTTCGGATGCCAACAGAAACAACCAAGGGCTTTGTAAATAAGACTGACAGCCCCAAATCAAACACTTGGTTCGAGATTGTAAATAATAGAGAGAGCTTAATGATGGAGGCCCAATTTAAGTCTGTAAATAATAATATAGAAGGCCTGAAAATGGAGAATCAATTTGAGGATGAACTCAATGAAGGCGATGAGTTTGATTAGAGGTAAATTTTTTACTTCCTAGTTTTAATCATTATGTTGGTATAAATTATGTGGTGCCTGAACCAAGCAGACAGAATGTTAGTTTCCAGGACACTTCAAAGAGTTCCTAAATATGTTTGACACTAGGACATATACTACACTAGCATTTCTTCTTAGGTACCAGGGAAGTCTAACGTTACAAAAATTTGTGTCAAGTTATTATGTGTCATCATAGATCACAAAGTTTACAATGCTTGGTTGTTTTTTTTTTTTTTTTTTTAGGTGAGGATTCATGTTATTATTTTAATTTTTGGTTAGATATTTTATTCTATGTTTGGTAATGCTGGGCTTTACTATAGTGGTTCTAGAGGTCCTTGTGTTGGACATTCACGTTGCTGCTATTTATCATGCAAAATTGTTTGATTGATATTTACTGTTGGGCTTGTGAAATATCTAGAATGCAGAGAACGTCTTGGCTAAACTTGGTATGGATTTTTTTGAAGCTTTGGATTCTATATTTTAAACCCCGCCCTCCCTTTTTTTTTTTTTTTTTTTTGGGGGGGGGGGGGGGGTTGTCATCTTCTGATGCTTTTTTATTCACTCGCAAATTGGGTTTTGCTTTGCCTTTTGCTCCCTGCCCATCTTCTCTATTTATATATTTATTTTGAGAAAATGAAGTGAATGTTCAATTAAATTGACCAGTTTTCTGCGGTCTCGAGGTATTTCTTATGTTTTACATTTTTCAGGTGTGCAGCTATTCTTTTGTTCTCCTGGGAGGTTCCTTGACTGTGTATATTGTGGGAGGGATAGTGGGCTTGATGTGAAACTGAATTGTGGATAGTATGTTGTTGGGGTTTCATCTTCTGTTGACTTTGTAAATAACACTCTGAATATATATATCAAATAATCAGTTGTAATATGTAAATAATAGCATCACCTTACAACTCTTGGTTGCCATGTCATCTTATTTTATTGATTTTTCATTTGCTACCTTTCTTGTGCATTTGTTATCAGGGAAGTTAAATGTATCAGGTTGTGGGCTGTGTAGATTCAAGCAAGCGGCTGCAGCCATTTATTATTTTAGATGTGGCCTTTGTTGTTTTGACTTGCTTTTAAGCACTGTAATTTTGCAGGTGTTTGATATTTGCATATACATATATATATATATATATACACACACACACACACGTGTGTGTGACTGTGTGTGTCTTGGCACAACAGTAATGTTGCTCTGTTGTGACCTAGAGGTCACGGGTTCGAATCGTAAAAATAACATCTCCGTTTATAAAGATAAGATTACGTATATTTAACCTTCCCCAAATCCTGTAATGATTATCGTGCATTGGATCTGCTCTTTATATATGTGTGTGTGTTTTTGATAGAATGGATCCATCCAATAAACCATTTGTTGATTATTAGGGCATATAACATCCGAGAAGATGTGTAAAATAGTTAGCATTGAATAAACTATTTGAATCAGAAATTTGATTGGATTCCAAAAGATGATCTCCTTGCTAGGAGTTTTGAGTACGGAAACTAAAGGCTATGCTGAAAAGGATTAGGCTGTCATTGCTTTTATAACTCGAGTGCATCACAAGGGAAATTCTTTGCTAGACTCGCGTTGCCCGCTCCTCTCAGGCCTCAAATTCCAATCCTTCTAACTCTATTCTCATCCAAGAAGTTCATACTTTTGGCTAGTGTTTCACAACTGTGGCTCTTTTGTAAGCTTCTGCCTTCTAACTCTATTCTCGTCCAAGAAGTTACATACTTTTGGCTAGTGTTTCACAGTTGTGGCTCTTATGTAAGGTTTTGCCTTCTAACTCTATTCTCATCCAAGAAGTTCATACTTTTGGCTAGTGTTTCACAATTGTGGTTCGAGTAAGGTTTTGCAGCATTTGCTCTGATATCACTTTGTTGGCATTGGGGGACTAATTATAACCGAGAAGGGAGAAAATTAGAGGGTTAGCTTTACTTGGATCAAGATCCTCTTTGATATACCTTTTTTTTTTTCAAAATTTTTCGATATGCTCTTTGTTACATATCACATCATGTATCTATTTAATGTATTTATTATTAAATAGTTAAACAATACATGACATGGCTCGCAATTAAGGTAACTAGAGAAAAATTTAAAAAAAAAAAATTGTATTACATATCTAACTTTAGGGAGAGAAGTGGAGGAGACAAGACACTTTACCTTAAACTTCAATTCCACTTCACTTCATAAGAATAGCTAGAGTCCATAGAGAATTTATTGGCTCCAATAGGTCCATCTAGCCACCTACATGCTAGTACATACACACTTATTTTTGTGATTAATCAATGAAATGAAAATTTAGAATATCTATAGCTAATTTATGATTTCATAAAATCAAGTTTAATTTCCAACCCGGTCCACGGTTTTTGGCGAGTCATTGACAACTGCCATGCCAGGCAGGGAAACTGCCATCCACTAGAAGTTTTTCCACCTTCGATAGCCTTTTTGCAATTTCGAACAGCAGTTTGAACAACACCCTTTAACTTGATTTCCATTTGTTGCTATATTAGCTTGTATTGAGTTCACTTCATCCTCTATCCTGTTAACCTCTCCCAGCCACTTTTCCACTCCAGCTGTGGGTAATTTCCCCTCTTTTTCAGCTGCTTCGAGTTCTCGTTTTACGTTGTCTCCTTGACTCCTCAGATTCCCCATCTTCTCCTCTAGAGATTTGAGGTTGGATTTGAACATGAACGTATCACCGATGTTAGTACAGATAAGTTGAGTAACTCCAGCTACTATTTCACTCACAACTGGGATCAGCACTTCCATGGCAAAGATTTGGCGAAGGAGAGACGAAAGCAAGCATTTTTGCAGCATCCAAAGAATTATTATCTTATAGCAAAGCAGATTAAAAAAAAAGGGAAAATTATTGGGAGACCCTTGTTGGAGTTTGGTTTGACTCTTATTTTATTTTAATTTATTTAGTTTGTTATCATTTGATGAAAAGAGGAAGATGATGTTTGGTTCAATGACGGAATTGAGATTCCATGCATAAAGATAAGCAGCACCAGTCAAAGAAAACGCCAAAGAGAAGACAATGCCAGAAAAATCAGTTTCCGTCTAAGAAGTTCTGCTAGGAGGTGTTTGATCCACACGTCTACTGGGATTTGGGAGCCCACACGTCTAAAAAGGGCTCGGAATATCTGTAGCCAAATTGTGTTTTGAGTTTGACTCATTAATTTTTCAAAAATTGATATCGGTCAAGTCTCTCGTTGAGTTAAACATAGGTCAAGTTTGAGTATCATGAGTTTTTTTTTATATAATATGAGACCATTTATTGGCTTATAGAGCTAAGACCGAGTCGAACTGAACAAATTAACAAGTTTTAAAATATGTTAAAACTTGACTTATATATCTCGCGAATTAATCTCCGACGAGCCTTTAATTGAGCCAATTATTAACCAAACTCAAATATTTTGATTCGTTTTAGTGTCTTATAAATTATTTAGATGTGAATTTGAATTAAGAAGTTGAAAATTGATAAGATTTTTTAAATGAAAGTTTAAATTCTAAATGTAGTATAAAATTATTTAAATATCTTTTATGTAAATTAAAATGAATATACATAATTACGAATTAACAATACTAAAAAAATAAAAAAACTCTTTGCTTGTTATTTTTTTTAAAAAATAAATAAATTTTAGTATAATCAGAACTGGAGATACAAATTTAGTATAATCGGAGTGGAATAAAAATATAATAACGATTGAAGTGAAGCGGGTCAGGTTTAAAACAAGAGAGTCTGTCATATACTCATGTGTTAACATCTCTAACTATTGTTGAAGAATTAACTCATGCCCCTTTTTTTTTTTTTTCCCTGTTCGCCCTTGTCAATAATTTTATGAGCAAATTAGCGAGGAAGGTTGATGGAGTTGAAATTTGATGAGGGGATTGTCATTTCATGAAATATACTTATAATCTTTTGGGCATGACCTTCAAGTGATAGATCTTTTTCAAACTTTTGGAACTATCCATTTGCATCTAGTAACTAGTAAAATTTGATAATTTTACCTCGGATGATTGTGGATATTTGACAAGGACTTAACCCCAACAAAAAGTAAGCAAATATATATATATATATATATAGGTTCTATATATTTTATCTTTTTCTTTATACTACCTGTGCATTATGCAGTGATTTGTGCTAAAGTTGTGTACAGGAGAGATAATGGCAGATCTATACGAAACTTAACTTCTTTAATGTATGTGTGAATTGAAATGTCAATTTCAAAATTTGATAAAGATATAAAATTAATTGTTTTAATAATATGTCATTTCACCTGTTAAAATATGACAATATCATATTTAATATTACATATAATATCAAAATTGACACATGTTATTTCATGCAATGTCACTCATTTATAACAGGATTTCATCTTTCTGTTTTGGACTATTTGTTGGTCATTGAATTATTTTTTGTATTAAAAATAATATTTTAACATTAAAATAGAATCATGCTAAATTTATATTTTGACGCCTAAAATAGAGATACTCTTGTAGGGATAATAATAAAAAAATTAAAAATTTGAGACCTTTTATGAAAAAATATGAAATGCATACAACTTAATGAATACAATACTTTAATCAACATGTCACGTGATCCTGAGAATCCCGTGAGAAAAAATTAAAGCATGAAGCTCATACTATATATAAATCAAGCACCCTGTAGTTGCCTCCCAAAGCCTGCTCCCAACCTTAAGACAATCAGCAACTGTGATAGGGTACATATAGTTCAATAGGAGAGAAGTGTAACGACAATGTTTAGGCTTAGGACTACACGACATATAGTAGTTCTCATGAGGGAATAGGTCCAGAGTATCTGAGAAGGTAGGACATGATGTCATTATGAGATTGGACAAGGAATTGATATAGTGGCATGACTTCCATGCTGTATGAATAGTCTAGCTAGCAATTGATCCAGGCAACACGTCGTGAAGAACCAATTACCTATATTTTTCTCTCAAGTGATGTTTGGATGGACGATTGTATCCTCATTTTAAATTTTTTATGTTTCAAATTGACTTATGAGATAATTGAAGGTTTATTTGGACTTCTCGACACATCCGTTTTGATATTTTTAAGATCAAAACGGACGTTTGGAAAAAATGTCAATAAGCAGCTTTTTCTAAAATATTTGTTTTTACTGTCCATCCAAACAAGCACTTAATAATATTTTATGTCTCACAACTTTCATTACACCTCCATTCCACCTCTTTTACAAAAAAAAATAATTGAAATCCACCAATAAATCTCTATCACCTCTTGAGATGGAACTGAAATGAAAATGATAAGACATGAAACATTAATCTTTTTTCTTAATACAAGTGTGTCAATGAGTATTGTGACGAGAGACACATGCACATGCAAAGAAATCGTGTGGACCTTATCATTTCAAGACACGACGTATTTTGCATAAATGTTTCTCCAATTGCTTTGGCAGGAGAGGCTTTTTATTTAGGCGGTAAATTTAAATTTTTAAATAAATTTCACAGATATTTATAATTCAAGAAATAACACTAACCCTGTGGACCTTTGGCAGGAGAGACTTTTTATTTCGGCTCCTTTTGTTTTAATTTAAGAGTTCATTTTTTTTTTTTTTTCGTACAAAGTAAATAAAATTTTCAGATTATTCTATTTTATCAATTTGATGTAAATGTAATAATCAATGTGAAAGAAGGTTGTTTTGCAAAAAAGGATAAAGAATTTTTATATAATATAAAATTGTGAAATTATTCAGTAAAATTATAAAAAAAAATAAAATATATACATATATATGTTTATGGTAAAATATGTGAAATATAAAATTATATAGTATGATATTATGAAATTATACATTAATAAAAAAGGATAAAATAAAATAAAACATAAATATATATATATATATATATCTTTTTATAATAAATAAAATACTGACTTGTAAAATTTTACAAAACATTTAACGAAAGAAATGAAAAATTAATAAATAAAACACTAACATATAAAAACTTACAGAACATTTAACGAACAAAAATAATGATGTATTCCCTATAAAAATAGATAAAAAAAAAATGTGTAATAATACAAAACAAAATTTCAATAATAACTAACGAATAATTTAATAAACTAAAAAAATGAAAAATGAACAAAATACTATGTAAATAATACAAATATTGTATGATAAAAAAATCATGAATATAATGTGTATAATTAACAGAAAACTAATATGAAAAAAAAAATCAAAAATATATATAATCACATACCTGATTATGAATAGAATACAAAATGATTCTGATTGTGAATTAAAATTTAATGAACAATTTTTAACATAAATTAAAGCTGAGATAACAATAAAGAAGAAAATAAGGGGAAAAAAAAGTGATAATATCACTTATAAGGAAATTTGTAGTGGAGAACAGAATAAAAAAAAAAAAAAACAAGAAACAAAGAAGTGACCAAGCCCAAAAAATTAGCAGTCAATTATACTGAAAATAGATAAGGAATGTATTCAAATTCAAATCAAAAAATCAAAAACTAAGCTAAAAATAATATCAATCAGTGAAGAAACAAATAAAAAAAAAGTCAATCCAATAAAGTAAAAAGATAATAAATAAAAAAGATAAATTAGTTATTAAAAAATATATAAAAAAAAATGACACGTAATCCATAAGTACTTTATAATGAAAAAAGGAAAAATAGTATCTTTTACAACAAAAACATAACTAACGTAAATTAATTATTAATAAAGTTACTAATACAGGAAATCGGAGGTCAATTAAGTCTAAAAATTTCTATTTGTAAAATAAGCAAAGCATACATCAAAATTCTATTTCTTTTAACATTTTTGGACACCACTCCTTCACAGTGGATAAATCTCACTTATAATCCCATGCTAGTGGGACCCACTTTATATGAGAGGAGAGTGTAGAAAGGTACTTTTAATAAAACCAACACTTTCAAAAGAGAGATTTAAAATAAGAATAATATTTTAATATCCATATTTCTCCACAAAATAAAAAAAAAGGTCTAATAGTAAGATATCATGTTATTTTTCTATGATTATACAAATCAATTTTTGACATGTGACTTATGTTCTAAAACCAAAAATTATTATGGCATCATTTATACCACATGTTAGGAAATTGATTTGCATGACCATAGAAAAATTTAATATTGCCTTATCACTAGACTTTTTCCTATTCTCACAGGAAAGTGAGACTCACAAGTGAGTCTCATGATAATGAGTTCCATCTCTCGTGAAAGGATGGACACATGGATATTAAAATATTACTTTCAAAATAAAAACAATGCATAGCTTTAAACCCAATACTTCATATATGCAATATACATATACTTTTTAATGTTATTTAATTTTTTTTAATTAAAATTAAATAATCACATGATATACATATAATTATATATTTGACACGCTAAGATGGTGCCACGCATGTGGATAGAAACTTAGTCTGGGGCCAACCATTCTCCTTAAAAATAATAACCATTCAAAACACCAAATGGTCGTAGGAAAAAAAAAAATGATGAGGTTCATGTAATTTTCACTCCAACAGATCACCAACCACCAAGGCCAAGGCCAAGCCCCAACCCAGTCGCGTTCACAGAAAGAGAGAGAGAGAAGTCATTTTCCATTCAGGAATGCTGTTATGTCAAAAGCCCAAACTCCCCCATGTTTTTCAATCTTTCTATTTTCAATACTTCATGTGGGGGCAAAGCGAAGCAATACCAAACATGCTACAACGCCCTCTCAGCTATATTTTTCTCTTCTTTCTTCTCTCTCAACGCCCCTTCTTCCAAACCAAGCCAAATCCAAAGCCACAAACAGCCCCTTCTCAGTCCCAAGTCTCTTTCCTCCAAACAACCCCCCTCAGCTGCCAAAATATAATATAGTAATTCTGTAAACCTTGATATACATACACACACACACACACACATATATATATATAAAACCTAAATGCTAAGCAAGGTTAGGTGACTGATAGCAACCGTAAGCACCATCCAGTTCTTCCTTTTACTGCATCTCTCCCCTTCATTGTTTTTTTGCAATTCATCTCACTTCTTCTGTCTGCTGGGTGAATGCCAAATGAATAACTACTAGAGAGACAAAAATAATACGTTTGAATATTTGTCGCAGTACTACTGTTTGTTTCTGCTATGAAAATGCAGCTCCATATATCACCGAGCTTGCGGCATGTAACTGTTTTTCCGGCTAAAGGTGTGAAAGAATTCATCAAAGTAAAAGTTGGGTCCAGAAGATTATCGTACCGAATGGTCTTTTATTCGCTTCTCTTCTTTACGTTTCTTCTTCGGTTTGTGTTCGTGTTAACTGCAGTGGATACCATTGATGGAGAAACCAAGTGCTCTACTATAGGTACATTCTCATCCATTGTCATTATCTTCCTCTATCTGTCTCAACAATAGATTAGCAACATTAATATCAGAGTTTCAGAATATAATAAACTCAGTTTTCAATATGTATAAACAAAAAACAATAAAGATACATGCATACTCAGTATCTATAACTCCGCACTTTTTTATTATTCTGTTATTAATTGGGGGCACCATTATTTTATACCCAATTTATACTCCACCGTGATGTGTTAGGATTTGGTGATTTTGAAAATTATAACCCGTGAAACTCAAAGTCTTCATATCATGATATATCACACTGAAAATACAAGAGATCTCTAGCATTTTTCATTTTAGAATTATCTCTTTTTAGGCAGGACGACAAACAGAAATAATATTTACATTATTTTGTCAAAGTGACAGTTGGTATTTTTACCAATACCCTGACAAGTACAAGCCTTAATAGCTCGTTTGAATACTATGATTTCAAAAAAAAAAAGATTTAAGTATTATAATACCACTTTCTCTCCTTTGTATTTGTATGATGGAGAGAAGAAAAAAAAAGATAAGGAGAGAAGTAAAATATAAGCCCGCTTCTCTAATCTCTCCAAAAGTAATTAATGAGATTTAGAGAGAGACAAATATTCATTAAATAAAATTTTTAAACTATCAAAATTGCCCTTTAATACATGAGTTAAAAATTAGGAAAATTATCAAATAATAAATATATAATTGTCAAATAATTTATGTATAATTTCCTTTCTTTTCTTTTCTTTTCTTTTATTTTTATTTTTACCACTGATTATTCAAATAGGAGATAAAAAAATTTCTCATTTCTCATCTAAACATTCAAATAAGGTGAAGACGAATACTTTCTCCTTTTTTTTCTATTTTAAATTGTCCTTCTCTTTGCTTTTCTCTTCTAACCTTCAAACAAGCTATAAAGGTGTTATGTTTGCATTCATCAAATTAAAAAAGAGAGAGAGAGAGAGAGAGAGAGAGAACTTCATTTTATACAGAAATCAAAAGTCCAGGTCATCTACAATGAAAGCAATGGGATTAAGGTGTGTGGGATAGAGATACTCTCTAGTACACGTCCCACCTATAGAAACAATTATAAAATAACCATCACTGTATGTTTTACTCTTTTGTCAATTTTTTATGAAAAATGTTCAGCAGAACTGATTTTTTCATATCATTTTCTCACTCCTAAACACAAGATTATAGGATTTATTATAATAAATACATGTGTATCCCATCACTTGTGTCTAAATGTTTCAAAATACTTTTTAAATAGTTGAATTTTAAGAGACAGAACTATTGTTTGTGCTGGATTTGCCAAAAAAAAAAAAGGGCGACAAATAACTCAAGCCAACCCGAAAATTTTCAGGTTGGTTCAGGTCAATTCTATCAGATTCATGGGTCTGTTCTAGTTCTAGAAGTCTAGAATCAAACAAGATCGACCTTTTCAGGTTCCGCTCTAACCTAACCCGAACTTGACCCATGTGCACCCCAATTCCTTTCATATATGCTTATCTAATCTGTTACACCATGTGTTTTTTTTCCAGGTAAAGTTACACCACATGTTACCCTATCACTTTCATTAACTATTTCTAGACCTTAACATACTAGAATTTTGCAGTATAAACCAAAAGGTCAAGTAACATATTTGAATTTTAAAGATATTTTATGGGTGAGTTACAAGTAAGCAAACATGTTATTGTTGTTATTGTTATGTGGTTGCAATAGTTTCTGATACCATTTTAAAATTGATCTACTGCTAATAGGTTGCCTGGGGAAAAGACTAGGACCAAGTATTTTGGGCACAAGGCTTGAACCAACTGTAATCTCTAAACCCTCAATTTTCAATTAAAGCTACAGTTCTCATGTTAAATTTTCTAGTTCCATTTTCTCACTCAAGTTACAAGGAAATGTACACAGGATCCAGCTACCTTATGTCTAGGAGTGAGAAAATAGAATTAGAAAAGGTGTTATGCATTTTCTTCAATATTTTAGTTGAATTTTAGACGAAATAAATAAATATTCTTTGTTTCTGAAAGGTCCCACAAGTGATATATCAAGTTTTAGAAGAACCAGTGAGCCAGGATGAAATCCAAGGAGGACCTGAGGTTCCTCAGACACTAGAAGAATTTGTAGCTGAAATGAAACAGAGTAGATCAGATGCAAAGACCTTTGCTATCAAGCTTAAATCAATGGTAGTATTGACACACCATCCTAGGACTCTAATCAAATCATTTTGTTCGTCTGATCTATTGACTTATAAAATCTAAATGTTTGACTTTTTCTCAGATCACCCTCTTTGAACAGAGGACTAGAACAGCCAAAATCCAAGAATACCTGTATCGCCATGTAGCATCCTAGCAGCATACCGAAACAGCTCCACTGCCTTGCTCTCAGGCTAGCCAACGAGCACTCCACCAACGCCAACGCTCGCCTCCAGCTCCCCTTGCCTGAACTCGTTCCGTCCCTCGTCGATAACTCGATCTTCCACTTCGTCCTTGCCTCTGACAACATCCTAGCCACCTCTGTCGTCGCAACATCCCTTGTTCGCAACTCGTTGCACCCAGAGAAGGTTGTCCTTCACATAATCACAGATAGAAAGACCTACTCTCCCATGCAAGCTTGGTTCTCATTGCATCCTTTAACACCCGCAATCATTGAGGTCAAGGGGTTGCACCATTTTGATTGGTTTACAAAGGGGAAGGTCCCGGTGTTGGAAGCCATGGAGAAAGACCAGCTGGTGCGGTCACAGTTTAGAGGCGGGTCATCTGCCATTGTTGCAAATAATACTGAAAAGCCTTACATCATTGCAGCAAAGTTGCAAGCCCTTAGTCCAAAGTACAATTCACTGATGAATCACATCCGCATACATCTACCGGAGGTAGATCTTAAGAGTTTGGTAGACTAAACTACTTTTTCGCTTATCATGAATTTCATATATATTCAGACAAGACTTGATTTTCATTGCAGTTGTTTCCCAGTCTTAACAAGGTAGTCTTTCTGGATGATGACATTGTGATTCAAACTGATCTTTCGCCTCTATGGGATATCGACATGAACGGGAAGGTCAACGGAGCGGTAGAAACCTGTAGGGGAGATGACAAGTTTGTAATGTCAAAGCGGTTTAAGAGCTACTTGAACTTCTCCCATCCTTTGATAGCAAAGAATTTCGATCCTCAGGAATGTGCATGGGCTTATGGCATGAACATCTTTGATCTAGAGGCTTGGAGGAAGACCAACATAAGCCACACATACCATTACTGGCTTGAAGAGGTAAACTCTACTTTTTTCACATGACCTTAATTATGTAGGAAGAGCCAAATGCATGCTTTAAAAGATCTTACAAATTGAAGAATAAAACAAATAGATTGCAGCAAGAATTTGGAGTAATACATAGATTAATTGCACATCAAAAATAAAATGTGAAATCAAAATCTAACAAATTTATTCCTTTCCCTACAGAATTTGAAATCAGACCTAAGTTTGTGGCAGCTAGGGACGTTACCTCCAGGTCTGATAGCATTCCATGGTCATGTCCACATTATTGATCCATTCTGGCACATGCTGGGTCTTGGATACCAGGATAATACGAGCATAGCTGATGCTGAAATGGCTGGTGTCATCCATTTTAATGGTCGAGCAAAGCCTTGGCTAGATATAGCATTCCCGCAACTTCGGCATGTTATGGACCAAGTATGTCAACTTCTCTGATAAATTCATCAAGAGCTGTCATATTAGGGCAACTTAGCATGAACTTTGGGAGGAATATATTGACCATGTTGATGATAAAAGATGAGCTTGTATAGTTGTATGTGAGAGAACAAAAAAGGGGAGAGAGTTCTTCAAAAAGTCCAACTCTGAATTGCAAGATGAAAACAGCACAAGGCTTCACTTTTTATGAACTCTACTTCCTTGCTTGGAGTTATGTTCTTTGTTATATTTTATTCTTATTCATTTTTTAAGAATTTTTTTTTTTTTATTATTTTTGAACCATGAAGTTTTTATGCAAGTAATAGATCAGAGTCCTTTGTAAATAAGCTTGATGTCCCAAAGATGCAAATCCCAATTATTTCTGATACTTTGCTGAGAATTATATGTCAAGAACAGGAAGGAGCTTTAAGAAACACAGAATTCAAAGAAAGATCAGAAACCAAAAACAAACAAAAAGAAGAGGAAGCAAACAAGAACAAGATGGATAATATATCATAAGCACATTATGAAAATATAACATCTTTGGCATCTGATCTAGAATCTATGATCTACTAAGTAATCTCGTAATGTAAAAGGCGACAACAATAAGCAGTGAACTTATATAAGTCATGAAGAAGAATGCTGTGGTGCAAAGACGAAAGACTATAATCAGACAGTTGTCAAAGAATTCTCAGCCTTAAGGATGTCAGCTCAGAGTTTCAGAGTTCATCTTTACTTCAAAGGGTTAAGGCTATCAAAACTATTCACATACAAACACAATTTGGCATTTCATGTATAATTTATGCTAGATATCCACCAGTATTGGGTGAATTTTTCCTTATAAAGACAAGATTCTAATCCATTCACTAATACTTAGGGACTGACTTCAAAAATTTTATAAAAATCCATTCTAGGACACAAACTCAATCTTAAGTGCTCTCAACTTCACATTCTCTAATTACACCTTCCTAGCTGCAAAACAGAACAGAATCCAATACATCAAATTGATAAATTAACTGAGTTCCTAATGTTAGAGATTAATAAAAAATAAAAATAAAATAAAAAATTGATGCAAATAGACCAAGCCATGTGAATGCTTTGATAAGATTGTTTCTGAATGAGTTTGTGTTCGGGTTTAGCAGAGATGATAAATGTTTCATTTTCTTTTTTCTTTTCATAGGGAAAGGGGGATGCTATGATTCACATGTTTCTTTCGGAATTATTCTAAGGTGGTATGTGTAACAAAGAATAGTAATTGCACCAGTTAGGAAGAGAGACATAGATAGATTGAGTCGTGTTAAGGGGCAAGAGACCACAATTAACTTAAGTAGAGATGGTTAAAAAAAGATACGATAGCATATGTTCTAATTGAGGGAATGGCCTTAAATAGAGTAGAATAACTGATCCCAAATAATAGGGATAAGATTTTATTGAGTTTGAGTTGTATTGCCTACTATTCTTTCTTCTCTTTTTCCAAGTAATTCCGAATCCAAGCTATTATAGCCAGAGGAATTTATTTATATGCTAATATGCTCTTATGTTTGTTTACCATCCATTTCGAACAATCCCTTAGGATATTAGGAAAAAACATATGACCTTTACGTTTTTTATATTCCACAATTCAATAACTAAACACAATCACACTCAAAAATTATTATTACTAATTATTACTTTGGTGTGAAGAAGACCCCGCGCCACACACTTCAAAATTATTGAACTAAAGAAACATTTAGAAACGTTTCAAAAGTAAAACAGCATCACTAATAATAGTTGGACTATCAAAAAAATTGAAAAGGCCACTTCAACTTTCTCAAGACCTTCAATCTGATGTTAGAATTACCTTGCCTTTCCCTGTCAAACTCATAATCATTGGAAGGTCCATCCTTGAGTTTTGATGAGGCATCAATGCATCATTCAATAAAATGTTGACAGGTATCACAAAGCATGAAATTAGCTTCATCACATTATGGCGCAGCTAAGCAAGCCACATAGCTCACCGTGTAACAGGTATCTTTGGATCTGCACATTTCTTCTTGAAGCCAAAAGTTAAGGCAAATAAAATAAAAACACTTATGCCACGTGGTCATCTTGGTCAAAGTATTACTTGAAATAGTTTTTAATGGAATGTCATAAGCATTTTTAATCATACCGAACAAACACATAAAAATAATAAATAAAAAAATTAGAATAAATATTTATGTGACCTCGATTCCATCATACTAAAGATGATATTATATATAGTCATGGATATTCTTGTAATGTCTATTCCATCCTACTAAACATGACATTATATATAGTCATGAATCCAATAGCTGGAATCTTACCCAGCAGTCATGAAAAAGGTGACCCCCTCTTTCCAACCCCTAAACAAACAAGGAAATTTCAAATTTTAACAAGAACAATTCGTCATTTTCTTTTCCATTCTAGCCATTTTTTCTTCCGACAAGAAAGCTGATTGACAGGGTCAGAACTTAGTACCTGACATTGGACGAAACGTTTAAGCCCGTGCATAGGCCAGCTAAACCCAGAAGTTGGTGCAGAAAAATTCCCATCCGGGACGGTGATATCCTCAATCAAACCGTAATCGAACAACCGACTGATATTTTCCAGATAAACCATTTCCGATCAATTGCCGGAAAAGTCAAAAAGTTCCCGGCGAGAATTCGGTAAGAAAATTTGAACCAGAGGATTGGGCGGGGAGCGGGGGAATCTGACGGCTGGGGAAAAACGAGTACTTCTGTTGCGAATTGGCACCGAATAGCACGTTTTCATGAATCTGGGCCTTAACTCCTTAGTTACTGAGGGTTGTGGGCCTGGGCTCGATCAATATAATGTTGTAGGCGGTCTCACAAAGATTTGCCTCAATTATTGGATCAACAACTTTTTATTTTTTGTTGTATCAATCAACAGCTTTCTTGAGCATGGAAGAATATTACAAATTTATATTAAAATTTATAAATTAACCCTAAGATTGGATGTAATGTTACACATTTTAAAAATTTATTTTAAATGATATGATAGTATTACATTAAGTTAGGTTATGATATATTATATCATTTGAGATGCATCTTCTAAGATAAAATTTAAAAAATAAAAAAATAAAAATCTTTAGCAAACTTGCTTTACAAATTTGTGTTTCACTTTCAAGTAAATTAGAAAGAACCAACAATTACAACAAAAATATATATATATATATGAAAGTACAGTACAGGACCATATATATTACAATGTTCATCAAAGCTTACAGAGCTTGGAGAGGTTGAAGTTGTGCAATCCATGAAGGCAAACCCACAATTTGATTCAACTGATAATACTACTCATGGAGTGAACTAAACCTCAATTCTCTTCCTTGTCTCATCAGGATTAGCACCCACAGGCTTATCCACCTTTGCTCCTTCCTTCATCAGCAAAAAGGTAGGCGGAGCCTTTATCTCGAAAATCCATCACACTCTCCATGTCCAAAAGCTAGCAAACAAGATGAGAGAAGAATTCAATGAAACCTTCATTTTTTAAGTTTTTTACTCAAGAGAAACACTACTTTGATTTGACTTAATTCACCAAAGTGGGAAAGAAAATTAAAGTCGTGTACTATTTCTCATATTTAGTGGATAACAACAAATTATTCTATAATTTTGTGTTTTTCATCTGAAAGAGACTTTTTTACTGTCTTTTTTCTCCCTAATTCTTGGCACAGATTAATGTGAATAGATTAGGATCTCAAGACCTTATAAAGGGTCTCATTCCCCTCTCTCTCTCTCTCTCTCTCTCTCTCTCTCTCTCTCTCTTGCTGTCCAAAGAACAGACAACAGAAGAAGAAAATTGGCATTAAAAATTTTAGTAAGTCTAGCATCAATTTTTTCTTTCCTACCAATGAAAGTTGGGAGAAAGAAATAATATAAGACTAAATTCAAACATACTCAGTGCAATGTGGAACACAAAGGTCAAACTGCTACTCATGTTTTTTTTTTTTTGTGTCTAGCATTACTCTATTAGAAAAAATCCATCTTAAATTAATATTTTTTCCTTCTTACATAAACTCTTCTAGACATGACCAAAGTACTATCTGAGATGAAAACCCTCGTGCATAACTCTAATTTTGAGTCGTTGCATGAGAAGTTTAGAATTCCTTTCCTCCTATTTTTGAAAAAATATAAAAATTAAATGGTAAATTATACTAATCTCTCTTGAAATTTATGACAATTACGCTGACCTCCCTTGAAGTTTTTAAAATTATGCTGACCTCTCCTACTTTACAAAATAATATACAGATACCTCCCTTCTGTCAAATTTTTTTTCAAAATAAAGAAAATGTCCCTTTTATTTATTTATTTTTATATTTGTATATTTTTTTAATTTTGACCAATTTATTCTAACTTTTTTAAAAAAAATATTTATTTTATTTAAAAACAAATTTAAGGTAAATAACTTATTTTTATTTTATATAAAAAAAAAATTGAAGATTTTTATCAATATTTATTTGAAAAATAAAAAAGAAAATTGGTCAAGATTTAAAAAATTAAAAAAATATATATATGAAAGGAGTCATTTTGTTATTTTGGAAAAAAAAAATTGACTGGAGAGAGATATCTGTATATTAATTTATAAAATAGAAAAGATCAATATAATTTCAAAAATTTCAATAAATATCAATGTAATTATCATAAATTTAAAGAAAAGTTAGTGTAATTTATCTAAAATAAAAAATTTTGAGTTAAAATGACCAAACTACCCTCGATGAGGATATGCTTCTGGTGGTCAGTAGTTACCAGCGTTCTTCAAACGGATATAACCGAAACCAGAGCACAAACTTCTGTCACATACTTCAACACTACCATTTCTTATTCAACACTTCCATCATGGCTCGTTTAGCAAATTTCAATGGAGTTTCTAAAACCTTACCACCCATTCCTAAACTTCCCAATTTCCGAAGGACCCGAAAGAGAGCAACAATTCTTGGATTTCACAGCAAGAAAACAGAGGTATTTGGAGAACACCCATTACAGTTACAAACAACAAGAAGGATAGCATTAGGCCTGGCCTCAATTGCACTCTTTGGGAACTCTGGCATCAGAACCTCTCTCGCCGAGGACAATGGGTTTTGGCTCACTACCCCTCTGCCTGTGCCTCCTGTCTACAATAGTAAGCTTTCTCATCACAAATTCCATTTTTGATAACTTTTTCATTTTTCTCAATCTTTCACATGGCCATAAGTTTGGTTTGTTGAAAATGTATATAAGATGCAACCAAGCTTTCATTTGAACTATTTCACTACATTTCTTCATTACAGAGATTGCAAATGAGGAAACTGGGACTCGTTCATTTCTCAAGAAAGGAGTTTATATAGCAAATATTGGGCCGAAAGGAAGCGAGTATAGGCTGAGGAAATATGCATTTGATCTAATGGCACTGGGGGATTTGATAGGAAAAGATGCTTGGAATTACGTTCGGAAGTATCTGCGCCTTAAATCTACAATTATGTACTATGATTTTGACAAAGTAATCTCAGCAGCACCAGTAAATGATAAGCAACCTCTTACTGATCTTGCAGTCAGATTCTTTGACAGTGTTGAAAAGGTAAACCATTTACCTCTTGAAACTGGCATTCACCAATTTGATTGTATTCTTTGATCGAAACGGTCTTCTGGAATTTCAAGTGGCTGCCTAAAAACATTTTTTTTTTAATTTTTTTTTCGAATGTTTTGACAGCTTGAAGATGCTGTAAAAAAGCATGACCTTCCTCAGACAGAATCATATTATCAAGATACTACAGCAATTCTCCAGGAGGTGATGGATCGAATGGCATAAATCTGCATAAGCTATTGTTCTAATAATGTGCAGTATAATTCATGTCATTTGAATGGCGAAAGAAATCCTGGATTGCGCGAAAAATCTTTGTTAGCTGCATTTTATACTTCTTTGTTGGTTCCATTTGGCTACCTGGAAAACAAAGAACCATTCCAACAAGTGATAAAAAAACAAAAAAGACAAAGTTGAAAAGTGAGTTGGGTTCTGATATCTATTTCAATGACCATTTTGATTTATAATTGAAAGAAGCAACTGAAGGCATCACTCCATCAGCAACACAATTTTTAGAAATGTTAAATATCAAAATCTACAGCAAATAACTTTATGAATTCAAATTCAAAGATTCAAAAGGCAACCTTGATATCACTGATACAAAGCCCCCCAATATTCTCTTAACTATACAAATTACAAGCAGATTGTGTTGGAATTGCTTTCATTTCATGGTTGATAATT
Source organism: Nyssa sinensis (assembly GCA_008638375.1). Taxonomy (NCBI): domain Eukaryota; kingdom Viridiplantae; phylum Streptophyta; class Magnoliopsida; order Cornales; family Nyssaceae; genus Nyssa; species Nyssa sinensis. The sequence goes on from CM018047.1 coordinate 13,753,032, forward strand.
AAATGCCATCCGTGTATAGATTACAATATTTTCTCAACTAAATTAGAAATATTATTCTACCAAAATCAACCATAGCTCAAGCGAGAATCTGAAGACCGCATGTTGGTTTGACGCCGGGGAATCCCGATCTCACAAGCATTAACCCTTGCTGCAAACCTAAGTGAACAAAGTGACTCACCAACCGAGGAAGGATCAGGAGAAACATTGACAAACATCAGGGTCTTCGAGTCTCCCCCTAGGCAAGGCTGTTAATCATAGATTGATTAGGAGGCATTAAATAACAAAATTTCATACATACAACAAAAATTATATAGTAGCAAGACTTTGGTCCATATCTTCATCTTTTTAATTTTTGTTAAATAGCATGTTCTATCCCATTTGGTTACCAAAGACCAAACAAATGGATGCCAGATTTCCATCTTTGCTGGTCAATATTATGAACAAACAGTCTTTCAAATCACACATTTTACCTAATGGTTAATACTTCCCCACAGATATCATGACAAAGGGCAACCTCATATAAATTAAGATAAACATCCAATTCAATGTTCATCCTAGCCACTTAGATTACAGTATAGAAAATGGCCATAGAGGAACTGCTAGCTTTGACTATCAGATATGCAGCTAAACTGCTCCAACATAATCTTTTGAGTGTTCCTCTACTAGTTCTTGTAAGACTGGTCAATGCCTTGACACCACACAGAAGCTTCTGCTTCAAGGCTAGATGGACCTTCTTTCCAACCAAGAAGTCTTCGTAACAGAGGGGAATTGACACGAACTATAAGATGTGTTGGTCGTAACTATATGACTTTAGTTATTATATTTAGGGCACCACCTATGTCTTCATTGAATGACAGCAAGCTAGAAGGACACTGATAAAAAAAAAATTTCAACACATCTTCATTGCATTGTTCTAATTTGAAGCATTTACCTGGAGAAGATATGTAAGCTTTGAGTTCCTAAATGGAACGTGGTCCTCCTTCTTTGCCAAAGCAAATATAACATCGCTTAAGGATGATAAACTCTTATTGATGGCCTGCATATGATTGAAAAAGATAATATTTAATTAGTAAAGATCCATCATGAAAAACAAACTCAAAAAAAAAAAAAAACTCATAAGCACTTCGTTTACATACTTGAGTCTCTTTTAGCCGGTCCCCAGTAGACCCACTCTTGGAGAGACGCTCACTTCCAGCAAGGTCAATAAGATTCAGAACACCTTGTACTTGTTGCTCAGTGCTCTGAAAAATTAAAAATTGCATTTCATCATTGATTAGCATACTTGCGTAAACGTGTGTGAGTGAGTGAGAGAGTGAGAGTGACTGTGAGAGAGAGAGAGAGAGAGAGAGCATCACTATATCAACAAGCTAGAAACAGAGGAAAGCTCCATGAGTATACATACCATCATTAACTCCAGATATTCGCAAAGTGAAGACAAAATGACTTCTTGAAGATTGTTCATTCATCTGGGTCTTGCCTACCGATCTAAATGAAAACAACAAATAAGTTGTATAAATCTAAATAAAGGTATATGGACCTCTAGACAAAACAATTCCAGGAAAATTTCAAAAACGAAAAAACAATAATAATAAAGAAGTACTAAGATTTATCGTGCCAAGAACTGGTCACATTCAACAAGATGTTGGTTTAATGGAAAACTTGGATATGCAAAAACAAATAAAAAGTAAACTTTTCACATGTGAACACCCACATGTACCAAAATCAGCTTTCCCTCGGGAACACAATCAAAGTTTACGAAAAGAAATATCTTGATCAAAGGGGGAAAAAGAGTTAGGAGCAAATATGGTTGAATACCTGCTTTGTGCAGCCCGATCTAAAAGAAACGTAACCTCTTTACTACTATGAACATCCACAATAGTTAGATCAGACACATGAGTGTTGCCATTTGCATCATGCTTAATTGCATACTGCTTTCCTGCACTTGCAATACCATTCTCTGTTCGTGACACATCCAAACATGATCGATTTGCTGATAATAAATCACGTATCGTTTCATTATATATTTCCAACATTGAAACCTGCAAATGTTTGTGAAACATAGTTTCAGAAACCATGCTGATAAGCACCATCAAGCATTTAAGCAATAAATAGGAAACTGAACAAAATGCAAGATGACACTACTCACCTGCATTTCATATTTCCATCCTTGGGATTGAAGGGATTGCCTAGTCTGAAATATCTGTTCCAACGAGCGGGGTATCAACCCTTTCTGATCTGGGCTTCCTGTCCTGCCCATCATTGTGTAGGTTTTACCGGAACCAGTTTGGCCATAAGCAAAGATGCAAACCTATAAAGAAAAAAAAAGAGAAAACCACCATCATTCTCTGTGAGCTTCTGAATAATGCCTAATAGTTCTAGGGAATCCAAAACAATCATAATAAAGTCTATAAAAAGACCAGTATATTGGATGACTCCAAATTGTCCATCGTCAGCAACTGCATAATCTACAGGCAGAAGAATGACATTACTGTGCCCACATATGGAGTCAACAGAAGACCCATGAAATGAGAATATGTTCAGAAGACATTAAGTTTGTAAGATTTTTTATAGTCATTTACTCCGAGTGATGAGATCTTTAATAATAGTCCTGCAGATCAACACTGGGGAAAATACTGAAAGCATGAAGTATATCTGTATATGTGATCTCTAAACATATAGGTGAGATTTGAGAATGTATCATCAATGTCAAGTGTACAATTGACAAACTTGTATCTCTGTATGTTGTAGGCTTGTAGCTGCATGGAATGTTATAATTCAAATTATTGAATGTAACTAACAAGAATTTGAGACCACAAGGCAATAAATCACCTTATAACCATCAAGAGCACTCTGTACAAGCTGTGAGATTTCCACAAAAACATCCTCTTGTGAGGCATTAGGCATAAACACTTGGTCGAATGTGAAAGAATGTGTTTGCCCTTGTGACAATAAAAAGAAGGTGTGAGATGAGAGAGACACACAAAGCATGACAAAAAAGAACAATACATACTGCAAACAAAATTTTTTAGAGATATTTTTCTAGCAAAGATATACCATTTTGCATCAAATCAATGCCCCGCCCAATGTGCTTCAGTTGTTATGGGATAAGAAATAACTTTCGCTTCCATGCCAACACTATCATCAGGTAACAAAGGTCGTACTCTACACAAAACACGGATGTTCCCTTTTAATTCCTGCAGCAAAGAATAGTATTGTCATGAAAAGTTCCTGTGTAGAGCCAAAAAAATATATGTTTATTGTAGGGTAAAATCATTACCAATATAGTATTGTGTAACTTTTTACGTAATTTCTCTCCTTCAATAATTTTCAATTCTGCATCTGCAAGACGACTTTGTAAGTTAAGAAATACTTTCTTTTGCTCTTCAAATTCTGTTCTCGTCTCCACTGAGGATAAATCAGACATCTAAAAACAGAGAAATAATAGGGTTAATAGTAAGCTATCCATACTTGACCACAAAAGCCACATGGCCCAAATATCATTAACTTAATACCTTTTTTTTTATAAGTAAATATCATTAACTTAATACAAGTTTCATGATATAGAAAAATCATGATACCTGCAATTTATTCTCTGCAATAGTAAGCTGATCTTGCAACGTTTTTATTTGGTTACTTTGAGACAAACATCTTGCCTGCCAAACAAATACATCCATTAAAAACTCATCAATAAATGCATAATCTTTGTTTGAGAGAAAAGTTAAACAAAATGAACAGACCTCCAACTCATTTGACTTTATTGTTAAGCTGTCTAACTCAGCGAAGGATTTTCCGGTGCACTCTTTATATTTCACAACTTCAGCTGTTAAAACCTGTACTTGTAACAATTGGCAATCACGATCATCTCTCACTTGCTGCAAATCTCCCATAAGGCATTGAACTTCATTTGCTAAAGCTTCTTTCTGTTTCATTGCCTCATCTTGAAAAGCCTAATATGGAAAGAAATAATATAACAAAGATTGTTAGCGAAAAATAATCAGTCTTAATTCCATCATCACATAACCCAAAATCAAGTTGAAACTATAATACATGGACAAATGATGGCACGTCAATGTTAGATTCGGTGGAATAACATAAAAGCGACAAAAGAGAGAGAAGAGAGAAAACGGAAAAACCCTAAAAGACTACATTGTATTAGCACTGAAATTCATTATACCTAAAGCTAAACAAGATAGCTCCTTTATATAGGAGGGTTATGAGGTAGAACAAGGAAAGTAGAAATAAAGGGAACAAACTATAAAACCCTAATCCCACTAACATTCCACAATAATATATATGTGGCGGCTAACCGTAACCCTAGTATCACAATAATATACCGTAATATACTTCTAACACCCTCTCTCAAACTCAAGGTGGGAAGTAGACCAACTTGAGTTTGCAAACAAAGTCTGAACGTGGGAGAGGCTGTTGTTGAGACAAAACCAGAGGTGCGACTGAAACAGATTCAGTGTTGCGGCTGAGACAATATCAGTACTGCGGCTGCTAAGACGGAATCAGTACTGCAGATGCTGAGATAGAAAGCGAATGAGACAGATCGAGACGTTGAGGGTTCGATGTAGAAACAGAAACAAAAATAGAAACAGAAACATAAAGGTTATGGAATTAAATCAAAGAAGAATCAGACCGAGGAAGGAGAGACTCTGATATCATGTTAGATTCGGTGGAATAAAATAAAAGAGACAAAAGAGAGAGAAGAGAGAAAACGGAAAAATCCAAAAGACTACATTGTATTAGACTGAAATTCATTATACCTAAACTAAACAAGATAGCTCCTTTATATAGAGGGTTATGCGGTAGAACAAGGAAAGTAGAAATAAAGGAAACAAACTACAAAACCCTAATCCCACTGACATTCCACAATAATAATATGTGGCGGCTAACCCTAACCCTAATATCACAATAATATATCCCTAATATACTTCTAACAGCCAAAACATGAGATGACTTCTACCAAATTCTGGAAAATTCATGTACCCATGTGAGTTCACTAATCTGTTAAGGTCATAAACCCTAAACTAAATTAAACTGAAAAACTTCATATAAGTTGTGTCATTTAGATGTATACAAGTTACAAGCCAACCAAATTGTTCTCATCAAATTCCACATAGAATTACAAATGTTAATAGGACAGATGCCAAAATAGGTGGAAACATATCATGCTAAGTGAAAGCAAAACCATTAACAAGCCTTGGGCTAGGTAAGTCAAGTAAATCTGATAAGCATAGCACTACTGAGTTGCTTCCTCAGATGAAAGTTTGCATCTCTCTTACTTCAATGTTTTGAACCTCTCTGCAGTTATAATTCTTCCTAATACATGAGTACAATTTTGAAGCAAACAATTAAAAGACTCAAAAGTTGGGAATGATTCAACATGTACAGGAACTTACATATGAATAACCCCCTCTCTATTCAACACCGTAAAATGCTGTAGTGAAAAATTAATATACATGGCACTAATGAAACAAAACAAGAGAGGGACTCACTCTAGATGAAGTAAGCTGATTCTGCAATGAACTGTAGTGACCTCTTAAGGTGCTGAGGCTCTCCACTACAGCAGCTCTCTCTTTTTCAACACACTTAAGGGTCTCACTAGTCGTAGCAAGCTCTGCCTGAAGTTTACTGTTGTAATGCTGCAAACTCGTGTTGTACTCCTGCAATCGCTTGTACATATCATTAAGCGATGATATCTGCAATTCAACAAACCCAAATGAAGAGGTTTAATATTGTGATTTTTAACCAATTACTTAAATGCAAAAAAAAAAAGAAAAGAAAAGAAAAGGAACTGAACGAATCCAAACTACATCTTTATATATTACCTTTTGATTAGCACTTGAGTTCTCTCGCTGAGTTCTCCCGAGCTCTTCTGAGAGAGAAGCTTGCAATTTCTCTGCAGCAGCTCTAGCCTCTTTTTCTCTCGTGAGATAATCCATTGCAGCCTAATTGTTATATTTAAAGTCAATTCTTCACAAGTGACAACCAATAAACAAAATATAAGTAGCCCTGGCGCTTTACAAATCAAATCTTACCAACTTATCTGATTCTTCCTTCATATATTTCTCGTTGTGAAGTTGTGTAATTTTTTCTCAACTCCGTAATAATAGAATTCCAATTCCTCTTCTTTAGCCTTCATGAGCATCTCTACGAGGCAAAGCAGATCAATTTACATCAGTGAACAATTTCAATTTTCTTGGAACTTCAGTAAAACAAAAGAAACTAATTGTACCCATAACGGCACATTTCCTCTCCGCCGATTCCATCAAATTCTTTAGCTTATCTTGCTCTAAGAGGTAAGCTTCCTTCAAGCTCTTGGAACCATTTAATACAAAGCCTAAGCCTTCTAATATACTCCATCATTTGGTCACATTTCTCCTAAAAAAATCAAATCTTAACATAAACAAACAATAAAACAACCAATTTCAAAATAACTAACTTGAGAAGTCAAAACCCACTTACCTTGAGATTGAATTTGTTCTTTGCCTTCATCTTCTCATTCAACAGTAATTCAACATCCTCCTTTGTAAACTCGATTCCACTACAATCGGAACCCGCATTGCTAGTTCGGCCGGCTGGCTAGAGTGAGATCTTGACCGCCATTTACAACCGAAAACGCTTCGCCGGGTTCTGCTGCCATTCGCCGGCCCAACCATTTTTGCAACTCCGATCGTTCGTCGATAATCTAACGAAACTTCATCTACAGAATATTTGTTCTATTCATGAAAAGATTAAAAAGATTAGAACTTTAGCCTGAAACACATCAAAGAAAAAGACAATGAAACCGACAATACTAAATATGGAGATAATATAAGGTGAGGTTTGAGTAAATCAAACCTTACATTTGATGATTTGAAGGGGTGAGTGTGTTGGAAACTGAAGGCTTGTTCTGGTTCTGGGAAGCAATTTGAAAAGGAGAGAGAGAGGTTGGGGTGAGTTGGGCCAAGTTCTGGTGGGACCGTGGATTGCAAACAAAGCTATCCATGTATCACAGCCGTTGCTTTAATTTGCAGGAACTGATGATCCACAATATGAACTCCGACAGCGAAATGAATTCTTTAATTAGACAAAAGAAAAAAAAAATTAAGTTTTTTTTAAAAAAAAAAAATTCACACTTTTGTCTCTCTGTCTCTCTGAAATATGAATCGGAGCTTCTCTTTCTTCTTTGCCTCTCTGTAAACCTGATAGGTAATTTGGTAAATCTAACATTGACTACGGTGAGGATTCGCAGGGGGGACGAGTGGGTGGGTAACGAGATAGATGGAGAGCGTTGCTTTTTCGAAATGGAATTTGGCAATATTCTGAGAGAGAGCCGTTAAAGGAGCACAATGACCAATATGCCCTTAACATTATTCCCATTTCTGGAACTCTTTTTTATTTTGGTTCTAAATCTCTTTTTTGTGTTTTGGTATATGTAATGCCACCACCTCTTTTTCTTGTATGGCTTAAAAACAACGACAAATAATTGTGTAATCTGGACCATTGGTTTTGACTAATTATGAGCTATTATGTATATAATATATTAAATTTTTTGAAGATAAAATCATAAAAAAGCAACTTTTATATATATACATAACAGTATATAATTAATCTCAATTATTAAACTAATTAATATTCTAGGATCATATATAATTTTTCTACAAACAATAGACATACTCATCATCCAAAAGTGTAACCAAGTGATAAAAATGTTAAGAATAAAATTTAAGTATCTTCAGTTTGAGTCTCTTCTGTGCCGATCGTTGGCAATTAGAATTTAGAGTTTAAAGAGTGAGCTTGACTATCACGAAAAAAAAGACTTAATTTAGTGCACGTAAGCTGACCAAAAATACTCCAGACCAATACATAAAAAAAAAAAAATAGAGAAACTTTGAAGTTACATCTCAAGACATGAATAACAAAAGCACAAATTTATGAAATCCAATTGTTGATCTTGTAACAATTAAATGACAATAACATGAATTTTATGTTTATTTTACAATTTGAAATCTTTTTATAAATTTAATTTTTTATGTGAATTTGCACGTTTGGGTTGTTCTTTAGGATTGTCAGTGAGTTTGTTTTTATTTACCTAGTCAATAGGAGTCTGTTTTGAACATTAGGTAGTGCCTATTTTCATGTTATTATCAGTTATGTATTAGTCTTTATATAGTTTGTTTGTTGATCAATGAAATAATGCAGAAAATGTACATCCTCTGCTTTCTTTACTGTTATTGTGTAAAAGCTTCATTCTTGCAATTTCTTTGTTTCTAACAGTGGTATCAGAGCAAGGTTTTGAGGAGAGTAAAAAGTGCAATTGATGGCTTCTGAAAGTTTTGTACAGCCAGCCATTCCACGCTTTGATGGTCACTATGACCATTAGAGCATGCTCATGGAGAACTTCTTGAGGTCCAAAGAATATTGGACGGTTGTTGTTTTTGGAGTAGCAGAAGGTGTTGTGTAGACAGATGCGCAAAAGACGGAGCTTGAAGGGTTGAAGTTAAAGGATCTTAAAGCAAAGACTTATCTCTTCCAAGCTATTGATCGCTCAATCTTGGAAACCATTCTTCGCAAGGACACCGCCAAGCATGTTTGGGATTCCATGAAGAAGAAGTACCAAGGTACAACAAGGGCTAAGAGGCAACAACTTCAAGCACTTTGTTCGGAGTTCGAAATGCTTTGAATGAAATCAAGAGAGTCAATTACAAACTATTTTTCAAGAACGATGGTGATCGTTAACAAGATGCGGATCTATGGCAACAAGACAGAGGATGTTACCGTTGCTGAGAAGATTTTTCGATCCTTAACATCAAAATTTAATTTTGTTGTCTGTTCTATAGAAAAAGCTAATAATGTTGGTGAACTTTCAATTGTTGAATTACTAATTTTCTCAACAAATTCATAATTCATATCATTTGGTTAGGTCGATCTAAATCCTAGCTAAATTTTTTAATTATTTTCAATACCTTAATTTACTTGGGAAAGATATATTGTGGCCCTACAATATACAATCAAAATGACATAAGATAAAAAGGACACGGGTGGTCTTTTATATTCATCACTGCCGGTTCTGAAACTTTTACAAAATAATAATACTAAGATGTAAATACCCAAATCAATTGTTATATGTATTTATGTGTGTAGTATTTGAATTTATGTTTACATAACTACGAAGAAACAACAATGATATTAAAAGGGTCATGTAATTTTTACTTCACAATTTTACACTTGTGCTTCGAAAGGTATATTTTTAATTATTAAAATAATATTACTTTACAGATCAAGTGTAAATTATGGAGTATGAATAGAACCGTCTTATTAAAAATAACAGAAGTGTGAAAAAATAGAGTAAGTGAGTGCTTGAACAGTGCAATTCTATTTTTCTGCAAATATATTTTTTATGTGTTTTGAAAAATAAAATTAATACAGAAGTAATTTTAAAGCTTGATCTGACAACTAAAGGTATTTTTTTTAAAAAAAAATTACACTTACCTCTCTTGAGGTTTATGACAATTATACAGATTTCTTATAAAGTTTTTAAAATTACACTGACCTCCCCTATTTAACTTGAAAATATACAGATACCTCTTTCCTCTCAATTTTTTTTTCAAAATGACATAACTACTCTTTTCATATTTCTTTTTTCAATTTTTTTAAATTTTAACCAATTTTTTTATTTTTTAAATAAATATTGATAAAAACCTTAAATTTATTTTTATATAAAATAAAAATAAGTTATTTACCTTAAATTTGTTTTTAAATAAAAAATATTTAAAAAAAGTTAGTCAAAATCAGAAACATACAAAAATAAATAAATAAAATAGATAATTTGATTATTTAAAAAAAAAATGAAAGGAGATTTTATAAACACAAACACAAAAGCAAGTTTTCTTACATGACACAAGCAAGATTATAATTATAAAAGCATGGTCTTTGGACTTTGATTACATATTTGCCCTATAATCAGCTTTCATTTCCAAAAACGTTGTTGTGCCAACATCAACTGTGATTATTATTTGTCATATCCAAATCCAAATTATCAAATTGATTTTAGTTTCCTCACCTTATCGAGGAACAACAAAATACACTATTCATGAATTCAACCTAAGAAAGTAGTTTATGACTTAATTCTCTGGCTCTACCCTCATCCCAAGGACCCAAACAGAGGGCACCAGACTTTCCCACGTTGTTCAGAAAAAAACAAATCTTTTCTATTGCGTCAAATGTGGGTCAAGAATTTTATCTTTAATTTTCCTAGAAAACTTTTCCACCACTTTCCCCTTCAATGAAGTAAGAGAAATTTTTACATGAGTAAAAAAGAAGCCTATCTCACGTGCAGTGGTAGTTGTTGGTCTTTCTATTCATATTCTGGTACTTTGTTTCATTCTTCTGGTCCTTTTTGGATACTTCTTCTTCGGCCCATCCTCTCTCTCTCTCTCTCTCTCTCTCTCTATATATATATATATATAGATATATGTTTTATCCTAAACGTGTTGAACTAATTAATCCTTCTACGAAAAGATCAATGCACAGTGATGATATGCTTTTTGCAACTCAAAATGATATGTAGTTATGTACCTAAAACAAAGACCAGACTTGTTTTGAAGCTGCCGAGGTTAATTGCTTGGCTTTAGTGGGTAAAAATCATGTAAACACATTAATCCATTTAAGGTGAACTAATCCAACAGCGACCAGACACCTCCTACCTTGATGTGAATTTGCCGACTAGCCATCATTACTTATATAATCCAATAAAATATGTAATATAAACGCAACACTACATATGCAATATATTCAACGCAACTTGCCCGATGGTATAAGCAAAGATATTAGATATACTTTGCGTCATTGATTTTGCCTCATTATAAAGCATTCTATTACTGCTTACATTTGATGCAAACGTAGAGAAAATACAAAATCTTTTAACATTTGAAACTGAACTTTTCTACAGTCCTTGATGTGCAGCAAATAAATAAATATATATATATATATATATATATATATAGAGAGAGAGAGAGAGAGAGAGAGAATCCATGCCTGTTAACAACGAACTTTGACAATAGATGTTAATATATTGAGTGTTGACAGATTCAATGTGTGTTTGTGATTAAAAAAAAAATTGTTTATCCTTATCTTTTACTGTTAACATACCGGCATTTTCTATGACAATGTGATTTAGCTCAACTGATGATTCCATTAATCTTTACCCTCATCTTAATCAACAATTCCATCTCATAAAATAATTACATTCTTTTGAACAGGGGAGAAAATAGCATGACTTATATAATTCTTTATGCTAAATATGTCTGTTTTGCTTTCAGACTCTTTCTCTTCGATCTATCACCATCAACTTGATGAATTATATATATATATATATATATATATATAACTTTCACTGCCCAACGGATTCTTAATTAAACACCATATAATCAAGACACATGGAAGCAAATGGAATGGGTAGTTGGTTGACCAGAACCACTGATATCCAAATTTTGTTACTTTAGTTCCAAGAACAACAAATTGGGTGGCCTGCAAGAAATTAAAATATATATATATATATATGAATAATAGCATATAACTCAATATAACTCAGCTCTTACTACATTACGCTAAATTAATCAAAGAGTTTGTCCCATTGCATACATGGCTATGTATTTACTGCTCGTTGGCACTTGGCAAGGCTCAAAACTGTAACTTAGGAAGCTAGTTATTAGCATATTGTCATTGACTTGTCCATTCAATATATGGATTTGATCTCAGAGATACTTTATTTAATGGAGTTCCGATGTTTAAATCAAGGGAAAAGAAATAGGAAATTTCAGGAAAGAAAAACAAGATTTTTCAGGACATTCCTACATCTATATAATTTTGGAAATGAAAAATAACAATTATGGAATGGAGATGCGGGGTATCGATCCCCGTACCTCTCGCATGCTAAGCGAGCGCTCTACCATCTGAGCTACATCCCCATGACATTTCGGAAGTCATAATTTTTTTATTAATAGTAAATTGGAAGAGTTTATTATATTTACATTATTAGGAATTGTGACTGTGACATTGTGTTTAATGCCCATCAATTTCTTGATAAAATGCCCATTATGCCAGGAATTGAAATTTTGGATTGAACTACGTGTCCTATAAATTTATTGATTTTGCCAATTTTACAATCAACATGTGAAAATGGATTAAATTGGATTAACTTATATCAATCATTAATTTCACAATCAACATGTGAAAATGGATTAAGTTAGATTAACTTATATCAATCATCAATTTCACAATCAACATGTAAGGTATTAGAAGGGATAAATCTAAAGTTGGTAATTATTTTACACAAAAACTATTCTCGAACTCAAATAAGCATTTTCACACTTAATAACCTGGGCTTTTGACAATTGCAGCTCTCAAATTGGTGATACATTCCAATTTCATCATATCAAATGGCTACTTCATATTCTTGTTAGCAGTACCACCAATACAACTGAAGGTTTGATTCTCTATTTGGAGTGTAATGTTCTATTTTAACATATTACTTTGTCAAAATTTTCAAATGCTTTATGATTTGTTATGATTGAGTTTTGAGATATGATTCTTGTAGTGTAAGAGCTGGCTTTTGGCAAAGCAGAGTACAATTTCTCTTGGAAATATAAGGACCGTGAAGATGAAGGAACATTTCTTTTCTAGTTCTTGATCATTGAAAGGAATGAATTATGGCGAGGCAGTTGGCTCCATTATTTATTTGATGGAGGGCGCGGCATGTCAATAAGGTGACCACTTGTCATTGCATACCAAATTCCGATATAGACATTTTTTATTTTTTTTTATTATATCAAACATTTTGATTAAGCTTAGCACATATCAAATTAAATTTTTATGATTTTTTTTAAATTTGTTTTATATAGTGGATCCCACAAGTCCACTTATAATGAGTCCCACCATTTTATTTTGAAATTAAGACAAATTGCTCCAAATGGCCCGGTTGGACCTTGCCTTTCAAAACTGATAAGGATATCTTTTTCTTTTTTTTTTTTCCGGTTATTTTAATTGAGTTGAAAGTGTTTTCGTTTGACGTGAAATTAACAATCTTTATTTTCACTCAGACGTAGGTCGGCCCCACATGTCAAAAATATAAATAAATTTAAGTAATGATAGTGGTTCCTAAATATTTGTGAGTAAAATGGAGGTTGTTCATTTCAACTAAAATGGAGGCACCTTGACCCATTTTAATCCATGTCCTTAGTTGACCATTTGACTGCCTGTCTTCGTGGGCTTCCAAACACACTTAATTTCTCGAGAAATTATTGGATTAATCAGTTGCATCGATTAGATCAATCAAGATCTGTGGAAGAGTTGTCTAATTTTAAAAGAGACAAAAAAGTCTTTTTTATTTAGTTGAGAAACTATAATTGATTTAATTCATAAACTTAAATCTAGACTCTAATTATGAGAGATTCTAACTTTGGATGTCATGACCGTATTTATCACATCATTTTAAGTGTTTTATGTCTTCTTGTGAACATGTATCTCTAACACTATGTTTCAAGGCCAATTCTATATAATTTGAAACCTAAAAGAAAAGAATGACAATTCTAAACGAGGCTTCTTTTATTTTTAATATTAATAGAATTTTTTATTTTATATTAATATTATAAAATATACTAAATATATAGAACAAATACTTTTAATACTTTATTTCATATATATATATATATGTGTTAGATTTATTTTTAATACTTTATTTCATATATATATTGAATAAAACTTTAATAATAAAGTTCATACATAATTTTTTTCTTATCTAAATAGGTAACAACAAAACATTAGAACAATAGCGAATAAGATTTTATTAATAGAATTAAGTTATTTTTTTTGGAAGTCTTTATGATAACTTTTTCGTAGAATTAAATTTATATTAATCTTAGACTTCTAATACGATTATATTATAAACTCATAAAATTTAGGATTTTCTTTATAAGTGAAATATAAAACAATTACTTTGTTAGTTGAATGGTAGAGTTAGTCTTGCTATATTTCATATATATTTTTGTGAAATATAAAAAAAGATTTGGCACAATTTAAGTTGAGAGATCAACTCAGCACCACCTAACCTATAAGATGTGGTTTTACGCAATATTTGAAAAAATTCTACAAATTTATGCTACAAGAGAAAGCAATTAAAGTATTTGTTGCTGCAACTTTTTGACCCGTCAAGACTCTGTTCTCTAAAGGTATCAAGTCTGAAAAAGAATAGAGTCAGTGTGCCATCGAAGATGGCTTTGGTGGTAGCCCCTCCGACGATTAAATTAGATAAAGTGCAAAAAATAATATTGCAAGTAGTAATTCACAGAGTGATGATAATCATTTACGTACCTCAAGGGTTTGCATTTATAGGTTGATTATCTATCAAAGTGGGTGAGAGTTGGTGTTGCCAAAGCATGGGTTTGCTGTTGCCTGACGATAGTAATCATGATTATCAATCTTATTGTTACCACCTGCCTTACTGTTACCAACTGCCCTTTCGACTATTGCATGTCGCCGTCTATCCTGTCATTCCGAGGTCGGTGGAGCAAGATGACGATGATGACCTGTTTGGTAGTCCGATAAGGTTGACAAATGAGATCGGTATCCTGGTGATCGACGCCTCCAAGGTCGGTGAACCAACGCCAGGTCGGCATACCTAGTTGATTTATAACATGCACAGAATATATTTTAGACACGTGTTAGATTCTAATTTGTTAGCATAATTTTGGCGTATCAGTATTATAAAATAAAAATCACAATAATTAGCTTAGCTCAAGTTCAACTCAACAATTTAATGGGTCACGTATCAAGTTATCAAAATATTACACTTAATATGAATTTTGGAAGAGAGAATATGAATGAGCTCAATAGTTTAAAAAAATTACACCTAACCTGACTCGGTAAAAAATAAATTGCACTTAAGTTTATGTACTATTAGTAGTTTAGAATGTGCCATAATGAATTACTGGTAGCACATAGTGAATTACTGGTTCAGCTTATGCGTAAATTTTTAACTCAAGTGTCATTTATTTTTTATTGTGTCAATTTAAGTGTAATTTTTTAAAATTATTGAGATCACTTATAATTTGCTTAGTAGTTCATGTTAAGTATAATTTTTCTAGGAGTGCAATTTGGGGATGCTAACCTAAGTTCAGCTTGAATTTTTTAGGGATTATGTTCCATATTTTACACTTTGACATAGACTTGGACAAAAAAATCAAGCTTGATCTAAACTAAGTTGGGTTTTGGTTGAGACTTTGAAAACTCGAACCCAATAATTTATTTGTTATACTTTTTTATATTATAATTATACACAATTAGATTAGTAAAAATTTATTACAAACATTACTATTTATATTTTTGTGATTTAAAAAACTTGTTGACATTTAACATTTTTTTAAAAAATTAAATTATGTTAAAGAAATTATTTTAACAACTTTTATTTTTTAAAAAATTGAGAAATTATTAAAATTTTTAGTATATAATTAAAATAAAAAAGGCATCAATTTATTAAAAAAATTGTGAACAAAATTTTGAATTAATAATTTAAATTGTTAAAAATTTGTTGAGCTTGGATTAAACCTTATACTAATAAATTTTAATTCAAATCATACTCGAGTTAAGTTATTCAAATTTAAAGTCAGATTCATATTATTTTAGAACTTGAGTTACTTTTAAACATAATTTAAACCGAACCTGTGACAGGCTGACCGAATAGCACCACTAAATTTTTTCATGTTCTTATATCTCATAAAAATTAAATATTTTACTTACACGTCACTGTTTCAATAAATCCGGTTGATAGCAACATTTTTCGTTTTTTTCACATAAATTCTTAGTCGCCAGGTAACAATTTGGACCACTTCTTACCAGAGAAGTCACGACTTCAAAAAGAAAATAAAATGTCGTGCTAATGGCAACCATACTCTAGATTTCAGATTTTCCCGAAGCTTCAGAGATGCCCTGAGGACGGCTCCTTTCCGCGCCATTTTCGCGTTATTTTATTAGAAACAAAAATTCCAAAAAATCAAACACTCATCAATGAATCAGAACGAAATAAACATACACCTTATCTTTGACAGCTTGTAATACACCTTTCGAAGCAAAAAATTCCAATTTCCCTAGAAATTTTCTTGCATACCTATTGATTTACAGCCAACGCGTTTTGTGCTTGGTGGATCTGATTATTTACAAAGACCCAAGTGAAGGAATTCCCCTGCAGATTCCTTAATCCTGGGTCAAGTTTGAGGTGAAGGGTATTGATTTGAATGATTCACTTGATTGCAGCTCTTATGACTTGATTTTTTGTGGTGGGCATTTCATTGATTGTGTTCTTGATTCAATCTTTTGGCTTTTCCTGAGAAGGAAAAACTGGGTTTTGCGTGGCCGAGGGTGTTTGATGCCAAGTTTTAATTGATTGTTCGATTTTTTTTTTTTTTGTAAATCGGCAACTGTATTTCTTTAGAAGTCTGTGATTGGAACACTCGAAGGGCTTTCTTGAGAAAAATTCAATTGGGTCGCTGATAAATGCTGAAACGATGTGTCTTCTTGTTCCTTCATAGGCGATGAATGCTTTCTAGGGTTTATTGCTTGCAGATTTGAGGAATTGAGTATACAGAGGTTTTGGGTGTCCTCTTTTTCGGTATTTTAGTGTTGATGAAATGAAAAGGATTCTATGCGTTTGTAATGCTGTTTCAAGACCAAATGGGTGTCAGGGGAGTGGTTTGTTTCATTGCATTTCTCCTTCTGCTTATCACTTTTGCAGCAACAGGTTCAGAAGGCAAGAAAAGGACCAAGGAACTATTCTCTGGCTATCAAGTAGATTCAGCTTCAGGGGAGATAAATGAGGACATGGTATCGGACTTAATGCTTCTAGTTCGATTATTACTTATTCATATTATAAAACTTAGTGTGTTCATTTTTCCAAATGCTCTCTCTATCTGGCTTTCACCTTTGCATAGGAGATGGCTAGAGTTTTGCTTTCTTCGAGTAGCTTAACTTGCATGAGTATTGCTAAAGTACTTTCTCTTTATTATAATCTATATGCTAAAAACACCTCATAAGCCATGTTGATGATACTCCAGGAATATTTTGTATCAATAGAAACACGTCAATTTCTGCTGCCTTATGGTCTTACACACATTTCCAATACTAGTTCAACACAATTGCTCTGACATCTTTCCGTAATTAGGTTTCAATAGTGAAGCTACTTAATTCTTAAGGATTCAAGATACTTGTGAGTTGTGAAATGGCATATGTTATTTAAAATGCTTGTTAATCTCAGGTGCCAATTAATGAACTTTATTTAGGAGGAGCTCAGTGGTTTATGCTCCAAAAGTAAACGGAGCTGTCCATTGGACTGCTGCCTCATCCAACAAGCTCTTCTTTTTACATAGTTTGGGCTTCAATTACTCCTCCAGATTTGCTTTTTATTGTTGACATGGTGTAAGGTTTATTTATTTGTAGATTTCATTGTTATCTTTTCTTTATTTTTCGGATGGCCACAAGATTTTCTCTTTATTTGTTGATTGGGTTGAGGACATATGACCGGTATAGGTAGTAGGTAACTAGGAATGTCCAGATGAGGTTTCATAGTTTTCTTTTACAGATAAGACCGAAGGCTTATCTTTTGGGAAATTAATTGTGAATCTATTGAAAATGGAAGATGCATGCATGTGTGGTTATTGGATTCATTTTGTGTTGTAAGGTTGCACTGGCCTTAACTGAGAAGTTTACCATCTTTCAAATGTTTTTGTCGTGCATACACATGATACACTAAAAACATTTCTTTCACTGATGAGCAATAAAATAGATTAGCCAAAGGGGCGCAGCTCAAGTACATGCAAAGTATGGCATAACATACACAAGAAAAAAAAAATATGGCTGACTAAATGATTCATCTAAGCAAACATCACCACCCCGGACTGCCACAGAAAAAGCAAATCAAAGAACACACGTGTCAAGTTGGACCTTGACAACTCCACCTCTTGAAATAGGCGCCTATTTCTCTTCTTCCACATGCACTATTAACCGTTTTTGAATCACCCATTTACCTTTGTTAGAACAACTGTTGTGCCAATTACCTAACAGCTTAAGTACTGACCTTGGATTCACCCAAGATACCCCAAATAGGGATAACAGGAGAGACCATAAATCCTTCACCATCTCAACTAACCTGTGGGGTTGGATGAGTTGGGAAGAGGCTTGGTGAATATCCCCAAGGTCTCCTACCTTTCCCTTCTCACCTAATTATCAATCATTATGTTTCTCTATATTCTATAAAGATGCATTCCAAATAGAAAAAGTGACCCTAGAAGGAACTTTCTCCTGCCATATCCCTTTCTAAGGAAACTGAATGGTTCTACCTTCCACCAAAGTCACGTAATAAGACCTTGTGATGCACCCTAATAGTTGTGGCCCTTGCGGGACCTATGAGAAGTTGATAAACAACTAATTGATATATTCCTATTAAGAGTCTTTACGAATAATATTACTGTATTTTGATTTTTAATGAGTTTCAGTAATTTTAGGAATGAGATTTGATGCTTTATTTGTTACCACATAGGTTAGGGTGAGTTTTAGTTGGTTTAGTATTTATGGACCTATAGATTGGCGTCATGGGTGGAAAACGAGTTGATGCCCCAAGTATGAATAGTATTTGAAAGAGCTTTGTGCTTACTCTCTTCTAATTCCTCTCTCTCCCTCTCTCCACCTTATTGGAACTCTTTTTTCCTCCTCCCCCCTATTGGAACTCTTTTCCTCACTCATTTCTCAAATATCTCCTTGACCTCGCAGTTCTCTTTTATTATCTTTTCTGTATGTTATATTCTCATTTCTCTCTCTCTTTCTCTCTCTCTCTCTCTCTCTTATCTTTCTTTTCTTTCTGTTTCTTGGAGTATTCCTCTTTCTCTCACTCTCTCCTTTCTCTTCTTTCTCCTCCAGTTCTCTCTTTCTTCTTGTCTCCCAGTAAGGAATGTGTTTTCTTATTTTGAAGAATCCTAGGACAAGTTACATCAGTTTGGTATCAAAGCCACAATTGTTTGACGAATATGCTATGAGAATCAAACACAAATATTATTAATTTCCTTTTCTCCATTTAGTTTTTGTATCAATTGTGGGAGCAGTAGTTTGTGAGATGAAGATATGAAACAATACTCAAGGTTGAGTTCTCTCTAATAAGAGGGGATTAATGCACCCTAAGGTGTGGGACCATGAGCGGCTGATATATTAATTGATATATGTTAGTTAGTAGCCGTATTAGAAGTCTTTAAGAATAATATTGTTGTATTTTGAACTTTTTAAAAGGAATTTTAGTGATTTTAGGAACATATAGTGTAGGATAAGGTTTTAGTCAGTTCTTGTTTGTGTTAAGAGTCCTGTGAAGCCTATAAATTGGCATCATGGGTGTAAACAAATTGAAGTCCTAAGTATGAATAATATTTGAACTAATTATAAAAAATGAATTATATTTGAAAAAAATTTGATAGAGCTTTACTTGCTCTTTCGCTCTCTCTCTCTCTCTGTCTTCTTCTACCCTCTCTTATCTTCTATATTCTAAGTCTTTTATGTCTTTCTTACCTTCTCGGAATTCTTATTCCTCTTTCCTTTCTCAAATATCTTCCGTTAACCTTTCAATCATCTTCTGTTATCTTTCCTCTATGCTATATTCTTTTTTCCGTTTATCTCTCTTGTCTTCTCTTATTTCCCTCTATTTCTTGGAATACTTCTCTCTCTCTCTCAACTCTTCTTATTCTCTTTCCTCTCATTCTCTCTTTCTTCTTACCTCCCAGCAAGGAATGTATTGTCTTATTATGAAGAACCCTTGTGCAGGTTAATTCATCTTGTCTCAAACTGTCTTCTCCTAGTTGGTCTTCAACACACTACATCTCTTGTCATTGATGTTGACATCAAACTAGAGTATCCATTAACTCCAATTCCCAATCATAAACCACCCCAATAATATTGGGCTCCCAAACCGTCAACACATTTGTAACCATTAACCCCAGCTGAAGCACTCAAGGGATTCATGCTTGAATATCGAGATCAGGGGACTCTATCCAATCCATGCGGCGAAATCTATTTGTGGTGGAACAAACTCATAAATATATATATAATTTGCTCCGATACAAGAGATCGGCCCCGAAGCAAGGTATGGTGGGTGCCAGCAACTTTCACTTGTTAGGAGTAGGGGCTGAAAAGAGCTCTTTGTATAGGTTGGGTTTGCTGGGGGGGTTCAAATCTGAGTAGGTTTATGAGGTTGGGATAGGAACTTACTCTATACTCTATGGGGTAGACTAAGGGGAAAACCTATTGAGGAAAAGAATATAGAAAACAACCAAAAGGGCAAAGTCCCTATGCTAGGTGATCATGCCAAATCACACCGTCTGACCATTTCCCTACAAAGAATCTTACTTGTTTGACAACTCCTGTACCCGGTCTATGCACACTCCTTACCACATAGGAAAACTAATCACCCCTTTTTGTTTAATACTCTCTGCAGCCTCCTTCCTCCAAATATTGTCTCTATCTCAAGCAAATTTCCATAGCCATTTGTCTAACAAAGTTTGGTTAAACCACTTTAGATTTCCAAATACCTAAATCCTCATCGTTTAAGAGGAAGCATAGAAGGTTTTTTTTTTTTTTGGTAGGTAAGAGTTTCATACACAAGCACCAAATAAGTACATGAGGCATCTACAACAAAACGACCTGTGGGCCCTCTATAGATGCATTGTACAAAAAAAACAAAAAACAAAAGAGTTGAGATCTATAACTAAAAATTAAAAAAAGATCCTGAAGAAAATACAGTCTAGAGCATCAGCTATTTCAGATACACTTACAATGTGGTCCTCCCTCTAAAAAATCATTCTATTCCTTCCTTAATACACCACATGATATACAATGGAGTCATAGACCAAATAGTACTACCTTTTCCACTATGCCAACCTTATCTGAAATGGTCAAACCTTTTCACCACTAAGGCCCATACTACTTTAGCTTTGAATGAAGACTCTAGTGGCAAAATCCAAGTGACAAGTAAGGAGGGGATCCACCCTACATCCTAAATTGGTCGCTAATCTTCCAACCTTTGCTACAGGAATTAATGTACTCTTTTCTGGTTTACCTTTAGGATTGCCACTACCTCAAAACATTATTAAATGAAAAGTGTGAAGAAGATTTAAGTATGCATTACATGTTATATATATAATATAGTATACTGTAAGATAATACTGAGGAGAAACAAAGTTATACTCTCTCCGTCCCGAATTAAAAGTCCCTTATTCCATTTTGAGATGTCCCATAATAAGAGTCCTGTTTAAAAAATTAATGTATAAATAATTGTGAAATTTTCAAATTACCCTCACAAATTTAATGTGAATGTACTACTCAATGTGAATGAAGGTTAGTTTTGTAAATTTATCCTCTTAATCAAGTGTAAAAGCATTAAATGATTGTCCAAAATAAAAAGTTGGTTTTCCCAAAAGGGACTATTAATTCGGGACGGAGGGAGTATATATTACTTATACAAAAATTGTAATTGTTCAAAAATAGCATCAATATGTCTTGACAGAAAGAGAATATATGGACATGCATTTGAAAGGCGTGACTCAAGAAGCAGAAGGCATGGATCAGCAAAAGTATAATCATTAGAATCAACACTTCCCAAATGTAGGGTAATACGCAACCAGAACTGCATCCATAAGCTAAAATAGTTCTAAGTTCTCAAAATTGATTATGTCTTTTACACTAATTATTTAGGCCTTATACATTTTTTTCCTGTCAACTGTAGACCTGCTAAAAAGATTCCTAACAATCATAGTTTCCAATCTTAGGAGCAAAGAAATAGGGAAAGCTTTTTAACAACATCAATTAAGCCTTATCTAAACTAAGTAGAACTTTTTTCTACGTATCATTGAGTGGATTCAACAATTATTATGAAAAAAAAATTGCAATTCATGTTCACTACTGACAAGGTTTTATGGTGGCAATCTGTTACTTAACGCAATCGTCTTTTTTTGGAGCTTGGGACCAGTAGTGTAATGATATGGCGCCTATGAAGTACGGGTGCTCTATTTTGCCTCACATGTCAGTTTCAGACATGCTCGGACACCTGAAAAAAGAGTGTCAATTTCGTTTTTTAAATTTCAGACATGTCCCGAACACATGATGGATACATTAGGAATACTTTTTCTAAATTTTTTCTTTTTTGGATTTTTTCTCCTCTTCTTCTCTGTTTTTTTTTTTTTTTTGAGTTTTATAATATATATATATATATATGTGTGTGTGTGTGTGTGTGTGTATAAGTATATATTGTATGTATTAGTTAATAAATTTGTTTTTAGACTTGGATCATGGACGTTGATGATTAAATGAAGATGTTCTTGAATTTGATTTAATTGCTTTGTTATTTTGATATATTTATAATATTATCGTGATTTATGTGTTTACATGTCAGTTTTGATTGATGTAATATTAGGTTTTTATTATACAGTAATATAAAAAATATATTCAACGTTTCCTTGTCTTACTTTTTTTGAGAAATGTTGTGTCTACGTATCCGTTCGTGTTATATCTTTGTCCATATCCGTGTTTCTTAGCATGGCACTAAGCACGACATGAATTGAATTGAGTTGAGTTGAGTTGAGTTTGTTGACATGCATACAAATAAATCTTATCTAAAGCCAAAGAGTATATGTACAGTCAACTATGGTGATGACTGTTTTGAAATTCTTAGTTATAGAAAGCACTTATCTTTTTCTGCCAATTCCACTTTCTGAGTTTCTTTTTCCCTCATTTGTGAACGTTGAAGTTCTTTTCTTACTATGATAAATGTTTTATTCAATTTTCTTCTTGCCATTTTGGCTATATACATAGTGCATGTATGTTGGGATTGAGGCTTGTTAAGTTGTGGTTAGCCTGATTTAGTACACTAAAAATAGACACATCTTTGCAAATTTAAGAGAAAACACAGGCTCCCCACAATATATTATACACATTTTTATCAGGACCATATGCATGAATTGAAATAATTGAATTATTGTTGATGTTGATGTACCATTTGATTAATTCATCAAGTTTGTTGAGGCTCTCCTAAAGTCAAGCCTTGGGGGTTAAGCTTTCCATGGATTTCAAATGCTAGTTTTATTTGTATTCATTGTACTTTAGAATGCATAAACTACTAGTGAGATCTGATGGAAATTCTCTAACTGCAGGCAGAGATATTATGGGTAAATTGTAGGCTAGAGTTGGTCCATGTGAAGGAAGTAGTTGAAGATTTTGAATTATATGTAACAGAGGAGAAGTCCAGTAGTAGCAACGGTATCATTTCAAAAAGTAGGTCGTTGGCAAAAGAAAACATACAGAAAGCTATCAGTGTCCTACATCCCCAGGTGAAACAAACTCTTTTTGAATGTTTGAGACAGAAAAACCTCTTGTTCCTTGTCTCTGGAGAAGAGAGTAGATCTGAGAATTGGTACACCAAGAAGCTGGAGTCTCGGTTTCCCAGGCCTGATTCTCCTAGACAACGTGAATTGCTTCAGAGTTCTGCAGAAACACCTGCTCCATCCCCTGCAGTTGGATCTCCTAGTTTTAATCCACCACCATCCTCTGATTCAGCACCTTCAAGCTCCCAAGTTCCTAGTCCTCAACGCCCTGCTGAGTCTCCAGTGCAGCCATTTTTTCCACGGGATTTTAATGATTCAAGTTCGCCACCTACAGCTGGTGATAATTCTTCTGCAAGTCCAACTTCTACTACAAATGTACAGTCAAATAAGAAAACTAGCAGCCAAAAATCAGTTGTTGTTGCTGTTGGTGTAACTGCAGCAGTGTCTTTTGTTTTTGCCACACTGCTCTTTTTATGCTATCACAAGACTTGTAAGACTGGCTCTGGAGTTGGACGGAACGATGAGAAGCCTCTTCTCAGCTTAAGCTTAAGCGACTATTCTGGTGGTATATGCATAGCTCCTCTCTCATCTTGTTCTTGTTAACTTCAAATGCAAATTTCTGTTCAGATTTGATTTCAAACTTTGATCTTTCAGGTTCTTCACAGAAGTCATTTTCTTTAGGAAATGGAATTAGCAAAGAAAAGCTTGGTAATCATTCGTTTGACACCAATGCAAACCATAACAAATGGGCTTCATCTTTGGATGGCACTATGTCATTTGGAGCTGTTGCTGGTG
Organism: Nyssa sinensis; assembly: GCA_008638375.1. Taxonomy (NCBI): domain Eukaryota; kingdom Viridiplantae; phylum Streptophyta; class Magnoliopsida; order Cornales; family Nyssaceae; genus Nyssa; species Nyssa sinensis. The sequence goes on from CM018047.1 coordinate 13,777,217, forward strand.
CTGCCAATACCTCAGCGGAGGAGGGACCAATTGCTCTGAAGCTGCCTCCTGGAAGGTTGGGGACTCCTTCTGGACTGCCTCCTCTGAAGCCTCCCCCTGGCAGGGCAGATCTCTCGCGAGTCTCATCTCCTGAACCACCTCCTCTAAAGCCTCCTGCCAAAACGGCTTCTCCCACTCCTCCACCCCCTGTACCACCATCCTCTTTGAAACCTTCTGGCAGCCCATGTCCTCCCCCTCCACCCATACCTTCTGGCTTCAAGGCTGGTCCTCGCCCTCCACCACCTCCAAAAAGTGGTCTCGCACCACCTCGGCCACCCGCCATAGGCTCAAAGCCACCTCGACCTTCGCCTCTTGGACCAAGTTATCTGTCAAGTTCTTATGGTGAAGGGGGTGAAGCTGATGCTCCTAAAGCAAAGCTAAAGCCATTCTTCTGGGATAAGGTTCTAGCAAACCCGGATCATTCAATGGTTTGGCATCAGATTAAATCAGGGTCATTCCAGTAAGTCGTCGTCTTCTTTGTTTGTTTGTTTGTTTTTTTTTTTGCAGTGGTTTCAAAGACTGTTAAGTTCTCTAGCTGACAAAAATGCAACAAACATATTTTGTGTAAATTTTACAGGTTCAATGAAGAGATGATAGAGACGCTCTTCGGCTATGCCCCTGACAGAAACAAGAATGAGGCCAGGAAAGGATCTTCATCCCAAGATCCTTCAACCCAATATATTCAGATCATTGATCCAAAAAAGGCACAAAATTTATCGATTCTTCTGAAAGCATTGAATGTGACAACAGAGGAAGTTTGTGATGCACTTCAAGAAGGTGACTCTCTTGTTTTTCCCCTTTCTGTGAGATATTACCACACAAAAGGAAACTTGTGCAGTTAGCATTCCAGAATTTAATTTCTTTTCATCCAGAATAAAAAGGAACTTATGTTGATTCAAAGTAGCAATGATTTGATCTAGTTTTAATTTATTCCACGAGAAAACAAGCAAATAGTCATATAAAAACAACTTAAGTGTTTAGTCTCACAGAAGAAGTTTGTGATGCACTTCAAGATGGCGACTCTCTTGTTTTTTCCCCTTTCTGTGAGATATTACCACACAAATGTAAACTTGTGCAGTTAGCATTCCAGAATTTAATTTCTTTTCATCCAGAATAAAAAGGAACTTATGTTGATTCAAAGTAGCAATGATTTGATCTAGTTTTAATTTATTCCACAAGAAAACAAGCAAATAGTCATATAAAAACAACTAAAGTGTTTAGTATCTGATTAGTATGCGACTGCAGCAGATAAGAAGACCTCATGAGGTATTGATGCTTAAGGCTCTCAAACTGAGATTACTTGAAACAGCTATATACTAGTCCTGGAAGTTTTCCTGATTTTCTTAAGTTATAAATAATCTAAAATAGGTTAAGGGACAAAGATAGATGATAATGAATTGTGCTTTTGGCATGCATAATATGGCACTTTCAACTGTCATTTTGTTTTATTTTTCATTTTTTATGAGACTGCAACTCATACATTGGAACTTGGGAGGATGGGGGATCTAATAATGGTTCATTGCTTGATTGGTTGAAGTTAGTTAATTTCTATTATGTAGTATAATTGAATTAACATTTTTATTGACATTCAATATCTATCTAAAGCCCGGAACTTGATTTTTAAAAGTATATCTGAATGCAAAGTCATTCATCTACTGTTAGAAGATATTTACGAGAGCTCAGTTTATATTAGCTTTATTTCATTTTTTTTTAAACAACCACAAGAACTGAAATTTGTTTGCAATACTAAACATCTTGTTATTGGGATTTCATTTTTAATGAAAACGCTTAGCATAGAGTCAATCCTCCTACAATTAATAGTCTTGGGAGTTCAGCAACCCAATATTATTAATTACTAGAATTATTAAATATGAAATTTCTTTAACTTGCTCACAAGTCACAAGTATATAATTTTTAGTGTAGAAACAGGACATGCATATAATTATGAGATTTTTTTATACAATAAAGTACATATATTATGTCTAATATAATTTATAAAATTATTAAATTGCTTTAACTTTCCAATGGTGTATAATTTTTCATTTAACAACAGGGCATGCATACAATTATGAGCCTTTTTTTTTCCCTTAAAAAAGTACTTATATTATTCTTATTTTATTTATAGAAAAGCTCCTATTCTCTTCTTCTTTTTTTTTTTGTTGCTAATAAATTAACATTGCTATATTTTTATATATTAATGATGTTAATTTAAGAGATTTTTATGGGAAGGGGAAAAGGAGGAAAGGAAATTTCACCTAGTAAGTTGTGATAAAGTGAGAACTCCTTTGAAGGAGTGTGGGTTGGGAGTTGAAGATTTAGGAATTATCAACTACGCTCTTCATGGGATGGCTTTGGATATTTGTGAGGCAGACTAAATGCTTGGTGGAGGGAGGTTGTAGTTGCCAGATTTGTTTTGACGAGAGGTGTGGGTTTCTAAGAAGGTGAAGGTGGGTTCCCTTCGTTGTTGGCCTTTGGAAATTATTTAGGAAGGGAGCCAAATAGTTCTTTAGGTATGCCTCATTTAAGCTATGAAGTGGGTTGAGGGTGAAGCTATGAAGTACAGACAATCTGTTTTGCCACATGTATCCGTGTCAGACACGTGTTAGACACTCTCGGACATGTAAAAAAGAGTTTATATTTTTTTTTGAATTTCGGACAAGTACCTAACAGATTACGGACAAAATTTGGATTTTTTTATTTTTGAATTTTCTTTTCTAGATTTTTGCCTCCTATACTCTTCTTCTTCTTCTTCTCCGCTTTATACATACATACATACATACATACATATATATGTATATATAGTAGTTAACAATTTTTTTTGGAGCTTGGATCATGAATGTTGATGATTAAATGATAAAGTTCTTGAATTTTTATTTAATAACTTTATTATTTTAATATACTAATAATATTGCTGTAATATGTATATTTTTATGCCAATTTTAATCTAAATAATATTAAAAATTTATTATATTGTCATATAAAAAAATATAAATAAATATATTTAACGTGTCCCTGATGTATCTGTGTTCTATTTTTTTTAAGAAATGTCGTGTTGTATTTATTTTTCATGTCCGTATATGTGCTTCTTTTAGTTAAATTATATTACACGGTGCTGGCTCGAAGAGGAGAGTCTCATTTCCTTTGGAATGCCATTTGGCATACTAGAGCTTCTGTGAAGGTTTTTTTTTTTTTTTTTTGTTTGGACAGTTACTTGGGATGCAGGTATTGATTGCACACTACCTTTAAACACGGGGGATTTGAATGGGCTATTTAGTGCTATGTGCAAAGTAGGGGAGGAAACTAATAGTCATCTTTTTCTTCATTATTTGATGACAAGAGATTTATATACTCTCCTTTTTTTTTTCTTTTGCTTTTTGGGTGTGTTTGGATGATTCCAAATTCAATCAAGGATATGTGACTGGGTGGGGTTGAGTAAGAAGAGTGATAGAAGGTGTGGGATATGGCACTGCTATGTCTTTTCTGATGCATATGGTGTGAAAGGAATAGGAGGGCTTTTGATAGTCAAAAAAGTCTATTTGTAAATTAAAAGATTTTTGTTTATTCTCTAATACTTTTGGGTAGTAGAAGAGCAATTTTCTTTTGTTCATTCTTTTGTACAGTTTTTGTAAAGTTTCATACGGTGTGAAGTCTATTGTTCTCCTTATTTGGTTGTTGTTGGGTTTAGCCATTCTCGGTGATGTATTTTTTGAACGGATGGGTGGGGGATGCGGGAGAAAGAAAGGGAGGAAGGTGTGGAGGATGGTTCTCATTTGCTATTTCGGTGCATTTGGAAAGAATGAAAACATTGAATTTTTTAGGAAGATAGGATTTCGATATGTGAATTTAAAGATAGTTTTTGGAAACTCCTATACTTATGGGTGGCAGAGGCATACCCTCTTATGTTTATAGTTTTATAGATTTTTTGGAAAGTATGTAACTCTAATTTTTGTGGGTCTCTTCTTGTATACGGGTTTATCCTACCTGGGCGCTTTTTTATTTATATACATGTACTTGTCAAAAAAAAAATTATTAGAGGGTCAACTATATCTTCTTATTATTACAGGATTCATAAAATGTTCAGGACATCAAACGATTTGGGTGGGTGAGTGGGTGTAAAATGATGCATTGGAAATAGATCCACAATGTGATTGTAAAAACATAAGTGCTCTTAATTTTGCAAAGTGGTGAAAATTAATTGGTAATTGCTGAAGAAAGAAGACTGAGTCTAAAATATCAAAATTATTTATATCTTATGACCTCGTATGAAGGCATTTACAACTTAAAATTAACATGATATAGAAATTCTTTTGATTACAATTTTGTTTACAACTCAAAATTCTTTTGTTATAACTTAAAATTAACATGATATAGAAGTTTTATGTCTTCTTGAAATAGTGGTTCATGTATTTAAAGATTTTATATAATGTATATTTCCAAATTCCAAATATGGCTCTTAGGGATTCAATTTCTTTTTTTATTTTTTATTGATTATATTTGTAAAATTTGTTGAACAACTCATAACTTCTACGATAACGACATTGTTCATTTGTGATGTCCAACATGGGGATGAGCAACCTTTAAACAAAACAAATTGTGGCATGAGTCTCAATGTCTGAAACAGTGTCCAACACGTGTTGATAGGTCCATGATTTTAAATAATGGTTGTTATGTTACGTATTGTTCTGTGACCTTCCGATATCAATACTGGTCGATATATCGGCGTGACTAAAATTCGCAGCCTGTATTTGTCGGTATTGTTACGGCTGTTATCGGATCGTTACAAGACTATTATAACCGTTTTAAACTTTTTTTCTTCAAATTTTTAATTTTTAATTTTTTTGTAGAATTTTTATGATTTTTATTTTTATAAGATTTATATATAAGAGAGATACTTAATAAAATAATCCAAAAAAAGTTGAAATGGATTACCAAAACATTTGGGTCAATACGAACTCAAAAAGGTCTCTTGGCCTCAATTTATTTTTTTAAAACGTATTCCATAACTAATCACATTATATTTATTTTCATGCTTATAATCATTTTTTGTTATTACCTCAATTTATTTTTTTAAAACTTATTCCATAACTAATCACATTATATTTATTTTCATGCTTATAATCATTTTTTGTTATTATTTATATTACTTGTTGTAATGTTATTTAATTTAAATGATACTTCTCATTTAGTTTAACTTTAAAAATTCATATAAATTAATAAAATATCTTCTTAAGTGTTATTTATAAGAAAAATATTTTTAAAGTGTTAGAAAATTAAAAAATAATAGTAAAAAAATATTAAAATGTGATAATTGTAGTCAAAATATGTGTATTAATGACTTTTAAGAGATTTGTTAGTATTTGAAAACATTCACGGTTGCGATTTCAATTCCTATTACGAATGACCTGATACTTCCGATATCGTTACACTGCGACCGCGACTGAGTCGTATCCCGCGACTGTGATTTAAAACCATGGATAGGTCTGACGCAGCAAAAATAAATAAATAAATCCAAAATTAGGAGTGTCCTTATATCAGACTCTGTTCTAGTAGCGTATTGGCAGACCTCTGATAATAATAGTTTTTGAACTTAGACTCCACCATGAATGTGCTTTTGATTCTATGTACATTGCGTGGTTAATTTGAAACGAGGTGTTGGTACTGTTTATTTTCTTTTAGATGTGTATTGAGCACTTACCAGTATTAGTGGCTATATTTGATTCTAACTTCCACTATTATTTTATGTCCCACCAATAATGTTAGTGTTTTTTGATATCAATTTTATAATTCTCTATGATGGACAAATATGTGATTTTTTTTCCTTATATTCTTTCTTCTCTTCTCTTTTTAATTTTATTTTCTTTTCCTTTCCTGGGACATTACTTCTCAGGAAATAACATTCCATTCAATTTCAGACATGCTTTATGATTTGTGCAACACTATTAATATGGAGCCCAGATGGGAAAACCAGCTCTCTGCTAAAGATGTCATTATATGCATGGTTTTAAAATTCTTTTTGACATGTCTTTTGACGAGTGATTAATATGATATGACAAGTTGTCATTATTAATGTATTTTGACCGACAGATTTATAAAATATTTTAATTAAACTTATCAACTGATTTCCAAAGAGGAAGTAGGAAGAAATGAAAATCTTTTGCATAAGAAAATATGAAGAGATAAACTGAAAGCAAAGACGACCAATGTGTTTGGATGTCAATCAGCAGGCATTAGTGGGTTGATATGCATTTATACAATGGTGTGTCACTTTGTTGTTTTGACTGGTAGATGTGGAGTTCTATTTAGTACTAACGTGAAGATTTTAGTGCATCAAAAGCACTGCCTAATCAATCTTAGTTGAATCAGGAAATGAACTTCCATCAGAGCTCCTTCAAACTTTGTTAAAGATGGCGCCAACAGAAGAAGAAGAACTGAAGCTGAGGCTTTTTAGTGGTGAACTTTCTCGACTTGGACCTGCCGAGCGGTTCCTTAAGGTTTTGGGTGACATCCCATTTGCCTTTAAAAGGATGGAATCGTTGCTTTTTATGTGCACTCTTCAGGAGGAAGGTTCAATAATTAAAGAGTCCTTTGTGACCTTAGAGGTAAGGCACTGGATCTGAATAACAAATCTTGTTCATTTTACCAGTGATGGGTTCCCCTTCCCACCCATTGATTGTTTTCTTTTCCTTTTGAGTTGTGTCATTTGGTGTTTGCTGAACAATTTATCATCTTCTATGTCATTTGGTGTTTGCTGAACAATTATCATCTTCTATGTCATTTGTGTTTGCTGAACAATTATCATCTTCTAACTCAAAAATAAAAGAAAACTGAACTATTGCTATCATCGCATAAAGTCAAATAACCTACTGCCTCTGGAAGAAATTTAATTAATAATTTTTCTTTGTTTCTTTCCTTCTCACCAAAAAAACAAAGTACCACCTAGTGAGTTTTTGTTTTTTCAATTAAAAACAAGAAGACAAAAGATCATTTATAACCATTGCCAAACAACCAGAACCAGCAGGTCTTGTTTTGGTAGGTTAAACATTCCTGTTAATTATACATTTTGAACTCATGCTAAAATAGGAAAAAAAACAATAAACATGTTAATTGCTTAGAATAATCAGCAACCACAATAATAATACTGAAGAAAAATTACAAGCAAGAGATTGTGTAAGAACATAATGTGTAGTCTAATTGCCCATGTGAAAATTGATTCAAAATCCCTCGGTAAATCCAAATTAATGATGAGTTGGAAACTAAAATGTCAACAAGAAAAGAAAGCACCACTAGGAATGTGTTTCCAGAAAACATACAATAGTTTGAATGTTTCATTCAAATCTAGCTTACATGTGATTCACATTCAGTGAACTTTGCTGAAGTTTCTTGAAAAGAATTCACAAGGTTTCATGTTTGCATTCTTTTTGTTCCATTTTCTAAATCCATGGACAAGAATTAAAATTTGATTTGACGAATATATCTTTAATAATGGAAAAAGAGAGATTCTTCTTCTTTTAAATATTGTCCTATTTTTTGAAGTCGGCTTTGTACTGGGCTAGTCCAAAGTGTAGATAACAACCTTATTGCAAAGCAACTCAGTCCCCCCCACCCCATCCCTAGGTGACAAGTAATAATAAAAAAATCCTGATGTCTGACAAAGTTAACTTCCTGATCAATTTGCTCATAAGAAATACAATGCCATGTGACTGTTTAAATTTGAATTTTCACCTTTTATTTATTTTTTCTTCTTTCGCAAAAACCTCCATTTTAGACCATCTCCAATAATCAGTTTCCTCCATAGAAGAGAGAGAGAGAGAGAGAGAGAGAGAGAGAGAGAGAGAGAGATCCAAGAGGAATAACTTCTTGTTTTGTCCTCGTGTGTTTGGCAGGGTATGCTTTATGGTTAAAATCTCTCTACTGGGCAGAATATATGCTGCCTGCTGCAAATAGTAATGAATAATAATGTTAAACAGAAAGTTCTGATCTCTGTTTGGTGGCTTTTCGTCTGGGAACTAGCTTCACAAATTACTATCATGATGGGAACTGGCCTCCAAATATATTTTATATCATCGTGTCTAAAAATTATGAAAGCCTGTATTATCTTAAACAAAGTCATTGAGCCAGTCGTTTTTGTGCATCCGATCTACTGGATTGACCCATTATATGTCGGGTTCACCCTAGTCAGCCTTGTGGTGGTTTGGAGGAACAAAAATATGAGTTAGAATTAATTTCTCTCCATAATATATACATATAAAAGATCAGTTAAAATATATAAAAAAAAATTGAGAAGTGGAAAATGTTGAAATTTAACAGTAGGTATATTAGAAATAACGGAAGATATATTGAAAATAAAGGACGAAATCCCGGAATATATCCGTTAAAAAATAAATTGAAATAATAGTTGTGGAGAAAAATAAGGCTTCAAATCCGAGATATTGGCAATATCTTGGTTTTAGTTGTGCTCCGACATAACCGTTATTAATGGTATTTGAAACCTTGATTGGTAAAGACATCTGTAGGATAACAAGTAGCCTAGAGATGAAGTAAAATTCCCACCTAAACCTGTTCACAACCTATTCACGCTTGAGCTCTGTTCATTTACTAATTGAATGAGCTTCAATAATGCCAAAAGCAATTTGAGCCCAAGCTGTTCATGAGCAACTAAATTCATTTGCAGCCCTAACAAGATCTACAGAAATTCGTCCTTTATCAACAAAAGGATAGAAATGATTGAGGGGTTAGGATTACTGGAAACTCAGAAGTAAACTAATTTTTTCCTTTTAACACATATGGATGCATTCATACATTTACCTTGTACATTATTTATATATGTTATATGAATTTATGAAATTAAAAAAAAAAAGGACACTGTTCATACAGATGCACGCAGCTTGTCACGTTGCTGATATATAAGTTGTGCATATGACATTTTCTAACTGTAAATTTTGATTCATGTATTTGATTTTTCGGATTTAATAAAGTATAGTTTTAACAATATCTCCATTTTAAACTGCAGGCCGCTTGTATGGAACTTAGAAAAAGTCGGTTATTCCTCAAACTCCTGGAGGCTGTTCTAAAAATGGGCAATCGAATGAATGATGGAACATTCCGTGGCAGTGCACAAGCATTCAAACTTGACACACTTTTGAAATTAGCAGATGTAAAAGGAGTAGATGGAAAAACTACACTCCTCCACTTTGTTGTTCAGGAGATAATCCGGTCAGAAGGTGTACGAGCTGCCCGTGCCGCCAGAGATAGCCATAGTACATCTGACATCAAATCTGATGATCTCATAGAGGATTCTTCCAATGATTCAGAAGAAAAATATCGCAGCCTTGGTCTTCAGGTGGTTTCAGGTTTGGGTGGTGAACTTCAGAATGTCAAGAAAGCTGCAGTTTTGGATGCTGATAGCTTAACAGGAACTGTTGCCAAACTTGGCCATTGCACTAATAAAGGCCCGGGATTTCCTGAACTCAGATATGAAGAACATAGATGAGGAAAATGGGTTCCACCGAACTTTAAAGAACTTTGTGAAGAATGCTGAGGTTGACGTCATGTTGTTGCTTGAGGAAGAAAAGAGAATAATGGCTGTGGTGAAAAGCACAGCAGATTACTTCCATGGGAACGCTGGGAAGGATGAGGGCTTGCGATTATTTGTAATTGTTCGGGATTTCCTGATAATGTTGGATAAGGTATGCAAACAGGTCAAAGATGCCCCAAGGAAGCCAAATCAGACATCAAAGAGAGAGGGTTCTCCAAATCGGACATCAAGGAGAGAGGGTTCAACAGTGCAACCTTCTTCAGATACCCAACAACCTCCTGATCCTCGTCAGCGGCTTTTTCCGGCAATCAGAGACCGGCGGTTGGATAATTCTAGTTCAGATGATGACACTCCATAGATTCTGTTTGGTACAGGTATATGATATTCTTCATCTTACCAAACGAGGTTTCATTATTTTTAACCTTTGTGTGTGAGGTGCCCAAGCATCTTTGAATACCCAACTAATGCCCCAAGAGGATGACTCAAACTGCAGAACCTGCCTCAAAAAAACAAAAACAAAAACAAAAAAGAAAAAAATTTTAGTAGTGATTTGCAAAAGCTAGCTAATGGGAATCTCTTTGCGATCTATAGTGCTTAATGATATTTTGCATTGATGGGTTGAGAATAAGCACACATTACTTTCTGTGCCTTTTCATGTACTCAGGTGGGTCAGTTTGTGGAAGTTCATCGAGATTGATACAATGTCATTGTAGTTGGTCAAATTACTAGATTGGTTGGAAGGGGGTCCAAATTCAGTGAGGCAGAGACCTGACAGAAGCTAACAATGTGTAGTTATCAGCACCTTCCTCTTCATTGGCATATGCAGGATGAAGGGGATTTGATCCACATGGTTTTACGTAGACTTTGCCTTCATGGATGTCCACTACTTTAGCATGTCTTAATTTTTTATTCATATTGATTTTTTTGACAATTTTAGTTAATAATTTTGTTTTGTAATGACTTGGAAGTGGAGGAGGAGCCAATGTATTGTTATCAAATCTTAGGAATTGCTCCTACATTGTCAATGTTCTGTTTAGGGGAAAGATACGTTGAATTTTGTGATTATTTTAGTGATCAGTTCATAAGTTCTTAATGTCCTTTGGTATCCGTGTCGAGCCGAGTGCAAGTATTTCATTTCTATTTGATATTGTGAGTTTTGTTTGGAAGAATGATTCGGATGCATTTTTTATAGTGGCAAATATGAATGTGAAAATATCCAATTTTCTCTTTTAAATCTCTGCCCCAAATTCTGAGTTTTAATTTATCATGGAGTGGAGGTGATTCTGCATCTTTTGAAATTACTTAAAAGAGTGAAATTTGCTTCGAAGTTATTGAAACCTACTTGTGGTCCGCCTTTGAGCTCTCGCTGAATGTGCATATGGACGCACAACTGGCTCTTATAAATGAATTCATCTTCACAAAACAAGAGGCCCATATCTCTTCTACCCATGGGTGTTTTTCTCTTGCCAACTGGGGAGGTCATCCCACATCCCCTTAGTCACGAGCTAGGCTGGGCTGGGTTTTTATCTCTCAGATCTATATTTGGTGAGGTTCTTGTATAGTTTTTCAGTGTGATCTTGCACTAACTCCCCAACCTGCGACCTATCTTCTTGGGACATCCATATCTGTTTTGATCCTCCCTTCTAGTTCTAGGCTCCAGGGTGATACTTTGTACATGACTAATGAAGTGTATATGATTTATAGTTTATGATCTGAAGAATTAATGGAAGTCTGAGGAGTTAAAATGTCATATTTAATACTAGTTGAAATTATGGTGCAACTCATCTTTTACGAGAAACATTTAATTTAATCAGCACATGAATGATAAGCAAGTTAGCTTAAAGAAACTTGTCATAAATTTAAAATTTAATCAGCGCATGAATGATAAGCAAGTTAGCTTAAAGAAACTTGACCTAAATTTAAAAATTTTAAATTCAATTTACTTTTACTAAAGGAATGAATAATGGATTAGCTAGAAAAAATTGAGATAAACATTTATCTGACAGAAAAAAAAAAAAAAAAAAGGAACTTTCAATTTAACCCGCTATGAACGGACAGGTTTTCGTAGTCTTCTACGTGTATCCTAGTACACATCTGGCCGTTCAATGTTTAACGAATCGACGGCTAAAGATTTCGATCCGCGTCATCGCTTCTCGTTGGCTAAGATTCTCTTCCAAGAGCGCTATATAAACGTTGCATAGATCGGGGTTAAACGTCAAAAGCGAACACAAATCTCCCTCCATTGCAATCATTCCCTCTTAATTCAAATTTTTTTCCAACTCTGTATCTCTACAATGGCTGGAAGAGGAAAGTCTCTGAGCTCCGCAGCCTCCAAGAAGAGCACCTCCCGTAGCAGCAAGGCCGGTCTTCAGTTCCCGGTCGGTCGGATCGCTCGCTTCCTCAAAGCCGGAAAGTACGCTGAGCGAGTCGGTGCCGGCGCTCCGGTCTATCTCGCCTCCATCCTTGAATATCTGGCCGCTGAGGTACTTTGGCTTCTTCTGTTTTATATATGTAGATAAATGTATGTTATTTGATGCAAAAATAGTTTCTGCTTTTGTATAATTTTGGAATTACAGGTACTGGAACTGGCTGGAAATGCTGCGAGGGACAACAAGAAGACTCGAGTTATGCCACGCCACATACAGTTAGCTGTGAGAAACGATGAAGAGCTGAGCAGGCTGCTTGGAGCGGTGACGATTGCCAACGGGGGAGTGATGCCTAACATACACAGTCACTTGTTGCCTAAGAAGGCCAGCTCCGTCTCTTCTAGGGCTGACGATTAGAGTTAGATTTAGGGGGTCTTTCATTGTTCCTATCATTTGAAAGAAATTTAAATGATTAGAATGAGATTAGTGGATTAGCTTTTGTTTAGTTAGTGTATTCTATAGGCTTTGATTAGTTGGTTCGATTTCTTCCTTGAAAATCTGAACATGCTCATACGAAATTACGATCTGTGTTGAGATATGTTATTATAACTTATTGCGTTTTACAGTGTCACTGCCATGTCGCTTGAATCTCTCTATTGAATATTACTGCTTCCTCTACAATGTTCTCTAAATATTGGGTGGGAAATTTATTGAATTAGAGCTGAGTGGAGCATAATTTTAAAACAGAGAGACACCCGTATCATTATTAGACAAATGAAAAGGAGATAATTTGTTTTTTCTTGCACTATTTTCCATTCATGTTTTTCAAAATCATGTTAGCATGACATTACATTAGTTAAGCTTTTGCAAATGGGTTGAAACGGAGAGGTTTATTTGTGAAAGGGTGTGAGTAGGACTCAAGATTTTCGTTACGTTTGTTTATGTTTTTTAAAAACAAATTTTTAATTTATAATAGTTATAAATTTAAAAATATGTTGAATAATTAATTATTTTATTACTTAAAAAGTAATAATATTTTATAAAAAATATTTCTTAATATCAATTATTAGAATATATGTATATATATATATATATACACACACACACACACACTTGTGTATCAATGATAAAAAAAAAAAATTACTAGTGATATTAGGCTTTTATTAGTAATAAAAAATGAACTTTTTTATAATTAAAATTAGATATATTATAGATTTGAAAAAGAATTATTCATCCTCCTTAAATGCGTGTAATAAAATTTTAACTAAGAAAAAATTATATAAACAAAAAAAGCATAATCAAATATCTTCTACATGCTTCTAAACCACATTACAAAAATACATTTAATCAATTTATATATATTTTTTTTAAGAAAACTATCACATTAAAATATTTATTTAATAAATTGAGGGAGTCTTCTCTGTCATCTCTCCCCTTACTTGTAGGCATAGTTATAGAATTAAATTGAATCATGAACCGGTTATTAAACTGATTTAATTTGATTAATTTATTATTTTTGTTAAAGAACTTGAAAAAATTAATCGAATCAGTTGATTTTTTAGAAAATAGATTGAACTGGCTGCTTTTTTTAAAAAAATCTGGTTGAACTATTTTTTTGTATTTTTATTACCAACAACTTTTTTTTCTTCTTTAAACCTTTTATATTTGATTATGAAATTTGTAAGATAATAAAATATTGTTGCATGTATTTTTGTCGTATATATAAATGTATAAAACTTATACATTAAGATAATCTCATTAATTATTATATTTTGTAATTTATCACTAGAAAATAAAAATATATATATTTTTTAATTTTTAATATCTTTATATATATATATATATCTTTAGATATATATATATATATATATTTATAATATATTAATTATAGAATCGATAACTTCATTAATTTATTATTTGATATGATTCTAATAACTATACTTATAGAGAGATTTGGACTTTCCCTATTTTAGGAGGATAGGGAACTCCTTTGTGGCTTGAATTTTTTAAACTTGTTCCATACAATAAACTCTTTTAGGAAAATCCCCTCCCCTCCCCCCCTCCCGAAAGAGTTGATATTTGATGTTCTTTTGGAATTATAATTTCAAAAATTAGATGATACGATACATGTGCGTAGATCGGGTGCAGCGAAGAATTTTCCTTTGGAGATGCTCTAGCTCTACTCTTTTTGCTCTTGTTCCCTAAAAAGTTACTTATTTTGCCACATCATCTCAGGAATATGTGTCGCCTGCTTCTTCTGAAACCATAAATGAATCAATTGAATATGTACAGGACAATGTTACTCAATTTGAGCTTATATAAGACAAGGACAGTCTATAAATTTAAATTTTTATTCATTTTAACTACTTTATTTATAATTAAAAAATTATTTAATGATTAAAAAATCTTATAATATAAGTTTGAAATATTGTCTTATTATAAATTATTTATTTACATAATACTCATTTAATTGAGTTGTGTAAAAATAATGATAGAGATAAACAACTAATGCAAAAATACATTTTAAGTGTTTGATAAAAATTATTAAAAAGTATTTATAAAATATAGAAAGGCAAAAAATTAGACAAAAGGAAAAAAGAAAGAAAGAAAGAAAAAAATTACATTACTTTTAATTAAATAAGTATCAACGAGCTAACTTATTAGAATAACTGATTTTAACTTAAAAAGCATAAAATCATCTCATAAACTGATTCTAACTTATCATATCTAAACAACTAGTTTCAATTAACTACTTAATTTATTCAAAACACCAAGAAGATGACTTCATTAAATTAGAACAAATAGGCCATAGTCCACTAGCATTCGAATAAACATATTCATTCCAATTAACTTCCAAGAATCCAAGGTGAGTGAAGAAAGGGAATGGGTTCAGCCAAAATTTCTGATCCCTACATTTAGGAGGTGTTGCAATTGACATTTCCTAAATTTGTCAAATCCCTCCACATTTGTAAAATAAAAAAAATATATATTATAATTAAACGTGAGTGTTAATATTCAAAATTTAATTAACATGAATAATATATACATACATAAAATAAATTAATATACTCCCTCCGTCTCGAATTAATAATCCTTTTTAAAAAAATTAACCTTTTATTTTAGACAATCATTTAATGTTTTACACTTGATTAAGAGGATAAATTTATAAAACTAACTTTTATTCACATTAAATAATACATTCACATTAAATTTGTGAGAATAATTTTTAACTTTCATAATTATTTATACATTAATTTTTTAACAAGACTCTTATTATGAGACATTTCAAAATAAAATAAAAGATTTTTAATTCGGGACAGAAGAATTAATACATACACCAATTATATCATAAATACACACACTCAAAAACTTACACTAAGATTACTTAAATAAAATTAAAATGAAACCGTTGACAATTTATGGAGTGGCCGGTCCATTCATTATGAACATCCAGTCATATTCATATATTGTAGATTTTGTATGAAAATACATCGTAATTAATTCTAAGTTGATGGATGGTACAACTGTCAACGGACTTCTGCTAAAAATGATTGCAGATGTCGCTGCATCAAATCCAACCGTGGATTTCCTTATCAACCAAACATCAATCTCGTCAACTGTTTTTTTTTTTTAAATCTGTCTTGTGTTACCCAAAAAAAAAAAAAAGTGCAGAGATTGTTACCTGTCAATTAGACGTTCCCAAAGAATTCACCTAATGATTCAGAATTGTACAAGCAAATCTACCAAACAAAACTAGAAGTATGTCTCAGATGAAAGCGAATCAATCATCCCAAAATTTCACAAGCCAACTTTCAGTCCTAAAATGATAACAATGATTGCAACACTCCAAATGACTCATTAATGGTCTAATCTACTTCTTTATTCATTTACTAGTTTGTTCAACTCAAATTTGCAGATTTGAGGACACAACTAAAGAATCAGAGCATCATATATAATACTATAAACAACACATAGTCAAGATTTCATTCAATCTTTCATCAATGTAAATTCCATCTGTTAAGATAATAGAAGATCGATTGATATTCACATTACTGAGGACACCCTAACTACTACAACTACTAAAACAACAATCCATGAACAGAGAACTGACCCTCAAACCCTAACTTCAACTTGAACAAGGCTAATGATACTATTTCGAAAGTAATGAACTCCACATCTCCGCCGTTCTTTTCAGCACTCTCTAAGCTCTAACTGTCATCATCAGCAGCGGCCTTTGAAGAGCCACCAGTTTTCTTCGGTAGAAGGAGGTTGTGGATGTTCGGCATCACACCACCGTTTGCAATCGTCACATCCCCAAGAAGCTTACTGAGCTCTTCGTCGTTCCTCACAGCGAGTTGGATGTGTCGAGGAACGATCCGAGTCTTCTTGTTGTCTCTAGCTGCATTTCCCGCCAATTCAAGCACCTGCATACACAAATTCGAAACCATGTAACTGAAACCCTAAATATTGGGGATTTCGATTTAATATTGAATTAGGCGAATGGGTAAGAAGATAAGAGGGGTAAAGGTGACCTCAGCAGCAAGGTATTCGAGGACGGCAGCAAGATAGACCGGAGCTCCGGCACCGACTCGCTCGGCGTATTTGCCGGCCTTCAGGAACCTGGCAATACGACCGACCGGGAACTGCAGACCGGCCTTACTGCTCCTGGATGTGGCCTTCTTCGCCGCTCCAGATCCTAGCGTTTTGCCTCGTCCCGCCATTGCTATCGAGAGAATTCACAGAGAGATTTGCTGAGGCGTTAAGGAGAGTTGGGGAGCTCGGGGAGAGAGCGACGAGGTGTTTTGAGCTTTGGAGATTCGGGGTAATTATAAAATATATAGTGGTTGGGGTTTTGAAATCGGACCAATGCTGTTGAAGTACGCGGATCAAGTGTCTTCACCGTTCGATTAAAAACGAACTAACGGTGGAAATTATGGCCTGAGTCTCTTCACCGCCTGCTCTGTTCCTGATGACGTAATCACAGGCAGTGTTAGAGCTATGAATTGACTTCAATACCCCAACATCAAATTTCATTTTTACTTCGTGCTTTCAGGATTGATAATTTGATCCCAAGAATCAGAATAAGCATTTAGGATAATAAGAATTTATTCAATTTTTTTCAAGCATATTTAGGAATTAGTTAATTACTTTTTGAATTTTAAGAAGATTTGGTTATTATGGAAGAAAATTTTAGACAAACATCAATTTTTACTATTTGTAATGGTCATGATCTTGACGATGTGTGGCCTCCACCTCCTAACGATCAGATCTGTGATGGTTACACAATTTGAATAATTGAAGGTGTAAGTTGAGAGTGGGTTCGATAACTGTGGAAGATTTGGATTTAAGGTCGAGAACAAGTAGCTAGAGCATGAATTTGACATTGGAGGGAGAGAACTGTACCAAAAGGATTAGGAAATGGAATCAGATGAATTAGAGAGGATTTCAAAAAATAGATAATTGTGAAACCATCAACACTGGTGTTATGAACATGATAAATATGAAGTCTTAGGACTAATGGAACATGTGAGATCAAGGCTTTTAATTATTTAAGATTGTAATAAATTACCACACTTCCCAATCGACGTTAATGGATGATAGCCTATTTTTTTTTGATAGCTGTTATAACATGAATTTTTTTTTTTTTTTTTATTCTTTGTAAATATTATTATTATTATTATTGGTATGATAGGTGTATGTATATATGTATATATATATATACATTTTTATTTATTTATTGTGTATAAATGTATACATGTGAGTGTGTGTGTTAAAATGTGTAATTATATATGTGTATGTATGTATGTACATGTGTATAACATAGTGTGTGTGGTGTGTGTGTGTACCCGGTTGTGTGTGTGTGTGAGTTTGAGTGTAACACACTCAAACGAGCATGGGAGGGGCTGTGGAGTGTAAGAGGGTAGGTGTGTGCGTGTGGTGAAGTATGAGAGTGAGTATGAGAGTTGAGAGAAGGTCAGAAATCGTGGGATTTATAGAGAGAGAGAGAGAGAGAGAGAGAGAGAGAGAGAGAGAGAAATATAGAGAGAGAAAGTAAAGAGAAAAGGAGAGCTAGTCTCGGTTGGAGGAGAAAAGAGAAGAAAGGAGAGACTGAGGGCAAAGAAGAGAGAGTTCTGAAGAAGCAGAAGTAACCAAGAGGAACTGAAGGAGAAGGGAAGCAAACCAAAAAGGGAAAAAAATCCGAAAGTTTTGGTAAGTGGGTTGCTTCTGTTTCAATTTTTTTTAGAGCATTTTAATTGATTTAAATTGTAGGATCTTATAGAGCATAATGTAAGGATTAAAACGCAACAAGAATGATAGAAAACGGTTGAAAGATGAGGGAGAAAAAGGGATGTGCAGGTCACAGCCATGGGGGGGAAATCTAGGCTTTTCATTGTGATTGGGAGCTTCAAAACAGTGTTAAAAAGTTCCAAAAATGCTTTAGAATGATTTGGGATTGAAAGAGGCTTCGAAAATACCAAGAAAATCAAATTTTAAAAATCTGATTTTCTGAAATTTCGGCCACCGGCGCCGGAGAAGGCGACCGGAGCCTCGCCGGAAAATCGGGGAAGAAGAACTGTCCGGGCCGGGTCTCGGGTCGGGTCTGGACTCGGGTCGGGCCAAGGCCGACCCGCCCCTGCCACGTGTCGGCCTACTGTTTTAAATTAAAATAAGAATTGGCCCGTTTGGGTGCAAGGATAAGAAATTAGGGAATTGGAATTAAATTGAAACAGGGATATCCTATCCCTGTCCTCTGATTAGCCCCTGTTTGGTTAACCTAATTGAGAATAGCAAATTAAACTAATTTCAATTTGAACCTTGAACCTTTTGGAATTTGAACCTTAACCCAGAACTTTCAGAAATTACAAATTGACCCCCCAACTGTTAGAAATTTCACTTTTACCCACCTGATTAAATTATTAATAAAATATTAATTAAATTAATTAATTAATTATTTAATTAATTAAATATTCAAAAATATCCCGGAGTCCAAATGGGACAAGTCATTAGTATATTTTGACTATCTCGACCCTTCTGAGACCAATGGTGAGGTCCGTTTTACGAGACAGAGTCCCGAAAATTAAAAGAACCACAGTAACCTTTAAAATTACCAAAATGCCCCTAGATTGAAACATAGTCAAACGAACTCCGAATTAGGTAAACAAATAGTGAAATTTTATTATCTCGAACATTCCGGACTCAACCGTGGAGTCCGATTTGTGAAAAGAGGTCACGAAATGTAAGGACACGTGTAAAGTGTAAAATGACCGTTTTGCCCTTTTGAACCCCGGTGTCCGAATTGAGTTCTACGAGAACCTAAACTTATTTTCTTCAACGTCCTAGAACCAATGGTAGAGCTTAATTTAGCAGAATAGAAACTTATGAATCAAAGACATAAAATTTGATGAATAGCATAAATTCAAATAACAATAGACTGAGTTGTAATTTCTACTTTTAGGGACACTGACAGGACAGGAGGGGGCGATCTGATCTCCTGCATTTTCATCCGCCGGTTCAGTTGCATATAGTGCACGATCTTCTTAGGGTTGTGACTGACCCTTCAGGTATGGTGTTTTGCTAATGTTAGAAATGAAGTTAAGTTAGGAATATTTGTGAATGACTGGGATGCTGTATGTGTTCATTTGTAATGTGTTTACCTGATTACTTGGAATTGGTTGTTTACATGTTATGTGTTACTTGCAAGTCTAATAAAGTGAAGAACATGAATTATGATGTATGAACGCATGAGATATGCATATATTTGAAATTGACTGGTGATTTATTTATTACTATTCGAGCATGTTATGTTATTGAGATCCATGTTCATTGCAATTGCATTGGCATATTGGCATATGATGAATTCTTGAGAACATGGCGTGGGTAAGCACGTGGTGCTTTGTATTATGAGGGTGTAGATCCTGTGGTGAAAAACCCAAAATTGGCCATTGCATTGGTACTCCGTAGCCATCGGGGAGTACCCGTAAACGAGACATGGGTGTGGCATAGAGTTGTGCATGGGTGTGTCACGCATACTATTCATATATATTACTGCGATGCTTGAATGTCATTTAGAAATAAATGTACACTTTGCACATGCCACGCCTTAGCTTTATTTCTGGCATTAGCATTTCATCATACCAGCAGTTGTGCTGACCCATTCGTGGGCAACATTTTTCAGATGAGGATCCTCCAGCCACGTGAGACTCTGTGATGCCCTGATAGGGCGAAGCACGGGATATATTTGTGATCCATGAGACTTGTATTTTGTTATGTAAGGGCTTAAGCCCGAATGACCGATGAACGATGTATTGTATATTATTTTATGTATTGATGAGAATGGACGCGTGTTAAGTGAATTTGATTACTTTTGTTCTTTTATTTATTTCATTTCTGTCTCGTCAGTCGCGCCTCGGGTTCGGTCAGAATTCGGGGCGTGACAATAACTCTGCCAACTTATCAATATTTCATGACTTGGCATTTTGCCTATACATAATATCAAGGAATTTTAATCCAACTTCTAGGTTGTTCCCTCCATGACTCGGACTCGTAACATGGTACCTGCTCTGATACAAAATGTTATAAACATGATTAATACATCAAAAGTCACAGGACTAATAAAAAATATGAGGTCAAGTCTTTAACTATTTAGGATCTTAATAACTGGAGATAACAAATATGAGCATTCTAATTCATCTTGGACAGAGTAAGAAAGAGCTTAAAGGCTTTGGATGATAAAGCAAGAGAGTTTGGTGGTGAAGTTTTGGGTTTATGATATGATGATGATGGTTATGGAATTGTGAGGCATATGATGGTTGATGTTTGAGAAGAGATAAATAATGGTGGTAGTGGTGGGATCGTGAGTGAGTGGTCGAGGCCGGTGAGTTAGAGAGTCAATTTTTTTTTAAGCATATTTAGAAATTAGTTAATTTCCGAAGGAGTTGATTATTATGAAAGAAAAATAAAGAATCGTAAACTTTTACTATTTGTTCCATTTCGCTCTAAAGCTATCCTTTAGTGGATTTGCAAAATGGCAGGATTACTTGTAAACCTTTTCTTCTTCTTTATTTTTTTTTTAAACTCTAATTCTAATTCTCCATACTCAAACCCTAACACTAGCACCAACACATCACTTATATCACCATCACCACCACCCCATCCTTAACCATAAGCACAAGCCCCATGATTGCCACCCAATCAAAAATCCCAAAATAAAAATGCAAAAATATAATCTGAAAATCATCACATCCCATATTAACTATTTTATCTAATGGAGAGAAACTTTGATGATGATAAAATCTTTCCCACTAATGCCACTACCGCATCCCACCACCACCCTTTTCTACCTATTACCATAGCCCACCACCACTATCTCTTCTCCTCCAATTTGTGATGGTCATAATTTATGGCCTCCACCCCCTTACCGATCAGATATGTGATGCTCACAATATGAATAACTTGAAGGTATAGTTGAGAGTAGACTCAATAACTTTGGAAGAGTTGGATTTAAGTTCAAGAACAAGGAGCTAGAGAAAAAACTCAACATCAAAGGGATAGAACCATAGAAAAGGGAATATGAGGCGGGATTGAAGAGGGTTTCGAAAAATGGAAAATTATGGGGCCATCAATGCTAGTGTTATGAACATGACTAATACGACAAAATTCCTAGGGACTAATGGAACACGTGAGATCAATCAGTATTTTAACTATTAAGGATCGCAACAAACCACCACGCTTTTGAACCGACGTCTACCGCGTCACACTCTATTGACATTGAACTGATGATAGCTCTTTCCCTTTTGGAAATTCTATCCACCTAACAATGTTCAATGACGTGGCACTATGCCTATAAATAATATTAAGGCATTTTAATCCGACCTCTAAGTCGCCTCTCCCCTTTCCGTGACTCGAACTTGTAACATGGTGCCCGTTTTGATACAAATGCTATGAATATGACCAATACACCAAAAGTCACAAGATTGATAGAGCATGTAAGGTCAAGTCTATGATCGTAACAACTGGAGATGACAAATATGAGCATTCCGATCCATCCTAAACATAACAAGAAAGAGCTTAAGGGGTTTGGACCATAGAGCAAAGGGGTTTGGGGGTGAAGATTTGGGTTTATGATGTGATTATGATGGTTATGGGATCGTGAGGCATATGATGATAGATGTTTGAAATGAGAGAAAGAGAGGTAGTTATGGTGGGATCACGAGTGGGTGGTAGCGACGGGTGGCTATAGTGGGTTGGGTTAGGGTAGAATCGGAACTAACCCAATCCTATACGATTCTAAAAAAATTGAGCTAGAACTGGAACAATGAGCCATTGGACTTGACCCAACCCGAACTGAACATTTTTGGATTGGGTCGGATTGGTTCTGTTTTTTTTTTTTCTTTTTTAAGTGCAAATATGTACAACGGGAAAAAAAAACTCTTGATATATATATATATATATATATATGCAATAAAAAATAAGCCATTACAGCATGCAATGAAAAATAAGCCATTAGAATAAAGAATCAGCAAAAATTCTTTTTCAACGAATTGATGTGCTCATCGCATGAGAAAGAGAGGAGTAGAAAATTTTCTTTTTTTAATTAGCAAAAATTCTTTTTCACGAGAGTTTGGTTTGTTACAAGAGAATCAACTTCAGAAGCTTGTGCCAGATGGTGAAGCCATGGATTCACATGCAGTTTGCATTACATAAAGTGCCTTAGCACCCACTCGGGTACAGGTCATGAGAACTATTGTTGATTTTTGCTATACTTGAGCTATAGTACTACTGGCATACAACAAATATACAATTGATAATAAAAATAAATATTTCTATATATATATATAATATTGTTATATTTATAGATTTAAAAAAAAAGAAAAAAAAGATATGATTAAAAAAAAAATTATGAGTTCAATTCTCGGATTGAGTCAGGTAACTCAAACTTATAATCCTAACTAATTCAAAATTTACAGTTTTATAACCCAAAGTAACCCGAATTCTTTTGCATCCGAACCAATACAAACCCATTAAAGTCGGGTTGGCGTAGTTTTTTGATTCTTGGATATTTTGTGCACCCCTAGTGAGTTATAGGGTTAAGGTTTGGATAAGATGAAGAAGGGGGAGAATGTGAGGGTAGTTTGAGGAAAGGAAAAGGGAAAATGCAGAGTGAGACAAGGGCGGTGGTGTTGGGATGGTCAATTAAGGTGGTGGTAGGAAAAATGCATGGAAGAGAATGTGGTAATTAGGAAATTTAGTCAATTTGTTTGCCTATTAAAAGTGCAATTTTGTCACATAAAATATAAAATAGTAAAAGCTTATGTCTTTATAATTTTTTTTTTTTATATTCAATACAAGAAATGAGGTTAGTTCTAACGAATATTAGCCATCGGTTATAAATTTGTCAATTACATTGAGTATTTACGATGGAAACAAATTAAATGTCAAAATTATAATAGAAAGATGATGACATATTTTCCGACGACTTAAGTCGTCAGAAATAATTAATTATTACCGACCAAAATATGTACTGTCGGTAATAT
This sequence comes from Nyssa sinensis, assembly GCA_008638375.1. Lineage (NCBI taxonomy): Eukaryota > Viridiplantae > Streptophyta > Magnoliopsida > Cornales > Nyssaceae > Nyssa > Nyssa sinensis. The sequence goes on from CM018047.1 coordinate 13,800,691, forward strand.
TTTACTAATACCGACACTAAAATATGTCGGTATTATTTTACTAATACAGACTCTAATTAAACTTCGTCGGTAATATAACATAACTATAACTGACAATGTTTTGAGTCAGAAATAATTAAATTTGATGTACAATAACCATTATTTTAATCAGAATTAACTATATTACTGATGTTATCTGATGTTGGAAATAAATAAACAATGTCGTTTTAGATCATTTTATTATTTCCGACGTGGGTATTAGTCGAAAATAATCTCCTCATTAGGCTTGCCTCTCTGAATTCTCTTCGCCTCTCTTTGTCTCTCGCTTCTCTGATCTCTCTCTCTCTCTCTCTCTCTTTCGTTTTGCAACTCTCCATCTTCTTCGTCGGAGAAATCTGAGGCCATTGTCGCAAGAAATCCAAGAAGAAAACCTACACGAAGAAGGATTACTTAACAATAGGTAGTATCCTATTAAACTTTAAATTCTTATTTGTAAACATGAATTTATAGTTTGATTTTTTACTGAATTGATTGTAAAATAATCATTCTTAATGTGTGAATCAAACTATATTTTTTTAAACCAAAAATCTAATATTCAGAATTTATGTGTATATATCTATTTCTTTTCTTCGCCTTTTAGATTTTTTTCAGTCAAAATCTCTATTGAAGGACACATTAGTTCTAGTGTTACTTTCCTTTTCTTTTTGTGTGGGAGCTATATATGATCTGGTCACACTGTACGAGTGTATGATAGTTGAGTTGAGTAATGCAACATTTAGTGCCACATGGTATGGCTACCAATGTGAGATGTCACAAACTCTTGTGGATGTGGAGAAATATAGATGTATATCTTTTATTATTTTGATTATTGATGGAGTGGTGAAGTCCTTCCATGGAAAAAACTGAAATGAGGTTGATGGTTTGGTTGTTCTGAAGATAGCTAGATGGTCTCCGGTTGAGAACTTGTTGCGGTTTATATTGTCTAGTGGGGTTGTATTTTATTATATATATTTTAATTTTCTTGGACATTCTGTGTGATCATTGTTTCAATTGGCGATGCATTATAAACCAATTTCCTTTGAAGAACATTGAAATGCAGGTAGATAGTCAATGGTTTATTCCATTACAAAAAAGAAAAAAATCTATTCTACTTTTTTTATGCTTCTCATGACAATGAAAATCAATTAATCGTGATGTGGCGTACTAATTGTTGTGCTTTGTTGTATATCTATGGTTGATTGATTGAATTTTATTAAATCAGTTTGGTGTTTGCATAGAATTGTTATTGAAATTGAGGAATTTGAGAGTCAAGTGGTCAAATAACTATTGATTCAAAATTGTTATGAAGATTATGGATTCACAGTTTGCAGAAAATTCATTGAGCTCTGCAGCAGAAGAGGCTTGTCTAGCTGCCTTTCCATTAAAGAGTTCATTTCTAGAATTTTGCTTTGATTGCCAAAGAAATTGAAATTCTATAAATCCAAACAGCCCTTTAAGTGGACAAATATTTAGTACAGATAGTAATACCAAATTAATAGTAATCATAACTTAAGAAAGAAATTTATTCAACTATTTTTTTCAAATTGTTTTAATTGTTAATTAAATTAGAAATAAAAAAGAATTTATGTGTACAAATCTAATATTCGAAATTGCTAGTTGAACTAGAAAAAACAGGATATCTTATCTGTTGGAAAGGGAAAAAATTAGGATATCTTATCTGGTGATTTCTTATTTGTTGGTTCGCTTTTGTTATTTACAAAATTCATTATCTCTACAGTTTAGCATGTGTTAGTATATATATTGCTAGTGGGAACTCCAAAATATCTTTTCTTTTTTTTTTTTTATTCTCAAAAACATGATTTCAAAGATGCCATATGGAAGTTCTCAATTCTGAATTTTAGATTATTTTGATCAAAGTTGGAGTGGAGTTCAGAGTTTTAATTATTTGAGACCTGAAGATATCTGAATCCAATACGCTAGATGACTTAAATACCTTACTACTCTTCTTTGTATGAGGCCTTTTAGTATGAGAGCAGTGGCCATTTAATAATTGCATTGATGGAAACAAGTTAACATATACATATGGAGCGTACTAATTCATTACTTTTTATTGTGGTAGGGATCAAACATGGATAAGAGTTGGATGAAACTTCCGGGTAGACATTTGCCTAGTTACATAAAAGAATTAAAAATTTTATTAAGTATGCACGTCCGAGCGCAAATAGAGATAATATGATTAAATGTCCATGTAGGAAATGCAACAATAGGTATCATGAACCTATTAATGTAGCTAAAACACATTTGGAGTTGCATGGAATGGACAAGAGCTACACCCGATGGGTATTTCATAACGAATATTATGAAGTTATAACTCTGGATAATGAAAGTAGTCGTGATGGTTCTAGTGAGCAAGGTTGTGATGGATTGAGGAAAATGTTGAAAAATGTATGTGCAGGAAAAAATTGATGTTTAGAGCAATGTACAAGGGGAAACAAGTAGTCATAATCATTCTAATGTAGAGGGGGAGGAGCCACAACCATTTGACGCATTTTCAGCTGATTTGCAGCTTCCACTTTACCCAGGTTGTAAGAAGTTCTCAAAATTAGAGTTCTTTGTGAAGTTGATGCATATAAAAAAAAATCAACGATTGGAGTAACAAATCATTTGATATGATTCTGGAATTGATTAAAATGGCACTGCCTACTGGTGAGACACTCCCGAAGTCAAATTATGAGTGTAAGAAGTATATGTGTGAACTAGGTCTTGGTTATGTACGCCTATACATGCATGCAAATATGATTGTGCATTATTCTCAGGAGAACACGAAAATGAAACTGAATGTCCGCGATGTGGTGACAAAGAAAAATGATTGGAGATAAAAGTAAGAAGATTTTTCAGAAGGTATTACGATATTTGCCATTGAAACCTAGGCTACAAAGGTTGTTTATGTCAACAAAAACAGTTGAAGATATGAGATGGTACAAAAAAAAATGACTTCCGATCCACAGGATAATGTTCTAACACATCCAGCAGACAGCTTGGCTTGGAAGGAATTTGGCATGGAACATTGTTGGTTTGCGCAGGATCCTCGCAATGTCTGACTGGGCATTGTGAGTGACGGGTTCAATTCGTTTGGGGACACGAGCAACTTTATAGCATGTGACCCGTGTTGGTTATTCCTTATAATTTTCCGCCTTGAAAGTGTATGAAATAGCCATTTCTTTTCATGTCACTATTGATCCCTGGTCCAAAATCACCTGAAAATGACATAGATGTGTGTCTGCGTCCATTGATAGATGAGTTGAAGGAGTTATGGGAGAACAACATTGATACATATGATGTTGTAACAAGGCGGACCTTCCGGTTGCATGCAGTGGTGTTATGGACTATTAACGATTTTTCTGCATATGAAAATTTGTCAGGTTGGAGCACGAAGGGGTATATGGCATGCCCAATTTGTAATAAGGATGCTGGATTGATGTATTTGAAGAATGAAAAAAAGCTATGTTTCATGTGTCATCATCGTTTTTTGCCAAGAGTGCATAGTTGGAAAAGACGTTACAAGGATGATTTTGACAGAAAAAATGAAAGTAAGTTGGGACCAAAGCCGTTGTCTGGGAATGATGTGCTTGCACAATTGGAACATCTCCAACGTAACCTATTTGGAAAGGGACCAACAAATAATAAAAGAAAGCGTATCGATGTAGAGTTGAATTGGACAAAGAGGAGCATATTTTTTGAATTATCATATTAGCTAACTCTTAAGCTTCGACATAACCTGGATGTTATGCACATAAAAAAAACATTTATGAGAATGTGCTGGGAACATTGCTAAACTTGGATGGGAAAATAAAAGACAACATTAAAGCGTGCATGGATTTAGAGGTAATGGGCATACAAAACGAATTGCATTTGATACCGAATGGTGATAAATTTATTGTACCACCTATGTGTTATACATTATCAGCTAATGAGAGAAATAGTTTTTGTGTTTGGATTAAAGATGTGAAGTTTCCAGAAGGATTTACTTATAATATTTCTCGATGTGTGAATACAATAAATGGTAAAATATCGGGTTTGAAAAGTCATGATTGTTATTTTTTTTGCAATGATTGCTCCTAATTATTATACGTGGATATTTTAAGGATAGAGTTCGAACTCCACTGATTGAATTGGGGTTGTTCTTTAAGGAGTTGTGCTCAAAGACATTGAAGAGGTAGGTGTTAGATAAGATGGAAATGGACATAATTGTCATACTTTGTAAGTTGGAGCAAATATTTTCACTGGCATTCTTTGATGTTATGGTCCACTTGGCTGTTCATTTGCCACATGAAGCAAAACTTTGTGGACCTATCTAGTACCGATGGATGTATCCCATTGAAAGGTAATGTGATAATTTAAAATATGTATGATAAGATTTTTGGTGGTAAAAGTCTAATTTTTAATTGTGAACAGATTTTTGCGAACACTAAAGTAATATGTGCACAACAAAGCACATCCCGAAGGATCGATTGCAAAAGCATACATTGACAATGAATGCCTTGCATTCTGTTCAATGTATATAGATGGTATTGAAACAAGATTTAATCGTGTAAAATAGAATTATGATGGAGGTCAATGGCAACAACGTAGGCATTCAGTTGTTGATTTTGGAATGACAATTGGACCGATGGGTTCAGGATCATATGAATATACAGATATAACAGAATACGAGAAAGTGAAGTTTTATGTGTTGAATAATTCTGCTGAACTCGCTTCATATCGCAAGTAAATTAACTATATCCCACTACTACGTACAAATAAGTTTTCATTTTAGATAGAATGCACATTTGACAATTTGAATAATATGCGCTACACATGTAGGGCACACAAGGCAATGCCTAGAAACTGAAAGCACATTTAATGTCCAACTAAAGGCACTGAAAGACAATTTGCTCATTAGGTTTCAAACACATGTAAGTTTTCATGTACTTGGTTATGAAGTGTAGTCTTTTTTATTACGGATGTTGTCTTTTAATATTAATTATGTATTATTTCTTTTATATATAGATGGAACTATTGTGCCAACAGAAAGCTGTGGAAGCTAATGATGACTTATATTCGTTGGTTTGCGGTCTTGATCAATGAATTACGCGATATAGTAGTTGTATCGTGAATGGATTTTAGGTTTCACACAATTCAACTGTGAAAACTATCGTCAAACTCAAAATAGTGGTGTGGTTATGACAGTGTATGAAGGAGATAAGGAGATCCAATATTATGGTGTACTAAAAGATATTATTGAACTAAGTTACTGCTTTGATAATCAAATTTTCTTGTTCAAGTGTGATTGGTAGGATGTTGGGAACAAAAAGACTGGAATACATACAGATTCATATTGTACAAGTGTAAATATGGCTCGAACACGGTATGCTAATGATCCTTATGTGTTAGCATCACAAGTCAAACAAGTATTTTACCTAAGCATGCGAAATATAGAGGTAATTGGTGTGTTGTTGATTTGGTTAAACCAAGAAACAATATCAATGTCTTAGAGGTAAATGAGGAAGATAATGGATCAGTGGAGAGTGATGTATTACAAGAAGAGGAACAATCAGCATATTATGAGGATTTGCAACGCCATCGATCTCTTGAAAGCCATTGATAATGAAAATGATGGCAGTGTGATCGGATCATTATCTCGGATTAAGACTGACATTCGAAGCTTTTCAAGTTGACAGTTTACAGGTTGTCATCAATGTGGAGTCAAATCAGACAGATGCTACTTTCATCAATGATGATTCAAGTGATGAAGATGACGATACATTGATAGATTATTGTAATGATCGATGAAGAAGATTAGTTGTCAACTAATGATGATACTGATATAGATGAGTGATGGAAGAAAGTGAAATGTAAAAACACTGATTCTAGAATGTAAATACATTGCAGCTCCATATGGATTTCATGATTTTTTATCTTTTATCTACAAACTTTATACATACAGAATCATATTACAGGTTGTTTTGGTATGATTAGTTTACATTTTGTTGTGGCAGTGCTTTTACTGATTATTGTCATCTGTTTTTCATTGTTCTATTTGTTTTTTTTTTAGGCTCATGTTGCATAACTTTATTGCCAAAAAAAGCCTTTTTGACATCTTGGTTGTAGTGACCTAGACAACCATTAGCAACTATTATAGAAATTCCAACATCTTGAGACTAGTATAAAACTGAATGTTAATGTTAGAACCTTTTTCATTTTTTTTTTCTCAAGACTTTTGTTAGATTGTGCTCAAGTCTCATTATCATTAGAACTCCATGAAAGTACAAGAGCATTGGGCTTAGAGCAACTCTAAGGGAGAGTTGCATCAGGGGTGGCAAATGCTCAACTACCGGTAACCGCTAAAATGTCATCACCAAATTCAAAATTTTCTACTCCAACGGGGGTGGCATCAAGGGTTGGAAAATAGCAGCAATGTTCTTGGGGTGGCAATTTTCCAAACTCTTGGAGAGAGAAAGGGAGGGGTTGCATAGAGCCGTTCTGCCATTTTCAGATTCTATTGTTCATCAACAGGCTGTATTCAACCAAAATTATTCTATAAATATAGAGAGATTTTCAGAGATTTTGAAAGAAAAAACTTACAAAAGGTCGGGAAATCGCTTGCCGTGAAAATTGTAAGTTTCCTGCTCTGCTCTTGATTTTTCTTTCAAATCTTGTGGTTGGTGATGGCAGATCTGAAGAAGGAGGCATAGAGGGAGGGAAAGGGGAAGGAGGCGCAGAGTAGAAGGGGAAGGAAGAGGAGGCGCAAAGGGAGAAGGGGAGCTCAGGCGCGGTGGGGAAGAGAAGGATACAGAGACGGTGTCTCTGTTTGGCAAATGCTTATATATATATATGTTTAAATTAGTTATATGTTTTACATATATTTAATATTTATATGTTAAACATATATTTATATTTATATATATATATATATTTATAACTATGTTTTACATTAGTTATATAAACATATATTTATATTTATATGTTTTACATTAGTTAATTGTTTTTAGATTTTAAATTAGAATTTTAAATTAATTTAATTTTTGTAATTTAAATTAAATATTTTAATTTTAGCTTATTTATTTATGTATATATTTTTGTTAATTTAGGGTGAATTTATTTATTTACCTATTTTTATAATTGAAGAATTTTTTTCTATTTTAGTTAATTGTTATTTAGAATTTAAAATAATTTTTAAAATAATTTAGTTTTTGTAATTTAAATTGAATGTTTTAATTTTAGTTTATTTATTTATTTATTTTTGTTAATTTAGGGTGAATTTATTTATTTAGCTAATTTTTATAATTGAAGAATTTTTTTTCTATTTTAGTTAATTTTTATTTAGAATTTAAATTAATTTTTAAATTAATTTAATATTTTGTAATTTAAATTGAATGTTTTAATTTTAGTTTATTTATTTATTTTTGTTAATTTAGGGTGAATTTATTTATTTAGCTAATTTTTATAATTGAAGAATTTTTTTCTATTTTAGTTAATTGTTATTTAGAATTTAAAATAATTTTTAAAATAATTTAATTTTTGTAATTTAAATTGAATGTTTTAATTTTAGTTTATTTATTTATTTATTCTTGTTAATTTAGGGTGAATTTGAAATTTGAAATTTTGACTATAAAAATATATCCGTCAAATTGCGATCGTTATGAAAACTATACTCATTCAAATATAAGCGTTAAGTTTAATTATATTTTTTAATAAAAAATATTAAAATATTAAAATGGCACCCTATTTTAGCACCCGCCCTTGAAGTAGATTTATAATTCAAGGGTGCCAAAATGCTGTTCAAGATTGTAAATGGCTAATTTGGCACCCCAAAATGCAAACTCCCTTTGGAGTTGCTCTTACAAGGATTTGTAAGATACCAGTGAGTTTTTATAATTTAGCTTGTGATTGTGATTGTGATTGTGATTGTGATTGTCAGCTCGATCCATATGAAGAAAGTCTGCTGTTTCACTGATTTTTTATCTTTTATCTACATACTTTATATATGGATTTCATGATCAGTACATAGTAATAGGTGTTCATATTTGATTTTGTTGTTGAATTTTTTTATTACTCTTATGTTGGTTGTTTTGGTATGATTAGTTTGCATTTTGTTGTGGCAGTGTTTTTTTTTTTTCCCGAAATAAAGGTCCTCTTTAATCTTCTGAAAGAATGATTAATTACAGTTCAAAGTAAAAAAGAAATAATAATCTCTTAATGGGATTGCAGTGTGAACTAAGAACACCAAAATTAGACATATATTTTTTTTTTTTGGCAAAATAAAATCAGGATTAATATTTAGTTGTTAAAACAATTTTAAACTTGTTAAGTAAACCTCAAAACTACACTAGTAAATTATTAAAGGGAAACTAAACATTGCTGAGAGTTGGAATTTGATTTATAAGATGCAACTAGAATGTCTTAATTTAATGTATTTGGTTGAACTGAATGGAAGACATAATGGTGATTTGAAAGGATTGTTATTCTTTCTAGTTGATCAAGAGAGGCAAAAGGGATATGAGTTGATGTGAAGACCTTTGTTGGTCACCCTCAAAGTGGAGGCTTTAGGATTGGGCTTGGGAGTTTTTATTAGTCTTGTTGCGGATTATGTTCTGTTTACTGAGGGATGAGGGTGGAGCCTCATTTTTATCACTGGTGTTGATGTGCAGCGAGAGAGGTTAAAGATAGACCAGGTCCCTCCCCTCCATTTCCCTATGGATGGCAGGTGAAGATGATGATACCAAATTTGTTATTTCAGTTATTTGTTATGATCTCTAATGTTGCAAATACATGAGATATATTCTCATGTATTTGAGGCAACACTGACTACATGTAATAGGGAAGTGCTGATTTTTCCCTATATTCTACACTAGAGGAAAAAAGAAGAAAAATAATACAAAATAATTGTTATGGAGACGAGTAGCAGAGCCCAGAGGAGGCATAAAAAAAAATTGGACGAATGATAGTAATACTAGGAATCCTCTTTGTGGTAGCCAAGTTGGAGAAAAATTGCTTTCAACTCTCTTCCACGTAGGATCATCCATTGGATTGGACTAACAATAGCTGCGCATAGATTGCAGCCTCAGTATCTATTTTCAGGCATGGCTTCTACACATGATGATGGTATTTCATCGAACTCAATAGCTGTCACATCCTTCTCTTATCAGGGTAATATTCGATTTTTTTAATTTTGTTTTATTAAAATAATATTTTTTTAAAATATAAAAGTAGATGATTGAATCTTAAATATGACCTAAAAAGTGAGTGGATTCTAATCGTCTCTAAGAATTGATATTAGAATTTAATTCCTCATGTCTTTAGTAAATTTACATTAGAAAAAATAAATGACAATGCGATTCAATGAGAAATTTTGTCATCAACTAAGCTGGTTCATGAACCAACCTAATGACATTTTGTCACATGACATGTGTCTTCAAAAAATTAAATATTTTGTCAATAGCAAGATATTACTGGCCTGATCCATAAACTAGCCCATGGCAAAACTTCTCACGATTCGACCAGCAGCCTTCTACAGAACACACATTAAGCTCCACAAGGTATACCACTTTCAACGGGTCTTATCCTCAGCATTCATCCATTGTTTAATTAATGGTTAACCAAACCACAAACGAGTGTTTCAGTATTGATCTTTGAAACCACAAAAAAAAAAATGGGATCATTGAACTAGAACTTACTGTCCTTCTTAGCACATACCCTTAGCACATACCCAGTATTTTCAATGTAAACTCCCTCGAGTCCCACAAGAAGGGTAGCCACAGACAATGCTATCCTCGCAGTGGTTGAGGAACATGCAATTGATTAATGATCATTTGTTTGAGCTCTAAAAATTCATTATAGAATTGAACATTGCAATCAATTAAATGTATGAGAGTTTTATATATCGTTCAGTACCATAAGAAATAAATCTTTAGTCCACCCCTTTCTTTATATATATATATATATATGTATATATCATACTTTATATATATAGAACTCTCAGTCAATGACTGAATTAAAGTCCTACTTCTTAGCATTAGTTATCAGAACCGACCCGTTGAACTGAGAACTAGACTTCACAGTTGTTCAGTTCTTCATTTGGATTGTATAAATGACTCAAAACGGGGCACCGGATTGTTGCTAATGCCATGCATCCTGGTATTTTATGTGGAAGAAATCATTCTCAAGCATTCAACTAGTTCCTTATATGTGTTATCTTTTACCAAATTTAATATTTATTCTCATTTAGTACTAACTTCCTAACAAACACCTATTGTTTAATAAACAAATGATTCAACCAATTGATTTACCGGTTAAATCATTGAACCGTGAATCACCTCTCTCAACTCTCACCCACTAATTCTTTGGTTTTTGGTTCTGATAACTATACATCTCAAGTATCTTGCCATCTATGGAGTTGGCTGACACATAGGGAATGCCACACTGCCACCACTCCCTTCCTATGCCTTTTTGTCCAGAAACAAAGTCATTACTGCAGAAACAATTGCTGTTATATCTAATGGTATCTTTTTTAGTTGTGATTTATATTCCAAATGATAGCTCAAGAACGATTCATTATAATGCGGAATTAACAATGGAATGAATCGTAAAACCGAAATATATACAGCAACGCATACCTCCGGTCATTGATGCTATTCTGTTTCTCACTGTTTTCCTCTCCCTTTGGCTCTTCCAAACTTTGCTCACTCTGATTAGATGGTGTAAGACTGAAGGGGTTGAGAGTAGTAAGGTTGGGGACCAAAGGTGGAATTTATAGCCAAAGCTTCCATCAAGCTTTCGGTGGCTACGTGTCGCCACTGCTTCAGATTATCATGGGATCGTTCCATGAACGTGATGAAGGTGTAGAGAAGTTGTGGATCGTTCTCTAACTGCTCCATGAACATGATGAAGATGCAGAGAAGTTGTGGACCATTTTCTCCGTGAGAAGCGGTCAACATTCTCCCACTTGGTCCACACTTCTAATCTAATGTCTCATCTTAAACTCATTGATAATCTGTATTTAAGTAATAAATACATGAATCATGACGATAGGTCCTCTAATGAAAAGCATTACCTTCCATGTATTACTATGTATTTATTTCTTAAATATTATAATTTATGTGGCAACAATTTCTTAATGAATAAACCCTATGTTTATTCTTGGTCCAACACAGATGAATTTTTTCCGAACTAAGGTGCACATAAATATGAGAAAAATTACATTTAAGTAAGAGTTTCAATAAGAAAATATAATTCGTACAATGAATGAACTACATAATGGAATTAAGTCTCATTGACATTACATGATCCTTGAATTTAGATGGTGGCATGCCCTTAGTCAAAGGATCAGCAATCATCAATTCAGTGCTGATGTGTTCAATGACCAATTTTCCTTCCTTAACACGTTCCCTTATGGCTAAGTACTTGATGTCGATATGCTTACTTTGACTACCACTTTTGTTATTCTTAGCCTTAAAAACAGCAACTGAATTGTCACAAAATATCCTCAATGGCCTATGAATAGAATCCATGGTTCTGAGCCCCGAAATGAAACTCCTAATCCATACACCATTTGATGTAGCCTCAAAACAAGCCACGAACTCAGCTTCCATAGTGGAAGTAGCAGTCAAGGACTGTTTGGCACTTCTCCATGAAATAGCTCCACCAGCCATCATAAAGATGTAACTTGATGTAGATTTACATGAATCCACACAACCAGCAAAGGTTGAATCGGAATAACCAACTACTTCCAAACTATCAGTCCGTCTGTAGGTAAGCATGTAGTCCTTGGTGCCTTGAAGGTAGGGCATCACTTTCTTTGCAGCTCTCCAGTAGTGGTCTAAACCTGGATTACTCTGATATCGTCCCAACATACCCACAACAAAAGATATGTCAGGTCTGGTGCAAACCTCAGCATACATTAGGCTTCCAACAGCTGAGGCATATGGGATGTTCTGCATTTGTTCCCTTTCCAAGTCATTCTTTGGGCATTGGTTCAAATTGAACCTATCACCTTTCACAATAGGAGCTACACTTGGTGAACAATCCTTCATATGATATCTCTCTAAAACTTTATTGATATAGGTTTCTTGAGATAGACCTAAGATGCCTTTGCATCTGTCTTTATGGATCTTAATGCCAATGACATAAGATGCCTCACTCATATCCTTCATATCAAAATTCTTAGAGAGGAATTGTTTCACCCCATGCAACAACCCCTTATCATTAGTTGCAAGTAGAATATCATCCACATATAAAACAAGAAAACATATCTTACTCCCACTGACCTTCTGGTATATACACTGATCCATGATGTTTTCAACAAATCCAAATGAAAAAATAACACCATGAAACTTGTAATACCATTGGCGGGACGCTTGTTTTAAACCATATATGGATTTATTGAGTTTGCAAACCAAGTGCTCTCTATCACTAGAGGGGAATCCTTCAGGTTGTTTCATGTAAATCTCCTTCTCTAAATCACTATTGAGAAAATCCGTTTTCACATCCATTTGATGCAACTCCATGTCAAAATGTGCTATCAATGTCAAAACAATCCTTAAGGAATCTTTCTTAGATACAGGAGAGAATGTCTCCTTGTAATCGATTCCTTCCTTTTGAGTGAATCCCTTAGCAACAAGTCTAGCTTTGAATCTCTCAATGTTGCCCGATGAACCCCTTTTGGTCTTAAAGACCCATTTATTGCCAATGGCTTTGGCTCCATTAGGCAACTCTACAAGGCTCCAGACATTGTTGTCCCTCATGGAATTCATTTCCTCTATCATGGCATTGTACCAAAACTCAGACTCTTTGCAATTAATGGCTTGTGAAAAAGATTCGGGACAATTTTCAGTTTCTATATCATAGTCAGTTTCTTGTAGATACACTTCATAGTCACTAGGAATAGCTGACTTTCTTATTCTAGTAGATCTTCTTAATGTTGTACCAACATCTTCTTGGGGAGGATGTGGTTCAATTGGTTATTTAGGAATTGGTAATTCTTGAACTCCCTGACCTACTTGTATGATGTCAGCTACTTGTGGAACTTCAATGATTGGTTGTTCAACACCAATTTGTACTAAAGGGGTGTTATGAACAACAATCAATCTATTACTTGAAGTAGAAGGTTGATTAATTGAATGATCATTTTCAGAAATTGTGTTCCTTAAATGATCCCTCCCACTGATCAAGTCATTCTCAAGAAATTTGGCATTCCTTGATTCCACAATCCTAGTGGTATGAGATGGACAATAAAATCTGTAACCTTTGGACCTTTCAGCATATCCAATGAAATAGCCACTAATGGTCATCGGATCCAGTTTCTTCTCTCGTGGATTATAAATCCTTACTTCAGACGAGCATCCTCAAACACGTACATACCTTAAACTCGGTTTCCAACCTTTAAATAACTCAAATGGTGTTTTAGGAACAGCTTTGGTTGGGACCCGGTTTAAGATGTACACAGCCGTCTTAAGTGTCTCAGTCCACAAGTTCTTAGGAAGATTGGAGCTACTCTGCATGCTCTGCACCATGTCCAATAATGTTCGGTTTCTTCTTTTAGCTACACCATTTTGGTCCGGTGAACCAGGCATGGTGTATTGGGGAACAATCCCATTTTTCTGAAGAAACCTCGTAAAGGGACCATGTACTTGTCCATCTTCTGTATATCTACCATAGTATTCTCCACCTTTGTCTGACCTCACGATCTTAATTTACTTACCGTATTGTTTCTCTATTTCAGTCTTGAAAACTTTAAAGGCATCTAATGCTTCGTTCTTATTATGAAACAAGTAAAGATACATGTATCGTGAATTGTCATCAATGAATGAGATGAAGTATTTTTGACCATGTGAGTCCATGTTTGGACTACAAATGTCTGTATGTATGATTTTTAATATGTGAGAACTCCTTGTGGCACCTTTCGTAGACTTGTTGGTCTGCTTTCCCTTTATGCAGTCCACACAAGTTTCAAAATCAGTAAAGTCAAGAGTAGTAAGTACCCCATCATTTACTAATCTTTTAATACGCTCAATGGAGATATGACCTAATCTCCGATGCCATAATGTAGAGGAATCCTGATTTACAATACATCTCTTTATACCGATGTGAACATAAATAACATTATGAGTGGCATCATTTTGTAAATTAATACAGAAAAGACCATCACACATTGTACCAACTCCAATAATTTCAGATTCATAAATTAAACGGAAAGATGTATCTGAAAATTTAAAAGAGTATCCCAGAGGTACAAGTTTAGAAACTGAAATTAAATTCCTAGAAAAACTAGGAATATAAAAGGTCTTTTCTAAAATTAATACAAAGCCACTACTTAAAATCAAATTGCATATTCCAACAGCATCCACATGTGAACGCATCTTGTTTCCGGAATAGATGCATTGTTCACTTCCCACCGGTTTCCTTAGGTTTCGCATACTCTGCAAGGAATTCGAAATATGGATTGTAGAACTAGAATCAATCCACCAAGTGTTGTAAACAACATCAACCATATTGGATTCATAACAAACTAAAGATAGTTGATTACCTTTTTTCTCAAGCCATTTCTGGAATTTGGGACAATCTTTCTTAACATGTCTCTTCTTCTTACAGAAGAAACACACAGGATCTTTCTTTATGTCAGCTTGTGGAGCCAACTTCTCTTTCCCTTCCCCTTTCTTATTGGCTTGAGATTTATTCTTTCCCTGCGTAGCCAGCATTGCACTCTCTCCCATCTCCATAATTAATCTCCATTCCTCTTGAACATACATGGTCATAAGTTCATTAATAGACCATTTATCCTTATATGTGTTATAGGAGATTTTGAAAGGACTGTATTGAGGTGGGGGAGTATTCAGAATATAGTGTACGAGAAAAGAATATGAAATTTCAACCTCCAGTTTTTTAAGTTGAGCTGTAGTGTCCCTCATCTTCATGATGTGCTCACGCACACCTCTCATAGTGTCGAACCTTGTGGAACAAAACTTCATACTTAGGGTACTAGCAAGCGCCTTATCTGAAGTGACGAATTGTTCGTCAATGGCCTTGAGTAAATCACGGACTTTGGTATGCTGATCGACTGAACCACGAATACCGGCAGAGATTTTAGTCTTTATGAACATAACACTGAGTCGATTGGATCACTCCCAATGTTCATAAAGAGCAATGTCAGCTTCAGTGCTGGTATCGGTAACTGTAGGTGGTTTATCTTTCCTTATAGCATAATCAATGTCCATCCACCCTAAATGAAGTAAGACCCTCTCTTTCCACATTTTAAAGTTATCACCCTTAAGTTCAGGAATATCACAACCGACATCAGAAAATTTAACACGTTGACTAGCTGCATAAATTAAACATACATGCTTACATTAAAATAAGGCATAAATAAAATTCCATGGTTTACCAATGTAAATCATGCTTAAAAATTGAATCTAATGAAATAAAAATTGCTTGTGAGCTAAATTTTTAATTCAAGCAGATTCAATTATTCTTTATGATAGAATTTATCAAATTATTTCCTCAATAATCATGTATAAGACCTATTTTACCGCAGAAACAAATAGTATTACTAAGTAAGTTCCCAGGAAAGATTTTTCTTTCCTAAACAGAATTTCAAGATTCCCAGGAAAGATTGAGGGGTCACAATGGTCCCACTTAAAATTCAGTCTCCTAGACAGAACCTCCTTAGATGTACACATTCATACTCTCACAGCAAATAGTCTATTAATGATTATAATTTGATATTCTATCTAATATTAAACTTTACGATAAAACTATCAAATTATTAATTCATAATTCCTGTGGGTAAGTTATGAATAATTTGATATTTTATCCTAATTAATCATATAATAAAAATTCCTGTGGGATAAAATTTATTTTGCTAAGTATGACTAATTACAATTAATGTCTAAATCTTATTTATGTGATCCTAATCAATCATAATATATGATTTTTATTTAATTAAAGATGCTATGGCTATTCTCTAATTAACCAAAAATCATATTGATCACTAGACATGATACATTTTATACATAAGGATTAACTAAATATGAGAATAATTATAAATTGCATAATTTTAACTAAAACTAACATGTTATTATTATGCACAGAACATTCTCTCAAATTTAGCATAAACATTGCATAATAATATTATGCATAATATTTAATTTCATGCCTTTAACTATATATATATATATATATATATATATATATATATATACTCATCCAAAAATTGCATGTATTAATTTAGAACATAAATAATCAATTCATGCAAACTAAATATGAACATAATTATTAAATTTGCACAACAATCATCTAAATTGCACACAATTAAATTAAATAATAACTATATGCAAAAATGAGCAAAAATTTATCAGATAATTGATTTGATGCAGAAGACTTTATTTAGGCTAGTCACTTTTCCCATCCAGTGATTTATTTGTAAGCCACTGCCCAAACCAGAAATTTTATCTCCTGTTGTTTTGTTTTCATTTCCTATACATTTGCAAGCCAGTTATTGGATAGCTTCTCCTTTCCAACCAAACACTGCCCAAACTCAAATTAAAAATTTTTCCCATAAAGTAACAGTGTTGGGTAGCCATCCAAATGGGTGGGTTGGGTCGGACCCAACCCGGTTTGGTCCAAATTAAATCACAAAACTCAGCCGCACAACAGGAAAAAACCCAGCCACACAGCAAGTTTCCAGCACCTGGCTGGTCACCTCTTCCATCAACGGCGACTCACCGGCTCCGGCTCCGAATAAGATTATTATGTTCATCTCAGAAAGCTCAGAAATGTTGTTTTGAATCAAAAAACGACCCAAAAACAAACCTCAGTTTCTTAAAAATTTCTGCCCAAAAACAGAGATGCCCAAAAAAAAAAACAGAGATAAACAGAGAGAGTGATAAAACACCAAGGCAGAGATGTAAACCTGGCTCTGATACCAAATGATAGCTCTAGAACGATTCATTATAATGCGGAATTAACAATGGAATGAATCGTAAAACCGAAATATATACAACAAAGCATACCTCCGGCCATTGATGCTATTCTGTTTCTCACTGTTTTCCTCTCCCTTTGGCTCTTCCAAACTCTGCTCACTCTGATTAGATGGTGTAAGACTGAAGGGGTTGAGAGCAGCAAGGTTGGGGACCAGAGGTGGTATTTATAGCCAAAGCTTCCATCAAGCTTTCGGTGGCTACGTGTCGTCACTGCTTCAAATTATCATGGGATCGTTCCATGAACATGATGAAGGTACAAAGAAGTTGTGAATCGTTCTCTAACTGCTCCATGAACGTGATGAAGATGCAGAGAAGTTGTGGGCCATTTTCTCCGTGAGAAACGGTCAACACTCGTCACTTTAAATAAAAAAAACATAACAGCCATACAGAACATTTCAGTCTTTCAAAATAGATTGAGATGTCTGGTGAAAACAAGTTGGGAATGCAACCCATATAATTAATAGATGTCTTAGCATGCGAGGTGCTTATTTAAAAAAAAAAAGAAGCCTCGTCTGTTTTTTATATTGATTTAGTGAGTTGATGATGTCCTTAATTAACTCAATGTAAAATATCTTATGACATTTTTTTTTTGTTTCGCCTATTTCTCCTTTCTTAAAATTCCTAAATATTTCCATTTTAAAAACTAGAGGAATTGAGATGAAAAAGCATTAATTCCTGATTTGATTGTAATCAAAATATTTCTTTTAATTAGAAAAAGTGTTACAATTTAGAACTAGTTTAACAGCTAGAAAGAAAAACAGACTTACCAACACAAAAGTGATTAGGAATCTAGGATTGTCATTTTGAGTGAAAGTAGGGAAAAAGACTAAAAATGAGCTCCATCTGATCAGTATCTTTATTTTCTAATGCTTGCGGTTGCAGAAATGTAGTATGCTATGCAGAATAGGCCATGCACAAAGCACAATATCCCTCCAACGGACAGAAGATGATGGCGTGACATCGCATATGAACCTTTTGATTTGGAATTTGCTAACGTCCCAATGATCACCATAGGAAATCCAACAGCCATTGTAATCCTAATTAGTGAACAGTGCAATAAAAACTTGGCATAATTAATCTCTGTGTCTTTAGTATCGTTAAATTTACTGCCCATGCTTCTCAGCACTAAAAAAAAAATTGACAGTGAAAATTAAAATCATTGATGATGTGTTAGTGTTACAACATACCATGAGAGAACGAGACATGCAAGTGATATTTGCCTTTTAGCAGAAGAATTCTCAAACTCTTCCGGTGAGCAAATGCACATGCATCCCCCAAACAAGTTAGCCAAAAGGTGAGCTAGACCCAGAAGCACAACTGCAACTAACCCAAGTTTAAATGCTTTATGGCTTGGTCCTCTGCACTCAATAGTCCCCAGTCTCGTCTTTATCACGGCCTGTTGAGATGCAATCCCCCTAAAGTTATTATATTCACGCACACACACACACACACACACATACACAAGAACTTTAAGGAAATGAAATGAAGATTTGAAATCTTATATTAAGTTCAGCTTTGCTTTCCTTTCTGGTAATGAATTTCAGTTTTCCACTGATTTTCATGTAAAGAATATCATACCTTGTTCCTTGCAATTTCTGCTTCAATACTGAGAATTCCGGCAGCAACATCCATAGCCACAATGACTAGACAAACTAAAAAACCAATTTTAGCCATTTTTTGGCAACTTGGGCTGTAGCACTGAAGATGGGTATGTGAAGAAGAGAGAAAGCAATTAAAAAGAGATTCACTGATTAGTCTGACATGATGAGTCTTGACTCTTGAGTAAAAGCGAAGAAGACATGTGCTTAAAAGGGCCCATATAGATATACGCACGTTTCTTTAATGTAAAATAGAGATTTCATCTGATATGTGAATCAGAAGAATGGTAAGATGCATCTGTCATTTCAATCTTATTTTTATTGTTATACTTCAGTTGCTTCTCCTTCCCAATACTCTTTTCTTGTTGTATTATATGACCATTGTTTTGGCTTTCTAGCCAGATTCTTTCTGAACAAATCAATCATAGTCATCATGGGGATGAGTAGTCTTTGGAACAAGACAAAAGAACATTTTCTATTCATGATGTTACTCTTTCTTGGAAAGAGGGGCTTCTTTGTTTTTTGTTTTTTGTTTTTAATCTGTGAAGAACTCAAGATTAAAGAGCCACTAAATAAATTTCAGTAATAGTTGTTTCAATGATAAAATTAATAAATAAAAATTGAACATGAATTAAAAATGTACCTTGTAATCTTATTTATAAATTATAAATCTCATAAGTTGAATAGGATTAGGAGTCATAAATTTGATCTGAATAATACAATCTTTTGATTTGTATCCTGAATAACTCTATACATATACGTGTTATACTTTAAATATATTTATCACTTTATTGTATATCAATTCAATTAACAAATTATGATTGATTTGACTCATTCACAAGAAAATTACTCGATTCTTTTCACGTTTGAGTATCAGACTCTCTGTTGGCTCGTGTGAACATTCATACCCTTTAGATTTCCATTCAGAAAAAAGTTATGTTACATGATGCACGAGCCCAAAAAGAGGAGGCAAAGAATAATTATGGGCGGCTTAACATGCACGTATAATTAGTTAATGACTCTTTTAGGAAAAATTTGGAAACAGCCCCCCCAAAAGGAAGGTGGTGCTCAATCTATCCACTGTATAGTGATGGACTGATGGGAAAGTACTCAGAAACAAAACAATTTTGCAAAAAAAAAGAGAAGGCATGCACTCAAGCAAATGGCCCAACAACGATGGGATACAAAGGATGTTGTAAAAAAAAAAATTGATAGTACTCCAATTAAAGTAAGTCACATAGAATTTGTAATCTTTATTTAGACCTTCGTGTTGTTTACTTGGGGTGTTACCAAAATTATCATTTCCCATTAGTGGCTAGAAGCCAGCCAATTTAGCACACATGCATGGTTGTTAACGCAACATGAAAACGTAAAAAAAAATTGAATGTGTTGAAATTACTCACTTAATAAGAAAAGAAATTCTTTAAATTTGAAACTAAAATATTAAATCCATTTACATTATGTTAAAGAGTTAAAAAACTACTAATCCGAATTGTTAAACTACTAAATCCTATCCTAGTTCTATATATACTTGTAAACTCATACGTTACCTAATTTTTCAGGCCAGATCAAGTTACCAAGAATTTGAAAAATCTAAAACTACTTATTCTACATTAGTTGCGTTAGCCCAAAAGGTTGTCTAATAATATAGATCAAAGATTTAACTTATGAATAATGCTATATGTTACTTTCTCTCTCTCTCTCTTATCATTTACATGACGAGTTAGATACTAGTTATTTACATACATGTAAATACCCAAGAGATTAGCTCAGATGAGATGGTCATACGGGTTATTACTACCTTCCTTAAGTAATAGGCGTGGGCTGTGGGATGTGTACGAGCATGAAATCACTCAACATGTCAACAAGTGACATCTGGCACAAATTGAGGATAAAAAGACCAAACTGCCCAAGCACAACAACATCAAGGCCTAAGTAGCCCAAGCAAGACTTGTTGGGTTGAAGCATAACTCCACCTATTTAGGGCCGTAGGCCCAACTCACAAAAAGTGAGTCGCATAATTGACTTACTCCAATCCTTCGAGCAGAGGCTAATTCAACATAATCTTAATTTCTCTAGCAAATCAAGGAACTAAACGCATAACTCTGCATAAACTCCAGTAGTTGCATGATTCCTTCCAATGAAAAGGGAATCAATTGAGAGAAGTGGAATCATCTCCGATGCACCAACACCCAACACCAGGAATGTAAAACCGGAATCCCATGTTCAAAGGTACACACAGAACAACGTGCTAAAGCAATTACTAGTTTTCAGTCTTTTTGCATCTTTCATCCTCTATCTTAGCAAAATGCTAACTTGATCGTCAGAGATTCTTTGATCGGTACATACACACTGACCAACTCCGATAGCCTTTTTGTAGGAGAACATTTATTTGTGGAGGATTCTTCTCTCACAGGGTGTTTGTAGCCATTTTTGCATATCCAAAACTTTAAAGGTCTAAAGAGAATAAATAGGGTCTATAAAGTCTAGGGAACTGACCCAGTCTAGAGACCTGGACACCTACACCCTTCCTTGCAAAAATGTGAGGTAGATTGTCACTACAAATGCCAAACACCAAATCTGGCAATGTGAATTTGAATTTAGATGAAGCATCATGTCATTTATGAGTCAAATTTTCATATGAGAAGATGCTTCAACAAGATTTGTCATGAGAACGAGACATGGATGCCTCTATTAGTAATAGTTCGAATCTAAGTCCGATCTGGTCTAACCCTAATCAACTAGGTTGGAATGCTGGGTTATATTGTTGTTCAATGGGTGGTTCCATGGACAACAATAACCCAATGGACATTTTTTGAGGTGCTAAGAGGTAGGAAAAAGAAGAGAGCATATTTTCGACTACCCTAATGAGTTAAAAGGCAAAAGTAATTTGTATAACAAAATCCAAAAGCCCTCTCCCTCAGTTTAAGGGTAGTTGGGTTTGTGTTAATTAGGAGTGATGAAGTAATAGAGCCCTAGAATTTTAGGGCTATGGCTTCTTGCGTAGCCAAGCACATAGGAGTAGAACACTTGCATTGAACTAGAATCGTGTGTATTTTAATTAAGAGGAATGTTAGCATATTGGATATTCGCAATCTTATTATTGCATATAAGTCGCATGAGTGCATGATGTATGCGCATGACTTACACATACCAATAAAATCGCAAAGATCCAATATCTACTAGTGACAAAACTGGCCCTCTTTAACTAATTTATAGCTTTATGCAAAGTCACTACTAATGGTATTATTACTTGTCTTCATAAGAGGGTCAATTTTGGAGAACTCGACTTAGGAAAAAAAATAGATTTCAAACTCTCCTTTATTAGTTTCCAATGACAAAGTTAATAATTAATCAAACTATAATGGTTTTACCATACAACATATCAATGACAGTCATTAAGGCCTCAAGAGAGTGGGATTGCATATTGAAGTTTATTCTCACAGTCACACACTTCATCATAAAAAATAAAAAAAAACTACATTAAAATATTATATGATCACGAATGAAATCATTCAAATTTAGAAAACGTCCAAACACATCATAGTGTCTAGCTCAAAATTTGAAAGATCACGCCGGAGGGATATATGAAAACAATTGCACAAAAACCAGCTGTACTTGATTTTAATTCCTTTTCCTTTCTTGAAATATAAATGGCAGAAAAGGATCTGAAAGGTCAACATGTGCTTGCATTTAAAGAGTGGATGTTTACACATACCGGCTGTCCCCTTAAATCTGCAAGTATACATCATCTTTGTGTATCATCCCATCACTCTTTTTCTCCTTTACTGTCTCTGCTGTTACCCATATGTGGGTTTTGATTTAAAAACTCAAGACTAACAATCATGATGTCACATGTGTATATATATATATATATATATATATATTTTGGTAATTCAAATTTTATAAGTTAGTACTGTCTTTACCCCACTTTCGCTGTTCCCCGCCATAGTGTGTCTCTACCAATAGTGACAACAAACAATGCTAATCCCAATTTTGAACAACTAATCAATGTTTCAATGGAAAAACAGGACATACCAATTACTAGGGCTACTCTTTTGCCTCTTTTTCATCACTTTTTTTTCTTTCTATTTCAACATTCAAGTTGAATGCAAAGTTACATGGAGAATGGTGTTCAAATGTGATAATAAGCTTTTCTTTTTTCTACCCCACCTACTTGTTTTTGGAGTTTGGACTTCATTATTGTCTCTCTTTAATTCATAAACACACAGGGTAAGGGCAAACCAATACTGGAAATATTTTACACTAAAATTTCATGTGTAAGCACAAAAAGAGTCTAGTAGTAAAATAACGTAGAAAATTTTTTATGACCGTTTAAATTAATTTATGACATATATTTTATATTTAAAATTAAAATATCAATATAAAATTATTTATGTCACATGTTTAAAATTAATTTAAACCAACATAAACTATTTGAAAATTTTTTCCTTCAACTCGAGGCTCTATCACCAATGGAATGGAGTATTGGTTGGAGGCAATTAGTAACATTATATCTACTTTCTCACCCTTTTCCTCTTTCTTTCCCTAAAAAGGCAACTTTATGGGATTAAAGAAGAAACATTATAGCCCCACCACAGCACTAAGTAAATCAATGAACCACAAAGGAGAATTCTATGAATCTATACCATTGGGTGCAAGATCATACCTTCAATTACAACTTCATAATCAATTCATCAATCTTTGTTTAAATAACTCAGAACCTATCTGAATTTCATTTATTGATGATAAACTTGCATTTATAATTAGAGATATGCTGTATAAAAAGGTTATGTATATGTAGGAATGGTAGCGGGATGGGTTTAGAGAAGGGGATTCATTCTCTAATTTCATTTTGCAAAAAAAATACTCTCAAATCCATATAAACCCTATGATAAGCGGGGGCGGGTCCCCATCATGGTCACCATTTATTTTTAAAATTTTATTTTTTTATTAAATTAATTATAATTAACATATTTAAAAAAAATATATTATATGTGTTAACATAAGAATTATGTATGTTAATTGAGAATTAGAATGATATTAATTTCTTTTCTAAACATATAACTCTATCAAGTTTGTATAAATTTTTTAAAGAGTGACTACAAAATAATATTATAAACATTAATTACGTAACACAAAACTTATTTATTATTTTATTTTATTTAATCGAAACGGGACAGGGTAGAGTACCTTCTTCCCAAACGCTAACGGTGTGAAAAAATTTCTCTTAACCCCGTCTCATTAAAAGTAGGGTTGACGTTCCAATAGACTAGTTTAATTGCCATCTTGTATATATAATATTTCATACAAAATAAAGTGACTCATTGAACACCAATTACTTTAAAATGAAGAATTAATAATGTGCCCTGTAATTTAAAAAATGACACTAGTGATTGCTATGTATAATGATATACATTTTGTTTGTATAACATTTATTTATTAAAGCTAGCTGATAACTCATAAGAACCACAATTTATTTAAAATCTCACTGTAGCATTGGTATCTTGTACTTTCTAGCTCAAATGATATCTTGTACTTCTTGTTCAGTGGTCCAGCAACATTTAATTTTTTTTATAAAAAAGACAGAAAATGAAGAGGTTTGTGGGTAAGGGGAATCCGATTCCAAACCATTGAATATATATATATATTACAGTTTGCATCAGCAAAAAATATTTAGTAAGAGAAAGCTATAGTTTCTTTCAATTGAGACAGATGAATAACAGAGATGACTTCAAGACCCTGATATTGCGGGCTAGAATCATGTGTTTGCCACTTAAGCTTAATTTTAAGTAATTAACAATTTGGTGCACATTACTATGTTACATACACTAATATTATAATTTAGGCACCTTGATTTAAGCAGTATATTAGGCCAGTTGGTGCATCAGACTATCTGTGGTTGTTATATATATTTATTCTATATATTATGTTTAAAATTTTATATATGACTTGAGATTAGTTCAATAAAATTGTTCCAATCATGCATTAAAGATTTAATGGTATTATTTAGAAGAAATTGTCTTTCCAAACCACCAAATGAAATAAATTTGTGTTTTTGCAAACATTATACCACCATTTTAGTGTGAAACGGAGAAGAAAACACACTAGTTACCAGAAATAGAAAAAGAAAACACGTCATTTTCTTAAATAATAGGTTATCTTGTCTTGCTTAATGGTGTCCATATTCCATTTAATCCGTGTTCTTTTATAAGTGTATCATTTTCATTAAAGTGTAAAAAATTTATGTAACACAATATCTTATCGCAATCTCTATCTTATAATGTTATTCATTAAACAGTCAAAAACCTTTGTTTTCAAAGGTTCATTGCTTCATTAAAAAGCTTCAAATTATGCATCGAGCTATAATTTTATGGCTGAATTTTTATAAATAATGTTTTAATCTTAGCACTTTTTTTTGTTGTTGTTGTCTTTTCTAATATTGCAGCTATATAAGCTTGTAAAATATAATCCAAACAGTTGTTTTTATATGTGGCTGATGTTGTTGCCAATGTGGATAAATTGTGCCAAGGAATATTTTAGACCAAAAATTTCGGAGTGTGAAACACAACAGATAAACTGTGTACTCTAAAGGCACCAAATGTAGACATGTTTGTGACCTAAACAAAATACTGGTTCTCTGGTTCCTAGTGGTCCTATTCCATATATGGTATGTTCCGAAAGAGACTGCCCACTTTTACAACTACAATGTTAGATATTATATTCCTCAACTAATATGGGTGAATTATATTAACTTGTTTTCAAGATTTATTATTGTTACATTAATTTCTCATTTTTTTTTTAACAAATTACAAAAATCCATTTTTATTAAAAAAAAGTCATGAAATGAAAAATTTTGGTATTTTAAAAAAAAATTTACAAGAGATGAGTATTTATAATTTGTTAGATAAAATAAGAAAATGTTAGTATAATTTAAAAAATTCAAAAGATATTAATATAATTTACCTTATATATTCTTAGTTCTTATTCAAATGATACAAGTATCCACTTCTCATATTAAAGGTGAATTTGTCATGGAATCCCAATATATATATATATATATATATATATATATATATATATATAAAATTGGGGTTGCGTATGGTTTGAATTGGGTCGGGTCGCTTATGGACAAACCAAGAACAAAATCAATTTAAGTCATATCGGTACTTTTACAATTGCAATGGTATATTGTAAGTTTCCCCCAATGCAGCGTGCATTTGAAATTTGAAATTTTAACAGTGTAGTTTAGGACAGTCTTCGGTGATTCAAAGGGTAAACAGTAAAATCTAGTATTCTTTTGTTTTTATGAGCTCAGGGGCAGGACCCGGACCCATAAATTTATGATGGGGTCCTTTCTGTTCTCTTTCTCTCACTAGCTACCAGTATCAAGGTACTAAGTTGTAGTAAGACTTTTTAATATATACTTTTATTTTCATCTTAAAATTTAAATAAATGAAAGTAAGACTCCAATTTAAATAAGCAATTATAGGACTACCATATCTAGGCTTTAAGAATTCTCATTGCAAGTTGTAAAACAGCTTTAACCTTTTTTGACTTGCTTGTTATTCTTTAACATTCTCATAGTAATCAGATTTTCATAATTTTTTGTAATCTAACTCATGTGTTTTTTATTTAATTTTTTTAAAAAATTCATAATGTTTTAAACTTTTTTTTTTCAGACCAATGTTACCTTTTAACAAAATTTCAGTGAAAATATGTTTTTTTCATACTTTCAAAATAGTCGAAAACAAAAACTTTCAATATAGCATGATGTTTTTCCCTTCAAACCAATAAATGCATTTATATAACCTTAAAGTTTTTTAAATGTAAATATTATTTTGTCTTCCAACAAAGAGACAATTTTTAAAAAAATGTCCGCATGAGTGTCTTATCAATGTCAATTTTGTTAAGGATATTTTTTGTAAATTTCCTTGTGCATCATCTCTATTAAACTAAGTTTCCATAAAATGGTAGCTTTTTCTATTATACTATGTCCTGTATTTGTGTGATTTCGTTGACCAGAAGAAGCCTAAGGTGCCTAACCCAAATTTTAGAGAACATTTTACACATTTAGCAATAACATCAGTAAGATCAAGGGCAATCTGTTCTTGAAGGATCAAAGGAAAGGACACTATAGCTAGTAAAAATCTTTGTTGGATTCATTGAACCAAACAAATCTTTCAGACCTGTGATTTATTTGAAAATTTCAATTCAAATGAGGTGATTCATAAGTGTCAATCAATTTCAACTCAGTTGTCTCTTTCTGAGTTGTTTACAGTGTGCCATAGTTACTGTCATTTATTAGTGCCACCGAACAAGGTTTTTACCTGGTTGTTGTCAACTTGTCATGTTCCCCAAGAGGCCAAGATTCTCATTTTCTTGAATTCCTATACATAAATTTATTTTGTTTTTATTGGGTTCCCTTGGTTTCTCTGGCTTTGTGTCCACCGGTCTCCCACACTCTGCATCCTTCATGGACACCCATTTCAGAAAAAAGGCTCCAGAGAGCTTCGTCTCTTAGTGGTTGGATGGCTTTCAAGATGGATTGCATACAATGATATGGTGTGTGAAAATCATAGATCTTTTCCGGGTTTGGTTTGTGTTCAAGAGAGCTGTAGTAGGAGAATTAATTGACTGGTTGGTTTCTGAAAATGGAAAGGAAATTGCGAAGTTAGATTGTGTACCATAACTAGAAAGTAGTGTTTTCTTGATATATTTATTATTTAGCTGCCTTTTACAGCTTTCATGGTGGAATAGGAAGGACAATGGCAATGGAAACTGATATTCTTTTGGAGAAAGTTTTTAACAATAGAAAAGAGCTGCTTTGAAGGGTACGAAGCTTTGAAACAAGTGGCGAGTGAGAGGGGGGGAAAATATGCCAACAGTTTGGTTTTCATTGAAGAGATCTTTGCATTGCAAATCAGAGCCATCAGATGTCCATGATCCAAAGGCCAGGAGACACTTGAGCACAATCTTGACTAGGAAAGCAGGGAGGTCAGGCTGTTCAAGGTCTATTGCAAATCTCAAAGATGTCATTCATGGAAGCAAGAGACACTTGGAAAAGCCTCCTAGTTGTAGTCCAAGATCTATTGGGAGCAGTGAGTTCCTCAACCCAATAACCCATGAAGTGATTCTGAGTAATTCAAGGTGTGAGCTCAAAATCACTGGTTTTGGTGGTTTACAAGAAGGGTTTGGCGGCGGCGGCGGCGGCGGCTGTAGTGGTGGCGGTGGGATTGTTGGCGGCTCAACTTTTGTGGGTACTTTAAGGCCTGGTACCCCTGGCCCTGGAGGGCTCCCTACAATGCACTATTTTAACCGTTCGTTTAGGACCCCCGCAACTCCTCCAAGAAAGACTTCTGCTTTTTCATCAGAGAGGGAAGGCTCTGGATTTGGGGGTTCTGCTATTTCTGGTGGTGGTAATGGGATTCCTTCAAACCCTAGGGCTTCTCTTGAGACAGATGCGAATGGGTCTTCTACAGTGACATGCCATAAATGTGGAGAACAGTTTGGGAAGTGGGAAGCTCTTGAAGCACATCATCTCTCCAAGCATGCTGGTAAGAACCCCATTTTGGTTTTCATTTTATTCTCTTAGGATTCATGTTTAGCTTCTCCATTGTCACTATAGTTTGTGTTTGGTTGCCCTGTAACTTCCAAGGGTTCCCCCAAGGAGGCAGTTCCCTCCTAATATAAAGATAAATATGAATAGTTTAATCCTTGCAATACTTTTTGCTTTTTGGATCTATATCACTGGTTTCTTGAGAAACTGACACTTTTTATACAAGGAACTGAAGATATTAAGTTTTTGCCCACTGAAATGATTTTCCTATTCATCTCCTGTTAATTTGAACCCTGTTCCTTGATTCCCTTGCTGTATTCTTATCAAATTTTGCAATAGTTGTAGAATTTCTACTAACAACCTTCAAATTTCTCATTTTTCCTTCGCAAAGATAGGTAATGCCTTGCTCAAATAATATTAGGTGTCTCATAATTTGTCAAAATATTCATCTGGGTTCCTATATATTCATATTTCTTGAACCCTGATGCTTCATTCAACTTAGAATTTCGTTACTTCTTTAAATTTGGAGTATCTTGTCAGAAACTTATTACATGTTCTATTGAACAGTTACTGAGCTTGTGGAGGGTGATTCATCTAGAAAAATTGTTGAAATAATTTGCCGGACGAGCTGGCTAAAGTCTGAAAACCATTGTGGTCGAATTGAGAGGGTTTTGAAAGTTCACAACATGCAAAAAACTCTTGCACGTTTTGAAGAATATCGGGAAATGGTGAAGATCAAAGCCAGCAAACTCCACAAGAAACACCCTCGCTGCCTTGCTGATGGGAATGAACTTTTGAGGTTCTATGGCACAACTTTGGCATGCTGTCTCGGCATGAATGGATCCTCTAGTCTCTGTATATCCGAAAAATGCTGTGTTTGTCAAATTATAAGAAATGGGTTCTCCACCAAAAAGGAACTTAAGGGTGGAATAGGTGTTTTCACAACTTCCACAAGTGGGAGAGCTTTTGAATCTATAGAAATCTATGAAGATGATCCATCTCTAAGGAAAGCTTTAATAGTCTGCAGAGTTATTGCAGGAAGGGTTCATAGGCCTCTGGAGAACATGCAAGAAATGGCTGGCCAGTCAGGATTTGATTCACTGGCAGGGAAGGTGGGTCTTTATTCAAATATTGAGGAGCTTTATTTGCTCAGTCCTAGAGCTCTCCTTCCTTGCTTTGTGGTAATCTGCAAAACCTGAAGAAAACATATTCTTGTGAATGTTATGTGAATCATTTCTTGTTTATGGTAGAGGTTTTTTTTTTTCCCTATTGAAAGAATTTTGATTTGTTTAGTAACTTGGTCATAGATCAATACTTCAGCTTCTCCATGTTTTCTGTATCTGCCTCTCCAAACATTTGCATTTCTTGGTATTGCAAGTCTTCCTCATTTATGGCTCGTTTGGTAGATGCAAAAATCTTCAAAGGCTATGTACATTCTTATCTTTTTGCTGGGAGAATCTGTTATATTTTCTTAAACATGTTTAGTACACAATAAGATATCAGAATTATGAATAGATGGGAACATGTCATCAGAAAGCTGGAAAAACCAGTGGAGTGAAAGTTGCAACATGTGGAGCATAGTTGGGTTGTCCTAGTTTGATGAAGTGGTAACTGGCAACATATAAATTTTAACAGATCTAGGGTTTTTTGGCACAATCAATATGTCTAACCTTGAGTTTGAGCTTGCATCTCAATTTTAGTAATGCCTGTAGCTTTGCAAGTAATAATTATCGCCATTGTGGTAGTGTACTTTGAGAGCTTCAAAGTCTTGAACAAACAACCACCTTGAATTTCATGCATGAAAAAGACGGAAGACAAGCACTTATCCGTGCTTGTCTTTCTAACCTTCTTCCCTAAAACAAGTAGGAGAATCACTGCATTATTTATTAAGCTTAGGTACATGTGATTCATATGGAGGAGGATTATGATAGTTCTGAGATAAATAAGACTTTGCTAAGCATAGTAACATATTTTAGGATGTAATGTTACAAACTAATGAATATTTATACCCACTAGCATCATTCAGTGTGAAAAGGGCATGTGGTCCTGGTTGGATAGGAATGCTTCAACCAAAGGTCAGTCCAAAAATTAGGAAGATTGCATGTCATAGCTCTCTGTCCAGGCTTAGTTTTTTGTCTGTTCAGTTCCTATCCTTGTTTGAATTTGAGCTGTAAATCTCTGTTCTACACTTTAATTGTTAGGTTTGCTTTTCCTCTTGAGCTTGGCTGATCCTCTTGGCATAGGAACAGAAATCTTTCAAGATAAGGTTATGGACCCCATCTCTTTCTGTCTACCATTTCTAAATGGTAACTTCTATTGGTCCTTTAGGAAGGGTCTAAACAGCATCTACCTGGGTATGGGTTAATCATTTCCTTTCTGCAACATCTGTATGGCATTTAAAGTTGTGGTACATGCCAACCCATAAATGTATCGACTTCATAACTCCTGTGAATCGATGAAATTGAATAGAATACAATTGTCAGTCTTAAATGTTTCAATGGGAGTAGCTTGAGAGCACATGAACAAAAAGAAGAAATATAATTAGTGCAGTTGGCATTGACTGTTGATTTTGACTCTTCATCTGGTGGGCTGCTCCAATTCTATCAAATTTGTCAATCCTGCTACCGACTGATAAGGAACCATGAGGAACTGCTCTTCTGAAATTTTTATGCTAACAGCCTAACCCCATCTGGACGTTGGTGATGTTTAGGCAAAGGTGGATATTTAGAATCCATTAAAAAGACACCTAATTAGTTTTTCAAACAACTTATATAGAATCCAATTTCCCAAATTGATGACGAGCATGGCCAGCCCCAAGATTAAACCAATAAACATGAAAATGAACTAGGGCATTTTGGCTGCTTAGGTGCAGCTTTTGGATCATAACAGCTTTATTAAGAAGCCTGAGTGAACTCCACTAAAGACATTATTGTCTCAATAGGATTTGGGAGGAAAACTGTCGTTACCTATTCCCTCATAATAGTCCTACATAAAGCAAAAGGGCGAAAACAGGAGCACAAGTAGCATAGAACTTCTGTTTTGGTTTAGTTGAGTGAACTTGCCTCCTATTTATTAATGTGGCCCAAACCTTGGATTTTAGTCATAGCCTAAATTATCTCATTTAGTTGATTTAGATCACATAGATGCCAGGAATTTCTTCTGGATGTTGAGCAGCATACCATTCAACAGTCAAATATCTATGTTTAATAACTTTTTAACAGATGTCTTAATTATGACCAAATAGTTTTAAGGTTGTTGATTTAAAGTGAAATGAAACTATGAGTTATTTAACGCCTTCAGGTCGTATACTGCAACTGATCGCGCAGCCATGCTGTCGGCAGAGAACAACTTGTAAGCATCACAACAGTTGGGCGTCATTTAAATTTCTTCCCCATTAGTTTCTGCTGACACTTACGCATATCAGTAGTCATAACTTTGTGAAAGATAGCAACAACCAGAACTTCAAAGGGAGGTAGGGAAGCCTTAACTACACAACAATTTGACAGTCTGATCTGTGGCTATACAAACTTAATCCTAATTCTTTTCTTCAAAAAACTTACCAATGGGACAGTGTGTTAGGAAAATTATATTTTATCATAATATTGTATTTGAAAAAAGTTACAATACTTTAATAATTGTTATATTATAAAAATAGTTTGAAACAATTTCAAAATTATATAGAATAGAAACAGAATTCTTAAAATATTGTAAATACAAAAACAAAAATTAAATAGAAACAAACAAAAATTATAACTTACAGTTTTTCATGAAAATACTAAAAGTAAAACAATGATGATTGACTAAGACTAGTGTCTTACACTATGTTCTTAAGACAATGTCGTTCTCGTACTGGTACTTTCAAGTTTTCAATGACAATTGTCTTCCTAGAATACAATGATCACGCACAATAGATGGAAGTATTCTAATCTTATTTACACAGCGAACCAAAACTTGTCATTGAACTCTCTGAATATGCAGACTCATAGGATGCATGAACTTAATTCTAAAAGTCGTGAAATTGAATGAATGTTGATGAGGGTGAACTGGGTTTATATAGGTGTCTTGGTAACTGTTCAAATAGACACGAACTTAAAAGGTGTATATATTCACGCGAACAGATATAATGTTTCAATTTGAATTGATGCATCCATTAGTGAACAGACACACCA
Organism: Nyssa sinensis; assembly: GCA_008638375.1. Taxonomy (NCBI): domain Eukaryota; kingdom Viridiplantae; phylum Streptophyta; class Magnoliopsida; order Cornales; family Nyssaceae; genus Nyssa; species Nyssa sinensis. The sequence goes on from CM018047.1 coordinate 13,833,011, forward strand.
ATTTGAAGGGGTGCAACTATTTTTTGAATTCAAAGAAACGCACCTGTTATTAATGACCGTTTCAATCAAAATTCAAAAACGTAATATTTTAAAAATATAATTTAAATAAATAAATTTATTTAAATAAATTTTCTCTAAAAAGATATGTATACAACGGGTCAAGGCCCAAGCCCAATCTAAGGTAATTGTATATATACTCTTTAAACTTTGTTCTCAACCTATGTGAAATACAAGTTTTTCACAAGTTTCAAGCTTTTTTACCGTTTCCAAATGATGATATTTGAAGTCAATTTCTCATTCACTTCTTAATGATTTTTTAGGAACCCAATATATATTCTTAATTTCCTCATGGATGAGAACATATTTTCATGTGAACCTATCTAAAATAATATATGGAACTCATTTTAATTTTGGTTCAAAGATGATAAAAAGTTCTTAGTCAATAATCTATTTTTCCAATACAGTGCCGTACCATTCCTCCAGAAAACTTGGATGTATTAAGACAAGCAACTACCTGGAATTGTAGATTTCTCATATGGGTTCATCATTTATCTTCCTATTTCGATATGTAAATGACCTCTGCAAATTACAGCAAGAATCTTGAGCAAGAAAAACAAATCCATTTGAACATTGATTAGGCACCCATTGGCCTAGAATATTCATTAAACTTCAGCTCGAGCCTGCTCCACAAGGAACATCCAGGCATTGCATGCGTCTCCAACCTAGGACCGCCACAAATCCATTTATTCTCATATTAACTAGAATGGAATAACCTATTACCTAATAGAATAAGCAGTTGTTTGGATAATCATCCCCAACACTCGAAATAGCATCTGGGGGGCTCCTCTCAGGAAACTATGGTGATTCTCTGGAAACCAGAATACTGTTCGGGATTTTACCATGCAGTATGACCTGATAATTTGCTTCTTCAGTGTAGCTCCAGATCAAAACAGCTTATTTGATGTTCTATAGAGCAAAATGGCTGTAGTATACATTACTGAAAATTGGCTTTATGTGGAGCAAATGTAGAACAGGATTGGTATATATATATATATGATATACCACTATGTGACACACCAACCACTGCATGACACGTGTAACTGCAAGATCGGCTCATGACCCATAATACAGCTCAGGCTCGGTCATATAACTTGTGTTCGGTCGCTCAGCTCAGGCTCGGCCATATAACTTGTGCTTGGTCGCTTAGTTCATGTTCGGCCTTATAATCTGTGCTCGGTCATTTAGTACATGCTCGGTCATATATCTCATCCTCGGTCAGTCAAGGGCATAACCTACATGGGCCGAGCTCATAGTATCAAAGCAGGACAGCTCTCCCATAAAGACTAACTTGTATAGATGCAAGCTTGCAATACAACACATCAATGATCAGACCTAATCATCGCTTCAGTGAGCACCAAGCAGGAAATAAGGAAGCTATCTCCAACAAGGAAACTGCCACACTGAGTTACCATATTCGACAAGGTAACTGATATCTCCGGAGATCCAATCCCTATATTCATGGCTCCAAATCCTAATCAACTTAGGAGAGACATTGCCTATAAATTCAACCCTAAAGGTACGCTTTATGGTCATGCTCATTATTTTGGCTTTCATTACGAGTCTTTTAATTCAATTTATTGACTTAAGCATCGGAGCGGCTACCGCCGGAGCCAACCCGGTGGTCCTCTGATCTTCTGTTTCGAGTGTTTCGCAGGGAGCCGAGCTTGGATCTCACGTGGGCCAAAAAGTGCAGCATCAGTTTGGCGCCGTCTGTGGGAACGACAATCACCAAGTGCTCTACTCAATCTAAGCTCATCTTCCGTTTATCAGAGGGATCATGGCTCCCAACTTGCGACCCAGGAAGAACACTTAAAACCCTCATCCTCAACCAACTGCCGGACGAGGAAGAGGGCGAGTGAATAACCCTGTACAGGAAGAACTGATCGAAACTAGGCGGCAGAACCAGTTGCTACGGGAATAGCTTTTGACCATGACCAGGACCCTGGCAATGTTCACCCAGAATCATGAAACCAATCCTCAAAATCCACCCGTTGTCACAAACACTCAACAGCAGCAGCCTCCTGCGGCTGCCGGTATTCATGTAGACCCCCAGCCGTCTACGGCAGCCGGTCGAGGGGTTCCTGCCTTTGTCCCGGAGGTCCATTATCGAAGTACTACCCGACCCCCCATCCCTGGGGCCTCGGGAGTAAACTACGTTCCACAAGGATCACCTCCTCGAGTGGTTCCTGTACCACCAGTACCAGAGAATCAAAACAACCCCCCAGTAGTGGGCCAAGATCAGCCTACCCATATAGGCCCTGAGGTCGTGAGACCTGCCTCGCAGCAACCCGTCCTACCAAGGGGGTCAGTAAGAGCCGAAGAAGTTGCTGAATCAATAGACCGTACTGCCATCATAAGGGGTGCCCAGTATCCAGAACAGGACGAGCTGGCCAGATTGCTCGGGAGGTCGGCCACCCCGTTCACCAATGCTATCATGGCCGAGGAAAGACCCAAGAAATTTATCGTCCCTAAATTCACCCCTTATGATGGGACTGGGGACCCGGGGGACCACCTCTCCCACTACCAGCACACCATGGCTTTGCACGGTACTTCTGATGCCTTCTTATGCAGAACGTTCGTGACCAGCCTCAATGGTACCGCCCTGAAGTGGTTCCACCACCTCCCGCCGAACTCAGTATCTAGCTTTTATGAGCTCGGCAGAAGGTTCTTGGACAGATTCATGACTAGCAGGAGGCTAAGAAAGGGTCCGGAATTCCTTCTGAACATAAAGCAAACAAGGGAAGAATCGCTCAGGGGGTATATAGCACGTTTCAATGCCGAGCTCACCGAGGTAACAGACTGCAGCCCCGGTTTCCTAGTGGCTGCTCTAGCCGCTGGACTTGCTCAAGGAGGGTTTAGAGACTCCCTGACCAAAAATCCCCCTGCGGACATGGCGGCACTCATGGACCGTGCAAGGAAGTACATCAACCTGGAGGAGGCCAGGGACACCTCTAGAAAGGTCAAAGAGCAAGCTCAGAAAGACGATCACAAGAAAGATAGTCAAAGGAAGGACGACCAAAAGAAGGACACCAGCTCGGCCAGGAAGAGAGTCAGGAGCCCAGAAAAAAGGGGGGCCCCCAGAACCTCCTTCAATTCTGGGCTGAGGGAATTCAACCACTTTACTCCTCTAAACGCCTCTCCGTACAACATATTGAAGCAAGTAAGATCTCGAGAAAATCTGAGATGGCCGGAGCCTTTGAAAGGAGACCCCAGCTATCGAGATCAGACCAAATATTGTGATTTTCACAAGGACCGAGGGCACACAACCAATACCTGCAAAGCTCTCAAGCATGAGATTGAGCAGCTAATAAGGAGAGGAAGGCTGCAAGAGTTCGTCAAGCAGGACGGAGGACAGAACCCCCGTGACGAACGACCCCAGCGGAGAAAAACCGACCAGAGGCAAGAACAGAAAGAAGGCAGGAACGAACCCCCACGACAGAACAATCAGGTGATCTATGTTCTACACGCAGATTCCCCTGCAACAGGCACCTCTAACAGGTCAAGGAAACGATATGCTCGGGAGGCCAGGTCTGCTCCCAACGTCATGCAGGTCGCTAACTTGGAGAAAAGGTTAAAGCCCTTGCCGGAAATCCAATTTACGGATCATGACCTTATGGGAGTTCATTGTCCTCACAGCGATGCCCTGGTTATCTCCCTTAAGATCGCCAACTTCGATATCCGGAGAGTTCTCGTCGACACTGGGTGTTCGACCAATGTACTGTTCTACGACCCTTTCAAGCATATGAAGCTCGACCCCAATGACATTAAGCCCACGGGCATAATCATGACGGGCTTCGATGGAAACACTAACACTCCACTAGGAAGGGTCGATCTGGCCACCACTGCGGGTGAAGGGGACGGACAGAAGACCACGATAGTCGAGTATATGGTCATAAAAGCCAAATCTCCCTACAACGTCATAATTGGGAGGCCCTGGCTACATGAGATGGGAGCGGTCACCTCAACTCTCCACCAATGCTTAAAATACGTTCACAATCAGACAGTCTACTCCATCAGAGGATGCCAACCGACCTCCCGAGAGTGCCATGCCCTCGCACTCAAAGCTAAGGCCCCCAAATAGCAATTACTGCACGCCCGTGTGTGCAAGGATGCAATCTACCCTTGCTGTCACGAGGCAGAAGACTGTCCCTCCAAGATTGAAGAACCATTGAGCCCCAGAGGAAGGGATAGCAGAGCCAAGCCTATAGGGGAGCCTATTAAAGTCCTGGTCAGCTCAGAGGATCAAGGACGTTATCTGCAGATAGGTCCCGACCTGACACATGCCGAGCAGGATGAGCTGGTCAAGTTTTTGAAGAAAAACCTCTCCGTATTCGCCTGGGAGACAAGCGACATGGAAGGGATAGATCCCGACCTGATTACGCACAGACTAATGGTGGATCCAGATCATCCACCAGTGAGACAAAAGAGAAGGCCTCTCGCTCCAGAGCGGCATCAGGTCATCAACGACGAAGTTCAAAGGTTGCTCAACGCCAACATGATACGAGAGGTATTTTATCCTGATTGGTTGGCCAACACTGTTCTGGTCAAGAAGAAGAACGGTAAATGGAGAGTCTGTGTTGACTACACAGATCTCAACAAAGCATGCCCGAAGGATAGCTTCCCTCTTCCACGAATAGATCAGTTAGTCGATGCAACTGCAGGGCACGAGCTCATGAGCTTCATGGATGCTTATTCTGGGTACAATCAAATACAGATGCATCCTCCCGATCAAGAGAAGACTTCATTCATCACCGAACGAGGTCTCTATTGCTATAGAGTGATGCCGTTCAGACTAAAGAATGCTGGAGCTACCTACCAACGTCTTGTTAATAAGATGTTCAGCTCCTTGATCGGCAGCACTATGGAAGTTTATATCGACGATATGCTGGTCAAGAGCCTAAGGAAGAGCAGTCATCTCCAACACCTAGCGCAAACCTTCGATATTCTCAGACAATATAAAATGAAGCTCAATCCCTCAAAGTGCACCTTTGGTGTAACAAAAGGGAAGTTCCTTGGGTACATAGTCTCTCAAAGAGGTATAGAAGCGGACCCGACTCAGATCGGGGCTCTGATCGGACTGAAATCCCCAAAGGCCCGGAAGGACATTCAAGCTTTGAACGGCCGGATAGCAGCTCTCAGCAGATTCATCTCCAAATCCACGGATCGGTGTCTACCCTTCTTCAAGGCTCTAAAAGGTAACAAATCTTTGCAATGGACTGACGAGTGTGAAAAATCCTTTCAGGAACTCAAAAGATACTTGGCTTCGCCCGAGCTCTTATCAAAACCGATCCAAGGAGAAAGGCTGCTTCTCTATCTCGCAGTCTCTGAGAACGCTGTCAGTTCGGTACTGGTCAGGCAAGACAGGAGCGTGCAGAGGCCCATCTTCTATGTCAGCAAGGCATTACTAGACACAGAAAAGAGGTACCCCGAAATTGAGAAGCTAGCCCTTGCTCTCATAGTATCTGCACGGAAGCTGAGATCTTACTTCCAAGCACATCCCATAGAAATTCCGACTGCCTACCCACTGAAAACAGTCCTGAGAAAACCAGAAGTATCAGGACGGTTGGTCAAGTGGTCAGTGGAACTGGGGGAGTTCGATGTGTCCTACATTCCACGAGTCTCAATTAAAGGGCAAGCCTTGGCAGACTTCGTCGCAGAATTCACTCCCGCACTACTAGGCAAAGCTCAAGTCTCAGACGATGTGGGGACTTGGAAGTTGTATGCTGATGGATCATCCACTGACCGAGGTGCCGGAGCAGGGTTAGTACTACACTCTTCTGATGGACTTACAACCAAAAGGGCAATTAGCTTGGGGTTCAGTGCCTCCAACAACGAAGCGGAATATAAAGCCCTTATCTTAGGGATGAAGCTAGCTCAGGAGTGCGAGGTACAGAACCTCGAGGTATTTTCTGACTCCCAACTGGTGGTTAGCCAGGTTCAAGGAGAATATGCCATCAAGGATGAAAGAATGCTCCGATATTCGGAGCTAGTCAACTTGCTAAAACATTCCTTCCGAGCATTCTCAATCCAAAAAATAGAAAGAGGACAGAACAGCAGAGCCGATGCCTTAGCAAACATGGCATCTCACATGAAAACGGGGGTGGAGTCAACGATAAAGTTCTCTCACCAGCCGAGGCCTAGCACCGAGGAGATCCAGGTCGCCCAAGTCACAGAACAGCCTCAGAACTGGATGACTCCTATACTCCAGTACCTGGAAGAAGGACTCCTCCTAGAAGACAGAAATAAGGCAAAAAGAATCCGCATCAGAGCAGCTCGGTATCTTGTCCTTAACGGAAAGCTCTACCGAAGGTCTTACACTCAGCCATTGTTAAAATGCCTAGCACCTGAAGAGTCTCAATATGTCTTGGCAGAAATCCATGAAGGAATCTGTGGAAATCACAACGGAGGGAGAACCATAGCCCACCGAGCTCTAACCCAAGGCTACTACTGGCCTGGGATGCTGAAGGAAGCAAAGGAATATACTCGAAAGTGTGACAAATGCCAGAGGTTCGCCCCTTATCAGCATCAGCTGCAACATGAGCTCGTCCCCATTACTAGCCCATGGCCCTTTGCGCAGTGGGGAATGGACATCATAGGACCGCTGCCTAAAGCCAAACCAAACAGGAGATACCTACTAGTGGCTGTTGACTACTTCTCAAAATGGGCCGAAGCAGAACCACTGACTCGCATCACTGAAAAAGAGATAAAGAGTTTTACTTGGAAAAATATAGTCTGCAGGTTCGGCATACCTCATGTGATCGTCTCAGATAATGGCACACAGTTCACTGGGAAAATATTCAAGAAATTCTGCCAGGACCTAAACATCAAACAACACTTTTCCTCCCCTGGTCATCCTCAGGCAAACGGGCAGGCCGAGGTCACCAACCGAACTATCCTGGACGCTCTCAAGAAAAGATTAGAGGAAGCTAAAGGGGGATGGGTCGAGGAACTCCCTGGGGCACTCTGGGCCTACCGGACAACTAGGAGAACTCCAACATCGGAAACTCCCTTCTCCCTAGCCTACGGAACTGAGGCAGTAATCCCTGTTGAGGTCGGCATACCGACCTTAAGGGCTGAGGCTTTCAACGAAGAGACCAATGACCAACAACTAGCAGAAAATTTGGATTTGCTCGAAGAAAGAAGAGAGCAGGCCATAATCAGAATGGAAGCATATCAGCGCAGGATGGTTAACCGCTCAAAAATTGGCCTCAAACCTGCCAATTTCCAAGTTGGGGACCTCGTCCTAAGAAGGGTTTTCCAGAACACCAAGGACCCCACCATGGGGAAGTTATCACCGAATTGGGAAGGCCCCTACAGAATTATCAAAACAATTAGACCGACCACTTATTGGTTGGAAAGCATGAATGGGAAACCTGTTCCCAGGCCTTGGAACATGGAACATTTACGACAATATTATCAATAAAGTACTTTCTTTTTATTTCAACATCTTTCGTGAAACATCTCAAATGCACAGACTCAGGTCTGGTCCATCTCAATGTACAGACTCAGGTCTGGTCCATCTCAAATGCACAGACTCAGGTCTGGTCCACCTCAAATGCACAGACTCAGGTCTGGTCCATCTCAATGTACAGACTCAGGTCTGGTCCATCTCAAATGCACAGACTCAGGTCTGGTCCACCTCAAATGCACAGACTCAGGTCTGGTCCATCTCGATGTACAGACTCAGGTCTGGTCCATCTCGATGTACAGACTCAGTTCTGGTCCATCTCAAATGCACAGACTCAGGTCTGGTACACCTCAAATGCACAGACTCAGGTCTGGTCCATCTTAATGTACAGACGACAAGTCTGGTCCATCTTGGTAGATGAAGCTGATGTTTCACTACAAGCGCACAAAGGCACTGTGACAGAAGTTATAAATAGGCAAGAATAATCTTTAAAGTACTCAATCATACCGACCGTAGTCGGCAATCAAGCTCGGGCTTTGTTCAAAGAGATCAAAATAACTGCCCTATACCAGTTTTTACAATTGTTGATTAGTGATCGGTTTGATCGATCATTATTCAAGTTATCTTTCTTAAAGAAAGTCCATGATTCGAAAACCTCTCCAATATCAAGAATTCGGCACAAGTCTGCTATAACTACACATTGCTTCAGGATTACCATAAGTTAGTTCTGGAGACAACCCATGATCGGTAAAGACAGTACTTCATAAACCGAGCAGGTTTACTTGTATCATACTACAAACATCAAAAACCGAAGTTCGGTTACACAACAAAGCATTGACACATTTTTTAGAGCAGAACTCAAAGAAGGCCGAACAACCAAAGAAAGATAGAGACAGAAACTGAAGAGAAGACATTTTCATTGATAATGCAAACTCGGTTACAAACATGATGAGACAGGATTAACAAAAAATTTCCCTAAGCTAGAGGGCTTGCAGATCCGTCGTCCTGATCACCATCTTCGTCCTCATCATCATCGTCAATCCCCGACAGATCAATATCCGGGTACTTGGCGAGAAGCTTGGACTTGAAGTTGTCATAACCGAGCTGCGCAATAGTGTCTCCCATCTTCTCCAGCTCGGTCTTCAACCTGGCCTCGGTCTCAACCTTGGCCTCATCAACCTTCTGAACAATTGAAGACTGAAGAGCACTGTTCTCCTCCTTCAGTTTGGTCAGGTCCTGAAGAAAGGAGTCTCGTTCAGATCGCAAAGAATCCCTCTCAAGTTTAATAGAATCCCTTTCGGATTCCATAATTGAGAAGCAATTCCTCGCCTCCTTCAGCTCGTCCTCGGCTGTGGTGGCTTGAGATTGAGCCGTACCGAGCTGAAGCCGGGCTTCATCCAGCTCCTCCTCCAACCTCTCCACGGCCTGGAGATCCACCGTGGCCTCCATTAAAGCAGCCAAGCTATGAAGGGTCTGCAAAAATAAGAAGACATATCAGTAAAGAGGAAAAGGAAGAAGAGCACAAAAGCAGAAAGGTCGGTCGTTACCTTCAGATGGGCCCTCATGGCACCGGCCACAGTCTTCTCAGTACCCTTCCTGGTGCTGCAGGAAGGGATGTCAGTACAAGGGGCCTCAGCCCAGAAATCTTCAATGGCCTGATGGACGGCCTTGTATCCATCAGGCATTTCAGTACCCATCTTCGCCTTACCCCTCTGTTGAGATTTTTGGGCCGAAGAGGGGACAGGCCGAAGAACCGCCGTACCCCTCTGAGGGGCAGAAGAGGGTTCCCCGATCACCACCCCCTTTTGAGGGGCAGAGGAGGGCTCCCTGATCATAACTCCCTTCAGAGGAGGTCGGGAAGAGGGAGAAGCAGAGGAGACCGCCCCCTTCTTGGGAGGCACAGATGGGGATGGGTCGGTCGTCCTCGTCTTCTTCGAAGAAGACGCAGTGGGAGGAGGCTGGCTAGCCATCCTCTTCTTCTTTGACGACCCCCATTTGCCAGCAAGAGATTTGAGGACATCGTCAACAACACCCTTATCCTTGGGAGGCATTGTAGGGCCTGAATGAAGAATGGCTCGGTAATCCCTGTTTGGAGTCTGGAGGAGTCTCTTGTATTGGTCTTTCAAAACAGGGGTGAAGTGCGGCCTCTTCTTGACGCTCTTGGCTACACAAAAGAGTTTTGAACAAAGGTTAGTCAGATACACAAAGGACAGGCACAAAGCAAAATTACAGAAGAAAAGGGTGTCTCACCCATAAACCCCGTGCTCCGGGGGAACGTGGAGAACTGGTCCTCAGGGTCGGTCACCTCCCATTTTCCACCAACAAAAAAGAACCGATCCTTCCAAAATTTGTTGGAGGACGGCACGAAAGTCAAAGGCCGGAAGCCCTTGTCAAACGACATGTAGTAGAGGCCCTCCGCCTTCCTATATTTAAGATCCATTTTACTACGGATCAAGTCTAAAGAGACCTCAACACCATTCAGGCGACCTAAGGCCATAAACCCTAACAGATGCCTCCAACTGTTCAGAAGCAGATCGGCCGGGCAGAGATTGAACCAACAGAAAAAATCCCTAAGCAGTCTAGGGAAAGGAAGGCGTAACCCCATCTTAAACCAAGCGGTGTAAACACAAATTTCCCCATCCTGAACTTCCCAAGGGTAGTCGAAGTCATCGGGAGCCCTAAGGGTGACATTTGGAGGAATCTCATACTTCTCCCTAATAACCTCCAACCAAGAGGATGTTACAGTACTCTCTATCTGAGAAGACCGACCCGAGACTTCACCCTCTCTATCCCTAGACTCCGAGAAGGCATCAACTATTCTAACTGAGGGACTAGAGTGAGTCTCCTCCGATTCAGTCCCCGAGGAAGTGCTACCCCTAATTAGGGTTTGTGACAAGGAAGGAGCTTCCGGGAGGCTCCTCGACCCATTACCAACATCAGAAGATGCCGAAGAAGTCGACATTTCAAAATAACCAAAAGGAGAAGAAGAGAAAGTGAAAAGATGAACGAAAACACTAAAACCGAACCTGAATCAAAGTAAGGGACTTCGGATGGATGGGATTCTTCACAAGGTAGCTTGCTGGTTCGACAATGGCGGATGTATATCTCACTTTGCAAAATAGAAGATGGTAAAAAGAGTCGTGCAAGGCTCTTTCCCCCTTTTATATACATTCGGAGAATAATGGCTACCCAGGCGAACCGTCACGACAGTATCGCAACAATAATGATTTGAGAAACCCAAAAACCGGCTGCGCAATAAATGATGTACCAACGGACGTCTAGGAAAACGAGAAGACAGAACGCGTGACTTTTCGGGCACTCTTAAAACCTTAGTTATCCCCCGAGCTCCAACTAAGGCTTGGGGGAGGGAGTAACTGATATACCACTATGTGACACACCAACCACTGCATGACACGTGTAACTGCAAGATCGGCTCATGACCCATAATACAACTCAGGCTCGGTCATATAACTTGTGTTCGGTCGCTCAGCTCAGGCTCGGCCATATAACTTGTGCTCGGTCGCTTAGTTCATGTTCGGCCTTATAATCTGTGCTCGGTCATTTAGTACATGCTCGGTCATATATCTCATCCTCGGTCAGTCAAGGGCATAACCTACATGGGCCGAGCTCATAGTATCAAAGCAGGACAGCTCTCCCATAAAGACTAACTTGTATAGATGCAAGCTTGCAATACAACACATCAATGATCAGATCTAATCATCGCTTCAGTGAGCACCAAGCAGGAAATAAGGAAGCTATCTCCAACAAGGAAACTGCCACACTGAGTTACCATATTCGACAAGGTAACTGATATCTCCGGAGATCCAATCCCTATATTTATGGCTCCAAATCTTAATCAACTTAGGAGAGACATTGCCTATAAATTCAACCCTAAAGGTACGCTTTATGGTCATGCTCATTATTTTGGCTTTCATTACGAGTCTTTCAATTCAATTTATTGACTTAAGCATCAGAGCGGCTACCGCCGGAGCCAACCCGGTGGTCCTCTGATCTTCTGTTTCGAGTGTTTCGCAGGGAGCCGAGCTTGGATCTCACGTGGGCCAAAAAGTGCAGCATCAATATATATATATATATATATATATATATATATATCTAACCTAGGTAGCCAAGACAAAACTTTCTTAGATAGCACTTGAATAAGAAACTTTGATGAAAGCTGCATAACCAAAATATAACATCCAAAAGTTGTTGGTACATTTGAGTGATTTTCTTATGCCATTCTCATAGTTGTTGCTAGATTTTGTTGTTATCATATGTGCATGTAATCATCTTATTTAAATGGTTTAGGTCACACATATGGATCAAAAGAAGCCTCGGCTTGTTGAGCAATTTGATAACATTCCACTGTCAAGAAAGTGTACTAAAACAAGTTCAACAGATTGTGACTAATTTTCATTGGTGCTGGAATCAATGGCTCACACTAGATTGCTGCTGATCACATCCATATGATTGGCCACTGGATCCAGGACTTGTGAGGTATCAAGAAAACAACATATAACCAAATATCAGCAACAATTCAGGTCTTTTGAAAAGTCTATGTATTAGATATTGTTTCATTTTGTTTATGAAGCAACAGCAATTACTTTCCAATGGGAGGTAGAAAGGCATGTTCCACACAACAACTTACAGTTTGATGTATTATATCTTCTAAGCCATACTTGTAATCAAAACCCAATTCTCTTAACTTCTTTGAAGAAATCTCAGAGGGTGCTGAAGCATGTTCTTCCTCCCCAACCCTGGAAATATAAATAGAAGAATATTAATATCTCAAATTGTAAAGTTTACCTATTGATTATATAATTTTACTTACAAATTTTGAAAGAAAGAACTACCTCTGTATAGAGCAAGGATACTCTTTAACAAGAAGACCAACCAATTCAGACAATACACAACTTCGCGCACAGCATATATATCGACCTTCAGCTCTAGCATGCTCCAAAAGAAATATGTGGGCACTGCATATATCTTCGATGTGAACTAAAGCAATTGATCCCATTCTTGAATTCACAGAAGATAATATGGGAAAGAATTCCGTGTCTCCTGAAGTAGCAGCCAAATTTACATGTCAGGGCATGTTTTCCTATTGGGAAGTTGGAAAGTAAGATGTAGTAGAATACCGGATGAATGGAAGTTCCTGAACTACATGTACTATATAACTATATTTTATGTGTAAAGTGATAAAACAAAATTTTCATTATCAGAAAGTCACAATCATGCATGACAATGTATGTTCAGGTGATGAATACATATGATGGCAGAATCACCTGTTATTGGTGATAATAGAACTTGAATGCTTGATGGAACTGTTGAAGTGAGGAATGGACCGGCAACAGTGGTTGTTATAACGGACACAAGATCAATACCATTCTCTTTTGCAAAATGGAAGGCTGCTTTCTCTGTGAGAAACTTTGAGAGTACATAAACCTGCAAAAGCAATTAGTCTTCTACTTAAATTAATTGAAAAATGTTATAGGCAACCGTAAACTAAGAAAAAAGAAGCATTACCCATCCGCTAGATTTCATTTTCCAGACTTGATCAATGGGAGTCCAACAAGATTCATCAACTACCGGTCTCCAATTTCCGGCACTGTCTTTGGCAGTCATAGTGCTGATGGAAGATGTGAAGACAACCCTTTTCACCGATTTTGTTTTCGAGCAAGCTTTGAGAAGGTTTAAGGTTCCTTTGATTGCAGGGTCTATGATTTTTGATTGAACATAACCCTCTTCAAGTTTAAACAACTTGAGCTTAGTACTAAGTTGTCATTGCCTTTGTGTAATACATGCTAAAGCAAGTTAACTGGTTAAAATAGCTTAGAATATAAATAATAATAATAAAAAAAGTGTGAAGATGCAATACCGGCATTCTCTGTTGTTGGAATCCTGAATTCCATTGAAGCTGCAACATGAAATACACCATTGCAGCCTTTTACAGCCTCATCAAAGCTCCCTTCTTCTTGCAGGTCAGCTGTGAACAATCTCAACTGATCACCGCAACCCCACAATTTTAACAGATGCACTGACTTTGCTGAGTGTTTACCATCAAGATGCATTTCAGCTACTCAAGTATAACTGATGGATTTCTGAATTAAATAAAATGAAATACGGAATTTAAAGTGGTGACAAACTGTTCGTAGACTCTAATAATAGTTTCCGAAAAACATTAACCATTCAATGATGTGCTTTCTTTTGAACTATGGTGATATAATGGAGGTCAAACGATGCCAATTAAAGCCTAAAAACCTTAACTAAATAGGGAAAGTGCTTCTTTTATGATATATATAGCAGGATCAGCACAACGTTTTGGCAATGAATGATCATTGATCCATGGTGATCACTCTATGATCCAGATGAATGTTTTCCATTCAAGGTAAGTGTAATTTTTGTGATCAAGAAAATTATAGTATTTCTTATGGAAGACAGAAGTCAGGAATTCTTTAAAGTATATGAACTTGACAACATTTGGTGATATGCTCTCACTTCTCATTTCACCCTTCAATGTAAGTAGAGCACTTATGCATTTTCATGAGAATGAGAAGTTATTTCCACAGATAGAAATAGAAATATGACCTGGTGAATATGTGTGTGTGTGTGTGTGTGTCTAAAGAGTATGGACTGATCAGATATATTCTAATACAATTAATATTGGTATTGTGATTTGTTCTTCGAGGAAAAACATCTAAAAGAAATTTTAAATCAATTAAGTTTAAATTTGTTCCTTCAATGGTCATATTAGATTTTAGAACATGAACATTATCAGGTGCATTCAAGAATTAAATCCATTCTAAATACTAAGCCCAAGTCCCGTTTTAAATAGCGTTGGGCTAAGCCTGCTGCAATAAGCTGACCCAAAGAGTTGGCCTACAAAAACCTCACCTTTATAACCTATGACCTGCAAATTGGGAATTAATAGGGACCAACTTGGGCGGGCCAACTTAGGCTTGGGCACGGAAAAAATTAAAAACCTCACCTTATAATCTATGACCTGCAGATTAGGAATTAATAGGGACTAATTTGAGCGGGCCAACTTAGGGCTTGGGCTTGGAAAAAATTAAATTATTTGTTTGGCCAGAGAAATCTAGAGAAAAAATAAAAGATTAAGATATAATGATAAACAAATATCTTATTTGAATATTTAAGTAGGAGAAAAGAAAAGACTTAGATAGGAAGATAAGAACTTCTCCAATCTCTCAAAAAATGAAGAGATTTAGAGAAAAAAGAAACATTTTTAATAATTTTTTTAAAAAAATATCAAATAAATCCTTAAATATTTGTGTTATAAATTAGAATTTTTATAAAAAAAATAATTTAATTATTAAATAATTTATACATTTTTTTTCTTTTTTCTACTATTGAGTATTCAATTATTTTCTTCTCATTTTTTTTTCCTAAATATTCAAAGAAATTAAAAATTAATACTTTTTTTCTTTTATTTTTTCTTTCATTTTAAGTTATCATCTCTTTTATTTTCTCTCCTTCGAATAGAAGGTTATTTTAACAATATTTGTTTTTTTAAAAAAATAAAAAATTGAAAAATTGAAATTTTTAGTTTTAATCAATATAGGTGTTAATGCCTACAATCCATGGTTTTAATTCCTATCAACCCCCTTTACACCCTACTCTTCCACTAGAACCCTGTATACTTTGGCAGAAAAAACATAACTTACTGAGATGATCGTAGTAGCGTCTCAAGTATTATTTTTCTAATTTTCACAATGGGGAGTGCTGTATCAGTGTGTGAAGAGAGAGTGAATGTGTGAGGCCCTGCAGGTTCAAGATCTATGTATGAGAAAGAAAGAAAGAAGAAAGGGAAGAGAGAGAAGTGGACATAGTTAATTGATAGAAAGGTACAGACCAGGATCTCGAACTGTGGCGTGAACAAAGTAGCCTCTTTGAAGCAGAGACTTGACTAACCATGATCCTATATAACCCGTTGCTCCGCTCACGCAATACCTCAGCCTCTGGCCTCTCTCTCTACTGCCCTCTTTCACTCTGCTTTCTTCCATCTTCAGCTTACAAACTATGCTTCCCACCCTACCAAACGCAGAGTCAACACACGCCCTGTAGCGGCCGGCATATATAATGAATCAAGATGAGATCAAACTCCTCATTCTTTATACCTAATGGTGTGTGTATATGTAAGCTAATTAAAGCAAGTTATATTTTTGGTAGGGTTTGATTTATTTTAATCCTAACGAAACTAAGAGTACTTGTCTTAATGGGAGTAGTATTTTAATTCAATTAGGATAAAAAAATTCTAATTGTATTAGGTTAGGCTTTATATAATTTATATATATATATATGTGTGTGTGTGTGTGCATATGGGATCGATGTAAGCACTGTGTGTGCTGTGCGCCGCAGCCAAGCAGAAAGCAGCCGCAAGCCAAATTACGTTCTGCCGCATGGAGGAGAAATTTACTTGGGAGTCACTGGTCTAAAGCTTTGTTTGATTTATATTGAAGTATTGCTTGTCAACTAATTCAAGGCATCGATTAGAAAAGTTTGTTTCACTGTTTATATTTATCAGAATTTTAATAGTATCATAATTTTATTATTTTTGGGTCCCACAATTAGTATCAAAGCCTGATTTTTTTATTCGTGAAGATGACTTCACTTATTTGTACAGTTTACAAATTTGATAAAAAATCTCATTTTCATATTTGGGAGAATACGATGATAATCTTTTTTGTTTCAAATGGTTTGACAACAAAATTCATTAAGGAAGAGCTCGCAGAAGATGCAGATGAGTCAACATGGCAAGTACACTTCAAAATTTTAAATTGTATTCATCAAGCTTTAGATATTTCTGTTCTTAGTAAAATTTCACATATTCAGTCTGCGAAATAAGCATGAGATATTCTTAAAAAAATATATGTTGGTGTTGATAAGGTGAAAAATACTAGATTACAAAAACTACATAGAGATTTTGAGTTGTTGCAGATGAAAAAATCAGAAACTATTTCTAAGTATTTCTAAGTATTTTTTGCGGACCACGGCACTTGTTAATGAGATGAGAATTAATGGTGAACAAATAGCAGATCGTCAAATTATTGAAAAATTTTTTCGAAACTTGACACTGCAGTTTGAATATAAAGTGACAGCTATTGAAGAGTCGGCTAACTTGGAGTCCATGACAATGGATGAATTACAGGGTTCGTTGACAGTTCATGAACAACGCTTGAATGAGAGATCAAAAAATTCAGTTGAGGAAGCTTTGCAAGCTCAATTAGATTTAAAGAATGAAAAAGGTGAGTCTCAGAATAATGCAGGATTTAATCAACGTTTTCAAGGCTACCACAATAGAGGGCAGAATCACAACAATAGAGGAGGCAGAGGACAATAATAGGCAAAACAGATTTAGTGGAGGAAGAGGCAGAGGCAACCAGTGGCAGAACAACAATCAGTGGCAAAATAATAATTGGCAGCACAGACCAGTCCAATGGAAGAGGGGATAGTAACAATTCTAATCCACAATCTCATAAATCCAATATGCAATGTTTTAATTGTGGCAAGTTTGGGCATAAAAAGTCTGAGTGCAGATCTAGAAGGCCGAATAATAGAGATTATCAAGTTAATAGTTGCTGAAAATAATTCTGGTGGTAATAATGAAGTAGAGACCATGTTGCTGGCTTGTAATGTTGTGGATAATGATGATAGTGCTAAGTGGTATTTAGACACTGGCTGTAGTAATCAAATGTGTGGTGAGAAAAACTTGTTTTCTGATTTGGATGAGTCCGTTCGATCAGAGGTAAATTTTAGAAATAATTCAAAGATACCTATGATGGGTAAAGGCAGAATAGCAATCAGATTGAAGAATGGGACTCATAAGTATATTTCATATATGTTTTATGTACCAGGTTTGAAACAAAATTTGCTGAGTATGTGACAACTTTCAGAAAGAGGTTATGATATGCGAATTCACCATGGAGTTTGCACAATCAATGATGACCGTTTGGGGTTAATAGAAAAGGTAAACATGACTCCAAATCTTTTATTTCCATTGAGTATTAAATGTGAGAATTTACCTTGCTTTAGTTCTATGATTGATGATAATAGTTGGTTATGGCATAAGCATTTTGGGCATGTAAATTTGACAGTCTTAATTTTCTTGCTACAAAACATTGGGTTTCTGGTTTTCCCGTTATTGATATCCCAAATAGAGTTTGTGAAACTTGTGTTATGGGAAAGAAACATAGAGATATTTTTCCTACAGAAAATTCATGGAGAGCCAAGAGGCCTTTGAAGTTGATACACTCAGATTTGTGCTCAGTGGAGGTACCTTCTAATGGTGGCAGTATGTACTTTATTACTTTTATTGATGATTTTAGCAAAAAAGCATGGGTTTATTTTTTGCAACATAAATCTGATGCTTGTGATACTTTAAAAAAAATTCAAGGCTTATGTTGAAAAGCGAAGTGGATTTCAAATTAAAACTTTGAGAACTGACAGGGGTACAGAATATCTTGTTTGCGATGAATTTTTGGAGACACATGGTATTAGGCATCAGTTGACTACTAGATATACTCTCCAACAAAGAGTAGAACTATTATGGATATGGTTAGATGCATGATAAAATTTAAAAATTTGCCTAAAAGATTCTGGGCTGAAGCGGTTGCTTATGCTATTTATGTTTTGAATATGTGTCCTACTAGAAATGTTTCTAACAAAACCCCACAGGAAGCTTGGAGTGGACAGAAGCCTGTTATTAAACACCTAAGGGTGTTTGGATGCATTGCATATACTCATGTGTCAGATCATCTTAGAAAGAAACTTGATGATAGAGGTGAAAAATGTATTTTTATTGGCTACAGTCAATTGTCAAAAGCCTACAAGTTGTATAATTCAATAACAGAGAAGGAGGTTATTAGTCATGATGTGACTTTTGATGACCAAGGAGTTTGGGATTGGTTTCAGAATGATCAAATTCAGCTACCTTTAATTTTTAATAATGTAGATCCAAAAATTGAAGTACAGATTGAGTCTCAGATTAGTGATCCTCTATCTTCAGATGTGTCATCATCTCATGCAGAGTCCTCCAAGCGTTTCTCAACGCCAACGCCACTTGCCTGCTCACTTACAAGATTATGTTGTTGGTAGTGATAATGAGCCAACTAATGAAGATTTAGTGAATTTTGCTTTATTTGCAGATTGTGATCCAGTGGCTTTTGAAGAAGCATCTCGTAATAATCATTGGATTAAAGCTATAGATGATGAAATCCATGCAATTGAGAAGAACAACACATGGCAACTTACTACTCTTCCTAGTGGTAAGAAACCAATTGGTGTGAAGTGGGTGTATAAGACAAAGTATAAGCATGGTATACACGCATTGACTCTTATTTTGTTGAGCATGGTTTTGAGAGATGTCCTTATGAGCATACTTTATATGTCAAGTCTAATTTACATTGTGATATTCTTATTGTGTGCTTATATGTTGACAATTTAATATTTACTGGCAATAATCCAAAATTGATTTAAGAATTCAGGGAGGCTATGATAGCTCACTTTGAAATGATAGATATGGGACTAATGTCTTATTTTCTTGGCATTGAAGTTGTTCAAACAAATGGTGAAATTTTTATTTCACAGAAAAAATATGCCAGTGATATTCTGAAAAGGTTAAGGATGGACAAGTCCAATCCAATTTTGACTCCAGTTGAGGAGAGGTTGAAGTTGGTGAGAGATGGAACAGGTGATCTTGTGAATCTAACCCACTTTAAAAGATTGGTGGGAAGCTTGAGATATTTGACTTCTACTAGGCCAGATATTGTGTTTGGTGTTAGGTTGATTAGCAAATTTATGGAGACTCTACATCAATCTCACTTACAAGCTGCTAAACGGATTTTAGCATACATTAGAGGTACACAAAGTGATGGTATTTTTTACTCATCCTCTAACAGTTTGGAACTTGTTGGATATACAGATAGTGATTGGACAGGTGATACTGAGATGCGAAAGAGTACTTCAGGATACGTTTTTCATCTTGGTTCTGATGTATTTTCTTGGTTTTCTAAAAAGCAGCAAGTTGTTGCTTTTTCAACAGCAAAGGCAGAGTACATTGTAGTAGGGAATACTGCTAATCAAGCAGTTTGATTACAGGCGGATGCTTGGTATTCTACAACACAAGCAGGATGGATCGACAATAATATTTTGTGATAGCAAGTCAGTCATTGCATTGATGAAGAATCCAGTTTTTCTTGGGAGAAGCAAGCACATTGATATCAAGTTTCACTTCATTCGTGACTTAGTAAATGATAAGGAGATCCAGCTTAAATCTTGTCCTTCTGAAGAACAAGTTACAGATATTTTTACAAAGTCATTCAAAACCTATTCTTTTTTTAAGTTAAAGAAATTACTTGGTATGGTGAAACTTAAAAACCTTGGTTTAAGGGAGGCAATGCGAGCTAATTAAACCAAGTTATATTTTTAGTAGGATTTGATTTATTTTAATCCTAATGAGACTAGGAGTCCTTGTCCTAGTGGGAGTAATATTTTAATTCAATTAGGATTAAAAATCTTAATTATATTAGAGTTAGACTTTATATTATATATATGTGTATATATATATATATGTATGTATATGGGTAGATGTAAGCACTGTGTGTGTGCTGTGCGCCGCAGCCAAGCAGAAAGCAGCCGCAAGCCAAATTACGTTATGCCGCATGAAGGAGAAATTTCCTTGGGGGCCACTGGTCTAAAAAGCTTTGTTTGATTTGTATTAAAGTATTGCTTGCAACGTTATTCAAAGCATCAATTAGAATAGTTTGCTTCACTGTTTATGTTTATCAGAATTTTAATACTATCATAATATTATTGTTTTTGGGTCCAACAGTGTATATATATATATATATATATATTTCCCTAATATAAAATTTTGAATCTAAAAAATTCATAATATATATTTTCAATGTAAAAGATAAAAAATAAATAAATAAATTTTTAATATAAGAAAGTTTAATTATTAATTTTTATTTTAATATTGTTAAATAATATTAGAAATTAAATTAAAATAATCTTTAAAATATATTTTTAAAAAAAATATTAAAAAATTATATAAAATAACTTCTTCAATAAAAGAAACGTAATATTTTATGAAGTAAAAATTTATTTTTTAGTCAATCTAAATAAATAAAAAATGTTATGTTTTTTTTATTAAATAATTTATTTTATCAATTATTTAGTATTTTTTAAAAAGTATATTTAATGTTATTTTAGTCTAATTATTAATGTTTTTAATGGTGTTAAAATTAAAATTAATAATTAAACTTTATTTGTATTAAAAATTTATTTTTTGAATCTTTTAGATTTAAAAAATATATATTATGAGTTTTTTAGATAAAAAATTTATTTTAAAATTTATTTTAGTATTTTTTCCTATATATAATTCTCTTGTAAGAAAGAGTCCAACAACCTTTTATTATTTTAATGATATCGAGTATCATGGTTGACATATGCACGTTGAACTTTTGTTTGGAGAAATTATGGGTTATATTATGTTATTGTGTAATGGTTTTTCACATTAAATTAGTTTTTTCATGATTTTAAAATTTCAATTGTTTCTTATTTTTTTAAAAAAATAATATTTTTTAACAAATAGTCATACAATAATATGATATGACAATCATAACAAATAATTACTTGTTTGTGTGGAGAGGTGTGATATATTAAGATTTGGGTATAGTCATGGTATAAAATATTCACAAATATCACAATATATTATAATTTTTTAAGTTATGATATGATATTTAAAATGCGAGTTTTTTTTATACAAAATATCCGTAATATATCACAAAAAATTGTGATAAATATCACAATTTTTTTTATCTCAAAATAGTACGTAGATATCACGATATATTGCAATATATCTTAATACGTCACGATATATATCACACATAAAAAAAAAAAAATTAGTATCCTTTGTACATTGTGTAAATAGGACAAAATAATATTTTTCTATGTATACTTTAACTCCTTATATTAATAGTTCAAATAAAAAAAAAAACACTTTTAAAATTGAACCACGTAAGAATTCGATGTAGTTCTAATTGAAGTATTTATTATATTATATTGTTAATGCAAGGGATTATAATATTTAAAATTTATTTGATATGTATTTATATTTGATCCTTATTTATGCTAATATAGTTCAATTTTATATATATTATATCAAATAGAGGTTTTTATAATTCTTATCAAAAGCGTACTTTTTTTACCTTAGATATCATATACTTGTCAAATACATATTTTATCTAGAAAATATTGATTCAAAATGATGCATTATTATCTCAATTAATGCGTCAAAAAATTTCATTCAAAATTTTCATAATTTTAAATAAATATTCATCATTTTTTAAAAAAATTATACGATATCAAAATATAATTACAATATATCCATCAATATATTCATATTTTTTGATTTGTTATATATCTTTTGTATTCCTTAGGCCTAGTGATACAGCCCTGTTATGAGAATTTATTTAATGGGCAATTATACTATTGGCATGAAAAGCCTCAATTTTTTTATTTAATCTGTTGGATTGTCCCACATCGTCCGTTTCTAACTTCTTTAGTCTATATATAAGGACCTTCTCTCCCTCTCCTTAGCACCTGAATTTTAAGGATCGAATTAATTTAGAGTTAGGCCTCTAATTTTTAACATAATCAAAAACCCTTTCTTTATCATTATCTCTTGGCATCAAGAAGTTTTGTCATAAACTTGGTTCATTAATCTGTTAGTGACATTTTATTATTTAGAAAAAAATATTTAATTTTTAAGAGATATAAAAATAACATCGAACATATATAGCATAATGTCATATTGGTATGGTTTATGAATAAGTTGAATAGACGTGGTTTATAGTAAAATCTTGTCATTGATATAGTTTATATGGTTTGTGAATAAGGTGTTGATGGCAAAATTTCTACTTCATCTTGTTGCCTCATTGCTGTCACCTCTTTGTTATCATCGTCTCATAATTGGCATCTGATGCTGCATTTTTTGACTCGCAACACGTGAGGGCTCCGTGACCTGTAGAACACTCAGAGAGATGATCAGAGGACCACCGGATTGGCTCCGGCAGTAGCCGCTCCGATGCTTAAGTAAGTAAGGGAATTGAAAGACTGTATTGAAAGCCAAAGAATGAGCATAAGAAAATAAAGCGTACCTCTAGGGTTTAATATATAAGCCGTGTTTATCTTTATTTGATTAGGTTTTGCCGCCACGAATATAGGGATTTGATTATCAGAGATTTGTAGTTACCTTGTGGAGCATTGAATCGTAGATGGAGATAATCATAGATAGTAGTTTCCGTGTTGAAGGCTGTTTCCTTATTCCCCGCTTAACGGTTGTTAAGGAAACTATATATGCAGCGTTGAATAAATATTGTCCAGAACAGGAGGTCTGGAAGATGTACATGAGAATATCCTGAATGCTTCATCTGCACTGTATGACCGAGTTTATCGGTTCTGAATGATATATAAATAAGAATGCCCTGAAGGCTTGTAGCTGTTCTGTATGACCGAAGTATATGAGCTCTGTAGGATTGAGATTTGTTAATCTGATGGGCACACGTGTCTCAAAGTGATTGGTATGTCTGTTTGTGGTATATCAGCTACTCCCCCCCTCCGAGCCCTTGTTAAAAGCTTAGGGATTTAACTAGGGTTGAGGGTTTTGTGAAGAGTCATACATTTTGCCTTCCCACTTCTCGAGACGTCATTTAACGTGTCATTTATTGCGCCGCCGATACTCGAGAATCCATCATTATTCTCAACCGTTGTGTCGGCTCGTCTTGGAAGGCTCATATTTCGAATGCGTATATAGAGAGAGGGAAAGGTCTTTCGTACCTTTCTTCTGCATCTATCTCTACAGTACCAGACCGTCATTTAACATATTTTGGAGTTTTGGAGGATCTCCGGTGTTCATAACCCTTTCTTGATCTAAGGTTCGACTTTTAGTCCCCTTCTTCATTCCTTCTCGTTTGTTTCGTCTCTTTCTCTTGTTCGCCATGTCTGGCTTAGAGTCACACTCTGGTTTGGGAAGTCCTTCTGAGACTGATCCTCAAATGCAATTAGTGAGTGTCGACGAAAATAGAATGGTAGTTCCTCCCTCTAGTCCGGGGGTTAGGATTGTCGATGCTTTTTATGATCCCCCGAACAGGGCTGGCGAGACCTCCGGTCGGTCTGGTCGCAAAGAGGAGGGTGAGAGTGTAATTACTGAAAGTATGTTGAAGGAGTTATGGGCGAAGTTCAAACTTCCCAAAAATGTTACTTTCAGGGTCCCAGATTCTCAAGATCGCCCGGGCAATGTTAGAGATGGAGAAATTTGTGCCTATCTGGCCTGGTTTGAACTGGGTCTTACACTCCCCTTTCTTGATATAATAAAAAAATTCTTTTGTTGGTTTGATCTGTGCCCCGCAGACCTGAACCTTAACAGTTGGAGACATCTGTTGAGCTTTATCGTATTAGGGCATATGAATAATGTCGAGGTGTCCCTTGACCTGATCCGTAGCAATATGGATCTAAAACTTCAAAAGGCGGAAGGCCTTTATTATATGTCTTTTGATAGTGGGTTCAGACCCCTTACTTCTGTGCCCTCCTCTAACAAGACCTGGAAGAAATGGTACTTCTTTATTAAAGGAGGATGGGAATTCAAGAACTTCGAGGGTCAACCTTCCACATTCCCTCGAACCATTGGGCCAAGGGGTGAGACTGAACTTTTCCGCGGCTGCGTTGACTCCGTTTTGTTTGCCAATTTATTGAACTGATCAATTTCTGTGCTTGCTTTGCAGTTAAGAGTGCGTGGAAGAGACCAGATTTCTCTCCCGCGGTTCAGAAGCAGTATAAGAAGCTTTTGAAGCCCAGCATTAGGGATCATTCTTCCATCGTCAACCCTGATAAATTAATGGCTGCCAGGGGTAGTGTTGAGGAGATTGCTGATAATGTGATGGCTCAGTGGGAGTCCGGGCCATCACCGCCTGTGGTGGGGGAGGCTTCTTCTCCAGTGGTTCCTCCCGTTCCGAAGAAGCGGAGGCTGATTTCATCCTCTCCCGGGCCTGTTGAAAGGGAGGAAGAGGCTCTCATCCCTATCACGGTGGTTCCTCCAATCCCGTCTCGTCGAGCGGGTAAGGAGGCATCATCATCGGTGGCTCCTGATGTTGCTGGTCAGGGGGCCAAGAAGATTCTGAGTGACTTCTGGGCCAAAGGCTCAGTTAAAATTAAGCCTCAGGCGTCGGGGAAGCTTCTTGCTGACTTGACCGCTCTTCAGGTTAAGGTGAGCTCGTCAGGCCCATACTTCTCTTACTTTTAAGCGTTTTTTGAGTCGTTTTCTTTGTGTTATGCAGACCTTGCATACCCTTTCTGCTTTGGTGGAGGTTTCTCCATCTGCAGAGGAACTTGACCAACTTAGGGTCAATCTGGACGAACTGGGACTCCAGTTGGGTACTGCTCGGTCGGAGGCTCACGATTCTGCGGAGAAGTTGAAGGAGTGTCAGAACTCCTTGATAGTGATGGAATCGGAGAAGGACCTTGCCGTTGATCGTGCAAGGAGGTTGCAGGTGGAGCTGAATGGCTTGCGGTACCAGCACCGTAGACAGCTCGATGAAGCCGTGGAGCAGGCATTGGTGGACAAGGAGGAGGAGATGAGGTCGAAGCTGGAAGGAATGGCCCATCGTTTGATTACGTTTGGGTTTAATAACTTCCGCTCTCGGCTTCTTGCCAAGTTTCCTGACCTAGACGTTTCCTCAATCGTGCCGCCTGGATCTGAACCTTCAGAGGTTAACCAGGATGAAGTGGCTGATGTCCTCCCGGCCGATCCCACAGGAAGTGGTTGTACCGACTGAGGTGGTTGATACTGCACCTGCCGAACCTTCTCCTGTCGTTGATCCTGTTCCTGCTGATCAGGCTTAGGATCTATATTTTGTTATCTTTCAATGTACTTGAGACATACATTTGTTTAATGGAAAAGTCTTTTGGTTAATGCTTGCTTCTTTGGTTATATTGCTCTGTAGCATTTGTGCATATCTTTGAGTTATGTGGCTCTGTAGTGCCTTAACATGTAGTTGATGGTAATACTCGTTGCAAGTTGCATTGCTCTGGAGTTTAGTGTATACCAGATCAGATTTTCCTCTGTAGGTAGCTGTGTTCCGAGCTTCTTTACTTGCCTTAGGTCAGTAATTGGAGACTTCTTTTTCGAAGTATTTCAAAGCTGACCGTTCTGAATCCTGGGACATAATAATAAGTAGATACCTTCGTGATTGTAGTTTGGTTGATCAGATCTTCTGCCTCCAGACCTTTGGTTGAAATCAAGAAACGTTATAGTTGATGGACCTCTATTGTACACGTGGCCCTGTAAGTGTTAATGACATGGAGAAACCGTCACGTCATATACGTGGGAAAGATAAAAACGCCTGTGTATTACGTGTATGGCCCTGCCTTTTGTTTCTCCCGAGAGGGTGGTTTAATACTCCATTTATTGCACCTTCGCCGTTTGGGATTTCGAAGCTAGCACTTCACTTAACCGTTGTGACGGTTCAACTGGGTGGCCTTTGGTCTTCCAACGTTTATATATATGGAAACGAGGGCATGTGGTTGTGCTCAACCCTTTTGCTCCCCGAATTGTTTGTAAGAGAGGTTTTTATATGCTGCCGGAGTTCTTCCACTCGTCTGGAGATGATGGATGATTCCTTGCCGGAGTTGGGAATAATTAAACTGTGGCCAAAAGTTAACCCTCCCCTATTTTCAGTCTCCAAGGAAGGATTGAAGGAGGCACAAGTCTTCTTGTTTCCTCTGGTATCTAATCGAGATTTCTCCGATTGGTGGTGGCCCCTCCCTGATTCAACCGAGGCCTGGAGCGTTGGTGATGAAGACGAAGGTGAGTTGCCTCCTCTTCCTCACGCCCTGTCAGAGACCCTTGCTCCAAGTGGCTGGGGTGAAACAGACGGTGTGAAGAAGAAGATTGAAGGTGGGTTGCCTCCTCCCGCTTATAACTCGGCAGTGACAACTGCTCTGAGGGAGATGAATGGGGGCCGCCTTCTCCCTTTTGTGACTTGGCAGGAACCCTTGCTTCAATTGGCTGGGGCAGTTATGCCGATTACAAAGGTGGAGAATGAAAAGTCTCCTGAGGCTCAGAGCCCTCATCATCCGTTGGTCATGAGACCAGTGATAGTGATGATGAAATGGCCTGGGCACTACTTGATGCAGACTGGGGTTCAGGGCTCCTTCCTTTCAAATGGAGCCGATGAAGGCGGTTTTAAAGGTTTTGGATCTTGTGCCCCTTTATCATCCCAGGGGAAGAGCCATTATGTTGCCAAGCGTAGCTTCTGTAATAGCTTCTGTAATAGCTTCTGTAGTAGTGTCTTTGTATTGATGTAAATCTTTTGAGTTATCAATAAAGTTGAATTTCTTCTTCTCAGATCTGATGTTTTCTGTGAATGTGCTCTTTTTGAAACTTAAGCACCTTCTTATGCATCTCCGATTGTTCTGAAAATAAATCAAAGAACTTAAAAAAATGCCAGAATCGAAGTACTTTACCTTTGGTTGAAACCATAGTACTGGTTCGTATGACAGATAAGCCAAATAATATAAGTGTTAGATCCGAGGTGTTTCGATCTAGGAAACTTTAGGTGATAGATGCTCGGAACTTCTGCTTCGGATAGACTGGATCACAGAATCTGCTAACTGAAGACGGACCAGGCTCAGAAGGCCTGTGCATTAAAGTAGTCTAGGCTCGGTAGGCCTACATATTTTATGAACTAAGTATTTAAGATCCGTATAACATGGACCAGACTCTGAAGGTCTGTGCATTATAGATGGACCAAGTCATGAGACTTGTGCATTGATATATGGACCAGGCTCTGGAGACCTGTGCATTATAGATGGACCAAGTCATGAGACTTGTGCATTGATATATGGACCAGGCTCTGGAAGCCTACGCATTAATAGATGGACCAAGTCAACACTCGTACATTATGGACCAGGCTCTGGAGGCCTGTGCATTGATAGATGGACCAAGTCATAAGACTTGTGCATTAATAGATGGACCAGGCTCTGAAGGCCTATGCATTAATAGATGGACCAGGCTCTGAAGGCCTGTGCATTAATAGATGGACCAAGTCAACACTCGTACATTATGGACCAGGCTCTGGAGGCCTGTGCATTGATAGATGGACCAAGTCATAAGACTTGTGCATTAATAGATGGACCAGGCTCTGAAGGCCTGTGCATTAATAGATGGACCAAGTCATAAGACTTGTGCATTAATAGATGGACCAGGCTCTGAAGGCCTGTGCATTGATAGATGGACCAAGTCATAAGACTTGTGCATTAATAGATGGAGCAGGCTCTGAAGGCTTGTGCATTTATAGATGGATCAGGCTCTGAAGGCCTGTGCATTTATGCATGGACCAAGTCATAAGACTTGTGCATTAATAGATGGACCAGGCTCTGAAGGCCTGTGCATTTATAGATGGACCCAGTCATAAGACTTGTGCATTAATAGATGGACCAGGCTCTGGAGGCCTGTGCATTTATAGATATACCAGGCTCTGAAGGCCTGTGCATTAATAGATGAACAGTTTTATGGAAGTAAAAGATAACATCTTTATTGATAATACTTCCGCAAGTGTTCTACGTTCCATGGCCTAGGAACAGGTTTCCCAGTCATGTCTTCAAGCCAGTAAGTGGTAGGTCGAACGACCTTCGTTACTTTGTAGGGGCCTTCCCAATTTGGTGACAACTTTCCCATGGTGGGATCCTTGGTGTTCTGAAAGACTCTTCTTAAGACGAAGTCTCCAACCTGAAAGTTGACTGTCTTGAGTCCTACCTTGGATTTGTTGACCATTCTTTGCTGATAAGCTTCCATCCTGATGCTGGCTTGATCCCTTTTCTCTTCGAGCAAGTCCAAGTTTTCCATCAGCTGCTGATCATTGGATTCTTGCTCGAAGGCCTCAGTCCTCAGAGTTGGCATACCGATCTCAACCGGGATTACTGCTTCTGTTCCATAGGCTAGTGAGAAGGGAGTTTCAGAGGTGGGAGTTCTTCTGGTTGTTCTGTAGGCCCAAAGGACTCCAGGGAGTTCCTCTGCCCATTTTCCTTTGGCCTATTCCAACCTCTTCTTTAACCCGTCAAGGATTGTTCGGTTGGTAACCTCGGCTTGCTCATTTGCTTGCGGATGGCCTGGAGAGGCAAAGTGTTGCCTGATGTTGAGATTTTCGCAGAATGCCTTGAAGCCTTTACCAGTGAATTGTGTCCCATTGTCCGAGATAATTACACGTGGTATGCCGAACCTGCAGACAATGTTCTTCCAGGTGAAGCTTTCGACTTCCTTTTCTGTAATATGCGTTAAAGGCTCGGCTTCGGCCCATTTAGAAAAGTAGTCGATGGCCACCAAGAGGTACTTCCTGTTTGGAGGTGCTCGTGGTGACGGGCCCACAATGTCCATTCCCCATTGAGCAAAGGGCCAAGGACTAGGAATCGGGATGAGCTCGTGCTGAGGCTGATGTTGGTACGGAACAAATCGCTGGCATTTGTCACACTTCCGAACATACTCTTTAGCCTGTTTCAGCATGCCGGGCCAGTAGTAGCCCTGTGATAGAGCTCGGTGGGCTATAGTTCTGCCCCCATTGTGATTCCCGCAAATTCCCTCGTGAATTTCAACCAAAACATATTGTGACTCGTCTGGAGCCAAACACTTTAACAGGGGTTGAGAATACGACCTCCTGTAAAGTTTGTTGTTCAGGATTAGGTACCGAGCCGCTCTGATTCAGATTCTCCTGGCTTTGTTTTTATCCTCTAGAAGGAGCCCGGATCTTAGATACTAGAGGATTGGGGTCATCCAGCTCTGGGGCTGTTCGTCAATTTGAGCAACTGATGCTTCCTCAATGCTGGATCCTGGCTGAAAAGAGATTTTAACTGTGGAGTCTGTTTCTGACTTGAGGCGGGAGGCCATGTTGGCCAGAGCATCTGCTCTACAGTTCTGGATTCTCTCAATCTTCTGGATAGTGAAAGTTTGGAAGGAATGCTTTAAGTGGTTCACTAGTTCGGAGTACCGAAGCATCCTGTCATCCTTAATTGCAAATTCTCCCAAAACTTGACTTACTACCAGTTGGGAGTCAGAGAAGACATCGAGGTTCTGAGCCTCGCATTCTAGGGCAAGCTTCATCCCTAAGATCAGGGCCTCATATTCGGCTTCATTATTAGAAGCTCTAAATCCCAGGCTGACTGCTTTTTCCGATGTGAGTCCATCAGGGGACTGTAGTACCAGTCCTACCCCTGATCCTTGATCGGTTGACGATCCATCAATATACAGCAGCCAGGTTCCCGTAGTTTTGGTGATTTGCGCTTCGTTCTGCAGTGCCGGGGTGAACTCGGCTACAAAGTCGGCTAAGGCCTGCCCTTTAATGGAGTTTCGGGGTACATATGCTATGTCAAACTCCCCTAGCTCCACAGACCACTTGACCAATCTTCCCGATACCTCAGGTTTCCTCAATATTGACTTTAGAGGATAGGCAGTTGGAATCTCAATTGCATGGGCCTGGAAGTAAGGTCGAAGCTTCCGAGCTGATATGACCAAGGCATAAGCCAGCTTCTCTACTTCTGGGTATCTTTTCTCCGTGTCAAGTAGCGCCCTACTGACGTAGAATATAGGCCTCTGTACTCCTCTGTCCTGTCTGACCAATGCGGAGCTGACCGCGTTCTCAGAGACTGCAAGGTACAGGAACAGCTTTTCTCCTTGTACTGGTTTTGACAGGAGCTCTGGAGAGGCTAGATACTCCTTTAGTTCTTGGAAGGAATGCTCGCATTCTTCTGTCCATTGCAAGGCCTTGCTGCCCTTTAGAGCTTTAAAGAAAGGTAGGCAGCGATCGGTGGACTTGGATATAAATCTGCTCAATGCGGCGACTCTGCCGTTCAGTGCCTGAATCTCCTTTCTGGTCTTTGGTGACTTCAGTTCAATCAGGGCTTGGATCTGAGTGGGATCTGCTTCGATACCTCTTTGAGAGACGATGTACCCCAAGAATTTTCCCTTCGTAACTCCGAAGGTACATTTCGAGGGGTTGAGTTTCATCTTGTGCTGTCTGAGGATATCGAAGGTCTGGGCCAAGTGCTGGAGGTGGCTGCCTTTCTGGAGGCTCTTTACCAGCATGTCGTCGATGTATACTTCCATGGTGCTGCCAAGCAGTGGGCTGAACATCTTGTTCACCAACCGTTGGTAAGTGGTTCCAGCATTCTTCAAACCGAAAGGCATCACTCTGTAGCAGTAGAGTCCTCTCTCGGTTATGAAGGCAGTCTTTTCCTGATCTGGAGGGTACATCTGGATCTGGTTGTATCCAGAGTAGGCGTCCATGAAACTCATAAGCTCATGCCCTGCAGTGGCGTCAACCAGTTGATCTATTCTTGGCAGTGGAAAGCTGTCCTTGGGGCATGCTTTGTTGAGGTCTGTATAGTCAACACAGACTCTCCACTTGCTGTTTTTCTTCTTGACAAGCACAGTGTTGGCTAGCCACTCGGGATAGAAAACTTCCCGTATCATCCTGGCGTCCAGCAGCCTCTGGACTTCTTCGTCTATAATCCGATGCCGTTCGGGAGCGATCGGCCTTCTCTTCTGTCTGACTGGGGGGTGATCTGGATCTACCATCAGTTTGTGAGTTATCAGATTAGGATCTATTCCCTCCATGTCCTTGGTCTCCCAAGCAAAGATAGAGAGGTTGTTCTTCAGAAACCTGAGTATCTTTTCCTGCTCGGTGGGCGTAAGGTCTGGGCCGATGTACAAATAACGCCCCTCTACTTCTGAACTGACCAGTATTTTGATGGGCTCGCCAACAGGCTTGGCTCGGCTGTCACGTCCCCTTGGGCTCAGGGGCTCTTCAATGCCGGATGGGCAATCTTCCACCTCGGGAGTGTGAGTGAAAACCGGATCTGCACAGTCCCGAGTATACTGTAATTGCTATTTCGGAGCTGTCTCCTTGAGGGCAATAGCGTGACATTCTCGTGAGGTTGGCTGACATCCCCGAACCGAGTGCACGTTCTGATTGTGGACGTACTTCAGACACTGATGAAGGGTCGAAGTGACTGCCCCTATCTGGTGTAACCAGGGTCTCCCGATGATGACGTTGTATGGAGACTTCATGTTCAACACCATGTATTCAGAGATGGTGGTCTTCTGCCCTTCACCTTCCCCGATAGTGGTAGGAAGGTCAACTCTCCCCAGTGGGGTGCTGAGATTGCCATCAAAAGCTGCCATTACGGCAGTGGTGGGCTTGACGCTGTCCTGGTCTATGCCCATCCGCTTAAGCGGTTCATAGAATAGAATGTTGACTGAGCTGCCAGTGTCGACTAGGACTCTTCTAGTCTCGAAGTTGGCAATTTTGAGGGTGATAACAAGGGCATCACTGTGAGGGCAGTGTACCCCTGCTAGATCTTGCTCGGTGAAATGGATCTCTGGCCCTGACTTGAGCCTTTTTTCGACGTTGGAGACCTGCAAGAAGTTTGGGGCGGTTCTGGCCTCCCAAGCATATCTTTTTCTTGCCCTGTTAGACATTCCTGTAATAGGGGAGTCAGCATGGAGGACGTAGATAACATGGTTGTTCTGCCTCTGAGGCTCGTTCCGTCCTTCCCACTGCTCTTGCCTCTGTTCGGGCCTTTGATCTGGCCGCTGTTGAGGCTTGTCTTCTTGGGGGTTCTGCCTTCCGTCTTGTTTGACGAACTCCCGAAGACGTCCCTTCTTTATGAGCTGTTCTAACTCATATCGGAGGGTCCTGCAAGTGTTAGTAGTATGTCCATGATCTTTATGGAAATTGCAATACTTACTTTGGTCCCGCAGGCTGGGATCTCCTTTGATTGGCTCTGGCCACCTCAGGTTCTCCAGATCTCGGATCTGCCGGAGTACCTGGTTCGGAGTGGTGTTCAAAGGCGTGAAGTTGGTGAACTCCCTTGGTGCGGAGTTGTACACAGCTCTGGGAGCTGTTTTCTTCTCTGGGCTCCTGGCCCTCTTTTTGTTGGAGTCTCTTCTGTGATCCTCCTTCTTATGATCCTCCCGCTTCGGATTATCCCTCTAGGTCTGATCCTTGCCCTTCTGGGCTGAGCGGTTGGCTTCTTTCAGGTTGATGTATTTTTTGGCCCGATCCATCAATGCCGCCATATCGGCTGGGGGGCTCTTTGTCAAGGAATCTCTGAAGCCACCTTGGGCAAGCCCGGCAGTAAGGGCCGCAACAAGGAATTTCGGGCTGCAATCCGTGATCTCAGTGAGCTCGGTGTTGAAGCGGGCAATGTAGGCCCGGAGGGATTCCTCCCTGGTCTGCTTAACATTCAGCAGGAATTCTGGCCCCCTTCTGAGCCTCCTGCTGGTCATAAACCTATCCAAGAACTGCCTACCGAGCTCGTAGAAGCTGGCAACGGAATTCGGAGGGAGGTTGTGGAACCACTTCAGAGCTGTTCCCTTCAGGCTGGTGATGAACGTTCGGCACATGAAAGCATCTGAGGCTCCGTGAAGGGCCATCGTATGCTGATAATGAGATAGGTGATCTCCTGGATCTCCAAATCCGTCGTAGAGAGTGAATTTGGGCACCATGAACTTTCTAGGCCTCTCTTCGGACATGATGGCGTGAGTGAATGGAGTGGCTAGTCTTCCGAGCAGCCTGGCCAGTTCGTCTTGCTCCGGAGGGTTCTGAGGTCCTCTTAAGCCGATTGTCCGGTCCATAGACTCGGCAATCTCCTCTACCTTTCGCGGGTCTCTGAGTCTGACATCTTGTGAACCCTGCCTGACAGCCTCGGCTTCAGGGTAGTAGGGTGGAGTGCGCCCTTCGGATGGAGGAGGAATCCAAACCGGTGGGACTGGTGCTGCATGATAAGGTTCCTGTGGTGCCGGGGGTGGTCCCGAAACCCTAGGAGTTGGGGCTCGAGTAGTGCTCCGGTAATGCATGTCGGGAACAAAAGCGGATGTTCCCCAACCAGGGACTGTTGATGGTTGTGGATCTCGGCCAGTGTGAGCAACGCCTAAGGGGTGCCCAGGCTGGTTAGTGGGGGCCTGCCCACGAAGTTCTTCATTCTCCGTGGCAACCGGGGGTTGCGTTCCTGCAACGAAGTTGATCGGCGGGCTAGGAGAAGCCGCCGCTTGGTTCTGCGTGAG
The DNA here is from genome assembly GCA_008638375.1 of Nyssa sinensis. Lineage (NCBI taxonomy): Eukaryota > Viridiplantae > Streptophyta > Magnoliopsida > Cornales > Nyssaceae > Nyssa > Nyssa sinensis. Next base: position 13,866,616 of record CM018047.1, read on the forward strand.
CGTTGCCAGCGTTCTAGTGATGGCCAGCAATTGCTCTTGCACCAGTTCATTGTGTCGTTTTATTGCTTCGATCTCTTGTCGCATAGGGTTGGCCGCTGGTCCCCTCGTGCGAGGAGCAGGCGGCTGACGCTGAGCGTTTTGCGAACTCTGAGTATTCTGTCGTGGTCGGAGATTTGGTGCCATGGTTTTCTGGTGGGGAAAAAGATGAGTTTATGAATAAAGCACGTAGAGATTAGTCGTTCCCACAGACGGCGCTAAACTGATGCTGCACTTTTTGACTCGCAACACGTGAGGGCTCCGTGACCTGTAGAACACTCAGAGAGATGATCAGAGGACCACCGGATTGGCTCCGGCGGTAGCCGCTCCGATGCTTAAGTAAGTAAGGGAATTGAAAGACTATATTGAAAGCCAAAGAATGAGCATAAGAAAATAAAGCGTACCTCTAGGGTTTAATATATAAGCCGTGGTTATCTTTATTTGATTAGGTTTTGCCGCCACGAATATAGGGATTTGATCATCGGAGATTTGCAGTTACCTTGTGGAGCATTGAATCGTAGATGGAGATAATCATAGATAGTAGTTTCCGTGTTGAAGGCTGTTTCCTTATTCCCCGCTTAACGGTTGTTAAGGAAACTATATATGCAGCGTTGAATAAATATTGTCCAGAACAGGAGGTCTGGAAGATGTATATGAGAATATCCTGAATGCTTCATCTGCACTGTATGACCGAGTTTATCGGTTCTGAATGATATATAAATAAGAATGCCCTGAAGGCTTGTAGCTGTTCTGTATGACCGAAGTATATGAGCTCTGTAGGATCGAAATTTGTTAATATGATGGGTACACGTGTCTCAAAGTGATTCGTATGTCTGTTTGTGGTATATCAGCATCATTAATATATTTTGAGGGAACAAGATTTTTTATAATGAAATTAAAAATTAAAGAAGTATATAATTTTAATATTGATTGATAATATATTTAATAAATAATTAAATTTATTGATATAAAAAAATTTATAAATAAGACAAAAAGTCTAATAAAAAAAAGAGACCTTTCAAAAATTCAACCTAAAAATTCAATAAAAGTTTATTTGATGAGTAAAATTGAAATTAAAATAAGAGTAAAGCCTGAAATATTTTAGACCTAACGGCAAAAAATATATAAATTTAAAAAATTGAGAGAGCAATTTTTACTCATAAGTCTTGGCCAGCTCTATCAGCCATCGTGTCATGTTTGTATTGAATTAAAGAGTTAAGCCATCTCCGAGAATGAAAAAATAAATAAAGTAAAAGTAATACACATTTATTTTTAAAATTTAGTATTCCAATGAAAATAACAAATTATAATATTTTATTTATTATGATTATGGGACCCACATAATTTTATCTTTTATTAAAAAAGTAACACTTAACAAATATGAGGTTCATATTTTTTTTTAATAAAAAAATATAATTACTACTCTTATTAAAGGAAGGTAACAAATTTGTTATCTTTGAAAAAAGGTAGTAAATTTAAAGGAATGCCAACTTCATTCTAGAAGCTCTCATAAGTGACACGACTCATTAAAAATGTGTTTTTCAAAGATTTGCTATATCCCAATGTTTTAAAAATCGGACCGAATCGGCCGGTTCAACCAATAAAACCGGACGGTTCAACCGGTTCATGGCTGATTTTTTTTTTTTTTTAAATCTCAAATTTCATGCAATTTTTTAGCTGAATTTTGGCTAAGTTGAATTGGTATTTGGCTAAATTTATTTTGGATTGTATTTAAAATTTTAAACCCTTGAAGTTTGAAACTCTAGTATTATATATTTGTATCATGTGGTATTTTATTTTATTTTATGCATGATTATTAGTGTTTATATTTTTTTTTTCTTGTAATTGAAGACTAAATTATTGGATTATACTTGGATTAGATATTAAATTGATTTTTGTTATGGTCTTTGCGATTATGGAAGAATAGCAATGAAGTTTTAACTTTCAATATTGCAATAAAATATACCTATTATACTTTTTTCATTTTTCTCTTGAAGTTTTACATATTAAGAAAATTCATATTTTATAATTTTTTTTTATATAATTTTTTAAATTTAAAATATCAATAATATGTATTATTAAATTTATTAATTACATAATTATGACATCACGGTTTGATTTCGGTTGACCCGACGGTTGAACCGGTAACCTGTAACCCGGTCATTTTTTCGGTTCGATGAACGGTCCGATTCTGAAAACATTGCTATATCCTTGAAAATAGCCTTAGGTCAAATCTAATATTTCTACATCTTTTGGCTTTGACTCAGGTGAGACTAGGTTAAAATTAATGATGGCTACCCTCCATTTTTGAATAAAAATTGGAACATGTCCAAAAACTTTTTAAAAATCTTAATCTCAGAGTATAAAACTAACTTGGAACTTCAAGTATCCCAGGAAAAAAGAAAAGGAAGAGTTACGAAGGTCGTGCTATAGCCGATAAGCCTAGAATTCGGTCCCAAAAAAAAACACAAAACAACAGAAAAAGTTTCTTTTTTCTTCATTTCAATTTCTAGTATTGATATACAAAAATGTGGATATGCTGCAAAAAACAAGAAAAAAGAAAAGAAAAGAAATGTGTTATGTTACAGAAAAATTACAAGGCAAGGGACACTGAATTGAATTCTAATTCCTTCAAGCGGAACTCAGGATGACTGAAGATCTACTGCACTTCTGGCTCCAATAAAACTGCAAATATATTACAAAGCAAAACCAAAACCAAGGTATAAACCAAATGAACAAATGGAAAAGAACAAGATTCAAACTTCACTAGGGTCAGCTGTGCTGTCCAGGGACTCCTCTCGCCGGTGTTCACTAATTGGAATCTGCTGTGATGGTTGGTCCACATCAATATGAACCTCGGCTGCTGTGGCAGATGAGTGCCTGTGATGCTTCTTATTGTGCCTCAATTTAAGCATCCGCGATAGGACTTGCACAATGTCCCTCATGGAAGGCCGTTTTCTTGGGACACGGTTGATGCATTTGTATGCAAGAGCTGCCACATCATTGAGTTCTTGCACATCAAATTTCCCATCAAAATGAGAATCCGCAATTTCGTCCCACCCAACTTTCCCCTCAGTATTCATTGCTGCCTACATCCTCATAAAATTTATTAATTAAAAACACTCGAACATTCAATTAGTATAACGCAAATTGAGCATGTAGAGGGAATTAGAAGAAAAGAAGACACGTGACAGCTAAAAAAAAGGACCACAACAACTTATGCATTGGCTTTTGTTATAGTTGCTTCAACAGCCACTGTTAACACTTGTTACTTATTCTATCTTATTGTTAATTAATCCTTATAAAACCATTATATTCAATCTTAAATAATTTCAATTACTGAACAGGTAATATAACATCTATAAAAGTGATAAATCAGTCTGTAACAAAATGACCCCATTGTATTAGCAACCCTATCAAATTGGGTGTTATGCTAAGAGACTTCAATCTTTAGATAGCTTTATAAATCTTCCTAAAACTCATCCAGGGGGCTACTTGGCCCTTGTGAAAGATCAGTTCGATCAAGTGTCCATCTTGGGCAAATGAGTTTACGAGGAATGACCCCATTGGATTAGCAACCCTATCAAATCCAGTGTTATGCTCTTATATATTCTGTTGCTGTTATGATAAAACTCGAAATGGCTGCTATTAATTTAACTGTAGTTATTTCAAGAAGGCAGCGCACTAGTGGCTAGTGCATGCATAAATACCATAACATCTTTAAGATGACTACCAAATAAGGATAATTTTTAGAAACAAAATTTAACTTGTGTTAATGAATGGTGAAGACCCTACTTTACCAACCTATTTTGTGCATGCTTTCATTTGATTAATTTCCAATGGCATTATACACACACACACACACAAAGAGAGAGAGAGAGAGAGAGAGATCTTACAAGCTCAACGTATTCCATAAGACCCTGTTGAGGATTTCTGCCTGCAATAAGTTCGAAGATCAACACTCCAAAGCTGTAAACATCACTTTTCTTTGTAAAGGTCCTTGTTGATATATACTCTGGATCGAGATATCCAAAAGTTCCCCGTAAATTGGACACATGTTTATTAACCATCTCCTCTCTTGAAAGCCCGAAATCAGCTACCTGATTGAACCAGTACAATACGTATTCAAGAGTACAATAGCCTAAATATTAATATCTGACAACAGCAAATTATTGATTCATTCCTTTCAGCATGCATCATTTAATAGTATTATTTATATGATTCAAAAAGAGTGCGAGAAAAGGCCTTTGATAGAAGAAAGGAAAATCTGTGAATCTCTAGCAGCTGCTAGATTGTGAGAATTTTCTCTGTTTCCTTCCTTAGTGTCATAAAAAATTAACAATCAACAGTAAAGACATACCCTTGCTCTCATGGAGTGATCCAACAGAATATTGGAAGACTTGATGTCCCGATGTATCACAGGAGGAACAGCCTGAATGGGAAAAAGGAGGGGAAACAAAATAAGAACCATAAGCACAAATGCTGCAGTGATGCAGACATAAGTGAGAAAAGATTAAAGCTTACTGCAAGTGTGCACACACACAGAGGAGTACTTGTTAGTTCAACTATAATTTAAAGCTCACCCCATCATGAAGATACTCCAAGCCCCTTGCTACATCTAGAGCAATTTGAACCCTCAAATCCCAGCTCAATGGTTCATTCTTTTCACCTGAACAGCCGAACATTGACAATTAGTGAAGAAAAGCATGTTATACAAAACTCGTATGTGACTGAATAAAGAAAATGTACGCAGCATCTATCTTCTCTCAACGTGCCACCACATAGCTAATAAATAATAGAAACTTGATCACATGACTAAACCATGCATTGTTCTTTCAAATCACATAATATAATTCTACGGAGGCTCAATTTATTTCCAATGACCAGTCATTCTGAAAGAAATGTTCTTGAGCTGTATTGGGACTAAAACCAAAAAGCCTTCCAGTTCACAGGTAAACAGGTAACCTAACTGGACACCCTGTGCCCAAGAAAAGTTAAAAAAGTATTTCACAGTATCAAAATTATAATGAAAAAAAAAGTGAAAAAATAATAGCATGAATACATCAAATAAACTATTTAAATCTCCTATAATTTTTTCTAATATTTCAGAGCATACAGGGGTTGGCAAAAGTTAGGACTTCCAAAACCAAAACTGATTGAAGATTTTAGAGGTCCTAATCCAATATTATGGTCCAGCACATTTGGCTACTGTTCAGGGAAGAAATTGATTTGTGAAACTTTTGGAAGTTTAAAATGAAAATAATCTGATTAATGAATGGTTTTAAACTTCTGGCAATCCAGAATTTGAATCAACTCATGTAAGGGTAAATAACTATCAATTTTCAAGTGGAATGTGACAGCAAATACTTGGTAGCACTAACAAATGATAAAGAAAGGCGGAGATTTTCTCAGACTCTCTTCTAAACAGGAAATTTAGAAAATGCAGTTTTATATCTTATTTGTATATTAAAACAAACGAATATCCAACGTCAAGAAGCACAAAAGCATGTATGCAGGAAGCATCAAATCCAGACTTTTAAATTGCAGGAAAACGGCTATGATCTCTACCATATTGATTGTAAACACAGTCCATAAAAATTACATGCAGAAGCCTCTCAAGCAGTAGAACCAAGGATATACATCAAAGAGAAGCACCGATTTGTGTGTAAAACTCTAAAGAAACTACAAGCAGGTCCTTCAAATACTGAAGACTTAGTCATGCCAGAGGTCTAGAAATGATGTGCATACAGTGTCTAATCTCTTAAAGTGGCATTGATTTACAGCTCATTACTCGAAAAACAATGTAATTTATACTGCTTCCAATAGAAACATGTTTTTCCTATTAAATCTTATATAGACACAGTTTGTTGCCAGCTTACTATACAAATGAGAAGCCAAACTGCCTTTACTCATGTACACATAGATGAGCATATGTTGGCCCTTTTCTGCACAATATCCAACCAAATTCACAAGGTTCCTGTGATGTAACCTTCCCAATAACATAACCTGAGAAAGAATCAACATATGTAAAAGGTTAAAACTGGTGATGTTATCTGAAGAAAACCAAAGAGGTATTAGTTGCATGACGTTTAAAGAATGTCAGATTCAATTAGGTAGAAGACATATGCAGAGGAAGAGCTAGAATTTTCCCTTGCCAGCCAGGATACGATTCTTGAGATGGTTAATTTGCAAATATCACGACAACAACTTTTTCCCTACCAGAAACCAACTAATCTGAATTGCCAAATTTCAGGCTAACTATTAACCTTCCAAAGTTTTCTTACCTTCTCAGAGGTAATTGGGCTTCATCAAGTTTTATAAAGTTTCAGCCAATTTTTTTCTGGTGAATTGTATGTCCAAAAAAAGAAAAATAATAAAGAAAAACTAACTTCCTGAACCATTTATACAACATTACAAAAGAAAGGCTAAAATTTTCAATTTAGACTGTTTCGAGCACGAATCAGACCAAATTTGACTGAGCTGTGGGCAGATACTAGCACCATTAGCACTAGCAGTAAATTAGTCAAGTTATTCTGGGTTGAGTTAAGATAGTGACATGAGCAGGATAACGACAAAGAAATTCCAAATTATGCCACAATTTACACCATTTTTTCCATAACAGGGACAAGTTCTTTCACAACCTAAGTAGGTTTTTTCTACCACATCTTTCCTCATACTTTAATTGCATTTCATCTTATTGTAAAACCGAAAAAAAAAAAAGCAGTCCACAATCAAATTAGTTGAAATTTAAGAGATTTGAAGCAGCGTCCCCTGGAGTAAAAAGGTCAATAAATAGCACCAAAAATTTTCCACTTAAGATAAGATTTGACATGTAAACTATGTGGCATTTACTTGCATACATGTGTTCTGTTCATGTGTCCGTCAGAGTGTTAGATCATGTCAAATAGAGGTATTTATTTATTTAATATATTGATAGTTCCACACAACAAAGAAAAAGATTAAGAAAGAATTCAGGAAAACTTCTAAAAGGCCATTATTCAATGTTTGTCCCACCAATGCGAGGTGCTGGGAGGAATAGACGTAACCTCTGACAATATTTGCACAAAGTGGCTGCTCTCAGACTAGAACCTACATTCTCATGCTTGACAACCATAGCATTTTAACATTACACTATGCAATCACTCCTAATCCAAGGAACTTCTATTTCTGCAAAACACTTAATTTTCTTTGTTTCCCCAGCATGCCTGATGGGTACAATTCTGACCTCCTTCATGTCTAACACTTAACTTGTGTCAATACTACCGATTTATCATATCCAGCTCAGGTCCTAAACATATTTTGAAGTTTACATATAATATTTTGCAAAATGCATATTGTGTAACATATGCAAATGTGATAACTCTATTTTAAACATTTCTTTAGCCAATTCCAAAAACTTCTAAACAAATTTATGGTATCAACACCTGACTGTGTCACAAACTTGCACAAGTAATTATCTAACAAAACAACCACATATAATAATGCTTGCATGTTGTGAATAACAATATGTTTTGGACCATTATGTGGCCTCAATTATTAGCCACCACTACCTCTGTTTGGAACTCCTCCTCCCCTTGTTTAGAATCAGTTGCAAGCACTTTAACAGCGACAGTTTCACCAGTTGACATCTGAGCTTTGTAAACAGGACCAAATGCTCCTTGGCCAATCAAAGTTGTAAAATTATAGGTTGCTCTCTGTAGATCCCTGCTTGATTATAAACAAAATACAAGATTAAGAAATAAGAAAGATAAAAAAACTTAAATATTGACAGGGTAGATCCCTGCTTGATTATAAACAAAATACAAGATTAAGAAATAAAAAAGATAAAAAAACTTAAATATTGACAGGGACAAGTATAGAAGCAAAAGAAACTAAAGGATAAATATACTTCACGGTGAAAGACTGTTGGTTTAAATGATTGATCAAAGATTGTGGTCTTTCAATAGTGAAAAGATGAAGCAATTTTAATAGATGATTAAGGATAAAGAAACCCAAAAAAATCTCAGCAAATGTCAAAACAAAACATCTACAATGTATTATAATAAATTATTTTATCTCTACACGACAAGTTTAAGCAAAGAAGAAGAGATGTATGTGTATATTTATTATGTGCATATATATATATATATATATATTACCGCATCTAGTACATTTTTCTAAGAGTATTTTAAGCACCATTAATTTTCAAATCTCATGCTGCATATCCAACTTGACGATCTCTAGTTTTGGTCCTAGAGGCCAATGGACTTAATTCCTGATACATGTTGACTGCATGGTGACAATGATAGACTAAGGTCCAAGGAATTAACACAGCTAAACATTCTATCCATCTTCCCCAGTTATTAAGGGATTAACCCACCCAAACATTCTGACCATTCTCTCCTGTGTAAACAGATTTATCACCTGACATTAGACATAAGTTGTACACTTATCCACTTTTTTTTTTTTTCAGTTTACAAACATAATTTTTTAATCAGTCCTTGTTTATTTTATACCCAAATCAAGTTAAAACAGACTTCTAAAAAAAAAAAATTAAATCGAGTATTCTAAAGTAGGAAGACCTCAGTATATCTCAAAGGTGCATGACCCTTTTTTTCTGCAAGTTGTACAATGTTGATATGCTCAGAATTCAGATATTGCAGAAATAAGGTATAAGATTAAACTAACAGAATCACGTTGGCCATTCAACTTTATAAATAAAAGACAAATTTAGAAGTTAATTATATGACAAATGAAAACAACCAGGTTTCTAATAGCATTTCAGTCTTCACATTCCCCTCACATAACATCCATTCAAGTTAGGATAAAACAGTAAGCTTGAAATCAAATAACAGTTGCTAAAAGAAACATACTTGTAAGAGTATTCAAGTATCCCAGATGCAGAAACCACATTAGCCCTTTTAAGTCCCCCCAGCCACAAGGTCATGCCGTTCTGTCCAGATGTTTTGGGTGATTCGGTACCAACAGACGAGTCTGATAATATTATACAAGAATCAGAGCCATTTGCACGTATGGGGATGGTTGCCGCCCTTCGAGAACTGCTACTTACCAATTTGTGAACATTTCCTATGGTATCTTATGCAGAATAGTGCAGATATGGCCAAAAGCACTCCGATAACCACGCCTATAGAAATCCCAATAATCAGTCCAGACGATTCCCCTTTCATCTTCACACTATACTATTCAAGCATCGAGTCCGTTGACAACCCTGTAATATGGTCAATCAATCTATAAATAAAACTGAGCCAAGCAGTGCAATTTGTTTTCTATTGTAAAAAATAACTCCTGAATTTGATAGTCGGAAATGAAATTGTAGAAAATTCTTTTGCTCTTTTTAGCTATGCAAAAGTTCAACTGGGGATTGAAGCACGTATTCACAGAAGAGGTGAAGAAAAATCTGAAATCGCTACCCCCTCAAAAAAAAACTCTAGTATATCTCATTTGGGCAATGGTTGTTCCTCTAAGAATTACATAGAGAAAATACCTTCAAGAACCCAAAAACTTGCACCATTTTAACCAATATTCAGTTTCACTTGATTTAACAAACATGAAACTTTTGAACTCTATATCATCAAAATATGATTAATAGCATAATAGCTATATGCATTTCATGTATTTTTTCGTGATCTAGCCATCCAAAATTTCCAAAGGCGGTTTTCGATGCCAGTTTTGAGAAAAGAATCCATTATAAGTCTTCATTTTTCATTTTGGAGGAAAATCTCGTTGTTTTGGCCTTGGATTCAAACAGCTAAAACTAAGCACTCTTTATCCACTTTACGCGAATTATACATCCATTTTTGAAAGAAAAAAAAGTGTGTGAAACTAAAACAAATTTATCTATCACTCAAGGTTCCTATCTGTGACAACAGGGAATTGAGAACTAAACAATAAAAGTCAGTCAACCATTAATTCGTTTAATATTTGTCTGGTTGCCGAGAAGATGTAGGAAAAGATGATAACGGAGGAATTCCATCTTGGATCGTTTATAAAAAAAATTGACTCAACGAAACAAATCCTCCAACAAATGGAGCAATGAGGTTAGCTTTTAGTGACAGACACAAACATATAGCATAGAACTAAATATGTTTAGTTTCGTTTCTTTCTCACAATTTCTCAGAAACTAAATGGACTTTTAAGAAAAATGAAGCATAAATTAAAGAAATTCAAAGCAGGATGACAAACTAGAAATTTTCAGATCAAGTTTCAAAACAAAACAGATCAAGATTTGGCATCGATTGAAACAGAAGATTAATTGTAAAAATAAATGCATAACTCAATCCTAAGCATGTTTAGCAATCAGAGACTGTAACCCGTTATAAAATTGGAAGGAAATTCAAGTTACCTGTTGATGCGAGAGATGATAGTTGAGACAGTTACGTAAAGTTTTGGAAGCAGAAACTAGAAGTGTTGCGAGAAAACACTTCGAAGATATAGAATTACTAGAAAAAGATTCGAAGGATGAGACGAAGAGGAAGGAATCTGATGAGCAGAGTTGAGGAAACCAGATACGATCTGTTTGGGCCGACAGCGAAAACACTTCAAGAGAACAGGAAAAAGAAAGTGGCGAATAGAGAATACAGAACAGTTTACGAACATTTCGTATTTTGCGTCAGGGAGAAAGAATTTTACATTCCGAAAATACCCTTTTTATATATTAAAAACAATATATTTCAATGCCCATTAAAATTTATCTATTTTATACGGAATGGAGTCCACAACAAAATCTTATGATGTAGAAAATATAAATATCTAATAATAAATTTCTTTTGAATTTGTTTTATACAAAAATGCCACTATTAGTAATTTAAATGGATAGTTGAGTTGGCCAATTTTTTTAGGATGTAAATGAGATGACTTAGTGGAGAGCTGGTTGTTGAAGTTTAGCTCAAAAAAATTAAAAATTCTTAATTGTGATCAAATTTAATTTATTTATGTTAAGTCGATTTTAAATGAACCTTTAATCGAACTAATCAATAACTTGATTTTTTTAATATAGTACTAAATTATTTATTAAGTTATTAGTTTATCAAGTCGAGTCTCAAAATATGTTCAAACATGCTTCTTTTTATCTTGTGAGTCGAATTTGAACGAGATTTTAATTGAATCAATCACGAGTCTTGTTGAAATAATATGATTCATTTTATAACTTTATATACAAATGTGTGTTTGAAGATGAAATTTAATAAGTCAGTCTCATCATTTTGTAAGAACTACACATGAATATTCAAATTTAAAAAGCAGTTTGTCTAATTCTGAAGATATTTTTTTATTGGATTTCTTTTTTTTTTAGAAAAATTTTAAGTCTTCAAAATACCTTTATATTTTTCTTAGGTCTCCCAAATAAGTTGTGGGTTTGCAAAATAAAATTTCAAATCCAAACATTCCACCAAAAACTCTGAAGTCAGCATATAGTCTCCTCGTATAGACAAGTATTATAAGTTCTGAGGGGACAAATTCCATCAGGCGACTGGCCACCTTTTATGTACAGTAGTGTAGACTGTGCAGTCCGGAGAACTACTAGGGACAGGAATTTAAATTTTGCCCATTAGAGAGTAGGAGACACGAATGCTTTGGCCAAATAAATAAATGCCCACGTCAAGTCATAGGTGTTATGCCTTGATTAGTGCAAGTAAATTAAGGCTATGTTTGTTTCTAACTTATACACCATATTTAGTATATTTTGAATGATTTATTAAGTACTTAATTAATAATAATATAAATAATATATTTTTACATTTATTTGAGTCAAATCATATTTTTTCACATCTCAAGTTCAACCAAACGAACACAGTATTCTCAAGTGTGACAAATGGAGTTAGGTCCTAGAGCCAACAATTTAATTCAGTTGTTGTGATGTTAAATTTTGGCAAATGCAATGGTTGTTGAATGTTAGTGGTTAATGCGTATGAAAAAATTGATAAAGGCATTAATTAACTGTCAACCTAACCCACCAAATCTGAGAAATAAATAAATAAATATATATGTGTGTGTGTGTGTGTGTGTGTGTGAAACTGCAAACAAAACAAGCAAGGGCAACAGCAGCTGAATGGTTAATTGACCATGTTAAAGATGACTTTTTCCCCAGCTAGCCATTAATCAAGATCGTGACGTATTGAAGATTAGATATTTAATTGATGTCTTAGATAGATGGTATTCAACCACCTCATACTTATTTATCAAGATGTATCATAATCTAGGCTGTATATATATATATGCCACTCTCATCTCATTAGTTGACTATGAATTCCATTAATAAAAATAAAATCCATCAGAATTCACATATTCTCTGAGTAGAAATTTTAGTATGTTTTTAATTCCTTTTGATGTAGTCGCAGCTGGGTCTTCATAGGTATATCTACCACCTTAATTGTTAGCTGTAATGGTATTTATTTTCCTAACCTGTCAATCTTTCATTTGGGGGTTGGATTTGAACTTATGTCAAGATAAAAGAGAAAATTGACACTGTCCATCTGATAGATATATCTAGTACAACAACTACACTGAAAATCAACCTAAGTATTTTGCATGGCCCGCCATGAACATAGGTTTGAAGATATATATATATATATATATATATATATATATAGGCATGCAAATTTTAAGAAAACCCTTTTGATTTTTTTTTTAATACTTCGACTATGAAGAGGTATTAGAATTTAAATGTCATCATCTATTAATTTTGTGTAACAAAATTGGTGTAAGCTTGGATGCGCCAGCTGTGGTTCGGCCGGGTTTTTCTAGTGATTTGACTATTTGTTAGTCTTCTTTTGTTTATACTCTGCAGGTTCGGTTGTTAGTCTTTTAATTGGATTCATTTTGCAGAGAAATACTTTATATACCAAATTTAGTTAATCTTTTTTTTTTTTGTTGTTGAGAGAATGATAGAGTTTTATTAACGAGAAGAAAAACCCAAGGACTACATGCAACGAAAACAGCAGAAGAAAGAACAAAGAAGAATGTAAAACCCTCTCATGAGAAACACCAACAATCTATGCATCAAGAGAAAGGTCTGCAACATCATACAAAAGGCATGAAAAGAAACTATCCTCTCTTAGAACATTCGTTGACACTACCATAAATGAAGATGACATATACTTAAAGCAAGCACAAGAAGAATCGCACATGAAACAACCCGAAACAACAGACTGAAAACAATAACTCATCAAGAAGATCAAGGAACTCGAGACAAAGGAGAAAGCATTTTCCAATCACATGGACTCATTATCAATGATTGGAATATTGAGCAAACTCGTGAACTACCACATTACAAGTTCTGCAAACAAAGTTCCATTGAAAATGTCAAAATCTCCTATGAAGAATCTTTACATCATACCTAATCATTCACACAGGTGACAAATCTTCCTCGGCATAACAGATACCATTAATAGTTACAATAGAATCCCTTACAAAATACGTTCTCTCATACCAATATCATGCAAAACACACAGACATGAAGAGTAGCATGGGATCTTAGAAATCTGTCAATAGTATTTTTGAAATTAATGAATAAATTTGATTTCTTTATTTCAATTTGAAGAGTAACTAATCAAAAGGCGAATAAATCTAATAATTTTTTTAGGTATATGTAGTACTACTCTTTTTTAATAAATATGACCACTTCTACACTTACCCAGCAAGTCACAAAGACAAGCTATATATATTTTTTGTATCCCAGAATCTTATACCAAATAATGTGACAATAAAGTAACAAAATATCATTATGCCACATTAATTATATAATTTAATATGCAACCAATATTACATCCAATCATACAAAAGTGGAGTAGAGCTCCACGTCACAAAAAAATAATAAAAAGTGTAATGTTACAAATTTCATGTCTCTCACATAAATGAGATAATATATTAATTTTATAAATAGTGGGTCTCACTTATGTGAGATGATAAGATCAAGTTGAGATATATAAAAAAAAAAAAAAAAAGTGGAATCCCTAACATTTTTTATTAAAAAAATATAATGAAAAATGTCAAAAACAATTGGAGGTTAAATTAGTCATTCCATGTATTTATCAAATGTGTGAGGGTGTTTTAGTAATCAGAGGAGGGTAGGAATGGTAGTAATGAAAATAGCAGAAGACTTTTGAATCTTTTGATGGAATAGTGAAAGACTGTTTCAAAGTTTCAACTTTCAAAAGGCGGACGAAATATAATTAAGAATAATCCGTCTTTCATTGAATACAGCATGTAAAAAGTGGGGACCAGAAAGTGTTGCGACGGCGTTTTGGAATTCATCATAATTTAATATTTTCAAACCCGATGGCCGTTCATTTTGTTTATTTGAAACACCGTTCACTTTCTCGGGTATAACACATCATTGATTATTGCTTAAAACGGTCAAATAAGCCCAAAAAGCTAGAAAAATAAGTGCTTTTGGACACGGGCAACGATAGTGTCTGTACGTCTTCGATTTTATACTACTAACATAGCTTTAGGTTAAATTGAGACAAATTTTGGATAAGCTTTTTTTTTCGGTAGCTTAGAAAATATAAGAAAAACTAAAAAAATAATAAAATTGAACTAAATATTCACAAATAACAATCTTTTTTTAACATAATTAGAAAGTCAAACAAATTATTCAAAATTCACTTGAGATCTAGTGTGGTTTGTTTCAAATTGGCCAAAGTTTTAATGATTTTGGTATTTTAGTTTTGAAAAACACTTTCAAAATTAACATTAAATTCACGTTTTTGAGGCATTTTGACACGACATAAAATTCATGTCAGTATTCTCAAATTTAAAATTTACGGAAAAAGAGATAAACGCTTGAAACTAAATCCGTATTACCATTTAATCACATGAGGATTCAGTCAAACTAAATTCAATATTATTAGTGATGGAAGATATATCCACAACATAGATTACAACCATAAATATATAAATAAAAAATCTTAGTCCCATTAGAAAAGAGATGTCTTACTAGAAATAGGAAATAATATAGAAATAAAAAATTATTAAATATGAAAATTTTGAGGTAAGTACACAAACTAGGAAGGACATTAAACTATTGGGGTACACATATTTGGTATGGGCAAATAAATTATGAAATTAAACAGAATGGATTAAGAAATAAAATGAAACATGAATAGAATAAAAACGATCATTTGATTCATTCATTTGGCTAAATGCCTAAAATGTGATAGTAATTATATATCATCAGAGCCGGATGCAAGAGGGACAAGTGGGGGCATGCCTCCTCCCCCTTCAAAAAAAATTTTGATATTACATTTTTTACTCCTGATTTTATAAAAATATTTTAACAAAATAGATTTAACTCCTTCAAAAATTTTAATATTTAATTTTTTATCCCTAATTTTCTTAGAATTTTTAAACATAATACGACTTGGCCCCTCAATTTTTTTGATATATTCAAACAAACTTTTTTAAATTTTAATGTTTTTAATTTGACCATCCTAACTAAAATTTTCAGATCTACTTCTGTATACTATTGTGTTGTTTGAACAATTTAATTGTTAGAATAGAATAGAATATAATGAAATGATTTAAAAAATTTAACTAATTATTTGAAATAAGTCGATCATCTTAAAAATGCCTTTGTAAATTTATTAAATTATTATTATTATTTTCAGGAGAATTATGTATATTTCATAAATCATCATGTATCTGTGTGTACATATTAGTGTGTATTACACATATACCTATGAACCTTTGATTTACTTGCAGCTAAAGGTACTATTCTTGTAACTCTTTCCTGGCTCCATACTTCTGAACCCTGGGTCCATGGGCATCTGAGAAACACGCGGAATGCATGTGCTTTTAATAATTACTTGATTTGAATGGGCCGAACCCAACTAAAAAGCACCCATTTACAGCTGCTCTGGATTGAGGCCCAGGGGGGGTCCCTCAACATTTTTTTGTTTACAATATTTTCATATATATTTCTTAAATTTTTTTTTGCCCAATTTTTTTTTTCACATTTTAAAATTATTTTGATTTTAATTTGTTCTCTTCAAGTTCAATGACATTTTATCAATTTGTTAGATTTCTTTTTGTATATTTTAAATATTTTTAAAAATCTCTTTTTTTGATTGAACTTTTTGTTTAATTTATAAGCGGCTTTATATCCATTATTTTACTTTTTTTATCAAAAATATTATTAATATTAAGTTTTTATATATATTTTTTCAAAAATTCCAACTTTACTCCCATGACAACAATTACTTACTTATATATATCTATAAAAAATTATATTTATTTAATTTTTAAATTTATAATCAAATTTTTTTCTTGACAAAGTTTGCCCTTCCTCACAAAAATTGGTGGCTTCGTCCTTGGATCAATGTCTGGGCTTGCGTGTATATATATATATATATATTATATAAACATATACATATATTTCAATGAGATCTGAGCCGTGACATTGCTCGATCATCTACTGAAATTATCACATAATCAAGATTTTAATAATTGAAACATTAATTCTGTTATATATGAATTTTGTAGTGAGTGAATTATTCAATTGAGCAATCAATGCATCTGGGCCCAACAGCCCGAGCCCGAGCCCGAGCCCAGTTGAGTGTGAAATACAGTGGACCTTTGACATTTGGGCTTTGTTTGAATCGACTATCGAGAAAAATACTACTCGGTGATGAATTAAATTTTGTGACAACAACATTAGAAAAACATGGGCATAAATTAAGGAGGCGCCGTCCAAAAACGATGTGATTGTGATGTTTCTATTGATTTGAGTTGACTTTCGGCAAAGAAGAGTTTAATTTTGGGATGTATATGATCTGTGATCAGACCATGGCTAATTGTCATTTCTAAATGGTGGATGGCAGGAGAATATGACAAAAAGGTTTCATTGTAAGCATCTGTCCAAGTGTTTACAAATTCAATTTTTTTTCTTCTTTTTCTAGTCACCCTTAACAGAAAAAGTTTAACTTGGAGCCTAAGTTAAGAGTAGGAGGCTCTGGTCCTGTTTAGAGGGAGGAATTATTGAATGATTCGAACCAATGGGTCTAATCAATTAGAAATTTCATGTATACAATATTTTAGGTTTTTAGAAGACAAAAATTAATTGTTGTATACTTGGCAGTTTCTGATAAGTTGAAATCATTGACTTAATCAATATTTCAGCATCATTCAATAATTTCTCGTTTAGAGGTGCATATAAAAAATGTATATATATGAGTGTGTACAATTTTGTGTATGTAACATCTAAATTCCTTTTGGAAATTTTAATTTGAAAGAATTGGAAAAAATGATAAGGAAAATATTTTAGAGAAAAGTACAAAATTTATACAATTTTAGAGGAGGAAAAAAATCATTAAACAAAAAAAGAGTAAGATTAAGGGCAACATAATTGGCAAACCTATACTTCGGGCTGAACAAGTCCTCAACAATATGTTTCTCCACCCCATCTTTATAAGTCTATTTTAGATGTTATCGCAGCTAATGTATAATACCAACAAATTAGGAAATGTTTTGAAAAATGGTTTATTAGTGATAAGCTTTTTAAAATGATCAAATTTGGGCTAAAGTTCTTGCATATTCTCTCTTTTTTTTTTTTTTTCGTTCACAAGAACAAGTGATTTTTTGAGTTGGTGTCCTTTTTAATGATGTGGCATTTATATAATTCTCAAAATGACAATAATATCTTTAATATCATTTTACCTTTAACTGTGCAGCTCGAGAATGCTGGAATCGTTTATCGCCGAGAGATTGTTAGCACCTTAGCTAGTGTTTATTACTTTTAATTTATGAATTGGATTTCTATCTCGTGTGGGTGATGCTTAGAAAGAAAGAACAAGAAAATCCAAATTAAACCACATAACTCCGGTACCAAAAGAAGAGTAAAAAGAACTACGGTGGGTGAAATGGCAAACCACCACCTGTTGCCGCCAATTTAGGTGGCTTCGACACCCTCGCTTCCACTTAAAGCCTTGAAAGGCCCCGTTTTTCTACCGATTGAGCAACTCCTTCAACTCTAGTACTGTATCCACTCTAACCCTTTAGGTCATCATTATCATCTTGAAACTCTACAATTCCTTTGATCTCTCAAATCGAGTCACCAACCCAATCTTCTCAAAGTCAAAAGCTATTAGCGTGATGGTGTTGTTGATAAAAGGAAAGTAGATCGAATAATTTCCAATGTGTTAGAATATTTTAGAATACACAGACTCTATTTTCACATTGTCTCATATCGTATATATTCCCACATTGTATTCTCATATTGTATCTATAAATAGGCCTCATATTGTACAGTTTTATACACACAGAAATATATAAAAATTCCTTTCTCTTCTTTATTTCTTCATGGTATCAAAGCCACAAATTTGTGGCCTGTTGTCTTATTTTTTCTTCTTTCCGACGTTCTTCCGGCAAATTTTTGGTGCTCTTCCTTGTGACAGTATCTTACCTCATGAGCCGCTACGCATCACCACTCCTCTCTGCCTTCCTTGATTTTGCACTGTTCCGGTCACCATCTCACAAAGATACCACCACCATTGGACAGCCCATTCAAAGAGGAGTCCAACGTCGCCAAGATTGCCCCCATCGGAGCTGCCACGCAACTCTTGAAATTCGATCGCGCAACCCCACGCGCCAGCCTCATCTTTGCGCTGCCACGTCGCCCTAGTCCACGTCACTGCCACGTCAGCCCTAGTTCCACTTCAGCTTCCGCCACCACATCACCGTTGACTTTGACCGTTGGTCGTTGACCGTTGACCGTTGACTTTGACTGTTGACTTTTTATAAATCATGTGTTTTCTGCTCAGTTTTTCGTCCTAGTTTCATTTTTGGTATCTGCTTATGCATTTGAAGATTTGATATGTCTCAATCTGCATCGAATCTCGATTCTATTGTTCATCCCATAGACATAATATTGGATGGATCCAATTATAGTATGTGGGCTCAAAATATGGAGGTTTTCTTAAAAGGACGCCGATTATGACGTTATGTGACTACAAACCTTACTGCACCAACACAGAAGGCAAGTGAGACAGAAGAGGTGTTTTCATCTCTTCTGAAAGAATGGGGTAGTACGCACTACAAGTGTTACGACCCGAAACCCACCCTGTGCGGATCTCGCATCGCAACCGCCACCCTCAGGCCTGAGGACCCTTGGGCAAAGGCTCACATAAGCAGCGGTATCGAATAGATGTGCGACATACGTTTTGCGGAAGCGTGAAAAACTTTTTCTTTTCTTTTCTTATTTAAATTTACGCACATCCGTCCGATACTGCCGCTCTTTACATAGCATACATGGTTACACATTCAAAGTATAACTAAAACTTAAGGACTTGTAACATTAATACAAAACATATTCGGTTGCCCTGAGGTCTTAATACATATTCTTACATTGTCTACTAATACAAAATATACTACTAGAGTTCATAGGTTTCTCAAAAGAAACTATTTAAACATATCTTCCCAAAAACAACTAGACTCATCACCATCGTCCTCGAGACCCTGTCTGCTGTGAATCACCTGAAAGGGGGATCCGAACAAAGTCCGGGTAAGCTAATCTAAGCTTGTGAGCAATTCCAGTATTCGTCATGGGGTTTTCAATTAGCAGTGGTTTAGTACATAAGAGTTTATAAAACAATCACCGCCAATTGTTCGTATACTTTGAATACAGAATATATGCATTCCTTAAAACATATAGCTTTGAAACATTTAAAGTATTCAAGCTAAACTCATACTTCGTCAAATAGAGTATATAAGTCAAAACATATGCATTTCAGAAAACAAATAGCTTTGAAACATTTATAGTATTCAAGCTAAACTCGTACTTCGTTAATAAAGTATATAAACTTTAAAACACATAAATACGTATTGTGAAAATGAGGGTAAAACCTGCTTTCATTTTCCAAAATCACTTTGTCATCTTTTCTCTTTAATTAGGTGAAATCTGTTTCGAACCAGACTCCCATTTTACTACCAATACTGTCGATCTCATTTGCCTGGGGGATTAGATCCTGCTACCGGGCATTTACTGTTGAATCCCGAAGGATTTCAACCATCATAGGTGGGTGGTACTTAGTACCGTTTATCTTGTAAAACATTTATCACATAACTTCTTCAATAGATACTTTCATGAGTATTTAAAACATGAAATGTATAATTTCTACAATAGAACTTCAAATACTTGTAACAATCAAATTCAGAATATTTAACAAGATTTGTATTTTAACTTAGACATGCTGAAAGCGCATTTTAAGAAAACTGTAAAGAAAACATTTACTAAGCATGTCACAATAGGGTTTATAAAGATAGAACAATTTAAAACTGAATCATGTAAATATTGAATTCGAAATTTCAAACACTTCATATCTTTGCACTTAAAACCTTTTCAAATCCATGGAGTTAAATCTCCACTTCAAACACAGGGTTACTCACCTTGGTCCTTTAGGGTTAGTGCTAATAATGCGCTTTCCCACTTTCCTTGTAGTTCCTAAGAACAATTCATAAACATCTCATCAACTTCACATTCATTGTAATATCATCTCGATATGCCTTAACTTATGTTTAAATCGTATTAGATCTTAAAATGATTTCATAATTTCATATGTACTTAACTTAACTCGTACTCTTAACCTATGACATAATTAATGTGTTAGGAATTGAATTTATTTCAATTTATACTCTTCTGGTAGCTCCATAAACTTTAATTTAAAGTTATTTATTTGACATGTTTACGTGTCGTGTCTCTTCGTATTTCATTTTCTCGTATACGCCTTAGTATTAATACTTTGGCATTACTTTAATTTATAGTCATCCGACAGATTCTATTCATCAAATTTTATGTCTTCTTATTTTAGACATTTCTTTTAGTCGAATAGACTCTACCATTGAGTCTGGAGTGTCCAAGAAAGTCGGTTTAGGCTTTCCTAACATTTAATTCGGACTGTTATATGTAAAAGGACAAAATGGTCATTTATCGTTTTACGTGTCTCATTTTTCTGTACTTCGTTTCGTAATTCAGACTCCATTATTGAGTCCGGGATGTCAAAGAAAGTCAATTTAGACCTTCCCTGCTTTTAATTTGACTTTTGAGGTACTAGGGGTAATTTGGTCATTTTACCCTCTTACGTGTCTTTAAGTTCGGGACCTCATCTCGAGTCATGGACCTCACCATTGGACTCAGAAGGTCCGAGATAGTAAGAATACACTGATAACTTGTTAATTTTGAACAAGGGGTATTTTGGTCATTTACCCCTTTAAGTGTATTTATTTTTTTGGGTCCCGTCTCGTAAAACGGACCCTACCATTAGTCTCAGAATATCTAAAATAGTAAGGATACACTATTCATATGTTTAATTTGGACTTCATTTGCTTCATATATGACTTAGGGGCAAAATAGTAATTTTACTTTATTTAATAAATAATTAAATTAATTATTTAATTATTTTTTCAGGGGTTTAATTGCATAAAATCTTCATTAGTTGGGCCACAATATAATTTCATAAAACAGTTGGGGTCAAATTGTAAATAGAGGAAATCTTGGTTTATTTAATTTTAAATAAACCAGAAAACCAGTTGGTCCGGTCCAATTGGAAGTGAACCGGTCCGGTTCCCTTACAAACCAGCCGGTTTGCCACGTGTGGCTGACATCATCATGACGTCAGCCCTAATGTTTTAAAATAAAACCAAAACGTTACCGTTTAAATAAACCTGACCCGTTGGATCTGGTTCGACCCGGACCCGTAACCGAATCCGACTCGACCCGAACAGTGTCGTCTTCCCCACGAAGTCGACACTGTTCACTGCAAAACCCTAGATTTTTCCAGTCTAGTTTCGTGATGTTTTACAAATCCATTTTCTCTGTTTTCTTTTCCAAACACTTCCTAACACTTTATGGCATACTTTTATATCGATTTAAAGCTTCGAATATAGCTTAGAGGCTCGGTTTAGGTCACGATAGCTAAACCTGTAATACCCACAGTTCATGCTCATTTCTTGACCATTTTCAATGAGGTTAGGCTTGTTTTGTTCCTTAGTTAAAGGGGTTTCATTCCCCATTCGTGAAAGTGGATTTAACACAAAGTTTAGAGGTTTGGGTTCCAAACCCGTAGCCTGCAACTCACCATATGGGGTCCATTTCTTGAGCTTTATGGTCGCAGTCATATGTTTCTAGTATGTTGGTAAGGTCTAGTGAAGGTCTTGACTACCCAAAATTCGTTTAGTAAACGTTGGTTTAGACCTGCTATAAGCAAGGTCTTCAATGGCTGCCTTAACTGGGTTTCGTGTTTTTAGTCGTTTTCATAGCCAATTTTCATGCTTGATACACGTCTAAACATATATTAAGCATCATATATACATAACATAACCTAAATCTCTTAAACACATGCAAAATATTCTAGAGAGAGAATTTTAAAAGTTTTCGGTGGGTTCACCTTTCACCACTGTTTTCTCTTTCTTTCTTGCTCTAAAACCCTTCTTCTCTTCTGATTTTCTTCCTTCCTTAGCTTCTCAGTTTCTCCCTCTTTTGATCTCTTTCGTATGAAGCAAAGCATGCTTTGCATGCCTTGCTTTTAAAGAGAGAACCGACCTCTCTCTCTCTCTCTATTGTTCTCTCTCTCTCTCTTTCTGGTTCGTAGCCCTACACTAGCCCTCCCATCTCATCAATTTTACTTTTCTCTTTTCAGCTTTCTCTTTGATTTTTGCAAGATATTTTGTATATATATACATATAATATAACACACACACTAACACATGGAGACACACACCAGCCGACACACACACACACTGCACTGTTCACACACTGTTAACATATATATATATATATCCTTCCTTGTGTACATGTATATAGTTCATTTATATATATATATATAGACATATTTATATACACTTAATAACATACAGACACGATACACCATAAATGTGTGTATATGTGTGTTTATTTGAATTTAATTTTAACACTTAAATATATTCTAATATTTTAAATTAATTAATTATTTAATTAACTAATTTTTCTCTTTAGTGTAAAAACCTTTACCCAATTTTTTCATTGTCTCGTAATGCGTGCCATATGACCCTGTATCCCGGGTCGGGATATTACAACAAGATTTTGTCTTGGTTCATCAACACCTCTATTCCATCCATCAACAGTTTCTTTCCAAGACTTTGGAATGCTAAGGTTGCTTGGGATTTTTTGGCCAAAAGATATAACTGCACCTATGATGCTTCCTTGGAGTTTCAACTAGAAGCTAAACTTTATCAGATGCGTCAGGACCCAGGTCAGTCTATTGCTGATTTTTATTCTCAGACCAATCATCTTTGGGAACAATTATCTGCTGCAGATCCAAAGTTAAAATGTGCTTAAGACATTTAAACATTTGCTGCCTGACGTGATTGACGGAAGTTTATACACTTTATGATGGCTCTTCGTGATGATTTTGAATCCACTCGAACCTCTCTTCTTCATCGTCAATCACTTTCGACTTTAGATGTTGCTGTTTCTGAACTTATCTCTGAAGAAACTCGTCGTTCCACTATGAAGATGCAATCACCTGATATGGTTTTTACCGCTGCTTCTCGTGGTCCTTCACCATCTTCTACTGGACGTTTATCATTCCAATCCAACTCCAAGAATCGTCTTTGCAGGTGTTGTAATTTCTGTGGTCACACCATCGATGAATGTCGTAAGTTCAAGTCTTATAAGCAGCAACAAACTTCCCAATAGACAGCCGTGGTCACCTTATCTACTCCTTCCCAACAGATAGCTACGCTTGCTTCCTCTACTTCCTATGCACCCGAGTCTTCGTCTCCATCTCCATCCACTCCTCTTACTGCAGTTGACGTAAAGGCCTTAATTCACCAGGTTTTGTCCCAATCCTCCACTGCCTTGTCCGTCACCCTATGTAAATCTCAGTGGTTTATAGACTCTGCTTGCTATAACCATATGACATCTGATTCCACCATTTTCTCTCACAAAAGTGCTCTTTCTCCCAATCTTGTAATATACACTACCAATGGTTCTCATATACCTGTTAGTCACATAGGGTTTATTTCTACCTTTAATTTATCTGTCAGTGATACTTACCTTGCGCCTTAGTTATCCTTAAATCTTCTTTCTGTTGGACAACTTTGTGAGTTAGGCCTTGACCTGAAATTCTCTAACAAGGGTGTTGATGTACAGGATTCACGGACGGGTCAGCTGCTTGCGACAGGCCGTAAAGTTGGACGTCTTTTCAAGCTCACATCTCTACATATTCCTTCTTCCAAAACACTTCCATGGCTGCCATCATAGTTACTTCCAGTTTGTGGCACTCCCGGTTGGGTCATGCCTCACTTCCACGTGTCCAGTTCTTGGTTTTTTAGGGTTATTTAGGTTCAGTTAAATTTCAGTCTTTTGATTATGTGTCATGTCATCTTGGAAAACAAACACATTTATCATTTAATAAAAGTGACTCTTTTTCCGTAGCACCTTTTGACTTAGTTCATTCTGATATTTCGGGTCCTGCCCCGACACCGACTGAGGGGGGATCTCGTTATTTTGTTATCTTTGTGGATGATTACAATTGTTATACTTGGATATATCTTTTGCAGCATAGGTTTGAACTCACCACTGTCTACTAGAATTTTCACAAAATGGTGCAAACTCAATTTTCTTGTACCATTAAAACTTTTTGTTCAGATAATGCAATGGAATACAAGGATAAGTCATTTCTTGCCCTTTTACAGCACAATGGGACAGTCTCTCACCATTCTTGTCCATACACCTCACAACAAAATGGTCAAGCAGAACATAAACATCGCCACATTCTGGATACAGTAAGAGCACTTCTCATCTCTGCCTCTCTTTCAGAACGTTTTTGGGGAGAAACCGCCCTTACTATTATCTACACCATCAATCATGTTCCCTTACCCACTATGCACAATAAAACTCCATTTGAGCTTCTCCATGGTACAGTTCCTAACTACTCATTACTTCGAGTTTTTGGTTGTGTTTGTTTTGTCACTCTTCCCTCACATGAACGCACCAAACTTGAGCCTTGATCCCGACTCTGCTGTCTTCTTAGTTATGGTCTCACTCAAAAGGGTTATCGTTGTTATGATCCCATAACCAAACGTCTTCGCATTTCTCGTCATGTAGAGTTTTGGGAACATAAGATGCTTACGAGTATTTCTCCTTTTCCGCGGTCTTCTATCAGTTATGCTCCTATCTTTACCGACCCCTCTATTGCTTTATTTTCTGACTCCTCTGCAGAGATGCCAAGTTCCTCAGATGTTCCTTCTTCGCCTGTTTCAGAGTCATCTGACACGTCTGCTGATACTCCTAATCCATCAACTGCCTTCGAGCTTATCCAGGTACCTGCACTTTGTCAATCCACTAGAGTAAGAGCTGCTCCTTCTCATCTTCAAGATTTTCATTGTTATTATGCTCTTGCTACCCTTCACGAACCTCACAGTTATCGTGAGGCTAGTGTTGACCCTCTATGGCAGAAAGCTATGTCTGATGAACTAGAAGCTCTCACTAAAACTCATACTTGGGACTTGGTGGATTTACCTCCTGGTAAGTTTGCAGTTGGATGTAAATGGGTCTACAAAATCAAGACTCGGTCAGATGGATTAGTGGAATGCTACAAAGCTCATCTTTTGCCCATGTTGCTCGTCTTACCTCTGTCCACTCTTTGTTTTTCATTGCTGTTGTGCGTCATTGGAAACTGTTTCAAATGGATGTCAAAAATGCATTCTTGAATGGTGATCTTGCTGAGGAAGTTTATATGCATCCTCCCCCTGGTTATGCTCATCCTCCTCACACAGTTTACCGTCTTCGGCGTGCTCTCTACGATCTCAAACAAGCTCCCCGAGCCTGGTTTGCTAAATTCAGTTGTGTTGTTGCTCAACAGGGGTTTACCCCTAGTGCCTATGACTCAGCTCTTTTCCTTCGGACCACTGGTGCTGGTATTATTCTTATTCTTCTTTATGTTGATGACATGATCATTACAGGCGATGATTTCTCTAGTATTCGAGATCTTCAGCACTTCTTGAGTTAGAATTTTGAGATGAAGGACTTGGGGCAGCTTAACTACTTTCTGGGTCTTGAGGTCATATTTGGATCAAGTGGCTATTATCTTTCTCAAGTTAAGTATGCATCTAACTTACTTTCTAAAGCCAGCTTGACTGACAGCAAAACATGTACTTCTCCGCTTGATCCTAATATTCGGTTACTTGCTACTGATGGTGACTCTTTTCCTGATGCTACTCTGTATCGACAACTGGTCAGTAGTCTCATCTATATCACTGTTACCCGACCAGACATTTCCTATGTTGTTCATCTGGTTAGCCAGTTTATGAGTGCCCCTCGCTCTACCCACTATGCTGTTATTTTTCGCATCTTACGATATGTCAAGGGAACTCTATTTCATGGCTTTCACTTTTCCTCTCGCTCATCTCTTGAGCTCCGCTCTTATTCTGATGCTGATTGGGCTGGTGATCCTACCGATCGTCGCTCCACCACGGGATACTGTTTCTTACTCGGCACCTCTCTCATTTCTTGGCGTAGTACGAAGCAGATTGTTGTTGCCCACTCCAGTACTGAGGCTGAGTACCGTGCCCTTGCTGATACTATAGCTAAACTTTTGTGGTTACGATGGCTTTTGACAGACATGAGTGCTTCTCAAATGACTAGTTCTCCTCTTTATTGTGATAATCAGAGCACTATCTATATTGCTCACAATGATGTCTTTCATGAGCGCACCAAACATATTGAAATTGATTGTCACTTCATTCGGCACCATCTTCAGCAGGGCACCTTGGATCTTCGATGAGTTCGATTTGTTTCGTCTGAAGATCAACTTGCCGATATTTTCACGAAGTCTCATCCTCCTGGTCGGCTCCATGATCTTGTTTTCAAACTCCAGTTGACTTCGTCAGCTCGAGTTTGAGGGGGGATGTTAGAATATTCTAGAATACACATAGATTCTATTTCCACATTGTCCCACATCATATATATTCCCACATTGTATTCTCATATTGTACCTATAAATAGGCCTCATATTGTACAATTTTATACACACAAAAATATATAAAAATTCCTTTCTCTTCTTTATTTCTTCACAATGGCTTCTTGTACTTTAGTCTTTTGGTTACTACTTCAATGTATAACATTGATCATCATAACAATTGCCACTAAATAGTAAAGGAGAATGAAAGACAAAGCCAAAGTTGGTTATCAATTTTGTGCGGAATTGTGCATTCAGATAGTGAAACACAATGTAAGCAGAAAAAAATACATGTCATTAGTTATATATGAAAGTGGGGTTTTGGTGTTATATATCGTGTGAGGTTGATTGAAATAAGGACATGCATAAAAAGTTTGGAATCAATTTCAAAGATGATTTTGGTTTTCCTGTTATTATTGAATCTCATGAGGTTGGTGACTACTAGTCATGATAGAGAAACAAGTAGTGAAATGTTTGCTGCCTTTGCAAAACAATGAAATTTTACTATTTTGCAAAGATAGTAAAATTTCACTATTTGTTCCATTATTTTTTTGTTTACTCTCATGTGTAAATTGGAACTATCGCATTAGTAATCCCATTTTTTTCTTGGTTTAATCTCTCACTAAGAGATTGAAATTTCACTATTTCTATAAAATAGTAAAATTTCATTGTTTCGCTATTGTCCTTTGACTAAAATTTCATTGTTTGATAGCAACATTTTTTAAATTTTATATGCAATATGAATCTTGTTTGATAGATCTCAATTTTTAGAGTTTAAATATATAAATTTTATTAAAAACATATATATAATTTGTAAGTTATTAAATTTTGAAGTTTGTATAAGTTTATTTTAAAAAAGAATTCGTGTATTCACGGTAAATTAATTAGAGGAGTAGTATTTTAATCACAAAATTAATTGAAAGACTTGTTGGGTTATGTTGTTTAGGCTTGGACTTCTAACTAATTTTGTTTTAATTTTTTGAACCTTAATCCGAAGAGCCCTAAAAAAAGATGTAAGCCAAAGAAAAACAAAAACTTTTATAAAGCAATTTTATCCTTTCTTTTTATTTTTTTTCTAACTTCACTATTCTTGAGAAACAAACACAGGCTCCAAGATTTTGAAATGTTGCTTGTATTTCTATGATCTCAAAAGACTAGAATGTAGCCCTCATCCTTTTTTAAAAAGAATTGTGTGAAGGAGTTTACGGGACCACTGCCTTTCATGTATTGTGACCTCATCATTTTATTATAATAATATATTCAATCCGTTGTAGATAGTATTTTTCTTTCATATATTTTCTTAATATATTTTTTAATGGTGATGTAGCATTACATGGAAGCTACCATATCATGTCACATCATCTTGGAAGTATTTTTTTTTTTTTTTTGAATATATAGTAATTATTTTATTTTTATTATTATTATTAGTGAGCAAGAGCAAAGATACACTCGAAGAATTATATATTAACCATTTTTTTAAATATTAGCATGGATAATTATACAAGTTTTGGGTAGGACTCTGAGTTGTTGATTTCACAACCCAAAAAAAAAAAAAAAGAGAGGAAGAAGGGGTCACATGCTATTAAGACAGAGTCGACGAAGAATTTCTCCACATTATCATGCTTGTAACTATAGTCTCAATTCTAATTAAAGCGGTCTAAATCGTAATTAATGCTTTGTTTACCAAAAAATGTAAATAATAAGAATAACTCCACTTTCCAATCAGTTCTTTTGTTCAGCTGGTCAAAGGTGTCAGAATTAGAACCAGCGGTCTTTGTTTGACCCTATCGCGCTTATGTTGCCTTGTTGGTCATCGTTGGTTGGTAAGGGCCCCTGGGGAGGCCACGTTAACGTGGGACCTACATTTAGTCCTCGTGTACCGTTGGATCAGAGAAGTGGCATTTATGTAAGAACTAATGCAGGTACATTGATTTGATTCAATGAATTAATTTATTGAACAAAATCATTCATCATATTATTTTTTAAAAATTTAAATAAAAAAATAAAATATATTTATTAATTAAAAAAATTCATTGTCACATTGTCAGTAAACTAAAACAAAACAGTATACTAAATATTTGAACCAAAATTCGCATCACAAATCATGTTTTATTAAATTATTAATAGTAATTTTAAATAATTATTAAAATTTTTTATCAATAATTTATTGTTATATCATTTTAAAATATAAATTTTAGGACATACAACATTATTATTTTTTGGCTATTTCAATTTAACAAATCTAAAACACGATTCAATCAAATTCTTAAAATTACTTTTTTATTAATTCTTTTAAAATATACTAAATATTATTTTTAAAAAAGAAAACTTTAAATTGAATTTTATTTCTACCATAAAGAATTTCCCATACACTCTGGTACGCCAAAAGTGCGCCTTTAGATAAAAATACGACACGTGGCCGGGTTATGTCAAGCAGGAACAAAGGTTCGTTGGCTACTCCGACGTTACGTCGAAATATCAACACTGCCGTCGCCTCCACCGACATCATTTATCTTTATACCTCGGTATACCCAGGCTGGTAGTAATGAGTGACGGTCAGGTAGCAGGTAAGCGCTGAATAACATGAGAGCAGGTGGTAGCAGAGAAGTGGGTACGCCATGATTACCGCTGTCAAGCGGCAGTAATCCATGCCCTGGAGTCACCAACTCTTACCAACTCTGACAGGCGGAAGGCATATAAATATGAATCCATAAGGTACAAGAAGGGGGTGGGTGATAATTGGTTTTTCAGAATTCTACTAACTTAACCATCGGAGAGGCTACCACCGGAGCCCTCACCGGTGGCACGCTAACTTCCTTCTTTTTTAGGCGAACCAGTCCCCGGAGAGTCGGATCCATACGGAGTCAAATAGCTGCTTCATCAGCTTGGCGCCGTCTGTGGGAAAGAAATTGTTCTTTCTTTTCCTTTCCTTTCCTTCCCGTTCCCCCTGGAACGACTTCGTTATGGCTCCTACTCTCCGTCCAAGGCAAGTATCTAGAAGCCAACCGCCGATGGGAGAACAAGAAGGGGAAACACTCAATCCCGTGCAGCTGCGATAGCAGCAGCAGCTGGATCAAATGCAGACGCAACTCTCGGCCATTTCTCAAGTCTTGGCCTCTCTGACACAGAATCTGCCAAACCATCCAAACGGCATCCCTCCGAATATCTTCGTGAGCGAACCGCCGTTCCTGCCAATCCCGGATGGAGAACGACGGGGAGGCAAGGATCCTGTCGACTGTCCTTCGTGCAGCCAAGTGGAAATTCGCGCAAGGAGCAATTTCGACCCGCCTAATGGCCGTGGTGCAGGGATGCCCAATGTCTATCCTGCCGTCCATTATCATGCAGGAACGAGGATTTTGAGCCCTGCAAACTCAGGGGCCAATCATGTGCAACCGGGTCCACAGCCACGACAAGCGTCAGCCCCACTTCAGAATCAGTCGAACCATGCTGCCACCGTCCATGGCCATCCTTCACACATGGGACCCCAGGTTATGGTGTCAGGGCAGCCCCATTCGGTCCCGTCCAGGGCACCGTCAAGAGCCGAAGAGATGGCAGATTCGGTTGAACCAACGGCCCCGGCCAGGGAAGATAACCTGCCCCCAAGCAGGATGAAATAGCGAAGTTGCTCGGCAGATTCACCACGCCGTTCACCTCGGCAGTACTGGCGGAAGAGCGCCCCAAAAAGTTTATCGTGCCAAAGTTCACCCCTGATGATGGGTTGGAGGACCCGGGAGACCACCTCTCCCATTACCAACACACGATGGCCTTACACGGAGCCACCGACGCCTTCTTATGCCGCACCTTTGTGACCAGCCTCAAAGAGGCTGCTCTGAGGTGGTTCCACAACCTCCCTCAAGAATCGATCCCGAACTTCTACGAGCTTAGCAGGAGATTCCTCGACAGGTTTCTGACTAGCAGAAGACTCAGAAAGGGGCCGGAATTCCTCCTCTCCATAAAGCAGCAGAAAGAGGAATCCCTTCGGCAATACATCGCCCGATTCAATGCTGAACTGACAGAAGTGACGGATTGCACCCCGGGCTTCCTAGCCGCGGCCCTTCATGCAGGATTGGGACCTGGCCGATTCCACGATTCACTGACCAAAAATCCTCCTGCCGATATGGCCACGCTCATGGAAAAAGCCCGGAAGTACATAAATCTAGAGGATATGAGAGCATCCTTCCGCAAAGCTAAAGAGCAGGCCCAACGAACGGAAGCCAGCCAGAAGCGTGGATCGAACGCTTCGCAGAAGAGAGCAAGGAGTCCCGATGTAAGGACGGCACCCAGGGCTCGCAGTGGGATCGGCACCGGAGGCCTCGATACACTCACACCTCTGAACACCTCCCTCGCCCGAATATACCATCAAGTTAGGGCTAGTGAAAATTTGAAGCGCCCAGAGCCTATGCACAGCCACCCCGACTCCCGAGACAAGAACAAATATTGCGACTTCCACAGGGACCATGGGCACACTATCGATACGTGCCGGAGCCTCCAGCAGGAAATCGAACGATTGATTCGGAGAGGACGCTTGGGGGAATTTGTTCAAGGTGATGCGGGGCGAAACACACGAAACCAAAGACCTCAACAGCCCAGACAGGAGCAGAGGCCACAGCTACAAAGGCAGGCTCCCGAGCCGGTGGAAGCTCGCAACGAGCCTCCACGCCAAGACGACAACGTGATTCTCGTCCTCCACGCTGACAATTTGTTAGCTGGGATGTCTAACAGGGCGAAGAAGCGGTATGTTAGGGAGGCGAAAGCAAGGCCTTACCCCGTCCAGGTGGCAGTAGTTGATAAAGGACTCAAGCCTCAACCGAATATCCATTTCTCAGAATCGGACCTGATAGGTGTACACTGCCCATACAGTGACGCCCTTGTCATCTCGCTGAAAGTGGCCAACTTCCATATCAGAAGAGTACTGGTGGATACCGGCTGCTCCACCAACGTGCTGTTTTATGAGCCCCTCAAACATATGAAGCTCGATACCGCCAACCTGAAGTCCACCGTCGCGGTGATGGCCGGATTTGGCGGCAAATTGTGTTCGCCCATGGGGGAAATAGACTTACCAACTACCGCAGGGGACGGGGACGATCAGAAGACCCTCATATCTGAATTTATGGTGGTAGACTCTCGGTCACCTTACAACATCATCATAGGTAGGCCGTGGCTTCATCAGATGGGAGCAGTAGCGTCCACCCTTCACCAGTGCTTGAAGTACATTCACAATGGCAGAACCGTCACCATCAGAGGGTCCCAGCCATTGTCCCGAGAATGCCACGTCGTGGCATTGAAGGGAAAAAGCAAAAAATAGCAATTAAAGAGACCTCGGCAGGAAGTCGACTCTGTTGAGTACAATAAATGCTCCCTCGAGTTAGACGCACCGTCGAGCCCTAGAGGGAGAGACAGCATGGTAGCACCGATCCAAGAGCCTGTCAAGGTGCTGATGGGCCCGAAGGAGGAAGGGCGTTATTTACAGCTCGGTGCGGACCTGTCCTGTTCGGAACAGGAAGAGATCACCAGGTTCTTGAAAAATAATT
This sequence comes from Nyssa sinensis, assembly GCA_008638375.1. Lineage (NCBI taxonomy): Eukaryota > Viridiplantae > Streptophyta > Magnoliopsida > Cornales > Nyssaceae > Nyssa > Nyssa sinensis. Next base: position 13,899,113 of record CM018047.1, read on the forward strand.
TGTCGGTCTTCGCCTGGGAAACTAAAGACATGGAGGGGATAGACCCCTCCCTCATCTGCCACAGGTTGATGACCGACCCGAGTTGTCCCCCGGTCCGACAAAGGCGGAGGACCTTCGCCCCGGAAAGGCACGGAATAATCAATGAAGAAGTCCAAAGGTTGCTGAGCGCAGGGATGATCAGGGAAGTATTCTATCCGGAGTGGCTTGCCAACACTGTGCTCGTCAAAAAGAAAAACGGTAAATGGCGGGTCTGCGTCGACTATACCGACCTCAATAAGGCATGTCCCAAAGACAGTTTCCCGCTGCCCAGAATCGATCAATTGATCGATGCCACCGCAGGACATGAATTGATGAGCTTCATGGACGCATACTCTGGATACAATCAAATCCAAATGCACCCGTCCGACCAAGAGAAAACTTCATTCATCTCCGAGCGAGGTCTGTACTGTTATAAGGTAATGCCTTTTGGGCTAAAGAACGCTGGAGCCACCTATCAACGACTGGTAAACAGAATGTTCAACCCTCTCATCGGCACCACTATGGAGGTCTACATAGATGATATGTTGGTCAAGAGCAAAAAGAGGGGGGAGCACGTGCGGCATCTGGAACAGACCTTCAACATACTGAAGAAGTATAAAATGAAACTGAATCCGTTAAAGTGCACATTTGGGGTCAGTAAAGGCAAGTTTCTCGGGTTTCTGATATCGGAAAGGGGCATTGAAGCAGATCCTTCGTAGATCAGGGCTTTGACAGAGTTGGAACCGCCAAGATCCAAAAAGGATATCCAAGCCTTAAATGGGAGAATTGCGGCTCTGAATAGGTTTATTTCGCGATCTACTGACCGTTGCCTGCCCTTCTTCAAAGCCCTAAGGGGGAGTAAATCCCTGGAATGGACCCTCGAGTGCGACGAAGCCTTTCAACAACTGAAGCAGTATATGGCCTCTACAGAGCTCTTGTCCAAGCCCGTGCAGGGGGAGAAGCTTTTCTTGTACCTAGCTGTATCAGAGAACGCGGTCAGCTCTGCACTAATTCGGGAAGAAAGGGGGGTTCAGAAACCCATATTCTATGTTAGCAAAGCGCTCCTTGGTGCTGAGAAGAGGTATCCCGAAATAGAGAAGTTGGCCTTCGTTTTAGTAATTTCTACACGAAAACTCCGACCCTACTTCCAAGCCAACGCGATCCTAGTCCCAACGAGCTACCCCCTGAAAGCGATTTTACACAAGCCGGATACCTCGGGCCGCCTGATGAAATGGTCAGTCGAGCTGGGAGAATTCGACATATCTTATACACCTAGGACCGCCATCAAGGCCCAAGCCCTGGCGGATTTCGTCGCGGAATTCACCCCAGCCCTGGAGGAAAACCTCGGAACTGACTCAGGCTCGACAACTTGGCAACTCCACGTTGATGGCTCCTCCACCGACAAGGGTTCGGGAGTTGGTATTGTACTACGATCCCCAGACGGAGTAATGACAGAAAAGGCCGTAACCTTAAGCTTCAAAGCTTCTAACAACGAGGCTGAATACGAAGCGCTAATCCTCGGAATGAGGCTAGCCCTAGAATGCGAGGTCCGTAACCTAGAAACATACTCGGATTCGCAGCTGGTGGTAGGGCAGGTTCGTGGGGAGTTCGCAGCCAAAGACGGTCGAATGATCAAGTATGCCGAACTGGTAAACTCGTTGAGGAAATCATTTGCCGATTTCAGTATTCACAAAATCGAGAGAAGTCAAAATACTTGAGCAAATGCACTGGCAAACATGGCCTCTCACCTGAGGCCGGGAGAGGATTCCGAGGTCAGCGTCTCCTGCCGGACGACGTCCAGTATCCAGGATGTCCGCCCAATATGATGCGCAGAACAATGCGGGGATTGGAGAACTCCTATCATTCGGTACCTACAGAAAGGAGAGTTACCAGAAGAGAAGAACAAAGCTAGGAGCATACGTATCAGATCGGCAAGGTACCTTATGATAAACGAAAAACTCTACCGAAGATCGTATAGCCAACCACTCTTGAGATGCCTGTCCCCTGAAGAGTCGGAATATGTCCTAGCCGAAATCCACGAGGGGATATGTGGGAACCACAACGGTGGGAAGACGATCGCGCACCGAGCTCTGACGCACGGTTACTACTGGCCTTGCATGCTCGAACACGGAAAGGAATACGTAAAGAAATGTGACAAGTGCCAACGCTTCTCTTCCTACCAACACAGGCCGCAGCACGAACTCACTCCCATCGCAAGCCCTTGGCCTTTCGCCCAATGGGGCATGGATATCGTGGGCCCGCTACCGAAGGCACCACAAAATAGGAGATATCTGCTCGTCGCTGTTGACTATTTCTCCAAATGGGTGGAAGTAGAGCCTTTAACCCATATTACCGAGGTCGAGGTGAAGAGTTTCACTTGGAAGAACATTGTGTGCAGGTTCGGCATTCCTCGTGTTATCATCACAAACAACGGCACTCAATTCGCCGGAAGGATGTTCGGAAGATTCTGTGTCGACCTTAACATCAGCCATCACTTCTCTTCGCCCGGTCATCCCCAAGCGAACGGACAAGCCGAGGTCACCAACCGAACTATCCTCGACGCTATCAAGAAGAGGCTGGAGCGAGCTAAGGGGAGATGGGTCGAAGAACTCCCTAGAGTGCTCTGGGCATACCGAACAACGAAAAGGACTTCCACCGCGGAGACCCCATTCTCACTCGCATATGGTACAGAGGCGGTAATCCCAGTAGAAATCGGGATGCCCACACTGAGAACTGAGACCTTTAACAGAGATACCAATGACCTGCACCTCGCTGAGAATCTCGACTTGGTGGAGGGAAAGAGGGAGCAGGCTGGAATCAGATCTGAGGAATATCAACGAAGAGTGGCCAGGAGCTTCAACCAGAAGATAAACCCCGTGGTTCTAAATCTCGGAGATCTCGTTCTAAGAAGAATCTTCCCAATACTAAGGATCCCAATGTGGGGAAGCTGTCTCCAAATTGGGAGGGACCCTATAAAATCATCAAGGTCACCAGACCCACAACCTTTTGGTTAGAAGACATGTCCGGGAAACCAATACCGAGACCTTGGAATGTAGAGCATCTAAGAAAGTATTATCAATAACACTTTTACTTGCTATATACATGATTCTTCAATGCACGGGTCTCTAGACCTGGTCCATATAAAGGCCCCAACGAGCCTAAAGCACGTTAGGCATGGCCTCAATGCACTGGTCTCCAGACCTGGTCCATATAAAGGCCCCAACGAGCCAAAAGCACGTTAGGCATGGCCTCAATGCACGGGTCTCCAGACCTGGTCCATATAAAGGCCCCAACGAGCCAAAAGCACGTTAGGCATGGCTTCAATGCACGGGTTTCCAGACCTGTTCCATAAAAGGTTCCCACCAGCGGAAGCTCGCTAGGTATGACTTCGGTGTGCAGGTCTTCAGACCTCGCCCACAGCGGGAACACCACAGGCGAGATCTGACCAAGTGGGTTCTGTAGGCGAACTCTGAATTGGCATGCCTCCAGACCTGGTCCCCGATTAAAACTTTGGAAGTGGCAAACTTCTGAAGAATCTCCAGCTATCAGGTCAGAGTAACCTATTTACGTTCATTCTTATCGTAAGCCAAGGATGCCTCTAAGGCTTTGAGTTTAGTGAGTTTTCAATAAAGGGCTTAACCTCTAAACTTTTATCATTGTATGAAGTAAAAAAAAAAAAAAATTTTTTTTTGCTAAAAGTCAAGTGTAAAGTCTAGCATAAAAGGTTAAACAGGTATTACTCAAAGAACAATTCATTTAGATTCGATTCAATGTTAAACATGATCAGACACTGCGGAGCAATGTAGTTGCTAAATGCTAAAAAAAAAAAAAAAGAAGAAGCTCCAAGCAGGTCGAGGCTTACAGAAATAAGAACAGAAGTAAAAATATAAAAGACTACTTTAGGCCGGTAGGGGGGACGGAGGCAATAGGGACAGCTCCCTCAACGAAACCTTCCTCCTCAGGAGAGTTCGGTGTCGACTCGTCCACTTCTACGTCATCCAGGCGAGAAATATCCAGGTCTGGATACAGCTTCTTGATCTTCTTCCTGCACAGCATATATCCGGAATCCACTAGCTCCCTCCCCATCGAAGTGGCAAGGCCCATCAACCCGGCCTTGGTAGCCGCGCTGGCCTCTGCTCGAGCTTCCTCTATCTTTCGGGCCTTGACCGCCTCCATCTCCTTGAGCTGGCCTTTCAAGGATTCCAAGTCCTGGCGCAGCTTGCCCCGTTGAGTGAGCAAGGATTCCACCCCTCGTTTTGCCTCCAAGTATTGCTCCTCGAGACCCCCACATTTGGTCTCCAAGGCGCTTATCTTGGCTCGGGACGCCTCGAAGTTAGCTCATGTGGCAGCCAGCTCGGAACGGGATTCCTGCAGAAGAGACCGCGCGGCACCGAGCTCATTCTGGGCAGTCTCTAGCTCAACTTGAAGGCCACTAGCCCTCTCCAGCTGATCGACGCGATCCATGAGAACTCCCATTGTTCGGAGACCCTGAAATGAAGAGTTAGTACAGATAAAACAGGCGGAAACGAAACAGACGACCACAGAAGTCTTACCCTAACGTGACCCAGCATCAAGTCAGCGATCATCTGCCTCGAGACCTTCCCTTGAAAACCGGGAGGGAGGGCCGCTTTCAGAGCCGACTTGATGGCTTCCGCTCCCGAAGTCGCCTCGCCAGGGTTAGCGGGGACAGAGCCTACCCCCTTTGAGGATGAACCAAGAGGTGGAGGACTTGACGCCTGTACTCCCTGACCTTCCCTGGCCTCTTCAGGCCTTGGTTCCTCGGGTACAGTGGCAGGAGCAGGTTCAGAGGCCCGATTCTTAGAGGCTTCAACCGTTTCGGAGGGCTGAGCTTGTTGAGCGTCACGATTCGCCCTAGAAACCAGCCTTCTCCTCTTCTGGGCCGAAGGCGCCGCGGTAGATGATGATGGGGCACTCTTCTTCTTCATCTTCGAGCTCGGGACGAAGCCCGACAATACGTCCTTTTTGTACACCTCGGTCTCCTCTTTGGTCAACTGGGCCGCCATGAGATTTTTAGAGGACAGGATCAGGTGATGAGGTCGGAGGGTTGGCTGGAGAAGACGACTATACTTCTCGGCAAGTTCGTCACTGAAGCGAGGCCTCTTCCGCTTCCTCTTGTCTGCAAAAGGGAAGTTAAAGTTAAGCTGCCAAAACACAAAGTACAAATCGGAAAGAAAAACGATCGACTCAGGTCTGGATGCTCACCCTTCGGACCGGTGTGCCGAGGAAAAATACTTAGGTTGTTCTCAAAGTCTTCACGCTCCCAGGCACCACCTATGAAGAAGTACCACTTCTTCCAGGTCTTGTTGGAGGAGGGTACCGAGGTCAGAGGTCTGTACCTCTGATCAAAGCATGTATAATAAAGCCCCTCCGTCTTGAGGAACTTAATGTCCATCTGGCTACGGATGAGTTCCAGGTCTACTTGGACCCCGTTCAGATGACCTAGAACTATGAAGGCTAGGAGTTGCCTCCAACTGTTTACATTGAGGTCGGCAGGACAAATGTCGAAATAGATGAAGAACTGAACGAGGAGGGGATGAAGTGGAAGGCGTACACCTAAATGGAACCACTCGAGGTATACACAAATCTCCCCCCTTCTAATGTCGGAGGGACGGTCCGAAGGTTTAGGGATCCTACAGGTTACGTTTTCTGGGAAACTGTATCGTTTCCTAATGGCCTCGAGCACGTCCTTCGTCATGGCACTCGCCCCCTCCTCCCTCCGAGCCTGACCAGACGAACTGGATTCTCTATCACTAGACCTAAGTGTGGGAGGAGAAGAAGAAGATGACGCGGAAGAGGGACTACCCATTGTCCCCGATTCTGCCCTAACTTCTACGCCGCCCGAATTGGGCATGGCCACAAGCAGAAAGGAAAATAAAAATGGAGAAGAAGAAGAACAGAAAAGTAGTGTGAAGGGACTAGAAGATTACCAGGTGAAAAAGGAAGAAAAGGGCGAGCAGCGGTTGTCGGAGATCGCACTGAGTCGCCGGAGACTGCCAGGAGACGCTCGAGAGTATTTCAAAATAGTGAAAGTAAGAAACGGATGATCTATCCCGCCATTTATAAGAGATAGCGATGGCTTCATTCAAAAGTCTCGAGAACCGAACGATGCCTCAATTATTGCATCGGTTGTTGAAACGGCGGCTCACGCATTGAAAGCGCCCAAAAAGACTGCAGTCCCCTCGAATATGCCAAAAGGCTCGTCAAGGGGGTGAGGACATGTGGCCCCTAGGATACGGAACAATCAATGAGCATGCGGCCTTTCGAAAACACGGCCCAAATTCCGGACATGCCTCCAGAACTTAGGCTCGAGGGGGGAATAGCTGGTACGCCAAAAGTGCGCCTTTAGATAAAAATACGACACGTGGCCAGGTTATGTCAAGTAGGAACAAAGGTTCGTTGGCTACTCCGACGTTACGTCGGAATATCAACGCTGCCGTCGCCTCCACCGACATCATTTATCTTTATACCTCGGTATACCCAGGCTGGTAGTAATGAGTGACGGTCAGGTAGCAGGTAAGCGCTGAATAACATGAGAGCAGGTGGTAGCAGAGAAGTGGGTACGCCATGATTACCGCTGTCAGGCGGCAGTAATCCATGCCCTGGAGTCACCAACTCTTACCAACTCCGACATGCGGAAGGCATATAAATATGAATCCATAAGGTACAAGAAGGGGGTGGGTGATAATTGGTTTTTCAGAATTCTACTAACTTAACCATCGGAGAGGCTACCACCGGAGCCCTCACCGGTGGCACGCTAACTTCCTTCTTTTTCAGGCGAACCAGTCCCCGGAGAGTCGGATCCGTACGGAGTCAAATAGTTGCTTCATCACACTCAAATATGATCCCTCTATCATTCGTTTTAAACATTTATTATTATATGAATCTCACTTAATATTAAAACTTGAGTAAGAACAGCATCAATGATACTGTAATATTATACTATTTTCTCTCTGAGGTGAATTTGATATTCCATGTTAGGCTTTGGCCTTCAGTCCAAGGAAAAGAGTTGAATGGTTCTGATTAAGTATTAGTTATTGTGTATAATATGTTAAATTTTTAAAAAATATAAAATAATTTTTAAATAAATGATGATTATGATTAATTAGAATCATTGATCAAATTAATGTTTAAGAATCATACAATAATTTTTCGTTTTCTCCACTCTTGTAAGAAAAAAAGAAAGAAGACTTATGAAACCCTGGGTATAATATACTCGAGTTAATAAATAAAAGACACACAAAAATAAAATATTTAAGTCACACGGTATATTTTTTTTATCTGTCATTTTTCTTTTTGGATAACATTTACCTGTCATTTATTTTTACCGTGAAGCACAATTATCCGAACTAACTTTTCCTTCTATTTACATATTATAATATATTGATTACTTTATTTTTCTATATACTAATTCATGTTTAATATAAATCTGCTGTAGGAATATCTGATTCCATAAAAGATTTTAGGTCTCCCCCATAGCCCCTTGATTTCTAGGACACGTGTTGACTTAAGTGACTACCACCATTCTTCATCCACACCCCCATATCCTCAGTGATCTTTTTGTGCATTTAGCATCTTGAATGGGCCCATATTCTTCAAACACATCACATGTCATCACTCAACTTTATTTTTAAATAAATTAATTATTCATGACAAACATGCACTCATTATAAAAATGGTTAGTTGTCTTTATAAAAGTATAAAATAACATTATCTTTTTATTCTCAAAAAAAATAATAAAATTCTAATCTCCTCAAAAAGCATAGGACAAAAGTAGAAAAATATGTAAGAATCTAATACTATCGATTTTAAAAATAATAAAATTCTAATCTCCTCGAAAAGATAGACAAAAAAAAGTAAATATGTAAGAATTTAATACTATCAATCTTAAATGATTGACTTAGGCTTTCAAAAAAAGAAAAAAAAAATAGTCCACAGGCTTAACTACTTAATGAATTTTTATACGAAACAAAACAAAACAAAAATTCTAAAGTATTCATAAATATATCATCTTTTTATTTAAAAAGAAAAAAAATATTAAATTGTGTTAAACGATTTTGACATGATTAGAATTTAAATATTAATTTTTGTTAATCAGATTTAATATGTTGTTTATAACAACCACATTTATATTCCATCAACATGTCATGTTATCATATTAAGTTAAAAATTATCGCCCATTATTAGAGAAAAGTTATTGAGTAAGACGGTCGGTTTATATCCTTATTTAATCTGATAGGATTCTCTGTCTCACAGATTTTATCATTTTTTTAAAATTATGAAAAATATTTATTAAAAATTAAAAAAATAAAAAATAAAAAGTTATGTAAGACATTTTTATACAATATCTGATAATAATATAGAGTAACAGTCATTTTTTCTTGTTATCATCCGGGAGTGTGATCGAGCGGTAAAGATTTCAAAAATAGAATTTAAGCATCTCGAGTTTGAGTTTTTGTTTATCATGATTAAAGAATTTAATCTCACACATATAAGTTGACTCAAAATATATTTAATTAATTTATTAAAAAAAAAAAAAAACCACCATGTTACTGCAATTATTTCAGCCGACATGCAGAGGGTAGGTTCACGTGTGAATATGGAAAGTTCAGAGAAGTGACAAAATTCTATAATACATCAATTGGTCCTTTCTGATAAAGTGAGTGTCCATATCTATAACAATGCGATGCAACCACTCGACAAATAGTGCTCCCTTTGTACTTGCACATTAAGAAAGATTAAAAAGCTAGTGATGAATCATATCACTTTAGATTTTAACATTGCCAAAAACAATTATTCATTTTTTTTTGGGGTCCAGATGCATGCAAGAAAGCTCCCACTTCTTTCAATCTTTTCTTCATTTTAATTATTAATTTGCTGATGCCAAAAGTCGAATAAAGTGTAATCCACTCATTGCTTGTCTTTTAATCAGTGTGATTAAACAAAGAAAGATACGAGTGTGATGAGTAATGAGTTTGATTTGTTACCTAAAACTGAATAATTATCTCTTTTACCATGCTTTCATTTTATAGACTCTTTTTTCTTTTCATTTTCAGTTTTTTTTTTCTTATTTGTAAAAATGTAATAAGATTTTTATCAAAAGTACAATGAAAGATATTGATATAAAAAAATATGAACAACAAATATGCATATTCAAACATGTAATACTATAACGTGGATGCTAATTATTAAATTACCGATTGTTTTAAAATTTTAATTATGAGAGAATGGATTCAACAATGTATACTAAAGTTATTTTAAACTTTTAATACCCTTACACATGAAAAATAAAGAGTAGGCGGGCAACACACTGAGGCGGGCAACACACTACAGAAACAAAGTACAAATCTTGACTGTATTAGGACAAAAGAATTAACACTTAAATAATAAGAGATGGAACATAGTGCAAACGAAAGAATTAACCCTAACGTAATAAGGTAGTCAAATGCACAAAATAAGACTTGTACTCAAAATTTCTTAAAACGTGAATCCTGATATATCATGTTAAATTTAAAAAAAAAAAAATTAAAAAAATAATAAGAGATACATTGACCAAATTTTTAATAGTAATGAATAAGTGTGGGAAGCATTGATTTATTTATTAATATAATTATCAAATATTAAAATTATTTCAACTAAATAAAAAACAAAACAAACGAAGACATTAAATATATTTTAAAAAAATCTCGAATCACGTTGAGAATGCAAGGGAAAAAAAAAATAGAGGTCTTATTACATAAAAGTCAGACCGCGTGCCACGCCAGGTCAAAGTAGTCAAAGTGGCGAGATTTTGATATCCAGGTGTCAGCGCATACGCACCGATGGTCCGACTCACTCAAAATCTGTCGTGGCAATGGCGTCCATTCCCCTGCTCGCGCCTTCATTTACAACCGTCAACGGCTCTTCTACCTCTCAACTCCCTGAACGCCACTTGAATGTCATCCATGACATGTGACGAGACACGGCTGGGCTAGAATGCGCCTTTAGCGTTTTACGACAACATAACACTTTCGTAGCACACGCTCGTCTGTAGCGCGTGGATTTTCTTTAGCTTGTTCCACAGTTATACTTGCATTCCCCAAGTCAGGTCACACCATGGCGGTCACACAGTGATAGGATTAAAAAGTATGATGATGGATTATTCATATTTTAGTGCGTGACCCACGAAATGACGGTCACCAAAATTGAGTCCCAAAACATTTTCCTCAAAAATAGAAGATCAGAAGATAAAATGAATCAAATTAATTTAACTTGATTTATTGTAATTAATTCACTAAATAAATGAGATAAGTTTAAGTATCTATATATATATTTGAACTATTTCAAAGTTAATTAATTTGTTAAGCTAACTTATTTAAGTGAAAATACATACTTATTTTTATTGAAAAACTAACTTATTTAAATTTGATTAATTTTTATTTTTATTTTATAAAAGTAAGAGGTATTACAATATTATAATCAGTTGCAACTTCCACTCAATAATATAGCATAATTACAAACTAACCAATGAAATTTAAGAATTTTTCAAATATGAATCATAGACTAATAAACTAGCTCAGCTCATAACCTCTCATAATGAAGAAGACATGGTAGCAACTGAACTAACTCTAATTAATTTATTCAAACTTGATTTGTAATCAATTATTTGAAATAGGTTTATAGCAAAAAGAAATCAAATTTGTTCATAATTTACAACTAAATAATTTTATTATAATACTAGGAGTAATGTTTTTTTATTATAATTTTCTTGGAGGCGATGTAGTGTTATAAAAGAAAAAGATACCTTAGCGGGAAAAAATCGTGACCTCTAATGATGCAACAGTCGTAAAGTGGTTTCCAACGACATTCAATCAATGGTAAAAAAGATCGATCAACAATGGAACAGAGTTTTGAGTGAGAGATGGAACAAAAATCATTTATGTGGTTGTTGATCCTCCATAGATGGGGAGGCGCCGACTAGATGGTGGTCAACCAGTTGATGGAGGGCCTTTGTGAGTCTTCGATGTCAATTGCTTGAGGGTCTGAATCTCTTGTATATACTTAAAAATAAATCATTACAATTATCCAGGACACTTATGTGAATTAACTTAACTCTTTTAAATCTAAACCTTGACACATAAACTGATGTATAATAATTGGTAAGTAATACCCTAGACACAAACTGATGTAATATCAGGTTGGTTGGACTCGGTTTACAGTTCCAAAACATGCTGTTTTATCCAAAAATGGGAAATTGCTACTATTGCCAATACTAGAAACCGGAGTCAGCGCTGATGGAGTAAATAGTCTGACAATTTCTTTTGAGAACGGTCAAGCGCGTGGTTTTTGAACAGCTAATATTCCACTCAAACAAAAAGAGAGTTGAAACTTGAAAGAGCCAAGAATGTTCTCCATAGTCGAACGTGTGGTCGGCGGCCCTGGCCGTTATACACCGTTACTTCTTCCGTCAAACACTTCAACGACCGTACGGAGAGGGTCAGGGTACGCATAGTTACCGTCACCGTTAAATTTCCATACGAAACTTCGGTCAACTATCGTCTTCCATCTCTCTATCTATATAAATGCATCTTCCAACCTTAGCTGCTCGTTCTTTCGAATCTCTTCGTAAAACACTTTTGCCCTAAGACACCGCCAATCCCGCGAATCGTCCTTATCACTAAGTATATATACCAACGTATCACGAAGAAGCAAAGCAGAACTTTGAATTTCGCCTTCATTGAATTTGAGGTAAATATCGAGACAACTTCTTCAATCTCTCTACTATTCATCTTTGACTTCTTTATGGTTGTTATTTCAATTTCATTTGTAAGAGTTCGGGTTTTGATGGTTTGTTTCCTGGAATTTGTGGTTGAATTCAACTTTTGTTTGGTTGTTGAGAAATTTGATGGAAAAGGATATATAATTCAGACTGTTGAATTTTTTGTGTCTTGAAAAACTTGCCTTAATTAAGTCTCAGAGTTAAAATTAGGGAGGTTTGAATGGAAGGCGTTGGTTTTCTTGATTTCCAAGCAGAGAAAAATCTAATTCAACCTTTTAATTTCTCCTCTTTGCTTACATTTTCTCATCACCCAAACAGAGCATGTGGGTTTTATGATATAGGTACTGTTGTCAGTCTTGGTTAGGATTTATTTTCTTGTTTTGAATTGGATAGTTTGGCTTGAGAATTGATATAATTTTTTAGTAGATATGCACCTGTTGTTTTTTTAAGCTAGGAATTTATTTTCCCTTTCAATTATTATTTTTTTAATTTATTAGTCTAATTGTGTCTTAGTTTCTGGAATCCTACTTTAGTTTCTTGCTATTGTTTCTGTTGCTCTTGTTTACCCATAAATGAAAGTGCTTTTGCAAACTCTCTTAGTATTTCTTTTATTTTCTTCTTTTAATTTTCTATTTTTTCTTACTTTTGACGGTTTGGTTTATATATCTCTTGCTTGATGCGGTTTTGATGCTCCACATGGTTAGTTTTAATTCATCGTGAATTAATAATTGGGGCACCGATTGGAAAAAGAGTCATAGCAGTTGGTCTCTTAGTTTCCTAAATGCAAAAACATGCATTTCATTTGAACCTATTTGGGCAAATATTTTAGCTTTATCAGGCCCCCAATTATTAAAAATCAAATATTTTATATTTCTTTTTCTTAATCCCGAAATTTTTTGAAGAACCACATGTAGTATTATGGAAAACATTATTGTCTCTGAACCACCATGGCTGTGATTATTCTTTAGGTTTCCAATGTTAAATCTGCTCATGTTGCCTTTACCTAGTTGAACAACTTCAAAGTTTGTTAACTTACTGTTATTCTGTCAAAGATGTACCTTAAAAATAATCTGTTAGGTTCATTATAAGTGCTTCCTTTTGATTAAGAAATACTTGCCCGAAGATATTGAGCGTCTTTCTTTAGTCAGATATTTATTATGTAACAAGACAAGGAAGTTTGTGCTTTGGTATGATTTACAAGTTTATAAGGTTATGTATGTGGAGTTGGACTCATTCCCTTGTGCACTAAAGAGAAATTGAGAGAATTTTGAAGAAAAAGAATTTAAGAAAGGAAACTTTGGTGAATATGGATGGCAGAAAGGAAGTTAGACTTGTTCTTTAAAATAGTTCCAACCCAATTTGCATCTGCAATCATATAATTCAAGAAATAAAGTTGATCCCTGAACTTCACTTTGCCTTCGGCTGCTGAATTTTTTCCCCTTTTGTTCTTTTGGCGTTCCAATTGGAATGATTTAGAGATCTGTTTTCTTTCTATGGACTTGATTGTAAACACAAATGCTTGCCCTTGCCCCTTAGAAAAATTATTCATCTTTTGGCTGTTTGACGTGATATCATTCTGTGGATGACCTGCAATGAGAACTAACAGCATTTGTTTGAAACCTATTTTCTGCTTGCCCCTGATCCTTAGCACTATCCACAGTGGTAGAATTGTTTATGAAATTTAATCAAAACTGTGACTGCCATTGTACTCTCCTAAACACAAATATTATGGTTACTTATCTGTTCATTTGTTTGTCACAGGTTGCCATCGTTCTCTGTTGTTGGAGGTTGATTTTATTTTTCTAAAAGCAGACAACTTTGATTTTTGACCAGAAGATTCAGAGCTGCCAGTAGTTGTTATCCTTTAAAAGGCCAGGGCCGATTCTTTCTGAATCACTGCTCATACTTTCAGGAATTATTTGCATTAGAACAGCTGATGCTAATCTTACAGCATGGACTCTCACCAATTTTTTGGATACGGTGTAACTAGTGCAGGCTTATCCTATTCTTCTTCTCATCCTACTGTTCCGTCAATACCCACTAGGCTGTTTGAATCATTGAAATTTGATATAAGGAACTCGCCTTTCTCAACTGACTTTGACTCTGAGACCCTTGCAACATTTAGTGATAGTCAGGAACAGCACAGCTCCACAGAGAATCTCTCAGGAGCCAGCCCTTCTTGTAATTCTTCACTTGAAACTAGCAGTTATTTGCAACAGTTGAGCCCTTCTCTGGACTGCCACCAAGACAGTTTACTGCTTCGTTCTGGTAAGACTTCCTTCTTACAGAATGCAAGTTGTGGTCAGAACATAAAACACACTCTGCAGGAGTTAGAGACGGCTCTGATGGGGCCTGATGAAGAAGTAACCACACCAAATCCTTCTTCTGGGGAACATAAGCGTCCACAAACATCAGGACAGAGGTCCAGGGCCTGGAGCCAGGAACCACAGGGTCCACAGGGTCCACACGTGATTCAACCTCAGCCATCATATGTGTCCAGCTGTGGTAAGTCAGACAATATTGTTCACATTGAGAAACGTCACAAAGCAATGGAAGAAGCATCTTTGCAGGGTATCCCACCAGGCAATCTGAAGCACTTGCTGATTGCATGTGCTAGAGCTCTCTCTGAAAATAAACTAGATGATTTTGAGAAGTTGATTGAGAAGGCTCGGAGTGCTGTGTCCATTAGTGGAGAACCAATCCAGCGCCTTGGTGCTTATTTGGTAGAAGGGCTAGTTGCAAGAAGAGAGGCATCGGGCAATAATATTTATCAGACCCTCAGGTGTAGGGAGCCGGAAGGTAAGGACTTGCTCTCGTACATGCACATCTTGTATGAAATCTGCCCTTACTTAAAGTTTGGGTACATGGCAGCAAATGGGGCCATTGCTGAAGCATGCAGAACTGAGGACCGCATCCACATTATAGACTTCCAAATCGCTCAGGGGACGCAGTGGATGACTCTATTACAAGCACTAGCTGCAAGACCAAGTGGGGCCCCTCATGTGCGGATCACTGGGATTGATGACCCGGTTAATAAATATGCCCGAGGAGATAGTTTGGACGCAGTAGGTAGGCGGTTGAAAGCCATTTCTGAGAAATTTAAGATCCCAGTTGAGTTTCATGCAGTGCCAGTTTTTGCTCCAGATATCACAAAGGATATGCTTGATGTAAGGCCTGGGGAGGCTCTGGCCGTGAATTTCCCTCTGCAGCTCCACCACACCCCTGATGAGAGTGT
Source organism: Nyssa sinensis (assembly GCA_008638375.1). Lineage (NCBI taxonomy): Eukaryota > Viridiplantae > Streptophyta > Magnoliopsida > Cornales > Nyssaceae > Nyssa > Nyssa sinensis. The sequence continues at coordinate 13,914,142 of CM018047.1, forward strand.
TGATGTGAACAATCCAAGGGATGGACTTCTGAGGATGGTGAAGTCACTTTCTCCCAAGGTGGTCACCTTGGTGGAGCAAGAGTCAAATACAAACACAGCCCCCTTTTTCTCTAGGTTCTTAGAAACTCTAGAATTCTATACTGCAATGTTTGAGTCAATAGATGTGACCCTGCCGAGGGACAGAAAAGAGCGTATTAATGTGGAGCAGCACTGTTTGGCTAGGGATATTGTGAACATCATAGCTTGTGAGGGCAAGGAAAGGGTCGAACGTCATGAGCTCTTTGGCAAGTGGAAGTCCAGGTTGACAATGGCAGGCTTCCGGCAATATCCTCTGAGCTCTTATGTGAACTCTGTGATAGGGAGCTTACTGAGGTTGTACTCGGAGCATTATACACTGGTGGAGAAGGATGGGGCTATGCTGTTGGGGTGGAAGGCCAGGAACCTCATCTCTGCATCTGCTTGGCAATAAGAGTAGGGGAACACATAAAAGTCATAATCAGAAATGACACTGTTTCTAGTTGGCAATATCGACGTAGCCCCAAGGTATGCGAGTATGATAACAATCAGCCAATGTATGAGTTTGGTGATGTCCAGTGTTATTTACGATATTTGACGGCTGAAATATGTGATGATATAGCATTCTCTTTCCACCAAACCTTTCACCATTGTTCTTTCATTGATATCTTTTCCTTTGTTATCAAGTTGTAAGTACATATGATACAGGGTTTCTCATTTTCGTTTTTTGGGCTCTTTGAATGTTCAGGATGTATTGCATTCTCACTGACATGCAAGTATTTGTATAATTTAGGTTAGCTTAAGACTGAGCCCCTGCATCCATTTTTTTTGTAATTTGGCATTCTTGGAATAATAAGAACATTTAGATACTTCTATTCAAAACACGCTGTCACTTTATCCTTTTTGCCCAATTATTACTGGTTAGGAGGTATTGGCAGGGTGCCTGTTTGCTTATTATTTGCTCCATGCATTGCACTTGATGTTGAATGCTGTAGTTAAAACAGAGTAGATTTTGGTATACTAAGTATCAGTAAAATAACAATTTTAGTGATGCAGTGAGAAGCGGAGTGCCCTCAGTCTATGACATAGAGATCCATCAATAGTTAGTACTATGGTGGATGAAAGGAGCCATTTCTAGCATTGTACATCAACTAATTACAGATAACACAACCTAACAATGGAGTTTGTTTTTATTGCATTATGCATATGAAGTAAAAGAAAAGAGAGGGAGAGGTCTATACAAGTAAACTGAGTTTGCATTAAATGTAATGCCAAGAATTACTGAATGAACCTGGGGTATCAATTATCACTTCATTTTCAGAAGTAGGCTCAACAATTGAGTTGGGAATTAGGATGCATCTGAGTCAAGGGTGTCGACAGTCATTTTTGAATCAGTAAAAGGGCTAAAATGTCATTTTACTAAAAAAATGTTGAAAAACTCTGGTCGGTAATTAGAGGGAAGAAACATAGGGTAGTTCCTTTTTAAGTGTGATTTAATCCTTTCAGGATGAGGGACTTGTACCCACTTTCAGCTTCCCCTGGAAACAGGCAAAGCTATATCTAAAGGTGATGGAATTGCAGAAAAATGGAGAAAGCTATTTGAGTGCCTAACATAGCTATTAATTCTGGGAACTGTTAAATTCAAAATATTGGGGATAATATGAATCATAGAGGCTGACATTGGCTTACTCTACATGATAGAAATAAAAGGAAAGAAAGAAAGTTGAACCTTAACATGGCAAGTTGTAAATGGAACTAAATTTTGATTGTCATATATATTACTGGAAGGGAAGCCAAAAGCACATGTGATAAGCAACCTCTAAATTGGACCTAGGATGGGATATATTCAATCTGTATTATAACAGTTGGAGAGTTCATTTTCTACATTATGTCAAAATATAAATGTAAAAGTTTTATTGTTTGTATGAAAAAAAGAAGAGTTATATCTAAACCTCTTATTTGGTACTTGTACAAATATAGGACAAGAATATAATAGCAGATTTAAATATTTTATTCAGGCGTGTTCCAAACAAAAAACCTTTCCCTTTGTTTAAGATTTGGCAACAAAAATTGTGAACTATCCAATATTATTTATTTCCTATTCATTCTGACCATTTTATTCGACTGTCCGAACCAGGCCTTAGACGTATCCAACCCTACCCTAGGTGAATACAACCAAACTAAGACTTGTCCCTCATTTACTTAGGGGCTGAGTAGTATTAGGATCAGTAAGAGCTGATTCAATATGATCATCTTCAACAATTGGATCAGTCCGAAATACAAGCGGTACATGTATAAGACATTTGATTAGATGGTGTCATAAAGAGAGACAATCGGTATATAAGACCTCAACTGGTTTGGCAATGAGTAGGGATCCAAACAAGCCGAAATACATTACTTGAATATACATTGCGGTTGAAATAAAATATATATCAATTATTCAAGGAAGCATATATATATAGAAATAGGAAATCTCTCAGGGGAACTATTTTTGTCCAGATCATGCATATTGATCCCACTGAATCAATGAGCACTGAGGTTACAAGATCTTTCATCACACAATATGGGCATTTACGTACCCTTCTTCATCCTTGTACAGAACATCAATCACTATTGCAAGCTTGAGGACTCGCGTGAGAAGGAGCATTGCTACAGCTGTGGGGCGGAGGAATTCTTCATTTATATCCTTTCATGCATTACTAACTTGTTCTTGAAATTCAGCAACTGTCTCTTCCTCTGAGGCACCATATTGTTTCATGTAACATTCAACACCCGAGGCTACGTGTCCTCTCTTTTGCTCAGACTACAATTATCCATGGTTAGAGGACGTCCTATCAAGTTTCACATAAATAATTGGTGAAGATTGAAATGTATTTGCAATTATACCACATATATATATATATATATATATATGTGTGTGTGTGTGTGTGTGTGTGTGTGTTTCTGAAACAGTATGTACTCAGAAACTCAAAACTCATAATCTTTACTAGTACCTAGTGAGACACTATGTCATCCATGAGTCTGCAAATTATTGATGCTGCTCTAACAATTTTAGGCTCATTGGACACCCAATCAAAGGCCTCCTTTGTTGCTGATTCTCCCAAGCCAACAAAGGAAGTGGCTACGAGCATTGAGTAACCTCCAGTTGCCAGTGCATTGCACATATACTCCTCCATTGTTGGAATATAGTCTTTGTGAAACCATTTGGCTTCAACAAAATATCCTCTAACTAGAGTTTTCATCAGTGGGCTTGGTACGAATTTCCTTCTTTGAACATGTTTCCCTCAATTCCAGTATAAACGTCTAACATTGCTCTGTAACACACTCTCATGTACTCTGACAGTTGATCCATGGCACTAATATCCCATCTAAAAGACAAGGTAGCACACATCAAATGAATTTTTCCCTATATTAAGTTTCTAAAATTTTTGGAGTAACACTTAAATAATATTTAAGACCCGAAAGTTTTATAAATTTAAAAATCGAACCGTTCAATGGTGATACATCATAAAAACGTTTTATTTAAATCAGATGACTTAAACACGTGCCGAAAAGCTAGTTTTTCTTATATATTACGGGGAAGGCATACCGAGGTGTACTTCGGTATACCGAGCTCGGAACAATTAAACGACGAACAACAAAAAGAGTGACGACAGTCTCATAATTACATCGCTATAGCCTGACAGGCGGTGAGCCCTAGCCCTGCCAAAAGGAGCTACAGGCTTGAAAAACCATTTCTGCACGTACATGTGTAAAGGGAGCCGTAAACTATGAAAAATGATGTGAACAGGATACCCACCGCTTGTCAGACAAATTAAACCGCCTCTTCAACACTATAAACACTGCAAAGAAGGTATGTAAAATGATCGATCTCTGATATATAATTTCAGAAAAAGGCTCAGACCTTTGATAAAAAACAAAAAGAGACTAACTTAACCATCGGAGAGGTTACCACCGAAACCTTTCCCGGTGGCTTTTTACACGTCCTTTGTTTTCAGGTACGCGGCGACGGATTATTCCATGACCAGCCAAAATTAGCTGCATCAGCTTGGCGCCGTCTGTGGGAACGTTTAGCGTTCTTCTCTATCTCGTTTTCTCCGTTTAAAGTATTTGGTTGTCATGGCTTCCAACCGTCGCTCTGCACCGCTATCAGCTCAACCGTTAGCTCAGGATGAAGAAGTTGCAACTTCTGATCCTGTGCAGCAACAACTGGATCAAATTCGAGCTCAGATGCAGAAACAATCTGATCAAACGCAGGCTCAGCTCTTAGCCATATCTCAAATCTTGGCCTCTTTGACGCAAAATCCATCGGTTCTCCCTCACTCTGGAGTTCCTGAAAGCGGATATCCATTAGTGTCTCCTCCGCAACGGAGGCAATATGAGGATGGTGGCCCTAGCGCTCGTCCCTTTTCTCCCCAGGGTGTAACTCCAGTTCGACATGACGTTCCAGGGAGCGTACCCAACGTGCAACCTAACAACGTTATTTATAGAAGGGGCCATGTTGTTAGCCCTGCGAATTCTGGAGCTAACTTGGTGCAATCCGGACCACCATTTCAACCGGCACCTGCGTCCAATCAAAGACAGTCCGAGCATGCAATCCCCAGTCAGAACAATCCTCAACCTACTGGGTTTGAGGTTGGTATACCAGGATTTCAGCACTCTGGCCCATCCAGAGTACCACTACGATCAGAAGAAGTGGCAGACTGCATAGGACAAGCAGTTCCTGCTCGAGAATGACTTCCACCTCCTCAACAGGAAGAAATAGCAAAGCTTCTCGGAAGATTTACGACTCCGTTTACGCCAGCTATATTAGTCGAGGAGCGTTCTCGTAAGTTCATTGTCCCAAAATTCACCCCGTATGAAGGATTGGATGATCCTGGCGATCATCTTTCGAATTACCAGCATACAATGGCCATTCATGGCGCCACTGACGCATTTCTATGCCGCACCTTTGTGACGAGTCTCAAAGGGGCAGCCCTTCGATGGTTCCATAACCTCCCTCAAAATTCCGTCCCCAATTTTTACGAGCTCAGCAGGCGCTTTCTTGATCGCTTTTTAACTAGCAGGCGGTTCAGGAAGGGGCCGGAATTTCTCTTGTCCATCAAGCAACGGAAGGGAGAATCCCTCAGGGATTATATTGCTCGCTTTAATGCCGAGCTGACCGAGATCACTGATTGCGGTGCATCCTTCCTGGTGGCCGCCTTACATGCTGGACTTTGGCCAGGGCGTTTTCATGATTCCCTGACAAAAAATCCTCCAGTCGATATGGCGTCATTAATGGAGAGGGCGAGAAAACATATTAACTTGGAAGACACCAGAACATCCCTTCGTCTTGCCAAGGAACAAGCACAAAATGAGGGGAAGTCGCAAACGCAGAGTGCTGGCAATACCAGCAAACGACAAAGAAGTCCTGAGATGAAAACAACATCCCGAGGTCAAAATCCAACCACCTCGGGACGCTTCAGATCATATGCACCTCTGAGTGTGCCACTCCCTCCCTTGACTGCTTCTATATCTGAGATCTATAATCAGGTCAAGACACATGAAAATTTCAAGCGTCCAGATCCCTTATATGTTGATCCGGACCACCGAGATCGTAGTAAGTATTGTGATTTCCACCGAGATCACGGACATACTACGGAATTATGTCGACATCTTCAGCAAGAGATTGAGCAGCTAATTCGGAGGGGACGACTGAAAGAGTTCGTTCAACGAGAGTCTGGACCAAATAACCAGACTCAGAAATCCCAACAACCTCGACAGAAGCCTAGGCCTCAGCCACCACGACAAGATCAGGGGTCCGCTCCTGGGACAAGTCAACCATCACAAGCCAATACTCATGTTATCCTCGTCCTCCATGCCACTAATTCTCTCTCCGGCATCTCGAATCGGGCAAGGAAGCGCTATGCGCGAGAAGCAAAGGTGGCATCAATTCCGGTTCAAATCATGACTTTGGAGAAAAGGTTGAAACCCTCACCACAAATCCAATTCTCCGAGCTGGATCTAGCTGGCGTACATCACCCACACGTCGATGCGCTAGTCATTACTCTTCGTGTCACTAACTTCGACATCTCTAGAGTATTGGTGGACACAGGCAGTTCCACTAATATTTTATTTTATGAGCCTTTCAAGAAGATGAGGTTGAACGTGTCCGACCTCAAAGAAACCTCGGCAGTGATGGCTGGTTTTGATGGACATCTAAGTTCTCCCATGGGCGGTATTGACTTCCCAACAACTATTGGAGTCGGTGAGGAACAAAGAACAGTGATATCTGAATATGTGATTGTGGATTGCCGATCTCCATACAACGTAATCATGGGAAGACCATGGCTACATCAGATAGGGGCCGTCTCGTCCACCCTTCATCAATGCCTCAAATATATACAGAATGATCAAGTCTGCACCATTCGAGGTTCCCAATCATCATCTCGGGAATGCCACATTGTTGCGCTCAAAGGTAACAACCAGCAATAGCAATTACAGGCACCTCGGAGGCAAATGATTCCCGACCTTTCTGACCGAGGTGAAGATACGGATTGTCCTACCGAGATTGATGCGCCTTTGAGCCCGCGTGGTGTAGATAGCATGGCTGCTCCGGTCCAAGAGCCACTTAAGATCTCGGTGGGTCGAGAGGAAGAAGAGCGTTATTTACAGGTGGGCGCCGATTTATCTCCACCAGAACAAGAAGTGATAATTGAGTTTCTGAAAACTCAGTTATCAGCCTTTGCATGGGAAACTAAGGACATGGAAGGTATCGATCCCTCATGTATTTGCCATAAACTGACAACAAATCCTGAGTACCACCCTGTACGGCAAAAGAGACGAACATTTGCTCCCGAAAGACACAAAATTATCAATGACGAAGTTTAGAGGTTACTCGATGCAAACCTAATCAGGGAGGTTTTTTACCCAGAATGGCTAGCTAACACCGTCCTGGTTAAAAAGAAAAATGGGAAATGGCGAGTATGTGTTGATTACACTGACCTGAACAAAGCCTGCCCAAAGGATAGCTTCCCTATCCCGAGAATTGATCAACTCGTTGACGCAACTGCTGGTTATGAGTTGATGAGTTTCATGGATGCGTACTCAGGGTACAACCAGATTCAAATGTATCCTCCCGACCAAGAAAAAACCTCCTTCATCTCTGAACGAGGTTTGTACTGCTATAAAGTGATGCCTTTCGGCCTCAAAAATGCTGGAGCCACATATCAACGTTTGGTCAATAAAATGTTCGCACCTCTGCTTGGTGATACGATGGAGGTATATATCGATGACATGCTGGTCAAGAGTCAGCAGAAAAAGGACCACGTTGAACACTTGAAAAGGACGTTCGACATCCTGAACAAACATAAGATGAAGTTGAATCCATCTAAATGTACCTTTGGGGTCAGCCGTGGGAAATTTCTGGGTTTTCTTGTTTCACAACGAGGCATTGAAGCCGATCCATCCCAAATTAAAGCCTTGGCAGAACTCGAACCTCCGAGGTCTAGGAACGAGATACAGACTCTGAATGGCCGGATTGCGGCCCTGAATCGCTTCATATCGAGATCTACGGACCGTTGTCTTCCGTTCTTCAAGGCTCTGCGGGGGAATAAGGTTTTGGAATGGACCTTTGAATGCGACAAATCTTTTATGGAGCTTAAAAAGTATATGGCGTCCCCAGAGTTGTTATCCACACCAAGTAAAGGAGAAAAGCTTCTATTATATCTCGCGGTATCTGAGAATGCCGTAAGCTCTGCGTTACTCCGAGAAGAGGAAGGGATTCAAAAACCCATATTCTACGTGAGTAAAGCACTTCTTGGGTCAGAAAAAAGGTATCCCGAGGTAGAGAAGCTAGCCTTCGCACTCATTATATCCACCAGAAAACTCAGGCCTTATTTTCAATCTCATTCAATTATAGTTCCGACCTCATACCCCTTAAAAGCTATATTACATAAACCTGAAACTTCAGGTCGGCTTGTGAAATGGTCAATAGAATTGGGAGAATTCGACATCACATACACACCTCGGATTGCTATTAAAGCTCAGGCTTTGGCAGATTTTATTGCCGAATTCACCCCAGCGCTAAAACAAAAAATAGATGCTAACCCAACTATGGCCATATGGCAGCTATATGTGGATGGTTCTTCCATTGATAAGGGATTTAGAGTTGGTCTTGTCCTCCGATCTCCTGATGGTATCACCTCAGAAAAGGTAGTTACCTTGGGTTTCAGAGCTTCAAACAATGAAGCTGAATACGAAGCATTAATTCTTGGCATGCAACTAGCCATAGAACAAGAGGCTCATGACCTTGAAGCCTTCTCTGATTCACAATTAGTTGTGGGCCAAGTTCTGGGTGAATTTGCAGTGAAAGATGAAAGAATGATCAAATATGCTGATATGGTAAACTCTCTAAAACAATCATTTGTCACTTTCTGTATTCACAAAATAGAGAGAAGACAGAATACAAGAGCGGATGCCTTAGCAAATATGGCCTCTCACCTCGGTACCACAGGAGATTCTGAATTATCTATCTCCTCCCGATATCACCCCAGTATTGACAAAATTTGGCATGTTTGCATATCGGAACAATCTCAGGATTGGAGGACTCCAATCATCAGATATTTGAAAGAAGGGCAGCTACCAGATGACAGAAATCAAGCCCGAAAACTACGAATCAGGTCAGCTAGGTACTTAATTTTAAATGAGCAACTCTACCGTAGGTCCTACACCCAACCCCTACTGAGGTGCCTATCTCCAGAAGAATCGAAGTATGTACTAGCCGAGATTCATGAAGGGATATGCGACAATCATAATGGTGGCAGGACCATTTCACATCGAGCGTTAACCCATGGTTATTACTGGCCCGGTATGCTGATTCAAGCCAGAGAGTATGTAAAGAAATGTGACAAATGTCAGCGTTTTGCTTCCTATCAACATCTACCACAGCAAGAGCTTGTACCCATTGCAAGTCCCTAGCCTTTTGCCCAATGGGGGATGGATATTGTTGGACCTTTGCCAAAAGCTCCTCAAAATAGGAAGTATTTGTTGATCGCTATTGATTATTTCTCTAAATGGGCAGAAGCTGAACCGTTGACCCACATTACCGAGGTGGATGTAAAAAATTTTACATGGAGAAATATCGTTTGCAGGTTTGGAGTGCCGCGAACTATCGTATCGGACAACGGCACCCAGTTTACAGGAAAAGTATTTAGAAAATTCTGTGACGATCTCCATATCGGTCATCATTTTTCCTCACCAGGACATCCACAGGCAAATGGACAGGCCGAGGTGACTAATCGGACTATATTAAGTGGCATCAAGAAGAGACTAGAACGCGCAAAAGGAAAATGGGTCGAAGAGCTTCCCGGTGTGCTATGGGCTTACCAAACAACAAGAAGTGCTGCCACTCAGGAAACGCCATTCTCACTTACATATGGTTCCGAGGCGGTAATCCCTGTCGAGATTGGTATGCCGACACTAAGAACGGAAGCCTTTAACCAGGAAGCTAATCATCTTCAGTTAACCGAGAACCTCGATTTGCTAGAGGGTAAAAGGGAGCAGGCAGCACTCAGAATGGAAGAATGTCGTCGAAGGATGGCCAAAAGTTTCAATCAAAAGGTGCTATATATCTTAGCAACACAAGATGTCTACAGACCTGATCTCTAACTCAATAAGGCCCTTACAAGCATAAGTGCTGTAGGTATGGCTCCAAGTAAAGAGACTGGTCTACAGACCTGATCTCTAACTCATCAAGGCCCCTACAAGCATAAGTGCTGTAGGTATGGCTCCAAGTAAAAAGACTGGTCTACCGACCTGATCTCAAACATAAAGGCCCCTATATGCACAAGTGTTGTAGGTATGGCTCCAAGTGAAGAAACTGGTTTACAGACCTCGTTTCACAAAAAACAGAGGCCCCTACAAACGAGATCGCTGTAGGTAAGGTCCCAAGTCGGTGCTCAGGATTATTAAAATTGAGTCATCCCTCACGGACCCTATGAGCAAGATTGCTGTAGGTATGGTCCCAAATTCAATAAATGGGTCTACCGACCTGCTCTATCTAAAGTGGCCTCAACTTGCTTATGTGCTAGGAATCTAGTCCATGCTCGTTGACAATTAAAATCTCCAGATCTTCTGATATACCAAGGCTGTATACTACAGAAAGTTTAAAACTTTCATCATCATATCTTGTTTTGTGACAAGTTGCTTATCTCGGGATCCAGAAGTCATATTCTCGACATCAATCTATAAAGTATTGATTTTTTTCACTCAACATTCCGAATTGGCATGAATCGAAAGCAACAATTATATATATGAATCAAGGTTTACAAAACACAAATCATTACCACCAAATATACAAAAACTCAAACATCAAACGGCTGCAATAATAAATGGCCTCGATTCTCAAAGCAATGATCTGCGCATTAATTATACCGTGACGGCTTATGTCTTCTCGAAATATAAAAAATCAATAAATGCGCGCGTGTTTTTTATGTACGCGTGACCTTACCAAAACCGCAGCCTCAGTTCAAATATGTGTTCTTTAGCACTAAGGCTTGGGGGGGGGGGAGTAACTGATACGTCATAAAAACGTTTTATTTAAATCAGATGACTTAAACACGTGTCGAAAAGCTAGTTTTCCTTATATATTACGGGGAAGGCATACCGAGGTGTACTTCGGTATACCGAGCTCGGAACAATTAAACGACAAACAACAAAAAGAGTGACGACAGTCTCATAATTACATCGCTATAGCCTGACAGGCGGTGAGCCCTAGCTCTGCCAAAAGGAGCTACAGGCTTGAAAAACTATTTCTGCACGTACACGTGTAAAGGGAGCCGTAAACTATGAAAAATGATGTGAACAGGATACCCACCGCTTGTCAGACAAATTAAACTGCCTTTTCAACACTATAAACACTGCAAAGAAGGTATGTAAAATGATCGATCTCTGATATATAATTTCAGAAAAAGGCTCAGACTTTTGATAAAAAACAAAAGGAGACTAACTTAACCATCAGAGAGGTTACCACCGGAACCTTTCCCGGTGGCTTTTTACACGTCCTTTCTTTTCAGGTACGCGGCAACGGATTATTCCATGACCAGCCAAAATTAGCTGCATCAAATGGCATTAGTGAAAAGTTGGAGTTCTTGAAAGGTACCATACGCATCATAAATATCATCAATTATGGAAGTCATGTCAATCACTTTGGTTAGTGTCCTTTGAGAAAGAAAATGTTGGGGCTCAAAGAAAACTCCCAATATCCAAAAGTAGAGCTCTACCACCCTGTTTCTTGTAAAAAGTAGTTTATTCGGAACGTCTAACACTTTTCACTACCTACCTGAAATGTTCAATGCAATAAAATACATATATAGTCAAAGCCAATCCATTACAAGCTTACATGCACCAAAAGGGCTGAGTTGGTTGAAAAACTAACCTAGAAATGTCACATATCTCCCTATGGTGCACTTTTTGTAACAAATTGAAATCTAATTTTGCCAACTTCAACAAAGTTTCATCACACGTATCCTCTGCTTAGTAGACAGAAATGTAATGCCTTGCCTCAACCCTTGGCAAGCCCTTTCAAATGGGCCGTTTTAGAGCATGCATTACTTGTTTTGCAACTGGATTGCTTAAGTGGGATGCCAATGACTCAAGGTGAGTAGTGGTAAAAGCCAGTGTTTTGTCCAGTATATCTTCTCCATGCACCCTCATATGCATAGTTTTGTACAAGTTCAACATTCCTCGCACATCACTCATTAGGGATTCCCTGAACTGTCCCTTATCGTCTTTGAATTTGTTGAACACATCTACTCGACCACTCAACACATGACACGAGTAAGCGGAAAGGACTTACCACAAGGCACAAAATGCCCTTGTTGTCTGAGTAAGCGGAAACAAAGAGCAGTAGCGTAAAGGTCATCATTTTCTTTGTCACCAATGGAGATGATAAGTATCATATATGTGTTGTACTGCAGCCTCAATCTCACCTTCAAAATAAAATGAGACGCCAGGGCGTTGGATTGCATCAATCAAGTTTAGTTGTTTTGAAGGTTTATAAGCAACACCAAAAGTAATGCTAACGTTTTGAGTTTAAGTTTTTTCTGTAACTATTTTTAGCAGTTAAAATTTAAATGATAAGTCTGATTGTCATAAAAAAAAGACTTAACGATATGTTAATAATTTTTTTATAATTATCACGTTTCCTTTTTTGACATGTGATGCGGGAACTCTCTATTTATTAAGAGAAAATAATTTTAAAATATTCAATAATTAAATATTATTGATAAAAAAATTTAACAAAAAAAGATTATTACATTATATTTATCATATTAAAATACTACTATTTTAATTAAAAAATTCTAATTTTTATTTTTATACTAATTCTAATACAATAAAAACTCCTATTTTAAATATAAAATAATAAAGATAATAAATATCTTATCGAAATTTACCAAATTTGAGATAGACTCAAATTTGAAAACTAAAAAAATCCTAATACAACTTTAAAACTAGGGTTAATTACATTTTAATATCTTGAAGTTTTGTCCTAATTTCAAACAAGGCCATCGATCATTAATTGCAATAATTCAGTTATTTAATTTTTAATTTTATTTCAATTGAGGCCAATTGCAAATGTTTGTTAACAGCCGTCTCAAATTAATTACATTTTAGTATACTATAATTTCACATGGGTTTCAAAATAGTATTCTGTAATTATATATGGGTTTCAAATAAGGCCTTATATTTTTTTTACAGGTTTCAAATGAGACTCTATAATTTTAATACGTAAACGGTTAAAAATTTTGGACCGCTGTTTGCAATTGGTCTCAATTGAAATGAGATTATAAATTAAGAGACTAAATTATTACAATTGATAATTGATGACCTTATTTAAAATCGAGACCAAATTTTAAGATAGTAAAGTGTAATTAATCCTTAACACTATTATACTTAATTTTAAGGTATCATATCTATCCTACATCAACTGAATGTACGAGACCACGAACTCGTCTATAACCCAACAAAACTAGTTGAATTTTATGAAGAACAATTAAATATTCAAAGATTTTTTCTATTGCATCTTTCATGAAATCTATAATTTAGGTCTTTATTTTGATGACAATAATAATTCCATAATGAAACAAGAAAAATCTTCTTCTTGATCTATTACAATCTCAATCTTTTTATAATCATCAAAATAATCTTTCGTGATTTCAGGTTCAGTTGCGTTAGTGTTGACAACTTCAATAGCTTTTTCTTACTTCCATATAACAATTTCTTCTTTCATAAAAGAACTTGTAGGATCTTGGTGTTATTAAATCTTTTAATTTTGAAGTTCTTTCTTTTTCAATTTTCTTTATAGTAAGAGTTGTTGTCACACATTTAAGATCTTCAATGTTTGATTGGACATGAAGTCCATTAAAAGATCAATTACTCCTATTTTTATACTAATCCTAATATAATAAAGATTCATATTTTGAATATAAAACAATAAAGATAATAAATATCTTATCTAAAACTACCAATTTGAGATAGACTCAAATTTAGAAATTAAAAAAATCCTAATACAACTCTAAAACTAGGATAAATTATACTGGCCTTCCTAAGGTTTTTGACAATTACATTGACCTTCTCAAAAGACTCTAACAGTCAATTTTTTCTTCAAAATGATAAGATTGTCCATTTCATGTTTTTTCTTTCAATTTTTTAAATTTTGACAAATTCTTTTTTTCATTTTTCAAATAACTATTGATAAAAACCTTAAATTTGTTTTTATATAAAATAAAATAAGTTATTTACCTTAAATTTATTTTTAAATAAAATAATAAAAAATCTTTAAAAAAAGTTAGAAAAAAATTGGTCAAAATTAAAAAAATGTAAAAATAAATAAATAAAATGGGAAGTTTTGTTATTTTGAAGAAAAAAAATTAATTGAAGGGGGTATCTGTATATTTTTAGATAAAGTAGGAGATGTCTGTGTAATTTTAAAAACTTTAGGAATGTTAGTGTAATTTTCAGAAACTTTATGAGAGGTTAAGTGTAATTAACTCCTAAAAATAATATCCTTAATTTTAGGAAATCTCATTTTTTTTTTAATTTTTTAGAAATTCGACGTGTTTAATTCTTCTTAACATTTTCATATTGTATTAATTGTGAATTGCTTAATTTTTAAGAACATCGAAAGAAGAACAACTAATAAGATAATTACATGAAATTTAAATTCAAAACTTAAATCATTTCAATCCTAGAATTAAGGTAGTGGTGAACTAAAAGTTTCAAGCAACTAATCAAAGAAATAGTAATGCTCAGTTTGTGTCTTAACGAAGGTTATTTTTTTAATAAGTCTTAATGAAAGTTACCAGTATTGAGTAGTAGGGAAAATGAAGTTGTGATTGGGAGAGACTTCGTAGCAGCATAATAATTATAAGGATAAGTTATACTAATTTTTTTTAAAATTTTATAATATTACACACAATATTTTTAAGTTTAAAAAATTATACTAATATCTTTTAAGATTTAGAATACGTAACAAGAATACCTCTTTCTTAGTCAATCGTTAATTGACCGAATAAATTTAGCTTAGTGTTATCTCATATATTTTTTAAAGTACCAATTTTACTCCTATCATCACCCCTTCTATTCTGTGCAATCTCTCTCTCTCTCTCATTCTCTCTACACAAGCACAAGCACAAGCACAAACCAAAATAAAAAAACCATGGAGCAAACAAAAAACCCACAACCGATCTCTCCATGTCTTTTCTCTCAAAGACAATCTCTTTGCAACTCTCTCCCTCTCTGTACTCCTCCCCCGTCATCCCTCAATGATCCACTCCACCAAGCACCGATGCTACCCAGCCGTCACCCACATAGCCAACCACCATAAGACACCTACCATTGGCCATCATCTCTACAAAACCTAACAGTACAACCACGATCAATCACATACAACCGGCAACCAAAACTGAACCATACAACCAACCAACAAGTCGGCACCACAAACCACCACCGCCATTGCTAGAATCAGCGACGACGACGACCACAACCTCTGTCGCAGTGACCTTCACTAACAGTCACCAACGCCATCATCAACTCCCCCAACACTGCAACTTGCCACAATGCAACAACCCATGGCCACCAACACCGTCAACTGTTCACAGGTGAATCCTTTTGATGTTGAGCCCAATCTGAAGACATCCCCTCTGGTTCAAATGAAGGTAATTTACCGACATTAAACTAGAAAGAGAACGAGTGAAAGGAAATGAGAGTCCCCTATCACAACAAGGGATTTGAATCTCCGACGATTTCCGGCTTAGATTTGCGTCGATTCCTTGAAGCTTTTAGTCGAAGTTAGGATTTTTCGACCATGATTGCAGAATTGAAATGATCGATACTTATGTGTGTAAGCCTCATCATCTATGAAAAATTTGCGGTATCAATTGCAATAGCAGAAGCAACCCCATGATGGATCTATAAACCCAGGAGTGAAAGCCGCCATTCCAATGGGGTTGTTCCTCGATGCGTTGATAAAAATTGAAATTGGGGTAATTGTTGATGAGGCTTCATGTTCTGAATGAACTTGATTGGGTCTGGAAGAAAATTGCATTTGATGATTAGTGTTGTTGAATCTGAATGAACTTGATTCTTGATTGAGATAATTTTTTATTTTAGTTTTTTTGATTTTAGTAACACAAAAATAATATAAAATATAAGAATAATACGGTAATTTAATTTATTTATTAACACTATTAAAAGACTAATTTTGCCGGAGATGTCAGCGGAATTTTTTAAATATCAAAAATCTCTGTGTAATATTAATATATTTTGAGGAGATCGGTGTAATTTTCTCTAATTATAAACATGTCTAATAGTTTTTGTTTTAAATTTTAATATTGTAATAATGTATGTTTGTAGTCAGAAATATTACATGTAAGTTTAATAACAATTCATTTTTCTCTTTTCCTTTATATCCTCAACAACCAAATGAAGTGTAAATGTTGTTGATTAATGTAGAAAATTCAATGACATTTTATAATAAAAACTTATTACATCATATTTATAGAGTTAAAATATTATTATTTTGACTAAAAAATTACAACTCCTCTTGTTATTCTAATTCTAATATAATAAAGAATCTTACTTTTAATAGCAAAAAATAAATATGTTATTTAAAATAACCAATTTAAGATAGACTCAAGTTTGATAACTAAAGACTCTTAAAATAATTTTGAAATAAAATACATATTTTCACAAGTATCATATATATCATGTAAAGACTCGGATTTTTTTTTTTTTTTGGAATGAAATTTAATTATTTATTATTATTATTATTATTATTATTTTTGTTGTGTATGTGATGTGTGTGAATAGTGAATGGTGCATGTATGCATGTATATGTAAATTATATATTGTGTATATGTGTATATAGGTGTATAGGTATTTAAATATATATATATATATTATATAAATATATCAGATGTGTGTGCACGTGGGTGTGTGTGTGTGTGTGTGTGTGCTGTGTATGGTTGTGTGTGTGTGTGGATTGAGTGTGCAGCACTCAAAGGAGCATGGAGTGGGCTGTTGTGTGTGTAAGGGGGTAGGTGGCTGTTGGCGTGTGATTGGGTGTGTGCAGAGCTGAAGGAGTGTGGGTGATTGTGTGTGATTGTGGGTGAAAGTGAGTGTGTTCAATGAGAAGAAAGTGAAGTGAGTGTGTACAGTGTACAACGTGTGTATATATATGTATAAATATATATATATATATATATATATGTCAACCATAGAGTGCAAGAGATACATGTTCCTTACATGCTAGAGTGAGGTGTGTGATTTTGTGAAACCAGAAAGCATAAGTGTGAGTTTGGGTAGAGAGAGAAAGTGAGGTAGAGAGAGAAAGTGAAAGGGGAAGAAGAAGAAGGAAGAAGGAGTTGCATGCATGACTGTGATTGTCTGAGGAGCCTTAGAGGATTAGTATCCAAACCACCAAAAGGAACAAGAAACCAGTGTTGAGGAACACTGAAGGACAAAGAGAAGATGGTCTAACCTTCTGCATTCTTACCGTTAGTTTAGTTACCTTATGAGCACGATTTCTTGGGGTTGAGACCGACCCATCAGGTACGGTATATTGTGCTAAGTAAGAAATAGAATTAAGTTTAGGAGTAACTGCCATGTTGACTTGATGATTCACATATTTGTTTGATTGCTCATATGCTTATGTGTTCCTTGTTATCTTTTTGAAAGTTTGGTGATGAATGTGGATCATGACTATGTGTATATTGCATGTGTTGCCATAATGTATGGATTATATTCTTCGAGAACTGTTGAGATTATGAAATATGTGACTTAAAGCATGTGTTAAATGGACTATGTATGGCATGTAACCTTGATGAAGGGATCTTCTGATTAGAATGTTATTGTGTAATACATTATTTAAAGCTTGCTTCATGTGTGGATAAGTTGCTTTATTGAGATTACATTATGGCATGGTGGAATTAGAGCATATTGGCATAGTGTGATTCCTTGGACATAGTGTAAGTTGAGCACGTGGTGCTGTGCATTATGAGGGTGTAGATCCTATGGTGAAAAACCCAAAATTGGCCATAGGTACTCGCATGCCTGACGGGTTTCAGACTATGAAGCGAGACATATTGAGGTACTCACATGCCTGCAGGGAAGGTCCGTAAAGTGAGACATGAGTGTGGCATGGAGTTGCATGGGTGCATCATGCATTCTGTTCATATACTGCATTGATGATATTGAATGCCATGTAGATATAAATGTACACTTGCACATGCCACGCCTAAATTTTGTTTCTTGCATTAGTATTATATTGTACTAGCAGTTGAGCTGACCCATTCGTGGGATACCATTTCAGATGACACTCCGGCTATATGAGATTTAGTGATGCCTTACTAAAGGAAAGAATTAGAAACTGTATTTGGCTCGTGGGGCATATTTTGATGTTGTACAAGGGCATAAATCCTAAACTATTTCATGTTATTTGTATGTTATGAGGCAATGAGCAAGGCCTTATGGATTATATCAGAACAGGAATTAGGTTAGTGTTTGGAATGCATGTGATTGTCTTTTATTTCTTTATTATTTTATTTTCTTTTAGTTCCGTTACTCGCGCTTCGGGTTCGCAGAAATTCGGGGCGTGACATATCATACATCACCAACACAGATCTTTTTATCTCTCCCAATTAGTGTGTTTTTGAAAGGCTAGTCAATTGCCAGGGTTAATGGTTTAAATCCTGAACCCCGATTTCCTTTGCTTATGTGCAGATTTAAATCTTCTTTCTTCTTTTGAAAATAAATAAGGAATGACATTAAGTTGTTGGTATAGTGACCAGTTTTACTTTTCAATTAATACAACCAAAATTATTATATATCAATTAAAGTACTACAAAAACAGATTAACCAAAATCTTTTAGAGGGAGAAAAAAGATTTAAGGGAAAATTTTAGACAAAATGCAAAATGTAAATATTATTTTTTTAAATCAATTTTCATTAACCTATATTTAAGGTCAAATTTGTCAATTTACATTGTTATTTAAGATCAATATAGTCATTCCACTACTCTTAAGGACAATTTGGTAATTTAATAAAAAAATATTGCTTACATCATCAAATTATGTCGCTGTTTATAACAGCAACTGACAGTAGGGGGCATATGTACCTTTAAAGCAAAGTAGAAGAATTATAAGTTTCCAAACCATAAGAGATGTATTTGTAATTGTTAGAAACCAAAGGGAAGGTAAGTGTAATTAAGCCTATATAAATATTTTTTATAAAATAAAATTCACAGCAAAGCAATTTCAATAATTCGAATAGAATATAAAATTATAAATCAGAAACTGAACTTACAGTTTTCTACAAATTTGGAAAGAACAAAGAAATAATGTAGATCAAAGCTAGTATTTGACATTATGTCCTTAAGACAAATTTTGCCTTTCCTAGTGGTGTTTACAAGCGCCGTAGACATTTGTCTTCCAAGATATAATAATCTGAATCTTCACATAGTAGAAGTATTGCAAATTGTGTGCTTGGTGAATCACAACCGTGTTTGTATTTTCATTGATTCTATTTATATGAACTAACTCGTACATGATTGCAGACTAAATGCGAACATTGATCAACCTATGCAATGAGGTACAGACTGAATTATATAGAGCACTTCATGATTATTTGGTACAAACATGAAAGAAAAAGACACCTCTGTTCATGGTAAACAAATAGTCGTAGCTGTTCAAATGGATGCATATGTTTGGTGCTAAATCTGGAAAGAACAGAGAAATAATGTATGTAGATCAAGGTTGGTGTTTGACACTATGTCCTTAAAACAGATTTCACACCTCTCAATGGTGCTTACGAGCCTTTTAGACATCTGTCTCACATGATACAATGATCTAAATTTTCACATAGTAGAAACACTACAAACTATGTGCCTGACAAACCACAACTGTATATGTACTCCCACTGATTCTATGTATATGAACTGACTCGTGCATGAATGCAGACGGAATGCAAACATTGATCAACCTATGCAATGAGAGGTGGATTTATATAGAGTTATTCGTGACTTTTTGGTTCAAGCACGAAGACAAAAAAATGCTTTTGTACATGATGAACAAACAATCGTAACTGTTAAAATTAATGCATTAATAGCCACATTAAAACGGTAGCATTTTGGTAACGTTAAAAAAATTTAAATTTAAATATTAAATAATTTTGTTTCAAATAAATATATACATACATCAGGCAATGGTTCAAACGCGAGTTGGTGCATGCACAACCCATCATAGGCTAGGTACTCTTTCATCTATAAAAATAGGGTGTCCCTTGGGGCCCAAATCCATCTTCAAAGTAATTATATATATTCTCATTTAAAGCTTTGTGTCAAACCAATATGAGATGTAAGTTTTTCATAAGCTTATATATGTTGCCAGGTTCAAGTAGTGATATTTGAAGTCAATTTCTCAATTATTTCTTAATAATTTAAATAACCCAATATATATATTCTAAATATATTCATAAAAAAACACATTTTCATATAAACTCACCTCAAATACGGTGTAAAGCCCACATTTATTTGAACTCAAAATTGAACAAAAACTTAATCTCAAACCCATTTTGTGAACACAAGTCACTACCACTTCGACGTCCCAACCAGTGTTCTTTTGTTTCAGTTGGGGCATTTGATAGAGTAAACAACCCATTGTTCTTCAGTAACTTTCACACCTTTGTCATTTTTCCCCAAGTACATTTTATCATGATCGACGGGTGCCGTTTTACTAAATCACTCATTGTAGACATTTTGACACAATGAATTTATGAGTTGTATAATCAAAGGACTGTAATATAGACGATAAATTAAACAAAATAATTAATGTTTCACAATTATATACTCTCACATCATTTAATTTGAAATAACGTATCATTACCACCAACAACAAAAAATCTTTCCCCGGGGGGTCATATAGATTTGGAGAGTCATATCTTCTTAATTAAAAGAAACAACTGTTTTGGAAGCATACAACTTTCAATTAATGCTCATATCTTTGTCAATTTATGAGTTATTGAATTGTTAGTAGTTTTGATATGTTGAATCACAACTTGTGTGAAACTAGAATTTGCATGTCATGGAACAATGCTAGAGTCTCGAGGGTTCTTTGATTATCTGAGTGTTTGTATTTTCTTGTTTTCTCTTATTCGGATTTTTTTATTAATGTGTGTGTTTTATTGAATAAAAAGGCCTAATGGTAAAAATAAAGAAAGTTAATACATCTCCGGCCAAGAGAGGTATGGTTGAATTGGGTTTAATCAACAATTAAAAATTGAGACAAATTTAATAGAATTTTTTGTTTCAAAAATAAAATAATATTATTTTAATTCTTTTTTAATATTAATATTTCTTATTTTAACTGAGATATGATATTCTTCAGTGGTCTTTTACATCACGTGTCAATATATTTTTTTAACAGCACTCTATAATATGTATTTTATTTCATTCAAAAATAATAATTCATATTATACATAACATAATATTATTAAAAATAATATAGTCACATTATTGTACCAATTTCATTTGAGTAATCGATGCCAGAGTATGATAAACTCTGATGCTACACTTTTTCGCTCGGCACACCATAGGCTCCGCGTGCACCATATTGTCCGCTTTGAGCCTAAGCCCTCACGACTTTGTTTCTCCTGGGCGGAAAAGGCCTGATACAAGAGAGAGGATGATTGGGTGCTTATATGCGACCATAGTGCCCGACTCCTAACCGATGTGGGACTCAAAGTGGCACAACAGCTACTCCCTCCAGTTACGGTGGGCGGACGAAAAAGTGCAGCATCAGTTTGGCACCGTCTGTGGGAACGAGGCGTGCTCTTCCCCTGCTTCACCAGTCCCGACTGGGGGAGCAGTTGATGTGCCTACTTTCTCCCACATCGATTAGAAGTCGAGAACTAGTGTTGCTTATAAGCCCTAGGCTGCTCTCTTCCTAGTACAAGACCTTTTTCGCCTAGGAGAAACAAAGCCGTAAGGGCCTCTTAAGGCTCAAAGCGGACAATATTGTACGGTTGAGCTAAGATGGTACATCTCTCACAAGGCCTTTTCCTCCCTGAAAGAACAAAGCTGTACGGGCCGCCCAGGCCCAAAGCGGACAATATTAGGCTAGGGAGCCTATAGTGCGTGGAAAAGTGCAGCATCAGTTTGGCGCCATCTATGGGAACTAGGCCTGCTCTTCCTCTGCTCCACCAGTCCTGACTGAGGGAGCAGCTGATGTGCCCACTTTCTCCCACATCGATTAGGAGTTGAGAACTAGTGTCGCTTATAAGTCTTAGGCTGCTCTCTTCCTAGCACAATGCCTTTTCCTCCTTGGAAGAACAAAGCCGTGCGGGCTTAGGCCCAAAGTGAACAATATTGGGCTAGGGAGCCTACGGTGCACGAAAAAATGCAGCATCAATTTAATAAATTTTTTGGTTACACATTGAATTCATGTATTTAATCCCACTTATCCTCACCTTTCAATCTTATCATATAGTTGGCTTTCTCTTCTAAAAGACTAAAACCCTTAGCATTGTTGGCGATAACTTTCTTTTATCAAACTTTCATAAGATTTCAAACACCTGTTGAAAATCAGTTATCCGAAAAGATAAAATTTTTTCAAAGTGATGGAGGAGGTGAATTCACAAGTACCATTTTTCAGTCTCACTTAACTAAATGTGGCATTGATCATCAACTTTCTTGCCCCTATACATCATCTCAAAATGGTCGAGCTGAGAGAAAACACAGGCACCTCATTGAGACAAGCCTCACAATGCTTTTTCATGCTAATGTTCCTCTCAATCTTTGGGTCAAAGCCTTCAGTACAACAACGTTTACCATTAATCGCTTGCCCACACCGTCTTGAATGGGTCCTCTCCATTTGAAATTCTACATTGTAAGTCCCCTACTTATGCAATATTTCGCATTTTTGGGTGCTTATGTTTTCCATATTTGCGAGATTATGCTAAACACAAGTTTGAACCAAGAAGTCTGATGTGCATCTTTCTCGGTTACAACTCCTCCTACAAAGGATTTCGATGCCTAGACCCAGCATCACACCGAGTATTTGTAACTCGACATGCTCAGTTTGATGAGACAGTTTTCCCATCATCTTCTCCTAATATGTAGCCTTTTCATGCACTATCCGATTACATTTCTTTTCATGATCCCTGTCCATTAAATTCTCCTTTGTCCAATACTAATTCTCCTACAGGTTCTCAAGCATTACCACCAATAATTGCATCCAAGCTATGTAAATCATGTGCCTTGGAGTTGAACGCCTCTCGGTGTTCACCTATGTCACTGCCTCATGTGCCCAATCCAATCACCACAACAGTTCCAGACATGCAGATTGAACCTGTTCCGAGTTCTTCAACAGATCAGAATTCTCATCCCATGATAGATCAGAATTCTCATCCTGCGACAACTCCAAACATGCAGCTTGAACTAGTTCTGAATTATTCAACAGATTAGAATTCTCATCCCATGATAACTTGTGGCAAAGCTGGTATCTCCAAGTCCAAACATTAGAATTATGTTTGTCAAGTTCCATTCTCTCTTTTATTATCCCTACTCTTAGTAATAAAGGAACCAAAAGGATTCAAGAGTGCTGCTAAGTCACCAGAATGGTTCGCTACAATGGAGGATGAAATCCGTGTTGTCACTCTCAACCAAACATGGGAGATAGTTCCAAAACCACCTGTCACTAATGTGGTTGGACCCAAATGGGTTTTTCGTGTCAAATATCATTCGGATGGTTCCATTGACAAGCTCAAAGCATGCCTTGTTGCCAAAGGCTATACTCAACTCTATGGGCTTGATTTTAATGATACTTTTAGTCTAGTTGTTTGGGCCTCTACCGTTTGCATTGTTCTATTTATTGCAGTATCTCGTGGCTGGACTCTACGTCAACTTGACGTAAAAAATGCTCTCTTACATGGTCTTCTACAAGAAGAGGTTTATATAGAACAACCATCAGGATATATTGGTGCTTCTCATCCAAACCATGTTTATCGTCTCAAAAAGGCAATTTATGGCTTGAAACAAGCACCGAAAGCATGGTTCCATCGGTTTAGCAATTTTTTACTCAAAATTGGTTTCACTTGCAGCAAAGCCGATTCTAGTTTATTTGTTCATTCCACAGCTAATGGCATCATTTATTTACTCTTATACGTTGATGATATTGTCATCATAAGATGTGTCTCTAATTGACACTTTCATTCACAAGCTACGACAATAATTTTCTATGAAAGATCTTGGAATTTTAAATTATTTTTTGGGCCTAGAAGTTACTCATTCTCAAACAGGAATGTTCCTCAGCCAAATGAAGTATAAGAGAGATGTTCTTGTTCGAGCTGATCTACTTGATTGCAAGCCAATTGCAACCCCAATGATTGTCTCCAATCATTTAACTACTGATGGTCCTCTCTTTCATTCACCAACAACTTATTGATCCTTAGTTGGTGCATTGCAATACCTCACAATTACCAGGCCAGATACTACAAATGCAATAAATTCCGTAAGTCAATTCATGCATGCACCAAGAGGCCAACATTTTCAAGCCGTTAAAAGAATTCTCAGATATGTTAAAGGTACTTTGCATTTTGGTCTCCATATCAGTCCGTCAACCAATCTCAACATTTTGGCTTTTTCAGATGCCGATTGGGCTGGTTGCCCAGACACAAGTAGATCAACCTTTGGATATGCCATTTTTCTTGCTGATAATTTAGTTTCATGGACCTCTAAAAAGCAGTCCACCGTGTCTCGGTCTTTCGCAAGGATCATTTTCTGGAGACAATCAAGACAATGATGAAGCAGAAATATATGGCAATATAGACGTTGTACAAAAGTGTAGGAGTTGACTTGTTTTAAATATAGAATGTATAGATATCATTCCTTGTATAGCATGTAGAACTATTGTTAGCTTTTCATACTTGTAAAGTTTTCTATATAATAAAGCCTCCAACGCCATAAGCAAATCGCTGTGGTTTTCACTACTGTCTAAAATCCTTTCATGGTATCAGAGCATTAGCCCTCACTGCCGCTAAGGTTAAATGGCTGTTAAACATCCTTCATGATTTGCAAATTCGGCCAAAAGACCAGCCAACTTTACTCTGTGATAACACAAGTGCCATTTTCATGACTCGAAATCCAGTGGCTCAACGAAGGTCTCGGCACATTGATATAGATATTCACTTTGTTCGAGAATTAGTCTGCAATGGTGTTTTGAAGATTAAACATGTGCCTTCTAACTTGCAAATAGCAGACATATTCACCAAAGGTCCATCAAGTCCTCTATTTATGCTTTTCAGATCCAAGCTTTGCGTGTTACCAACTATGCTTGACTTGAGGGGGGGTGTTGGCGATAACAAAGGATCATTTTCTGGAGACAATCAAGACAATGTTGAAGCAGAAAATCAAGACAAGAATCAAGGAGAAATATACGGCAATACAAACGTTGTACAAAAGTGTAAAAGTTGACTTGTTTTAAATATAAAATGTATAGATGTCATTCCTTGTATAGCATGTACAGCTATTATTAGCTTTTCATACTTGCAAAGTTTTCTATATAATAAAGCCTCCAACGCCGTAGGCAAATCGCTATGGTTTTCATTACTGTCTAAAATCCTTTCAAGCATTACCCCGTCTGTGCTGTTCTGACATTGATGGCCTCTTAAATTGATCATTCAAGATTAGTTTTTCTACTTAAAGTATCTACAATTCTATTTAAGATACTAAATTTGCATTGATGTAAATCATTTCATATGCATATGCATCTTGTTTAAGTACATCTGATTCGTTAATGTACTGCAAAATTTGATAATATGTATATAGTATAAATTCTCACGGTATAAAGTAATATTCCCACTACTTCAAAGTTTAAAATTCTGTCGGCAAAATGATATAGTTTAGATTTTACACATGGGTTTCTATTATACATTAATGCAGTGTACCAGATAAAGTTTAGGTTTATTAGAACCATAAATGCACGTCGGCAAAATGATTTTATATAGGGATGGCAATTTGTCCCATCCTGTCTCTAATGAGACAGGTATAGAGTGTTTATAAACGGGGTCAAGGTGGGGTCGGGGTAGGGCTTTTACAACCCCGTCGGGATCGGGGCGGGGTCGGGGGATGGTCACGCCGCCCCGACCCCGCCTCGTTTATATATTAAGTTTTTTTTTTATTTATTTTTATATATATTATATTTACCAATAAATAATATTATATAAAATTAGTTTTAAAGTTTTTTATATTATACTCTCATATATTTTTTTATATCAGTTATTTTGGCAAAAAAAAATTTATTTACTTATTAAAAAGTTTTAACTTATTTAAAAAAATATATATATCGGGGTTCGTGGCAGAGCGGGGTGAAGTCGGAAAATATAAATAGGGTCGGGATCGACCTCTAAACAGGATGAGATGGGGTAGGGAGAAGAAAATATAAACGGAATCAAGATTGGGAAAGGATCACCTCGTTTCGAACCCGTCCTGTTGCCATTTCTAATTCCATATAACAACTTTAAAAGTTGCTGATGTCATCGATGAATTCCAAATAAAAGAAAGAGAAAAAAAAAGAGAACAATGCTTGCTTTCATATTAAATAAGAATAACTTTAACATAACTACTTATGTGTTATTATTATAATCTTTTATATATATATTATATATGTATATTTTAATTAAAATTAAATAATCACATAATATATACATAATTGTATGTAAAATACAATAAAATTATAATACGTATGTAAATAAAAAAAGATTCTTTTTATTCAATATGCAGCCAAGTATCATCTAAAAAAAATTATAAGAGAAACAAGTTTACCCGAACATATCAGCCTCAGCAGAAATAGCAAGAAGACCAAAAAAATTGCAATATAATCCTGAACTATTCACCAGCAATTCAAATTATTTGATTAATTATAAATTATTAACGTGATGTATGAATACTTGCATCGTTCAAATATAACTCAATTTTAAAAATCCCATGTGTCTACTAAAATCCTAACGCGTTATATAGGTCACTTTTAGCGAGGCCAATGGGGCCATAATAGCTCAAGATCACCCATATTTGTGGTAGGGAGACAACCGCCTAATCATTTATTAACAGCGATGCTTTAACCAACGGATTAATCTTATAAGATTAAAACAATGATCACGTCACACCGTCCTTATTCATCCACATTAAAGCTGTGTGGAAGATCCAAAATATCGCCTTTTATTTTAAGATTTATTTGAATTC
Source organism: Nyssa sinensis (assembly GCA_008638375.1). Taxonomy (NCBI): domain Eukaryota; kingdom Viridiplantae; phylum Streptophyta; class Magnoliopsida; order Cornales; family Nyssaceae; genus Nyssa; species Nyssa sinensis. The sequence goes on from CM018047.1 coordinate 13,940,930, forward strand.
TAATATATGGTAATTTTTTTTAGTACGAGAAATAATAATTAGATATTTATTTTGTGAGAATCACTACTTTGATGAATTGACACAAATTATTTTTATTATATGATAAAATTATCCTTCCTATCCTATTTGGGCTTTTTCCTTAATTTTTTATTAAATTAATTTTTTTTCCAACTCTCCACTTCCTTCTCTGATCTCTCTCTTTCACTAATATAAAAATTGATTCAGAGATTTTTTTTGATTATTAATAGAAATTGATTTAGAGATTCTTTTTGACTACTATTAAGTGCAACATTCATGATTTATAGAATTGGCCCATTGAGAGACCTTTAATATAATTTTCATATGTTAAAAATTAGTTCACTTTTCAATAAAACCTCAAATGAAATTTAAATTCAAAAATACTCTCACTTTCTCTCTCGCTCATATTTTCAACTCCATGAATCATCTAATTTTTTTTGTGTGTATTCTGGTAAATGATTAAGAAAAGTGCTACAGTATTTGCGATGTTTGAAACATTTTTGATCAAATATTGTGAAGTTCAATAGTGTAAAATTTCACACTTTTATAACAAGTGTATTTTTAATTACTCATGTTTTAAATATTGATTCATTTTTTTACAAATTTTCACACCCTTAAAAAGTTAGTTTTGAGCATCCAATATGTGACAAAAATTCAATAATATTAATACAATTGAGATTTTTCTTAATTTTTATAAAACTGTAAAATTTACACTTTTAGAAAATTGTATAATTTGTTGGGATGAAGTTTTTCACTGAAAAAATATAAAATTACATTTTTGCTGAGATGAAATTTTATAGTTTTGAATCGATTTTTTTTTTTCAAAATTTCATATGCAATACAGATCTTGCTTGATAGATATCTTTTTTTAGAGTCCAAATAAATAAATTTGATTAAAAATGGATTTATAATTTATAAGTTATTGAATTTTGAAATATTGAAAAACTTTTTGAAAATGGTACGCCATTTACGTGCTTGTTCTTTTAAAGTGATGAATTGATTAAGAATGTGAGAGTATTTTTATCATTGAAAGATTAAAAGACTTAATAAATTACTAAATTTAAGTTGAGACCACATGATAATTTTTGTATTTTATTTTTCTTTAACTTTGCAAGATAGACATAGATGGTATCGGGTTGAAAAATTCTATATAAACTCCGAATCACAGAAGCATTTTGGCACATATCAATCAAGAAATCATCACACCGCACTCCAGTTAAAACTTTTTCAAGTGCTGGTTTCACTTCCCCAACTTAATTTCTCAGCACCTAAAACAAAGAAATTTTGAAAATATCTGTTCAAGCTTTAAAATAAAATACAAACATTTCGCGTTCGAATTCTTTCTGTGCTGATTATTGGTAGCTAGAACTTAAAAGATGAGTTTGACTGTCATGAGAATGAAGATTTAGTCTGATGCGTATAAGCTAATCCCAAAAATACCTGACGGATCTATCAAAAAAAAAAAGAAGAAAAAACTCAAGCCTTATATAGGCATTTTTTAGTAACCACCATTATAAGAGTCTAAGACCCAATTAAAAATATAAAAAAACTGAATTATTAAAAGGCCAATAAAATATCAATAAATTTATTAATTAACTAGTTATAATTTTATTTTATTAAAATTTTAACAATTTCTTCTACAAATGGCTCGTGTCATGTTTTGAGTGGCGAAGTAGATGTGTTCAACAAATTCAAGGACAACAAAGGAAAGTTCAAGGAATTTATAATCAGCGATGTGCAAGGAATGTTGAGCTTGTACGAAGCTGCGCATCTCAGGGTGCATGAAGAAGATATATTGGATAAAGCAGTGGCTTTTACCACTATTCACCTTGAGTCATTGGCATCCCACTTAAGCAATCCAGTTGCAACACAAGTAATGCATGCTCTAAAACGGCCCATTCGAAAGGGCCTGCCAAGGGTTGAGGCAAGGCATTATATTTTTGTCTATCAAGCAGAGGATACACGTGATGAAACTTTGTTGAAGTTTGCAAAATTAGATTTCAATTTGTTACAAAAATGCACCAGAGGGAATTGTGTGACATTACTAGGTTAGCTTCTCAGCCAATTCAGAACTGTTAGATGCATGTAAGCTTGTAATGGATTGGGTTTGAGTATATATATAATATTGTATTGTATGTTTTAGGTGGTGAAAAGATTTAGATGTTCAAAAAAATTTACCTTTCGCAAGAGAGAGTCGTGGAATGCTACTTTTAGATTTTGAGAGTTTACTATGAACCCCAATATTTCCTCGCTCGAAGGACACTGACCAAAAATGGCAAGTTTTTCAGATTCATCTAAATAAGTAGGTCACTCTGTTAGAATTTTTTTTCTTCTTCTTCTTTACTTGAGTCTAAAATACCTATTTCAAAGAAGCACACATTTATGAGTTGTGTGAGCAAGAGAGCTCTAATAAGAATACAAAAGTTTACTGTAATAAATTATTAGAATAAAAAAACACATACATATAATATATATATATAGTGTATATATTATATAAAAATTATTAACGATATTTATCTTTTTGTAATAAAAAAGAGATTAAGAATATATAATTTAAGTTAAAACTAATATATAATTTCTATGAAAAAAATCAAGCTTTTGATAAGAATGGATCTTGACTCCGTAATATGAATGAATAGAATATACAAAAGACATCTTGAACAGGATGGATATGAAAAAGGCAATTAGAAGGAAAATAATTTTCTTTTATTAGAATGAATTACTTTTTTAGTTGGAAACTTAAAACGTTATTACTTTTTCAGGAAAATATAATTTTTCATCCATAAACCATAGCACATGCCTTTGTCCTCTAAGAAAAATGGAGACTAAAGCCATGGAAGAAACCCCCTTCTATACCAATGAACCTGTTAACCTCAATACCCACTTCAAAGACCCATGTCTTTACCAGACCACCATTTTGTGAAATGGCTCACCCAATTGCTCTCTCTCTCTCTCTCTCTTAATTTTCTCTTCCCTCCATCACTTCATCACTTTATCCTACTTTAAGAAAACGGCACTAAACATTAAATGAATGAAAGAGTCAATAAGAAAACAATAACAAGAGGCACGTCATTGTTGAAGATTTCGTACAAAAAAAATCTTTTAATGATTTTTTTTTTTTAACTTAGATAGAAATTGTTATGTATTTTAGAATAATAAAATATCTTTTTGAAGGAGTTATGTCTAAATTAACTCTTATTTTTTCTTTCCTACTAGATTGTTTTTGTTTAGATGGTGATAGTCACGTAGTACTCTTGACATACTGAATACCTTTTGCTTTACAATAAACTTAGCCATACGTCAGTGATCACCTCAGACATTGTGCGTCGTATAAATACAAAGTGAAAAAATTACAGATTTGGAAGAGAGAAAAAAGTTTAGGTTTACATGATTTGCATAAAGCGAAAGCCACCGTCTTACATTTTCAATTTACACTGAAAGGTAGATGTGGTCTTGAATCTGACAATAAGAATGGTGATGGAAAATTGACTGGCCCACAAGTGAAAGGTAGCTAAGCAATCACGTAGTACACTTGGATACAACCACTACCCATATAAGGAAATTCAAAATTACGACTTGATATACTACAAAGTGACAGACCAGTTTTTATGTGACACGTGTGATTATAGACTAGATAAAACTCGACCATCCAAAGTAGACTCATACAATCAGCCATTCAGAGCAGGTTCAGGCACTCGGCCTTCAGAACTCACAGGTTTGAGAACAAGGCCTTTAGAGCATCCCTCATAGTTTAGAGCTCATCACCGCTTTAAACATCCTATCGAGCAAAGGATAAGGAAACAATCTTCAACAAGGAAACTGCCACTCACGGATATCTCTCAAGCGCAGTATCCAACACGGTAATTGTTATTCTCCGATGATCAAATCCCTATATTCATGTGTCCAAATCTTAATCAACTTAGGAAAGCCACAACCTATAAATTAAACCTTAAGGTACGCTTTGCAGGCATGCTCATTCTTTGGTTTACATTACAGTCTTTCAATTTAGTTTTATTGACTTAAGCATTGGAGTGGCTACCGTCGGAACCAATCTGATGGCCCTCTGATCCTTCTCTTTGAGTTTTTCTTAGGCAATGGAGTTCGGAGCTCCTACCGACCAAAAAGTGCAACATCAGTTTGGCACTGTCTGTGGGAACGACAATCATTCTTTCAACAAAAGTGCTCTACTTACGAACAAACTCATCCTCCTTCTCACTAGAGGACCATGGCTCCTAATCTCCGACTGAGAAAGAATGCTCAAAATCCTCAACCCTGGCCGTCTGCCGGATGAGGAAGGGGACGAATAACTGATCCCATGCAGCAAGAGCTTGACTTAGTCAAACGAAAAAATGAGTTGATACAAGAACAACTACTTGCCATGTCTAAAACTTTGGCGGTACTCACTCAGAACCTCGGAACTAATCCTTTGAATCCACTCGTCAATACGACTGATCAAAGGACACAACCTCCTACCGCCACCATGGACGGAGGACTTTATGAAGAGATTTCCAATAATCAATCGATGTACCACCAAGGTGCCGCCCACATTAGCGGAGTCCCATAGCCATCAGTAGCCGCGGGTAAGGGGATACCAACTTTTATTCCAGACATCCACTATCGAAGCACCACTAGAGCTCCAACCCTAGGGGATTCAGGAGCGAATCCAGCGCTGCAAGAGTCTCAACCTCAAGCGGCTCTAGTTCCTCTAGCTCAGGACCACCAAAATCCTCCTCCCATCCCATTCAGGTAGGAGCCGAAACTACAAAGCAAGACTGGCAAGAAGTCTCGCCTAAGGACCCACGAAGAGCTGAAGAAGTTGTGGACTCCATGGACCGCACTGTTGTGATGAGAGGTATTCAAATCCCTCCAGAGCAGGACGAGTTAGCCAGGCTGCTCAGAAGGCTTGCCACGTCGTTCACCCTTGCTATCATGGTAGAGGAGAGGCCGAGGAAGTTCGTCGTCCCAAAGTTCACCCCTTATGATGGGACTGGGGACCCAGGGGATCATCTTTCTCATTACCAGCACACCATGGCACTACACGGGGCTTCTGATGCCTTCATGTGTCGTACGTTCATTACCAGCCTTAAAGGCACAACACTGAAATGGTTTCACCACCTCCAACCAAGCTCAGTCACCAGCTTTTATAAGCTCGGCAGGCGCTTCCTAGATAGGTTCATGACTAGCAGGAGGTTGAGGAAAGGCCTAGAATTCTTGCTTAAAGTAAAACAATCCAAAGAGGAATTCCTCCGAGGGTACATTGCACGCTTTAACGCCGAGCTCATAGAGATTACAGACTGCAGCCCAAGCTTTTTAGTAGCTGCTATGACCTCTAGACTCGCACAAGGAGGCTTCAGGGATTCTCTGACAAAGAGCCCTTCTGCTGACATGGAAACCCTCATGGATCGGGCTAGGAAGTACATAAATCTGGAGGAAGCAAAGAGTCCAGCTTAAAAGACTAAAGAACAAGTTCAGCAGGATGAACAGAAGGACTCCAGTACAATCAAGAAAAAGGGTCAGAAGCCCAGATAAAAGAACCACTTCCAGAACTCCAAACAGCACTACTCCAATGAGATTCACTACCTTCACTCCTCTGAATGCCTCCCTGACTCATATACTTCAGCAAGTCCGATCACGTGAGAACCTAAGATGGCCAGAGCCGCTAAGAGGTGATCCTAACTACTAGGACCAAAGCAAGTATTGTGACTTCCACAAAGACCACGGGCACGCCACCGACTCATGCAAAACCTTTAAGCATGAAATCGAGCAGCTCATAAGGAGCGGACGATTGCGGGAGTTTGTCAGGTAGGACGGGAGGCAGAAACCCCACAATGATAGACCCCAGCAGAGAAGGCCGGACCAGAGGTTGGACCAGAGACCAGAACAAAGGGAAGGACGGAATGGGCCTCAATAATAGAACAATCAAGTTATCTTTGTCCTCCATGTAGATACCCCGACAACAGGGTCGTCCAACTGAGCAAGAAAATGGTATGCTAGGGAGGCCAGAGTTACTCCTAGCATCCTACAGATCTCTAATGTCGAGAAAAGATTGAGGCCGGTACCTGAGATCCAGTTCTCAGATTAAGATCTTGCAGGAGTACACTATCCTCATAGTGATGCCCTCGTTATCTCCCTCAAAATTGTCAACTTTTAGATCCGAAGAGTCTTGGTGGACACAGGGAGTTCAAAGAACGTGCTATTCTATGAACCCCTCAAACAGATGAAGCTCAATCCCAACGACATCAAGCCCACCATTGCTATCATGGCAGGATTTGATGGGAACCTCAGTACCCCGCTGGGGAGGATTGACCTTCCAACCACAACAGGAGAGGGAGATGGACAAAAGACGACGATGTCAGAATACATGGTTCTGAATGCCAAGTCCCCTTACAATGTCATAATTGGGAGACCTTGGCTACACCAGATACGAGCAGTCACTTCGACCCTCCACCAATGCCTGAAGTACGTCCATAATCATGCTGTTTACTCCATCAGAGGGTATCAACCGACCTCTCGAGAGTGTCATGGTCTCGCACTCAAGGAGAGGGCCCCCAAATAACAATTACTACATGCTCATGAAGGCGGGGATCCAGACCTCATCCACCATCACGAGGCGGAAGATTGCCCTTTCAGAATTGATGAGCCTCTAAGCCTTAGAGGAAGGGACAGCAGGGCCAAGCTCGTAGGAGACCCCATTAAGGTGTTGGTCAGTTCGGAAGAGCAAGGGCGTTACTTACATATCAGTCCGGACCTGACACCTGTCGAATAGGAAGAGATAGTAAAATTCTTAAGAAATAACCTCTCAGTGTTTGCCTAGGAAACAAAGGATATTGAAGGCATAGATCCAGACATCATCATTCACAAGTTGATGGTAGATCTTGATCACCCCCTAGTGAGACAAAAAAAAAGGCCACTCATTCTAGAGCAGCATCAGATCATTAATGAGGAGGTCCAGAGGCTGCCAGAGGCCAAGATGATACGAGAGGTATTCTATCCAGAATGGCTTGCTAAAACTGTTCTGGTAAAAAATAAAAAACGGAAAGTGGAGGGTTTGTGTTGACTATACAGACCTCGACAAAGCCTGCCAAAAGACAGCTTGCCACTACCAAGGATAGATCAGCTAGTTGATGCTACTGCAGGACACGAACTCATGAGCTTTATGGATGCTTACTTTGGATATAACCAGATCCAGATATACCCTCCAGACCAAGAAAAGACAGCATTCATAACTGAGCGAGGTCTCTATTGCTATAGAGTGATGCCGTTCAGCCTAAAGAATGCTGGGGCAACATATCAACGTTTGGTCAATAAGATATTCAGTCCTCTAATCGGCAGCACCATAGAAGTTTACATTGCTGACATACTGGTGAAGAGCCTACAAAAAAATAGCCACCTTCAACACTTAGCTCAGACATTTGACATCCTGAAGCAGCATAAGATGATATTGAATCCCTTGAAATGCACCTTCGGTGTAACCAAATGAAAGTTCTTGGGGTACGTTGTCTCTTAGAGAGGTATTGAAGCAGACCCCATTCAGATCAGGGCTTTGATTGGGTTGGAGTCGCCAAAGACCAAGAAAGACATTCAGGCTCTGAATGACAAAATTGCAGCTCTGAGCAGATTTATTTCTAAATCCACTGATTGCTGCCTATCGTTCTTCAAAGCCCTGAAAAGTAACAGAGCCCTGCAGTGGTTAGAGGAATGTGAAAAATCTTTCCAAGAACTGAAGGAGTACCTGGTTTCCCTTGAACTCTTATCAAGGCCAGTCCAAGGGGAAAAGCTACTTCTCTACCTTGCTATCTTCGAAAACACTATCAGTTCGGTACTGGTCAGTCAGGACAGAAGAATCTAGAAGCCCATATTCTACGTTAGCAGGGCATTACTGGACGCAGAAAAAAGATATCTAGAGATTGAAAAATTAGCCTTCGCCCTAATAACCTCAGTGCGGAAGCTTAGACTCTACTTTCAGGCTCATCCTATTGAGATCCCAACGGCCTATCTGCTGAAGTCAGTGCTTTGGAAGCCAGAAGTCTCAGGACGACTGGTCAAGTGGTTGGTAGAATTAGGGGAATTTGACATATCTTATGTTCCACAAACCTCCATCAAAGGGCAAGCCTTGGCCGATTTTGTCACCGAATTTACCCCAGCACTGCAAGACAGGGCACAACTCTGTGAAAGCTCTGGTACATGGCAGCTTTATACCGATGGATCTTCCACCGACCATGGTTCTGGCATCGGCTTGGTGTTACGATCCCCTGATGGGCTTATGATAGAAATGGCGGTAAGTCTAGGGTTCAGAGCTTCAAACAATGAAGTAGAATACGAGGCCTTTATCCTTGGATTGAAGCTAGCTTTAGAATATGAGGCTCAGAACCTCAAGGTCTTCTCTGATTCCCAACTTGTAGTAAGCCAAGTTTTAGGAGAGTTTTCCATCAAAGATGACAGAATGCTTCGGTATTAAGAACTTGTGAAATCACTAAAGCAGTCCTTCCAAAAATTCACAATCTAGAAAATTGAAAGAGATTAGAACTCCAGGGCTGACACACTGGCCAATATGGCCTTCCACCTCAAGGTCGAAGGAGAATCCACGTTAAAAGTCTCCTATCAATTAGAACCAAGCATAAAAGAGGTCCAAGTTGCCCAAGCTACAGAGCAAACCCAGAGCTGGATGACTCCTATCCTTCAATACCTAGAAAGAGGGCTCCTTCTAGACGATAAGAACAAGGCCAGAAAGATCCAAATCAAGGCAGCTCGGTACCTGATCATGAACGGGAAACTTTACAGAAGATCATATTTTCAACCTTCGCTAAGGTGTTTGACTCTAGAAGAGTCCAAGTATGTCCTGGCAGAAATACACGAAGGAATTTATGGAAACCACAATAGAGGCAGAACTATAGCCCACCGAGCTTTAACACAGGGCTACTATTGGCCGAGCATGTTGAAGCAAGCCAAACAGTACGTCCAGAGGTGTGACAAATACCAACGGTTTGCTCCCTACCAACACCAACCCCACCATGAGCTCATTCTTATCACCAGTCCATGGCCCTTTGCTTAGTGGGGAATGGACATCATAGGCCTATTACCAAAGCCACACCGAACAGGAGATACCTCTTAGTGGCCATTGACTATTTCTCCAAATGGGCAGAGGCAGAGCCCCTAACACACATTACATAGAAAGAAGTCAATAACTTCATTTGGAAGAACATAGGTTGCAGGTTCGACATACCATGCCTTATCATCTTAGACAATGGTACACAATTTGCTGGCAAAGTTCTCAAGAAATTCTGCCAAGACTTATACATTAGTCAACATTTTGCCTCTCTAGGCCATCCCCAAGCCAACGGGCAAACAGAGGTTACCAACCGAACAATCCTTGATGCCCTTAAGAAGAGGTTGGAAGAAGCCAAAGAAAGATGGGTTAAAGAACTCCCTAGAGTTCTCCGCGTCTACAGAACCACCAGAAGAACACCTACCTCTGAAACTCCCTTCTCACTTGCCTATGGTGCCAAAGCGGTGATTCTTGTTGAGATCAGTATGCCTACCTTGAGGACCGAAGCTTTCGACCAAAGGAGCAATGATCAGTAACTCGCAGAAAACGTGGACTTACTTGAAGAAAAGATGGATCAAGCCAGGATCAGGATGGAAGCATATTAGCACAGGATGGCCAACAACTCTAAACTGGGGCTAAAACCCACCAGCTTTCAAATTGGAGATCTCATCCTGAGAAGGGTGTTCCCAAATACCAAAGATCCCATTATGGGAAAGCTTTCGCCAAACTGGGAAGGTCCTTACCGAGTAACAAAAATTGTCAGACCTACCACATATTGGTTAGAAAACATGACTGGGAAACTTATACCCAAGCTTTGGAATGTAGAACATTTACGAAAATATTATCAATAAAGCTTTTCTCTCTTATCACGATACCTTAAAAAAAATATCCACCTCATGCACAGACCCCCAAGCCTGGTCCATCGTATTGATCCTTGAAGCCTTGTATCCATTACAAGTCCTTCAGGTTTGGTCCTTTCAATGCACAAACCCCCAGGTCCGGTCCATCATATTGACCCCTAAAGCCTTGTATCGATTACAAGTCCTCCACGCTTGGTCCTTTTAATGCATTGACCCCCCTGGTCTGGTCCATCGTATTGACCCTTAAAGCCTTGTATACATTACAAGTCCTTCAGGCCTGGTCCTTTCAATGCACAAACCCCCAGGTCTGGTCCATCGTATTGACCTCTAAAGCCTTGTATTCAATACAAGCCCTTTAGGCCTGGTCCATCTCAATGCACAGACCCCTTGGTCTGGTCCATTCAATGCACAGACCTTCTGGTCCAGTCCATCGTAAAATACAGACCCCTAAAAACCTTGCAGCTTGTACAAGTGATACAGGTCTAGCCCATCTCTGTACAGGGACAAACCTGCTCAGTTACCTTCTATACTAAAGATAGAATACATATGCGTAACTACCAATTCTGGTTTAGTTACTACGAAGATTCCTGTTCAGACCTTATCTGCCATAATAAAAGAAGATTTGATCTTGGGAGACATGTTGTTTACCCTTTTGATGTTATGAGCAAAGGTTTTAATCAATTCAATTACTGTAAGTCTTCTTACCCAGTTATTATCAGTCCTGGTGGACAGACCTTGCTTATGAAAGATCAGCTCAATTATCATTACAAGCCTCATGGATCAACAGTTAAGTCCTGGAGGACACAAATTCTCACTATGGACAGTTTTGTTATCATAAGTCATCCCACAGATCATGATCTTTGCAAGTCCTCCTGCTCAAGCTACTTAGAACAAATTCTGATTCAACTGCTCAAGATACTCTGCTCAGAAGACAGCTTCTGATCATAATCAATTAAAAGACTGGTCTGCAATGCATTCAGCTTGTAAACATCTCTCCTTACACTAATTACAAGTTTAAAGGGTTGGAGCCTGAGCATATGTTACAAAGTAACAACAATTCAAGACAGCGCCTAACATCCACAACAATCTTCAGAATTTACAAGTATTACAGTTCAAAAGGGCAAAGACACACAAGTTCTCAAGAAAGTTAATTGCATTGATTAAGGTGTCACGAGTACATCATTCTTCATAAAAAAAAAAGAGAAACCAAAAAGGGGGCAAGATACAATCTTAAATTGCAGCTCTAGGGTCAGCTGAGGCAGACTCCTCTATTGGAGGGAGTTCGGGAGGTGTCGCACCATCTTTTTCACTCGGAACCTCAGCCTCGATAGATGGGGCTACAACACCTTCGATCGCTGACAGATCGAAGTCCAAAATTTTGGCAAGTAGCTTGGATCTGAAGGTGTTGTATCCATGCTGAATCAGCTCCCAACCTATTTCCTAGACTTCTTCCCTCATCTCCGTTTCAGTCTCAACTTTGGCAGCTGTGACTGCATCTTGAAGCTTCTGATTTATGGCATACCAGAAAGCGTCAAACTCCTTCTAAAGCTCTGCTGCCCTTTGAACATAAAGGTTCCTCTCAGACTCTAGGACAGCCAGAGAAGAGGAAGCCTCCCTCAAACTCTCCTCCGCAGCATGAGCCGCCGACTGAGCTATCCCCAGCTCCAGCCTAACTTCATCCAGTTCGGTCTGAAGTCTTTCAACCTCCTCTGAATCTTGAGGAGTCACCATCAGAGCAGCCAAACTATGCATATTCTACAAAATAAAAAGCAAGCAAGTTAGGACAAGCCAAGTGCAAAGCAAACAAGCAAAAGAGAGAAAAGGAAACTTTTAGTATTCACCTTCATCTGGAGATTCATCACCCCAGTCATCAATTTATCAGGCTTCTTCCCCTTGTATTGATGAGGGCCCTTAGCCCAGAAATCTTCAAAGGCCTTTTTTGCTGCCAAGTAGTTAGGAACCTCAGATGATTGGGGGGCTTTGGTTGCTGCCTTCCCCTTCCCAGCTCGTTTGCTTGGAATTGAAGGGGCAGTAGGGACTACGGTTATTGGGGTGGGCTCCCCCACTTCAAGCTTGGCTCGCTTGGGAGAACTGGAAAGCAACCTCCTTCTTTCGCTCGCCTTAACATCATATGGGCGATCTAGGTCACTTGGTACTCTACAAGTGACATTTTAGGAAAAATTGTATTTTTTCCTTAAGTCATCTATTGTGGCCTGAGTGACAGCACTCTGACCTTCATCCTTATGGGAAGACCTCCCAGAGGCTTCCCCCTCCTATTTCTGGGTTCCACAAAAGCATCAATTATCCTAACCTCCGAACTGGAGGAAGACCTTATCGACCTATTTTCGGTATTACCAGAGGGATGACTATCTAAAGCTTGGACATTAGAAGACACAATTGTCTCCGAAGAACTTCCTGTGCCATCACTATAATTAGAAGATGCTGAAGAAGCAAGCATTGCCAGAAACAGGGAAAAGAAGAAGAAGAAATAAAGAAAGGAAGCAAGACCGAAGTCAAACCTGAAATTAGATAGGAAATGTGAGCCTCGGATGATATACACTCCTTAGGGATCACTGGTCGCTCTGGTTCAACAATGGCAGAATCTCTCTTTCGAAATACAGTGAAAATGGTGAAGGAAAGGGTGTACGAAACCCCTCTTCCTCATTATATACGTCTTCAAAAATGGGGCCCACCACACCTGTAACCGTCATGACGGTTACAGGTAATGATGGCCTCGAAAGCCTAAACGTTAGTTGCGTGATAAATGGCACACCAGCAATCGCCTTGGAAATTGGAAAAATAGGAAGCATGGCTTTTCGGAAGCACGTAGCCCTAGTTACACGTTAAGTTCGAACTAGGGCTCGAGGGGAGAGTAACTGATATACCACAAAGTGACAGACCAGTCCCCATGTGACACGTGTGATTACAGACCAGATGAAGCTCGACCATCCAGAGCAGACTCATACAATCAGCCATTCAGAGTAGGCTCAAGCGCTCAGCCTTTAGAACTCACAGGTTTGAGAACAAGGCCTTCAGAGCATCCCTCATGATTCAGAGCTCATCACCGCCTTAAACATCCTACCGAGCAAAGGATAAAGAAACAATCTTCAACAAGAAAACTACCACTCACGAATATCTCTCAAGCGTAGTATCCAACACGGTAACTGTTATTCTCTGATGATCAAATCCCTATATTTATGGCTCCAAATCCTAATCAACTTAGGAAAGTCACAGCCTATAAATTAAACCCTAAGGTACGCTTTACAGGCATGCTCATTCGTTGGTTTACATTACAGTTTTTCAATTCAGTTTTATTGACTTAAGCAACGGAGCAGCTACTATCGAAGCCAATCTGGTAGCCCTTTTATCCTTCTCTTTGAGTGTTTCTCAAGCAATGGAGTTTGGAGCCCCTACCAACCAAAAAGTGTAGCATCAGGATTAAATCACAAATAGATTATGAAAATGATCTCACATTGAGGCTAGGGATGAGGAAAATTTGAATCATAGAGACTCACATTGGCTTATTCTACATGAGAAGACGAAAAAAAAACAAGAAAGAAAGAAAGAAAGAGAATTTTGATTAATTTGAGTCAAATGATTTATCATATTACTAGAGAGGGAGCCAAAAGTATATGTGATAAGCAACTTCTAATTTGGACCTAGGATTTGATATTTAATCTGTATTACCATTTTCTCCATTCATCATTCTTATCTTTTTTTTTTAAGATACAAAAATTAAGCAAAAAATTACAATTTTTATCTTGTTATTTTAAATCTATCCATCATATTTATTTCATCTTCCTCTAGGTTCAAATTATTTGCTTCCCTTATTGTTGTCGGTTTAGCTGCAATTGATACTACCTAAATGTTGCTCAATCCTTCAATTTAAAAGTGAAAGGTTTAACCATCTTATCCTTCGGAACATTCATCATGGTCAGAAATTGTTCCACTTTAGAAATCCAATCAAGGAAATCCTTAATGTTAAGATTTTTGTTAAAACTGTCAGTATCCATCTTAAGCCAATAATACTCGAACTTTCGGTTCCTTCTTGCAGGTTTACATATATTGAAATCTGATTCGTCATCGGCGAATCTGAAACACTTTCATAACCAGGTGACCTTTTAGGATGTCAATCTGGTACAAATTTGTCAGTAGGTTGGCCTCGGACAACCCTTTCAGCACAAGTTGATCTATTGGCATTGAGATTAAGTCCTATAAGCATCTCACGAATCGCACCAAGTTGATCTACCACGACCAACGTAAATGGAATTTATGTTTTTGCTTTGTCATTTATCATCTAACTAGGCAAATCCTCATTTTGATATTAACTAAAGCAGTACAGAAACATGAAATGATGAATACAACCAACGTCGATATCCACAACGGGGGAACAACCAACTCAAAAATGAGGATAAATTTTATAAAATTTTAAATTATATTATTATTGATGAAAGTTTTCATAATAAAAACCTATTTTATCATATTTATAGTAAAAACACTGTAACTTATCATTATCTTAGTCCTAATACAATAAAGAATCTTATTAAATTTGAATAGAAAATAATATATATTTTATCTAAAATAAACAATTTAGGATAGGCTCAACTTTAAAGACTAAAGACTTCTAAAATAATTATGAAATAAAATACATTTTTTTAACAGATACCATATATGTCATACATCACTAACACAATTTTTTTCCATCTCTCCCAATCAATTTTGTTTTATTTGAAAGGCTAGTCGATCGCTAGGGTCAATGGTTTAAATCCCTAATCCCAATTTCCTTTCCCCGCGTGTGGATTTCAATCTTCTTTCTACCTTTGAAAATAAATAAAGATTGACATTAAGTTGTTGGTACAGTGATCACTTTTACTTTACAATTAATGCAACTTAAATGATTATATATCAATTAAAATACTACATAAACATATTCTAAGAGCTCAGAATTAAAACTTACAAAAATAAAAGAAAAATATAATATTGTTTATAAAATAGAATTCACAGAAAAACAATTTCAATCATTCAAACATAACATAAAATTATAAATCAGAAATTGAACTTATAGTTTTCTGCAAATTTAGAAAGAACAAAGAAATTATGTACATCAAGGTTAGCTAATGTTTGACACTATATTCTTAAAACAAGTTTTGCCCTCTGCAGTGGTACTTATGAGCCATTTAGTCACCCAAGATATAAAGATATGAATTTTTACACAGTAGAAGCATTGCAAACTTTGTGCCTAGCGAATCATAACCGTGTTTGTATTCTTACTAATTCTATCTATATGAACTTACTCGTGCATAACAACAAATTGAATGTGATCATTGATCAATCTATATGTGAAACGAGAGGTAGACTGATTTATATAGAGCTCTTCATGACTATTTGGTGTAGGCATGAAAGCAAAAAACACCTTTATTCATGGTGAACAAATGGCTACAACTGTTTAAATGGATGTATCTGTTCGGTGGTAAAATTGAAAAAAAAAAGAGATAATGTAAATCAAGGCTAGTATTTAACACTATGTCCTTAAGACAAATTTTGAACCTCGTAGTAGTATTTATGAGCCCTTTAGATGTCCCTCTCACAGGATACAATAATTTGAATCTTTACACAGAAGAAGCACTACAAACTATGTGCCTAACAAACCACAACCGTGTTTGTACTCTCACTGACTCTGTGTATATGAATTGACTTGTGCATGAATGCAGATTGAATGTCAACATTAATCAACTTGTACAATAAGGGTACACTAATTTATATAAAACTATTCGTGACTATTTGGTACAGGAACAAGGACAAAAGATGACTCTATTCATGATGAACAGACAATTGGTTCGAATTGATGAACCTATTCGGTGCTAACAGTCATATTAAAACGGTAGTGCTTTGGTAATGTTCTGAATATTTAACTTAAAACACTAAATAAATTTTCTTCAAATATATATATATATATATATATATATATATATATATAATAGGCCAAGATCCGAACCCAACTTGGCATGAGGCGGTGCGTATGTGGTGAACCTATCATAGGTAAGATACTTTCCTTTCTACAAAAGTGGGTGTTCCTTAGGTTCCAAACTGTCAGTCAAGGTAATTGTATATATACTCACTTAAAACTTTGTGTCCAATTAATATCGGACACACGTTTTTTTACAAATTTATGTTATCATGTTCAAGTGGTAATGTTTAGAGTCAATTTTATACTCACTCCTTATTAATTTAAGAAACTTAATATATGTTCTTAATCTACTAACAAAAGAGAATATATTTTCATGTAAATCCATCTCAAATAATAATGTGTGAGACTTATTTTTATTTTAGCTCAAAATGAATAAAAAACGGGTGCTCTAACTCATTGTCCAACATAAGTCACTACCACTTCGACGTCCTAACCTCTCCATTTTTGGGCATTAATTAGATAGAAAGTAAATAACACATTATTATTCTGTAGTTTTCACACCTTTGTCATTTTGCCCCAAGTACATTTTAGCATGATTTACCGGTGCCATTTTGCTATATTACTCTTTGCAGACATTCTGGCATTATGAATTTATTATAAACGGGTCCATAGCCCTTAGCAACCAACTGCAGGTCACACCACATCCACTAAAGTTTTTTAGCTTGTTTTATTCATTTATCATTGTAGTCAGGTGGTAGATATAAATTGCAAGGACTACTGGCTGTGATTAGAACACTTCGTTAGTTGACCATCGTTGGAAGGACGATTTTCAAGTAATTGGATGATTAGTATCTAAAATTTTTCATGAGTTTAAATTTTCCTAGTTATACAAGTCCACAATTTAATCTTACACATGTTGATACCTTGATGGGCTGGTGCATGTAAAATCCTACAAAGATTGACTCCATTGAGGCGGAACATCTGAATCTATGCCTTAGGGTTTGACTCAAATTTGTTGAACAAAAAATATATGCTTTTCAAATATATATTCAAAATTTTAGATAATGATATTGACGATGTATTAAACAAGATAATTAACGTTCCACAGTTATACACTCTCACATCATTTAATTTGAAAAACATTTCGTTGCTCTTTCTGAACCACCAAAATGAAAAAATCTTTTCGGGGGGTCATATAGATTTGGAGTCATATCTTCTCAATGAAAAGATACATTTTGTTGGAAGCATACAGATTTTAATGCTCATGTCGTGTCAATTTATGAGTCGTTGAGTAGTCGATAATTTTTAGAGAAATGTTTTGTTATTTAAATCTTGTGTTTAAATGATAGAGAGTCATTAGTTGATGAGATAATTTTTAAAAAACTGTTGATATGATAATAATTAAAAACTCTAATCATTTGGGTATAAAATTTGAATATATAAATTTAGACCATAAAATACTGCTTGTAGTTTTTGTGTTGAATCACAGCTTGTGTGAAACTGGAATTTGCATGTCATAGAACAATGCTAAAGTCTTAGGATTCTTTGATCATCTGTGTGTTTGTATTTTCATGTTTTATTCGGATATTTTATTAATGTGTGTTTTATTGAAAAAAAATCTAATGGTATTTAGCATAAAAAATTTCATGGTTATGAATATTAAAATTTGACATATGTCATATGTAGTAAATTATAGTAACATATATAATCACTTATTTCACTTGTTGCATTTTAACATATCATGAATTTTTTTTTATAACACTTTCTTCGTATTTTATTTGAGATATTCCGAATACTCCCTTATTTTCACTCAATTATACATAATAAATTATTTTATTTTTAAATATAAAATTGTAAGAAATCTTGGTCTTTCATGCCGTATATTTTTCTTTTAAAAAATAAAAATTGCAAATTTTAATTAACGTAATTGCAGTTTATCTCAAATAATGGAGACATTTTTGTATGAATTAGTTTATAACTCAACTCAATCATAATCATATGAAAGAGTTATTTGACCTTTTGATATGAAAGAGTTAATTGACTTAAAAGGGCGGCAAAAAAAATCTACCCACTTGACAAGTTGGGATTAATTTTGATTTATTCCAAATGATTGAAAAAGCAGATTGATTCAAATTGATGTCAGGGCTAATTAAAGAAGTTCTTTACGGCCATAAGGGATTCAGGCCGTATCAAAGGCTAAGGCTCCGTTTGGATTGTGATTTAAAAATAATTTTTGAATTTTTTTTTAAAAATATATTCAAAATTTTGTAATTAATTTTTTAAAAATTGTGAAAATATATTTGGATATGATAATAGAAATTTTAAAAAATTAAAAAATATATATTTTGAAATGCGTATTCCGCATTTTAAAATTAGAAAACTGTTTTTGAAAACAAAAATAAACGGAGCCTAAATCTGTAAGAAAACAATGTCAGAATTTGCGTGGAGCCTTTGATAACGACTCATCTAACTTATGCATTGTAAGTTATTGTAAAGCTGTAAGAAAACAATGTCAGAATTTGCGTGGAGCCTTTGATAACGACCCATCTAACTTATGCGTCGTAAGTTATTGAATAGATCAGTCATCACGATCAAATAAATTATAAATGTGATTTTTAATCTAAACGTTAGATTATAATTGGATCACCTTATATCATAAGCAATGAATCATAGTAAATAAAATTATTAATGTATAGGGGGGAGGGGAAGTTGAACAGTCCAAATTTGACTTTATAAAATAAATAAGATTTAAATTGTGTTCAAATTGACTTATTAATATTGTGAATCGACCTTAAACGAGTCTTTAATCAAACTAATCATGAGCCAAACTCGAATAGTTTAATTTTTTATAGGACTGTTCAGTCTTAGGTTCATAAAAAATAATAAAATTATCATCAAATCTAAGTTCAAACTTAATTACTAATTAAGTTCATCATCTTTTATTAAACAAAAATATTCATTATTAGCCTGGGCCATAACAGTTCAAGACCACCCAATAATCTTTGGTAGGAGACAACCCCCTAATCATTTACTAACGGCGATGCTCAATCGCTTGATTAATCTTACTTCTAAGATTAAAATAATCAATTAATGATGATAAGGTCACACAATCCTTGTTCACCGACAAGGTTGTGTAGAAAACCCACAATATTATACCTATTAGTTTTCGAGGTAGACATAAACAGTATTAGATTGAAAAATTCTACTTTTACCAAATCAGAGTGGATGTTGTTCTTACCATAATATTTTATCAAATTTTTTAATTTATTGACATGATTATTTGAGTGCTTGTAAATTCAAGTTTTTAGAACTAATCAATGAAGTTTAATAGTACTAATCATGTAAAGTGAGTCTGATATGAACCTAACAAATACACCAAAAGTCCCAAGACTGATATAATGAGGTGCTTGTTAATTCAAGCTCCTAGAACTAGTCAATGAAGTTTGATGGTACTATTCATGTCAAGTGAGTCTGATACGAACTTGACCAATATGCCAAAAGTCTCAAGATTGATGTAATGCAGGTCGCCTCTTCCGTGACTCGAACCTGTGACATGATGCCTGTTCTAATACCAATTGATACGAACCTAACCAATATGCAGGTCCCCTCAATACATCAAAAGCCTCATGACTGACGAAACGCATGAAATTAAGTCTTTTAACTATTTAAGATTGTAAGAAAATCCAAGAGACCTAATTGACTTGTACAAGAGGCTGAATTAACTAACACTCATATATGTAAAGAGACGGTATTGCCTAGTACATGAATAAACACGTTATTAGATAAAAAAATTTGATAAAATATCATGATAAAAATAACTTTATTGCAAATATATATATATATATATATTCTTTTTGATATAACCATAGGAAAGAAGAATCTAATCCTAACAATCTTTTAGAATATGAATATAAATTTTAAAAAAATGAATTTATTTATTTCAATTTATTGAATTTTAAAATTTAAATTAATTTATTGAAAAGCAGTCTTGACAGCCTATTACACGTAAAGCTCCAAGTTATACTGACTCGGGGTGCACATGGATTGGTTGGGTTGCGTTACAAAAGAACTAGAACCAACCCGACCTTTAATAGTTCTAAAAAATTAGAACCAAAACTGAATCGCAATAATGAGAAAACTGAACCCACCCAACCCGAAAATATTCTAGTTGGATCAGATCGGTTCCGGTTCTATTCGGCATGCAAATCTATTATTTGTTTCTCTCTCTAAAAACTAGTTTCCAATTATATGCATGTATATATGTTATATACATAATATATATTTTATATATAACAAGTTATTTATTATGTATATGTATAACAGGTTATATATATATATGTATGTATCTAGGGTTATATATATGTATATGTATGTACGTATGTATTTATACATATTATATATATTTTATATATAATAGACTTTACTGATAAAAACAGTGTCAGAGTTTACGTGGAGCCATCGATAACAACCCATCTAACTTATGCGTTATAAGTTATTGAATAGATTAGCCATCACAGTCAGATAAATTATAGACGTGATCTTCAATTTGAACGTTAGGATTATGGTTCAATCATCAAATAATTGCTCCTTATGTCGTAGCAATGAAGCATGAGTAAATAAGATTGTTAATGTGTTAGGGGGAGGGGAAGTTGAATAATAGATTGTTTAAATTCAACTTTATAAAATAAACAAGATTTAAATTGTGTTCAAGTTGACTTATTAATATTTCGAATCGATCTTGAACGTGTCTTTAATCAAGTCGATCGTAAGTCGAACTCGAATAATTTGATTTTTTTATTAGACCGTTTAGCCTTAGGTTCATAAAAAGTAATAAAATTATCAACAAGTCCACGTTCAAACTTAATTACCAATCAAGTTTACCATTTTTTATTAGACAAAAATGCCCTTTAGTATTTTTCTCCGAAAATAATGAAATTGAATATGTGTGACTTCTGCCAACTTTCTAGAAGTGTTTAAAATTTTAAAATTCAATAACTCAAAATATATAAACCTGTTTTCAATAGAATTTATATATTTGAACTTTAAAAATCGAGATCTATAAAACAAGATACATATGTAATATGAAATTTTGAAAAAAAAAAAGTGCTTTTCAAACTGTAAAATTTCACTTTTTTTAAAGAAGGTAGGAAAATTTTCAATTTCGCTATGAGTTTTTTTGTTTGTTACCAGTTTTATTTATTTTTTTGAGTTGTATTTTGAATGTAAAAAAAAGTCTTATAAAATAGTAAAAATTACAAAAGAAAAATCAGTTGAGACATTAAAGCAGTGAGAGTGTGAAATTTTACACGTGCGCTACTTGTCAAAAGTGTCTTTTAAATTAGTTAAAATTACAAAAAAAAATCAATTTAGACATAAAAATAGTGAGAATGTGAAATTTTACACTTGCGCTGCTTGTCAAAAAAAGTCTTTTAAAGTAGTTAAAATTACAAAAAAAAAAAAAAAAAGTTTAAACATAAAAGTAGTGAGAGTGTGAAATTTTACAATTACGCTGCTTGTCAAAAAGAATCTTTTAAAATAGTAAAAATTATAACAAAAAAATTCAGTTTAGACATAAAAGCAGTGAGAGCGTGAAATTATCATTGGAATAAACACATTTTAACACAAATTATAATTGAAATGAGTGACATAGATTGCAAGGAGGCTGACAATGTAATATTCTGACCCAAATTGTAACCGAGCGAACCATGTAGACCCGAGCCGTTAGGGCTTTACGTCATGATATCGAATAAAACGGATGGTTTTGAAATCTCAATAGTTCGAATATACGGATAATGCCCAAGCAATACCCGAGCAAGCCATTAACGAATATTGAAATAAAAATAAACAAAATTAAATAAAAATATGATATATGTATATGCCCATGTGCTGAAATAAAGTATATATATATATATATACATATATATATATATATATAACCTACAAATTATATTAATACAAAAGTAAATGAAGGGAGGGGGTTACAATTTGAGAAAATGATAAGGATGTGGGATTTGGAAATGCAATGCATAGAAAGCTGAAGAACTGGAGATTCAGCACTGTTTCCCCTCTTTCCCCCACCACCAACGTCAGAATCCAAACCCAAAAGGAGCCTCCCTCAATGGCTCTATAACACAGCTTCACTGCCAACCTCGCCGTCATCAACGAAACAACGCTTCACTATCATCAAACCACCATTACCTCCAACCGTTTCCACACCGGAGACGCTACCAACACCAGTCCAGATCTAAGACTGCCAAGCCTCAACAGCGCCATCGAACTGCCCATATCAAAGCCACATCCCCGACCCAGACTACTATCCGTTCTGATGAGATCGACGACCTAATCGCCCCCACTACCGACGACGATGGATGGGGTGATTTCGTTGAATACTCATCTCGCTCTGACCTATCAATACCAATAGTCTCCAGTTGGATTGAATCGGAGAGGACTATATGGGTGAAGCCAAAAGGGAGCTCTGTCGCTGTCGTTATTCGACGATGAAGAGGACGAGGATGATGTGGTCGATCCATCATGTAATACCCCGACCCTAGTTAAATGGTACCGACCCGAGTTAGGTAGTAACCGACCCGGGTAGACCAGGCCATGATGTGTAATGCCGAACTGTACGTCAATTTACTACGTAAATAAAATCAGACGTACGTTAGAATGCATGGGTGTGAGTAACAAGCAGTCCCGAGTACCTCGAGTGCTGTCGCACTGGAAACCTGATTTTTACGGGGAAGCGTGCATGTAAGTGTTGCATGTGTATATGTATTTAAATACACATCTATATAAGTCTATATCTATATACGTATAATTACCTATTAAATAGTAGCAAACATAACTATATTTATATATAAGTATAATATACGGCTGCCATACATATAGATATCTAACTATATGTATATGTATGTGTATATATATATATAGTATATCTAACTATATGTATATGTATATGTATGTGTGTGTGTATATATATATATATATATATATATAGTAAAGAAATGAAATGAAAAGGGAAATGTAGAAAGAAATAGAAATTAGTAGAAGAATTTAGAAGAGGTTGGAAGATTGAAGAAAAATTGAGAAACTTAGAGAGAGAGAGACAGTGGGTTGCATGCAGCCATGCAGCTATTCTCCATATATAAAAAAAGAAAAAGAAAAATGATAAAAATAA
This sequence comes from Nyssa sinensis, assembly GCA_008638375.1. Taxonomy (NCBI): domain Eukaryota; kingdom Viridiplantae; phylum Streptophyta; class Magnoliopsida; order Cornales; family Nyssaceae; genus Nyssa; species Nyssa sinensis. Next base: position 13,963,939 of record CM018047.1, read on the forward strand.
TGAAGAAAGATGAGCAACCAACAAGTGGCAATGCCACCGACTGTAAGGTCGGTTAAGAAAGAAATAAAAGGGGAAAAGAGAGGAAGTGTAAGAGAAAGAAAGGGGACTGAGGCGTAGAAGGAAAAGAAACAAGAAAAAGGAGGTAAACCCATACTTTCTCTCTCTAGAATTTACGCATGTATACCAATTGTTTGGGTTATATTCATGCATATATGATGTTTAGGATGTATATTATTGAACAAGGCATGAAAATTGGATCCTAAAAACATCAAGAACCCCGAGCTGTACACCAAATCTCCATGGATGGACCTTGTTGGAACAGGTATGAAATTATTGAAACCAAACCAAGTTTGGCCTATTGGAACCTAAACTAGATCACCTCAATGTTTTAAAAACACTAGACCACGACTTAAAACCTAAAGGGAAGACCTCCAAAACTTGAGTTGCAGGTTCGGTTTTTGAAACCCAACCTCACTAACTCACATCAAGATCAAAATATGAGAATAGGAATTTGAACCCCATGACGAGAGGACCAAAACAGAAGAAACCCCAAGTGATTTGGCTCAAAAATGGGCATAAACGATCTAGTTGTAGGTTTGAATAACAAACCTCTAACCGAGCACCCGAGTTCAATTTGAGCTCTTATATGAATGCCAAAATGACCCTCGAACTTCTAAAACCCATTTGGAATTGAACGTAGGGAGCAAAACAACTTGAAAATTCACGAAATTAGAAGTTTAGAACCTCGGAAGTTAGGGCAACAGTGCCTTGGTTGATGAAGAAGACGATGAGTCAACTCGCCAAATCGTTTAAAACCCAGTGAATCGACTTGGACACGTGTTGACAACAGGGGTAAGCCACTGCATAAGTGGAACAGTGTCGTTTTAGGTTTAAGAGTTTAAAACCCTAATTGGGCCTGTTTGGTTACATGATTATGGGCAAAATCTCATAACCTATGTGTGAATAAGATAGCTTATTCTAGTTTTAGGACCTTATACGCCGTTTGGGTCAAGAAAAATCAGAAAAAAATAAGTGGCCGGAGCCCTTGGGAGTCGAACACGGAACCCCTCAGACGCAACCCCCTTTCTTTACCAAATTGGACAGGACAATCCCGTGTCCTCTTAACGTCCGAATATATATATATATATATTATACATAAATTATATTAAATAAATTAAATTAAATAATGACTAAATGGTCTGATGTGCAAATTAGACAAGTTATTAGTGTATTTTAAGTATTTTGGACCTTCTGAGACCAATAGTGAGGTCCGTGTCTTGAAACGGGATCCCAAAAAATAAAAGACACGTAAAAGTGCAAATGACCGTTTTGCCGTTTTAGTACCGAAGTCCAAATTGAAATCCGTAAAAGCCTAAACCAAATTTCTTCGACATTCTGGACTTAATGGTAGAGTCCGTTTTACCAAATAAGCTATTTAAAACTATTGATGTATGAAATTGACAAATTCTAGAAATTAATGCACCTAAGACTTAAAGAAATTACCAAGGAAAGGTTACTGAAATAGAAAAAGATTTAATGATAATTAAATTGAGTGACATTGTGGAATGTAACTAGACTTTGAAATGTGATTATAGGAACCTTCAACTAAAGGAAGGGATTTTTTGTAAAAGCCCTTGGATTTCAGGTAAGTGTTTCATACCATATTGAGGTAGCAATTTCATTATAGATATAAATATTGAACTCTTTTATGATGTATCGACTTATGATTTCATTTTTTTCTTATAGCCTTTGTTTAACAGCTATACTGTATATGTTTTGAATGATCTATTGATAGCTATATTGTCTTCTTTAACTTAAGAAAATGTGTTCGTAAGATACATAAACGTTATATGATCTTCTTATGAATGTTTGAAATGTTTTAACTAAATACCAAATAAGGAACTTTGATTTGAGTAATTGAATTGCTATTGATGATTATCGATTTTGGATATGATTTTGATGCTTTGGATAGAACACCATTCTATGATTGGTCACTATTGAATAGGTTGTGACTTATTGAACCCTACCCACGGGGTATAATGGTGGTGAGCCGGTGTGATACGGCATATCGAACTAGAGTATCGATCTCAGTCAGCGAGGTTCTAATTTGTTGGCCATAGAAGGGAAATATATGAATTTGAATATGAATATTGAATATGAACCATGATTGAATATGATTTATCGAACCATGATTTTGAGTTATCGAACTATGATTTATCGAATTATGTTATCAAACTATGATTTATCGAATTATGTTATCGAACTATGATTTATCGAATTATGTTGTCGAACTATGATTTATTGAACTGTGGTATTTATTATCGATTTACGATTATCATTGAATTGAGATTTATTGGGAGTGAATTTGATACCATTATCTTGTTACTATAATTTAAGATAACATATAATATATGATTATTGGCATTTCAGTATTGAATTATATAATAGTTTTGAAACCTTTGGTATGTTTTTGGAATACTCACAAGTTGTTGAGCACACACGGATTTTTATCCAATATATTTCAGGTAATGATATCGACAAAGAAATAGCAGGTTCAGTCTGTATTAGGATTTTGTTAGACATGATGTAGTTGCTTTTGGTAATTATGGATTGTACATCGAATATGGCATCAGCAGGCTTTGAAAAAAATTACATCATATACTTTTGTAGTTACTATGAAATGTATATATAGATGACTGATGTTGAATTGTGTATTGGCGCTTTCGCAATAGAAAAAAAAATTTTATTCCGCTGCATTTGATTAATGGAAAAGGGAAAAGTATTGTGATCATTGAAAAAGGCCTCGGTGGCCGCTCACGAACCCTTGATCCCATAGGCCGGATTTTGGGTCATGACACATTAGTTGTTATTTGATCTGTGTTTGATTGATTTGTTATCACATTGAAGGAATCAGAAGCCGATAGAGATGCAGTCGAGGTTTTCGATCCGGTTAAGTTATTGAAGATGGTTGCTTCAGTCAGTTTAGTTGTTGGGCCTCTTGTTTGGGCGGAGGATTCTGATACAGCTTGGATTGATGGGGAAGTCGGCGGTGGCTATGAGTGATTAAGGAGTTGTGGGGTGTAATTTTTTTTTTTTTTATCATATTAGGTTCGTGATTTTGTGGAGATACAAGGAGGATTTTGGGTATTTTTGGTCAGAGGAGAATAATCTAGATTGTAAGGTTTTTCAGAGCTGCTAAAAGCTAGTGTCGTCTAATCTGAGTCGCGTGATTGCCTGCGAAGATGGAGTATAGGTACAAGCTTGTCCCCGCTCCTATGGCTCGAGTTGGCACATTGCCGTTTAGGTTACTTGCTGACGAATACGGGGCAGAGATTATTGATCACAAACTTGTCAAATGCGAGCGATGACTTAATTGTGCCATTGGGTCTACCGATATAGTAGAGCAGAGAATGTTGTTTTCAGAACTTGCCATGAAGAAAAAAGTAGGGTGGTATTTCAAATGGGCATGTCTGATGCTATGAGGGCTCTGAGTGCTGCTCAGATAGTGTGTAAAGATGTTGCAGCAGTAGATATCAAAATGGGTTGCCCTAATTCATTCTGTAACGGTGGAGGAATGGGTGTTGTGTGGTTGACTAAACCAGAGCTCATTCATGATATTTTGACAATATTAAAGCGGAATATGGACACTTTGAGGTTGACAAGAAAGAGAAGAAAAATTATGAGGTAACTGCATACTCATTTAGGTTTGGTAGTGGTTTGCTTGGAGCTATTCATTTGTTTACAACATCAAACGGTTTTTCTAGTAAGTCTTTATTATTTCAAGCTAAGCTGCATAAATGTTAGAATTAGTCCCGTTTTCTAAATCAGCCGCCTCCATGCCCATCATATATTAAGCCCATAACCCCTTACTGTTCAGCCTCATGAAATTAGCCAAGTGAGTCCAGTTCCAACACATTGCTTCATAAAACCAACACTCTAAACAGTCCACCGAGGTGGCAGCACTGCCGAGCCAAGCCACTACACCAGTGTACTGATTTTTAGAAACTGTTACAATAGCCCAAAATTTTAGCAAATTAATAAAATATCCGTAAAAATGTCAAATGACTAAAATGCCCCTAAGCCAAACGAACTCCGATTAAAATAAATGAATAGTGAATCTCTATTATTTCAAACATTCTGGATTAAACGGTGAAGTCTGATTTGTGAAAATAGGTCCCAAAAAATAGACATTTAAAAGTACAAAATGACCATTTTGCCCTTTTTAGTATAAAAGTCTAAAATGAAAACCATGAAAGCCTAAACTAATTTTCTTCGACATCCCTGACTCAATGATAGAGTCTAAATTAGTAAAATAGATACTTATAGTAACGAAGTATGAAATTTGATAAATAGCATTAAAACTGAGACATATTTACTGAATGATAGGGAACTCAAAGGGAAAAGGAAAAGTCATAGAATACTGAGGTAGATCACATGGATAAAAGGTAAGTAAACTTTTATCTCTTACATATGGTTTTCCAAGCCCTATTCTTTCTATTACTGCCAAATTTTATACTCTTTTATGAATCAATTGTTTTTGTTTCACAATTGATATTGTTCTATCTTGTAGTTGTTATTGACTACGATATCATGATGTTGTGTTGTGCCTTGAAAGGCCTATTGTAATATGTCCATACATGCTATTCCATGTTTATACACTTCTTATAGAATTACAAGAGAATCATGATTTAATTGAATGTCGGATTTGTGCTCAGTCACAATATCGATTCGATGTTTTTTGAGTTGGCAGGACCTTCGGGTCAATTGACAGGACCTATGGGTTGATTGACAGGACCTTCGGGTCGATTACCGGGACCTACGGGTTGAGTCCGTGAACGAACATATGGAGATGAGGGCGTTTTTACGCATAAAGTTAAGAGGGCATTTTATATGCATTGAGGTTAAGGGGGGTATGTCGGGCCCCAAAAGACCTAGGGTCTGCCAACCAGAGTAAATGCATCATTTATGATTGACTGATATATTTACGTTTATTGAAATCATAGGATGTTGCCATTCCCTATGAATAATTCTATGTTGATAGTTCATTCATTGATTATACTTGATTGTGACAGATTTATTGTGGTAGTATATTTTCATGTTGATTGTTATTATTGAGCTTCCTCATATTCATGCTATGCCATTACTCATACTTGTTTATTGTGCCTTACTGTTCATTGGCCCTTGTGGCATTTTACCGTTAACTGCATCTGTTCCATGATTGGCTATCATGTTCACTCTGTGACTTCATATCTCTCTATGTTAACCCTAACCCGTGTCAGAGATGGGCTTTTACTTACTGAGCTTTATTAGCTCACCCCACTTGCTTATTTTTCAAGTGAGAATGCTATAGAACCACAGTAGGAGTTTAGGAGCTTAGGGAAACAGTTGAGGAGCATGATAGAATGATGTAGTCTCTCTCATGTACTCACCATCTAAGAGTGGCATTATGTTTAGGTTTTATGTCGGGTTACATTTTCAATTGTTAAACCATATTTTCTATTAAGACTTTCACAAATGTAATGTTATGTTTACATTATTTACTGTTATCATTAATATCAAGAATGAAAAAAATAGGGACGGCCATTGGGTTGGCCCCACGACATGAGATCCTCATAGGATGAGTTTTGGGTCGTGACAGCTTGGTATCAGAGCAGAGTCTTAGGTTTTAGTGAGTCATGGGAGACAGGATTAGAGTACTAGAACTGCTAAAGTCTAAGAGTCAGTCGATAGATAACACTGACATTACTAAGTTAGACCTTTACGTGAACACTGACAGTTATTTTACGTATATCTTGACTGATTGTCTTTTACAGAAAAGGGTAACACTAGGAATAAGCCGATAACAGCAATCATCTTATTGAGATGGATCAGATAGATCAATTGAACAGAATAAAAGGCTTTACGAAAAGAGTCACCAAGGCTCTGCCTAGAATCAGGCCCTAGCGGTTGACTATTACATTGAAGTAGTGGCACTAGCAAAGACCATAAACTGGGGCGGGAAGGAAATTGCCAAAAAGGGTCAAAGATGAAAATAGAGGCATAATTAAATACGCCAACTAAAAGTTCACCAAGGATAATGTCTTAAAAACACCATCGGGAAATGATCGGGCTACTGTACTAGTAGTCGTAGGTATTTTCCAGTTGTTTACAATCTGCCCATGTATTGTTCAAATATTTGATTTATAGTTCTCGCATTTACCGCTAAGTTGAATTTAGAAACAGAACCCCTAGGTTACATGTTAATTATTTCAATACCATAGAGAGGATTATCATTGATGAATACTGTATATTAAGGGGAAAAGACTATATGTTATGATGAAAATCAGTGATTCTTGAACAATTGAGATGGTTAAGTAAATAGTGACCTTTAGGGAATAGTAGCATATTTAAAGATAAACGATGAGGATTCTCCAAGAATGACACTTTCAATACAGGGTTATAGATAAATAAACGAGGCTTGAATGATAAATAGTCTGAAGGAAACTTAATGGATAATTACATGAGGAGTTGATACTATAAATAAATTAATGATGTACCAGAAGTATGAAAATTCTTGAGTAAGTTACAAGTAAACCTTGATAGGGTAAAGATGAATAGAGTCTTGAAGACAATTACTAAATGAGCAAGATTGTTAGAATTGATTTTATGAAATGTGATGATTTTGGAAAGAGGCTGACACATGATGAATAAATATTAGGAAAAAATTCAATGAATCTTGTAATCTAAGATGATGTGTGACCCAATTTTAGTCAATACTCTATCAAGTTAGATGATGGTAAATAATAAATGATTTTGAACAACTGTTAGAGATCAATGTGATTTAAATAATCATAAAGACTGAACTGGTAGTAAATCATTTAGAGAAACCATGAAATTGAGATGATATATGATTTTTGAGGTACTACGAGGAAATCATTATTCACGAATGATGTACAGAGAACATATGAGGTACAGAGCATAAGTACATGGTTATTAACCGATTAGATACCTTTAAAGAAACTAAGAATCCGATGATTTAAATAGTTAAATGATTGGTGACTTTTTGGGATGATAGCTTGTTTAAATACTAAGGTTACTAGTCTTTGGGAAAAACCATGCTATGACTGACTTTGATATTTCTTGGACGATTGAGATGATCAAATGGAAAATGACTTTTGGGAGAAAGTAGTATGCTTAAGGGCAAAGGTTAAGGATTCTGGGGAAGAATCATACCAGCGCCAAGGTTGATGATTCTTAAGTCATTAAACTGTGAATTGATAAATGAATTGGAGAAATTTATCATTTGAACAAGGCCAATGGTTAATACTCTTTTCGAAGATATAAGGTGACATAGAATTGGGATTATGAAATCTTGAAAAATCGGTGCATTTAATAACAAATCTATATGAGAGATGGTCTGAGGAAGACTTAATGAATAGTAATGTGAGGAGTTTGAGACTCTGGATAGATTGATGACATATAAGAAAGATGATGATTCTTGAGTGAATCATTTAGGGTAAAGACAAATGGATCATTTGGAGGAAAATACTAATTGAACGAGACTATCAAGTGAACATTATGAAATATGATGGTTCTAAAAAGAGATTGCCATGTGATGACTAATCATTGGAAAAAATTCAATGGATCTTGTTGATCTAGGTGTCAATACGACCCAATTGTGGGCAGAACTTTATTGAGTTAGTTGAATCTATTTCAAAAGATAAATGATTGATGACTCTGAATGACTTTTGAGTATCAACATGATCTGACAATTAAAGAGACAAAAATTATGGTTTAATGTCTAGAAAAACTAGTGAGGACAACGACTGTGCTAAAGTGATACATAATTCTTTGAGATACTATGAGAATAATTAAGATTGAGGTAGAAAGTATGAATAACTAAATCTGTGAAACTAAGAAAGTAGAGAAATTCCATGATGGGAAAAACTTAACATAATCTTGATAAACTTGGAATGTCAAATGTAACGATAAAATGTTGGGATGGCTAATTGATATGAACAATCTTGAAATATGATATGAAGTTATAGAATGTATAAGAAACTCCCAATACAGTTGAATAAATTCTTGAAAGAACAAATTTTAAAAAGTTGAATAGCGACTAGGGAGATAAATGTAATATATGATAAAAAAACTGAATATGATGACGAGCATAAGAAATGAGATATTTGAACAACCCTTCTAAGCAAAGATAAGTGACTGGGTTATCATATTTAAGGTAAACCAAATATGATAACACCGTTAAGAACACTTTCGAAGTAGACTGTCATATGAAGAATCAGCAACTAGGGTAAAAGATTACACTAAACCTTCTAAGTATATGTACCATACTTTAATCTATGAAGGAATGAGAAATCTGTGAAAAGTTCAATTGTAAAAAGCCTTCATACTAGTCTAAAAAAAATAAAAATAGAGGGACTGATTTCCTTAACATGCATGTGAAAACAAAGGTAGGTATGCCAATGAATAATACAAAAAGAAACTTAAATGAGTGACGTTATAAATCTTGCAACCGAACTCATGTAGTGAATTCAAGGCAGGATTCATGACCAAAAAAAAAATGGGAGAAAAAAAAAATTTGAAAGACAGCTTATGTATAAGATTCAGACAGATAAAAATCCAAACATTTCCTTCCAAATTATTATACTGAGCCTCTATATGAATTCAAGTGGAATAATATGAATCTATCCAGAATCTTGTCCTTAGTAAAACTTAAAGTACTTGAATGAGAAGCTCAACACACTCTCAACGGTAAAAGTGGTGTAGTCGAGTTACACCATTGACTTCTTGTGACCACAATGAAAGAAACAGATAGAAAAGAAAAGACCAAGGTACTAGATACCTTTACCTGGCACATAATGCACCATATGATGTCAATGAAAGTTGAGAGACCATGAACAGTAAGGTAGTTATGACCTAATACCAAATGAGATGAATATAATGACTAGACATGAAACTAGTAACAATGAGAGATAGTCAAGTTACTGAAAAGATGACTCAGGGCGAGTAATGAAGGTAATAGATCCCTAACCATAGATCTAAGAACTAAAGAAATACGCATAGGGATGTTAATACTAAACTGTGGAGACAATGAATAAAGGTCCCGAGGAAGTTAAAAGGTTAAACCCTTTACTTTCAAATCTAATATTGAATTAAAACAAAGAGGAAAATAAAAGAACTGTGAACCTGTATAAATAAACTTCCTTACTTGAGACTATAGTATGTGAATACTAGAAATAAGTCTAAGAGATAGATTTAAAAAAGGGATTATGATGATGAAATTGGTATGAGGAGATTATGGAGTTTCTTAGATTATGGATATTAGAGTTTTGAGGACAAAACTCATTTTAAGGGGGGTAAAATGTAATACCTCGACCCAAATTGTAACCAAGTGAACCATGTAGACCCAAGCCAATAGTTTAAATGTACGGATAATGCCCAGACGATACCCGAGCAAGCCATTAACGAATATTGAAATAAAAATAAAATAAAATAAATAAAAATCATGATATATGTATATATGCCCATGTGCTGAAATAAAGTATATATATAACCTACAAATTATATTAATACAAAAGTAAATGAAGGGAGGGGGTTACAATTTGTGAAAATGATAAGGATGTGGGATTTGGAAATGTAACGCATGGAAAGCAGAAGAACCAAAAATTTAGCATTATTTCCCCTCTTTCCCCAACCACCAATGCCAGAATCCAAACCAAAAAGGAGCATCCCTCAATGGCCCTGTAACACAGCTTCATTGCCAACCTTGGCGTTATCAACGAAACAATGACTCACCATCATTAAACCACTATTACCTCCAACTGTTTTCGCATCGGAGATGCCACCAACACCAGTCCAGATCTAAGACTGCCAAGCCTCAACAACGCCATCGAACTGCCTAGATCATTCGCCACATCCCTGACCCAGACTACTGTCCGTTCTGATGAGATCGACGACCCAATCGCCCCCACTGCAGACAACGATGGATGGGGTGATTTTGTTGAATACCCATTTTGCTCCGACCTATCAATACCAACAATCTCTAATTGGATTGAATTGAAGAGGACTATACGGGTGAAGCCAAAAGGGAGCTTTGCCGTTGTCGTTATTTGACGATGAAGAAGACGAGGATGATGTGGTCGATCCATCAGTTGTTATTTGATCTGTGTTTGATTGATTTGTTATCACATATATTGAAAGAATCAGAAGCCAATAGAGATGCAGCAAGGTTTCTGATCCGGTTAAGTTATTGAAGATGGTTGATTCAATCAGTCTAGGTGTTGGGTCTCTTGTTTGGGCAGAGGATTTTGATACAACTTGGATTGATGGGGAAGTCGGCGGTGGCCATGAGTGATTAAGGAGTTATGGGGTGTGATTTTTTTTATCATATTAGGTTCGTGATTTTGTGGAGATATAAGGAGGATTTTGGATATTTTTGGTTAGAGGAGAATAATCTAGATTGTAAGGTTTTTTAGAGCTGCTAAAAGCTAATCTCGTCCAATCTGAGCCGTGCGATTGCCTGCCAAGATAGAGTACAGGAACAAGCTCGTCCTCGCTCCTATGGTTTGAGTTGGCACATTTCTATTTAGGTTACTTGCTGATGAATACGGGGAGGAGATTATTGATCACAAACTTGTCAAATGCGAGTGACGACTTAATGGGCCATTGGGTGTATAGATATAGTAGAGTAGAGAATGTTGTTTTCAGAACTTTCCATGAAGAAAGAAGTTGGGTGGTATTTCAAATGGGCACTTCTGATGCTGTGAGGGCTCTGAGTGCTGCTTAGATAGTGTGTAAAGATGTTGCAGCTGTAGATATCAAAATGGGTTGCCCTAAGTCATTTTCTAATGGTGGAGGAATGAGTGCTGCGTGGTTGATTAAACCAGAGCTCATTCATGATATTTTGACAATATTAAAACGGAATATGGACACTCTAAGGTTGATAGGAAAGAGAAGAAAAATTATGAGGTAACTGCATACTCATCTGGGTTTGGTAGTGGTTCGCTTGGAGCTATTCATTTGTTTACAACATCAAATGCTTTTCTAGTAAGTACTTATTATTTCAAGCCAAGCTGCATAAATGTTAGAATTAGTCCCATTTTCTAAATCAACTGCCTCCATGCCTATCATTTATTAAGCCCATAATCCCTTATTGTTCAGCCCCATGTAATTAGCCAAGTGAGCCCAGCTCCAACACATTGCTTCATAAAACCAACACTTTAAACAGTCCACTGAGGTGGCAACACTACCTAGCCAAGCCACTACACCAGTGAACTAATTTTTAGAAACTGTTACAACAGCTCAGAATTTTAGCAAATTAATAAAATACCCGTAAAAGTGTCAAATAACTAAAATGCCCCTAAGCCAAACGAACTCTGATTAAAATAAATGAATAGTGAATCTCTATTATTTCAAACATTCTAGACTAAACGGTGAAGTTCGATTTGTGAAAATAGGTCACAAAAAATAAAGACATGTAAAAGTGTAAAATGACCATTTTGCCATTTTTAGTATAAAAGTCCAAAATGGAAACCGTGAAAGCCTAAACTGATTTTATTCGGCATTCAGAACTTAATGGTAGAGTCTAAATTAGTAAAATAGATACTTATAGTAACGAAGTATGAAATTTGATAAATAGCATTAAAACTGAGACATGTTGACTGAATGATAGGGAACTCAAAGGGAAAAGAAAAAGTCATAAAATACTAAGGTAGATCACACGGATAAAAGGTAAGTAAACTTTTATCTCTTACACGTGGTTTTCCAAACCATATTCTTTCTATTACTGCCAAATTTTGTACTCTTTGTTGAACCAATTGTTATTGTTTCACAATTGATATTGTTCTATCTTGTAGTTGTTATTGACTGCGATATCATGATTATTGTGTTGTGCATTGAAAGACTTATTGTTATATGTCCATGCATGCTATTCTATGTTTATACACTTCTTATGGAATTATAAGAGAATCATGATTTAATTGAATGCTGAATTTGTGCTCAGTCACAATATCCATCCGATGCTTTCTGAGTTGGCAGGACCTTCGGGTCGATTGACAAGACTTACGGGTCGATTGACAGGACCTAAGCGTCGATCAATAGGACTTTCGGGTCGATTGAAGGGACCTATGGGTCGAGTTCGTAAACGGACATATGGAGATGAGGGCGTTTTTATGCATGGAGTTATGAGAGAATTTTATATGCATTGAGGTTAGGGGGGTATGTCGGGCCCCAAAAAACCTAGGGTCTGCCAACCAAAGTAAATACATCACTTATGATTGATTGATATATTTACGTTTATTGGAATCATAGGATGTTGCCATTCACTATGAATAATTTTATGTTGACAGTTCATTCATTGATTGTACTTGATTGTGACTGATTTATTGTGGCAGTATATTTTCATGTTGACTATTATTATTAAGCTTCCTCATATTCATGCTATGCCATTACTCATACTTATTTATTGTGTCTTATTATTCATTGGCCCTTGTGGCATTTTACCGTTAACTGGATCTGTTTCATGATTGGCTATCATGTTCACTCTATGACTTCATATCTCTCTATGTTAACTCTAACCCGTGTCGGAGATGAGTTTTTACTTACTGAGCTTTGTTAGCTTACCCCACTTATTTATTTTTTTAGGTGAGAATGCTACAGAACTATAGTAGGAGTTCAGAAGCTTAGGGAGACAATTGAGGAGCATGATAGAATGATGTAGTCTCTCCCATGTACTCATCACCTAAGAGTGGCATTTTGTTTAGGTTTAATGTCAGGTTACATTTTCAATTGTTAAACCATATTTTTTATTAAGACTTCCTCAAATTTAATGTTATGTTTACATTATTTATTGTTATCATTGATACAAGGAATGAAAAAAAGTAGGAACGGCCATTGGGTCGGCCCTACAACATGAGATCTGCATAGGGTGGGTTTCGGGTCGTGACAAGCAAGGTGGGCTTCATTGCTTAAAAAAAAGTAAAAAAGAATCAATGAGAGAGTGAAAGGGAAAGAGCAGTGAAAAGGTAAAATTTTACCTTTGTGCTACTTTATGAATAAACACACTTTAACGCAAATTATAAGTGAGAGTGTGAAATTTAACATTTGCATTGCTTGTCAAAAAGAGTCTTTAAAGTAGTAAAATTTAAAACAAAAAAAAAATCCAGTTTAGACATAAAAGTAGTGAGAGTTTGAAATTATAATTAGAATAAACATACCTTAACATAAATTATAATCAGAATGAGTGACTTAGATTACAAGGAAGTTGGCATGATGGGCTTCACTTCTAAAAAAACGGTAAAAAAGAATCGGTGAGACATTGAAAGGGAAGAGAACAGTGAAAAAGTAAAATTTTACCTTTGTGCTGCTTTCTGAATAAACACACTTTAACGCAAATTATAATTGGAAAGAGGGCTTAAATTATAAGGAGGTTAACAAAACGAGCTTCGTCGCTAAAAAAAAGTGAAAAAGAATCAATGAGAAAGTGAAAGGAAGAGACTGTAAAATATTATAGTATATGAGAGCAATGCAGAATTTCACAAAGCAATCAAAATTGCACCTCTAGTTTAACCTCAATACCTCACTGCCACCATAGAATCACCCTCTATCACCACCAAGCCATCACAGAGAACCACCACTGCTGCTATCTTCAGCACACCATAGAACAAGCCTTTCATCGTCACTGCAAACTTAGTAATTATCAACAAGAATTTAGTTTCTCTCTCTTTCTCTCTCTCTATATATATGTGTGTGTGTGTGTGTGTGTATGTATATATATAACCACCCACTAATCTTGTTGGAGACTACAATAAATTATTCGTAAATGTAGTTGGCGGTGGTGATTGAGTTAGGAAAAAGTTAGAGGGATAAGTGATGTGCAAAGATATAGAGGAATGAGAGAGTTAGAGAAGAGAGATAAGTAGTTGAGTGAGAATTTTATTTATCTTTATTAGATCAACAATGGATGATTACAAATCTCGACGAAGAAGAGAGAGCTGTGTGATTTTTTTTGAGCCATCATTATAATTGTGTCCAAACAGATTAGTATTCACCAATGTTTTTTAGCCCCCCACCCCCCTCAAAATTTGTCCAAAAAAAAAAATACTTGCAAGTAATTTTTTTCTTAATTTTGTGAGTAAAAAGTTTTTCCTTATAAATTGTGCAAAAAAAAAATTACATGTAAATATCCCTCAAATTTTGTTTCCTTTAAAATCCTCTGCCCTAACTTGAAAAAAAATTCCCTCCAGAAATTTTTCAAAAAAAAGCTTCCCCCTAATTTTTTCCCCCTTACCTATTGACTTTAGGTTTCAAACCCAACTCTGACGATGGTAGTTAGGAGTTGGCGTACGGTCGGTCGCAATAATAAAGGGAAAACATAAGGCGATAATGGTGTTCGGTGGTGATTATTGAAGATGAATATTGTATTTTTCAATGGTAAAGTGATAATAGTGAAATTATAGAAATATCAATGGTGGTTGATTGTGTTAGTGAGTTTAAATCTAAGTCTTGTTTCTTTAGCAATGATAATGGATATGATGGCCCTTGGTTGTGAAAATGGAAAAAGAGTGCAAACAGGACAACGATGATGGGGGACCTATGATGATCAAGTATTCTGGCAATGGATATTCTGAACTGAGATTGCATACACTCCGACCACTTTGGGAAATTTTGGAGGTGCAACCCTAATTGGATTTAGGCGAACTCAGATTACACCTCCAGGAACAACTCTAACATGAAAATGTAAAAAAAAAATTGAATTCCTTGAATTTTAGTAACACAGATATTACTCACCCAACAAGAAAAGAAATTTCTAAATTCAAAATCTAAGTATAATATTGATAAAACTGTATAATGAGAGTCTAATTACACTACATATATAGAGATAAAAGACTACTAATTTGAATAAGAAACTACTAAATCTTATACTACTCCTGATAGAATTCTAAAACTAAAAATACCTAAAACAAATACATGTCAAAAATTATTCCCAAAGGCTTCGCCCTTGAACCACTGTTGCGGTGCCTCGAGTTATAAGAATCCAAAACTGTCAAAGGCCACCCGTTCTATATCAATCCCATACACTTGAAGAGAACTCGATTTCAAATTGTAATAGGGATAAAGAGGCACTTTTGTAAGATACTCATAAAGATCAACAATATTGAAAGTCTTCGAAATACCCATGTTTTTTTAAAATTAACAACATAGGTTTTATCATTGATTTTGCGCATAATCATGCATGATCAATATTTATTTGACTTCAGCTTGCAATAACTCTTAATTGGAAATCTCTCTCTAAGCAAGAAAATCATAACAAAATCTTTTTTCTAGAACACTTTGGCTCGCATATGCTTTTTTGCAGTCATATTGTACTTTGCATTAGTCTTTTACAATTTCTGCTTCACGTTCACATGTATTACTTGAGATTGTTGTGCTGTGTTTTCAGCTGCAATACTCACTCTAGACAATCGAACCAAGTCAATTGTATGCTTTGACAAAATGATGTAAATAACTACAAAATGCAACTTTCCTATGGCATTGTGAACAACGCTGTTAGATGTAAACTAGAATTATATGGCAAGGCATGATCTCACTGCTTGGGTCTATCTTTACAAATACTGCTAACAATGTTATCCAATTTCAAATAAGTCACTTCAGTCTGTCTATCAGTTTGTGGATGTGTTGTAGTATTGCGCTTCAAAGAAGTATCAAATATTCGTTACAAAGTGATCTAAAAATAGCTTAGAAACTTTGAGTTTAGATATGAAATAATAGATTGTGAAACTCCATGAAGCCTAAAAACCTCTTAAAAGAACAACTGCACTATGTGTGAAACGTTAAAAGTCTTTCGGTATAAAATAAAACGTGCCATCTTGAAAAACCTCTCAACAATTACAAAAACATAGTCTATCTCACGTTGGGTTGGAGGTAGTCCTAACACAAAATCTATAGACAAGTCTTTTTAAATAAAATTTGAAACTGGTAAAGGAGTATAAAAACTAGTGTTTTGTAATTGACCTTTAGATACTTGACAAAAATAGTATTTTCGAACAAAGTTACCAACATCTCTTTTGACTTGTGGTAAAAAATAGTACTCATCTATACTTGCCACTATTTTAACTATGCCAATATGTCCATTCAACCCCTTGTAATGCAGATCATGAATAAACTTTTCTCATAGTGCTGTGTGTGAGGATTGCACAAATGGTTGGCCTTGAATAAGTACTCCCCATGTCCAAAGAAATCTATAATTGCTTAAGATTCCTTGCACTTGGCCCAAATCTTCTAAAAATTTATATCTTTTTTATACAATTCCTTCAAAAACTCGAATCTCATAACCTTTTTGAGCTCATGCGACAAGAACATTAACTTTTTCACTCATAGCATCCAAAACTCAATTCAAGATACTAGATTTGTATTTGATGAAAAAAGAAAGCTTTTGAAAAAAAATTGGATTAACTCATATGAGTCTTATTTAAGTGTTTTTGTTTATTGATGTACTTTAAAACTTGGTGATTTTTATATAGCACAAATTTTGACTATACAAAATAATACTCCCAATACCTCAAAGCTCGAATAATTATCAGCCCAAAATGATTTAGTTTAAATTTTATACATGGGTGTATATTATACATTAATGCAGTAAACTAGATATAGTTTAGGTTTTAGAACCATAAATGCATGTCGGCAAAATGACTCCATATAACAACATTTGAAAGATGTTGGATGTCACCAATGAGAATTCCAAACAAAAGGAAAAAAAAAATGTCAGGATAAAAAGCTCACCCCATCTTATCATCCTCGCAAAAGAGGCAAGAAGACGAAAAATTATACGATAATCTTGAACCATTCTCCAGCTAAATTTATTTAGTCAATCATTTTCAAGAATACAAAAATAATTTATTTGTATCTTTATATATATATATATATATATAATAATAATGAGAAAAAAAATCAAAATCATGTCAATTGTGTAGGGACTGAATATTTATATCACTGTGATAGAAACTTACTTCTAAAAATATAACGTGTTATAACTGATTATTAACCTGGGCCATAACAATTCAAGATCACCCAATAATCTTTGGTAGGAGACAACCCCCTAATCATTTACTAATGGCGATGCTCAATCGCTTGATTAATCTTACTTCTAAAATTAAAATAAGCAATTAATGATGATAAGGTCACACGGTCCTTATTCATCCACAAGGCTGTGCGGGAAACCCACAATATTATACCTATTAGTTTTCGAGGTAGACAGAAATGGTATTAGATTGAAAAATTCTATTCTTACTAAATCAAAGTGGGTGTTGTTCTTACAATAATATTTTATCAAATTTTTTAATTTATTGATATGGTTATTTGAGTGCTTGTAAATTCAGGTTCTTAGAACTAGTCAATGAAGTTTGATGGTACTAATCATGTCAAGTAAATCTGATATGAACCTGACAAATACGCCAAAAGTCTCAGGACTGATATAATGCAAGTGCTTGTAAATTCAAGCCCTTAGAGCTAGTCAATGAAGTTTAATGGTACTAGTCATGTCAAGTGAGTCTGATACGAACCTGACCAATACGTCAAAAGTCTTAGGACTGATGTTATGCAGGTCGCCTCTTCCGTGACTCGAACCTGTGACGTGGTTCCTGTTCTAATATCAATTGATACGAACCTAACCAATATGCAGGTCGCCTCAATACATCAAAAGCCCCAGGACTGACGGAATGTGTGAAATTAAGTCTTTTAACTATTTAAGATTGTAAGAAAGTTCAAGAGGCTTAATTAACTAGTACAAGAGGCTGAATTAACTAACACTCGTATATATGAAGAGACGATATTGACTAGTACACGAATAAACATGATAAAAATAACTTTACTGCAAATAGACACACATACACACACACACACACACATATATATATATATATATCCTTTTTGATACAATCATAGGAAAGAAGAATTGAATCCTAACAATCTTTTATAATATGAATATATAAATTTTAAAAAAATGAATTTATTTATTTCAATTTATTGAATTTTAAAATTTAAATTAACTTATTAAAAAGTAGTCTTGATAGCCTATTACACGTAAAGCTCTATAAAGGTTATACCGACTTGGGGTGCACATGGATTGTGTTGGGTCGGGTTACAAAAGATTTGGAACCAACCCGATCTTTAACTATTCTAAAAAATTAGAACCGAAGCCGAATCGCAATAATGAGAGAACTAAACCCACCCAACCCGAAAATATTCGAGTTAGATCGGATCGGTTCCGGTTCTACTCGGCATACAAATCTACTATTTGTTTCTCTTTCTAGAAACTCGATTCTAATTATATGCATGTATATATGTATATATGTTAGGTACATAATATATATATTTTATATATAACAAGTTATATATATTATATATAACATGTTATATATATATGTATATGTATGTCACGCCCCGAATTTTCACAAACCCGGGGAGTGAGTGACATAAACAAAAAGGGAATAATAAAGGACAATCACATGCATTTCAAACACTAACCCAATTCATGTTCTGACACTGATCCATAGGGCCTTGCCCGTTGTTTCATAACATACAAATAAACATATATGGTTTAGGGTTTATGCCCTTGTATAACATCAAAATATGCCCCCAAGGGCCAATTATCCTTCTAAGTTCATGTCTCCTCCATTCTGCAAGACTTTCTCAAGTCTCAAGTGCCGGGAGCATCATCTGTAATATGATATTCTATGAATGAGTCAACGCAATTGCTGGTATGACACAATGCTAATACAAGGAACAAAATTAAGGCGTGGCATGTGCAAGTGTATATTTATAATCTACATTCCATCCAATTCATCAACATGATACAAAAGCAGTATGCGTGACACACCCTATGCAACTTTATGCCACACCCATGTCTCGTTTACGGACCGTATCCGATGGATCCATGAGTACCAATGCAACGGCCAATTTTGAGTTTTTCACCACAGGATCTACACCCTCATAATGCAATTACACCGAAGTGCTCAACCCACACTATGTTCCAAAGAATTCACCATATGCCAATATGCTTTTGATTTTAACATGCAATAACACAATCTCAATACAACATTTTATCGAACATATGAGGCATGCTTTCATTAATGTATTTTTACTTTTAGCAACAATAATGTTTGAATCACAAAACTTCTCTCACAAGTCAGTATGCTATGCATCATCAATTTAAACACATGCTCAAATCACCTATTCACGATCTTTACGATTCTCCAAGAACGTAAATCACATACAGCACTAACACATGGAAATAATCATAACTCCCAAAGAGTAACAAAGAACACACAAACACATAAACAATCAACTCAAGCAACATTCCCTTTATGATTGTCTAACATCAATTAAACATATGATTCATTCAATCAACATGCAAATCATTCCTAAACTTAATCCTATTCCTTACTTAGCAAAATATCATACCTGACGGGTTTGTCTTAACCCTAGGAATTCGTGTTTGTTACTTAGCCAAACCAATCGATGATAACGCAGTCTTACTACTGTATTTGTCTAAAGAGTTAATCCGCCTTCTCCTTTCCCTTTGGTGCCCCTAAGATTCACAAATTATGTCTCAGCGTATTGTTACATGAATTTATGTTATTCATAAAATTTTATGTCCCTTTATTATTGGTATCTCTTTTACTTGAATATACTCTACCATTGAGTCCAGAACGTCGAACAAAATCGATTTAGGCTTTCGCGAAATTCAATTTGGACATCTGTACTAAAAAGGGCAAAATGGTCATTTCACATTTTTACGGGTTCTTACTTCTCGAGATATCTTTTCACAAATTGGACTCCACATTTGAGTCCGGACTGCTCGAAATAATAAAAATTTACTATTCTTTTATTTTAATCGGAGTTCGTTTGGCTACTCTTTGACTTAGGGGCATTTTGGTCATTTTAGTATTTCTACGGGTCTTTTATTTTTTGGGCCTCGTCTTGTGTCACAGACCTCACCATTGGTCTCAGAAGGTCCAAGATAGTCAAAATACACTAATAACTTGTCTAATTTGGACTCCGGGCCATTTTGCCATTATTTAATTAATTAAATTAATTAATTATTGTTTATATAATATATATATATATATATTATATATTGTGCCCAAAATATGACACGGGATTGTCCTGTCATAACTGGTCTGGGCTTGGGCTTCTTTCCTACACGTCCTTGGTTCAAAACTCAAGGGCCGCCTCTGTGCGCACCCCTTTTTATTTTTCAAACTATTTTAAAACCAAACGGCGAATATTGATGTAAAACACGGACAACGTATTCTATTCCCACAGTGAGTTCAATTTAATCCACCTATCCTTGTAACCAAATAGGTTCATTATTTTTGCCTTAGGACCCAAAACAACGCCGTCCCATTTATTCGGTGGCTCCCCCGTCCACTCGACACGTGTCTGAGTCGACACAGCCCTAGTCTAACTCAGTCAGCACTCGGCTGAGTCAATCCATGAGTTGACTCAGCGAAGTCGTCTTCTTCCCCAGTCCCGAACCACTATTGCCTAATTCTGCAAATCCAAACTTTTAATTTCGTGGGTTTTGAGTGATCAAATCTCTCTGTTTTTGGGTGTTATCAATCCTTGTGTGTCTTAGCAACACTTTGGCATTCATTTGGAGCCTCAGGTCTAGTCCAAGTGCTCGGTTTAAGGCTTGATAACAGAACTTGCAACTTGGTCATTCATGGCCATTTTTGGCCTAAGACTCTTAGGGTTTCTTTTGTTGTGACCTCTGTATCATGGGGCTCAAATCCCCATTCTCATATTTAAGTTTTTTACAAGGTTTAAGAGGTTGGGTTTTAAAACACGTACCTGTAACTCAAATTTCTAGGGTTTTCTTTGAGTCTTAAGGTCGAGGCTTAGTGTTTTAAAACACTGTGGGGGTCTATTCGTGGTTTCTACAAACCAAACTTGGTTTGGCTTTGGTCGGTTCAGACCCAGTTGTTAAGGTCCATCAATAGCGGTCTTCACAGGTTTGGTGTTCTAGGGCTGGTTCAGAGTCCGAATTTCATACCTAAATCAAGTTTTATATATTCTAAATGCAATGCATGCATTTAAAAAGGCTTAACAGTTTGAAAAATGGAGGATTTCTTTAGAGAGAGAAAATAATTGGTTGTAGGGTTTTATACCTTTTTGACCCCCTCCTCCTTCTACTAGGCTCGGATTGGAACCTTAGTACAGTTCAGTGTTGCATGCAATGACAATTTCCTCCTTTTTTCTTCTCCTCTCTTCTTTCTCTCTACTTCTCCACTTTCTCTCTCTACCCGAGCACACCCTTACTCACATCCACTACAACAAAAGGCACTATTAGCGACGCGAGCGTGCGTCGCTAATAGTGGCCTTGAGCGTCGCTAATGGTGACTTTTAGCGACGCTTAGTGCGCGTCACTAATAGTTTTTTTTTTTTTTTTTAAAAAAAAACCCATATTTGCTTTGTTTTCTTTGTTGTTTCATTCCTGTTTAAACCTGTATCAATCATCCATCCCGATATACAATAAAATTCAAGCATTCTGAAAATGAATATATTAAAAAAGAAAAATTAACAATTGTCTCCAAAAAATGTACATATGTAAAAGTACAATTTAATAATAAATAGAAAAATTAAAAATTGTCTCCAAAAATGTAACTACACATGTCCATGAAAAGAAAAAAAAACAAATAAAAATAACAAGTTCCGATGCAAAACATAAGGACGGCGCGGCAATAATCCCGATCAATCTGAAATAAAGATCAAATGATATATATTAGAACAATTATTAAATATATATATATATGAACATAGAATGTGAATATATTTTTTTTTGCATGCATCAATAGTAAGAACGTCATAAAGTAGCATAAGTCTATTTTATCATTTTTGAGGTGTGTATGAGGTTTCGGTGTATTTAGGCCGATATCCGACATTTTGGTCTGTCAAAATCCCAAAATAGGCCTTTTTAGAGCTGAAACTTGCATAAGTTTCAAACCGGGCATCCAATCCGAGTGCCATAAGTTTGTGCACATTTATTTTATCATTTTTGAGGTGTGTGATGGGGTTTCGGAGTATTTAGGCCGATATCCTATATTTTGGTCTGTCAAAACTCCAAAATGGGCCTTTTTAGAGCTGAAACTTGCATAAGTTTCAAACCGGGCATCCGAACTGAGTGCCGTAAGTTCGTGCAATTTTATTTTATCATTTTTGAGGTGTGTGATGGGGTTTCAGTGTAGTTAGGCCGATATCCTATATTTTGGTCTGTCAAAACTCCAAAATGGGCCTTTTTGGAGCTGAAACTTGCATAAGTTTCAAACCGGGCATCCGAACAGAGTGCCGTAAGTTCGTGCAAGTTTATTTTATCATTTTTGAGGTGTGTGATGGGGTTTTGGTGTATTTAGACTGATATCCGGCATTTTGGTCTGTCAAAACCCCAAAATGGGCCTTTTTGGAGCTAAAACTTGTATAAGTTTCAAACCGAGCATCCAAACCGAGTGCCGTAAGTTTGTGCAAGTTTATTTTATCACTTTTGAGGTGTGTGATGGGGTTCCGGTGTAGTTAGGCAGATATCCTGTATTTTGGTCTGTCAAAACTCCAAAATGGGCCTTTTTAGAGCTAAAACTTGTATAAGTTTCAAACCTGGCATCCGAACCGAGTGCCGTAAGTTTGTGCATATTTATTTTATCATTTTTGAGGTGTGTGATGGGGTTTCGGTGTATTTAGGCCGATACTTGTATTTTGGTCTGTCAAAACTCCAAAATGGGCCTTTTTGGAGCTGAAACTTGCATAAGTTTCAAACCGGGCATCCGAACCGAGTGCCGTAAGTTCGTGCAAGTTTATTTTATCATTTTTGAGGTGTGTGATGGGGTTTCAGTGTAGTTAGGCCAATATCCTATATTTTGGTCTGTCAAAACTCCAAAATGGGCCTTTTTAGAGCTGAAACTTGCATAAGTTTCAAACCGGGCATCCGAACAGAGTGCCGTAAGTTCGTGCAAGTTTATTTTATCATTTTTGAGGTGTGTGATGGGGTTTCAATGTTTTTAGGTACATATCCGGCATTTTGGTCTGTCAAAACCCCAAAATGGGCCTTTTTAGAGCTGAAACTTGCATAAGTTTCAAACCGGGCATCCGAACCGAGTGCCGTAAGTTTGTGCAAGTTTATTTTATCATTTTTGAGGTATGTGATGGGGTTTCGGTGTATTTAGGTCGATATCCTGCATTTTGGTCTGTCAAAACTCCAAAATGGGCCTTTTTGGAGCTGAAACTTGCGTAAGTTTCAAACCAGGCATCCGAACCGAGTGTCGTAAGTTCGTGCAAGTTTATTTTATCATTTTTGAGGTGTGTGATGGGGTTTCAGTGGAGTTAGGCTGATATCCTGTATTTTGGTCTGTCAAAACTCCAAAATGCGCCTTTTTGGAGCTGAAACTTGCATAAGTTTCAAACCGGGCATCCGAACAGAGTGCCGTAAGTTCGTGCAAGTTTATTTTATCATTTTTGAGGTGTGTGATGGGATTTTGGTGTATTTAGGCTGATATCCGGCATTTTGGTCTGTCAAAACCCCAAAATGGGCCTTTTTGGAGCTAAAACTTGTATGAGTTTCAAACCGGGCATCCGAACCGAGTGTCGTAAGTTTGTGCAAGTTTATTTTATCACTTTTGAGGTGTGTGATGGGGTTCCGGTGTAGTTAGGCAGATATCCTGTATTTTGGTCTGTCAAAACTCCAAAATGGGCCTTTTTAGTGCTAAAACTTGTATAAGTTTCAAACCTGGCATCCGAACCGAGTGCCGTAAGTTTGTGCATATTTATTTTATCATTTTTGAGGTGTGTGATGGGGTTTCGGTGTATTTAGGCCGATACCTGTATTTTGGTCTTTCAAAACTCCAAAATGGGCCTTTTTGGAGCTGAAACGTGCATAAGTTTCAAACCGGGCATCCGAACTGAGTGCCGTAAGTTTGTGCAGGTTGATTTTATCATTTTTGAGGTGTGTGATGGGGTTTCAGTGTAGTTAGGCCAATATCTTATATTTTGGTCTGTCAAAACTCCAAAATGGGCCTTTTTAGAGCTGAAACTTGCATAAGTTTCAAACCGGGCATCCGAACAGAGTGCCGTAAGTTCGTGCAAGTTTATTTTATCATTTTTGAGGTGTGTGATGGGGTTTCAATGTTTTTAGGTACATATCCGGCATTTTGGTCTGTCAAAACCCCAAAATGGGCCTTTTTAGAGCTGAAACTTGCATAAGTTTCAAACCGGGCATCCGAACCGAGTGCCGTAAGTTTGTGCAAGTTTATTTTATCATTTTTGAGGTATGTGATAGGGTTTCGGTGTATTTAGGTTGATATCCTGCATTTTGGTCTGTCAAAACTCCAAAATGGGCCTTTTTGGAGCTGAAACTTGCGTAAGTTTCAAACCAGGCATCCGAACCGAGTGTCATAAGTTCGTGCAAGTTTATTTTATCATTTTTGAGGTGTGTGATGGGGTTTCAGTGGAGTTAGGCTGATATCCTGTATTTTGGTCTGTCAAAACTCCAAAATGGGCCTTTTTGGAGCTGAAACTTGCAAAGTTTCAAACCGGGCATCCGAACAGAGTGCCGTAAGTTCGTGCAAGTTTATTTTATCATTTTTGAGGTGTGTGATGGGATTTTGGTGTATTTAGGCTGATATCCGGCATTTTGGTCTGTCAAAACCCCAAAATGGGCCTTTTTGGAGCTAAAACTTGTATGAGTTTCAAACCGGGCATCCGAACCGAGTGTCGTAAGTTTGTGCAAGTTTATTTTATCACTTTTGAGGTGTGTGATGGGGTTTCGGTGTATTTAGGCCGATATTCGGCATTTTGGTCTGTCAAAACCCCAAAATAGGCCTTTTTGGAGCTGAAACTATATTAAAGTGTGGAGTCACTATGAAATGTTGCTACATTAAGAAGAGAAAAAACACTTGGACTGACCACACACACAAACACAGATAGACATACATATATATATATATAGAGAGAGAGAGAGAGAAAGAGAGAACATACAAGTTCTGTAAGGAAACCAGGCATCATGACCTTGAAGAAATGCTTGGAAATATGAAGCTCCCTTTCCATTGGAGAATAAGACATATTTTCACCTAGTTGGCAAGTATGACAATCAAAACAAAGAAGAGACATCCTATCAGTGGTATCGGAAATGAAATTTAATTGGTGACGACTTAGGATAAATTATAGTGGCCATCTATCCACATACATGAAACACAAGAGGGGAAAAACACAGCCATGGAAAAATACATGTTGAATGAACACATACATGAAAAAAGGTCCAAATGCACACTACAACAAAAGGCTAAAGACAAAATATGTGTTAAAAGTTATTATTTTTATAATAGAAGTAGGGTTTTCATGTTAGAAAATTGAAATATTTTATTATTACAGAAAACAATCGTCTTAAGGTAAGAATATAATAAAAGAAAAAAAAACAAATACAATTTTTTTTTATTTATTTATAGATTTTCTATTTAATTTTAAGAATTTTTAGCTTTGTTAATTAGCAATGTTACAATGAATTTGATTTCCTATTTAATTTCATGCATCTTGTGTGTACAAGAGAGGGTGCTCTTTAAATCAAACCGGGCTATTGTTTCTTGTGGAGAGAGGAATTTAGTTTAGTATGTATAAGCTGTTCCAGAATATCCTTTAACCGATGCATTAAAAAAAAAAAGCATTACTCTATAGTTATAAAAGAAGAAAAGTTCTTCTTTGATCCAGTAATCTCTTTGCTTTCAGTAATATAGTCAAACTCACATATACATCACAAAATATTAAAATAAAAAAATTCGTCATATTATGTAACAAAACTCATGAAATA
Organism: Nyssa sinensis; assembly: GCA_008638375.1. Lineage (NCBI taxonomy): Eukaryota > Viridiplantae > Streptophyta > Magnoliopsida > Cornales > Nyssaceae > Nyssa > Nyssa sinensis. Next base: position 13,989,782 of record CM018047.1, read on the forward strand.
CTCTCTAAAAGCAAAAATATTGAATCGTTTCTTATTCTCTATATTTTAGTTCTTATTTATTGTAAGTACTTTTCTATTCGGTATGCGTACTGTGATGGATTCAAGGGGAGACAAGTGAGGTCATGACCTCTTAAAAAATTTTAATATTATATTTTTTATTATTAATTTTATTAAAATAGGATTTGGTCCTTCTTAATTTTTTTTTTAATATATTCATATGAATGTTTTTGAATTTTAATACTTTTAACTTGGCTTCCCCTAATTAAATTTTTCGGATTAATTACTATACATATATATACACACACAAACGCACATATGAATACATACACATGCATATATAACTATAGAATGATCTATTGTATAATTTCTTATTCACTACTTTTTAAATTATTGTTTGAAAAAAAATTCTGTGCTCCTTTTGTGTTTGGACAGCATTTCTATGGTGAAGATTAAGATTGTATATAATAAAAGTATATAAATTTAATTTTGATTAATAATATTTTTTTTTATAAAAAACTAAATTTATTGATATAAACAAATTTATAAATTAGACATGAAGTTCAATCAAAGAAAAAGACTCTTAAAAAACTTAAAATTATACAAAAATAGTAAAAAAATATATAAAAATTTCATTGAGGGATCAAATTAAAATTAAATTAAACGTAAAGTGTTAACTTTTAGACGTATAGGGGGTAAATATACAAATTAAAAAGTTATATAAATCAAGGTTTTGTATTATATATATATATATATTAATTGAGAAAAAATCAAAAGATATATATATATATATATATATATTGAGAAAAAAATCAGGTTAATCTTTTGAACTTTTTTTTTTAATTTATAAAATTGCGAGAATTTTGATTATTAAATAAAATATCTGAATCAACCTTTGACCATTCAAAACATCAGAAAGAGTAATTTTTAACATTCAGGAAATCAATTGATAGTATCACAAAACATTGAATTTGTTAGGACTGTGATCAGTAACAATCAAACTGGGGCACATATATATATATATATATGTGTGTGTATGTGTGTGTGTGTGTGTGTGTATGGATATATAGTGGATCCAGTGTTTGATCAGAAAGCAAAGGAGCCATTTAGCAGTGACCATCCATCTACCCAAAATTATTTTAATCTTATTAGGTTTGCATTTTCTTCTAATGGAAATGAAATATGTGATTCAAAAAAAAGCATCCTAGCTAGACTGGAGCAAAATCCAAGCACGCCAGAGCAATAATCGAAGCACAATGAAATAGATCTGAGTTTGAGAGAGAGAGAAGAGAAAGGACAGTGGCCTACCTGGGCGTCGTATGCCTCCCCGATGTGCTCCCCCCTTCCCTTTTTAGTTTTTAACCCAACTAAGCGATGGAAATGGCGCCTGAGAGAGAGAGAGAGAGAAAGACCGTCTGAGAGAGAGACAGAGCGCGAAAAACGGAAGTAAATATAAAGAGTTATTAGCGACGCACACTGTGCGTCGCTAATAACCCACATGAGCGTCGCTAATTGTCGTACCCAACTATTTGCGACGCTCAGGCATACGTCGCTAATAGAACCAACTATTAGCAATGCACGTGTGCGTCGCTAATTCCCACATGGGCGTTCGCCCTTTTTTTTCAAGCGGGAAACTAATTTTTTTTTAATTTTTTCCGTATTATTAGCGGCGCCTGTTTGTGCGTCGCTAAAAGGCATTTGTGCGTCGCTAAAAGGCACTTTTAGCGATGCACAATTTGCGTCACTAATAATGTGCGTCGCTAAAAGTAAGTTTTTTTTGTAGTGATCACATAGGTCTGGCTTGCACAGTTTTTATGCACACAACACACTCATTTGCTTCCTTTCTCTTTCTCCTTTCTTTCTTGTTTTCCCTAGCTCACTCACACCCATATGTATACATATACATTATCACACTGCCCCTCCCTCTCTTCTGGTTTCTCTCTCTCTCTCTCTCTTTCTCTCTCATTACTCCAGACTTGCTCTCATTCATGATTTCAGATCTTTACACACTTACACACTCTTTCAGTTCTGCACTTACACAATCACACACAATACTCATATTTTTCCTTCTGTTCTATTATATATATACATTTCACTCATTACACCTGTTCACACACTGAACACCCACTTACACACATAATTACCCACAGCCCTTTCTGATTTCTTTCCTAATTATCTCCTTACTTTTCTGATTTGCATTTATTAGGGTTGCTTGTGTTTTGGGTTATATATATATATATATATATATATATATGTGCATCATATTACACACACACACCAAATACACTCACATGCACGTAGGCTGCACACACACCTTGTGTGTACATACATATACATATATATATATACTTAATTATATACATCTATACACTTAATCATATTCATATACATACATATTATAACATATATCTTCCACACATACATACTAATAGCACACACACACACACACACATATATATATATACATGTGTATTTAATACTAATAGTACACATTCATGGTTTGATTTAATTAAAAGTAAATAAGAATTAAAAAAATTCAAATAGTGCTCTATCATAAAAAAAAAAAAAAATTTATTCTCATTTTTCAGGTCTTTACAATGTATGTATATATATTATATACATATTATATATATTTTATATATAACTGACTTTACTGATAAAAACAGTGTTAGAGTTTGCGTGGAGCCTTTGATAACGACCCATCTAACTTATGTGTTGTAAGTTATTGAATGGATCAGCCATCACGATCAGATAAATTATAAACGTGATCTTCAATTTGAACGTTAGGATTATGGTTCGATTATCGAATAATTTCTCCTTATGTCATAGCAATGAAGCATGAGTAAATAGGATTGTTAATGTGTTGGGGGGAGGGGAAGTTGAATAGTAGATTGTTCAAATTCAACTTTATAAAATAAACAAGATTTAAATTGTGTTCAAGTTGACTTATTAATATTTCGAATCGATCTTGAACGTGTCTTTAATCAAGTTGATCGTGGGTCGAGTTCGAATAGTTTGATTTTTTATAGGATTGTTCAGCCTTAGATTCATAAAAAGTAATAAAATTATCAATCAGTTCAAGTTGAAACTTAATTACCAATCAAGTTCGCCATCTTTTATTGGACAAAAATGCCCTTATTTAGTATTTTTCTCCGAAAATAATGAAATTGAATATGCGTGACTTCTGTCAACTTTCTAGAAGCGTTTTAAAATTTTAAAATTCAATAACTTAAATATATAAATCCGTTTTCAATAGAATTTATATATTTGGACTTTAAAAACCGAGATCTATAAAACAAGATCCATATGTAATATGAAATTTTGAAAAAAAAAAATGCTTCTCAAACTATAAAATTTCACTTTTATAAAGAAGGTAGGAAAATTTTTAATTTCGCTATGAGTTTATTTATTTTTACCAGTTTTATTTATTTTTTTGAGTTGTATTTTGAATGTAAAAAAAAATCTTATAAAATAGTAAAAATTACAAAAGAAAAATCAGTTGAGACATTAAAGCAATGAAAGTGTGAAATTTTACATGAGCGCTGCTTGTCAAAAAGAGTCTTTTAAATTAGTTAAAATTACAAAAAAAAATTAGTTTAGACATAAAAGCAGTGAGGTGTGAAATTTTACACTTGCGCTGCTTGTCAAAAAGAGTCTTTTAAATTAATTAAAATTACAACAAAAAAAATAAATCAGTTTAGACTTAAAAGCAGTGAGAGTGTGAAATTTTATACTTACACTACTTGTCAAAAAAAATCTTTTAAAGTAGTAAAACTTATACCAAAAAAAAAATTCGGTTTAGACATAAAAGCAGTGAGATGTGAAATTATAATTAGAATAAACACACTTTAACATAAATTATAATTGGAATGAGTGACTTAGATTACAAAGAGATTAGCACGATGGGCTTCACTGCTAAAAAAAAGTAAAACAAAATCAGTGAAATAGTGAAAGGAAGAGAGCAGTGAAAAGGTAAAATTTTACCTTAGCGTTGCTTTCTAAATATACACACTTTAACACAAATTATAATTTGAAGGATGGCTTAGATTATAAGGGGGTTAACAAAACGGGCCTCACCGTTCAAAAAAAATGAAAAAGAATCAATGAGAGATTGAAAGGGAGAAATTGTAAAATGTTACAGTATATTAGAGTAATGTAGAATTTCCCAAGCAATCAAAATTGCACGTCTAGTTTAAACTCAATATCTCACTGCCATCATAGAACCATCCTCTATCACCACCAAAACCGAATCATAATAATAAGAGAACTGAACCGACCCAACTCGAAAATATTCGGTTTAGATTGGATCCGTTCCGGTTCTATCCGGCATACAAATTTACTATTTGTCTCTCTCTCTAAAACTCAATTCCAATTATATGCATGTTTATATGTATATATGTTATATACATAATATATATATATATATATATATATTTTATATATAACAAGTTATATATATTATATATATAGCAGGTTATATATATATATATGTATGTATGTATCTATGCATATTATATATATTTTATATATAACAGACTTTACTGATAAAAGTATAAATATAAATATATATATATATCTATATATAAACAATGAAATATATATACATATACAATAGTTTATATTTATTACAATTTATATTTACGACCGTTTATATAAATAATAATATATATATATATATATATATATGTACATCAGTTTATATTTATAACAGTTTATATGTACATCAATTTATATATATATATATATATATGCATGTATATATTATGTATTTCATTATAAAATAATGGTAATTGTTTATTTGCAAACAACAAGCTAAGAACATTGTTTGTGAGTCCATACACAATAACTGGATTAGGAAATATTATATACATCTTGATTAATTATACATATATATATATATATTATAATGTTGTACATATAATATAATATATAAATATAGTATTTGTAAATCACATTATATATGTAATGTTCTTATTTTTTTTATAAATATTTTTTATTTAGTGTTTGGTTCTTAAATTGGGTTAGTTTACCTGAACTTTAAATAAGAACTAACTCAAATATTTCAGTTCTAAAACTAATTCAATCTAAATTATCTTTAAAATTGACTCAATATAATACATTCAATTCGAATTTAATTCGGATTAACAATTCTTTATTTTTTGTACACCGGAGCAGGTTTTAATTAGAAGAAAAACTGATTAACATGTATGAGAGTGACCCAAACCTATATATAAATATTTTAATGAATCAGTTCCGAGTAGCCAGAGATATATATATACACACACACACACACATCAACTTGCAATGAAACATTAATTTCACGTGGTTCTCCATCTGCTTCCTATAAGTCCATTCAGGAATTGTATATAAATTCCGAATCGCAAAAGCATTTGGTTAGAACTGTCTCAATGTAATCCATTCAATTCGAATTTAATTCGGAATAACAATTCTTGATTTTTTTGTACACCCAAGCGGGTTTTAATTAGAAGAAACTGATTAACATGTATGAGAGAGTGACCCAAATCTATATATAAATATTTTAGTGAATCCGTTCCGAGTCGCCCGAGATATACACACACACACACACACACATCAAGGTGCAATGAAACATTAATTTCACGTGGTTCTCCATCTGCTTCCCAGAAGTCCATTCAGGAATTGTATATAAATTCCGAATCGCAAAAGCATTTTGTTACATACCCATCAAGAAACCATCACACAACACTCCAGTTACAACTTGAAACATTTTCAAGTGTTGGTTTCCCTTCCCCATCCCCAACTTTCACAGCACCTAGAACAAAGAAAATCGAAAATGTCTGTTCAAGCTTCAGCTGTCCTTGTTTCAACCCAAAATGTTGTGCCTGAGGTTACTCGTCGCTCTGCAAACTATCATCCTAGCATTTGGGGAGACCGTTTCCTCACATGCCCTTCCAACTTTATAGTATGATATCATTATTACTTGTTATGCATATATATGTGTGTGTGTATATATATATATATATATATATATATATACACACACCCTTTTTTTTAATGGAATGGAGGAGATAAATAGTCTTTGAAAATTGCGAATTTGTGTAATAGAGCAGACTTCTTGTATCATCTATTTCCCCGTGCAGGAAAATGATTCACACACGGAGCTACAAGTTCAACAACTAAAAGAAGAAGTGAGGAAGATGGTAGTGGGCGCTGCTGATAAACCTGCAAAACAACTAAAGTTGATTGATGCAATCCAACGCCTTGGCGTTTCATACCATTTTGAAAGTGAGATTGAGGCAGCTTTACAACACATTTATGATACCTATCATCTCCGTGGTGACAATGAAATTGATGATGACCTTTACACCACTACTCTTTGTTTTCGCTTACTCAGACAACAAGGCCATTTTATGTCTTGTGGTAAGCCCTTTCCCATTTGATCATTTAACCATCTGTATAAATTTATGCCCCAATCCAAACACATACTTGGTTAATGATCATGTCACACGTGTGCGATAGTTTTTAAGATTTTAGCCGTATAGTGGGTCACACGCGAATATCATAAAATAATAAAATTGAAAAGATGTCAAACCATGTGACGGACTCGATCATGGAAATATTTCTTCTACAAATGGCTCATGTCATGTTTTGGGTGGTGAAGCAGATGCATTCAACAAATTCAAGGACAACAAAGGGAAGTTCATGGAATCCTTAATCGGTGATGTGCGAGGAATGTTGAGCTTGTACGAAGCTACACATCTTAGGGTACATGGAGAATATATACTAGATGAAGCACTGGCTTTTACCACTGCTCACCTTGAGTCCTTGGCATCGAACTTAAGCAATCTAGTTGCAACACAAGTAATGCATGCTCTAGAACGGCCAATTCGAAAGGGCTTGCCGAGGGTAGAGGCAAGATATTACATTTCTATCTACCAGGAAGAGGATACACGTGATGAAACTTTGTTGAAGTTTGCAAAATTAGATTTCAATTTGTTACAAAAAGTGCACCAGAGGGAGTTGACTGACATTGCTAGGTTAGTTTTTCAACCAGACCTATTGGTGCATGTAAGTTTGTATTGGATTGGGTTTGACTATATATATATATATATATATTGTATATTATATTTCAGGTGGTGGAAAGATTTAGACGTTCCAAAAAAATTACCTTTTACAAGAGACAGAGTGGTAGAGCTCTACTTTTGGATATTGGGAGTTTACTTTGAACCCCAACACTTCCTTGCTAGAAAGACACTAACCAAAGTGATTGCCATAACTTCTATAATTGATGACATCTATGATGTGTATGGTACCTTTGAAGAACTCCAACTTTTCACTAAGGCTATTGAGAGGTGCGATTTTTTAGCTTATATAACTTTTAGGCCTTAAATATTACAAAAGTATTACTCCAAAATAATAGAAACTTTATATGTGTGAGTGCGTGTGTGTGTGTGAAAAAAGTCATTTGATACGTGCTACTTTGTTTTTTTAAGGTGGAATATCAGTGTCATGGATGAATTGCCAGAGTATATGAAAGTGTGTTATGGAGCACTATTAGTTGCTTACAATGAAATTGAAGAAGAGATTGTTAAACAAGGAAATTCGTACTGAATCTACTATGCAAAAGAAGCAGTAAGACTTGTAAAAATTAATTTACTGCAATAAGAAATAAGCCCCCCCCAAAAAAAAAAATTATTTTGTTCTTTTTTTTTTTCAGATGAAAACTCTAGTTAGAGGATATTTCACCGAAGCCAAATGGTTTCACGAAGGCTATGTTCCAACAATGGAGGAGTATATGCCCACTGCAGTGTTAACTTGTGGTTACTTAATGCTCTCAACCACTTCCTTTGTTGGATTAGGAGAGATAGCAACAAAGGACGCCTTTGACTGGGTTTCCAGTGTCCCTAAAATTGTCATAGCGGCGTCAATGATTTGCAGACTCATGGATGACGTAGTGTCCCACAAGGTAAGAGTTACTACAGATGATGAATTTTTGAATATATATTGTATAATTGTAAATACAGATCAATCAACTATTTAAGCGAAACTTGATTGGACGCCTCTAACCATGCATTATGATTGGATAATCGTAGTTTGAGCAAAAGAGAGGACACGTAGCCTCGGCTGTTGAATGTTACATGAAACAATATGGTGCCTCAGAGGAAGAGACAGTTGCTGAATTTCAAGAACAAGTTAGTAATGCATGGAAGGATATAAATGAAGAGTTCCTTCGCCCCACTGCTGTACCAATGCTCCTTCTCACGCAAGTCCTCAATCTTGCACGAGTGATGGATGTTTTATACAAGGACGAAGATGGATTCGTACATGCCCAAATTATGACGAAAGATCTTGTAACCTCAGTGCTCATTAATTCCGTGCCAATATGATATGATCAGGACGAAAATAGTTTTCTTCAGATTATATATATATATATATATATATATATATATATATATTTGCTTTCTTAAATAATTGAAATATATTGTACTTCGCAGAAAGTTGTGAAATGAGTGCAATGTATTCTTTTATGGTGTTACTGCAATGAATTTGCAATTGGCCATAATTTTCTCGGTTCAATGCCAAACCTTTTTTAATAATAATCAAGTAGACAGAGATACAAATAGATCTAAACATAATACTGGATCCAATCAAATCGGAGATCCTCCAATCAAATAGATAAATCATCGGAAGAAAATAATGTCCTCCTAGCAATTGTATGATCGAACAACAACATCTTGTGCATGTCTTTTTTACGGAAAAGAAATTGAGTCTTCTTCTCATCTTCACCTCTAGTGTATGGAATTTTATGATATTCATGGAATACAATCTGTATATACTAAATAAATATAGAATTTACACCACCCTATTAAGTAAATACCAAATGGAGGTGGTGTCCACGTTATTTTATCAAGAAAAAATAGTTATGCTAAAAAATAGAATTTTAGCATTGAAATAGAATTGTCAAAATTTGACTTTTTTTATTGTGACATGCCAAATTATAAAATTGATATAGATAAAAGGGAAATATACTAAACGGTCTCTAAAATAAAATTTTCAATCCAAAAAATCAACGGTATATTTTTTCTATCTAAAAAGTCCAAAAAAGTCAAATTGTTAATTTCAATCTTAATACATTTAAAAAATATTACTCATTATACTAAAATGACCTTCAAGATACATTTTAGAAAAAAAATACAAAAAATATATAAAATAAATTTTTCAATCCCTAAAAAGCATAACATTTTATAAAATTAAAATTTATTTTTTGGGCATTCTAGATCAATATAAAATGTTATTTTTTTTTTTTTTGGATTTAAGACTTTGTTGTATCTATTGTTTAGTATTTTTTAGAATTTATCTTGAAGGTTATTTTGGTCTAATCAATAATATTTTTAATAGTGTTAAGATTAAAGTTATCAATTGTACTTTTTTGTATTAAAAGTTTTTTTTTTTTGAAACTTTTAAATAGAAAAAATATATCATGAATTTTTTGTATTGAAAATATTGTTCTAAGGACTTTTTAGTATTTTTCTCTAGATAAAATGGCATTCAACATTAAAAATGCTCTTATGTCTAGTATTGGCATTTGGCTTGTGAAAACGTGAATTGTGCGATGCAAATGGGGCACCAAAAGGGGCCTTCCAAGTGGGCTGTTGCAAGTGTGAGAAATTCTAAGTTGCAAGTTTGGAGGAATTTTTGAGTGGGTGTGGTACATCACGTGTCAATGTATTCTTTCAATAATACTCTATCTAGGTCATCTTATACATGGCAGGATATCATTAAATGGACACAATGTCATTTCACTATACCAGACTCCCCCCCCCCCCTCTCTCGAAAATTCTAAGATGCCTCTAGCTTGTATTTTGTGGTGGAGAGTGAGAGGAGTCTAAAAATCTAAAATTTATCACCATGCAAGTATAAACAATTTTTAGTAGTCAAGTGATATTTTGTATTTCTCTTTGTACAAAATATCATGATTTCAAATTTAAGCTGCAAGTTTGGAGGAATGCTTGAGTGGGTTTGGCACGCCACGTGTCAATGCATTCTTCTAATAATACTCTACCGTAAATCATCTTATAGATGGCAGGATATCATTGGATGAACACGTTGTCATCTCACTATGACAGACTCATTAAAAATAGTAATGTCATCATTTTTAATATCATATTTAACATTAAAAATAGCTAGTGTCATTTTATGATATTCATGGAAATAGCTAGTGTCATTGTATTTTCTTTGTAAAAAATATCATGATTTCAAGTTTAAGCTGCAAGTTTGTGGTGGAGAGTGAGAGGAGTCTAAAAATCTAAAATTTATCACCTTGTAAGTGTAAACAATTTTTAGTAGTAAAGTGATATTTTGTATTTTTCTTTGTACGTAAAAAATATCATGATTTCAAGTTTAAGCTGCAAGTTTGTGGTGGAGAGTGAGAGGAGTCTAAAAATCTAAAATTTATAGAGGAGTCAAAAAGACTAAAATTTATCACCACAATTTTTAGTGGTAAAGTGATATTTTTTATTTTTCTTTGTAAAAAATATCATGATTTCAAGTTTAAGCTGCAAGTTTGTGGTGGAGAGTGAGAGGAGTCTAAAAATCTAAAATTTATCACCTTGTAAGTGTAAACAATTTTTAGTAGGAAAGTGATATTTTGTATTTTTCTTTGTAAAAAATATCATGATTTCAAGTTTAAGCTGCAAGTTTGTGGTGGAGAGTGAGAGGAGTCTAAAAATCTAAAATTTATCACCTTGTAAGTGTAAACAATTTTTAGTAGTAAAGTGATATTTTGTATTTTTCTTTGTAAAAAATATCATGATTTCAAGTTTAAGCTGCAAGTTTGAGGTGGAGAGTGAGAGGAGTCTAAAAATCTAAAATTTATACAGGAGTCAAAAAGACTAAAATTTATCACCACAATTTTTAGTGGTAAAGTGATATTTTGTATTTTTCTTTGTAAAAAATATCATGATTTCAAGTTTAAGCTGCAAGTCTGTGGTGGAGAGTGAGAGGAGTCTAAAATCTAAAATTTATCACCCTATAAGTATAGACAATCTTTAGTAGTCAAGTGGTATTTTGTATTTTTCTTCGTAAAAAAATATCTTGATTTCAAACTTCTTAAATAAAATATGTGATGATTTGTTAATTTCTTAATCTTGAACTGCTTGTAAAAAAAAATCTTTTAAAGTAGTTAAAATTACAAAAAAAAAAAAAAAATCAGTTTAGACTTAAAAGCAATGAGAGTGTGAAATTTTACACTTGCACTACTTGTCAAAAAGAATCTTTTAAAGTAGTTGATATACCACAAACCGATCCACCAGTCATTTTGAGACACGTGTACTTACGAAAATGATAAAACTTGGTCATCCAGAGCAGGCGAAGCCTTCAGAGCACTCTCATGCACATATCGTCCAGAGCTGACGCTTTGGATGACATTCACTTAGTATTCCATATGGTTCCGACTTCATTGTTTCCTTAACATCCACCGAGCAAAGAATAAAGAAACAGTCTTTTACAAGGAAACTACCATACATGGTTATCTCTATTTTTGATACAATGTTCCACAAGGTAATTGCAATCTCTGATGATCAAATCCCTATTTTCATGGCTCCGAATCCTAATCAACTTAGGAAGGCCACAGTTTATAAATTAAACCCTACATGTACGCTTTATTTTGAGGCTCATTCTTTGGCTTTCAATACAGTCTTCCCAATTCAATTTACTTACTTAAGTATCGGAGCGGCTACCGCCGGAGCCAATCCGGTGGCCCTCTGATTCCTTCTTTTTTGAGTGTTCTTCAAGTCGCGGGGCCCAGATTTCTTGCGAGCCGAAAAGTGTAGCATCAGTTTGGCACCGTCTGTGGGAACGACTAATCTCCAAGTGCTTTATTCACAAACTTATTCTCCTTCTCACCGAGGAAACATGGCCTCCAATCTCCGACCAAGGCAGAACGCTCAAAATCCACAAAGCTCTCAGCGTCGACCGCCTGCTCCACGAGCAAGAGGGCCGACGGTTGATCCCATGCGACAAGAGATTGAATCAATCAAACGACATAACGAGCTAGTGCAAGAACAACTACTTGCCATATCTAGAACTCTGGCAATGCTTACACAAAATCAAGGGACGAGTCCTCCTAATCTGCCGGTCAATGTTGCTGAAAGAACACAACCCCATATTATCGCTGAGAATGAAGAGCCCCATGTGGAGGCTCCAAATAACCGGCCTGGGCACCCCCAGGGTGTTGCTCACGTCGACAGAGATCCATAGCCATCAGCAGCCCCAGGCTGGGGAACATCAGCCTTCATCCCCAACGTTCACTACCGAAGCACTACTAGAGCCCCAACTCTAAGGGCTTCGGGAGCACATCCGGTACCACAGAAGCCTCATCCCTAAGCAGCACCAATCCCTCCAGCTTAGAACCCTCCTCCGTCCGAAAGACGTGCTCAGCCTGACTACCCTGAAACCGAGGCTATAAGGCAAGGTTTACAAGAAGTCCGGCTCAGAGACCCACGGAGGGTCGAGGAAATTACGGAATCTATGGACCGAACAGTAGCTGTGAGACGTGTCCAGAACCATCCAGAGCAGGATGAGTTGGCCAGGCTTCTCGGAAGACTTGCCACCCCATTCACTCCTACCATCATTTCAGAAGAAAGACCAAGGAAGTTCATTGTGCCAAAATTCACCTTGTATGATGGGACTGGAGACCCAGGAGATCATCTATCGCACTACCAGCACATGATGGCCCTTCACGGGGCCTCTGATGCCTTTATGTGCCGAACTTTCATTACCAGCTTAAAAGGTACTGCCCTAAAATGGTTCCATCACCTCCCACCGAACTTAGTTACTGGCTTCTATGAGCTAGGTAGGCAATTCCTAGATAGATTCATGACAAGTAGAAGGCTCAGAAGGGGACCAGAGTTCTTGCTAAATGTCAAGCAAACTAAGGAAGAGTCCCTCAGAGCTTACATTGCACGCTTTAATGCCGAACTCACGGAGATCACCGACTGCAGCCCAGGTTTTCTTGTAGCTGCCTTAACTTCTGGTCTTGCTCACGGTGGCTTTAGGGATTCCTTGACAAAAAGCCCTCCTGTCGACATGGCGGCCTTAATGGACCGGACCAGGAAGTACATCAACTTGGAAGAAGCTAACCGCACGTCCCAAAAGGGCAAAGAGCAAAACCAGAGGGACAATTCGAAGAGGGAGGATCATAAGAAGGACGACCACAGAAGAGACCCTAGCAAGAAGAGAGCCAGGAGTCCAGAAAAGAGAACGGCACCTAAGGCTATTTACAATTCCGGACCAAGGGAGTTTACTAATTTTACCCCTTTGAACACTACATTGAATCAGGCACTTCGACAGATCCGAGATCGAGAAAACCTAAGATGGCCAGAACCGATTAAAGGAGATCCCAGCCTTCAGGACCCAGGTAAATATTGCAATTTCCACAAAGATCATGGGCATACGACTAACTCATGCAGGTCTCTTAGATATGAGGTTGAGCAGCTCATAAAGAAAGGACGCCTCCGGGAGTTCATTAAGCAGGATGGGAGGCAGAATCCCCACGAAGACAAGCCTCAGCAGCAGACAGAGCAGAGGCCTGAGAAAAGACAGGAGCAGAGGGAAGTATGAAATGAGCCTCAAAGGCAAAACAACCATGTCATTTACGTCCTCCATGCAAACTCCCCTACTACAAGAATGTCAAACAGAGCGAGGAAAAGGTATGCTTGGGAGGCCAGGGCTGCCACTGATGTATTACAGATCACCAACGTTGAAAAAAGGCTCAAACCAGAATCGGAGATTCAGTTCACAGAATGGGATCTAGCCGGGGTACACTACCCTCACAGTGATGCCCTCATCATCACTCTTAAGATTGCCAACTTCGAGATCAGAAGAGTTCTGGTTTACACCGGCAGCTCCGTCAATATACTGTTCTATGAGCCACTCAAACAGATGAAGATGGACCACAACAGCATCAAGCCTACCACTACCATAATGGCAGCATTTGATGGTAATCTCAGTACCCCATTGGGAAGGATCGACCTGCCTACTAATGTAAGAGAAGGTGAAGGGCAGAAAACCACCATCTCAGAGTATATGGTGTTGAATATGAAATCTCCCTATAATGTCATAATTGGGAGACCATGGCTACACCAGATAGGGGCTGTTACCTCGACCCTTCACCAATGTTTGAAGTATATCCATAATCAGAATGTTTATTCTATCAGAGGGTGCCAGCCGACTTCTCGGGAATGCCATGCCATTGCACTCAAGGAAAAGACTACCAAATAGCAATTACAGTACGCTCGAGACTGTGCAGATCTAATTCTCTCCCACACTCCCGAGGAGGAAGGTTGCCCTTCCAAAATCGAAGAACCTCTAAGCCCAAGAGGATAGGATAGCAGGGCCAAACCCATTGGCGAGCCCATCAAAGTATTGGTCAGTTCAGAATCAGAGGGGCGCTATTTGTACATTGGTCCAGACCTGACGCATGCCGAGCAAGAGAAAATAATCAAGTTTCTGAAAGACAACCTCTCTATGTTTGCATAGGAGACCAAAGACATGGAGGGTATAGATCCAAAACTCATTACTCACAAACTGATGGTGGATCCAGACCACCCACTAGTGAGACAAAAAAGAAGGCCGCTAGCTCCAGAGCGGCATCAGATCATAAACGAGGAAGTCCAGCGGCTGCTTGAAGCCAAGATGATAGGTAAAGTATTCTACCCAGACTGGCTAGCCAATACCGTTCTGGTCAAAAAGAAGAACGGCAAGTGGAGGGTTTACGTTGACTATACAGACCTCAATAAAGCTTTCCCCAAAGACAGCTTTCCACTACCAAGGATAGACCAGCTAGTTGACGCCATTGCAGGGCATGAACTCATAAGTTTTATGGATGCCTATTCTAGGTATAACCAAATCCAGATGTACCCTCCAGATCAGGAAAAGATAGCCTTCATAACCGAACGAGGTCTCTATTGCTACAGAGTAATGCCGTTCGGTTTGAAGAATGTTGGGGCCACGTACCAGCGGTTGGTCAACAGGATGTTCAGCTCATTGCTTGGCAATACCATGGAAGTATACATCGATGACATGCTAGTCAAAAGTTTACAGAAAGGTAGCCACCTCCAGCACTTATCCTAGACCTTCGATATCCTAAGACAGCACAAGATGAAGCTCAATCCCTCAAAATGTACCTTCGGGGTGACGAAGGGAAAATTCTTGGGATACATTATCTCTCAGAGGGGTATCGAGGCAGACCCCACTCAGATCCGAGCTCTGATTGGACTGGAGTCACCAAAAACCAGGAAAGACATTCAGGCACTGAATGGCAGAATCGCGGCACTGAGCAGGTTTATCTCTAAGTCCACTGATCGTTGCCTACCCTTCTTCAGAGCCTTAAAAGGTAACAAAGCTCTATAATGGACGGAGGAATGTGATAAAGCTTTCTTAGGACTGAAGGAATACCTTGCCTTTCCAAAGCTTCTGTCAAAACCAGTCCAAGGGGAAAAGCTACTCCTCTACCTTGTAGTCTCTGAGAACGTGGTCAGCTCCGCACTAGTTAGACAGGACAGGGGAATCCAGAGACCCATATTCTACGTCAGTAGGGCATTGCTTGACACAGAAAAGAAATACCCAGAGGTTGAAAAGTTGGCCTTCGCTTTGGTAATATCAACTCGGAAACTCCGACCTTATTTCCAAGCCCATCCAATAGAAATCCCAACTGCCTATCCCTTGAGATCGATATTGAGGAAGCCTGAGGTTTCAGGAAGATTATTAAAGTGGTCTGTGGAGTTAGGAAAATTTGACATATCATATGTACCACGAAACTCCATCAAAGGACAAGCCTTGGCAGATTTCGTTGCTGAGTCCACCCCGGCACTTCGGGACAAGGCATAGCTCATTGAAACTTCAGGGACATGGCAGCTCTTTATTGATGGGTCATCAACCGACCAAGGTTTTGTAGTAGGCTTGGTATTACAGTCCCCTAATAGGCTCTTATCAGAAAAAGCAGTCAGCCTAGGATTTAGAGCTTCCAACAACGAAGCGGAATACAAAGCCCTAATCCTAGGCATGAAGTTGGCTCTGGAATGCGAGGTTCAAAACCTTAAAGTCTTCTCAGACTCCCAGTTGGTAGTAAGCCAAGTCTTGGGAGAGTTCTCCATTAAAGATGACAGGATGCTTCGGTATTCCGAACTAGTGAACTTCTTGAAGCACTCCTTCTAGACGTTCTCTATCCAGAAAATAAAAAGAAGCCAGAACTGCAAAGTAGATGCTTTGAAAAACATGGCGTCCCGCCTAAAGTCAGAAGGGAACTCCACAGTAAAAATCTCCTACCAACCGAGACCCAGCATAGAGGAAGCCCAAGTGGCCTAAATTGCTGAACAAACCCAAAACTGGATGACCCCAATCCTCTAGTACCTGGAATCAGGGCTCCTCCTAGAAGATAAAAACAAAGCAAAAAGAATCTGGATCAGAGCGGCTCGGTATTTGATCCTGAACAATAAACGTTACAGAAGGTCTTACTCTCAGCCCTTGTTAAAATGTTTAACTCCAGAAGAATCTCAATATGTCTTGGCTGAAATACACGAAGGAATTTGTGGGAACCATAATGGGGGTAGAACAATAGCTCACTGAGCTTTAACACAAGGCTATTACTAGCCTAGTATGCTGAGGTAGGCTAAGGAGTACGTCTAGAAGTGTGACAAATGCCAAAGGTTTGCCCCATATCAACATCAACCCCATCATGAGCTCATCCCAATTTCCAGTCCCTGGCCCTTTGCTCAGTGGGGGATGGACATCGTGGGCCCATTACCTCAAGCCTCACCAAACAGGAAGTATCTTTTGGTAGCCATTGACTACTTCTCTAAATGGGCTGAAGCTGAACCTTTAACACATATCACAGAAAAGGAAGTTGAAAACTTCACCTGGAAGAACATTGTCTGCAGGTTCGGTATACCACGTGTAATCATCTCTGACAATGGGACGCAATTCACGGGTAAAGTCTTCAAGAAATTTTGTGAAAATCTCAACATCAGACAACACTTTGCCTCTCCAGGCCATCCACAAGCAAATGGGCAAGCAGAGGTCACCAACCGAACGATCCTTGATACATTAAAGAAAAGGTTGGAGCTGGCCAAAGGAAAATGGGCGGAGGAACTTCCCGGGGTTCTTTGGGCCTACAGGACAACCAAAAGAACTCCCACCTCTGAACCTCCCTTCTCACTGGCCTATGGTACAGAGGCAGTAATCCTGGTGGAGATCGGTATGCTAACTTTAAGGACTGAAGCCTTCACACAAGAGTCCAATGATTAGCAGCTGGCAGAAAATTTGGATTTGATTGAAGAAAAAAGAGACCAAGCCAGAATAAGGATGGAAGCCTACCAGCAGAGAATGGTTAACAACTCCAAAGTGGGGCTCAAGACGGTCAGCTTTCAAGTTGGAGACCTTGTCTTAAGAAAAGCTTTTCCAAATACCAAGGATCCCACTATGGGAAAGTTGTCACCCAACTGGGAAGGCCCCTACAGAATGACGAAGATGGTTAGGCCTACCACCTACTAGCTAGAGGACATGGCTGGGAAACCTATTCCTAGACCTTGGAATGTAGAGAATTTACAGAAGTATTATCAATAAAGATTTTTCTTTCTTTTTAATACCTCCATAAAATGTTCATCTCTAATGCACAGGCCTTCAGAGCTTGGTCCATCTCTAATGCACAGACCTTTAGAGCCTGGTCCATCTATAATGCACATGCCTACAGAGTCTGGTCCATCTATAATGCATATGTCTTCAGAGCCTAGTCCATCTCTAATGCACAGGCCTTCAGAGCTTGGTCCATCTCTAATGCACAGGCCTTCAGAGCTTGGTCCGTCTATAATGTACAGGCCTTCAGAGCCTGGTCCATCTCTAATGCAAAGGCCCTCAAAGCCTGGTCCATCTCTAATGTACAGGCCTTTAGTGCCTGGTCCATCTTTAAATACACAGGCGTTCAGAGCCTGATCCATGTTTAAATGCACAAGCCTTCAGAGCCTGGTCCATGTTTAAATGCACAGGCCTTCAGAGCCTGGTCCATCTATAATGCACAAGCTTTCAGAGCTTGGTCCATCTCTAATGCACAGGCCTTCAGAGCCTGGTCCATCTATAATGCACAGGCCTTCAGAGTCTGGTACATCTATAATGCACAGGCCTTCAGAGCCTAGTCCATCTCTAATGCACAGGCCTTCAGAGCCTGGTCTATCTCTAATGCACAGGCCTTTAGTGCATGGTCCATCTTTAAATGTACAAGCGTTCAGAGCCTGGTCCATGTTTAAATGCACAGGCCTTCAGAGCCTGGTCCATCTTCAATATACAGATTCAATGATCCAGTCCATCCAAAGATAGAAGTTCCGAACATCTTCAACTAATGTCCAACTACTATTTACACAAGTTTCCTAGATCGGCAGATCCTCAAAGCTGATTCTTAGGTTACTTAGCCTATAAGCAACGAATACTACAGTATTGAGTTGATTCAAAGTACTTCAGTTCAAAGGCGCAAGTTTTATGTACATCAGATTTAAGGAAAAGGAATTCAATTTTATTGATGATTCATAAAATTTACATCAATACAAGAAGACTGGAAAGAAAACAAGTACACAGAAGCTACAACAAAGGCATCACTATGTTTTGCGACATCATGGCTTTCTTCCTCGAATCTCTCTAGTGCAAGGGAAAGGGGCCTAAGTTCCAAACCTCCATTACTGCCGTCACCGGCTTCCATTTGAGAGGAAGGAACCCTGAACCCCAATCTGCATCAAGAAGTACCCAGGCCATTTCATCATCACTGTCACTTATCTCAATACCAACGTATGATAAGGGCTCTGGGTCTCAAGAGACCTCTATTCTCCACCTTCGTTTCCCTCAAATTCGGCATGACACCCCAGCCGGCTTGAGCAAGGGTCTCTCCCAAGACACAAAGGGAAGGAGGCATCCCACCTTCGTCTTCATCACCAATACTCCAAGCCTCGGTTGAATTAAGGAGGGTCCACCTCCAATTGAAGAAGTCTCAACCGGATGCTAAGATGGACAAGAAGATCTTCGCCTTCTTTAATCCTTCCTTGGAGACTGAATCAAAGGGAATGATAACTCTCAGCCACAGTTTAATCATTCCCAACTCAGACTGAAAATCGCCAATCATCTCCGGGCAAATGGCAAGCTTCTAAAAGACATCCCAATTCTCTCCAACGGGGGAACAGTCTAAAAGTAAAAAAAGCAAAGAGATTGGGCGCAACTGTATGCCTCTCTCTCGTATATATAGACCCTTGAAGCCCAAAAGCCACCTATTTGGACCGTCGCAATGGTTAAAGGAGGGGTTGACCTCGAAAACCCAAAAAACAATTGTATAAATGAATTATGCATAAAACCATCTTTTCAGATACCTAAAAGACGGGATGCAAGACTTCCCCAAACATACAGCCCTAGGTCAAACAAACAAAGTCTGGTCCACCTTAATACGAAGGCCCTCGGTCCAACATACAGACCATTCAGTCTTGGCCATTCTGTTGACCCCTGACAGACCATGTGCATGACAAAAGACCATCAGTTCGGATGTATCTTAGTCCTGGTCTGAGTGACTTAGAGGCAGAAGTCTCAATCATCAGAGTGACAGACACAAGACACCAAATTACTACTACAAATCTTGGGTTCGGAACAAACTGCCTCAGAATTCTTCAGAATTTACTCCCAATATATATGATACAAGATCAATATCAGATCCCTACTCGTCTGATTAAAATTTCCTTCCTATCTTGTCCTAAGAGGGTGAGGCGATCAGAATTAGTCTACAATCATTGTTTTATTACAAATTCAGCTTGGAAGACAACTGCCAACCGTAAAAGAGTTGGTCTGAAGAGCTCCAGAACAGCCTCACTTGCAACAATTTCTCACATCAACCATAAATTGAAAGGACCAACATACTATAGGGCAATACAACATAATGCTACATGGGTCAACCAGGAGTCCACACAAAAGAAAAGGATGAAGACATTTGAAAAGAAAACCTGTTTCATTCAACAATAACAGTCTATTACATTGGAGGTTCAAAAAATTAAGCAAAATGTACATATTCTAAGCCTGATCAGTAGGAACAAGCTCAACGGCTAGGGAAGGATCAGCAGGAGCAACATCAACCACCCCGCTCGGAACGGCAACTTCAGAAGGATCGGTAGAGGGAACGTCGATCACCTCGCTCGGAACGGCAGCTTCGGGAAGGATAACCCCTGGAGGCACAATCGAGGATATGTCAAAATCAGGAAATTTGGTAAGAAACCTAGATCGGAAGTTGTTGAAGCCAAACATGATTAGGTTGTTAGCCATTCCTTCCAGTTCCATCTTCATTTTTGTCTCATTCTCCGTTCGGGCCAGCTCGACTACGTCCTCAAGCTTTTGGTGATAAAGGTACCGCATGCCGTCCATCTCTCCTTGAAGTCTCTCTGCCTGCTAAACATAAAGATTCTTCTCTGACTCCATGACGGCCAGAGAATTTTGGGACTCCTTTAGCCTCTCCGCAGCTTCATGAGCCTCAGACTTAGTAGTACCGAGCTGAAGCCTAACCTCGTCCAGCTCGGCCTGAAGCTTGTCAACCTCCTTTGAAGAAGGAGAGACCTCCGTCAGAGCAGATAGGGTATGCAAGGTCTACAGTATACAAAGCAAACAGTTCAGTACCCAGCTAAAAACACTTGGAAAAATGGAAAAGAAATAGAGACCCGAAGAACTTACTTTAACTTGAAGAGAAGCCAGATCAGCTAGAAGCTTCTCTGGCTTCTGTGGCTTAAGTTTGAGGGAACCTTTGACCCAAAAGTCCCTCAGAACCTTCTTGGCCGCCTGGTTAACAGCACCAGGGGCCACTGAAGCTAACACCCCCTTGCCCGCTTGTTTGGATGGGGCTAGGGGGACCATGGAAATAGGGCCAGGTTCCTCCCTCTCCCCCTCAGCAGGTTCAGGAGAGTTCGAGATTAACGTCCTCCTTTTTGTTTGGAGGGGAGGGTCTACTAGGGAAGAAGCCTCCCTCACTGCTATAGATGAAGATGGCTCGGCCTCCCACATAGCCATTAGACCTTTTGTCAGCTCCTCTACCCGGCCCTTAGCAGCCATCAAGTTATCAGGATTAACGATGGCAGAATGGTTTCAGTTGATGGGTCGTAAGAGCTTTTTGTATTGCTTCTGGAGCACGGAAGAAAAGCTCGGCCTCTTCCACACACTCTTATCTGCACAAAAGATACAAAGTTAATCAGCTCGGCAATTGATGCACAAAACAAAATCAAAGCAGCCATAGGAAAAATTGGGTCTCACCCTTTGGCCTAGTGGTTCGAAGAAATGTTGAGAGTTGGTCTTAGAAGTCCTCATATCCCCATCCTCCTTTTATGAAGAAATACCACTTCTTCCAGGTCTTATTAGAGGAGGGCGGAAGAAAAGGGTCTGAACCCACTGTCAAAGGACATATAATAGAGGCCTTCCGACCTCATGTATTTTAGATCCATATTACTACAGATCAGGTCAAGAGAAACGTCAAAATCATTCATTTGCTCTAACACTATGAAGCTTAACAAATGTCTCCAACTATTGAAATTGAGGTCTGTAGGGCAAAGGTTGAACCAACAAAAGAATTGTTTTACAAGGTCAGGAAGAGGGAGTGTGAACCACATTTCAAACCAAGCCATATAGACATAAATGTCTCCCGCTCTAACGTCGCGTGGGCGATCTAGAGCGTCCAGGACCCTAAAAGTAACGTTCGAAGGAAGATTGAACTTCTTCCACAACTCTTCTAACATACTCTCAGTAATTGCACTCTCACCTTCCTCTCTACGGGCAGGTCGACCAAATGTCTCACCGGCCCTATTTGGGGATTCCTCAAATGCGTCAACAATCCTAACCTCCGGACTAGAGAGGGGCTCTACCAACCTATTTTCAGCATTATCAGTAGAAGGAAGGTTCGCAAGTTGAAATTGAGAAATGGTCCTAGAAGAGCTTCTCGAACCAGAAGGCGACCCAGGGCCAGACATGGCGGACATAAGAGAAATGAAGAAAGCAAAGAAGAGAGAACAATAGAAGGGGATAAAAATCGAACCTGAAATCAAGTAAAGAAAGGAAAGCTACAAGCACCGGATATGCTTCGACCTTCAGAATATGTCAATCAGCGATGGCAGAGTTTCTGATACTATAGAGGCAAGTGCAGAAAAAAGGTGTAAAAAGTCTTTTCCCCCTCTTTATATACATATTCGAAATATGAGCCCCCCAAGCCGAGTCGGCACGACGGTTGAAGGTAATGATGGCTTCTCAAGTATCGGCTGCGCAATAAATGGCCCATCAAACCGACGTCTCGGAAAGTGGAAAGACGAAACGTGTGACTCTTCATAAAGCCCATAACCCTAGTTAAACCCTAAAAGCCTAACTAAGGCTCGGGGGAAGAGTAGCTGATATACCACAAACCAATCCACCAGTCATCTTGAGACACGTGTACTTACGAAAATGATAAAACTCAGTCATCCAGAGCAGGTGAAGCCTTCAGGGCACTCTCATGCACATATCCTCCAGAGCTGACGCTCTGGACAACATTCACTTAGTATTCCATATGGTTCCGACTTCATTGTTTCCTTAACATCCGCCGAGCAAAGAATAAAGAAACAGTCTTTTACAAGGAAACTACCATACATGGTTATCTCTATTTTTGATACAATGTTTCACAAGGTAACTGCAATCTCCGATGATCAAATCCCTATTTTCATGGCTCCGAATCCTAATCAACTTAGGAAGGCCACAGTCTATAAATTAAACCTTACAGGTACGCTTTATTTTGAGGCTCATTCTTTGGCTTTCAATACAGTCTTTTCAATTCAGTTTACTTACTTAAGCATCGGAGCTGCTACCGCCGGAGCCAATCCGGTGGCCCTCTAATTCCTTCTTTTTTGAGTGTTTTTCAGGTCACGGGGCCCAAATTTCTTGCAAGCCGAAAAGTGCAGCGTCAGTAGTAAAAATTATAACAAAAAAAAATTCAGTTTAGATATAAAAGTAATGAGTGTGAAATTATAATTGGAATAAACACACTTTAACACAAATTATAATTGAAATGAGTGACTTAGATTGCAAGGAGGCTGACAAGATGGGTCTCATTATTTAAAAAAAAAATGAAAAAGAATTAATGAGAGAGTGAAAGGGAGAAAGCAGCGAAAAGGTAAAATTTTACTTTTGCGCTGCTTTATGAATAAACACACTTTAACACAAATTATAAGTGAGAGTATGAAATTTTACACTTGTATTGCTTGTCAGAAAGAGTCTTTTAATGTAGTAAAATTTATAACAAAAAAAAAATTCAGTTTAGACATAAAAGCAGTGAGAATGTGAAATTATAATTAAAATAAACACACTTTAACATAAATTATAATTGGAATGAGTGACTTAGATTACAAGGAGGTTACCACGATGGGCTTCACTGCTAAAAAAAAGTAAAACAGAATCAGTGAGATAGTGAAAGAGAGAGAGAGAGCAATGAAAAGGTAAAATTTTACCTTTGCGTTGCTTTCTGAATATACACATTTTAACACAAATTATAATTTAAAATAGGGCTTAGATTATAAGGGGGTTAACAAAACGGGCCTCACCGCTAAAAAAAAAAGTGAAAAAGAATCAATGAGAAAGTGAAAGGAAGAGACTGTAAAATGTTACAGTATATCAGAGTAATGCAGAATTTCACCAAGCAATCAAAATTGCACCTCTAGTTTAAACTTAATATCTCACTGCCATCATAGAATCATCCTCTATCACCACCAAGCCATCAAGGAGATCCACCACTGCTACTATCTTTAACACACCATAGAACAAGCCTTCTATCGTCATTACAAACTTATTTATTATCAACAAGAATTCTATTTTTCTCCCCTCCTTTCTCTGTCTGTCTCTCTCTCTCTCTCTCTCTCTCTCTATAATATATATATATATATATGTATGTATGTATATATAAAATCACTCACTAATTTTGTTGGAGACTACAATAAATTGTTCGTAAATGTAGTTGGCAGTGGCGATTAGGTTAGGAAAAAATTAGAGAGATAAGTTATGTGCAGAAATATGGAGAAATGAGAGAGTTATGGCAGTGGCGATTGGCTCGAACCTGTGATGTGGTGCCTGTTCTAATACCAATTGATACGAACCTAACTAATATGCAGGTCGCCTCAATACGCCAAAAGCATTAGGATTAACAGAACGCGTGAAATCAAGTCTTTTAACTATTTAAGATCGTAAGAGAGTCCAAGAGACTTAACTAACACTCATATATATGAAGAGACAATATTGACTAGTATCCGAATAAACATGTCAATAGATAAAAATATTTGATAAAATATCATGATAAAAATAGCTTTACTGCAAATATATATATATATATATATATTCTTTTTGATACAATCACAAAAAAGAAAAATCTAATCCTAACAATCTTTTAGAATTTGAATATATAAATTTAAAAAAAAATGAATTTATTTATTTCAATTTATTGAATTTTAAAATTTAAATTAACTTATTGAAAAGTAGTCTTGACAGCCTATTACACATAAAGCTCCATGTTATACCGATTCGAGGTGCACATGGATTGGTTTGGGTCGAGTTATAAAAGAATCGGAACTAACCCAACCTTTAACAGTTCTAAAAAATTAAAACCGAAACTGAATCACAATAATGAGAGAACTGACCGACCCAACCTGAAAATATTCGGGTTGGATCGGATCGGTTCCGATTCTATCCGGCATACAAATTTACTATTTGTTTCTCTCTCTAAAACTCATTCCAATTATATGCATGTTTATATGTATATATGTTATATACATAATATATATATTTTATATATAACAAGTTATATATATTATATATATAGCAGGTTATATATATATATGTATATGTATATGTATGTATCTATGCATATTATATATATTTTATATATAACAGACTTTACTGATAAAAATAAATATATATATATATATATATATAAAATGAAATATATATGTACAATAGTTTATATTTATTACAATTTATATGCACAACATTTTATATAAATAATGAAATACATATGTACATCAGTTTATATTTATAACAGTTTATATGTACAACAATTTATATAAACAATAAAATATATATGTACATCAAGTTATATATATATATATATATGCATGTATATATTATGTATTTCATTATAAAATATAAAATAATAGTAATTATTTATTTGTCGACAACGAGATAAGGACATTGTTCGTGAGTCCATATACAATAACTGGATCATGAAATATTATATACATCTTGATTAATTATACATATATATATATAATATATTAATGTCGTACATTTATAATATAATATATAAATATAGTATTTGTAAATCACACTATATATGTAATTTTTTAATTTTTTTTATAAATATTTTTTTATTTAGAGCTTGGTTCTTGAATTGGGTTAGTTTATAAGAACTTTAAACAAGAACTAATTCAAATATTTCAGTTCTAAAACTGATTCAACTCAAATTATCTTTAAAACCACTCAATCTAATCCATTCGATTCGAATTTAATTCAGATAAACAATTCTTGAATTTTTGTACACCCGAGTGGGATTTAATTAGAAGAAAAACTGATTAACATGTATGAGAGTGACCCAAACCTATATATAAATATTTTAATGAACCCTTCCGAGTCGCCCGATATATTAACATGTATGAGAGTGACCCAAACCTATATATAAATATTTTAATGAACCCTTCCGAGTCGCCCGATATATATATATACACACACACACACACATCAACTTGCAATGAAACATTAATTTCATGTGGTTCTCCATCTGCTTCCCATAAGTCCATTCAGGAATTGTATATAAATTCAGAATCGCAAAAGCATTTGGATAGGAACTGATTCAACCCAAATTATCTTTAAAACTGACTCAATCTAATCCATTCGATTCGAATTTAATTCGGATCAACAATTATTGATTTTTTGTACACCCAAGCGGGTTTTAATTAGAAGAAAAACTGATTAACATGTATAAGAGTGACCCAAACCTATATATAAATATTTTAATGAATCCGTTGATATATATATATATATATATAGATACACACACACACATCATCATCTTGCAATGAAACATTAATTTCACGTGGTTCTCCATCTGCTTCCCATAAGTCCATTCAGGAATTGTATATAAATTCCGAATCGCAACAGCATTTGTTACACAACCATCAAGAAACCATTACAAAACACTCCAGTTACAACTTGAAACTTTTTCAGGTGTCCCTTCCCCTTCCCCAACTTTCACAGCACCTAGAACAAAGAAAATTCGAAAATGCCTGTTCAAGCTTCAGCTGTTCTCGTTACAACCCAAAACGTTGTGCCTGAGGTTACACGTCGCTCTGCAAACTATCATCCTAGCATTTGGGGGGACCGTTTCCTCACATGCCCTTCCAACTTTATAGTATGATACCTATCATCTCCGTGGTGACAATGAAATTGATGATGACCTTTACACCACTGCTCTTTGTTTTCGCTTACTCAGACAACAAGGCCATTTATGTCTTGTGGTAAGTCCTTTCCCATTTGATCATTTAACCATCTGTATAAATTTATGCCCCAATCCAAACACATACTTGGTTAATGATCATGTCACATGTGTGTGATAGTTTTTAAGATTTTAACCATAAGTAGGTCACACGCGAATCTCATAAAATAATAAAATTGAAAAAATGTCAAACCATGTGATGGACTCGATCATGGAAATATTTCTTCTACAAATGTCTCATGTCATGTTTTGGGTGGTGAAGCAGATGTATTCAACAAATTCAAGGACAACAAAGGAAAGTTCATGGAATCCTTAATTGGTGATGTGTGAGGAATGTTGAGCTTGTACGGGTACATGGAGAAGATATACTGGATGAAGCACTGACTTTTACCACTGCTCACCTTGAGTCCTTGGCATCGAACTTAAGCAATCTAGTTGCAACACAAGTAATGCATTCTCTAGAACGGCCAATTCGAAAGGGCTTGCCGAGGGTAGAGGCAAGATATTATATTTCTATCTACCAAGAAGAGGATACACATGATGAAACTTTGTTGAAGTTTGCAAAATTAGATTTCAATTTGTTACAAAAAGTGCACCAGAGGGAGTTGACTGACATTGCTAGGTTAGTTTTTCAACCAACAGAGACCTATTAGTGCATGTAAGTTTGTATTGGATTGGGTT
This sequence comes from Nyssa sinensis, assembly GCA_008638375.1. Classification (NCBI taxonomy): domain Eukaryota; kingdom Viridiplantae; phylum Streptophyta; class Magnoliopsida; order Cornales; family Nyssaceae; genus Nyssa; species Nyssa sinensis. Next base: position 14,016,996 of record CM018047.1, read on the forward strand.
TGACTACATATATATATATATATATATTGTATATTATATTTCAGGTGGTGGAAAGATTTAGACGTTCCAAAAAAATTACCTTTTACAAGAGATAGTGTGGTAGAACTTTACTTTTGGATATTGGGAGTTTACTTTGAACCCCAACACTTTCTTGCTCGAAAGACACTAACCAAAGTGATTGCCATAACTTCTATAATTGATGACATCTATGATGTGTATGGTACCTTTGAAGAACTCCAGCTTTTCACTAAGGCCATTGAGTGGTTCGATTTTTTAGCTTATATAACTTTTAGGCCTTAAATATTACAAAAGTATTACTCCAAAATAATAGAAACTATATATGTGTGAGTGCGTGTGCGTGTGTGTGAAAAAGGTCATTTGATACGTGCTACTTTGTTTTTTTAGGTGGAATATCAGTGCCGTGGATGAATTGCCAGAGTATATGAAAGTGTGTTATGGAGCACTATTAGTTGTTTACAATGAAATTGAGGAAGAGATTGTTAAACAAGGAAATTTGTACCGAATCTGCTATGCAAAAGAAGCAGTAAGACTTGTAAAAATTAATTTACTGCAATTAGAAATAAGCCCCCCCACCCCCCCCAAAAAAAAAAAATTCTTTTGTTCTTTTTTTTTCAGATGAAAACTCTAGTTAGAGGATATTTCACCGAAGCCAAATGGTTTCACGAAGGCTATGTTCCAACAATGGAGGAGTATATGCCCACTGCAGTGTTAACTTGTGGTTACTCAATGCTCTCAACCACTTCCTTTGTTGGATTAGGAGAGATAGCAACAAAGGACGCCTTTGACTGGGTTTCCAGTGTCCCTAAAATTGTTATAGCGGCGTCAATGATTTGCAGACTCATGGATGACATAGTGTCCCACAAGGTAAGAGTTACTACAGATGATGAATTTTTTAATATATATATATATATATATATATATATATATATTGTATAATTGTAAATACAGATCAATCAACTATTTAAGCGAAACATGATTGGACGCCTCTAACCATGCATTGTGATTGGATAATCGTAGTTTGAGCAAAAGAGAGGACACGTAGCCTCGGCCGTAGAATGTTACATGAAACAACATGAAGGTGCCTCAGAGAAAAAGGCAGTTGCTGAATTTCAAGAACAAGTTGGTAATGCATGGAAGGATATAAATGAAGAGTTCCTCCGCCCCACTGCTGTACCAATGCTCCTTCTCACGCGAGTCCTCAATCTTGCACGAGTGATAGATGTTTTATACAAGGACGAAGATGGATACGTACATGCCCAAATTATGATGAAAGATCTTGTAACCTCACTGCTCATTAATTCCGTGCCAATTTGATATGATCAGGACGAAAATAGTTTTCTTCAGATTTTATATATATATATATATATATATATATATATATATATATATATATATATATTTGCTTTCTTAAATAATTCAAATATATTGTACTTCGCAGAATGTTGTGAAATGAGTGCAATGTATTCTTTTATGGTGTTACTGCAATGAATTTTCAATTGACCATAATTTTCTAGGTTCAATGCCAAACTTTTTTTTTTTCTTTTTTTCAACGGAAACAAGATTTTTAATAATAATCAAGTAGACAGTGATACAAATAGATCTGAACATAATACTGGATCCAATCAAATCGGAGATCCTCCAATCAAATAGATAAATCATCGGAAGAAAATAATGTCCTCCTAGCAATAGTATGATCGAACAACAACATCTTGTGCATGTCTTTTTTACGGAAAAGAAATTGAGTCTTCTTCTCATCTTCTCCTCCAGTGTACGGAAGTCTGGAAAATCTGGTCTCAATATGTAAATTGATGTGATCTCCAATGGGTGGTTCCGAAATCCATAATTGGTGGTTCAGCTTCAAATTTAAAGGTATCAAGAAATCAATCTGGAAACCATCTCCTTTGTCATCTTGTGGATTATATGGAATCAAAGGAATATCTATTTATTTGACAAAGTTGAACCAAATTGGGAGAAGAGGATTTGATTAAGGTTAACTTAGTTTTTTGGGTAAAATTCAAATAAAAAATACTGCATATTCTATCATGATCTTTTTTTCATGTGAAAGAGAGTCCTAAAATATAAAATATCTTGTCAATTCCAATGTTTTATTCCTTTTTTTTTTACTAAGTTACACCATTACAAAAAATTAACTTTTTGAAGCGTTGCTAATTCATTTGACTTCATCGTTATATACTATTTACAACACTCAAAATGGATCACCAAGGCGTTTCAAATTGTGAAAGTGGTAGAGATGATGACTATTGTCGAACCCATTGATAACCTTAAGTGATAATTTTTTGACTTCATCACTTTTTTATTTCAAAGGGTAGAAATGTTGATCGAACCCATTGATAACGTATCATTAGTACATCAAGCAGGATTATGAAACCATTGTCATGAATGCATCTCAACCTTTTTTCACCAACTATTCATTAAAAAAGGTTGAGATACATTCATGGTTAACTACTACAAATTTTCCCATAGAACTTTCAATTGGCTGTTGGCACAACTTTTAACATTCATGAGTCTGACAAATTGCATCCTAATATAAAAACAAACATATTCTTTTACTACATCTGTGGAAAGCTCCGGGAAGTGTAGATGGAAAAACCTGAAGAAAGCCTTAATATTGTAGTAGATAGATAGATCTCCCTTCACCAACAGCAGCAACTATTGTACTAAAATTATCATCAGCCAACACCATGTCGGATGCTTCCATGGCAACCTGTAAAAGAGCATATAAACGTTGAAATGGACAATGGAAATCTGATAAGAATTGCTTGGACATTTTGAATGACAAAAGAAAAAGACAAAAAAGTTATTGGTAAATATCAGCCGCTATTGTTTAACAAGAATGATTGTGTTGAGCCAAATTTAACTAGTGTACTCAAGAGTTTTAAATTGAAAGAATTATAATAGAATAAAATTATAGAATAGCTTAAATTCAAGCATATAAAATAAAGCAATTAAATTAACATGCGTAAATGACAGAAAAAATAAGTTTTGAGTGAGCTGGCTTGTGACGCGTGTAATCACTGCCCTAAAGCTGTTGTGCCTCCCTACATGCATGTTCTAATGGTTACGGACAGCTCCAAGATACAACCCAGGTTTTGCTCACAACTAATCTCCTCAGAGTTCATGTTCACTGGGAGAATGATGAACTGTCTAGAATCAAAGTTTCCCACACAAAGATGATATGAAAATGTAGAGAAGTTGGATGGAAGAGATTGAATGGAAGAAATTAAGAACTCTTGTTGTGTATTATGGAAGTGTTAGTAAATATATATCAATATTTCAATCAGAAACAGAAATTAAATTGAAGAACAGAAACTAATTACAGAAATAATCAGAACAAAAATTGTTACTCTTGATTAAATCAACAGAACAAAAATAAACGCAATTAAAATAGAACCTGTTTGCAGAATACGGAATTGTAAAAACCAGAAACTGATCAACTCTTGTGTTGGACACAATTTCCTTAAGACAATTTATTGCCCTCATAGTGGTGCCTCGAGTTATTGGCAATATGTCTCCTAGGATAAAATGATTTTCAACACAAAGGCAAGCACTTCTTATGTGTTCTGTCGAACCAGAACTATGTAGAACTTTCTCTCAAAATGAAGATGAATATGATATGCAAAATGAATGTATTCGATTAAAGGCAGAATGCTTGTGATCGTGTCCTATTTATAAACTTACTCATGCCTGTTTGGTACAGGCATGAAGCTTGGGTTGTGTCTGTTCATGGTGAACAGACACAGTCGCGTCTGTGGAAGACGCCCATTCAGTCAAACAACGCATCCAAAACGACAACGTTTTGGACTCCGAACGGTAACCATACGCACGTCGTAAAATAACGTTTCAGAATCCCAACGGTAACTTAAACGTATGTTCAAAACGACTGCGTTTCAAGTTTGAAAAATGTTAAATAAATTTTCTCTAAAAAGATATATACACAGTAAGCCCAAGCCCAGGCCTAGAACCCGAGCCCGGCCTAATTCGGTTCGGTGGGGGGCGGGGCGGCGGCGACACGCACGCGCGTGTGGTGAACCAAGCATGTGCTAGGTCCTCCCCCTTTGATCTGTCGTGGAAATCAATAAAATTACCAAACTAAACTACTAGTATAGTAGAGAAGTAAGGGTCGAACCCACAGAGACTGTTAATTGTTTAAAAACTAAAGTTGAGATTAATTTTAATTGAAAGTGACAAAGAGTGATTGTTGTTGATTTTCTTCTAAAATTAAATGAAAACTATAAGTAAAGCAAATATTTAATTGAATTAATGAGGAATCAAATTAAAAGAGAATTCCTAGGGTGTTGAATCCACCACTAATCTTGTAACTAGCTTCAATTGTATTAATTCTTGGGTCATTTAATTTGGATGTAAAAGATGTATTTCGGCTACAAGCCTCAATACAATCATCAAGAAAATCACGCACCAAAACCCTAAGCACGAATCATCTTTGGTCAACACAAATTGTCTACGCTAATTCTAAGGTCATAGTCACAATTTGTTTTCCCTGAGTTATGACTCGTCCTACGGTTTTGATGTATGTACACATATTACTATTGTATAACCACATAAACAAAATCACAGAAATTGATTATATGAAACTGAATAATACGATCAATGTCTTAATAAAACCCCAATGTTATACAATCAACATCCAAGCTTAATTAACCCAAAAATAAAATACAAAGAAGTAATGTTACTTGACTAGGGTTTCATCTAAACCCTAAGAATGAGAGAACTTAGCCCATGATCGTGGAAGAGAAGACCATAGCCATAGAATTCTTCATCTTCTTCTTTAGAGTTGTCTCTTTCCTCCTTCTCCTCGTCAAGATCTCCAAAAACGGCCTCCTCCTTTTCCAAAACCTTAACTCACAATATTATCCCCCTTTTTTCAAAATTATCCCCACCACATAATAATTCAGAAAAATACAATAAAATCCCGTAATTAGACATTAGAGGCCCAAAAAGGGAGTCTAAAGTGTTCCAAAATAGAGCCTATAATGTTAAAATGGGCCCTAGTCCACCTATATATGGATCAAGCCTCTCTTCTAACCCAAAATCACTTGTTTTCCACTTCTTTTAGCACTTCAAAGCCCAATATTCTCCTTTTGCTCCAAATCCACTACTAAATCATCAACTTTGACGAGCTTTCTCTGCAGAAAGACAAAATAAGAATTAACTAGCAAATGCATATAGATTAGAGAAATTAAAATAATAAAAGTGCAAGAATATTTAGGGTTAACAAAATAAATACGCACTTTTTAACCAGTTATCACCCTTCCACAAAACTGGGGTGCCCCTTGGGGCCCAACCCCCACTCTAAGGTAGGTGTATATATACTCTTTAAAAGCCTTGTACCCATCCTATATGGGACACAAGCTTTTTGCACAAGCTTTAAGCTTTTGTTACCATTTCCAAGTGGTATTGTTTGGAGGCAATTTCTCAAACCATTTTAATTTTAGCTAAAAGATAGCTAATTTAATATACTCAAACCCATTTTTCCAACAATCCCCTACATGAATGAAATTGGCTAAAAGTAATGCAAATGAAATGCAGACACTAAGAGAGAGTTCATTTGAAAATTTTCTATATAGAGGAAGGTAGCTTGTGGCCTTGAACCTTCCCTTGTGAAATGCTATCGAGGTTACTAATTGATCAGTGAACATGATGTCTTGAACTGTTCAATTATTTATATAAACCAAGACAACAACATTCACACAGAATCTTTCTTGACATAGTTGGTTCTCACGATTGTGTTCATTTTGGCCCTGAACAATTCCTGGTTTCATAAATGCTTCTAGAGAATTTAGCCTTTATCATTCTCATAGAACCGGCCCAGTTCACACTCACATAGGTGATTTCTTATTAAGAGTATTCTACTATACCACACTTGTCTTCAACAAGATATAAGAATCATTAAAAGCTTAGCTTACCCTATTCAACGCTGCAAGCATCACTATTCTGATCATAGGAATGAGTAGGAGATTTGATCTCCATAGTGATCTTAATGAGTCACACATAATTTGGTTGTCCCTTTGAACCTAGATCTTGGGATCTCTAGTCAGCTAGGTTGGGTTGCCATTATGGCGACTCTTTAGTGTATAGGCTTTAAACCCATTCCCCTTGATGATTTACTTACTTGCTCTCTGGTCAAACCTTTAGTTAACAGATCCGCAATGTTATCTTTTGAACTTATGTATTCAATGGTCATAATACCATTAGAGAGAAGTTGTTTTACGGTATTATGTCTTTGACGAATATGTCGAGACTTACCGTTATACATGTGACTCTATGCCCTACCAATCGCTGATTGACTATCGCAATGAATACAGATAGCGGGCACAGGTTTTGGCCATATTGGAATATCTTTTAGGAAGTCACGAAGCCACTCAGCTTCTTCACCAGCTTTATCGAGTGCAATAAATTCAGATTCCATCGTGGATCTAGCAATGTACGTTTGCTTAGAAGATTTTCAAGACACCGCTCCACCACCAAGTGTAAACAGATAGTCACTTGTGGACTTCGAGTCTTTGGTATCGGATATCCAATTTGCATCACAGTATCCTTCAAGTACTGCTGGATATTTTGAGTAGTGCAATCTATAGTTTTGGGTATATTTCAGATATATACCTCAAAACCCTAACTATTGCCTTCCAATGGTCTGGACCTAAATTACTTGTGTACCTACTCAATTTGCTGACAACATAAGCAATGTCTGGACGGGTACAATTCATGACATACATTAGGCTGTCAATTATTTTTGCATATTCTAGTTGTGATATGCTTTTGCCATTATTCTTGGATAAATGTAGATTTACATCTACAGGTGTTCCTGCTGGATTGCTATCATCTTGTTTAAATTTCTTGAGAATTTTCTCAATGTAATGTAATTGAGATAATATCAGTCTATCTGATGTTCTAGATATCTTTATCCCAAGTATAACATCGGCAACACTTAAGTCCTTCATGTCAAACTTATTGTTTAACATTTTCTTGGTAGTTTTAATGACTTCATTATTACTACCCATAATGAGCATATCATCAACATAAAGACAAATAATGACAAAATCATGTTCAGTGTTCTTGACATAAACACATTTGTCACACTCGTTGATTTTGAACCTATTTGACATCATTACATTGTCAAATTTCTCATGCCACTGCTTTGGTGCTTGCTTTAATCCATAGATAACAAGCCGAAAAACTTTCTTTTCTTGACTTGGAACAATAAACCCTTCGGGTTGTTCCATGTATATTTCTTCATCCAAATCACTATTTAAAAAAGCTGTCTTTATATCCATTTGATGTATCTCAAGATTGTGTATAGCTGCAATAGCTATTAACATTCGAATGGATGAAATTCTCGTAACTGGTGAATATGTATCAAAATAGTCCAAGCCTTCCCCTTGCTTGTAACATTTGATAACCAATCTGGCCTTATATTTATCAATAGATCCATCTGCTTTTATTTTCTTCTTAAATATCCATTTATATACAAGAGGTTTTGAACTTGGTGGAAGATCCACTAGTTCCCACATATGATTTTGCATAATAAATTCTACTTTATCGTTAATAACCTATTTCCAATATGGAGCTTTGAGGCTCATCTTCTAACAAATACGTTAGAAAATCTGGACCAAAAGATTTTGATGTTCTAGCTCTTTTGCTGCGTCTAGGTTCATCATCATCTTGTTGGTCTTGAGTACTGCTTATTGCAGTATCATGAGTTCTTTTAATTGAACTTGACTCTTTTGTTGATTTGTAAGGAAATACATTTTTAAAGAAAGATGCATTCCTGGACTTAATAATAGTATTAACATGCATATCGGGAATTTTCAATTTATGAATCAGAAAGCGATATGCACTACTATTATGAGCATACCCAATGAAAACACAATCAACTATTTTTTATCCTATTTTAACCTTTTTAGGTATAAGTACCGCCACTTTAGCCAAACACCCCCACACTTTTAAGCATTTTTAAGAAGGTCTTCAACCTTTCCACAACTCGTAAGGGGATTTATTGGTTTTCTTTTGAGGTATTCGGTTGAGAATGTAATTTGTGAAAAAAATTACTTCCCCCCCTAAATTCTGAAGTTGTCCAGAACTTAATAATAATGCATTCACCATTTCTTTCGAAGTTCTATTCTTACGTTCAGCAATCCTATTTTGTTAAGGTGAATAGGATGCAATTATTTGGTATATGATACCATATTGAGAACAGAATTTACCAAAAGGTGTTTTATATTCTCCACCTCTATTACTTCTTATCACCTTGATTTTTCTATCAAGTTGGTTCTCAACCTCATTCTTGAAATGTTTAAACATCTCCAATGCCTCATCTTTACTTCTCAATAAGTAAACATAACAGTATATTGTGCAATCATCAATGAATGTAAAAAAATATTTCTTACCATCTCTAATTTAAATAAATTTCAAATCACAAATATCTGAATGTATTAATTCTAGAGGTTCACTACTTCTTTCAATTGATTGAAAAGAAGTTCTTGTCAGTTTAGATTCCACACAAATCTCACATTTATGATTTGGATTTATTTCAAATTTAGGCAAACATTCCATATTAATTAATCTACGCAATGTATCATAATTAATATGTCCTAGTCTACCATGCCACACATTTGAAGACTCAAGCATATAAGCAGAAGATGTTTTCTTATTATTAATATTTTTAGTAGGAGGTACAATGGTCATTACATTCATCTTGAAGAGCCCATTGCTCATATACCCCTTCCCTACATACATCCCATTTTTTGTGAGGATAAACTTGTTTGAGACAAACAACAACTTGAAGCCCTTCTTACTCAATAGTGATCTAGACACTAGATTATTTCGACTATCTGGCACATGCAACACATCATTGAGAGTAAGTTCCTTGCCCGATGTCATCTTCAATACAACCTTCCCTTGGCCTTAACCTTGGAAGAAAATGAGTTACCCATAAAGAGTTGTTCTCCATTATCTATGCTATGATATGATGAGAACATTTTTTTATCTGAGCAAACATGATGTGTAGCCCCTGTGTCCACCCACCATTCCTTGGTATTGCTGCCAATGAAGTTCACCTCGGAGACTACGGCTGAGAGGTTCATGTTTGATACATTATCTAAAAAATCGTCCACTTCAGTCACATTGGCTTGAGGGCGTTTCTTGGTTGGATTTCCTTGGTCTTTACAGCTGCGGCAATCCTTAGCACAGTGCCCTTACTTGTTGCACAAATAGCATTTGCCTTGGAACTTTTTAGTAGGACCTTGTTTGGGACCATTGCCATTATGCTTCCTCTTATTGTTATTGCCAGAGCTCTGCCCTTGTTCCACAACATTGGCCTTGGATTCCATGATGGCCTTGCCTGCATTCTTTTCAGATGCACGGTTGTCTTCCTCAATTCTCAACCTCACTATCAAGTCTTCAAGTCTCATTTCCTTTTGCTTGTGCTTTAGGTAATTCTTGAATTCTTTCCATAGGGGTGGCAATTTTTTAATAATTGCAGCCACTTGGAAAGATTCACTAAGAGACATCGTTTCTGCATGTATGTCATGCAAAATCACTTGTAGATCTTGAACTGGGCTGATAACAGTCTTGGAATCAAGCATTTTGTAGTCTAGGAATTTTCCCACCAAACTTATTGAGCCCTGCATCCTCAGTGTTGTACTTCTTGTCCAAGGATTCCCACAATTCTCTTGTAGTATTGAAGGCGCAATACATATTATACAATGTGTCGTCTAAGCCATTTAGGATGTTGTTTCGGCATAAGAAATTAGCATGCTTCCATGCTTTTATAGCGGCAACCACTTGCCTATCAGTTTCATTTTCCTTCAATGCGGGAGCATCCTTTCGAAGGAAGCAGGCCAAATTCAAAGTGGTCAAATAGAGCAGCATCTTTTGTTGCCACCTCTTGAAATCTGTCCTATTAAATTTTTTTGGCTTCTCTCCATGACTCACAATCATTGGTGCCATAATAGGCATTAGAGGAGGCACCACAGTAGGAGTAGGAGGAGGGGTGTTGTCAGTAGCCATTGCTGTTTTAATTCAGGATATTCAAATTTAGTCAAAAATTTCATAATCAAATTTTGTAAATATAGGCAAATTCTGTAAATATATTTTTGCCTAAACCAAACCAGTATACTTAGAACTAATAAAACAAAATTGAATTTTAAGTTTTGTATTTTCTGAATTTCAAGTTCTGAATTACAAAACAGAACTGAATCTTAAGTTTTCAAGTTCTAAATTTCAAAACTGAATTTTAAGTTCTGTAGTTTCGAGTTTTGAATTTCAGAACTGTAAGTTCTGTAGTTTCGAGTTCTAAATTTCAGAACTATATCTTCTGTAGTTTCGAGTTCTAAATTTCAGAACTTAACCTTCTATAGTTTCGAGTTCTGAATTTCAGAATTTATAAAACACAACTGTTGTAACAGAACTTAAGTTCTGTAATTTCTGAATTTCAAGTTCTGAAGTTCAGAACAGTAAGGCAGAACTGAGAAAATAGAACTAATATGTATATATATAATCAAATTTTCTTAAGATTGTTAGTAAATATATATCAGTATTTCAATCAGAAACAGAAATTAAATTGAAGAACATAAACTAATTACAGAAATAATCAGAACAGAAATTAAATTGAAGAACAGAAACTAATTACAGAAATAATCAGAACATAAATTGTTACTCTTGATTAAATCAACAGAACAGAAATAAATGCAATTAAAACATAACCTGTTTGCAGAATACGAAATTGTAGAAACTAGAAACTGATCAAGTCTTGTGTTGGACACAATTTCCTTAAGACAATTTATTGCCCTCGCAGTGGTACTTCAAGTTCTTGGTAATATGTCTCCCAGGATAAAATGATCTGCAACACAAAGGCAAGCACTTCTTATGTGTTCTGTCAAACTAGAACTATGTAGAATTCTCTTTCAAAATGAAGATGAATATGATATGCAAAATGAATGTATTCGATTGAATGCAGAATGCTTGTGATCGTGTCCTATTTATAGATTCACTCATGCCCGTTTAGTACAAGCATGAAGCTTGGATCGTGTCTGTTCATAGTGAACAGACACAATTGCGTCTGTGGAAGATGCCGATTCAATCAAACAATGCTTCCAAAACGACAGCGTTTTGGACTCCCAACGATAATCATACGCACGTCGCAAAACGACAACGTGTCAGAATCCCAGCGGTAACTTAAACGTATGTTCAAAATGATTGCGTTTTAGGTTTGAAGAATTTTAAATAATTTTTTTCTAAAAAGATATATACACAGCAAGCCCAAGCCCAAGCCCAGGCCCAGAACCCGAACCCGAGCCCGAGCCCGATTCAATTTGGTGTGGGGCGGGGCAGGGCGACGGTGCACGCGCGTGTGTGGTGAACCAAGCATGTGCTAAGTCCTCCCCCTTCCACAAAACTACGGTGCCTCTTAGGGCCCAACCCACACTCTAAGGTAGGTGTATATGTACTCTTTAAAAGTCTTGTACCCATCCTATGTGGGACACAAGCTTTTTGCACAAGCTTTAAGCTTTTGTTACCATTTCCAAGTGCTGTTGTTTGGAGGCAATTTCTCATTCACTCCTTAATGGTTTTGAGCAACCCAATATATAATCTTCATCTCCTCATAGAGGAGAACACATTCCCATGTGGACCCACCAAAATTAATTTGTGGGACCCATTTTAATTTTAGCTAAAAGATAGCTAATTTAATATGCTCAAACCAATTTTTTCAACAGGAAGAATACACAAACTTCTATTTATAAGCATTCTCTATATCTTCTACCAACAAAAATATCCCAAAAAATCATCCATAAGTGGCAGAAAATCAGTAATAAAATTATTAAAAAATCAACAACCAACATATCACAAAATCTGGAAGAGGTTAAAGCTAATTTTGAAACTTTTAAACATATCAAAATACAACAATCCCCCACAAGTTTCAAAATTTATAAAACTCATAAAAGATATATATTATATATATATATGTATATATACATACAAGAAAGTTTGGGCGATGTAATATCCCGACCCGACTCGGTCAATACTTGACCCGGGTTAGACCGGGTTATGATATGTAAATTCGGGCTGTACTTGAATTATTGGGTAAATAAAATTGACGCTTGGTCAAACGCCGTATCTAGTATACATGCATGAAATTAAAAATCAGTTACGGGTACCGGATGCCGACATACCGGAGTGCCGATATTACGGGTTAACTCGTAATTATTTAGATACGTAACTATACACATACACTGATATATGTGAATTAAAGGTATATCTTGTATACGGTATGTATATATATATATATATATATATATACATATGATAATATAATATATGTGAGAATATATATATATATACATCATAGAATATATATAAATATGTAATAGAAAAATGGGTGAAACCGTAGGACTGAATCAGGGGCAAACAAACCATGTGAGCACATGGTTTGTGATGAAACAAAAAAAAAAAAGAATGAGAAAAAGGGACATGCAGCAAAGTGGCAGCCGTGAGAGATGCATGCATCCAGGTGTGAGAGAGTGTGACAGTCTCCAAATCCAGGTGGCCAAGCCACTGATTATAGGCTCGGTTAAAGAAGAATTAGAGAGAGAAAGCAGTAGAGAGAGAAAGAAAAGTTTTGGAGCAGTTTGGAGGAGCCGAAATCTTTAACAAGTAACCAATCTATCCTTGATGCGTTCGTTTTCTAGTATGCTATTGTATATATTTGTAGAATACATGTTAGATCAAAATATGAAAGAAAAACATGAAAACCAAGAACTTTAGCTACGGTCAACCATGGTAGATGTTTATAGGTTGCTATAATCTTGATTTTAAGATTGGGATTTAGTAGAGGACACCTCCAGGAGTCCAACGGACTTTGAATCACTCAAAACGGTTGAGAAATGGCCATTTGATGGCCGATTATTCTCCTGCCGGTGCAACGCCGGAAAACCAACTATGGGTGTTGGAAAACCGTGGCGGATCAAACCAAAACCAGTTTAAAAACGATGCTTGAGATTCTAGAAATGATTTGATACGAAAATAGTGAGTTTTGGGCTTCAAAATGGTGTAAAACAGTGAGGGTTGGCCGAGATTCCGGTGACCGGAATTGAAAGAGACGACCGGAGTTGATGACCGGAAAAACGAGGGGGGGGCATTTTGAGCTAAACCGAACCGGTCGGTTCACTTTGATGTTGGACCGGTTTAGGGTTTGAGCCAGTGAACCCACTGGTTCAGACCGAAACTCTTGGAAATCACAAACCGGCCTAGAAGTTTTAAATAATTGTGTTAGAACCCCCAAACAGTAAAACGAATTAAATATTATTTTAAGAAATTACGAAAATACCCGAGTTCTAAACTAGGCCAAATGAAATCCAAATGGGGCAAATAAATAGTCAATTTTTATTATCTCGAGCCTTGTGAAACTAATGGTGAAGTCAAAATTATGAAAAGAGGTCCCGAGAATAAAATATACATAAAGTGCAAAATGACAATTTTGCTCTTTTCAATCTGGACGTCCGATTTAAGATCCGTAAAAGTCTAAACTTATTTTATTCGACGTTTCAGATACATTGACGACATCTAAATTAGTAATTGAGATACCGATAGCCACGATTAGTATATTTGAATATAGATTATGGCTCGATTACAGCTATAGACTGAGTTTATTTTCAAATGACAGGCACGTCAAAAGATAAGGGAAAGGAGACTTAAATTAGTTGAACTACTGAGAGTCATTTTGAGGTAAGTAATTCTGACGCTTTAATATGGGTTATTCCCAGCCAGTCACATTTCTTTTAATATGCTGCCAAATTTGTACTCGATCATTACCTAATGTACTTGATTTGAAGCCAATCGACTTGTAGTTAACGGATATGCTTATTCTTGGATTTGACTTATTTGCTTGCATTGTTGTGGATTCGATTTCTGATATTTAAGCATCATTGTGCTATTATATCATGACCTGGTCTTGAGATATATTCCGTTGATATAAAACTTGTTATTCCACACTCTTCATGACTTGTTGAATTTTAATATCAATTGTTTGGTACTGTTATACATTCCGTGTGGAATTTTGTTGGTCATGATATTTGGTTTGTACCCGGGGTTGTGCTCAATCACAATGGCCCATCCATTCACAGATTGCGTGGGGAAAAGACCCTTTGGGGTCTGTTTGTGTCCTACGGGACTTGTATTGAAAAGAGCTCTAACGCTTTTCAGAGAGCCCGAGGAACTGTGGCGGATCTGAGCATGCGTTTTAGTGGGGTATGCCGGGCCCCGGGTAATTCACGCATATCTGGGTTATTTGAACTCGATGTTGAATTATTCTTGTTTTCATTGGATGATCATATTTTTATACCTAGTGAAATGATCATATTGTTGCAAGCATGGTATATCTTTGATTGGCTAACGTATTATTGTGGCAGCAATCCATCATGATAGGTCAGATCCCAATTTCAATTAGTTTTGTTATTGACTCTTAATCTATATTGTGGGATATGCCTTTTGGACCATCGGGTCGATACTTTGCACATTTTGGTGACTGGCTATGTCTTCATTATTGCCCATTTGGCCATCTGTTATTCCTTGTTCTATCATTTCATTGGACAAACCCGAACCCATGTTAAAGCTAGGAAATTACTTATTGGGCTATTAGCTCACCCCTCCTCCCTTAAATTTTTCAGGACAGCAGGATCTAGCAGGACCCTCAGGCACTCAAGAAGTTTAGACGCTGCTAGCTACTGGTAGCTATTTTGGCGAGTTTTGTATTAAGTTAAATATTGACAGGTCTTAATACTCCCATGTCACCATGGTCCTATTTGTTGATGTTGTTTTTGAAGGGTCTGTATTTAAACACTTATAATTTTTGGGCATGCATTAAATGGTGAACTGACTGTGCTACCAGATATTTTAATGATTAAGAAATGCTTTTGTTAAAACTTTACCCAGCATTTCAGATCCTTTTGGACGGGGAACGGCCCATAGGCCGCAGACCCCGGTCACGGACCCC
This sequence comes from Nyssa sinensis, assembly GCA_008638375.1. Lineage (NCBI taxonomy): Eukaryota > Viridiplantae > Streptophyta > Magnoliopsida > Cornales > Nyssaceae > Nyssa > Nyssa sinensis. The sequence goes on from CM018047.1 coordinate 14,032,045, forward strand.
TAATCCGCATAGGGTGGGTTTTGGGTCGTGACAGGCAACAAGTCACTTATTGTCACCTTGATCACTTAGTGTTGACAGTCTCTTTCTGAAGGATCATAGTGAACTAAGTCTTGAACTAGACCCTTTGAGTCAAAGTTCAACAAGTCACACATACAGTATTGATATTAGACATAGTTCATGGGTTAGTGCTATTAAAGGCCATGCACTTGTTCTTGATTTTCATGAGAGTTTCTAAAGAATAGCTCAATTCTCATAGTTGTGTCCCCACGACAGCTCTCACTTAGGTGAGTCCCCCAAGGATACATGTGACCTGTACCTCGTAAGAGTGTTCATGCCTTGGGCTCATTCAAGGTAAACCCTTCCTAAATGTGACAAAACACAACACACTGCCATAGGGATGAGCAAGAACATTTTATTAAGCGGCTCCTTATATAAAGTGGTGGATGTATAAATCACGCAATATGAATTGTTACTACTTATTGAACCTCCTTCATGGGGTCCCCAATCATAGAGGTTGGGTTACTTCTCTAGATGACTTCCTTTTTAGCTTAAGCCCATCCCCTTCGACAAATCTAGAACTACACTCCTAGATAATCCCTTAGTCAAATGATCAATAATATTGCGTTCAGATTTCACATATTTCAATGATTCTAAGGCTATAAGTTCTGCCTCCATAGTACTCCTAGAGATTATGGTCTGTCTTTTAGAACCCCAATATATGGTAGCTCCTCCTAATAAGAAAACGTAACCAGTGGTAGACTTTATATCTATATTACCCGTAATCCAATTTGCATCACTATATCCCTCAACAACATTTGGAAACCCTTTGTAATATAATGAATAATTTAGAGTTCCTCTAAGATATTTAAACACTCTCTCTAAGGCAGTCCAATGTTCTTTGCTAGGATTATGGGTATATCTATTAAGTCTCACAACTACATAAGAAATATCGGTCTAAACTTATTTGCTATATATAATAAATATCCAATCAATTGTGAGTATTTCAATTAAGAAACTAGTTGACCATTATTCTTTTTCAAGTGTACACTAGAGTCATAAGTTGTTGACATAAACTTACAATCATAAAATTCAAATTTTCTCAACATTTTTTCTATAGTACTTGATTAATTCAAAACAATATCTTCAGATTTTCTCTCTAACTTCATCCCTAAGATCACATAAGCTTCTCCCGAATCTTTCATATCAAATTTTCTAGAAAGATAAAATTTAACATCCTCAACTATTTCTAGATTAGTCCTAAAAATAAGTATATCATCCACATAAAGACATAAAATAACACTGCCTTCATTATGTTCCTTATAATATAAGCACTTATCATATTCATTAATTCTAAACCCAAATTCTAGTATCACTTTATCAAACTTCTTATGCCATTGTTTCGGAGCTTGTTTAAGATCATATAATAATTTTCTTAATTTACACACCTTATCTTCTTGTCCTTTTATTATAAAGCCCTCAAGTTATTGCATATATGTCTCTTTATCTAAGTCTCCATTTATAAATGCAGTCTTGACATCCATTTGATGTATCACTAAGTTATAGATAGATGCCAAAGCTATTAGGATTCTAATAGTAGTAATACTAGTAACAGGAGAATATGTGTCAAAATAATCTGTCTTTCTTTTGTGTATATCCTTTAGCCACCAATCTTGCCTTGTATTTATCTATACTTTCATCTGGTTTTAATTTCTTTTTGATCACTCACTTACATCCTATAGCTTTGTTTCCAGGAGGTAGTTTAATTAACTCCCAAGTGTTATTTTGTAAAATTGATTCAATTTCACTATTAATGGCTTCCTTCCAATATGCATCTAAAGAAGTCATCGCATCTTTATAGGTGGTAGGTTCTCCTTTTACTAGAAAAGTATAGAACTTTTTCCCTAGGTTTCTAATAGTTCTTACTCTTTTACTTCTTCTTTGTTCTATTTGTGGTTCAACTTCTATTCTTAAAGGAGCACTAATACTTGAAGAAGGTCCACTAGTTGAAGGTGTTTTATTTATTTGATTTGAGAATCTTCTTTTAAATGAAAAAATATCCTCAAAACATGTAGCATCCCTAGATTCAATTATTGTGTTATTTGATATTTACTCAGAGTTAATTACTAAGAACCTATTAGCACTATTATTTTGTACGTACCCTATAAAGACAGTATCTACAATCTTAGGTCCAATTTTTCTTTTCTTTGGTTTAGGAATTGCTACTTTAGCTAAGCACCCCCACACTTTTAGAATATTTAGATTCGATGTTCTTTTATTCCATATTTCATAAGGAGTTTTATCATTATCTTTTACAATTATTCTATTCAAAATGAAGCAAGCACTAAGTATAGCTTCCTCCCACGAATTTTCTGGTAATCCCGAACTTAATAACATTGCATTCACCATATCCATTAGTGTTCTATTCTTTCTCTCTGTTACTCCATTAGGTTGAGGAGAATATGGTGGTGTCACCTCATGTATTATTTTATGTTCTTCACAAAAATTACTAAGATCTGTTAAGGTAAATTTGCCTCTTCTATCAGATCTAAGAATTTTAATTTTCTTTTCTAATTGACTTTTTACTTCAATCTTATAAATTTTAAATTTATAAAAAACTTCATCTTTAGTTTTTATAAGGTAGACATACTATACTTTGAACAATCATATATATATATATATATATATATATATATGTTACAAAGTACTTATTTGCAGCTCTACTTGGTGGTCTATTGGAATCACATACATCATTATTTACCAATTCTAAGAGTTGAGAATTTCTTACTACACTCTTAAAAGGTTTTTTAGTTTGTTTTGCTTCTACACATATTTTACATTTGTGTTTATAATTTACTTGAGATTTTGGAATAAGGTTAAGATCCATTAAAACCTTGACTTTCTTTAAACTTATATGGCCCAATCTTCCATGCCATACATTACACATTCTACATTTAAAATTCGAGAAGAAATTTCATTAACATTCAAAGATATATTTAATTTAAATTATCCATCGTATACATAACATTTTTCCATAAAAACATTATTCTTGGTTATTACAACCTTATTTGATTCCATTACAATTTTATAACCTTGTTGAACTAAAGATGATCCGCTAACAAGGTTTTTACAAACTTCAGGAACATGTCACACTCCTTTTAAGATTAGAGATTTCTCAAATGTCATCTTCAATTCAATATTTCCAATTCCAAGCACTTGTGAGATAGAATCATTCCCTAGGGTTACACTTCCTCCACTTGATTTCTGATAATTTTTAAAACAACCATGATCAAAGCACACATGTATATTAGCTCCAGAATCAAAGCACCATTCTTTATTTTGATAAGTAAAATTGATCAATGGTAAGTTATACCTAAAGAAAGGTTCGGTAGAATTGTCTTGTTCCACTAGCATGTTGACTTGGCCCTTTGGTCCCTTTTTAATATGATTTGGTTTGGGACTTGGTTTGTATGGTTCAGTCTTCTTGTAGAAGCAATTCCTCACAACATGATTGGTCCTTCCACATACATAGCAAGGCATATTTTCTCTCTCTAAGCCCTTTTGATTATTATTTTGATTTTAGGCTTGGTCATTGTTAGGGTTGAGCTTGGAATGATTATTGAATTTCTTATTTTTAAAAGTTCTACCTTTGGGATGGAAGTTATTCCTATGATTGAAGTTTCTAACCTTGTTGTTATTATTAGACTTATTGTCATAACTTTCCACTAGATTTACTTTAGGTTGTCTCTCATTTTGAGGATTTATTATTGGTCTATGTTTTTCTTCCACTCTTAGAGAGTTAATTACTTGAGTCAATGTTAACTCACCTTGTTTATGCCTAAGAGTTTTGGCAAAGTCATTCCATGAAGGTGGTAGTTTATCTATTAGGGAAGACACTTTAAAATCTTCACTAAATTTAGTGCTACATTTTTCAACTCCTCTCAAGAGTTCTTGAAACTCATGGATTTGATCTCCTACTAATTTATTATCCACCATTTTTATAATTAGTGAAATTAGAGATTTTAAATCTACTAATTCCAGCATCGTCTATCCCATATTCGGCTTCTAATGTGTTCCAAAGTTCTTTGGCAGTTGATGTGGTACTTTGGTACACATCATTTAGGTGGTCGGATAGGGCACTTGAGATCCTATTATAACAGTGAAAGTTTATTTGATCCTTAATCATTTTCATGGATGGTTCTTTAGGGGTTGATGTTTGGGAGGATGATGATTGAGTTGATTGAAGGGGTTCTTCTAGGGTAGTCACTAACCCTAAAAAGGTTAGCCAATAGTGTACTTATTTTTGCCATATCCTAAAATGTTGTCCATTAAATTTTTCAGACTTAAGGGTAACTGTTTCTCCAAAAGATGTCATGGTTTAAAGAACTAGAGAGAATTATAGTCACTCTGTAACAAAATAAGTAATAAAATTGTTATTATAAAATTAAAAATTAATTTTATTGAGGCTTAATAAAGTAAATTTTTGTTCAACAGAAAGTAATTCAATTGAACTATTAAAGTTCAATTTCACAGTTGTAAAAAGTCTTTCAATTAATTTCACAACCATATACTAAAGAAAAAACACTATTAATATATATATATATATATATATTAATATTAATATTAATAAATTTCACAGCTGTGTAGGGATTTAGAGTACTAATATTAATAAATTTAAAATTTAGGCAGCTTAGTAAGGAAAAAAAACTATATATATATATATATATATATATATATATTGATCCTACTGATTAATTCACAATTGAAAGACAGCAACATTGAGGTAGTTTAGTATGATTGCAATTTTATTTTTTTTATTTATATATATATATATATGTATATATGTATTGATAAAAAAAATATATATATATATACACACACACACACACATATATATATATATATGTAACGATTTATATATGTTTCTATATATATATATATGTGTAACAGTTTCTATATGTTTATCTATATATATATATATAAGGTTTATATGTATGTAAATAATATAAACACGATTCTGCTTACAGATACTATGTAAAAATGAATTAGTGTTTTAATTAATCTGTAATTCTTTTATATGACTCACAACAGCTTTAGATTGTTGAGCCAAATTGAACTAACGTATTCAAGAGTTTTAAATTGAAAGAATTGTAATGAAATAAAATTATAGAATAGCTTAAATTCATGCATATAAAATAAAACAATTAAATTAACATACGCAAATGACAGAAAAAATAAGTTTGGAGTGAGCTGGCTTGTGAGACGTGTAATCACTGCCCTAAAGCTATTGTGTCTCCCTACAATAAGGTTCCAATGGTCATGGACAACTCCAAGATACAACTCAGGTTTTGCTCACAGTTAATCTCTTAAGAGTTCACGTACACTAGGAGAAGGATGAACTGTCTAAAATAAAAGTTGCCCACACAAAGATGATATGAAAATACAGAGAGGTTGGATGGAAGATGTAGAGATTTGAAAAAAAAAAAAATTTTTGGGATGAATTTTTTTTTTTCTAAATAAATGTATATTATGTGTGTGTAGGTATATATATGTTGGGACACATATGTGTATATATATATATATATATTACACAATGTGTATAGGCTGCACTATGTGTGTGTGTACAGTAGTGTGTGTGGGTGTGGGCTGGTGTGTGTGCAGCCGTGTGTGTAGGTATATTATATATATATATATATATATATATAGGTTGTGTGTGAGTATGTGTGTGTGTGCAGAAGGTGGAATGTGTGAGTGTACAAAGTGGGTGGCATGTTGAGTGTGTGTGCAGGTTAGATATATATATATATATATATATATATATATATATATATATATATATATATATAGAGAGAGAGAGAGAGAGAGAGGGGCAATTGTAGTGGTGGTGCATATGTGTGTGGATACGTGAGTTAAAAGGAGAACCAAAAGGGGAGCAGAGAGAAGGGATCCTTTGGGTGGAAGCTATATTGTAAGGAAGAACCAGAAGTTGGAATAAGAGAGAGAAGGACAACTGGGCCAAGAAACCTAGGAAATTGGTAAGTGGTTTAGTTTTCTGTTTTGTGAATTGTTGGCCTGAATGCTAGGTTTAGTTAGTGTACCTAAAAGAACATGAAAAATGAAAAACTTTGCAAAAAGAATTAATGAAAATGATCTAGAATTGGGTTGGAAAACAAGAGTTGCAGGTTTTAGGGTGTTCGGATTCTCACTTACATTTTATGAGTGAAACTTTGATTAAATGGCCTAGGTGTAATCCCATGTGATGCAGAAATAAAGTAGAGCTTGAACTGACTTAAAGCAGTGGAGAAAAGGGGTTAAAAATTGAAGAGTTCCAGTCGACCGAAAAATCGACTGGGGCAGTTTAACTCCCTATTCGTAGGGTTTGAGTGGTCCAAACCAAAAACAAAGGTTAGAAATGGAATCTATAGGAAAAATGGAAGAAAACCACATTTTGAAAGAATCAAAAACTGGCCAGAAAAAGTTGACCGTCGTCGGAGATGGCGACGGAACCCTAGGGTTCCTTCATCGAAGAACCGAGAGGGAAGATGACACTGTTCGAGTCGGGTTCTGGGTCGAACTCGGGTTGGGTCCCGACCAAAACCAAAACAGGTATCCACTTAAGTGATGCTACGTCGTTTTGAGAGAATGTAATTTTAAAATATAGGGCTGACGTCAGCATGACATGTTGAACCGGTCAAATCGGTTGGTCCAGTGAGACTCTGTACCAGTTCACTTAAAACTAAGAAAAACCCACTAGTTCAGTGTAAAATTTTAAAAATAAATAAACCAAAACTTTGGTTATTTACAGTTTGACCCCAACAGTTTTTAGAAATTCTATTCGGGCCCAGATTTTAAGAAACCAATTCAAATAGGCTCCTGAAAAATAAATAAATAAATAAATAATTTATTTAATTATTTTATTAATTGGGTAAAATGACTATTTACCATTGGTCATTAAATGAGTCAAACGAAGTCCAAAATAAATAATTGAATAGTACATTTTTACTATTTCGAGTATTCCGGACTCAACGGTGGAATCCGATTTAGAGAATTAAACTCCGAAAAATAAAGACATGCAAATGATAAATAACTGTAATACCCCTAATGATACCTAGGGCTAATTCAACATAAAAGATAGTCCAACTTAACTATGTCGAACACTCTGGACTCAACGGTGAGGTCCATATTAACAAACGAAGTACCGAAAAAACGTGACGCGTAAGACTATTAAATGACCAAAATGCCCCTAAGCATGGTAAGTACAAAGTAGAGGCCAAATAAAGGCCGATCTAATTTAATAAATTATCCTGAGTACAATTAAGACTCCAGAACAGTCTAACATATAAAATAAGAAATGACCGATGTGTCCTGATGATCAAAAGCAGATACCAAATGAAGTCCAAAAGACTCAAAAAATTATATATAAGATATATGGAATATTCTGAGGATCACGATAGGGTCCGGGACAAGAATGACAAAATTACCATTTTACTCTTTTTAGTACAGAATTCCAAATTGAATTCCGCGAAAGCCTAAATCGACTTTGTTCGGCGTTCCGAACTCAATGGTAGAGTTTATTTTAGCAAAATAGAAACTAATAAAATAAAGACATAAAATTTTATGAATAGCATAATTCAAATAGCAAAAGAACTGAGTTATATTTTATGATCTTAGGAACACTAAAGGGCAAAGAAAAGGTGGTTTGACCTTTTTCATTCTTACTGTTAGTTCCGCTACGCTACGAGTACGACTTGTTGGGTTGAGACAAACCCATTAAGTATGATATATTGTGCTAAGTAAGAAATATGATTAAGTTAGGAATAATTGCCATGTTGACTTGATGATTCACATATTTGTCTGATTGCTTATATGCTTATGTGTTTTTTTTGTTATCCTTTTTGAAATTTTGGTTTAGTGATGGATGTGGATCATGACTATATGTATATTCCATGCGCTAGCATAATGTGTGAATTATATTTTTGAGAATTGTTGAGATTCTGAAATTTGTAACTTAAAGCATGTGTTTAAGTGAACTATGTATGGCATGTACCCTTGATGAAGGAATTTTGTGATTAGAATGTTATTGTGTAATACATTATTTAAAGCATGCTTCATGTATGGATAAGATGCTTTATTGAGATTACATTGTGGCATGGTGGAATCAGAGCATATTGGTATAGTGTGATTCCTTGGAACATGGTGTGAGTTGAGCACGTGGTGCTGTGTGTTATGAGGGTATAGATCCTGTAGTGAAAAACCCAAAATTGGTCATTGGTACTCGCATGCCAAATGGGTTCTGGACCGTGAAGCGAGACATATTGAGGTACTTGCAGGCCTGCGGGGAAGGTTCATAAAGCGAGACATGGGTGTGGCATAGAGTTACGTGGGTGTGTCATGCATATTCTTATGATCATCACGTTAAGGAATTCATGGATGTAGTGTAGAGTTTGTATGAATGCGTTATAAATCTTGTCAGTGCCTGATATGAATGAATTGTATGACATGTAGATATAACTGTACACTCGTACATGCCACGCCTTAATTTTTGTTCCTTGCATGACATGGACGAATTATATGACATGTAGATATAACTGTACACTCGCATATGTCACGCCTTAATTTTGTTTCTTGCATTAGCATTATATTATACTAGCAGTTGAGCTGACCCATTCGTGAGACACCATTTTAGATAACGCTCTAGCTACATGAGATTCAGTGATGCCTTAGTGAAAGAAAGAACTTGAGATGTTTTGGCCCTCAGGGCATGTGTTGGTATTGTACAAGAGCATAAGCCTGGAACTATGCATGTTAATTTGTATATCGTGAGACAATGGGTAAGGTTTATGGAATTGTATCGGAACCTGAATAGAGTTAGTGTTGTAATGCATGTCTTTTGTTCTTTTATTTCTTTATTATTTTATTTTCTTTTAGTTTTGTTACTCGCGCCTCGAGTTCGCGAAAATTCTGGGCGTAACAGAAGAGATTAAGAACTCTTGTTATGTGTTGTGGAAGAATACACAAGCCTCTATTTATAGGCATTCTCTTTATTTCCACCAACAAAAATATCCCAAAAAATCATCCACAAGTGACAGAAAATCAGCAACTATTTTTAATTTCACTCAATCTATTTTTTTAATAAAAAAATTAAATCAATAAAAGTAATATTTTTATTCCTAAATAAAAATATAAAAAAAATATATAATAGCAACTATTTTTACTAATGCTACTGCAAACAAACATATATGTTTAAATTTTAGAAACATTACACCATTTGCAAATAAATTAAATAAAATAGACAATAATATAAAAAAACACTTGAATAGAAATTAATCCATTAAATTAATAAAATTTGATAATAATTTAAAAGTCAATATTAAATAAACTTAATAAAATTTAAAGCAATTAATGACTATTAAAAGATTATAAATGTAATTTATTTTATTATGATAGCATGAAATAAACAAATGGAGGGATCAAATAATATTAACATAGTTTTTTAGGAAAGTTTGATTTTTTATATTATATGTAAATAAAATAAGAAGTTGTTATACATAAAAACTTCATGTACAAATAATCTATATTTGAAAATTTTTCAATCTCTCTATTAGTTTCACCTAATTTATTTATAGATAAAATAAAAAATATAACAATGAAATAGAAAATCAATTATATATTAAAATAAAAATTTGTCTAAAGAAAAATTATTATTCAACGATATATTCAAGTCAAGACAAAATAAAGAAGAACAAAACAAATATAATAACAAAAATTTTTTAATTATTTATTTAAAAAAAATTGATTATTTAAAAATGTCTCGGCAGCCAGGCGACTTTGTCTGTGTGACCGTCTAATTATTTTAGTTGAGAGGAACATGATTTAAACATTTTACGTCTAACAGGGCATCCAAACGACCACGTAACAACTATGTCTACAATGAGATCCCATTGTCAGAGAATTGTAAGGCCACTGTTGATGTTCAAGTAGTGCAAATTGTTGCATTACCGAGATATTAGCTAAATCTTTCCTATTTTAGGAATTTAGTGTTGTAAGGATTCTTTCCTACAATTGTAAGGATTATTTCCTTTTCCTATTTTAGGAATTATAGTGTGTAAATCTTATATAAGGGTGGTTCATATAAACAAAAAAAATATGAATAAAAAATAATTTTCATCATCATTCAAGTTGGTATAGAGCCATCTTGATCAATGGCCTTCATCATTAACTCGCCATCGTGATCAGTAGCTTTCACCATCACGCTGTTCTCTATTGCAGAACCCAATACCAAACCCTCATAGCAGCCCCACACCAACTCCCACATCCGTTCCACCGCCTCAGCCTCAGCCGCAGCCGCACCGTCATCGACTATTGTTACTCCCGAACAACCATCCTCGTTACAAAGAACCTTGTTGCACTGGAGTCTAGGACAATGTTCAAATCAAACAAGTTAAAGTGACTTCCAACTGTCTAACACTAAGCCAGCCAACCATCCAAGGTCATTCATCAACATCATCCATTGTTTAGATTTTGATTTAAAAATAAATAAAATCAAGAATCCAGATCACCACCATTGCAAGACTATCATCACACCGAAGTGATATCAGCCAATACCATCATTGTTGGTTCATCTCTTCTATCATCGTGACCGAAAGCCTTACAGTTTCCATAGACCGACGACGTCATTGCCTTTGCATGATGCCCAACAACAGATTTTGTTTCTTCAGTCTTTGTCATGCTAAAGCTCCATTGTAGTTTCCAATCCGACCCATCACCCCACTGGTTGTCTCCGCCAACATCACAGGTTGACGTCATTCAACCATCCTTTGCCTTTGTTCCTATTTTTAAAGGCGAAAAAACCCTTGCACGCTGCTTTTCTATTTCTTTTTGGGCTGATATTCTTGTTTTTTTAAAAAAAAAAATGAGTGCATCTTTGGGAATAAAATTTGTTCATGTAATTGTTCAGTTAGAAAGTGTGTTCAATACAGGGATCATTCTTACATAATCAAACTATGATGTGTGGTCTCAAATTATGGAGATGCACATTGCTGAACGAGAGAAATTATCTTACATCCGTGGAAAGAAAGAGCCCCCTGCAGAATCAGATAATGGTTATGAGAAATGGCAAGCTGAGAATCAAAAAGTCAAGAGATGGTTATTATTGTCAATGTCTCCAGACATTATGAAGCGTTATTTATGTTTATCTACTACTCGTGACATTTGGAGTGCCCTAGCAAAAGCATTCTCTGATGACAGTGATGAATTGCAAGTCTTTTCCTTGAATCAAAGAGCCTTTGCTGCAAAACAAAATGGGAGACCACTCTCTGTCTATTACGGAGAGTTGACCGAAATATTCCAAGAACTTGACCATCGTGATTAAGTCATCATGAAACACCCTGATGATGTTCAAGCATATAGAAAATCCATTGACCGGCTCAAGGTACATATTTTTCTTACAGGATTAGATAACGATTTAGAACAACTTCGTGGAGAAATTTTGTGAAGAGATTCAATTCTTGATATAGAAGATTGTTACTCTATTGTTCAACGGGAGGCAGTGCGTCGAACCACCCTAAACTCTACAAATCTTGAAGCTTCTGCGTTAGTCACCAAGAATCGGTCCAACCATCCGAAGGCCGGAAATAATGTGGATAAGTCAGTCCTTAAGTGCATCCACTACCAAAAAACTGGTTATACAAAGAACAAATGTTTCGAGCTGGTGGATTATGCAGACTGGTGGGGTCATAATCGCTCAAAGAAAACTCAAAAAGGTCTTTCCACTGCGGCAGTTGTTGCAACAAAAACTGAAGTTGCAATAACTAAACAAGCCTTAGCCTTGGTGATTTCTTCAAACAATGGTGGTAAGGTTTTAAATATTTCTACACCTGTTTCCCATAGTACATGGATAATTGATTCTGGTGCCACATATCACATGACATTTGATTCTAGACAGGTCTCATCACTTCATTCCTCCAACCAAAAATTTATCTCTACTGCAAATGGTGCTTCAACCCCAATCATTGGAGAAGGATCTTTGACCCTAATTGATACCTTAAATTTAGATTCTGTTTTAGTTGTTCCATCTTTAAATTATAATCTGTTGTCTGTTTCTCAAATAACAACAACCTTATCTTGTGTTGTAATTTTTTGGCTTTGTGTATTTAAGGACATCCAAACCAAGAAGACGATTGGTTGTGGTATTAGGCGGGGGAAGCTATAGTACTTGGACTTGGAATCACAGAGCATTAAAAGACTCCGGCAAGCTTTGCAAGTGAGAGGCATTAAGAGGAACAAACAGGAAGCATAAATCTGGCTATGGCATCCCCGTTTGGGGCATGCTTCATTTGGTTATCTAAAAAAATTATTTCCCAGGTTATTTCTACAAGTTGATGTGTCTAGTTTCTAGTGTGATGTTTGTGAACTTGTGAAAAGTCATTGTACTTCATTTTTGTTACAATTGAATAAAGTCTGCTTCCTTTTATACTTATTCATTCTGATGTCTGGGGTCTATCTAAGGTTACTACTTTGGGTGGATCACGATGGTTTGTAACGTTTATTGATGATTGTACCCGGATGACATGGGTGTGCATGATGAAATCCAAAAGTGAAGTGAATTCACTATTCCAAAAGTTTCATAAAATGATTCAGACTCAGTACCAAATCAAGATTCAAGTTCTTCGTAGTGATAATGGTGGAGAATATCAAAGTACTAAACTTCAACAATATTTGGAAGACCAAGGGATGATTCATCATGCTACTTGTTCCAACATACCCCAACAAAACGGGGTGGCCGAGTGAAAAAATCGACACTTCCTGGAGGTCGTCTGAACTTTGCTAATTAACGCTCGTATGTCATTATCTTATTGGGGAGAAGCACTCATTTTTGCAACTTATTTAGTCAATCGAGTACCCTCAAGAACCCTCAATTTTAAAACACCGTTTTAAGCCCTCACTGAAGCAGTGACTGCCCCACTTGTTCCCAATTTAACTCTCATGTCTTTGGATGTGTGCCATTTGTTCATCTTCACAAGCATCAACGCACAAAATTAACTCCTCATGCATTGCAATGTATTTTTGTGGGATATACCACACATCAAAAGGGCTACCGGTGTTACCACCCTCCAACACATCGATTATTTGTCACAATGGATGTCATTTTCCATGAAGACACCATGAACTTTCCCAAGCCTGAATTTCAAGGGGAGTACTAGAAGGAAATTCAAACTTTCAACTATGGTGAAAATGATGACTAGGATGTTGTTGAATTGGATTTAAGTGATATGATATTAGATCAAAGTGGGGATAAACACCCACTAATTGAAGAAGTGGGTCTATCTCCAGCTCAGCCTGAAACTGAAAGTCTTGAAATATGGTCCCACCTCCATCCAACATATCACACCAATCACTTACTGACGATGCTCCTGAGACATACAAGAAACAGTTACCCCAACATTACACTAGAGGTATTCCTAAATCCACGTATGAACTTGAACTATCTAGTAAAGTCAAATATCCTATGAGCCATTATGTGTCTAACCATTGTTTGTCAGAATCAAATATGTCATTTGTGAATCAATTATCTGTTGTATCTATTCCTAGCAGTGTGCAGGAAGCCTTAGTTGATCCCAGATGGAAAGCAGCTATGAACGAGGAAATGAAATCTCTACAAAAAAATGAAACATGAGATCTTGTTAATCTTCCACTAAGGAAGAAACCAGTTGGATGCCGGTGGATTTACACTATCAAATACAAAGCTAATGGCACTATTGAACGCTTTAGAGCTAGATTGGTGGCAAAAGGGTACACTCAAACCTATGGGATCGACTATACAGAGACATTTGCACCTGTAGCCAAGATCAACATAGTGCGAGTCCTATTGTCTCTAATAGCAAATCTAGATTGGCCACTGCAACAATTTGATGTGAAAAATGCATTTATGGATGGAGAACTATCTGAAGAAGTCTATATGGATCTACCACCAGGATGCATGATACCAGAAAGACGTAATCGAAAGGTTTGCAGACTGAAGAAATCACTGTATGGGTTGAAACAATCTCCGAGAGCTTGGTTTGGACGATTTACAAAGGCCATGAAAAACTTTGGATATCAACAAAGCAACTCAGACCACACTTTGTTTCTGAAGAAGCAACAAGGGAAGATCACTGTCCTTATCGTATATGTAGATGACATGGTGGTCATAGGAAATGATCCAGAGGAAAGAAATGCTTTACAAGAATACTTTGCCAAGGAATTTGAAATGAAAGATCTAGATACTTTGAAATATTTTCTTGGGATATAAGTGTCACGATCAAGTAAAGGCATTTACTTATCCCAAAGAAAATATGTATTAGACTTTCTACAAGAAACAGGAATGTCAGCATGTCAACCAGCTGATACACCTGTTGAAGAAGGCTTAAATTATGTATTAAGAATGATCAGGTTCCAGTTGACAAGGGGAGATACCAGAGACTTGTTGGCAAGTTGATGTATTTAGCTCACACAAGACCAGATCTTGCATATGCATTAAGCATTGTTAGTCATGCATAATCCTGGCGAATAACACATGAATGCAGTTATGCGCATTTTGAGGTATCTGAAGTCTGCTCCAGGAAAAGGAATTTTATTCTCTAAAAATATAGTAAAATAAACCATAGATATATACACTAATGCTGACTGGGCTGGAGACAAGAACGATATGCGATCCACTTCAAGGTACTTCACATTTGTAGGTGGCAATCTTGACACATGGAGGAGCAAGAAGCAGAACGTTGTTGCTCGCTCAAGTGGAGAAGCTGAACTCAAGGGAGTGGCACTTGAAATTTGTGAAGGATTATGGCTAAAGTTTCTCCTATAGGATTTGGGATATTCACCAAAGAAACCAATTCAATTATATTGTAATAATAAGTCAGCATGTGACATGGCTTATAATCTTGTTCATCATGATCGAACAAAACATGTTGAGGTTGACAGATTTTTCATCAAAGAAAAATCGGAGGAGAAGATTTTGGAACTACCAGTGAGTCGATCAGAAGGCCGGTTAGCTGACATTCTCACCAAAGCAATATCAAATAGAATATTCTCAAAGTTCTTAAGCAAGTTGGGCATATGTGACATCTATGCACCAACTTGAGGGGGAGTTTTGCATTATCAGGATATTAGCTGTAAATCTTTCCTATTTTAGGAATGTAGTGCTGTAAAGATTTTATCCTAGAACTGTAAGGATTCTTTCCTTTTCCTATTTTAAGAATTATAGTGTGTAAATCCTATATAAGGGTGTTTCATGTAAACAAAAGACATGAATGAAAAATATCTTTCATCATCATTCAAGTCAAATATCATAAGAAACCTTGGATTGGGTCTCCCAATCACCATCAGAAGTGATAGATTCATTGCCTCCTGTTCGATCTATAATCTGCTTCAACATCTTCCCCTTCTCTTATTTCATTTGCAAATCAAAGAGTTTCCTTTGGTACTCATTTAGCAGGTGGCATGAGGCGGAGAGGGCAATGGAGAGATTGCGAAGTGGAGATGGGTTTCAAGTAGATTGATTTGAATACGAAGATCTTGAGGATGAATGAGTATGCAATTGGTGGATGATCACCGTGGTGTTGCCGAGTGGGATCTTGGGGATGAACCATATGATTTTGGAGATGGGTTTGATTTTTCTCTTGATTGTTTCAATCATCGAATGAACCTTCTTATGTTTCAAGCAGTTGTGGGTGCAAGGTTTTTGTGAATGATCTCTCTAGTGATTGGATGTTGATTTCTAAATGTTCAATAAATTGTCTAGCCAATTGCAAGACTGTTTTATTTGATGATTGTGGCCCTACGAACATCTTCTCTTTACGGCACTAAATCAAATGTCCAAATATTTCATTATATTGTCGTTGTATTTTTGAAATGGAGATTGTTATTCAATTTCAAGTCAGTGGAATTATTTTATTTGTTTTTTGATAGGTGATTTATCAATGATCCATGTTTCTAGTTTCAGTTTGATTCAAATGTTCTTTCTTTTGATGGACTATGCAATAAGTGTAGTGGAGAAAAAAAAGCAACAGAGCATGGAAAGATATTGAACTTTCTCAGGCAGAAGTTGATGGCTAGAACATATTGAGCAGGACACAGAAATTTTGGACTGATGTGCAGGCCAAAATGTCTTAGTTCAAAAATTATGAATTTTATATGTAATAGAAATCTTGTTTGATGGATGTTTATTTTTAGGTTTTAAATATATAATTTTTATATAAAAAAACATGAGTTAATATATTGAAAATTAGTTAATTTTGAAATTCATAAAAAAAAAAAAGGGTTATGAGGGGTTATTTTGAATTTTTACTATAAAAAGATATTTTGTTAACAAAATACTTGATGACTTTTTAGATTAAAATGTTTTGAATTAGACCATGTACTAACTAACCACATTATTATTGATGCTGCACTTTTTGACTCGCAATGAGTGTTGGCTCCGCGACCTGTAGAACACTCAGAAAGATGATCAGAAGACCACCGGATTGGCTCCGGCGGTAGCCGCTCCGATGCTTAAGTAAGTAAATGGAATTGAAAGACTGTATTGAAAGCCAAAAGAATGAGCATGAAAAATAAAGCGTACCTTTAGGGTTTAATTTATAGACCGTGGCCTTCCTAATTTGATTAGGATTCGACGCCATGAGTATAGGGATTTGATCATCGGAGATTGCAGTTGCCTTGTGGAGTATTGCTTAGAGATAACCATAGATGGTAGTTCCCTTGTTGAAGACTGTTTCCTTGTTGAAGACTGCTTCCTTATTCTCTGCTCAGCATCCGCTAAGGCGGCAACGAGGTCTGGAGTGTTGGTTTGGACCTTGTGATGAGTTCTGAGACCCTTGCCCGGATATATGTGCTCGGAAGGCATATGTTTGGTCACTTCCGACCTTTTGTGCTGACCTGGATGCTTGAGCTTTTAATCATTAGCTGAATGAGAACCGTGTTGGCCGAGTATGAGTTGGATTACGATCATACATGTCATGTGCTGATTGGCCTGCTCTTTATGGTATATCAGTTACTCCCCCCCCCAAGTCCTAGTTTGATGCTAGCAAGCAACTAGGGCTAAGCCTTTTTCGGAGAGTCATGTGTCCTGCCTGTTCGTCTTTCAAGGCCACTGTTGGGGCGCCATTTATTGCGCAGCCGGAGATTAGGTCTTTTCAAGGTCATTACTTGTACTGGCTGATAGTTGGGTTTCCCGAAATCATCATTGTTCCGAACCGTCATGGCGTTTGGACTTGGTGGGTCCCTTCTGATACTGTGCTTATAAATACGGGGTAAGATTTTGAAATGACCTTTTCCCTGTCATTTTCACTGTGCTAGAAGACTTCATCCGCCATTGTTGGTTTGTGCGATCTTGTAGAACACTGATTTCCTGAGTTAGACCAGGTTCGACCGATTTTTTCTCTTCTCTTACTTCTTTCTTCTTAAATCCGAGAATAATGTCTGCCCCTTTTGAGTCCCCAATTGTAAGCGAGGGAGTAGGAAATCCTTCTGAGATGGCTGTACCATCTTCTGTGGAAGATGTAGGTAATCCTGCTCCCGAAGATATTGGGGAGAGGCCTGTTGAACCTCCCCCAAGTCCTGGGGTTAGGATAGTTGATGCCTTTGAAGAGCCCCGAGACAGGGCTGGGGAGACCTCTGGTAGGTCTTCCCACAGAGAAGAGGGTGAGAGTGCTGTTACTCAGAGCCTTCTGGACGAGTGGAAGGTAAAATACCATTTCACCCTAAATGTGACCTGCAGAGTTCCAGGCCCCATGGATCGTCCCCAAAATGTTGGAGCCGGGGAGATTTGTGTCTACCTTGCCTGGTTCGAAATGGGCTTGAGACTCCCATTGCCGGATTTAGTTAGGCAATTCTTTTGTTGGTACAAGCTCTGCCCTGCCGACCTAAATCTCAATAGCTGGCGGCAGCTTCTGGGGTTCATAGTGTTGGGACACCAAAACAAGGTGGATGTGTCCCTGGACTTGATCCGTAGCAATATGGATCTGAAGTTCAAACAAGCAGAAGGCCTTTTCTATATGTCTTTCGAGAAGGGGTTCTGACCCCTGTCCTCCGTTCCTACTTCCAACAAAATGTGGAAGAAGTGGTACTTCTTCGTCGGAGGAGGATGGGAGCATGAAAACTTCTAGGAAAGAGAGGCCTCGCCATTCCCTCGTGCCACGGGTCATAAAGGTGAGGCTTATTCCTTTAGGTTTGCTTTAGCTTTGTTTATGCCTTCAGAACTGATAAACTGATATATCATTCCTTACTTCTGTGCAGTCAAGAGTGCTTGGAGGAGGCCCGATTTTACTAAAGCACTGCGAGATCAGTACCGAGTGCTGCTTTCGACTTCTAACCGGGCTCATTCTGTTATTGTGACTCCGGAGAACTTGATGGCTGCCCGTTCTGTAGAACTTAAAAAGAGGCTGACATCGAAGTGGGCGGTGCCGGAGGCCCAAGTAGTGGGGGAGGCTTCCTCCCAAGCTGAGCCTGATGCTCCTCTTGAAGTAAAGAGGAGGAAGTTGATTTCTGGCTCTCCCGAGCCAGCGCCTACCGAGGCTGAAAAGGAGGCCGAACCTGCCGTTCCTGTTTCAGCTGCTCCTCCTGCCCCTTCCGGTCCGAACAGAGGGAGTAGGAAGGGGAAAGCACCTGCCGTACCGTCTGAGCCGTTTGATGAGCCGGACTATCAAATTGCCAAGAAGGCATTTGACCAAATATGGGCTCAGGGCCCACACCGATACAGAGGGGATGACCCCTCCAAGCTGATGACTGAGATGATGAATCTCCAAATGAGGGTAACTTCTGAAGCTTTTCTTGACTTTTCTGTTTGTTTATTTGTTCAATCTAAATTGTCTGTCTTGCCTTGTGCAGAGCATGCATAGTTTGGCTACTCTGATGGTGACCCCTATGGGCCTTGAGGAGGTTGAGAAGCTGAAGGCTGAAGTGGAAGAGATGAGGCTGGAGCTTGGGACAGCCCGATCCAAGGTTCAGACCGCTGAGGAGGGTCTGAAGGAAGCTACCACCAACCTTACCGTGGCAGAGTCTGAGAGGGACATATATGCTCAGTAGGTTGAGGGGCTTCAGGCGGAGTTGGTTGAGCTCCGAGGTGCCTTTAATCAGAAGGTTCAGGAGGCAGCTGATCAAGCCAAGGTTGAGGCTGAGATGGAATTGAAAGGTGAAGTTGAACAGATGGGTGATGACCTGATCCGGTTTGGCTTTGAAAGCTTCCGAACTAGATTTCAGATTCAGTTCTCAAGTTTCGACGTGTCGTCAATCGTTCCTCCTGAGCCTGCCTCGTCTGGTCCTGACCCGTACAAGACGGTTGGGGCTATTGCTCTTAACTTGGAAGAAGACCCAGGCCCCTCTGACAAGGCTTGAGGCTTTTATGGGTCTTTTGATTTTTCTTCATTTTTGCCATTTCCTTTTGATGTAATGGGTGTATACTTTTGATTAATGAAATTGACTTTCCTTCAGATTCTTCATGTGTTCTTTCCTCCTGTGCAATTTTGTCGCAAGTGTGGCTGTTCTGAACCTTTTGCATGTTAGATCAACCGTCCAACAGTCAATAGTTGCTCTCTGAGCTTCGATACTCGTTACTGAATAATGAATGTAAATTAATTTCAACTGTCTCATCATAATAAGATAAGAAGGCAAACATAATCAGATAGATAGAGCCCAATAGAGTGGGAGTGAGCTTTTGTAGATCTCTGAGATAGACTGCTCTGAATCAAGAGCTTGTGAAGATAATCAGGCAGCTTGTGCTTGTCATTATGATGCTCGGCATGCTGTTTTCGAGTACTTAGGATCAGGATATGTCCGAGCCGTTTTGGCCTTTGTCATGTGACTGGCCTGTCATAAAATAGTTAAGATTGTAAGTTCTGAATCTTGGATAGGAGGCATGTACATTTAGACGTTGTCCCCCTCCCTTTATTAGTTCAGAAGCTCTAGTGCTGGGCTGTGATTTTCGTTCACAGAGCTCTGTACCCTGTCTCTTGGTATATCGAAGAGGCACATTTAATGCACCGCTTATTTATTCGATTGCCGTTTGGGATTTCGAGGACAATCTCTTTTTCACCGTTGCGACGGTTCAGTTGGGTGGCTTTTGGACTTCAAGGGTCTATATATACGGAAGCGAGGGCATTCGATTGAGTTCAACCCTTTTATTCTCAAACTGTTTCCTCGTATGAGAGATTTTAGATGCTGCCAAAATTTTGTCACTCGCCCGGAGATGATGGATGATTCTCTGTCTGAGTTAGGAATGATTAAACTGTAGTCGAGATTTAACCTTCCCCCTTTTTCAGTCTCCAAGGAAGGATTAAAGGAGGCACAAGTCTTCTTGTCTTCTCTGGCATTCAGTCGGGATTCCTCCGATTGGTGGTGTTCCCTCCCTGATTCAACCGAGGCTTGGAGCGTCGGTGATGAAGACGCAAGTGGGGTGCTTCCTCTTCTTCATGTTTCGTCAGAGACCCTTGCTCCAATCGGCTGGGGTGTAACAACTGACGTGAGGAAGACGAATGGCGGTCCCCTGAGACCCAGAGCCCTCATCCTCCGTTGGTCGTGAGACCAGTGATAGTGATGATGAAATGGCCTAGGTGCTTCTTGATGCGGATTGGGGTTCAGGGTTCCTTCCTTTCAAACCGAGCCGGCGACGGCGGTAATGGAAATTTTGGATCCTGTGCCCTTTTATCATCCCGTGAAGAAAAGCCGTGATGTTGCCAAGTGTAGCTTCTGTAATAGCTTCTGTAATAGCTTCTGTTTTATTTCCAGTCTTTGTACTGATGTAAATCTTCTGATTCATCAATAAAATTGAGCTCCTTTTTCTCAAATCTGATGTTCTTTTCTGTTTGAGTGTGCCCTTTGGAGTTAGATTACCCTTTTGTGCACTTCTGATCAATAACTCCTCCGCATGTCTCGAGAATAGATCAAAGAAACTTAGAAAAATGCTTGAATAAAAATACTTTACATCTGATCGGTACCATAGTACTTGTTGCTTGCTTGACAGATAAGCCAAATAATATAAATATCAGATCTGAGGTGTTCCGATCTAGGAAACTTTAGTTTGTAGATGCCTGGAACTTTTGTCTTTGGATGGACTGGATCATAGAATTTGCTAATTGAGGGCGGACCAGGCTCGGAAGGCCTGTGCATTAGGGTGGTCTAGGCTCTGGAGGCCTGTGTATAAAAAATGGACCAAGTATTTAAGACCTGCATATTACGGACCAGGCTCTGGAGGCCTGTTCATTAATAGATGGACCAAGTGCTAAGACTTGTACATTTATGGACCAGGCTCTGGAGGCCTGTGCATTAATAGATGGACCAAGTACTGAGACTTGTACATTTATGGACCAGGCTCTGGAGGCCTGTGCATTAATAGATGGACCAAGTACGAAGACTTGTACATTTATGGACCAGGCTCTAGAGGCCTGTACATTAATAGATGGACCAAGTACGAAGACTTGTACATTTATGGACCAAGCTCTGGAGGCCTGTGCATTAATAGATGGACCAAGTACTGAGACTTGTACATTATGGACCAGGCTCTGGAGGCCTGTGCATTTATAGATGGACCGAGTGTAAAAACTCGTACATTATGGACCAGGCTCTGGAGGCCCGTGCATTTATAGATGAATATTCTATGGAAGTAAAAGAAACATCTCTACTGATAATACTTCCGTAAGTGTTCCACGTTTCATGGCCTAGGAACAGGCTTCCCAGTCATGTCTTCTAGCCAGTAGGTAGTAAGTCGAACAACCTTCGTTACTTTGTAGGGGCCTTCCCAGTTTGGTGACAACTTTCCCATAGTGGGATCCTTGGTGCTTTAAAAGACTCTTCTTAAGACATAGTCTCCGACTTGAAAGCTGACTGTCTTGAGTCCTACCTTGGATTTGTCGACCATTCTCTGTTGATAGGCTTCCATCCTGATGTTGGCTTGATCCCTTCTTTCTTCGAGCAAATCCAAGTTTTCCATCAGCTGTTAATCATTGGATTCTTGCTCAAAGGCTTCTGTTCTCAGGGTTGGCATACTGATCTCAACCGGAATTACTGCTTCTGTCCCATAGGCTAGTGAGAAGGGAGTCTCAGAGGTGGGAGTTCTTCTGGTCGTTCTGTAGGCCCAAAGGACTCCGGGGAATTCTTCTGCCCACTTTCCTTTGGCCTGCTCCAACCTTTTCTTTAACCCGTCAAGGATTGTTCGGTTGGTGACCTCCGCTTGCCCATTTGCTTGTGGATGGCCTGGAAAGGCGAAGTGCTGCCTAATGTTGAGATTTTCGCAGAATGCCTTGAAGCCTTTACCAGTGAATTGTGTCCCATTGTCGGAGATAATTACACGTGGTATGCCAAACCTGCACACAATGTTCTTCCAGGTGAAGCTATCAACTTTCTTTTCTGTGATATGTGTCAGAGGTTCAGCTTCGGGCCATTTAGAGAAGTAGTCGATGGCCACCAAAAGATATTTCCTGTTTGGAGGTGCCCTTGGTAATGGACCCACAATGTCCATCCCCCATTGAGCAAAGGGCCAAGGACTAGGAATCGGGATAAGCTCATGATGAGGCTGATGTTGGTACGGGACAAATCTCTGGCATTTGTCGCACTTCCTAACATATTCCTTAGCTTGTTTCAACATGCCAGGCTAGTAATAGCCCTGCGATAGAGCTCGGTGGGCTATAGTTCTGCCCCCATTATGATTCCCGCAAATTCCTTCGTGTATTTCAGCCAGGACATATTGTGACTCCTCTGGAGCTAAGCATTTTAACAGAGGTTGAGAATACGACCTTCTGTAAAGCTTGTTGTTTAGGATCAGGTACCGAGCCGCTCTGATTCGGATTCTCCTAGCTTTGTTTTTGTCCTCTAGGAGGAGCCCGGATCTTAGATACTGGAAGATTGGAGTCATCCAGTTCTGGGGCTGTTCATCAACTTGAGCAATTTGGGCTTCCTCAATGCTGGATCCTAGCTGAAAGGAGATTTTAATTGTGGAGTTTGCTTCAAACTTGAGGCGGGAGGCCATGTTAGCTAGAGTATCTGCTCTGCAATTCTGGCTTCTCTCAATTTTATGGATAATAAATGTCTGGAAGGAATGCTTCAAATGGTTCACCAGTTCAGAGTACTAGAGCATCCTATCATCTTTAATGAAAAATTCTTCCAAGACCTGGCTTACCACCAGTTGGGAATCAGAGAAGACCTCGAGGTTCTGAGCCTCGCATTCCATGGCAAGCTTCATGCCTAAGATTAGGGCTTCATATTCGGCTTCGTTATTAGAAGCTTTGAATCACAGGCTGACTGTTTTTTCTGACGTAAGCCCATCAGGGGACTGTAGTACCAGGCCTACCCATGAACCTTGATCGGTTGACGATCCATCAATGTATAGCAGCCAGGTTCCCGAAGTTTCGGTGAGTTGCGCTTTGTTCTGAAGTGCCGGGGTGAATTCTGCCACGAAATCAGCTAAAGCCTACCCTTTGATGGAGTTTTGGGGTACATATGATATGTCGAACTCCCCTAGCTCCACAGACCACTTCACCAATCTTCCCGATACCTCAGGTTTCCTCAGTATTGACTTCAGAGGGTAGGCAGTTGGGATCTCGATTGGATGGGCTTGGAAATATGGTCGAAGCTTCCGAGCTGATATGACCAAGGCATAGGCCAGTTTCTCTACTTCTGGGTATCTTTTTTCCGTGTCAAGTAGTGCCCTACTGACGTAGAAAATAGGCCTCTGTACTCTTCTGTCTTGTCTGATCAATGCGGAGCTGACCGCGTTTTCGAAAACTGCAAGGTACAGGAGTAGCTTTTCTCCTTGTACTGGTTTTGATAGGAGTTCTGGAGAGGCTAGATACTCTTTTAGCTCTTGAAAGGATTCTTCGCATTGTTCCGTCCACTGCAAAGCTTTGCTGCCCTTCAGAACTTTGAAGAAAGGTAGGCAGCGATCAGTGGATTTGGAGATAAATCTGCTTAGTGCCGCAACTCTGCCATTCAATGCCTGAATTTTCTTCCTAGTTCTTGGTGACTTTAGCCCAATCAGGGCTTGGATCTGAGTGGGGTCGGCTTCGATACCCCTCTGAGAGACAATGTATCCCAAGAATTTTCCCTTCGTAACTCCGAAGGTACATTTCGAGGGGTTGAGCTTCATCTTGTGCTGTCTGAGGATATCGAAGGTCTGGGCTAAGTGCTGGAGGTGGCTGCCTTTCTGAAGACTCTTTACCAGCATGTCGTCGATGTATACCTCCATGGTGCTGCCGAGCAGTGGGCTGAACATCTTGTTCACCAACCGCTAATAAGTGGCTCCAGCATTCTTCAAACCGAAAGGCATCACTCTGTAGCAGTAGAGCCCTCTTTTGGTTATGAAGGCAGTCTTCTCTTGATTTGGAGGGTACATCTGGATTTGGTTGTATCCAGAGTAGGCATCCATGAAACTCATAAGCTCATGCCCCGTAGTGGCGTCAACCAATTGGTCTATTCTTGGTAGTGGAAAGCTGTCCTTGGGGCACGCCTTGTTGAGGTCTGTATAATCAACGCAGACTCTCCACTTGCCGTTTTTCTTCTTGACAAACACGGTGTTGGCTAGCCACTCGGGATAGAACACTTCCCGTATCATCCTGGCGTCTAGCAGCCTTTGGACTTCTTCATTTATAATCCGATGTCGTTCAGGAGCAATCGGTCTTCTCTTCTGTCTGACTGGTGGGTGATCTGGATCCACCATCAGCTTGTGAGTTATAAGATTGGGATCTATTCCTTCCATGTCTTTGGTCTCCCAAGCAAAGATAGAGAGGTTGTCTTTCAAGAACCTAACTATCCTTTCCTGCTCGGTGTGTGTTAGGTCTGGGCCGATGTACAAATAACGCCCCTCTGCTTCTAAACTGACCAATACTTTAATGGGCTCGCCAACAGGTTTGGCTAGGCTGTCACGTCCCCTTGGGCTCAGGGGTTCTTCAATGCTGGATGGGCAATTCTCCACCTCGGGAGAGTGAGTGAGAACCGGATCTGCACAATCCCGAGTGTACTATAATTGCTATTTAGGAGCCTTCTCCTTGAGGGCAATAGCGTGGCATTCTCAGGAGGTTGGCTGACACCCTCTGACCGAGTGGACGCTCTGGTTGTGGACGTACTTCAAACACTGATGGAGGGTCAAAGTGATTGCTCCTATCTAATGTAACCAGGGTCTCCTGATTATGACGTTGTAGGGAGATTTCATGTTCAACACCATGTACTCCGAGATGGTGGTCTTCTGCCCTTCACCCTCTCCTACAGTGGTAGGAAGGTCGACTCTCCCCAAAGGGGTACTGAGGTTGCCATCAAAAGCTGCCATCACAACAGTGGTAGGCTTAACGTTGTCATGGTCTATCCCTATCTGTTTAAGTGGCTCATAGAACAGTATGTTGACGGAGCTGCCAGTATCGACCAGGACTCTCCGGGTCTCGAAGTTGGCGATTCTGAGGGTGATAACAAGGGCATCACTGTGAGGGCAATGTACCCCTGCTAGATCTTGCTCAGTGAATTGAATCTCCGGTGCTGGCTTGAGCCTCTTTTCTACGTTGGAGATCTGTAATACGTTCGGGGCAGCTCTGGCCTCCCGAGCATATCTCTTTCTTGCCCTGTTGGACATTCTTGTGATAGGGGAGTCAGCATGGAGGACGTAGATAACATGGTTGTTCTGCCTCTGAGGCTCGTTTCGCCCTTCCCTCTGCTCCTGCCTTTGTTTGGGCCTTTGATCTGGCCGTTGTTGAGGCTTGTCATCTTGGGGGTTCTGCCTTCCGTCCTGCTTGACGAACTCCCAAAGACGCCCCTTCTTTATGAGCTGCTCTATCTCATACCGGAGGGTCCTGCATGTGTTAGTTGTATGTCCATGATCTTTATGGAAATTACAATACTTACTTTGGTCCCACAAGCTGGGATCTCCTTTGATTGGTTCCGGCCACCTCAAGTTCTCCCGATCTCGGATCTGCCGGAGTACCTGGTTCAGTGTGGTGTTTAAAGGAGTGAAATTGGTGAACTCCCTTGGTCCGGAGTTGTACACAACTCGGGGTACTGTTCTCTTCTCTGGGCTCCTGGCCCTCTTTTTGTTGGAGTCTCTTTTGTGATCCTCCTTCTTGTGGTCCTCCTTCTTCGGATTGTCCCTCTGGGTCGGATCTTTGCCCTTCTGGGATGTGCGGTTGGCTTCTTCCAGGTTGATGTACTTTCTGACCCGATCCATTAATGGCGCCATATCGGCTGGAGGGCTCTTCGTTAAGGAATCTCTGAATCCACCTTGGGCAAGCCCAGCAGTCAAGGCTGCTACAAGGAATTTCGGGCTGCAGTCAGTGATTTCCGTGAGTTCGGTATTGAAGCGTGCGATGTAGGCTCTGAGGGATTCCTCCCTAGTTTGTTTGACGTTTAACAGGAACTCTGGACCCCTTCTGAGCCTCCTGCTGGTCATAAACCTGTCCAAGAACTGTCTACCGAGCTCGTAGAAGCTGGCAATTGAGTTTGGAGGGAGGTTGTGGAACCACTTCAGAGCAGTTCCCTTCAAGCTGGTGATGAAGGTTCGGCACATGAAAGCATCAGAGGCTCCGTGAAGGGCCATTGTATGCTAATAGTGCGAGAGATGATCCCCTGGATCTCTAGATCCATCATATAGGGTGAACTTGGGCACCATGAACTTTCTGGGCCTCTCTTCTGACATGATGGTGTGAGTGAACAGGGTAGCTAATCTTCTGAGCAGCCTGGCCAACTCGTCTTGTTCTGGAGGGTTCTGAGGTCCTCTCAGGGTGATTGTTCGGTCCATAGATTCGACAATTTCCTCTACTCTCCGCGGGTCCCTGATTCTGACATCTTGCGAACCCTGCCCGACGGCCTCGGCTTCAGGGTAGTAGGGTTGAGCACGCCCTTCGGACGGAGGAGGATTCCGAACCGGAGGGATTGGTGCTGCATGGGGATGAGGCTCTTGCGGTGCCGGATGTGCTCCCGAGGCCCTTGGAGTTGGGGCCCGAGTAGTATTCCGGTAATGGACGTCAGGAACGAAGGCTGATGTTCCCCAGCCTAGAACTAACGGCTGTGGATCTCTGCCAACGCGGGCAACGCCTGGGGGGTGCCCAAGCTGGTTAGCTGGAGCCTGCTCATGGAGTTCTTCATTCTCCGTGGCAACAGGAGGTTGTGTTCCCGCGGCGAAGTTGACCGGCGGGTTAGGAGAACCCGCTGCTTGGTTTTGTGTGAGTGTTGCCAGCGTTCTAGTGATGGCAAGCAACTGTTCTTGCACCAGTTCATTGTGTCGTTTGATCAATTCGATCTCTTGTCGCATGGGGTTAACCGCTAGTCCCTTTATACGAGGAGCAGGCGGCTGACGCTGAGAGTTTTGCGAATTCTGAGTATTCTGTCGTGGTCGGAGATTTGGTGCCATGGTTTTCCGGTGAGGAAAGAGATGGATTTATGAATAGAGCACTTGGAGATTAGTCGTTCCCACAGACGGCGCCAAACTGATGCTGCACTTTTCGACTCGCAATGAGTGTTGGCTCCGCGACCTGTAGAACACTCAGAAAGATGATCAGAGGACCACCGCATTGGCTCCGACGGTAGCCGCTCCGATGCTTAAGTAAGTAAATGGAATTGAAAGACTGTATTGAAAGCCAAAAGAATGAGCATGAAAAATAAAGCGTACCTTTAGGGTTTAATTTATAGACCGTGGCCTTCCTAATTTGATTAGGATTTGACGCCATGAGTATAGGGATTTGATCATCGGAGATTGCAGTTGCCTTGTGGAGTATTGCTTAGAGATAACCATAGATGGTAGTTCCCTTGTTGAAGACTGTTTCCTTGTTGAAGACTGCTTCCTTATTCTCTGCTCGGCATCCGCTAAGGCGGCGACGAGGTCTGGAGCGTTGGTTTGGACCTTGTGATGAGTTCTGAGACCCTTGCCCGGATATATGTGCTCTGAAGGCATATGTTTGGTCACTTCCGACCTTTTGTGCTGACCTGGATGCTTGAGCTTTTAATCATTAGCTGAATGAGAACTGTGTTGGCTGAGTATGAGTTGGATTACGGTCATACGTGTCATGTGCTGATTGGCCTGCTCTTTATGGTATATCAATTATTGATCTATTATCCAATTCGTTAAATAATTATTATCCTTATTGTTTTTTTATTTAAAATAGGATTTTTATTCTATTAAGAGCAACTCTAAGGGGGAGTTGCATCAGGGGTGGCAAACCCATAACTACTTGTAACTGTCAAAATGCCACCCCAAATTCAAAATTTTGGACTCCAACGGAGGTGGCATCAAGGGTTGAAAAATGACAGCTATACTCTTGGGGTGGCAATTTTCCAAACTTTGGAGAGAGAAAATTCGAGGTTGCAAAGAGCCGTTCTAGCATTTCATATTCTACTGTTCCACTCTCAACGGCTTTATTGATTCAAAAAACTCTATAAATACAGAGATTTTACAGAAATTTTGAAAGAGAAAACTTATCAAAGGCTGGAAATCGTCTGAAAATCGCCATGAAAATCGCTTGCCATTTCACTGTAAGTTTTCGCTCTTAATTTTTCTTCAAACTTTGTGGTTGGTGACTGGAGAAGGAGGCACAGAGATAGGGAAAGGGGAAGGGGAAGGAGGAGGAGGCGCAGTCACAAAGGGGAAGGGAAAGAAACCAGAGGCGCAGGGGTGGGGAAGCAAATCTGTTTCTCTGTGCCTCCTTTGCCTATATATATATATATATATATATATATATATATATATATATATAGACTTGATTTGAATTTAAAATAAATGTTTTTATTTTAGTTAATTGGTAGAATTTAAATTGAATGTTTTAATTTTAGTTTATTTATTTATTTATATATTTTTGTTAATTTAGGGTGAATTTATTTATTTAGCTAATTTTTATAATTGAATAAGTTTTTTCTATTTTAGTTAATTGTTATTTAGAATTTAAATTAATTTTATAATTAAATTAATTTTGTAATTTAAATTGAATGTTTTAATTTTAATTTTAGTTTATTTATTTATTTATTTTTGTTAATTTAGAGTGAATTTATTTATTTAGCTAATTTTTTTAATTTATGAAGTTTTTTCTATTTTTGTTAATTGTTATTTAGAATTTAAACTGATTTTTTAATTAAATTAATTTTTTTAATTAAATTAATTTTTTTAATTTAAATTGAATGTTTTAATTTTAGTTTATTTATGTATTTATTTATTTTTGTTAATTTAGGATGAATTTATTTATTTAGCTAATTTTTATAATTGAAGAATTTTTTACTATTTTAGTTAATTATTTTTTAGAATTTAAATTGATTTTATAATTAAATTAATTTTGTAATTTAAATTGAATGTTTTAATTTTAAATTTCAAACGACAAATTTAAAATTTTTACTATAAAAATATAACCGTTAAATTGTGATCGTTATGAAAATTATACCTGTTAAAATATAACCGTTAAGTTGAATTATATTTTTTAATAAAAAAATATTAAAATGGCACTCCATTTTGGCACCTGTCATTGGAGCAGATTTATAATTCAAGGGTGCCAAAACACTGTTCAAAGTTGCAAATAGGTAATTTGGCACCCCAAAATGGCAACTTCCTTAAAATGGCACCCCATTTTGGCATCTGTCATTGGAACAGATTTATAATTCAGGAGTGCCAAAACACTGTTCAAAGTTACAAATAGGTAATTTGGCACCCCAAAATGACAACTCCCTTTGGAGTTGCACTAAGATTAGGATAAAGATAATGATAGAAATTATGATTTTCTAATTAAAACAATAATATTCAAACAGTATAAATATGTTATAATATATCTTTATTTTTTAGTTTTTTTATCAATAATAATATAATTTTAAATTTTAAAAAAGCATTTTCTTGCTTGAATTGGTTGTTATCTATTATTATGGAATAAAATTTTATCAAATCTCAGGATGTATTGATAAATATATAAGAAAGAATATGACAATATAGTTTAATTATTAAATAAATATTAGTTTTTATGTTAATACTTAAATTACATCAAATATATATTATCAAAATACTACTGTCAACATTACCTGTAATAGATATTAACACAAATCGTATTACACGATTCGCATTAAGTCAATTGGTATGATTTTTTCAATCATCATGATTGTTGTTAATTTAATATATAAAGTTAACCATAACGGTAAGTTGGTAAACCACGTGATTCTGCCACTGCACGCAAGACATGGAGGAATTGGTACCGGTCATCAAGACACGAGATTTAGACACTTGAAAGTGATTGACCTTTAACGGAAATACCCGATCATGGCTCTGGCCCTCGCAACACTTGGTTTCTCACCTTTTCATCCCTTCTGGACATTCCAATTCCAAACCTATATTCAAACACCGTTACTATGCATTTCAATGACTTTAATTTCTACAGGGTTCATCATTAAATAGAGGTTTTTACGGTGGGTATTTATTATTATTATTATTTTCTTTTTTAGATTATGCTCTCAATAGTTAAATGAAGGTCTAACCAATTTGTTATTGGAGTTTTTTGTAAAATTTATTATGAATTCTAAATTTTTTTTATTTCATTGTTTAAATAAGATAATGTACAAGCAGTGGATAAAAAAATAAGGCATATAAAAAATTAACATATTGCGAACGCCTTTTATCGAGTCCCGTATAAAAAACATGATTTTATATTTTTTAACCAAACCACTTACTTTGTGACCAAAACCCTGTTTTGAAGTTGAAAATCATGTTTTTGAGACTCAAATACCCCGACCAAAACATTAGTAATATATATTATAAAAATAATAAATAAGTCAAATATGTAAATAACTTGAATAAATTAAACTGACTTCCTCTAATATTTTGACAATTACAAAGATTACACGTGAGATTTTGAAATAACATTGCTCTTCCTTATATTTATTAACAAACAACAAATACCTCACTTCCTGTTCAAAAGTATTTTTAAAATGCCAAATTTGATTCTTTTATGTTTTTTTTCTTCTATTTTGATCAATTTTTTTCTAATTGTTTATTAAAAATAATTTATTATATATAAAAAATTTTTAAGGTAAATAACTTATATTTTTATTTAGATCAAGAAGGTTTTAGTTAATATTTATTTAAAATAAAAAAATAATCAAAAAAAAAAAAGAGATACTTTTTTCTCATCTAATTTTTAATTCTTCAATGCAAGGTGATGGGACTTACATATATTTATTATGGTGAGTTCCGTTACCATATATTTTTAAATGAAAAATAGAGAAAAAAAAAATTATTTATATATAACATTAGTCATAATATATACACCAATTAAAATTAATGCCAATGATTTCCACTCATTTTTTCAGTCATTATTAACATGACCATTGCCATCTGTCATCACCTCTTTCTTTCTACTTTTAATAATTTTGAAATGTCTTTCTGAAATGTTATTTCAGTGCTGTAAATACATTTCTGTTTTTAATAATTTTTAAATTTATCTCTGAAATCTTATTTCAGTGCTGTAAATATAAATATATATATATATGTGGGTGAGTGTGTGTGTGTGTGTGTGTTTTTGTATTTGATGAAGTGGGCAACTCTAATACGATTGGGCAATCGTGCAAGACTCAAAGTCCATTTCAAAACCAAATAGATAACAAAGAAATGGCTGGATGTGTGTCCACGTGTCCGACAATCACACAGCAGTCGCTACTATATAAGTCAAGAACCAGAGCATATCCCATTGAATTCTACATACATACATGATATATCCGAGCCAAATAAATAAATTTCATCTGAAGAAGACCATCCTCTTCAGTCTTCAAAAAAACACATAATTAGAAAGGATGCTCACGACGTCGTCGTCAGATCCCGGTGACCGGGATCTCCAGTCTCTACTCATCCCTCCACCGAAGAAACCTGCGGGAGAATCAGAACTCGAGAACCGGAGTGGCGGTGCGTGGACGCTGGACCGGGGTCGGGCTGCTCCTCTGCCAGCCGGAGTGTTTGTGGGCTAGAGCCTGATTCATGGGAGTAGATCGGTGGTGCAAGAAGCTCGACGGTGGCCGAGTGGGGATTGATATGTGGAGAGAAGTACAAGGTCGGATTGGTTCAGTCTCTGTTCTTTGGCGGCTGCATGATCGGTGAGTTGTCCGATTCTCTCTCTGTCTCTATAAACTATAAACAGACCCACACCACAAGCTTTGGGTCTCTCTTATCTGTTAATATTAATTTTCTAATTGATTCCTATCTTTGTTTAACCTTCATTCATTTTTTACTGACTAATTGGATAAATTATTGATATCATCGATCTAATGTCCGTCAATTACGATCGGATGGTATATATAAAGTAAATTAATCTCTTTTCAAAAATTTTAAAATTATTTGATATCTTGATATTTGTCCATACATGATATTTGATATCATGCATTAATGTGAATAAAGATTAGGTAATAAGAGGCATGCTAACATTTTGTAAGAATTCGTGAATTGATTTTAATATCACGTGTAACTATGATCCAACAATTAATTCATTAGTAATGATTACTCGTGTTTTTTCTTTCCAAGTCACCCTCAATACAAAAAGTATAATTTTGTCTTTTAAACTATTACTGTTACTATATTAATTATGTGAATTGAAGCTAGACCCAAACATCCCCTACACCAACAAAAACAGAATACATATAAACAATCACACTAAGTGGTCCTCCATAAGCATATACAAGTTGAATACGTATCTATATGCATATTCTATCACTTTAGAAGTGGTTTTTTTTTTTTTCCTTTTCAAATTGGTATATTCATTTGTTCCTTGACAAAGTTATATTGGAAGAAGCTTTATGGATGCTTTGGTATATTCTACATTTTCTTTTGGTTACTCTATAAGCGTTGACCACCACGATACGGCTCCATCTCCAAAAGCTAGGGGGAAAGTCATGATCAGATTGACGTGGTCCAAAAATCATGCATGTCTATTTTCATGTATGGTCCGTTTTTTCCTTTTGATTTCTAAATTTAATAATTCATTACATATTTTTTTAAATAATTTATATCCTTTTCTTTTAATGATATAATTCTTTTTTTACTTTTTTTTCTCTCTCTTCAATTTCCTGGATTAATTATTATTATTATTATTACTATTATTATTTGTCTATTTAAGCCAATACTATTGAATTTTCATGCCATGGTTATTTGTGAAAAGTTCTAAGTCAAAATAGGTGATAATTTAATATTTTGATAATTTAAGTTCTGATTGGACAAGCTGTGAGTACATAAAAATATAACTTAGTTTTAACTTTTAGTAAGTTTGCAGGAAACTTGTGTTCTTTTTTTAGCACATTTTATTTTTTTTTGGAAGGAAGAATATTTATAGATTAGATTGGTCGCACTTTGAGACTAATCTTGTACTACACTCATAAATCTTTATTGAACTAATCTCTACCATCCCACCAACCTTTGCCCTATTTTTATGAACAAGACATGAGTAGTCTCAAGAATTGATCCGTTACGAGCGACCCGTTTTCACTTGGTCAACCCCTTCTTCGGGTTAAAATGACCACCCTCTTAGTTGCATTTTATGTGTTACAATGAGAAAAGTTGGTGGTCCTCAACAATCCCCCTGGGAATGCTTTAGATGTTCTTGGCAGATTCATCTGCTATTGCTCATACCCGCCATCCTCGCTTACCGGGGTTTCTCTTTTCTGTTCTTTCTATCATTCCTGTTAACCAAGAAAAAGAGAGACTTTGAACAGCAATAAGGGATTGAACAGCAAGCATAGGGTACCCGCTGGTTGCAACCTCTCCCATTCCAATAAGGGATTGAACAGCAAGCATAGGGTACCCGCTGCTCATGACAGAAATACTTCAAGTATTCCTCAAATGCTGGCATGTATCCCTTGTAATACCAGTTTGTTTCTCTAAAGTAGGACCTAACTATACCTTTCATCTATAGAAAACCAAGCAATCTTAGAGTTAAATAGTTATATTGAAAAACTAAAAAAGAGTTAAATGAAGAAATTGAGAGAATTTTGAAGAAAAAGAATTTAAGAAAGAAAACTTTGGTGAATATGGATAGCAGAAAGGAAGTTAGACTTGTTCTTTAAAATATTCCTACCCAATTTGCATCTGTAATCTTATAATTCAAGAAATAAAATTGATCCCTGAACTTCACTTTGCCTTCGGCTGCTGAATTGTTTCCCCTTTTGCTCTTTTGGCGTTCCAATTGGAATGATTTAGAGATCTGTTTTCTTTCTATGGACTTGATTGTAAACACAAATGCTTGCCCTTGTCCCCTAGAAAAATTATTCATCTTCTGGGTGTTTGACGTGATATCATTCTGTGGATGACCTGCAATGAGAACTAAGAGCATTTGTTTGAAACCTATTTCTGCTTGCCCCTGATCCTTAGCACTATCCACAGTGGTAGAATAGTTTATGAAATTTTATCAAAACTGTAACTGCCATTGTACTCTCCTAAACACAAATATTATGGTTACGTATCTGTTCATTTGTACGTCACAGGTTGCCATCGTTTTCTGTTGTTGGAGGTTGACTTTATTTTTCTAAAAGCAGACAACTTTGATTTTTGACCAGAAGATTCAGAGCTGCCAGAAGTTGTTATCCGATAAAAGGCCAGGGCCGATTCTTTCTGAATCACTGATAATACTTTCAGGAATTATTTGCATAGAACAGCTGATGCTAATCTTATAGCATGGACTCACACCAATTTTTTGGATACGGTGTAACTGGTGCAGGCTTATCCTGTTCTTCTTCTCATCCTACTGTTCTGTCAATACCCACAAGGCTGTTTGAATCCTCGAAATTTGATATAAGGAACTCACCTTTCTCAACAGACTTTGACTCTGAGACCCTTGCAACATTTAGTGATAGTCAGGAACGGCACAGCTCCACAGAGAATCTCTCAGGAGCCAGCCCTTCTTGTAATTCTTCACTCGAAACTTGCAGTTATTTGCAACAGTTGAGCCCTTCTCTGGACTGCCACCAGGACAGTTTACTGCTTCGTTCTGGTAAGACTTCCTCTTACAGAATGCAAGTTGTGGTCGGAACATAAAACACGCTCTGCAGGAGTTAGAGACGGCTCTGATGGGGCCTGATGAAGAAGAAGAAGTAACCACACCAAATCCTTCTTCTGGGGAAAATAACGTCCACAAAATCAGGACAGAGGACCAGGGCCTGGAGCCAGGAACCACAGG
Organism: Nyssa sinensis; assembly: GCA_008638375.1. NCBI lineage: Eukaryota > Viridiplantae > Streptophyta > Magnoliopsida > Cornales > Nyssaceae > Nyssa > Nyssa sinensis. The sequence continues at coordinate 14,067,162 of CM018047.1, forward strand.
GTCCACACGTGATTCAACCTCAGCCATCATGTGTCCAGCTGTGGTAAGTCAGACAATATTGTTCACATTGAGAAACGTCACAAAGCAACGGAAGAAGCATCTTCGCAGGGAATCCCACCAGGCAATCTGAAGCACTTGCTGATTGCATGTGCTAGAGCTCTCTGTGAAAATAAACTAGATGATTTTGAGAAGTTGATTGAGAAGGCTCGGAGTGCCGTGTCCATTAGTGGAGAACCAATCCAGCGCCTTGGTGCTTATTTGGTAGAAGGGCTAGCTGCAAGAAAAGAGGCATCGGGCACTAATATTTATCAGACCCTTAGGTGTAGGGAGCCGGAAGGTAAGGACTTGCTCTCGTACATGCACATCTTGTACGAGATCTGCCCTTACTTGAAGTTTGGGTACATGGCAGCAAATGGGGCCATTGCTGAAGCATGCAGAACTGAGGACCGCGTCCACATTATAGACTTCCAAATCGCTCAGGGGACGCAGTGGATGACTCTCTTACAAGCACTAGCTGCAAGACCAAGTGGGGCCCCTCGTGCGGATCACTGGGATTGATGACCCAGTTAATAAATATGCCCGAGAAGATAGTTTGGATGCAGTAGGTAGACGGTTGAAAGCCATTTCTGAGAAATTCAAGATCCCAGTTGAGTTTCATGCAGTGCCAGTTTTTGCTCCAGATATCACAAAGGATATGCTTGATGTAAGGCATGGGGAGGCTCTGGCCGTGAATTTCCCTCTGCAGCTCCACCACACCCCTGATGAGAGTGTTGATGTGAACAATCCAAGGGATGAACTTCTGAGGATGGTGAAGTCACTTTCTCCGAAGGTGGTCACCTTGGTGGAGCGAGAGTCAAATATAAACACAGCCCCTTTTTTCCCTAGGTTCTTAGAAACTCTAGAATTCTATACTGCAATGTTTGAGTCAATAGATGTGACCCTGCCGAGGGACAGAAAAGAGAGTATTAATGTGGAGCAGCACTGTTTGGCTAGGGATATTGTGAACATCATAGCTTGTGAGGGCAAGGAAAGGGTCGAACGTCATGAGCTCTTTGGCAAGTGGAAGTCCAGGTTGACAATGGCAGGCTTCCGGCAATATCCTCTGAGCTCTTATGTCAACTCTGTGATAAGGGAGCTTACTGAGGTTGTACTCGGAGCATTATACACTGGTGGAGAAGGATGGGGCTATACTGTTGGGGTGGAAGGCCAGGAACCTCATCTCTGCATCTGCTTGGCAATAAGAGTAGGGGAACACATAAAAGTCATAATCAGAAATGACACTGTTTCTAGTTGGCAATATCGACGTAGCCCCAAGGAATGCGAGTATGATAACAATCAGCCATTGTATGAGTTTGGTGATGTCCAGTGTTATTTACGATATTTGACGGCTGAAATATGTGATGATATAGCATTCTCTTTCCACCAAACCTTTCACCATTGTTCTTTCATAGATATCTTTCCCGTTGTTATCAAGTTGTAAGTACATATGATGCAGGGTTTCTCATTTTCGTTTTTTGGGCTCTTTGAATGTTCAGGATGTATTGCATTCTCACTGACATGCAAGTATTTGTATAATTTAGGTTAGCTTAAGACTGAGCCCCTGCATCCATTTTTTTTGTATTTTGGCATTCTTGGGATAATAACAATTATTTAGATACTTCTATTCAAAACATGTGTCACCTTATCCTTTTTGTCCAATTATTACTGGTTAGGAGGTAATGGCAGGGTGCCTGTTTGACTTATTATTTGCTCCATGCATTGCACTTGATGTTGAATGCTGTAGTTAAAACAGAGTAGATCTTGGTATACTAGGTATCAGTAAAATAACAATTTTAGTGATGCAGTGAGAAGCGGAGTGCCCTCAGTCTGATATAGAGATCCATCAATAGTTAGTACTATGGTGGATGAAAGGAGCCATTTCTAGTATTGTACATCAACTAATACATGTAACACAACCTAACAATGGGGTCTGCTTTTATTGCATTATGCATATGAAGTACAAGAAAAGAAAGAGGGAGGTCTATACAAGTAAACTGAGTTTGCATTAAATGTAATGCCAAGAATCACTGAATGAACCTGGAGTATCAATTATCACTTCTTTTTCAGAATAGGCTCAACAATTTAGTTGGGAATTAGGATGCATCTGAGTCAAGGGTGTCGACGGTAATTTTTGAATCAGTAAAAGGGCTAAAATGTCATTTTACTAAAAAAAATGTTGAAAAACTCTGGTAGGTAATTAGAGGGAAGAAACATAGGGTAGTTGCTTTTTAAGTGTGATTTAATCCTTTCAGGATGAGGGACTTGTACCCAATTTCAGCTCCCCCAGGAAACAGGCAAAGCTATATCTAAAGGTGCTGGAATTGCAGAAAAATGGAGAAAGCTATTTGAGTGCCTAACATAGCTATTAATTCTGGGAACTATTAAATTCAAAATACTGGGGATAATTTGAATCATAGAGGCTGACATTGGCTTACTCTACATGATAGAAATAAGGAAAGAAAGAAAGTTGAACCTTAACATGGCAAGTTATAAATGGAACTAAATTTTGATTGTCATATATATTACTGGAAGGGAAGCCAAAAGCACATGTGATAAGCAACCTCTAAATTGGACCTAGGATGGGATAAGTTCAATCTGTATTATAACAGTTGGAGAGTTCATTTTCTACATTATGTCAAAATATAAATGTAAAAGTTTTATTGTTTGTATGAAAAAAAAGAAGAGTTATATCGAAACCTCTTATTTAGTACTTATACAAATATAGGACAAGAATATAATAGCAGATTCAAATATTTTATTCAGGCTTGTTCCAAACAAAAAACCTTTCCCTTTGTTTGAGATTTTGCAACAAAAATTGTGAACTATCCAGTATTATTTATTTCCTATTCATTCTGACCTTTTTATTTGACTGTCCGAACCAGGCCTTAGATGTATCCAACCCTACCCTAGGTGAATACAACCAAACAATATATCTTAAAATAATAAAAATTCCTTAAAAAAAAGTTAGAAAAAAATTGGTCAAAATTAAAAAAATGTAAAAATAAATAAATAAAATGGGAAGTTTTGTTATTTTGAAGAAAAAAAATTAATTGCAGGGGGTATCTGTATATTGTTAGATAAGGTAGGAGATGTCAGTGTAATCTCAAAAACTCTAGGAATGTCAATATAATTTTCAAAAACTTTACGAGAGGTTAAGTGTAATTTACTCCTAAAACTAATATCTTTAATTTTAGGAAATCTCATTTTTTTTATTTCTAAGAAATTTTACGTGTTTAATTCTGCTTAACATTTTCATGTTGTGTTAATTGCGAACTGCTTAATTTTTAAGAACATCGAAAGAAGAACAACTAATAAGATAATTACATGAAATTTAAATTCAAAACTTAAATCATTTCAATCCCAGAATTAAGGTAGTGGTGAACTAAAAGTTTCAAGCAACTAATCAAAAAAATAGTAATGCTCAGTTTGTGTCTTAATGAAGGTTATTTTTTTAATAAGTCTTAACGAAAGTCATCAAAACTAAACGACTGGACAATGTAATTTTAAATTGTCAGTCCCTAAATGGTTGAAGTTGAAAGCTGCAACAACTCTCACAATACCAGTATTGAGTAGTAGGGAAAATGAAGTTGTGATTAGGAGAGGCTTCATAGCAGCATAATAATCATAAGGATAAATTACACTAATTATTTTTTTTTAAATTTGATAATATTACACACAATATTTTTTTAGTTTAAAAAATTATACAAACATCTTTTAAGTTTTAGGGCGAGTAACAAGAATTCCTCTTTCGTTAGCCAATCGTTAATTGACCGAATAATTTTAGCTTAGTGTTATCTCATATATTTTTTAAAGTACCAATTTTACTCCTATCATCACCCCTTCTATTCTCCGAAATCTCTCTCTCTCTCTCTCTCTCTCTACACAAGCACAAGCACAAGCGCAAACATGAACCAAAATAAAAAATCACAACTCCTTTCATTATCCTAATTCTAATTTAATAAAGAATCTTACTTTTAATAAAAAATAATAAATAATAAATATGATATCTAAAATAACCAATTTAAAATAAATTCAAATTTGGCAACTAAAGACTCTTAAAATACTTTTAAAATAAAATACATATTTTTCACGAGTATCATATATATAATGTTACTAACACATATCTTTCTCTCTCTCCCAATTAGTGTTTTGTTTTTTTGAAAGGCTAGTCGATTGCCAGGCTTAATGGTTTACATCCTGAACCCCCATTTCCTTTGCTCATGTGCGGATTTGAATCTTCTTTCTTCCTTTGAAAATAAATAAGGAATGACATTAAGTTATTGGTATAGTTACCAGTTTTACTTTTCAATTATTACCACCAAAATCATTATATATCTATTAAAGTACTACAGAAACAATTTAACCAAAATCTTTTAGAGGGAGAAAAAAGATTTAAGGGAGAATTTTAGACAAAATGCAAAATGTAAATATTATTTTTTTAAATCAATTTGATTAACCTATATTTAAGGTCAAATTTGTCAATTTATATTGTTAGTTAAGGTTAATATAGTCATTCCACTACTCTTAAGGGCAATTTGAAAATTTAATAAAAAAATATTACTTACATCATCAAATTCTGTCGCTGTCAAGAACATCAATTGACAGTAAGAAGGCATCTGCAACTTTAAATCAAAGTAGAAAGGGGACAGTATAGGTTTTCAAACCATAGGAGATATATCTATAATTGTCAGAAATCACAGAAAAAGTAAGTATAATTAACCTTATATAAATATTATTTATAAAATAAAATTCATAGTAAAGCAATTTCAATAATTCGAATAGAATATAAAATTATAAATCAGAAACTAAACTAACAGTTTTCTGTAAATTTGGAAAAAAAACAAAGAAATAATATAGATCAGAACTAGTGTTTGACACTATGTCCTTAAAACAGATTTTGCCTATCCTAGTGGTGTTTACGAGCGTCATAGATGGTTATCTTTCAAGATATAATGATCTAAATCTTCACACAATAAAAATATTGCAAATTGTGTGCCTGATAAATTACAACTGTGTTTGTATTCTCACTAATTCTATCTATATAAATTAACTCGTACATGATTGCAGACTAAATGCGAACATCGATCAACCTATGCAATGAGGTACAAACGGAATTATACAGAGCACTTCGTGTATGTATATGTTTCAAATAAATATATACATACATCACACATGGTTCAAACCCGGGCCGGTGCGTGCACAACCCATCATAGGCTAGGTACTCTCCCATCTACAAAAATAAGGTATCCCTTGAGGCCAAATCCATCTTCAAAGTAGTTATATATATTCTCATTTAAAGTTTTGTGTCAAACCAATACAAGATGTAAGTTTTTTATAAGCGTATATATGTTACCATGTTTAAGTAATGATATTTGGAATCAATTTTTCAATTACTTATTAATAATTTAAATAAACTAATATATGTTCTTAATATACTCATAAAAAAAATACATTTTCATATAAACTCACATCAAATACCATGTAAGGCCCACATTTATTTGAACTCAAAATTGAACAAAAACTTAATCTCAAACCTATTTTGTGAACATAAGTCACTACCACTTCGACGTCCCAACCAATGTTCTTCTATTTTGGTTTTGGGGCATTTGATAGAGTAAACAACCCATTATTCTTCAGTAGCTTTCACACCTTTGTCATTTTGGTCCAAGTACATTTTATCATGGTCGACGGGTGTCGTTTTGTTAAATCACTCATTGTAGACATTCTGAGATTATGAATTTGAGTTGTATAATCAAAGGACTGTAATATAAACGATAAATTAAACAAGATAATTAATGTCCCACAATTATATACTTTCACATCATTTAATTTGAAATAACGTATCATTACCATCACCAACAAAAAATCTTTCCCCAGGGGGCCATATAGATTTGGAGAGTCATATCTTCTCAATGAAAAGACACATTTTTTTTGGAAGCATACAACTTTCAATTAATGCTCATATCTTTGACAATTTATGAGTTATTGAATTGTTAATAGTTTTGATATGTCGAATCACAGCTTGTGTGAAACTGGAATTTGCAGGTCATGGAACAATGCTAGAGTCTCGAGGGTTCTTTGATTATCCGAGTGTTTGTATTTTCTTATTTTCTCTTATTCGGATATTTTATTAATGTGTGTTTTATTGAAAAAAAAAAAAAGCCTAATGGTAAAAATAAAGAAAGTTGATACATCTCCGGCCAAGAGAGGTATGGTTGAATTGGTTTTAGTCAACATTTAAAAATTGAGACAAATTTAATAGAATTTTATGTTTAAAAAATAAAATAATACCATTTTAATTTTTTTTAATATTAATATTTCTAATTTTAATTGAGATATGATATTCTTTAGTGGTTTTTTACATCATGTGTCAATATTTTTTTTTAACAGCACTCTATTATATGTACTTTATGTCATTCAAAAAAAAATATTCATATTATATATGATATAATATTATTAAAAAATACATGATGACATCATTGTACCAATTTCATTTGAGTAACCGATGCCTAGAGTATGATAAACTCAATAGTTGGACATATGATAGTAGTATATGTATAGGGAAAGTAATTATACATTGGAGAGTTTCAATAACATTTTCATGCAATATGCATGTGTTGAATTTATATTGTAGTTTAATGCAGTAGATATCTTCATTTTAATCCTAAAAAATAGATTGATGTGACTATTGCAGTGTGAGAACCACCCAAATTTTACCAAATATATGCGAGTCACATAATTCTCAAATCAAGGCATCATTGCAACAGTGTGATGACACTAGTCCTTTTTTTTCAATCATAAAATGAAGAGAAGCATTATTTCATTTCAGTTAGCAAGAAAGGAGAAAATATTGAGTGATGTTGGACTATTGGTTCCAGCAATTGATGTAAAATAGATATGATTTTTTAAAATTAAAAATATTAATTATAGAATTTTTTTATAATTTGAGCCTATCACAAATTAATTGTTTTTATAATTTTATTCAAAATATGAATCTATATTCGATTAACACCAAGCTAAAAATAACAATAATAAATTTTTAGTCAAAATAATAATATTATATCTCTATAAATATGTTATAATAAGTTTTTATGATTAAGTTTTTTTATTAATGATATTTAATTTCAAAATTGAGAACTTTTTTTAATGAATATTTCCAAGTAGACCTACTTAATTTTCAGTTTTTTAAAATTGATTTCATTAGTGGGTCTGCTATCTACTTATTATTAATTGATTTGATAAATTTTTTGGTTACACATCGAATTCATGTATTTAATGCCACTTATCCTCACCTTTCAATCTTATCATATAGTTAGTTTTCACTTCTGAAAGACTAAAACAAATTTTTCAATTCAAAAACAAATTTTAAAAACTTGTTTGTTTTAGTCAATTAAAAAACAAAATCCAAAACTTAATCTTAAATTCAAACAATGGTTCAAATTCCAAGAAATTAAATCCAAACAATGGTTCAAATTCCAAGAATTTAATTATCAAATTAAATTTTATTTGATTTGACAATAATATTAATATATATTATATTTATAAAATATTATATTATAATTTATATTATACATATAAAATATTATTTTATAATATGCCAAACTTATGATATATAACTTTAATTTTAAAAAATATTATATAATTTAATAATTAATATATGTTATATTAATTAATCGAATTTGTTAAATCTTGTTATTTTTATTAAATTAATTATTAAATTTGAATAAAATTAAATTTTTTATATCATATTTAATTAAATGTATTAAATTCCGATCACATTTTTTAAGAATATTAAAAATTGTGAAAATACAGTAAAAACGTAACCAAACACATTTTTTAAGAATATTAAAAATTGTGAAAATGTAATTCAGATATAATTTGTTTCAAAATATTAATTTTTTAAAAATTGTGAAAATGTATTTAGATATGATAATCTGAATTATAAAATAGTAAAAAAATTTAAAATTAATAGTTTGTCATTAGGGTATCCCACGTTTTAAAATTAAAAATTTATTTTTTAAAATCTAAGCAAATAAAGGGGGGCAGTTTTTATTTTTAAAAAATATTATAATAAAATAATAAAAAATATAAATTTCATATATTTAAAAAATAAATACCCACCCCAAGCGAATAGGACATTGATCTTAAATCCGTCAACGGTCTTATTCGTTGGCAAAGCAATTGATCTTCTTAAATAAAGATCATGTAAGCCATGCCTTTTATTGGATGACCGTTTCCTATAAAAAAAAAATAATAATAATCAAGGCTTTCCAATTTATAATAATAATTTGAAAAAAAAAAATTGAATGACTTGTCAATGGATCAATGTTGGATGTTTACCTGATAGTAATTTAGATAAAATTTTTTGAAAAATATTTTAAAAAATTTTGTAATTAATTTTTTAAAAATTATAAAAATGTATTTCAATATGATAATTTAAATTTAAAAAAAAAATTAATTTCAAAACACATATCTTGTAATTTGAAATTAAAAATCTTATTTTAAAAACATAACCAATCATAACCTACTTTTTTATCTTTTTTCAAATTAATCAATCCAAACAATGGTTCAAATTCTAAGAAATTACTTTTCAAAACACTTCTCAAAAAATTTCATAAAACTAACTCTCAAAAGCTATCCAAACATACCCTAAAACTCGTATTGATGGCTTCTTAAATTGATCGTTTAAGATTAATTTTTCTACTTAAAGAATCTATAATTCGATTTTAGATACTTAAATTTGCATTGATGTAAATCATTTCCTATGCATATGCATCTAGTTTAAGTACATTTGATTGTTAATGTACTTCAAAATTTGATAATATGTATATAGCACAAATTCAAACGGTATAAAGTAATACTCCCAGTACTTAAAAGTTTAATAAAATTCTGTCGGCAAAATGATGTAGTTTAGATTTTATACATGGGTTTATATTATACATTAATGCGGTGTCCCAGATAAAGTTTTGGTTTATTAGAACCATAAATGCATGTCGGCAAAATGATTCCATATAACGACTTTTCAAAGTTGCTGATGTCACCGATGAAAATTTCAAATAAAAAGAAAAAGAAAACATAATGTTTGGTTTCATATTAAGTAAGAATAACTTTAACATATCTGCTCATATATTATTATTATAATATGTTTCATATATATTATATATGTATTTTTTAATTAAAATTAAATAGTTACATAATATATACATAATTATATATGTGACACAATAAAATTATAACATGTATATAAATAAAAAGAAATTCTTCTTATCCAGTATAGAGCCAACTATCGTCTAAAATAAATTTTAACAAAAAAAAAAGTTTACCTGATCATATCAGTCTTGCAAAAATAGTCAAAAATGTAAGATAATCTTAAACTATTCTCTAGAAATTCAATTTATTTGATTAATTATAAATTATCAACTTGGTGGTGTGTGAATACTTATATCTCTCGAATATAACCCAATTTTAAAAATCTCATTTGTATACTAAAATCCCAATGTGCTGTACAGCTCATTATTAGCGAGGCCAATGGGGCCATGATAGCTCAAGATCACCCAATATTTTTGGTAGGGAGACAACCACCCAATCATTTCTTAACAGCGGTACTTAACCACTTGATTAATCTTATAAGATTAAAACAATGATCAAGTCACACGGTCCTTATTCATCCACGTTAAAGTTGTGTGAAAAACCCAAAATATTATAAAGTTAATTAGTAGGTTGGCCTCAGACAACTCTTTTAGCACAGTTCATGTCGCCTAAAGGATTCTTATTGGCATTGAAATTAAGTCCCATAAACATCTCACAAATTGCACCAAGTTGTTCTATCACTACCAATGTCAATGACACGAGATACGCGATTTGAAATTATTTTTTTTAATTGTTTAAAATTTAGATTATTATATTCAAATATATTTTCATAATTTTTAAAAAATTAATTATAAAATTTTTAAAAAATTATATTTAAATCACCATCCAAAAAAAATAGTGGAACACGCTATACTTCTTTAAAAAAAAATTATCTTTTTTTGTTTATATGAAAATAAAAAAATATATATATATGAGCAATGCTATGCATACATAAAAATTTTACCAAAAAGTTATACACGCTGATGTGGCAGCGTGTCATTAGTTATATATCATGGATAAATCTATCCTTACCTTCTAAATTTACCAAAAAATATATACACGCTGATGTGGCAGCGTGTTATTAATTATACATCATATCATGATATGATGTGATATGATATATAACCAATGACACGCTGCCACATAAGCGTGTATAACTTTTTGGTAAAATTTTTATGTATGCATAGCATTGCTCATATATCATATCATGATATGATGTGATATGATGTATAACTAATGACACGCTGTCACATCAGCGTGTATATATTTTTTGGTAAATTTAGAAAGTAAGAATAGATTTATCCTATATATATATATATATATATATATATAGGCAGATACGGAGGCAATGGTGGGGACGGGAGTAGGGTAGGGGCGAGAGTACATGAATGAAAGTGGAATGAAAATAGTGAAACACGTTATTCTTCTTTAAAAGGAGTGGAATCGGAACAGCCCCGTCACCCGTCCCCTCGTTATCTTATAAATGGGCCTCTAGCCCAAGATGTTTTGAATCAAGAAGCGGGATATTCATCTTGAATCAGATTCGCCAGATGACGCATAACGCTGCTTCTCCTTCTCAGAATTCCTCCACAGAAATGGATGGCCGGAGAACAGGAGAGGTGATCCGTCGCTCAGCCAATTATCATCCTAGTGTTTGGGATGACTTTTTCATTGTGTCCGGCCCTGGGAGAATGGTAATTAAGGAGCATAGCATTCGGGGGCACTACTAGTTCACTACTAACTAGTTTCTTCTACAGTTTCTGTTAAATTGATTTTCATTGTTCAACTCTTGTATTGCATGCATCTGTTTTTTATATATATATATATATAGCATTCGGGGGCAGCTTGTGTTCATTACCACCGTCATTGCAATTTTTTTGGACATTGCTTAACTTCATATGTGACATTTACAAATTATATATGCTTTTTAATTTTATTTAATTTTTATTAAAATTAAATAGTCACATGATATATATATATATAATTGTATACATGACATACTAAGATTGTGACATATACCTCCGACCCAGTGTTAAGCCCAGCATTGTTTACTTTTTTTTGAGTAAATTATACTGACATCCTGTGAGGTTTCTAACAATTATACTGACCCCTCCCAAGAATTTTGAAATTACACTAACCTCCTCTACTTTATTACAAATATCACATGCAGTTAGCTTTTGTCTTCAAAATGACAAAATTACCCTTTATGTTTTTTTTTCGTTTTTTTTTTTAATTTTGACCTATTTTTTTTTAATTTTTTTTCATTTTCAAATAAATATTGATAAAACCTTATATTTATTTTTTTATAAAATAAAAATAAGTTATTTACTTTAAAATTATTTTTATATAAAATTAAAAAAAATCTATAAAAAATAGTTAGAAAAAATTGATCAAAATTGAAAAAATGCAAAAAAAGAAAAAGAAAAAAAAACAGAGAAATGGTAGTTTCACCTTTTTGAAAGACAAATTTGACTGAAGAGGGTAATTGTAGTTTGTCAAAAAAAAGTAGGAGAAATTAGTGTAATTTCATTAACTTCAGAAAAGATTAGTATAATTATCAAAATTTTTTAAAAAAATCAATGTAATTTTTTCTTTTTTATTTTAGACTCCGCAGTTTTGCAAGTGAGGTGAAGGGGTGTTTTCGCTTCGCCATATCTTAGGCAAGCATTCACTTAATACTTCATTCATTCATTCATTCATTCATTTATACTTTACTAGGTTATTAACACGTGTGTTGCACACGAATATGTATTAGATTATTAAAGTATATTTTATATAAATTTAAGTATTATAGGATTCAAAAAATAAATTTAAATTTTCTTCCGAACTTTTATTTTTACAGACTTTATTGAGCATTATATGGGAGTTAAGAAGAAGATAGGAGAGGGGATATTTTTAATCTATTTATTTGTTGTCTAATGGAAATTGCCAATTCAGATTATTTATTGTCTAGTGGAGATTGACGACTTAGATTATGTGTTTTTTTTATAAATTCATTAAAATCTCTTAATTGATTGACAATTTTGAATTAAATCATAAGGTGCACTCTTTTTTTTTTTTTTCCAATGATTAATGTTAGGCATCACAAATTTTTATATTCAACTTTATATTTTTTTTTATCAGCGAAGAAGAAATATTTACATCTCACATAATGTTGTAATGACTTTACATCTCACAAAATATGGTAATGAATCATTGCTAAATCTTAAACAATGAATCTATATCATTTGAGATGTAAAATTGTTAACATGTATTAATATTTCCAAATTAAGATTATATAACATTTATTAAAAGTTAATGAATTGCAATCCCGAAACATGGATCTACGTTATTTATTTTCTTCTACTTTTTTACTTTACACAATTTGTTTTTGATTGGAATTCCACTTTAACATCATTCAATAACAGTATTTGAATTTATTTTAAATTATTTTTCTTGAAAATTATGACTTCACTTTTTCCTTTTCTTCTTTCTTTTTTATATTTTAATTGATCTCATAACCGGAGATCTCTAAGTGAATTAGAGAGAAAGGTTTTAATAAAAACTAGAATATTTCAAAAGACGTCCCAAGTTAGACGAATGAAGAAGGATGTGAGTAAATTAATTTTATTATTATAACGTTTTTAAATTGATGTAGAATTTTAGGAAGATTAAATTTCGTTGAAATAATCAAAAAGTAAGTAATTTAATTCTATTAAGTTGTCAATTGGGGTACTCGAGTTAATAATTTATGACTTCTTTTGAGGAGAGGTCATGAGTTCTACTCCCACTCCTTTACTAGATAGGGATATGTACTTTATTTATATTTTTTAACTTTCGACTATTGACAAAAAAAAAAAATCAATACTTATATAAATTTTTGTCAATGCCTATTAATCTCTTGAGATCCTAACAGGTATAAAGGGTATTTTTGTCAACCAAAATGTAAAATATTTTTTGAAAGAACATCCATACTTTTATATATATATAATAGATAAACAAATGGTTCAGTTTATTGGTAATTAAATGGTCTATCATCCTTCTTAGCATAATTCGAAGACTTTTTGTTTCTAAATATGGTGTTAATATCCCTCAATGCATCATATAAACATTGTTATCTTTTCTTGCAAACAATTGAGTATACTATACCTTTTAAGTATACTACAGCTGAGAGTGCAAAGAAGTAAATTGTAAATGATATGAATCTATAAATATTGGTGCCCAAATAATGTTCATACACTCACATAGAGTCAATTCCCTATAATGATGGATCTCACTCTATGTAAATATTTAGACAAAATTTGAACACTAACATTTTATACCATGAATCATTGCTCTTGAAGGAAATTGATAATTTTTTTTTCCAAATACTTTTAACTTGTTACTTTATGAGTATTTTTGAAACTTGAATGATCCGAATATGTTCCTAAATGTGACAAGACGGGATCGGAGACAATCTTTTTAAGTGGGCCGGGTGGGGCTGTTCCTATTCGTTGCCATCGCTTGGTTAGAGCTCAATCCTGGTGTCACTTTATGCCTATGGTGACAATTGATGAGATGAATCTTGGCTTTAGAGGGTGGTTTTAGGGTTGATCGATCAGTGTGTTTGGAGAAACTTGTGTGTTAACCACACTTGTCATGGATTAACCATTGTTGGAACTATCATCATCTCTACCTTCAATGATGCAAGTTCTTTATGTGTGGGGCCCTCCGTCTTTGTAATACTGGAAGAAGATTGAAAATGCACTTCACATGTCACTGATATTTTTTTCTTTTGTTCTAATATGCCACTAAATTCTAACATTATACAGGAACCAAATCCCGACGTAGAAATGCGAGTTAGAGTACTAAAGAGTGAAGTGCAAATGATGCTAAAAAATGCAACAAACAAACCTTTGGAAGAAATGATCCTCATCGATGCACTCCAACGCCTTGGTGTGGCATATCTTTTTGAAAACGAGATCAACGAGGCATTGCAATCAGTTTATGCTGAACATGTCAACTGCAATATTAACAATGGTGTTACTGATGATCTCTATACTGTTGCTCTGAGCTTCCGACTTCTAAGACAACAAGGCTACCATATCTCTTCCGGTAAGCTAGCTTGGTGAACATCAATAATTGTTACAATTGTTCTTGTGCATGTAACAATTGAATTATGCTTATTTTTGGGATTAATCAGATGTATTCAAAAAGTTCAAAGACGAGAAAGGTGAGTTCAAGACAATGCTGACCAATGATGCAAGAGCTTTGCTGTGCTTTTACGAGGCATTGCATTTAAGAGTAAAAGAGGAAGATATATTGGAAGAAGCCCTGACATTCTCAACCAAGCACTTGAAGTCCATGTTACCCTATCTAAATGCTCCTCTTGCTCAGCAAGTGAAGAATTCACTAGAGACACCTTTGCACAAGGGAATGCCAAGATTAGAGGCAAGGCGCTATATTTCTGTCTATGAAGCAGATGTGGCACGGCATGCTTCATTGTTAGAACTAGCAAAGCTAGATTTCAATCTATTACAGGCATTGCACCAAAGAGAGATAAGTGACATCTCAAGGTTAGTTTATCAAATAATTATATATTTATCTCATACAAATTTAGATACCATAGATTTATATATCTTTGTGACACAACACAAGTAACTAATCACTTTCATCCAATTTGTGTATATGTAACTTAGCTTTGTTGATTATGTAGGTGGTGGAAAGAGATAAACCTTGCATCAAAGTTGCCTTTCGCTAGGGATAGATTGGCGGAAGTGTGTGTGTAGAGACAGCAAAATAAAAAAGCAAAATAAAATACGAATTAAAAACTGAAGAAATATACCTTTAATTAATTTAAACAATATACAAGAGAGAGAGAGAGAGAGAGAGCAAGGATAAAGAAAATAAGAGGAGAAGGCAGAAACTAGAAGTGTGCCTAAGTATGCCTCAACAAGGGTGAGGACCTCCCTTTTATAGACAAAAGCCTATGCTATTACAGGCAACCGGCTATTCCAGTAAAGGACCTCTGACATAAGAGATGACATAATTTTGCATTATTGGCCTGAGTGGAGGTACTTTATTCCTCCTTATCTTGAACAGTAAGCTCCATTAGGGGACTGAATTATTAGACCTGTTCCTTGCCTTTATTTGCTTTGGACGGTTCTGCTTTATTGGATGTGGATGCCAGCTGGATCATAGCATCCCAGATATCGCCAAAAGTAGGCTCGTCGTCTGCTGGATCTTGTGATTCTCCTGCAAGACATGTGAATTGATTCTGATGGTCTCCACTAGTGTCAGATGTGATGGACATATTATCTGTACTGTCGGTGGAGGTGAAAGTAGAGAAAAATTGTTCCTTCATTGCTTCCATGCATTTGACCATTAATTCTTTCTCATTAAGCATGGGATATTGTTGTCTGATTGTGGCCTTTAAGGCATCAAATGGATTAGGTGCTGGGGCTGGCGTGATTGCTAGCTTTTTTGAGGTTTTGGCATAGTCCTCAATACAAGATTGAATTTCTTTAGCCTTGTCATCAATGGGATAGGCTTGCCACCATCGGGTGTGAAATGTTCTGGCTAAAATGGGAATTTTTAAGCTGTTAACAACATATTCAATATTCCAACGCCAGATCCAAGGAATACTGAATTCAGTGAAATAATAGAATGATGATTGTCCAGCATATTTCTAGATATCCTTTGATTTAGGATGGAATTGTAACCATGGTAAATATTTTACCTTAATAACTTCTGGTAATATATCCAGAGAAGGACCAAATGTGTCCCACCATTGAAATATCCAATTGGGCAATATTTGCTCAATTATTTTCTTATTGAAGTGGAAAAACCAGGTATGCTTGTGCTTGGGATTCTGATAATAAAAAGCTTCATTCCAAGCATGCTGGTAATCCCAATAATTGAAATTATGAGTATTGCTTCTCAAGGATAATTGCCTTGATCGATTTGGATCCAAACCCCATTCGTTTGGTCGGATAATTTTCATTATATGACATTTGCTATAAGCAATTGGAGTATCTGGCTTCTTATTATTTTCCAGATAATAGTGGTGTATTTCCACAGAGCCTGATTCTTTAAGAATGGCTTCTTGAATGTAGCGATATTTGCTATCAAGGGCAGGATAACCTTGATTTCCCAAATAACGATCTTTAAGATACCAAGGATCATGCTGCCATTGTTGGTCCTCTGATTCGAGGGTAATTACAGGTTCTATTACCTGATTTTCAATGAAAGGAGGACCCTCAGATTGAAGGGCGTCTTTATTAGACTTTGGAGCATCTTTATTAGATGCAGATGATGATCCAGATGAACCTTTAATTAGGTCCTGTAAATTTTGGACAGATGGCCATTCGGCTGGGTCAGAGGATATTCCCCTGCCAAGTGGTGCCTTGCCACGTCCTCGGCCTCTATTAGATGGCCGGCTCATTACCCTGCAAAAATTCACGGGTTAAAAAGTCAGGAAGAGAATTATTTTCTCCTCGAATATATTCAATAGTAAAATCAAAAGCAGATAATTCAGCTTGCCACCCCGCAAAGATTTGTCGGGAGGATAAATTTTTCACATCCTTTTTAAGAACAGATTTAGCAGCGCTGCAATCAATTCATAATAAAAAGGTTTGATTGAGTAAATCATCTTGAAATTTCAAAATACATTTGACGATAGAAAGAATTTCTTTCTTGATTGTAGAATAATTGACTTGGGCATTTTTCCAAACGCCTGAAGTGAAGCGGATTAACTCCTCTTTTCCTGTATTAGGATTAGCTTGCTTTAAGATGCCTCCATAACCGATATTAGAAGCATCAGTCTCAACAATTTTAGACCAGTGAGGATTGGCTAAAGCTAAACAGGGTAATTGTTTGGCTTTTAATTTGATTTTCCTAACAGCTTGTGTATGAGCTGGTGTCCAAGGACTAGGATTTTTCCTTAGTCTAGAATAAAGGATAGCAGCATCCTGGGCTAATTTGGGGTAGTAGTCGGCAATGTAATTAAGACTACCTAAAAACCTTTGTAATTGGGTTTTATCAGTAATTTCATCAGGAAATTTAGAAGCAAATTCTATACTTCTATCAATAGGAACTATTTTTCCTTGATGGATATTATGTCCTAAGAACCTGACAGTGGTTTGAAATAGTTTCATTTTAGGAGCAGAAATTATTAAACCATTTCTTTTTATAACATCTTTGAAAATATTTAGATGTTTAAAATGTTGATCTATTGAGGAGGAAAAGATGAGTATATCATCTATATAAACAATAGAAAAATGAGAGTAAGGAATGAATATTTCATTCATGATATTTTGGAATTCTGAAGGAGCATTCTTAAGACCAAAAGGCATTACATTCCATTCGTAATGACCAAATGGGACTGTGAAGGCAGTTTTATATCTGTCTTCTTCCTTGATCTGGATTTGCCAGTATCCTGATTTAAGATCAAACTTAGAAAAGATTATGGCAGAATGTAATCTGTCTAAAAGATCCTTCTTATTAGGAATGGGATATCTAATCCATTGTAAACAATCATTAAGAGGTTTGTAGTTTATTACTAACCTTGGTCTACCTCTTTCTTTCTCAGCATTTTTATTCACATAAAAAGCTGTGCAGCTCCAAGGAGAAGAGCTTTTTCGAATTAGCTTTTTATCCAATAATTCTTGGACTTCTTTTTTACATAATTCTAAATAGTCTTTTTTCATTTGACTAGGTCTAGCCTTAGTAGGAATATATTTTTCCTGAAAATTAGCTTCATAGGGTAAGGAAACAATATGTTGTTTTCTTTCCCAAAAAGCATTTGGAATGTCACTGCATATTTCAGTAATAAATTGATGATAAAGTTGATGTATTTTTTCTTGTATTGGAGAAGAATGCAATTGATCTTCTAAAGACAGTAATTTAATTTCTTGTTGAAGAAAATTAATTTGCGTGATCTTGAGATGAATATTCTCTTCAAGATCGTGAATTGCTTTGATTTGTGGTTTCATTATGAATTGATAAGTAACAGGATTACCCTGAGGAGTAGCATAAATTCCTGTTGAATCAATCTTAATTATTGGCATTATTGCCGATAGGAAAGGAGTTCCTAAAATGATTTGTTGAGATAGATTTCTGATTAGTAAGAAGGTTGATGGAATACATATACCTTCTTTACAAATGTAAACATTATCACATTTATATTTGATAATCATTTTGGATGCATTTGCACTGTAGAGTGATTGAGTTGTTTTCTCAAAGTATTGGGTAGGAACCAATCCTTCTTGAATACAATTCATGTCAGCTCCACTATCAATTAGTGCAATAGCATTGGAAATGGTGTATTCTTGGTTTATAACCAAAGTAATTAATACATACCATTTTTGGAATATAATGTTATTAAGATTATTTAAATATTCAGGGCCTGAATTAGATTCCTGATTAATTGAAGATATTGAAGCTTGATTATTGTCTAATACTGATATTTTTTGTTGAAGTTTTAAGACTTCAAGATCAGTCTTTTTCTGATGATTTTTCAACTGAACAATTTCAGCTTTCAGATTATTAACTTCCATTCTTAGATCAGGGATGGAAGCTGTTCTTATGATAGGAGAAGTTTCAAGTCTTTTAAAAACTTCTTTGAGATTATATCCTTCAATAGGAATTAAAGGATTTGAGATTTCTGATGAAGAAGCAGAAGATGTAATACATGCTTCAATTAATTTTTTCTTTATTTCAGGATCTTGGATTTGATCCGATAAATCTATCAAAGCTTGTTGATGATTGGTTAAAGTATTAATACTTAACCCATTCATTTCCACGATTGCTTTCCAATAATCATTTTGATTGGATTGTAAAGTAGAACAGGAACATGGTGGAGGTTGATTCTGTTCTGATTCAGAGTTAGATGTTTCGATTACATCTATTTCAGATTGTGACGAAGAATCACTAGATGATTCAGTGTCTGAATATTTGGATTTTAAAAATATTTTAAAAAGTTGATCTTTTATTTGACCATCAATTTGAAGATTTTCTATTTTCTTCTTTGTTTTACAGTTATTTGCATAGTGGCCAATTCTGCCACATTTCCAACATTTCTTCTCTTTTTTAGAGGATTTTCTTTTCTGTTTTCTTGAAGATTTGGAAGAGGAAGGAGATTCTTCCTTTGTTTTGGAGGTTTTATGTCTCCTATAATGTTTATGAGATTTTTGAGAAGATTTTGGATGTCTATTAGACTTAGGGAATTTTATATCTGTGTGATAAGCAAATTGATCACAAAATTCACCTATTTCCTTTTTAGAAGTTATTCTTTTATTAGCATATTGCATTTTTAAGTCATTGCAATAAGCTAATCCTTCTTGGACAACAATGGCGATTAATTGTCCATAAGTGTAATTATGATATGGAATAGAGATACCACCATTAGCATCTCTAAGAGTTTTGCGAACTTTTTCCGCAAATAATTTGGGTAATCCATCTATGAATTTAGATTTCCAATGGTCACTATTACCATCGAATCTCTGGACCACCTTAGCAAGGAAAACATCTTTGTACCATCGGAAATGGGTTAACGATGGACAACGAAGATTTTGAAGAAGTTCCCTACTTCTTTCTCTCTGGCTATCCTATGGTCCTACAAAGTGTAAGATGATGGATTGCACAAGAGTATATACAGCATCCTCATGCTGCTCAGGTTGCTGTGTTTGTTCATTTTTAACAATTTTCTGGGCAAACATTATTTCTTGCCGTTGGCTTTCTGTGAGAATATTATCCCACCATCCTTTAAGGATGCCAGTAAAGCCAGTGGTGATAAATTTAGCAATATTTTGATCACTATTGCCATATTGTTTACATACGGTGCTATACATCATGATTTGATGTATAACTTCAAAGATTTGATATTCAGATCTACCATCTATGTTCCATTCATAAATGGTTTTTCCATGAAAAGATTTTTGAGAATGAAGAAAATCTTCTTCATATAATAAATCCTGGGGTGTTGGCCTAGGATAATAGTGTCGTTTTTTGTTGAAGTTTTAAGACTTCAAGATCAGTCTTTTTCTGATGATTTTTCAACTGAACAATTTCAGCTTTCAGATTATTAACTTCCATTCTTAGATCAGGGATGGAAGCTGTTCTTATGATAGGAGAAGTTTCAAGTCTTTTAAAAACTTCTTTGAGATTATATCCTTCAATAGGAATTAAAGGATTTGAGATTTCGGATGAAGAAGCAGAAGATGTAATACATGCTTCAATTAATTTTTTCTTTATTTCAGGATCTTGGATTTGATCCGATAAATCTATCAAAGCTTGTTGATGATTGGTTAAAGTATGAATACTTAACCCATTCATTTCCACGATTGCTTTCCAATAATCATTTTGATTGGATTGTAAAGTAGAACAGGAACATGGTGGAGGTTGATTCTGTTCTGATTCAGAGTTAGATGTTTCGATTACATCTATTTCAGATTGTGACGAAGAATCACTAGATGATTCAGTGTCTGAATATTTGGATTTTAAAAATATTTTAAAAAGTTGATCTTTTATTTGACCATCAATTTGAAGATTTTCTATTTTCTTCTTTGTTTTACAGTTATTTGCATAGTGGCCAATTCTGCCACATTTCCAACATTTCTTCTCTTTTTTAGAGGATTTTCTTTTCTGTTTTCTTGAAGATTTGGAAGAGGAAGGAGATTCTTCCTTTGTTTTGGAGGTTTTATGTCTCCTATAATGTTTATGAGATTTTTGAGAAGATTTTGGATGTCTATTAGACTTAGGGAATTTTATATCTGTGTGATAAGCAAATTGATCACAAAATTCACCTATTTCCTTTTTAGAAGTTATTCTTTTATTAGCATATTGCATTTTTAAGTCATTGCAATAAGCTAATCCTTCTTGGACAACAATGGCGATTAATTGTCCATAAGTGTAATTATGATATGGAATAGAGATACCACCATTAGCATCTCTGAGAGTTTTGCGAACTTTTTCCGCAAATAATTTGGGTAATCCATCTATGAATTTAGATTTCCAATGGTCACTATTACCATCGAACCTTTGGACCACCTTAGCAAGGAAAACATCTTTGTACCATCGGAAATGGGTTAACGATGGACAACGAAGATTTTGAAGAAGTTCCCTACTTCTTTCTCTTTGGCTATCCCATGGTCCTACAAAATGTAAGATGATGGATTGCACAAGAGTATATACAGCATCCTCATGCTGCTCAGGTTGCTGTGTTTGTTCATTTTTAACAATTTTCTGGGCAAACATTATTTCTTGCCGTTGGCTTTCTGTGAGAATATTATCCCACCATCCTTTAAGGATGCCAGTAAAGCCAGTGGTGATAAATTTAGCAATATTTTGATCACTATTGCCATATTGTTTACATACGGTGCTATACATCATGATTTGATGTATAACTTCAAAGATTTGATATTCAGATCTACCATCTATGTTCCATTCATAAATGGTTTTTCCATGAAAAGATTTTTGAGAATGAAGAAAATCTTCTTCATATAATAAATCCTGGGGTGTTGGCCTAGGATAATAGTGTCGACTATTGATGTCGGCTGTTTTCATTGATTTTTTAGTATAACCTATTTTATTAAGGTTATCATTTTGAATTGCTTGCAAAGAAGCTTGAGTTTCAAGAATTGTGGATACATTAGCTTTATTTGAAAGAGTTTCAACATCAGACTCTGTGTCAGACTTGGACTCTGAGTCAGACTTGGACTCTGGGTCAGACTTAGTATTGGAAGATTTATCTGACTTTTGACTTAAAGTATTAAGATTTAAATCTCTTAATCTTTTAAGTAATTCATTAATGAATTCTTCATTATTTTTGTTGGATAATTTAAATCCAGTTATTGGGATTGGAGGTTTGATATTAGCCTCTTGCACTGGGTCTTTTGCAATTTTTTGCGTATTATTATTTAACGATTCTCCTAATTGAGAAACGGCATCTTCTACCCTAGTCAATTGTTGACCAATAGTTTGAAGATGTAGATTAGTATAATTATTCTGTTTGTAAACATTGTACAAAGAAGAGTTGCCTTCTTTGCTAACATTTACATAGGCATTAGTTTCTAGTGTATTACTAGACGAACTAGAACAAGCTGGTTCTAATTTCAAAGACTCTGGAGGGGGATGGACTGACCTAATGATTTGTCCCTCACTAGTTTGCCATGTTTTGAAATGATCATTCAAAACCATGATTTTCATATCTTGATCCATTTCAGTATAGTGGATTATATAAAACCACCTAACGAAAGGGATTACATATTTAGTGGTATAGATATAATTATAAAATTGTTCTTTAAATTTTTGTAATTCTTCTGAATTAAATTTTTGGAAATACCATTTCCTAAAGAGAGCATATTTCTCTTGTTGAAATTCAGCATTTATTGCTTTTCTATCTACAATGAATTCACTGGAATCCATTAAGAGATTGGAAAATTCATTTCACTAGCCATTGGAGACATTCTCCTTGGCTGTTGAGGATTTTGTTGGTAAATTCCATGAGGAATTTGATTTGGAGAGATTGTTAATCCTTCTAAGTGTAAGGACTCAGGAGGAATAGATTCTAAATCATTATCTCTTTCTTCTTCTTTATCTTGTAATTTAGGAGAAGAAATAGATGGTCGAGAAGATGAACAAGAATGTCGAGAAGATGAAGGAATTGACACTCTTGGCAAGTAATTAGAAGATGAGCTTCTGGTTAACCTAGGAAGAATTGCTCTAGGTTGTCTAAGGAAGCTTATTGCAACATCTCCATCTGATGTTTGCATTATATGATCAATTGATTGATGGACAACTGGTTTGGGAGGAACCGCATTGGAAATTGTCCATGTTTCTGGAAATTTAATTTCTTCCCAATCTATTAACCTAGGTTGGGCAATATTGGAGGTTAATAGATTTGATTCTATAAGAAGAGTTTTACCCTGTGTACTCTTCATGTGTATATTGGGGGTCAAGGTATTCATGACCTTATAGTAAATTCTATAGATGACTGCTATAGTTTCAGATCCGGGTAGGAAATTGTATCCTTGAGTCTGGATCCTAAGATTTATAGCTTCACCTATATGAGGATCAGTAAGAGATAGTGACAAATTTGGATAAACATTGAAATAGACTGGACCCTGACATAGACTAGTTTCTATGGCTCCCATTAGAGAAGGTTTCCAATCTAAACATCTTGCATCACGCAAGGTTGCTTGTAAGCAAGCATTCATACCTAATAAGGTTAAGGGTTTGAAGGCTATTTGAACTAACCCTACATGTACAAATTTGTACTTGGGCAGATGTCTAAACAGATCTTGGGGATCTAACAGATTTAGACACTCCTCATGACTATCCAGACTAATTGTCTGTTCCATGGTTTTAATTGCCATGCTACTTGAGAAATTAAGCATACCTACTCGGTATATGGTTTCAGGTTTAACCTGAGGTATAGTCCACTTGTTTAAGTGGTCTTGGACATTATTGAACTCTATTAGTTCACTATTTTTAATGCATTCTTCCTTATTTAGGAAGCGTTTAAGCATCAAAATAATATAAAACTGGAATGTAATTATATGTTGAGTATGTGATTTTCTTAAACTTATAATATATAAAGATATTATGATTCTCAGTATGTTATGCTAGTATCTCTTTGCATAACTTCTCCAGATATAATTCTTTAACACGTCTGTCAACGATTTACATGGCGACAACATCCCATAAATGCCTCATATCCCGGGCGAATGGGGAACTCAAGCCATACGCGACTTTATGACGTCCCATTAAAGAATTATAACCAGATGATTATGGTTAG
This sequence comes from Nyssa sinensis, assembly GCA_008638375.1. Classification (NCBI taxonomy): domain Eukaryota; kingdom Viridiplantae; phylum Streptophyta; class Magnoliopsida; order Cornales; family Nyssaceae; genus Nyssa; species Nyssa sinensis. The sequence goes on from CM018047.1 coordinate 14,091,085, forward strand.
AAGTTTCTGATGTGGAGGATCCCATGGAGGGCAACCACAGAGCATACGTTTCTAACATAAGATCTGAGATTCATAATAACAGTATATATTATGAGTATAAGAAAATACACATAGTCGACATACAATCACATTCACAGCAAATTACTCAGCCATATTGGCTCTGATACCAAATTGCGGAAGTGTGTGTGTAGAGACAGCAAAATAAAACAGCAAAATAAAATACGAATTAAAAACTGAAGAAATATACCTTTAATTAATTTAAACAATATACAAGAGAGAGAGAGAGAGAGAGAGCAAGGATAAAGAAAATAAGAGGAGAAGGCAGAAACTAGAAGTGTGCCTAAGTATGCCTCAACAAGGGTGAGGACCTCCCTTTTATAGACAAAAGCCTATGCTATTACAGGCAACCGGCTATTCCAGTAAAGGACCTCTGACATAAGAGATGACATAATTTTGCATTATTGGCCTGAGTGGAGGTACTTTATTCCTCCTTATCTTGAACAGTAAGCTCCATTAGGGGACTGAATTATTAGACCTGTTCCTTGCCTTTATTTGCTTTGGACGGTTCTGCTTTATTGGATGTGGATGCCAGCTGGATCATAGCATCCCAGATATCGCCAAAAGTAGGCTCGTCGTCTGCTGGATCTTGTGATTCTCCTGCAAGACATGTGAATTGATTCTGATGGTCTCCACTAGTGTCAGATGTGATGGACATATTATCTGTACTGTCGGTGGAGGTGAAAGTAGAGAAAAATTGTTCCTTCATTGCTTCCATGCATTTGACCATTAATTCTTTCTCATTAAGCATGGGATATTGTTGTCTGATTGTGGCCTTTAAGGCATCAAATGGATTAGGTGCTGGGGCTGGCGTGATTGCTAGCTTTTTTGAGGTTTTGGCATAGTCCTCAATACAAGATTGAATTTCTTTAGCCTTGTCATCAATGGGATAGGCTTGCCACCATCGGGTGTGAAATGTTCTGGCTAAAATGGGAATTTTTAAGCTGTTAACAACATATTCAATATTCCAACGCCAGATCCAAGGAATACTGAATTCAGCGAAATAATAGAATGATGATTGTCCAGCATATTTCTAGATATCCTTTGATTTAGGATGGAATTGTAACCATGGTAAATATTTTACCTTAATAACTTCTGGTAATATATCCAGAGAAGGACCAAATGTGTCCCACCATTGAAATATCCAATTGGGCAATATTTGCTCAATTATTTTCTTATTGAAGTGGAAAAACCAGGTATGCTTGTGCTTGGGATTCTGATAATAAAAAGCTTCATTCCAAGCATGCTGGTAATCCCAATAATTGAAATTATGAGTATTGCTTCTCAAGGATAATTGCCTTGATCGATTTGGATCCAAACCCCATTCGTTTGGTCGGATAATTTTCATTATATGACATTTGCTATAAGCAATTGGAGTATCTGGCTTCTTATTATTTTCCAGATAATAGTGGTGTATTTCCACAGAGCCTGATTCTTTAAGAATGGCTTCTTGAATGTAGCGATATTTGCTATCAAGGGCAGGATAACCTTGATTTCCCAAATAACGATCTTTAAGATACCAAGGATCATGCTGCCATTGTTGGTCCTCTGATTCGAGGGTAATTACAGGTTCTATTACCTGATTTTCAATGAAAGGAGGACCCTCAGATTGAAGGGCGTCTTTATTAGACTTTGGAGCATCTTTATTAGATGCAGATGATGATCCAGATGAACCTTTAATTAGGTCCTGTAAATTTTGGACAGATGGCCATTCGGCTGGGTCAGAGGATATTCCCCTGCCAAGTGGTGCCTTGCCACGTCCTCGGCCTCTATTAGATGGCCGGCTCATTACCCTGCAAAAATTCACGGGTTAAAAAGTCAGGAAGAGAATTATTTTCTTCTCGAATATATTCAATAGTAAAATCAAAAGCAGATAATTCAGCTTGCCACCCCGCAAAGATTTGTCGGGAGGATAAATTTTTCACATCCTTTTTAAGAACAGATTTAGCAGCGCTGCAATCAATTCGTAATAAAAAGGTTTGATTGAGTAAATCATCTTGAAATTTCAAAATACATTTGACGATAGAAAGAATTTCTTTCTTGATTGTAGAATAATTGACTTGGGCATTTTTCCAAACGCCTGAAGTGAAGCGGATTAACTCCTCTTTTCCTGTATTAGGATTAGCTTGCTTTAAGATGCCTCCATAACCGATATTAGAAGCATCATCCTAGTGTTTGGGATGACTTTTTCATTGTGTCCGGCCCTGGGAGAATGGTAATTAAGGAGCATAGCATTCGGGGGCACTACTAGTTCACTACTAACTAGTTTCTTCTACAGTTTCTGTTAAATTGATTTTCATTGTTCAACTCTTGTATTGCATGCATCTGTTTTTTTTATATATATATATATAGCATTCGGGGGCAGCTTGTGTTCATTACCACCGTCATTGCAATTTTTTTGGACATTGCTTAACTTCATATGTGACATTTACAAATTATATATGCTTTTTAATTTTATTTAATTTTTATTAAAATTAAATAGTCACATGATATATATATATATAATTGTATACATGACATACTAAGATTGTGACATATACCTCCGACCCAGTGTTAAGCCCAGCATTGTTTACTTTTTTTTGAGTAAATTATACTGACATCCTGTGAGGTTTCTAACAATTATACTGACCCCTCCCAAGAATTTTGAAATTACACTAACCTCCTCTACTTTATTACAAATATCACATGCAGTTAGCTTTTGTCTTCAAAATGACAAAATTACCCTTTATGTTTTTTTTTCGTTTTTTTTTTAATTTTGACCTATTTTTTTTTAATTTTTTTTCATTTTCAAATAAATATTGATAAAACCTTATATTTATTTTTTTATAAAATAAAAATAAGTTATTTACTTTAAAATTATTTTTATATAAAATTAAAAAAAATCTATAAAAAATAGTTAGAAAAAATTGATCAAAATTGAAAAAATGCAAAAAAAGAAAAAGAAAAAAAAACAGAGAAATGGTAGTTTCACCTTTTTGAAAGACAAATTTGACTGAAGAGGGTAATTGTAGTTTGTCAAAAAAAAGTAGGAGAAATTAGTGTAATTTCATTAACTTCAGAAAAGATTAGTATAATTATCAAAAATTTTTAAAAAAATCAATGTAATTTTTTCTTTTTTATTTTAGACTCCGCAGTTTTGCAAGTGAGGTGAAGGGGTGTTTTCGCTTCGCCATATCTTAGGCAAGCATTCACTTAATACTTCATTCATTCATTCATTCATTCATTTATACTTTACTAGGTTATTAACACGTGTGTTGCACACGAATATGTATTAGATTATTAAAGTATATTTTATATAAATTTAAGTATTATAGGATTCAAAAAATAAATTTAAATTTTCTTCCGAACTTTTATTTTTACAGACTTTATTGAGCATTATATGGGAGTTAAGAAGAAGATAGGAGAGGGGATATTTTTAATCTATTTATTTGTTGTCTAATGGAAATTGCCAATTCAGATTATTTATTGTCTAGTGGAGATTGACGACTTAGATTATGTGTTTTTTTTATAAATTCATTAAAATCTCTTAATTGATTGACAATTTTGAATTAAATCATAAGGTGCACTCTTTTTTTTTTTTTTCCAATGATTAATGTTAGGCATCACAAATTTTTATATTCAACTTTATATTTTTTTTTATCAGCGAAGAAGAAATATTTACATCTCACATAATGTTGTAATGACTTTACATCTCACAAAATATGGTAATGAATCATTGCTAAATCTTAAACAATGAATCTATATCATTTGAGATGTAAAATTGTTAACATGTATTAATATTTCCAAATTAAGATTATATAACATTTATTAAAAGTTAATGAATTGCAATCCCGAAACATGGATCTACGTTATTTATTTTCTTCTACTTTTTTACTTTACACAATTTGTTTTTGATTGGAATTCCACTTTAACATCATTCAATAACAGTATTTGAATTTATTTTAAATTATTTTTCTTGAAAATTATGACTTCACTTTTTCCTTTTCTTCTTTCTTTTTTATATTTTAATTGATCTCATAACCGGAGATCTCTAAGTGAATTAGAGAGAAAGGTTTTAATAAAAACTAGAATATTTCAAAAGACGTCCCAAGTTAGACGAATGAAGAAGGATGTGAGTAAATTAATTTTATTATTATAACGTTTTTAAATTGATGTAGAATTTTAGGAAGATTAAATTTCGTTGAAATAATCAAAAAGTAAGTAATTTAATTCTATTAAGTTGTCAATTGGGGTACTCGAGTTAATAATTTATGACTTCTTTTGAGGAGAGGTCATGAGTTCTACTCCCACTCCTTTACTAGATAGGGATATGTACTTTATTTATATTTTTTAACTTTCGACTATTGACAAAAAAAAAAAATCAATACTTATATAAATTTTTGTCAATGCCTATTAATCTCTTGAGATCCTAACAGGTATAAAGGGTATTTTTGTCAACCAAAATGTAAAATATTTTTTGAAAGAACATCCATACTTTTATATATATATAATAGATAAACAAATGGTTCAGTTTATTGGTAATTAAATGGTCTATCATCCTTCTTAGCATAATTCGAAGACTTTTTGTTTCTAAATATGGTGTTAATATCCCTCAATGCATCATATAAACATTGTTATCTTTTCTTGCAAACAATTGAGTATACTATACCTTTTAAGTATACTACAGCTGAGAGTGCAAAGAAGTAAATTGTAAATGATATGAATCTATAAATATTGGTGCCCAAATAATGTTCATACACTCACATAGAGTCAATTCCCTATAATGATGGATCTCACTCTATGTAAATATTTAGACAAAATTTGAACACTAACATTTTATACCATGAATCATTGCTCTTGAAGGAAATTGATAATTTTTTTTTCCAAATACTTTTAACTTGTTACTTTATGAGTATTTTTGAAACTTGAATGATCCGAATATGTTCCTAAATGTGACAAGACGGGATCGGAGACAATCTTTTTAAGTGGGCCGGGTGGGGCTGTTCCTATTCGTTGCCATCGCTTGGTTAGAGCTCAATCCTGGTGTCACTTTATGCCTATGGTGACAATTGATGAGATGAATCTTGGCTTTAGAGGGTGGTTTTAGGGTTGATCGATCAGTGTGTTTGGAGAAACTTGTGTGTTAACCACACTTGTCATGGATTAACCATTGTTGGAACTATCATCATCTCTACCTTCAATGATGCAAGTTCTTTATGTGTGGGGCCCTCCGTCTTTGTAATACTGGAAGAAGATTGAAAATGCACTTCACATGTCACTGATATTTTTTTCTTTTGTTCTAATATGCCACTAAATTCTAACATTATACAGGAACCAAATCCCGACGTAGAAATGCGAGTTAGAGTACTAAAGAGTGAAGTGCAAATGATGCTAAAAAATGCAACAAACAAACCTTTGGAAGAAATGATCCTCATCGATGCACTCCAACGCCTTGGTGTGGCATATCTTTTTGAAAACGAGATCAACGAGGCATTGCAATCAGTTTATGCTGAACATGTCAACTGCAATATTAACAATGGTGTTACTGATGATCTCTATACTGTTGCTCTGAGCTTCCGACTTCTAAGACAACAAGGCTACCATATCTCTTCCGGTAAGCTAGCTTGGTGAACATCAATAATTGTTACAATTGTTCTTGTGCATGTAACAATTGAATTATGCTTATTTTTGGGATTAATCAGATGTATTCAAAAAGTTCAAAGACGAGAAAGGTGAGTTCAAGACAATGCTGACCAATGATGCAAGAGCTTTGCTGTGCTTTTACGAGGCATTGCATTTAAGAGTAAAAGAGGAAGATATATTGGAAGAAGCCCTGACATTCTCAACCAAGCACTTGAAGTTCATGTTACCCTATCTAAATGCTCCTCTTGCTCAGCAAGTGAAGAATTCACTAGAGACACCTTTGCACAAGGGAATGCCAAGATTAGAGGCAAGGCGCTATATTTCTGTCTATGAAGCAGATGTGGCACGGCATGCTTCATTGTTAGAACTAGCAAAGCTAGATTTCAATCTATTACAGGCATTGCACCAAAGAGAGATAAGTGACATCTCAAGGTTAGTTTATCAAATAATTATATATTTATCTCATACAAATTTAGATACCATAGATTTATATATCTTTGTGACACAACACAAGTAACTAATCACTTTCATCCAATTTGTGTATATGTAACTTAGCTTTGTTGATTATGTAGGTGGTGGAAAGAGATAAACCTTGCATCAAAGTTGCCTTTCGCTAGGGATAGATTGGTGGAGTGCTACTTTTGGATATTAGGTGTTTATTTTGAGCCCAATTATTCCGTGAGTAGAGAATTTGTGACAAAAATAATAGCATTAACCTCTGTCATAGATGACATTTATGATGTGTATGGTACCTTGGAAGAGCTTAAGCTATTTACAGATGCAATTGAAAGGTAAATGTGTATTGATGGCTATATTTGACATTGTTGCAGTATAAAAATGTTGTGTTTTGTATTTTTCATTCAAATGGTGAATTGAGAAAAAAAAAAAAAAAAAAAAAAGAAGGAGCCATTTTAATCCGTACAATTACACAATTTCTTTGCCTACTACTATTCAAAAAAAATTCTATATAACTCATGTTCCTCTAATGGGTTGTCATGTAGTTTGCCAAAAATTGACATGTATGCATATTATAGTAGTCCACATAGTATATAATTGGGACATAAAATTTGAGCTTTGTATCATTTTTTATTAGCATTGACATCTCAAATGGCACAACCATATCGAAATGGTCTGATGCATAATCACTATAATTTCACAGGTGGGAAGCAGCAACTGTCGACAATTTACCCGAGTACATGCAAGTTTGTTTCTTGGCCCTCTCAGATGTTGTAAAGGAAATAGAGAAAAAGATGGATTATGAAGGAAGATCTTACCGCTTACACTACGCAAAAGAAGCAGTAGGAATCTTCAGATTCATGTTGCTTTATATCACAAAAAAATTAGTTCATTTATCTCCTTTTTAGTTTTTCAATATAATTGTTTAACTCTAATATTGCTTGGTTTTCTTAAGATGAAAGGTACAGTTAGGGCCTACTTTAGAGAAGCAAACTGGTATTACAAGGGATACATGCCAACATTTGAGGAATACTTGAGTGTTTCTGTCATGAGCAGCGGGTACCCTATGCTTGCTGTCCTATCCCTTATTGGCATGGCAGATATTGCAACCAAGGAAGCCTTTGATTGGGTGATTACTGTGCCCAAAATTGTAAGGTCGTGTGCTCTAGTTGCTCGGCTTGTTGATGACATCCAAACTCATAAGGTGCCATATATGAATGCTTAGATAAAAAATAAATAAAAAAAGACATGGCCACTAATTCTGTCAACCCAAATGATTTAAGTTGTAATTAATTAATCATTATGTTTTTCTTCTGATTTCAAGGTTGAACAAGAAAGAGGGGATGCTCCTTCAAGTGTGCAATGCTACATGAGGGAGCATGGTGTGTCAGAGAAAGAAGCATGTGAGAAGATTAAAGAAATGGTGGAAAGTGCATGGAAAGACATTAATGAAGAGCTACAGAAGCCTAATAGGCCCCCTCTGCCTCTCCTGCTACCAGCTCTTAATCTTGCACGTATGATGGAAGTCATATACCACCAAGGAGATGGTTATAGTAATTCAAGTGGTCGAACCAAAGATATAATCGCGTCATTGCTTGTTGATCCTATTTCCATGTGAAAACTTAGCCTTAAACTTGTAATTAGGTATTACAATAGATTCATAGTAGGATTTAATAGACTTGTAAACCATATATTACCGAAGGATTCTATTGCACTCCCTTCTTCCCAATTTAAAAATCGTCGTTTTCTTTTAAGGATACTAAATGGAGAGTTTATGTTTTAGAAATCAATGTACTATTTATAATAAAATTTTTGACTTGGCTTTTTCTCAATTTAATATAGATGTTTAATGAGATTGATTTTATAAATTTATATTCTTACAAAAACATGAAAGTTTTAAATGTTTTGTCTCCTTAAAAAGTTAAACATTAATATGTTAGAATTTTCAAAATTTTATCTAAAATCTTCATACCAAATGGCACGTCCTTGCATTGTTGGCAATGCTTCAAATCACTAAATTGACGTGACACAATAATACAATAGCACGCATAATTTGAGATTCAAAATTTAAGATAAAAATTTAGAAAGTATAATATTAATTTTATACTTCAATATATTACTAGCCCCATCTTGTGTAGTCTATACAATCTCTGTACAATTTCGGGCCAAGTTGGAAACCAATTTAGACTACTAGGATAAAACTATTTTTCTTTTCTTTTTTCTTAACCTAGTCAATTTTATGCATGAGAGTAAAAGTATTAACTTTATTTGTCCATCGATTGATTCATCCCATAATAGAGAGGTTCCTTCGGGGGGGCTTCGATTCACTATGTTATTCTGTCACATCAATTACCTGATAATTGTTCTATTATCTAAATTGAAAAAATAAGAAATTAGATGGACTAATAAAATCCTAACCTACCACAATAAGCAATGGTAACACAAGGAATTAACACCCCATTTATCCTTACAAAAATTAAGAAAATCTCAAAATTATCAAAATACCATTCAAAAATTAGAGAATTCCACTAGCATGATGAAATTATGAAAGTACCCGCTAAGACTAGAAGAATTACTTTGACACCCTCAAAGCATGATAAATGACTAAAATGCACTCCAAAGGTTGGGAAATTGCTGAAACTACCAAAATGCCCTCTCATGGGTAGAAAAGTGAAAATACTCTTGAAATGTATTAAATCTCTAAAAATGACCAAAATGCCCTTAAAGAATAAGAAAGCTCTAGAAATTACAAAAAAAAAAAAAAATGTTTTTGAAGGATACATAGGAAACCTCTTGGAATATGACCAAAACACCTCTAAATGGCAGAAAATGATGAAAATGCCCCTATGGGACAAGAAACTCTAAAAGACCTAAAATACAAAAAAAATGCCATCGAGGGCCAAAATATAAAAAAAAAATTATCAAAATACCCCAAGACCTATAATCACTTTAGTATATGATCAAAATGCCCCTAGTCAAGTAAACATTGTAGGAAACTCCTAGAAAAGTTAAAGTTTCCCCGAATGAGATATTTTTAAAAATGTGATGCAAAAATAACCAAAATGTCCTTTAAAGTTAAGGATTTCACAAGTAAACCATAAAAATTTTCAAAATTACTCCAATACAATCATTTATTATCACAAAATGAGATATTTACACCTCCCTTTTTATAGAGGCCTTTAAATTTGTCTTGTCCTAGTAATCAAAGGTGAGAAATAAAGGTTTTGAGGGGGAGACCCAACAATTGGGATGAATTAGTTAATAGTTGGTTTGATAGTAGATTAGGATTAAGGGGGCCACAATAAGAGCCAAGATCGAAGTAAGTTAGGGTAGACGAAGGTGGGAATCGATGAAGGAGATCAGTGAGTTAGACGAATTCATCATTGTTAAGATCTTGAGGGGATTAATTAAGGAGATCAGTGAGTTGGGAACAATTCATCATCGTCATCATCAAGATCGTGAGGGAGATCAGTAAGAGTTGACATCATTTAGGGTTTTATCAACTTCTACTTAGAAGAGATGGACAGTTGATAATGAAAGAGAAAGTGGAATAGGGCTAAGATGTGTGTCACTTCTAAGTAGGAATTGAGACAAGAGATGAAAGAATCAGGCAAATGAGGAAGGTGAGTGTTGAACTAAAGAAAAAGTGGATTTTGAGAGAGAGAGAAAGAGAGATGTGATTGCAAGTGTTAGAGATTTTTGAGTGAGAGAGAGGAGTTGTAGATGATGGATGAACATCATGGACTTAGGAGGGTATTGTGAGCATAATTGAAGTGGATTTGTATATAGTGTTCGGGTTCTCCCAGCATTAACTTATTTAATCCTATCCTAAAATTGGGTTGAGCTTGAATTTTGCTACCCAATCCCATCCTGAGTCCCGAGTATTAAAAAATGTTAGTCCAAGTCTTAAAATTTTTGGGTCGAGCTCAGATTGGCCATTCCAAATTGCACCAATAACTATTATATTTGGATAGGCCTCTGAATTCAGCTTCTTGCATTAGGTTTGATAAGTATAAGAAAAGTTTAGTTAGAAGTGTATGGAAGAAATTACAAATGAAATACAAATTTATTTACCCCTTTAAATTGTTTATTTCATAGATTTTACACTGAATTTCAATTTAGCATTTGATTGAGTGGTGACATAAAGAGAGACAATCAATACATAAGACCTCAACTAGTTCGGCAATGAGTTGAGAAGATTACAGCTAGTAGGAATCCTAACCCTGTGGAAATACATAACTTGAAAATACATTGTGGTTATTTCACAACATTCTCCAATGTACAATATTTTTCAATTCTTTAAGGAATCATATAGAAAATCTCAGGGATTTTGCCCTAATCATATTGGAAAAAAATCAATGAGCAGTGAGGTTACAAGATCTTTCATCACAATTTTGGCATGTGTGTACCCATCCTCTTCATCTTTGTATACAAAAGAAATCACTTATGCAAGATTGACTACTCACACGAGACGAAGCATTGGTACAACACTACAACAGTGGGGCAGAGGCACTCTCGATTTATATCCTTCCACGCATGTGTGTTAACTTCATCATCTTCATCTTGTTTTACGGAACAACTTGATATCAATTGTTGGTTTTTGGTCATCAAAAAAAAAAAAAATTGTTGGTTTTTAAGACAATTAATTATTCTATCATTTTTACACCTTCTATTTCCATTATATATATATATATATATATATATATATTAATTTCTTTCTTTCTCATCTATCTTTTTTAAATAAGACAATGAAAAGTTTTTTTTTTTTTATAGGGTAAATCTCTCTCTCACTTACAAATTTTTTTATTCAAAAAGACTTGAATCCATGACCCCCTATATAAGAAAATAGAGGAGATATTAACCAAGCTATGTTCATAGTATGCTTACATCTGCTATTTTCAGTACTCTATGATGAATTCTAGAAATCCATGTTTGACATTAAATAAGATATCTTAATATAAAAGTAGTGAGAGTGTGAAATTTTACACTCGTGCTGCTTGTCAAAAAAAGTCTTTTAAAGTAGTAAAAATTATAACAAAAAAAATTCAGTTTAGACATAAAAAGCAATGTGAGTGTAAAATTATAATTAGAATAAACACACTTTAATACAAATTATAATTGGAATGAGTGACTTAGATTGAAAGGAGGCTGGCAATATGGGCTTCATTGCTTAAAAAAAAGTGAAAAAGAATAAATGAGAGAGTGAAAGGGAGAGGTAGTGAAAAAGTAAAATTTTACATAAGCGCTGCTTTATGAATAAACACACTTTAACACAAATTATAAGTGAGAGTGTGAAATTTTACACTTGCAGTGCTTGTTAAAAAAAGTCTTTTTCAGTAGTTAAATTTATAACAAAAAAAATTCAATTCAGATATAAAAACAGTGAGAGTGTGAAATTATAATTAGAATAAACACACTTTAACATAAATTAAAATTGGAATGAGTGACTTAGATTGCAAGAAGGTTGGCAAGATGGGATTCACTGTTAAAAAAAAGTAAAAAAGAATCAATGAGATAGTGAAAGGGAGAAAGCAGTGAAAAGGTTAAATTTTATCTTTTCACTGTTTTCTAAATAAACACACTTTAATACAAATTATAATTAGAAAGAGGGGCTTAGATTATAAGGAAGTTAACAAAACGGGCCTCATTGCTCAAAAAAAAGTAAAAAAAAATCAATGAGAGAGTAAAAGGGAGAGACTATAAAATGTTACAATATGTCAAAGCAATGTAGAATTTCACAAAGCAATCAAAATTGCAGTTCTAGTTTAACCTCAATATTTCGTTGTCATCATAGAATCACCCTCTATCACCACCAAGCCATCACTAAGAACCACCACTGCTACCATTTTCAGCACACCATAGAACAAGCCTTCCATCGTCCTTTATTATTAACAAGAATTTTATTTTTCTCCCCCCCTCTCTCTCTCTCTTTATATATATATATATATATATATGTGTGTGTGTGTATAAACCACTCACTAATTTGTTGGAGACTACAATAAATTATTCGTAGATGTAGTTGGCGGTGGCGATTGGGTTAGGAAAAAGTTAAAGGGATAAGTGAGTGTAGAGATATGGAGGAATAAGAGAGTTAGAGAAGAGAGATAAGTGGTTGAGTGAGAATTTTATTCATCTTTATTAGATCAACAATGGATGACTACAAATTTCGATGAAGAATAAAGAGCCGCGTGAGGGTTTAATTAATTTGAGAGTTTCCTATTTTAAACGGATGTGTTATTTGAGAGTTTCTATTTTAGACGGATGTGCTATTGGGTATTAGTGTCATTATTAAAAAATTACAAGTGATCTGTCATCAGTTATAGATCTGAAATAAAAAATAAAAACAATCAAATCCTTTACCTTGAATAAAAATATTCACGAATTTTATAATAATATAGCAACCTCTTTAGGGATTTAAAGCTGATTAATTCCTTTTTTATATAGTGTTAGATTCTTTCAAACTTAGTGAGTTGAAATCGAGTCAAGCTCAATAAATTTATGAGTCTCAAAATATATTCAAATTTAACTTGTTAATCTTATAAATCAATTTTAAATTCTTCTCAAATCAAATCAAAATTAACTTAAATAACTTGAATTGATTTTACAATCCTGTATATACACACTAAAACATGCAACACTTGTTAAATTTATATTGTTAATTTTATGCATTAGATATCTTCATTGCAATCGTAAAAAAAAGTTTGGCGTAACAGTTGCCGTGTGGGAACCACCAAAATTTGTGCAAATATGTGAGGCCTCCATAACTCCAAAATCTAGGCCATCATCGCATCAGGGTGATGACACACTTAGACTTTTTTCCCATCATAAAATGAAGAGGAGCATTAGTGATCTTGTGACGACGCGACGCATTAGATTATTTGTTCGGTTGATGTAGAATAAATATAATATTTTTAAAATAAAAATATTAATTTTTAGAGTTATTGTAAAAATTTTAATTTCTTAAATTTGATACTATTTTAAATTGATTATTTTATTTTTATTTTTTATTTAAAATATGAGTATTTATTATATTAGCATTAGGATAAAAATACCTAGTTAAAATAGTTGTAATCTTAATAAATATGGTATAATAAGTTTTTACAATTAATTTTTATTAATAATATTTAATTTCAAAATTGATTTTGTTTTTCTCTTAATTATATAGTTAAGTAATCCCGACTTTTTATCAAAAGCTAAATTAAAAGAACTGTCATTACTTATTAGTATATTTTTGTGTCAAAAACTGCTAATGGCTGTTATGACTTATTCTAATTATTCCGCGACTAATGAAAACCCTGAGTCGTAGAAAACAAAATTTTAGCCATCCTCAAAATTTTAGTCCAGTCTAAACTATATCTTACATTTCTCATTTTTTACTTAAAAATTTCAATTCAAAACAAAGTTTTTATTTTAATTCTCTCATTTTTCTCTTAAAATTTTGGTCCAACTCAAAAAAAGATTTAATAAATTTTTTAATCCTCAATTTTTTTTTCTTAACTCCACCCCTGTGTACAAGAGATACAATACAAGAACCAACCATAAAAACAAAGGAAACCAATATTTTCAAGTGCTCTAAATTTCACCATCAGATTCAAACTAATATTCTTAAGAGCAAATATCCAAAAGAACTGTGATTGAAAAATCGATATTATTATATAACTAATTTCACAATCGTATTCGAACTAGTTTTATGTTTTTTTTTTTTTTCCACACGTTCATGATAAATACATAAATAACATTAGAACTTGACACTTACTATTATTTGGTTGATAGTTCCAAGGTAATTAGTGTTTATTGTTTTCATCTTTCCCATCCAAGGTGAAAGTTGGTAATTGCGATATATATATATATATATATATATATATATATAGGGTAATTTCTATATATAGGATAAATTATACTAAATTTTTTAATTTTTTTTTTATAATTATACTGATCTTTTTTAAAATTTTTGAAATTACACTCATTTTTTTAATTTATTTTTGCATTTTCTCAACTTTGACCAACCTTTTTCTAACTTTTCTTAAAGATTTTTTTTATGTTATTTATAAATAATTTTAAGGTAAATAACTTTATTTTTATAAATTTAAGGTTTTTATCAATATTTATTTAAAAAATTACAAAAAGAAAGATAAAAAAAAATGATATAGATAATTTTGTCATTTTAAAAAAAAAAATTAATTAAAAGAAAGTATCTATATATTGTCAAGTAAAATAAAAAAAATTATTTTAATTATCAAATAAGTAAAACAAGAAAAGTCAGTCTAATTGTGAAAAAATTCTGAAAATTTAACTATATACACAAACACTAAGAAACTAAACTCCACATCATAATTTGGGCCCTGTAGATGGGCTTGTAATAATGTGTTTGCTATATACAGATTCTAAATGTATCATCAAACTTTTCTTTATTCTGCATTCTCATATGTAATTTTATATTCTGTCAGGTAGATATTTTCCCCACAACAATATCTAATATCTTTCCAAGCCGTGAGCCCCTCACGACATACTAATGAAATATCTATATTTTGCCAACATTTTTCTCATTTTGGAACTAAAGTCTTGTTCTTTTCTGGTGCAGGGACAAACCCAGATCAGCCAGTTTAAACCAACCAGTTTTCTTTTGAGGCATCATTGTAATTGTGTCCAAACAGATTAGTATTCACCAATGTTTTCAACCCCCCCCCCCCCCCCCAAAAAAAAAAATTGTCCAAAAAAAATTTCTCTCCTAAGATTTTTCAAAAAAAAAGCTTCCCCCAATTTTTTTTTCTGGCTCTGCCCTTGTCCTATTGACTTTAGGTTTCAAACCCAACTCCGACGACGGCACTCAGGAGTTGGCGTATGGCGGGTCACGATAATAAGGGAAAAAAATAAGGCAATAATGGTGTTCGGTGGTGATGATCGAAGATGAATATTGTGTTTTCAATGGTAAAGTGACAATAGTGAAATTATGGAAATATCAATGGTGGTTGATTGCGTTGGTGAGTTCAAACCTAAGTCTTATTTCTTCAGCAATGATAATGGATATGATGGTCCTTGATTGTGACAATAGGAGGAGAGTGCAAACAGGAGAACGATGATGGGGGACTTGTGATGATAAAGTATTCTGGCAATCGATATTCTGAACTGATACCGTATACAGTCTAACCACTTTGGGAAATTTTGGAGGCGCAACCCTAATTGGATTTAGGCTAACTCAGATTACACATCCAGGAACAACTCCCACACGAAAATGTAAAAAAAAAAAAAAAAAAATCGAATTCTTTAAATTTTAAGTAACACAAATTACTCGCTCAATAAGAAAAGAGACCTCTAAATTCAAAATTTAAGTATAATATTAATAAAACTGTATAATAAGAGTCTAATTACACTACATATATAGAGATAAAAGATTACTAATCCTGAATAAGAAACTATTAAATACAAAAGATTACTAATCTAAATAAGAAACTACTAAGTCCTATACTACTCGTGAGAGAATTCTAAAACTAAAAATATCCTAAAACAAAAACATGTCAAAAATTACTCCCGAGGGCTTTGCCCCCGAACCATTGTTGCGGCGCCTCGAGTTATAAGAATCCAAAGCTGTCAAAGGCCACCTATTCTACATCAATCCCATACACTTGAAGAGAACTCGATTTCGAATTGTAATTGGAATAAAGAGACACTTTTGCAAGATACTCATAAAGATCAACAATATTAAAAATCCTCGAAAAACTCATGTTTTTTGAATAATTAACAACATAGGGATTATCATTGATTTTGCATATAATCATGTATGATCAATATGTATTTGACTTCAGCTTGCAATAGTTCCTAATTGGAAATCTCTCTTTGCGCAAGAAAATCATAACAAAATCTCTTTTCTTGAACACTTTGGCTTGCATATACTTTTCTATAGTCATATTGTACTTGGCATTAGTCTTTTACAATTTCTGCTTCACATTCGCATGTATTGCTTGAGATTGTTGTGCCATGTTTTTAGTTGCAATACTCACTCTAGACAATCGAACCAAGTCAATTGTATGCTTTGACGAAATGATGTAAAGAACTACAAAATGCAACTTTCCTATGACACTGTGAACAACACTGTTATATGCAAACTAGACTTATATGGCAAGACATGATCTCACTGCTTGGGTTTATCCAATGTCAAATAAGTCGCCTCAGTTTGCCTATCAGTTTGTGAATGTGTTGTAGTATTGCGCTTCAAAGAAGTATCAAACATTCGTTACAAAGTGATCCAAAAATGGCTTAGAAAGTACCTTTTGTTTAGATATGAAATAATAGACTGTGAAACTCCATGAAACCTAAAAACCTATCAAAACAACAATTGTGTTATGTGTGAAGCGTTAAAAGTCTTTCAGTATAAAATAAAATGTGACATCTTGAAAAACCTCTCAACAATTACAAAAACATAGTCTATCTCACGTTGGGTTGGAGGTAGTCTTGACACAAAATTCATAAACAAGTCTTTTCAAACAGAATTTGAAACTGGTAAAGAAGTATAAAAACTAGTGTATTGTGATTGACCTTAAGATACTTGACAAATATAGTATTTTCGAACAAAGTTACCAACATATCTTTTGACTTGTGGTAAAAAAGAGTGCTCATCTATACTTGCCACTATTTTAACTATGTCAATATGTCCACTCAATCCACTGTCATGTAGATCATGAATAAACTTTTCTCATAGTGTTGTGTGTGAAGAATGCACAAATGGTTGGCATTGAATAAGTACTCCCCATGTCCAAAGAAATCTATAAAATCTTCTAAAAATCTAGATATTTTTCATACAATTCCTTCAAAAACTCGAATCCCATGACCTTTTTGAGCTAATGCGACAAGAACATTAACTTTTTCACTCAAAAGCATCTACAACTCAAATCAAGATACTGGATTTGTATTTGATGATAAAAGAAAACTTCTGAAAAAAAAATTTGGATTAACTCATCTGAATCTTATTTAACTATTTCTGATTGTTGATATACTTTAAAATTTGGTGATTTCTATGTAAGCACAAATTTTCGCTCAACAAAATAATAGCCCCAGTACTTCAAAACTCGAATAACTATCGGCCCAAAATGATTTAGTTTAAATTTTATACATAGGTGTATATTATACATTAATGCAGTAAACCAGATATAGTTTAGGTTTTAGAACCATAAATGCATGTCGACAACATGACTCCATAAAACAACCTTTGAAAGATGTTGGATGTCGCCAATGAAAATTCCAAACAAAAGGAAAAAAAAAAATGTCAGGATAAAAAGCTCACCCCATCTTATCATCGTCGCAAAAGAGGCAAGAAGACGAAAAATTACACGATAATCTTGAGCCATTCCCTAGCTAAATTTATTTAGTCAATTATAAATTTTTAAGACTACAAAACTAATTTATTTGTATCTTTTTATATAATGAGAAAGAAAAAATTAAAATCATGTCAATAGTATAGAGAGTGAATATTTGCATCACTGTAATAGAAAGTTACTTTTAAAAATATAACGTGTTATAGCTCATTATTAGCCTGGGCTATAATAGTTCAAGACCATCCAATAATCTTTGGTAGGAGACAACCCCCTAATCATTTACTAACGGCGATGATCTATCGCTTAATTAATCTTACTTCTAAGATTAAAATAAGCAATTAATGATGATAAGGTCATGCGGTCCTTATTCATCCACAAGGTTGTGAGAAAACCCACAGTATTATACTTATTAGTTTTTGAGATAAACATAGACGGTATTAGATTGACAAATTCTATTCTTACCAAATCAGAGTGGGTGTTGTTCTTATCATAATATTTTATTAAATTTTTTAATCTGCTAACATAGTTATTTGAGTGCTTGTAAATTCAAGTTTTTAGAATTAGTCAATGAGATTTGATGGTACTAATCATATCAAGTGAGTCTGACATTTGCTTGATCAATATGCCAAAAGTCTCAAGACTAATATAATGCAGGTGCTAGTGAATTCAAACTCTTAAGAGCTAATCAATGAAGTTTGATGATACTAGTCATGTCAAGTGAGTCTGATACGAACCTGACCAATACGTCAAAAGTCCCAAGACTGATGTAACGCAGGTCGCCTCTTTCGTGACTCAAACCTGTGACGTGGTGCCTGTTCTAATACCAATTGATATGAATCTAACCAATATGCAGGTTGCCTCAATATGCCAAGAGTCTCAGGACTAACGAAATGCATAAAATCAAGTCTTTTAACTATTTAAGATCGTAAGAGAGTTCAAGAGGCTTAATTGAATAGTACCAAGAGACTAAATTAACTAACACTCATATATATGAAGAGACAATATTGACCAGTATTCGAATAAATATGTCAATAGATAAAAAAAATTTAATAAAATATCATGATAAAAATAGTTTTATTGCAAATATATATATATATAAATAATGAAATATATATGTATAATAGTTTATATTTATTACAGTTTAGATAAATAATGAAATATATATGTACATCAGTTTATATTTATAACAGTTTATATGTACAACAATTTATATAAACAATAAAATATATATGTACATCAATTTGTATGTGTATGTATATATATATATATGTATACATCTATTATGTATTTTATTATGAAATATAAAATAATGGTAATTATTTGTTTACCGACAATGAGATAAGAACATTGCTCGTGAGTTTCACACACAATAATTGGATCATGAAATATTATATATACATCTTGATTAATTTATATATATATATATATAATATATTAATGTTGTTCATGTATAATATGATATATAAATATAATAATTGTAAATCATATTATATATATATATATATATAATTTTTTTTTATTTTTTTTATAAATATTTTTTATCTGGAGTTTGGCTCTTGACTGGGTTGGTTTACCTGAACTTTCAAACAAAATCAATCAAAATATTTCAGTTCTAAAACTAATTCCCTCCAAACTATCTTTATAATCACTTAATTCAATCCATTCAATTCGGGTGAACTAGATTCTACCATTTTTTATTTTTTGTGCACCCATAATGCGGAGCGGGGTTTTGATAAGAAGAAAAACTTATTAACATGTATGAGAGTGACCCAAACCTATATATAAATATAAATATTTTAATGAATCCGTTGAGTCCCCCGAGATATATATATATATATATACACACACACACACACACACACTTCAACTTGCAAGGAAACATTAATTTCACGTGGTTCTCCATCTGCTTCCCATAAGTCCATTAAGGAATTGTATATAAATTCCGAATCGCAAAAGCATTTTGGTACATACCAATCAAGAAACCATCACACAACACTCCAGTTACAACTTGAAACATTTTCAAGTGTTGGTTTCCCTTCCCCATCCCCAACTTTCACAGCACCTAGAACAAAGAAAATCGAAAATGTCTGTTCAAGCTTCAGCTGTCCTTGTTTCAACCCAAAATGTTGTGCCTGAGGTTACTCGTCGCTCTGCAAACTATCATCCTAACATTTGGGGAGACCGTTTCCTCACATGCCCTTCCAACTTTACAATATAATATCATTATTACTTGTTATATATATATATATATATATATATACACACACACACCCTTTTTTTTTAATGGAATGGAGGAGATAAATAGTCTTAGAAAATTGCGAATTTGTGTAATAGAGCATATTCTTGTATCATCTATTTCCCTGTGCAGGAAAATGATTCACAGACGGAGCTACAAGTTCAACAACTAAAAGAAGAAGTGAGGAAGATGGTAGTGGGCGCTGCTGATAAACCTGCAAAACAACTAAAGTTGATTGATGCAATCCAACGCCTTGGCGTTTCATACCATTTTGAAACTGAGATTGAGGCAGCTTTACAACACATTTATGATACCTATCATCTCCATGGTGACAATGAAAATGATGACGACCTTTACACCACTACTCTTTGTTTTCGCTTACTCAGACAACAAGGCCATTTCATGTCGTGTGGTAAGCCCTTTCCCATTTGATCATTTAATCATCTGTATAAATTTATGCCCCAATCCAAACATATACTAGGTTAATGATCATTTCACGTGTGATAGTTTTTAAGATTTTAGCCGTATAGTAGGTAACATGCGAACTTCATAAAATAACAAAATTGAAAAGATGTCAAAGCATGTGATGGACTCGATCATGGAAATATTTCTTCTACAAATGCTCATGTCATGTTTTGGGTGGTGAAGCAGATGTATTCAACAAATTCAAGGACAACAAAGGAAAGTTCATGGAATCCTTAATCATTGATGTGCGAGGAATGTTGAGCTTGTATGAAGCTACACATCTCAAAGTATATGGAGAAGATATACTGGATGAAGCACTGGCTTTTACCACTGCCCACCTTGAGTCCTTGGCATCGAACTTAAGCAATCCAGTTGCAACACAAGTAATGCATGCTCTAGAACGGCCAATTTGAAAGGGCTTGCCGAGGGTAGAGGCAAGACATTACATTTCTATCTACCAAGAAGAGGACACATGTGATGAAACTTTGTTGAAGTTTGCAAAATTAGATTTCAATTTGTTACAAAAAGTACACCAGAGGGAGTTGACTGACATTGCTAGGTTAGTTTTTCAACCAGCACAGACCTATTGGTGCATGTAAGTTTGCATTGGATTGGGTTTGACTATATATATTGTATATTATATTTCAGGTGGTGAAAAGATTTAGACGTTCCGAATAAATTACCTTTTACAAGAGACAGAGTGATAGAGGTCTACTTTTGGACATTGGGAGTTTACTTTGAGCCCCAACACTTCCTTGCTCGAAGGATACTAACCAAAGTGATTGCCATGACTTCCATAATTGATGACATCTATGATGTATATGGTACCTTTGAAGAACTCCAGCTTTTCACTAAAGCCATTGAGAGGTTCGATTCTTAAGCTTATATAAGTTTTAGGTCTTAAATATTACAAGTATTACTCCAAAATAGTAGAAACTATATATGTGTGTGTGTGGAAATTAAAAAGTCATTTGATACGTGTTATCTTGTTTTTTTTAGGTGGAATATTAGTGCCATAGATCAATTACCAGAGTACATGAGAGTGTGTTATGGAGCATTATTAAATGTTTACAATGAAATTGGGGAAGAGATTGTTAAAGAAGGAAATTCGTACCGAATCCACTATGCAAAAGAAGCAGCAAGACTCAAAAATTAATTTACTGAGATAAGAAATAAGCCACCCAAAAAAAAAATTTATTTTGTTCTTTTTTTTTTTTCAGATGAAAACTCTAGTTAGAGGATATTTTACTGAAGCCAAATGGTTCCACGAAAGCTATGTTCCAACAATGGTGGAGTATATGTCCACTGCAATGTTAACTTGTGGTTACTCAATGGCCTCAACCACTTCCTTTGTTGGCATAGGAGAGATAGCAACACAGGACGCCTTGACTGGGTTTCCAGTGTCCCTAAAATTGTTATAGCGGCGTCAATGATTTGCAGACTCATGGATGA
Source organism: Nyssa sinensis (assembly GCA_008638375.1). Classification (NCBI taxonomy): domain Eukaryota; kingdom Viridiplantae; phylum Streptophyta; class Magnoliopsida; order Cornales; family Nyssaceae; genus Nyssa; species Nyssa sinensis. The sequence continues at coordinate 14,112,682 of CM018047.1, forward strand.
CATAGTGTCCCACAAGGTAAGAGTTACTACAGATGATGAATTTTTGAATATATATATATATATATATATATTGTATAATGGTAAATACAGATCAATCAACTATTTAAGGGAAACTTGATTGGACGCCTCTAACCATGCATTATGATTGGATAATCGTAGTTTGAGCAAAAGAGAGGACACGTAGCCTCGGCTGTTGAATGTTACATGAAACAATATGGTGCCTCAGAGGAAGAGACAGTTGCTGAATTTCAAGAACAAGTTAGTAATGCATGGAAGGATATAAATGAAGAGTTCCTTCGCCCCACTGCTGTACCAATGCTCCTTCTCACGCAAGTCCTCAATCTTGCACGAGTGATGGATGTTTTATACAAGGACGAAGATGGATACGTACATGCCCAAATTATGACGAAAGATCTTGTAACCTCAGTGCTCATTGATTCCGTGCCAATATGATATGATCAGGACGAAAATAGTTTTCTTCAGATTATATATATATATATATATATATATATATATTTGCTTTCTTAAATAATTGAAATATATTGTACTTCGCAGAAAGTTGTGAAATGAGTGCAATGTATTCTTTTATGGTGTTACTGCAATGACTTTGCAATTGGCCATAATTTTCTCGGTTCAATGCCAAACCTTTTTTTAATAATAATCAAGTAGACAGAGATACAAACAGATCTAAACATAATACTGGATCCAATCAAATCGGAGATCCTCCAATCAAATAGATAAATCATCGGAAGACAACAATGTCCTCCTAGCAATAGTATGAACAACAACATCTTGTGCATGTCTTTTTTACGGAAAAGAAATTGAGTCTTCTTCTCATCTTCTCCTCCACTGCATGGAAGTCTGGAAAATCTGGTCTCAATATGTAAATTGATTTGATCTCCAATGGGTGGTTCCGAAATCCATAATTGGTGGTTCAGCTTCAAATTTAAAGGTATCAAGAAATCAATCTGGAAACCATCACCTTTGTCATCTTGTGGATTATATGGAATCAAAGGAATATCTATTTATTTGACAAAGTTGAACCAAATTGGGAGAAGAGGATTTGATTAAAGTTAAATTAGTTTTTTTGGGTAAAATTCAAATAAAAAAATACTGCATATTCTATCATGATCTTTTTTTCATGTGAAAGAGAGTCCTAAAATATAAAATATCTTGTCAATTCCAATGTTTTATTCCTTTTTTTTTTTTACTAAGTTCCACCATTACAAAAAATTAACTTTTTAAAGCAGTTACTAATTCATTTGACTTTGTCATTAGAAATTATTTACAACACTCGAAATGGGTCGCCAAGGTGTTTCAAATTATGAAGTGATAGAGATGATGGCTATTGTCGAACCCATTGATAACACAAAGTGATAATGTTTTTGACTTCATCACTTTTTGTTATGGAAGGGTAGAAATGTTGGTCGAACCCATTGATAATGTATCAGTAGTACATCAAGCAGGATTATGAAACCATTATTAAAAAATCAACAATCATCGTATCACAAAATTTGGAAGAGGTTAAAACTAATTTTGAAACTTTCAAGGATATCAAAATATTACAGATTGATGGTATGAAATCATCCCACCAGTGTTGTCATTTTCAGTTTAGCACATGACCATAGAACTAGGTAGAAAAAGAATCATACCTCTGTCCCAGCAATGCCCATTGCAATCCCAATATCAGCAAGTTTTAAGGCTGGTGCATCATTCAACGCAACCTTACTATCTCTTGTTTATGCCTTGGTTCCCCCCTGGAGAACAAAAGCCCGCCACTTTGTCTCAAATGAGCTTTCTGATCATGAATTCTTTCTCTGTCAAACTTTTGGAAATAGAGTAATGTCTTCTTCATTTCATGGCAAATTGCTGCCGCTGTTATCTCCTGTACTATAACTCGAATGCCTGCAGCGCTGCAGTCTTTAATTGCTTGGTAAACCTCTTCTCGAGTAGGATCCTATGAAAGATTTGAAGTTACAAAAAACTCCATCAGTTCACTAAAAATTTCTGCGAGAATAAAATGAACTGAGCATTTCTAAGCAGCATTAGATGAATTTTCAAAAGAATCTATCTAATCATTATTTTAATTATTAATTTCACACAATCTGTTTTTTTAATAAAAAAAATTAAATTAATAAAAGTAATATTCTTATTCCTAAATAAAAATATGAAAAAAAATACAATAACAACTATTTTTACTAATGTTAATACAAACATACATATATGCTTGAATTTTAGAAACATTACACCATATCCAAATAAATTAAATAAAATAGACAATAATATAGAAAACACTTAAATGGAAATTAATTCATTAAAATAATAAAATTTGATGATAATTAAAAAATAATATTAAACAAACTTAATAAAATTCAAAGTAGTTAATGACTATTGAAAGATCATAAATATAATTTCTTTTATTTTGACAGTATAAAATAAACAAATGGAAGGATCAAATAATATAACATAGTTTTTTAGGAAAATTTGATTTTTTATATTACATGTAAGTAAGATAAGAAGTTGTTATATATAAGAACTTCAGGTACAAATAATTTATATTTGAAATTTTTTTAATTTTTCTATTAATTTTACCTAATTTATTTATAGATAAAACAAAAAATAGAAAAATGAAATAGAAAATTAATTATGTATTAAAATAAAAAATCTATCTAAAAACAAATTATTATTCAACGATATATTCAACTCAAAATAAAACAAAAAAGAACAAAATAAATATAATAGTAAGATAAAATTTTAATTATTTATTAAAATAAAAAATTAATTAATTTCAATTATTTTGATTGAGACGGTCATCGTCTAACCATTTTTCATCTAATAGGACATCCAAGCGACGGCGTAACAACTATGTCTTCAATGAGATCCCATTGCCAGAGAATTGTGAGGCCACTGTTGATGTTCAAGTAGAGCAAATATCATAAGAAACCTTCGATTGGGTCTCCCAATCACCATCAGGAGTGACAGTTCATTGCCTCCTGTTCGATCTATAATCTGCTCCAACATCTTCAGCCTTCTCTTATTTCATTTGCAAATCAGTGGGTTTCGTTTGGTACTCGTTTAGCATGGTGGCAAGAGGTGGAGAGGGCAATGGAGAGATTGCGAAGTGGAGATGGGTTTCAAGTAGATTGATTTGAATAAGGAGATCTTGAGGATGAATGAGTATGCAATTGGTGGATGATCACTGTGGTGTTGCCGAGTCGGATCTTGAGGATGAACCAGTATGATTTTGGAGATGGGTTTGATTTTTCTCTTGATTGTTTCAATCATCGAATGACCCTTCTTATGTTTCAAGCAGTTGTGGGTGCAAGGTTTTTGTGAATGATCTCTCTAGTGATTGGATGTTGATTTCTGAATATTCAATAAATTGTCCAGCCAATTGCAAGACTGTTTTATTTGATGATTGTGGCTCTACGATCATCTTCTCTTTACCGCACTAAATCAAATGTCCAAATATTTCATTATATTGTTGTTGAATTTTTGAAATGGAGATTGTTAATCAATTTCGAGTCAGCGGAATTATTTTATTTGTTTTATGATAGGGGTGATTTATCAATGATCCATGTTTCTAGTTTCAGTTTGATTCAAATGTTCTTTCTTTGAACTTTCTCAGGCAGAAGTTGATGGCTATAACATATTGGACCGGACAGAGAATTTTTGGACCGATGTGCAGAACAAAATGTCTCTCTTTAAAAATTATGAATTTTACATGTAATATAAATCTTGTTTGATGTTTATTTTTTGATTTTAAATATATAATTTTTATATAAAAAAACATGAGTTAATATATTATGAATTATTTAATTTTAAAATTTATAGAGAAAATGGGTGATGGGGGAATTTTTACACTAAAAAGATATTTTTGTTAACAAAATACTTGATGACTTTTGGGTTAAATGTTTTGAGTTAGACTATATGCTAATTAACTACTTGATGAGTAACTTATGATCCAATTCGTCAAATAATTATTATCTTCAGTAGTTTTTATTTAAAATAAGAGTTTTATTCTATTAAGATTAGGATAAAGATAAGGATAAAAAATATGAGTTTTTAGTTAAAATAATAGTATTTCAAATAATATAAATATGTTGTAAAATGTTTTTACTATTTAATTTTTAATTTTTTTTATCAATAATAATATAATTTTAAATTTTAAGAAAGTATTCTCTTACTCGAGTTGATTGTTATCTATTATAATGGAATAAAATTTAATGAAATCTCACTGTATATTGATATATATATATATATATAAGAAAAAATATGATAATATAATTTAATTATTAAATAAATATTAATTTTTATGTTAATACTTAAATTACATCAAATATATATCATCAAAATTTTACCGTCAACATTACCTGTCATGGAGATTAACAGTAATCGTATTACACGTTTCGTGATAAGCCAATTGATATGATATTTTCAATAATAATGATTGTTGTTAATTTAATATATAAAGTTAAGCATAAAGGTGACTTGGTAAACCTCGTGATTCTGCCACTGCACGTAAGACGTGTAGGAATTGGTACGGGGCATCAAAGGCACGAGATTTTAGACACTTAAAGTGATTGACCTTTTCTGGCCCTCCCAACATTGGTTTCTCACCTTTTCATCCCTTTTGGACATTCCAATTCCAAACCTATACTCAAACGTCCATTTCAATGACTTTGAGTTCTACAGGGTTCATCATTAAATAGAGTTTTTTACGGTGAGTATTTATTATTATTATCTTTATTATTATTATTGAGCTATTATTATTATCTCACCTTTTCTGGCCCTGTTTTGAAGCTGAAAATCATGTTTTGGAGACTCAAATACCCCCCGGCCAAAACATTAGTAAAATATGTATTATAAAAATAATAGATAAGTCAAATTTGTAAATAACTTGGATAAATTACATTTATTTTCTCTAATATTTCTGACAATTACAAAGATTACACGTGAGATTTTAAAATGACATTGCTCTCTCTTACATTTATTAAAATAACAAAATTATTTTTTCTGTTCAAAATTATTTTTAAAATAACAAAATTGACTCTTTTATTATATATATTTTTTATTTTAATCAATTTTTTTTAACTGTTTATTAAAAATAATTTATTTTATATAAATTTTTTTTAAGATAAATAACTTATATCTTTGTTTTAGATCAAGAAGGTTTTAGTGAATATTTATTTAAAATAAAAAATTCAAAATAAAAAAAATAAAAGAGACACTTTTTTCTCATCTAATTTTTTAATTCTTCAATACAAGATGACGAAATTCACATATATTTATTATGGTGAGTTCCGTTACCATATATTTTTAAATGAAAAAATAGAGGAAAAAAATTCTTTATATATAACATTAGTCATAATATATACACCAATTAAAATAATGACCATCGATTTCCACTTCATTTTTTCAGTCATTATTAACATGACCATTGCCATCTGTCATCACCTCTTTCTTTCTACCAAGTATTTATTCATTTCTACTTTTAATAATTTTTAAATGTCTTTCTGAAATGTTATTTTAGTGCTGTAAATACATTTCTGTTTTTAATAATTTTTAAATTTATCTCTGAAATCTTATTTTAGTGCTGTAAATATGTATATATATATATATATGTGTGTGTGTGTGTGTATTTGATGAAGTGGGCAACTCTAATACGATTGGGCAATCGTATATGACTCAAAGTCCATTTCAAAACCAAATACATCACAAAGAAATGGCTGGATGTGGGTCCACGTGTCCGACAACAATACAGCAGTCGCTACTATATGAGTCAAAAACCAGAGCATATCCCATTGAATTCTACATACTTATATCCGAGCCAAATAAATAAACTTCATCTGAAGAAGACCATCCTCTTCAGTCTTCAAAAACAACACATAATTAGAAAGGATGCTCACAACGTGGTCGTCAGATCCCGGTGACCGGGATCTCCAGTCTCCACTCATCCCTCCACAGAACAAACCTGCGGGAGAATCAGAACCCGAGAAGCTTTGTATAGACGACATGTTAGAGAAATACTGCGGCGAGTTCGGGTTCTGGCAATTGAGACACTTTGTATTGACCTGTTTGGCTTGGGCTCTTGAGGCTTTTCATACTATGGTCATGATCTTCGCCGACCGCGAACCGGAGTGGCGGTGCGTGGACGCTGGACCGGGGTCGGGTTGCTCCTCTGCCAGCCGGAGTGTTTGTGGGCTAGAGCCTGATTCATGGGAGTGGATCGGTGGTGCAAGAAGCTCGACGGTGGCCGAGTGGGGATTGATATGTGGAGAGAAGTACAAGGTCGGATTGGTTCAGTCTCTGTTCTTTGGCGGCTGCATGATCGGTGAGTTGTCCGATTCTCTCTCTCTCTCTCTATAAAACTATAAAGAGACCCACACCACAAGCTGTGGGTCTCTCTTATCTGTTGATATTAATTTTCTAATTGATTCCTATCTTTGTTTAACCTTCATTCATTTTTTACTGACTAATTGGATAAATTGTTGTATGGTGGGATATCATCGATCTAATGTCAGTCAATTACGATCCGATGGTATATATAAAGTAAATTAATCTGTTTTCAAAAGCTTTAAAATTATTTGATATCTTGATATTTGTCCATACATGATACTCTCTCCGTCTTAAAATAATAGTCTTTTTGGGTATTCTAATTTTTTTTGAAAATATTATTTTATTATTTTAAAATTATTTAAATTTTTTATATTACTTTTATTTAATTATTAATCATTTTCATATTAAGTGTAATAAAAAATAATTTTAAAAATTTATAACTTAAAAGTACGTTAATTTTTTAAATGAAACTTTTAAAATGAACAGTGATAAAAGACTCGAGAAGAAAATGAATAGTAATAAAAAACTCGAAAAGAAATATTTGATATAATGTATTAATGTGAATAATGATAAGATAATAAGAGGTACGCTAACATTTTGTAAGAATTCGTGATTTGATTTCAATATCACGAGTAACTATGCTCCAACAATCAATTCATACTCTGTGTTTTTTCTTTCCAAGTCATCCTCAATACAAAAAGTATAATTTTGTCTTTTAAACTATTACTGTAACTATATTAATTATGTGAATTGAACATAGACCCAAACATCCCCTCCACCAACAAAAACAGGATACACACTAAGTGGTCCTCCATAAGCATATACAAGTTGAATACGTATCTATATGCATATTCTATCACTTTAGAAGTGGTTTTTTTTTTCCTTGTCAAATTGGCATATTCATTTGTGGATGTTTTGGTATATTCTACATTTTCTTGTGGTTACTCAATAAGCCTTGACCACCACGATACGGCTCTATCCCTAAAAGCTAGGGGGAAAGTCATGATAAGATTTACATGGTCCCAAAATCACACACGTCTATTTTCATGAATGGTCCGTTTTTCCCTTCTGATTTCTAAATTTAATAATTCATTACATATTTTTTTAATTAATTTATATCCTTTTCTTTTAATGATATACTTCTTTTTTTCTCTCTCTTCAATTTCCTGGATTATTATTATTATTTTTTTGTCTATTTAAGCCAATACTATTGGATTTTCCTGCCATTGTTATTTATGAAAAGTTCTAAGTCAAAATAGGTGATAATTTAATATTTTGATAATTTAAGTTTTTATTGGACAAGCTCTGAGTACGTATAAATATAACTTAGTTTTAACTTTTAGTAAGTTTGCACGGAACTTGTGTTCTTTTTTTGGCACATTTTATTTTTTTTTGGAAGGAAGAATATTTACATATCAGATTGGTCGCATTTCGAGACTAATATGTACTACACTCACCAATCTTTATTGAACTAATCTTTACCATTCTACCAACCTTTGCCCTATTTGGTCGAATACGTGAGTGATCTCAAAAATTGGTCCGTTACAAACGATCTGCTTCCACTTGGTTAACCCCTTCTTCGGATTAAAATGACCACCCTCTTAGTTGCATTTTATGTGTTATAATGAGAAAAGTTGGTGGTCCTGAACAATCTCCCTGGGAATGCTTTAGATGTTCTTGGCAGATTCATCTGCTATTGCTCATACCCGCCATCCTCGCTTACCGGGGTTTCACTTTTCTGTTCTTTCTATCATTCAAGGAAAAGAGAGACTACGTGAGGCATGTTTGGTAAGTCCATGAATACAAATGTAACATTTCTATAACAAAATTTAGATAGGAATTATTATTTTAAATTATATTGACTTTACTTATTTTAATTGACAAATTATGAATACTCTTTTTTAATCAATATTTTTTTCAGAATTATAAAACTGACAATTTCATTTTTTTTTTTTTTTTACATTTTTAAATTTTGACCAAATTTTTTGATTTCTTTTTTTCTTTTTTATTTTAAAATAAATATTTATTAAAATCTTAAATTAAAAATTACAGGAAAAGTTAATATAATATTTTTTATGAGAAATGAACGCTTTTTAAGTGATAAAGCAATTCAAATTCAAGGGCTGCAGACTCACAAAATATCTTATTGTACATGATATTTCCCATTTTGGATTCTATCCATCTCCCAACTGTAATTCTCCCCATAGATGTCACAATAATAACGATAAAAAGACGGTTTGAAGAGATGAGGAATAGTGATAAAGGTGACAGCAAATCCAAATGGTCCTGTGGCAAGAAAAATTTAGAAACCTTTCCGTCTCAGTCTCTCCTCTGCAATTTGCATAGACCAGGCGACATTGATAGTGGATGTTTGAGTAGTCCTCACATCAACTAAAGATTAACCCACTACAAAGGACACTTCACACGTCTCTTCATGATAAGAGAAGAAAAATAATCTATTTTTTAACTTCATGATAAGAGAGGATAAAAATTCAATTATAATAAAAATCAAATTTTGACGTGTGAAATATATTTTAAATTAAAATATTATATTATATATTTAAAATTGATTAATATGATTATAAAAAAATTTCATACTATCTTATCATTTGACATTTTTTCGATAAGAAAGGCATTGGATTAGGTTTGAAACTCAAGTGTCATTACCAAGTGATTGTTCATTTCTTCTTCTAATGATTTCAACACTACAATTATGAAATCAAAGAAACTTTTACAATTGCTAAATATTATACTTTGAATTGTTTTATTTTCGGTCCAGTAACTATGAATTGTTTCTTTATAGCTTACCTTTTTCATCACAACTGTACTTAGCATGAAGGTTCCAGGTCTTTCACTTTTTCAATACCTCCATTCATATCTTTTCTCTGCCCTACACTTGGCTTTTTCCTTCTTTCTGTTTTCCTTTTTGCCTCCTTTATCTTTCAGTTGTGCCCATCTTGGTGTCACTAGGTCAATAATGAGACTCACCACTCTCCCTGTTAGCAAATAAAGTGAAATCAATAATGATTTTGACTAAGATGATGGATGATTCAAAAAACTAAGACATTAATTTGAAAATTTTGATTATTAATTTTGTTAGGATTTGTGCTTGCTGGATATTTGATAACAAAAGGGCAATGGTCTTTCAGGTGCAGGAATATTTGGGCACCTCTCAGATTCCATGCTGGGAAGGAAAGGATCTCTGACTATCGTTTGCATATTGAATGCCATCTTTGGTTGCTTGACAGCACTATCTCCGGACTTCTGGACCTATTCCCTTTTCCGGTTTCTCACCGGCTTGAGCACCGGCGGCGTTGGCCTTTGTGCTTTTGTCCTTGCCAGCGAGCCTGTTGGCCCCACAAAGCGCGGTGTAGCTGGAATGTCCACATTCTATTTCTTCTCAACCGGGATAGCCATGCTCTGTGGCATGGCTTACATTTTCCAATCATGGCGATCTCTTTATATCGTTTCCTCTGTCCCTTCCATCCTCTTCCTTCTTGTGGTCATTCCTTTTATCTCTGAATCCCCGCGCTGGTACCTTGTCAGAGGGGAGATTAATCACGCCATGAAAATCATGCACAACATTGCTAAAGCCAATGGGAAGCACCTTCCGGAAGGTGTCGTCCTTGCGCTAGACGAAGAGGCAAATGGCAGCCCAAATGAAGCTCAGAATCAGCATAAAACAGGATTGGAAACAAAAGAAGCCATAACTGGTTCTCTTATAGATGTAATTAGGTCACCCCTCACTCGAATTCGTTTATTTCTAGCAGTGGCCATTAACTTCTTGTGCTCAGTTGTATACTATGGCCTTAGTCTAAACGTGGTCAATCTCGACACCAATCTCTATCTAAACGTGCTTCTTAACGCAGTAGCAGAAATGCCCGCGTTCACATTAACCGCACTTTTGTTGGATAGGTTTGGTAGAAAGCCACTAGCAATTGGAACGCTGTGGTTCAGTGGGTTTTTCTGCATTATAGGGAGTTTGGTGAGAAACTATGGGACTTGGAAGGTAGTTCGGATGGTTTGCGGGGTTTTGGGGATATTTGGGATGGCTGGAACTTATAATTTGCTGTTTATATATACTTTGGAGCTGTTTCCGACGGTGGTTAGAAATGCAGCACTAGGATGTGCAACGCAGGCGGCACAGATGGGTGCGATATTGACACCATTTGTGGTGGTTCTGGGCGGTGGATTGCCGTTTGCGGTGTTTGGTATATGTGGGATTGTGGGAGGATTGCTTGCATTTTACTTGCCGGAGACTTTAAATCAGCCGTTGTATGACACTATGGCAGGAATAGAGGATGGGAAAAATGAATGGAGGATTGTTTAGTGTGTTTTCGAGTGCTGAATTTTGTCATTCAACTTCACTGCCACAGCAAGCACAGGATGAAATTTTCTTTCCGCCTTTACTGAAAGAATGCAAACCACCCAGAATGGACTTGGAATTTTATTTTTATTCCCTCTAGTTTGGTGTATGTTGTTCTGAGAAACACAAAATTAATATTTACCCAAAAAAAAATTAAGATTGTAAACAGAGTGACTAAAAAAATGGAGTAAAAGGAAACAGATATTAATAATTACATTGTGAAGACAGTAATAACTCTAATTTTGGAGAAATTATTCCGAGTGATCACTTCACGGTGCCATTTACGAAAAGTGGGCTAGTTTACTTTTGCTGAGACATAGTGGTGGGGTGCATGATTTGCTAGTTCAGTGCAGAACTTTACAATTTACCGAATGGGAGCATCCCAGTGCCTAGTTCAATGAACTTTCACTATTTTTTTAATAATAATTAACTCAGTGTCGGCTGTTTTTGTTGATGGTGGCTACTGTGGTGATCTTTGGTGAAGCACGCCTCTGTGAAAGAGAGAAATTTCAAAGAAATAGGGGCTAGAGTCAGTGAGTATGGAAGTGTTTGTTGACAATAGTTTCGATCCTACCTTTGGAGTGATTGATGTGACTTGAAATGTTTATCGCATGTGTATTTTTTTTTTTTGGATCATGTGAATAAGAAGAATCTACACAACACTTTTGGATATTATACTTGAAAATGAGGCCTTGTGTGATTTCATGAATCATTTGTTGTGAAAAATGAGTCATTGTGTGATTTTATGAATTATTTGTTGAAAATTGAGTAGTTATAAAGCTTCCACATTATTATCAAGATATTGGAAGTACATAATTTGTTTCACATCTTATATATTTATATAGACAAACACTTATTACTTAAATTTCACTTTCAAGGACAGTGAAAATTACATCTTTCTATCTCTCTCTCTCTCTCTCTCATTTTTTCAAACAACAGGGAAAATATTTAGAATAGTGAAATTTCACTGTCGTCCGGGACATTCAAATTTCAATATCTAAGAAATCGTCATTGTTTTGCATAATCACAGTAACAATATATTTTTACCACAAAAAAAAGCCTAAAATAAAAGTCATCTTGAAAATCCATAAGTTATTTTACGTGTAATTACTATTCCTTTTGTAAGGCTTATTTTCTGCTTGTGAAAAAATTTAACAAACTTATTATTCCATGAGAAATTATATTTATATTTTTGTGAAAAATTAGGGCTATTGATCAACTTGTTTGTGAAGTTTAGGATAGATGTAAGTTTAAAATGAATAACTTTAGTCACCATAAAGAGTCACAATAGAATAGAGAGCAATAGAAAGAAACATTGGATCAAACATTTATTGTGCTGAAGGTCAACTGCTTGCTCCACTTTACCCACACCTTACCTCTATTCTCTAACCCTCACATGTAAAGATTATTTCTTAATTTCTCTATTTTTCTTGAACAATTTCAAAGCATCCGCTCATCTCAGTTCTACAATTGGAGTATGCTTCCAACCTTGAATTTGACTAGTGAAGTGGTCTTGACCGAACATATATATGCAAGGTTGGGAAAAATGGGCTTTTGGAAATGTCATCCTGAAAAAGACCTGGGAGGTGAGAGTTCAATAACTATGATAGATGTGAGACTCTAATGATATGTTTTTCTATTAGGTCTTTTTTACTTATTTCATTTCTCTTCATTATGATGTAGACTAAGTGGTATGCTCTCCCTCTGAGCAAATGGTATGTCGTCTTCAATCGCAAAATCAAGGGTACCACCACCGTTCACGGTGGTGGCGGAGGTGATCAGAAGAACGCTCTCCTTAGAGATTCCATGTCCTCTTTGAAGCTATTTTCATAGTTGCTTTCACCCTGAAATGGTGGTGACTCGAGGTAGGTGTCTCTAATTCTAACCTTTCAATTACCCTAGGGTTGTGCTAAGCCTAACTGTGTCATTTTACACACTGCCGACTTTCTTACAATAGCTATCATAGATCACAAATTAAAAATTGTTTTAGATACCATGGGTATATTAGACATTTCAGCATTTTCATTAATACCGTTATCCAACAAACACCACAGGAGAGGTCACTGTAATTTCTCAAACTTGGATGTCAGTGTAATTTCTCAAACTTAAAGAGTCCAAGTGTAATAGTTTTTAGATACCATGGGTATATTAGACATTTTAGCATTTTCATTAATACCGTTATCCAACAAACACCATAGGAAAGGTCAGTGTAATTTCTCAAACTTGAAGAGTAATATTACTAAACCTCAGGAGAGGTCGGTATAATTTACCATTTTTTATTTTAGTTTCAAGTATTCATGTGTTACTTAACAACTCACAATTGAAGACCCTGGCTTAGCACTTAGAGCTAACTTAGCCGACCAGGAAAACTAGGGAACTTCAGAGTTAGAAAGTTTTGAGTGGATGTGACTTGTATTACTCAAGAGATGATTGCATAAATATTGTTTAGTTGGATGGTAAAATGAGTCACCTGGGTGGTAAATAAGATTTTGAGACGCCACTTTTTATAGTGGCTTGGTTGGGGGTAAATGAGAACTCACCCCTTTTATAGGCCATTGACTTTACAATGAATAACTATGATTGATTTGATCTGACGGCTAGAAGAGAGGGTCCAAAATATTATCACCTCTTTTGGGATTCTCTGAAACTCCTTTACAAATATTTGAATATCTACAATATTCTAAAGAATCTACATAACTCTACCAAATTTTAAAATACCGAGTGTTCTAGGAAATCAAGGAGGCATGCCAAGGAGACAAAAGGATTGTTCATTTAGAGCTTATGTGGCATTTGTGTGGCATACTAACCTTCTTTCAACTTGACGGCCTGTGACAGTCTTAGGTTAGGTTATGTCGGCTTTAAAGAAGGTTCGTGTTGACTTAGTTTTAGAATTGATTTATTTGAGTGACTTTTGATTTAAAGAAAGTTCAGGTAAATCTAACCAACTCAAGATTAGATTCTTAATAAAATATATTTTAAAAAAGATTATATATATAGTATGATATACAAGTTTTTGGCCGTACCTACAAAAAATCCTACAATAACGCATGCTAAATTATCATAAATATTTATATACGAGTAAGAAAAAGACTTTTAATAGATTTGACATTTTAGGTAGAAACGGAACTTACCCGACCCAATTCGAATATTTACTTTTAATAGACTTGGCATTTTAGGTAGAATCAGAAACCACCCAACCCAACCCGGTCAGTTTTATCATAATAGTGGTTGCTTCTATTTTTAGACCCGTTTAAGATCAGATTGCTTACGATTTTTTCTCTAACTGGACTCATGAGCACGGTACCCTGCTACACTGCTATTTTGTGCTGGGTAATGGTTATAAGCATCTCTAATGGGTTATTTAAAGAAAAATGCAGTGCTGATATTTCACCCTTTTGCTCTACATTTTTGCCACACTTCCTCCAATAGAGAGTTCAACTCGGACACCACGTTTCATTCGTGTTAGGCAGAACTATGACTTTGAGGAAATGACCAATTAGAAATACTGCAGTCCCAATTTTGTTGTGCATTGTAGGGTTATTTTAGTTATAATATAATTGATGAGGTTTTGAGATTAAAAAAATTTGGCCTGGACCAATATGAATTAACAAAATATTTCACTGACTTTTTACCAAAGGGTTCATTCAGGGAGAGACTACCATTCGGCACGTCCACGAAATTACAGGAGCCCAGCCCTTCCTAATGACTACATGGACAACGTGAACATCTAATAGGACCAGTCCCAATTGGAACAAGTGCAATTATATGGTATTCTCTACAGTGTTATTTTTAGGAATGACCTTATCCACCAACTTTTTTTTTTCTTTTTTGGTAACAATGGAAAAGAAAGAGCCGATGAAAGTCACAGAATCCTTATCAGCAAAGAGATGCTAATTCCAAATCGCACTGGAGGGAGTTCAAAATTACTGGGTTCTCCTCCATCGAGGCACCCACAATCAGCGCACAAGTTTCCTTCCCTATATGTGCAGAAATCTAGCGGAAGCAGCTTTGCAGCCATGTTGACCTATCCATCACTTAAAACATTTCTTAACTTGCAACCAATTTCATACATGGAGTGTTCAAGTCTCGTGTTTTGTAATGGGAATGTAAGATTAGTTTGTTTCTTCTAACTATGATATAATGTTGGACTTGTTTGTCATAGGGTTATATTAGATTTCTGGGAGTAGAAACTACATATTTTTTATATTTTTTGAATTGATCAGGTTTCGTTGAAAATTTATTGATTCAACTGTGAGAACAAGGGGAAGCCAAGCCATGAAGATGAAAACATAGTCAGCAATCTGGAGAGTAAGTAAAATGGAAGAAAGAAACCTTGTTATTGATTTGCCATTAGTGCTCGGTGAAGCCAGTAGCAATCGAAACATGAGAAATTCCTCCACAATTAAGTTATGTATTACAATGTAACGTTTTGATACCTGTAATGATTTGTGTAAATGGTCATACTTTGTATGTGTATATTATATACATATATGCTGAAATTTTATATATGTGTGTGTGCCCCATAAATGTTCACTGATTTATAATACCAAGATAAACTCCAAGTTTCATAAATCCAAAACCCAAATCAACAATAAACTTTGGTAGGGCGCAATTGCATGAAGGCCAGAGAACCATTCAAATTTTCGAAGAAGTCATTGTGAAGAAAAATCAATGCCGACGAAAAACTGGTGACGGCTGCCATTAAAAATGTTGAAAATTAAAAATTAAAATATAATACCAAGATAAACTCCAACGTTTTATTTATTTATTATTTATTTATTTTGATCTATGGAATCACTTAGGCAAATTAATGGACTAATCCGAATCAATATAAGATTTGATTGATTATCAAACACTTTACTAATTAATGAGACTATATATTAGCAATGGGATATCGTTTTCCTACTACTCCTACTCTCGTGAGAGAGTATTTGTATATTATGACTATTATAAGGTTTGGAGAAAATTATACTAATCTTTCTCTAACATTTTTTAAATTCTAGGTTCAATGGTTCAACCAATTTTATGTATCCCCTTTTATTCGTGCTAAGTGTGCTTTCACTCGACTTATACGGCC
Organism: Nyssa sinensis; assembly: GCA_008638375.1. Classification (NCBI taxonomy): domain Eukaryota; kingdom Viridiplantae; phylum Streptophyta; class Magnoliopsida; order Cornales; family Nyssaceae; genus Nyssa; species Nyssa sinensis. The sequence continues at coordinate 14,128,464 of CM018047.1, forward strand.
ACCCTTGAAAAGCTTCTGACAATACAAACAAACTAAATTTTTTTGAGAGTTCCCATCAGCCGTCTTACAATGTCCCCATGCGGGGTCAGTTTTTCCCCTGATTGAGCCTTGTGAAATAGGTGCAGGACCCAACTACTGATTGTGTAGTAGAGGCTGAGGAAGCAGAAGCCATTTACTGATTTATACAATGTCAACACTCACAAGTTGTGATGTTACAAAGTGAAAATTTTAATCATATATAAATTGTTTTAATCAATGAAGAATAAAATATCAATTAATTTAATCATTTTACTATGTTGAACAATGAACTAAAGACTAAGTATAATATGACAATTGGAAGAAAATTCCCAAACTCTCAAATGAGTCAAATCTCAAATTCAGAAATTCTTAGTTTCTTTTTCCCATGAGTCATGACTCAACAATCAATACACACAAATGACAAAACAACACACACAAGTATAGAACAACACAATACAATCCACAAAAGTCAAAAGTGACAAAACAAAAAAACAAATAATCAAATATGCTTGAACAAAAACTTTAAAATACAGAGTCACACACAGATGACTGGATGAGAGAACAAAAAACAAGAGAGAGACTGAAGTCACTGAACTGAATGACTCACCTATTGCAGCGGGAGAGGATAATCGTGCTTGAGGGCCGACCAATTCTTGAGATTGAGAGTAAGAACTAACAAGTTATGAACTGGGTGGTTTTCCATCGGAGGCTAGGACTCATCGGCGGCCTGCCGGTTTGGGCGTCGTCGGGACTCGCCGTCGGTTTGGGCGTCGTTGTGCTGGAGCTGAGAGGGCGAAAAGTGAAAACCCTAGACCAGTAGACCTTCACAAGCTTCACTGTGTGCGCGACTTGGACGAGTGTGGAGACTGGAGAGGCCTGCCAAATTTTTCAATCCCTATAGCATAAAAGACCATGGTGCCCTTAGTAGTAGCTTATAAAAAAATTGAAAGGCTCAGGTTTGTATATGACATTTTCATATAAGTGGATTGAACCGGATGATTCTACATAAACCGTCGGTTTATCCGATTCCATTAAAAACTGTCCTGTTTAACCGATTCAGTCTGGCTCTTTTGTATTTCCGGTATTATGAATGAATCAGACCAGTTAATAGTCTGGTTTTTCGTTCCGATTCTGATAACTTATGATTATAATTATATTAGCGAATTGGTTGTTTTGGTTTTGGATTGGGTAAAAATTTTACAAAGTGCTGTATCACTAATACTGGATCCAAGATTTATAATTAAAAGCCCAAACATATGTATAAAAAGAAAGTAGTTCAAGGAAGTTTTAAAAGCATTTTATAAAAAAAAACCTAGAAGATCAATTTTATAAGAGTAAAACTAAGAAAGTGTCATTAAAGTTATAATTTCATCCGGTTAATATTGACATCAATGATTAGCAAAAGTAGATATCAAAAAATAATTATTTTTTTATTTTTTTTCACATGAATTTATTTTTTGCATTAAAGAAAAACCACACTTTGACCTATTTTATTTCTCAAAGTTAGGCATTTTAAGTTGTGCTTTACCTTCTTTTATACAATAGAAATCATCAATAATTAAAAATCATTTTTTAGAAATTCTCTAACCTCATTTTAAATTAATTTTTAAAGAATGTAAATCTTAAAATGCAAAATTATCAATCCCTATCTTATAAGTTATAATGTACAAAGAAGTGATGCTGGTATTACAATTCATATATTAAAATCAATTCAATTTTATTATAACCAACTCAGTCAACTTACAAGACATAATCCAATTCAAGAGCATTTTTAATATGAGATTTGGACAAATAACTCAATTCAGTCCATAATTGAATGGAAACTAAATGCTGACATTTCTTTAATAGAGAGTGAAACTTGAACACATGACTTTCTTTTTAAAAAAGACATGAATGACCAAGCTAAATTAACTCTAAGTAGATTATCACCTATTTAATTTGACATATGAACAATGAAGTAATAACTTAGATGTAAGGAAAATATATTGTTAAATAAGTTGTTAGATAGGTGCAATATAAAAATTATACAAATGCATATATATTAAATTACAAATCTTTCTCTCTCTCTCTCTCTCTCTCTCTCTCTCTCTCTCTATATATATATATATATATATTAATATGTATGTATTATATATGTGTTTTATTTTTTTATTTATATAAAGATACAGAGACAAATAAAATAGCCTTACATGAGACCCTTGAGGTGCACTAGTAGGTAAATACAAGCTTTAATTGTATAAAAATTGTTCACAGGAGCTAGGGGTTTCACAACCCTAGTTGCATCTTTCCATACTTCTTCCTTTGTTTAATTGTTTAGCAACCTAATACCGTTTTAATTCTCACGTGATAGATTTGATAAAAGAGATGAGATCTCACTTCGTCTCAATCCCTATTTTCACGTGATAATGATTCTCTCTGTTCTGCAATTATTTTAAAAAGAATTACATTTATAAATCGAATCCCAATTTAATTCATGAGAAGGGCATTGTAAAATTAAAAAATAAAAATTTTGAGAGGATCAAACACTTATAAAACTATTTTGAAACCTCTGTAAAATCCAAAAAAAAAAAAAAATCATATAAATATATTTTTCTTTACAAAATTTGAAAATGAAAACATTATCCAGATTTTTTATATAATAATTTAATTACAACAATAATATTACAGACTGTATTACAAGTATAGGATATAGGAGAATATCAAACAAAGTTAAGTTGAATTTGCATTTGCATTCTTGACTACTGTGACACAATTGGTTAAATTTATATATAAAGTTAAGTCGCTAAACCACGTGATCCTGCCACTGCACGTGAGACGTGTTTCTAGGAATTGGGACCCGTCATTAAGGCACGTGATTGGACATAAAACCAAATAGACACCCTAGGACGCACAGTTAACATATGTATGTATACATATACTTTTTGCATAAATGATTTTCATTCAATAATTAAGGCCTGTTTGAAAGACCTTCAACTTTAAAAAATTGGTTTTAAGAAATTAATTATTTAAAAATTGAATTTCAAAGAATTAATTGTAATGTAAAAAATCCTATTCTAATGTACAATTTGATTTTCAATTTTTTTTAAAGTCAAACACACGCTTTGTGAACAAAATAAAAATTCTAATATAAAAAAAAAAAAAATCATCCAAGCCTAAAAAACGTAAGACTACAGTATAAAAGATTATTGAATATTTTGTTCTTTAACATAATATGTTTATTAAAAAATATATTATAAAAATAATAAATAAATAAATAAAGTCTGCAAATTACCCTTTGCCTCTTCTTTTCTGGGTTTAATCTCTCCCCTTAAAGCATCTTCAGTGGTGACTCAAATTCAAATTCAAATTCAAATTTGAGTCAAAATTTACAAAAAAAAATTCAATGATTATTTAAACCCAAACTCAAATAGGATTTTACTCAAATTCAAATTCAAATTCAAATTCAAATTCAATTCAGTGTAAAATTGTTCATAGATTCAAATTTAAGTAACTATTAGTGAGCATGAGACTCAAATTCATATTTTATTCAAATTTTGACTTAAATTTAGATAAAAATTTAAATCATCACTAAATATGCTCTTACTAATTCTTTGAAAACTCAACCGTTGGAAACATTGGCCAACTCGAACAAAGGCATAACCATTTAATTTAAAATGTTAGGATTTTTTGTAAAGAAATATAATTGATTAAATAAAAATGCAAGTGGGTTTTTTTTTAATATTTAGTAAGTACATTTTAAAAATTAATACTACTAAAATGTACTCAAAACTTAAATAAATTAAAATCATAAGACGGTAGTTTTTTTAAAAAAATTAAAAGTGAACTTATTTTGACTCATTTAAAAAAAATTCCAAACAATCAAACATAATATACAGGCCAATTAAAACTAGTCACTAACTATTTCCATTGTCAGCGCCATCACCAATTTTTTCATACATTATTAACATAAGAACCATTGCCATCCCTCATCACCTCTTTCTTTCTCAACCAAATAGGTTCATTTCCAAGTTTTTTATTCTTTTCTGTTTTTAATAATTTTTTAACTCTCTCTCTCTCTCAAGTTTTATTTTAATTTTTATGAAAATAATGAGATAATAAAATCAATGAACTCAACTGAATATTTTAATTACATAATAGCAAAAAAACATCGAACACCTAACAGTAACAAAGTCTTTTAAATATGAACTCTAATCTTAGACATACAAATTATCCCAGCTTACAATTGATCCGAATGAGGAAGACAGTGCCAACTCGGCTGGCCCAAAGAAATCTTATTTTATTTTTTGAGTAACTGGTATATCGCATTTCCCCATAAAGAAAGGGAAAAAAAAAAAACATTAAGAACAATTGGAGACATAAAATCTATCTATAAGCGTATTGCCTATGAGTGTTTGTACTAGAGAATATGCAACTGGGGAGGGCAAAGTGGAAGCTAATTTCCCAGTTTGTACGAGTGTTCTGGACTTTCTTCTAAAGGGTAAGGGTAGCTCTAATGGTGCTCGAGATAACTTTGACCAACTTGAACCGCTGTCATGGCTTGGTTTTTCATTAATATTTTGTTTCTCTCCATTCGTAAGCACACACTTAGACAGCTAGCGAAACCCTCAACACTAATTTTTAAGAAAATCTTATTTTAGTTCTGTAAACTATACATATAATATATATATATATATATGCTACTTTTAAAATTTGAAGTGTTACACATTTTTTTAATACAATTGGTCAATCGTATGTGACTTAAAATTCATTTCAAAACCAAACAATGCAAAGCAATGTGATTTAATTTTTGTGATTTAGTACATCGCATGATAATGTATTTTTTAAAAAAACACTATATGATAAATCGTATCACACATGACATATTATCATTAAAAGAACACATTAATTCAATAATTTTCTCAAATCAAGGGCTGTGTCTGAGTCCACGTGTCCAACAATAACTAAGTAATCCCTTCTATATAAGTGGGACAAACAGAGCCAATAAATTTCATGTGAAAGAAGAACATCCTCTTCAGTTCAGTCTTCAAAATAACAAACAGAAAGAATGCCTTTAACGTCGTTATCAGATCCAGCTGACTGGGATCTCCAGTCACCACTCATCCCTCCGGCAAAGAAACTCGAGACGCTTTGCATAGACGACATGTTACAGAAACACTGCGGCGAGTTCGGGTTCTGGCAATTGAGACACTTTGTGTTGACCAGCTTAGCTTGGTCTCTTGAAGCTTTTCATACTATGGTCATGATCTTCGCCGACCGTGAACCGGCGTGGCGGTGCCTGGATGGTGGACCGGGCTCGGGTTGTTCGTCTGCCAGCCGCAGTGTTTGTGGCCTTGTGCCCGGTTCATGGGAATGGATCGATGGTCCAAGAAGCTCGACGGTGGCCGAGTGGGGATTGATATGTGGAGAGAAGTACAAGGTCGGATTGGTTCAGGCTCTGTTCTTTTTCGGCTGCATGGTCGGTGAGTTCTCGGATCCTCGATCTCAATAAACTATAAAGAAACACACAACATGACTGTTGGTCAAGAGTGAAATGTTCAAGTCTATCATTCATCCTCTTGATTTTTTTTAATATAATATTAAATTATTTATTATCGTATCTTAACGAATTGAATTTAAATTTAAATTAATAAATTAATAAATTTTAAAATATATTTAAATTTGACTTATTTAGAAAACGATTTTGAAAAAACTTTAACAATTTATTAACGAATTAAACTTGAATAACTTGATTATACTTTGAGTCTCTTATATGTTAATATTAAATTTCTAATTTAATCATATCTTTGTTAAATCTTCATGCATTTTTGTGTGACGTATCTGTTAGATTGATAAATTATTGTACGAGTAAGATCATTATTGGTCAATAGTCTTCATTATTTATAAGTAAAAAAAATTTACATGTAATAAATATGATAATTTTTGATCGATTGATTGAGACCGGTGATATCAAGTCATACAATAACTTTTTTGACAAGTAATAATTTATGGTTTTTGTATCTCCACTCATATAATGTGTTATTGGATAAGAGAAAAATCATAGAAAAACAAAGAGTGAGAGAGAAAAAAAAAATAGAGATTGTAGAACTGTTTGTCATTTAAGTAACATATCACATGAATAAAATGACATAAATAAAACTCTTTTTTCAACTGTGTTTGAACCAGGGGGGGGTCAAATTTCAAATTTGTCCTCACATTATGTTGGATATCATGCATAAATGAACATAACTACAAGATAATAAATACTACTTTGTTTTAAATAATGCAAGGAGGAATCTCAGTCTCCTTTTAAGTAGTGTTAACTTGTGATACAAATTTAATATTATTGATGAAAACTAATTGTTATAAATTTATATTATATTATTATCCATTGGTTAGGTGACTGCATGCCAGACATAGTTTGGATTTGTCTATTTTTTTATTTGCATGTCATGTTTTTTTCCTTCCCAAATAGTATTCAATACAAAAAGTATAATTTTATTTTTGAAACAGTATTATATACTAATACTATTATATATAATATTATTATATTCAATATGTGAATTGAAACTAGAACTAATTGCCACCAACTCTCTACCCAAAATAAATAAATATATATAATATTACTGTAATTTCAAGTATATATGACATCTAATATTTTAATTATTAAATAATATAATAAATAAAGATAAAGTAATTAAAATTAAAAAATTAATTTTTAAATCATTTAATTAATAAAACACTCAATTTTTATACACTTGAGTTTACTATAACATTAACTTTTATATATATATATATATATATGAGTGTTGAATCTTTGCAATGCACATGTTATTACAAGTTGTTATATATATATAATATATATATATATATATAAATTATTTTTTTCTTAAGAAATTTCACGTGTGAATGTGGGAGCTCTTAAATGACTGAAACTAATGATATGATCAGAGCATATAATAATTTTTCCGGCTATTCGTAAACCAAGGGGTCAAATTTCAAATATATATGAGTGTTGAATCTTTGCATTGCACATGTTATTACAAGTTGTTATATATATATATATATATAAATTATTTTTTTCTTAAGAAATTTCACGTGTGAATGGGGGAGCTCTTAAATGACTGAAACTAATGATATGATCAAAGCATATAATAATTTTTCCGGCTACTCGTGAACCAAGGGGTCAAATTTCAAATTTGTCCTTGCGTGGCAATCGATATCATGCATAAATACGCACAACGATGAGGTATTATTTAAATAATATTCATGAAAACTGATTATTATAATTTTATATTATATTATTAACCAAAAGCTGGGAGATTGCATGGCAGACAAAGTCTGAATTTGCAAATTCCCTCTGTCTATTTATTTACGTTTTTATTTCAAATATTTTTTAATACAAAAAAGTAATGTAAGTCTTATATTTATATTCTAGTAAAATTATTTATCTTTATGAGTTGACAGTGTTATATTTGTTAGATATCACAATATGATGTGATATCTAGTCAATACAAAATTTTTAATTCTTAATTTTTGATAAAATTTTTAAGTAAACTTAACATTATCTAATACAAAAAATATAATATTATTTTTTTAACATTATTGTAATGTCAATTGAACCGAGAACCTAGAACCAACAACCCCCACCTCCTCAAAAAACGTGTATATATATATATTCATACACACACATATTTTATGCACCGCAATATTCAAACGAATATATATTTAACACATGTTTCGCACGTATACTATGGCGTATATATATATATATATATATGCACGTTCTTGGGGGGTTGGGGATTGATGGGTGGGGGTTGTTCGTTCTAGGTTTTAGCTTCAATTAACATTATAATAATGTTTAGAAAACAATTATATATATATATATTTTATAAATTAAATTTAGCCCATGCATGATGCACCGCAATATCGAAAAGTATACATTTAGCGCACGAATCGCACGTATCCTAACGTGTATGTATATAGGTATGTCTATATTTATATATATAACTGTTTTTTAAACATTATTATAATGTTAATTCAACCAACAACCCCCTGTCAATCCCCAATGTCCTCAAATAAAGAGTGTTTGTCTGTTTCTCTATCTATCTATCTATTTATCTATTATAAATCAGATTTAGCACAACAATATCCAAACATATATATATATATATATATTTAATGCATCTATCTATATAAATATATATATATATGTATATTTAATACATGCAACCAGCGTGTCCTAACATGTGTGTGTATATGTATATAGTAGTGTTGAACATACTAAATCTTATTTACAAATCTCATTTTTAAATTATACATTATATATACAAATAAATAAAAAGTACATATTTTTTTTATATAATGGAAGAAAAAATACAACTTAAATAATTCATTTCCGAACTATACATTATAGTTGAAAATGAATACACATAAGAATGAGATAAAAACAGAATTTATAATTAATGATAAATATAATAAATAATTCATAATAAAGATGATAAATAATAAGAGCTTAATAAATAAAGAATAAAATAGTAAATTAATCTAAAAACAAAATAAGAACAAAGCGAACAAATACAAATACGAGGGTCAATCTTAATATTATTATTGATCACAATATTATTAACATTCAAGCAATGGTTAATTATGAAAAGTTTCGAGTCAAAACAGGTGATAATTTAAGTTGTGTTTAGGCAAGTGGTGTTCTTGCTTCTTTTTTCTTTTAAGGAAAATGTTTTGCTGCATTTACAAACATCTAGCTAGTCACATTCTACTTGCTAAGAATAACAGGTGGAAAAAATTTGATAAGAGTACTTGAGGCATGTTTGGTAAGCCCTTGATTCTAAATGTACCATTTCTATAAGAACGAGTAAATTAATTAGAGACTATTTTTTTAAGTTTAGTTAAAATGCTTTCGAGATGATTGTCATTTTCCCAAAAATATAAAATAAAACTCTTTTCAAGTGATAAAGCAATTCAAATTCAAGGGCTCCTCCAAGCTCACAAAATATCTTACTGTAAATGATATATACATCTCCTAATTATAACTCTACCCACAGGACACTGCATGATGCCTTAATAATAAGAAGAAGAAGAAGAAGAAGTTTTTCATTATGAATTTTGTTAAGATTTGTGTCCAATTATAAAAAGGATAATGGTTGCTTTATGATCTAATTTAATGAAGAAATAATAAAATAAAATAAAAAACCACTACTTGGTTTGTCTTTCAGGAGCAGGAATATTTGGGCACCTCTCAGATTCCTTCCTGGGAAGGAAAGGATCTCTGACTGTCGTTTGTCTATTGAATGCCATCTTCGGTTGCTTGACAGCACTATCTCCAGACTTCTGGACCTATTCCCTTTTCCGGTTTCTCACTGGCTTAAGCACCGGCGGTGTTGGCCTTTGTGCTTTTGTCCTTGCAACCGAGCCCGTTGGCCCCACAAAGCGCGGTGCAGCTGGAATGTCCACATTCTATTTCTTCTCATCCGGGATAGCCACCCTCTCTGGCATAGCTTACATTTTCCAATCATGGCGATCTCTTTATGTCGCTTCCTCTCTCCCCTCCATCATCTTCCTTCTTGTTGTCATTCCTTTTCTCTCTGAATCCCCACGGTGGTTCCTCGTCAGAGGTAAAATCAATCACGCTATGAAAATTATGCGCAACATTGCTAAATCCAATGGGAAGCATCTTCCTGAAGGTGTCATTCTTGCGCTAGACGAAGAAGCAAATGGCAGCCAAAATGAAGCTCAGAATCAGCACAAAACGGGAATGGAAACAAAAGAACCCATAACTGGGTCGCTTATAGATGTAATTAGGTCACCCGTCACTCGAATTCGTTTATTTCTAGCGGTGGCCATTAACTTCTTGTGCTCAGTTGTGTACTATGGCCTTAGTCTAAACGTGGTCAACCTGGGAACCAATCTCTATCTCAACGTGTTTCTTAACTCACTAGGAGAAATGCCTGCGTTCACATTAACTGCACTTTTGTTGGATCGGTTTGGTAGGAAGCCACTAGCGATTGGAACGCTGTGGTTCAGTGGGTTTTTCTGCGTTATAGGGAGCCTGGTGAGAAGCTATGGAATCTGGAAGATTGTTCGGATGGTTTGCGGCATTTTGGGGATATTTGGGATGGCTGGAACTTATAATTTGTTGTTTGTATATACAGTGGAACTGTTTCCGACAGTGGTTAGAAATGCTGCACTTGGGTGTACAATACAGGCGGCACAAATGGGTGCGATATTGACACCATTTGTGGTGGTTATGGGCGGTGGCTTACCGTTTGTGGTGTTTGGTATATGTGGGATTGTGGGAGGATTGCTTGCATTTTACTTGCCGGAGACTTTAAATCAGCCGTTGTATGACACACTGGCAGGAATGGAGGATGGGGTAAATGCATTAATAAAGTAAGCTTTCATGGACGACGCACAGCAAATTAAGCACATGATGAAATCTTCTTTCGCCAAGAATGGACTTGGAATTTTACTTTTATTCCCTATGATTTTGTTTCAGTTTGGTGTTTGAGAGTGGTTTTTGTTGTTGTGAGAAACACAAAATTAGTCATTGATCGTAACTTTGAAAGAAACAAAAAAAAACCAACTTATGAATAATTTCACTGATTTTGTTTGGTGATTTAACGAGTCTACCCGTTTTCTTATGCTGCTCATTCTCCTTAATCCTTTTGTTCACAAGATTTAAAGGCATAGAAATCTGTTATATACATAAACCATATTTTCTTTGTATGATTGGAGGAGATTGGTTTTTGAGGTTAAATCATTCTATGGTGAGCTAAACTCGGGCTTGAAAGAAAGAAAAAAAGTTGGAATTTTTAAAATTTGTTTTCAGTTTTGTTATCCTTCAAAGACGATTAAAACTCAAATTAAGGATAAGTTGGGCTTAACTTGTTGGTCCATAATTTTAAGAAGTTCTCTAATTTGATTTGTCGAGTCCTTGTAATATTTTAGACTGTTTTTGAAGTGTCTTAATTATAGTTGAACAAGTAATAGTAATTTTATTTGAAATTAAATATCCTAATTAGTATCGGACTAAGTTTGTATGGAATTAGATGTCCTAATTAATATAAAATTTTGAATCAGTAGAATTATAATTATATATATATATGTCTTTTTTATATGGAATCGTAAGTCACAATATATTTTATTATGTAAAAGCTCTATTATTAGAATTTTATTTAATATATAACTCTTTTTTGTTGAAAAATAATTAAATTTTATATAACAAAAATAAATATAATATATATATATATAATCAAATAAAAAATTACATTAATATTAAAAAAATACCTCAATTAGAATTGTCATATCTTATTCCTTTATACCTTCAATTATTTAGAGCCAGACTCTTGTTGAGATGAATGGATAATGAAAAGCTACAGGCAACACTTTTTGGCTAAGTTTTGGATAATGTACCATTTACTCTATGTAATCTTATTGTAGCTTTTGCGCGAGATTTGAGTAATTGTTTTGTTTTGTTAGTGTTCTTTCTATTCCATATTATTGATCAAGAAGAATGAATTGTTTAATTTGGGCCAGTCAATATTTGGCCCAAAACTTTTCCTATAGAGAAACTTTTCCTATTGATCCAGAAGAATGAATCAACCTCAGCCCAACCCATAGCACTACTTCCTCTAAAAATAGGCTCAATCAGGGTAAGATTACCTTGTGCCGGCTTTACAAAATATTTGATGATCGTCATGGTTCGATGTTGAGTGACTCTCTTTCATAAACTCTTATCTTTTTATTCTGAATTTTTAATTAAAATATTTGTTATGATTTAAATATATATATATATTATAGTCTGTGAAATGCAAAATTAAAATAAAAAAAAAAAATGAGCAACACTGTTGGAGATTGCAATAGGACAATGACAGAGAAACATAACAAGAATATATATATATATATACACACACACACACACACACACACAAACACACACATGTTACAACTCTTCTTCAACAAGCTTATAAGATGATATATAATTCTAACCTAAGCCATTTGGTTGATTGCTATCAAACAATTAATCAATTAATTTGACTAAAAGGTCAAATTTCAAGTATAATTTGACAAAATGAAGCTCATGAACTTTCTACCTCAATTAATTTGATCATGATAGATGGATGTATGGTCTATATGACTTTATTAAACATGCTCTAACTTCACCGCAAAACATTAAAAAAATACTTATGAAAAGTAATTGTCAAGTTGCCGTTGATCTAATCATGGATAACTCCGACAAGATTGGGAGCCATAATGCCTTCAAATCGGTTATCATCTCGCATGCTTCTAGATTGGAAGCTTGCTCCGTGAAGGAAATTATTGTGCCGACAAGATATTAACAATCTCACAAATATTTAATATTTTTTAAGATCGGAAAGAAATTTGTGTGTTAAATTATAAAAAAATTATAAATTTGTGAAAGACCATCACATGATGGGTAATAGAACAATCTCATAGGATAATTTTAAACTAAAATAGTTTAAACTTAACACTCACAGGTTTAAAAAGAACATCAATAAATTTGTTTGCTTCTTCAAATCCGTTTATAAAAATTCCTTTCTTCATAAAAAGGTATTAAACAGATAAAATAAGAATAAGAACAAATTTACTCAAATTCTAATTTAGAAAAATAAAAAGTTTATTTTTTTGCAGAACAAAAATCATGAAATAATCTACACAAATTTTGTATTCCTAATCCCAATCTTATTTTTTCCTCAATAATTAATTTGCTTAAAGAAAAACTCTATTTACTAATTAAAATTTATTAATAAATTGAAAAAAATGGCATAAACTTTTCTTGGAAAACAAGACATTCAAGAATTCATTTCTCACAAACTTGTAATAATAAATCAATTGAAATTTACAATGAAAAGTAGATAAATACATATACAGATTATTTTTCATGTCATTTATTATTAAAACAATCACTTTCAGTGAGGTAATATTGAATTACCAATGATGCTGGAGTTGGGACAGGAAACCTCAAAAAAATTAAAGTCGGTCAAGTGGACGAAGAAAAAGAAGATAAGTAGTGGTTAACAAGGATACTAAGTAAGTGGAGGCTGTTGCTCATCCATGCATTGTTTGTCGCTTTTATAACTCAACAAAAAAAAATTTAATATTTGAGGCAAATATAGGAAAATTTGAATTTGAAGGATATCATTTAAAAAAATATATATTATGAAATTCTTTAATAAAATGATATGATGTAATAATATTATTGGATGTTGGATACTGATAAAATAATTTAAAAAATTTATTCTGCTATAAATTGAAATATTAATATCAATCGTAAGTATAAAAATTCCTAATCCAATTCGTACGCGCAGAAACTTGTAATGCACCCATCAAATAACATTCTTCCCATCATAAAACCTACAAATAAATAAATAACTAAAGTCATCTCTTCAAAAGTTTCCAAGATTCTACTCTAAGGGATATTATAAAAAACAATGCTGTATTTGTTAACTGACAATTACTTAGGCTCTGTTTGTTTATATTTTTAAAAACAGTTTTTTAATTTCAAAATGCGAGATATGTATTTCAAAATATATATTTTTTAATTTTTTAAAATTTAGATTATCATATTTAAATGTATTTTCATAATTTTTTAAAAATTAATTACAAAATTTTGAAATATATTTTAGAAATTTTTTTTTTTAAAATTGTATCTAAATCACTATTCAAACGAAGCCTTATAATTTATAGGTAAATTGACCTGTTTGAGATGGATAAATTCTCATCGAGTGCTTTACACATAATATTTAAATATTTTCCTTCCCAGATAATTCTGATAGAGTGCTTTACACATAATATTTAAATATTTGCCTTCCCACATAATATCAAAAAAGAAAGAAAAAAAGCTTCTATAATTTATACAGAGTAGTATACATAATGGTAATCCAAAAAGTTGGACACGGGATCATGGATGAGCAGAAAGCCAAGGACGCCGTCAAAACAGGAATGGAGTCGGAGAGAATGCCGGGATGATCGCCCGAAGGGGAGTTCGCCTGAAATAAGTGCACCATCAAAATTAATGTGAATTTACTTTACTTTTACAAAAGGTGTATAACTTAAAATAGGTAAATATAATATGGGGATGTGGATTACATATGGATCTGAGATTCAGATTCAGAATCTGGATCTGATAGTATTGTATATTTGAAAGAAGAAAAAAAAAAACAGAGAGAGACTGCGCCGTTTCGTTACTTTCGGTTGAACCTATAAAAGAACGAAAGGTTACCCGATATCGTCGCTGTAGGTTCGGACGTGAACTCTGGCCGTCGACGCAACTTTCCTCTTGAGGATCCTCTCAGATCTAACGGCCTCCGGTCTCTCTTTCTCCGGCACGACGTTGTCCTCGGAAATCGCGCCGAGCGAGGGCCGCCATTCAACCACCGAGCCAGACCTAGAGACAGCCACTCTCCCGCGCTTCCGTCTACGGTAACGGCAGGTATTCGGCTGAGACGGTGGAGGCGAGTGCACGAGGGAGCGCGTCTCGTCCGGGGGCGGCGACGGAGTCGCAGTCGGGTCCGACGAACGACAGGCATACCCACAGCAGGACACGAATTCCAAGAAAAACCTCATATCAGAGACACGGGAGGGGTAGAGGATAAATGAATTGTGAGAATTAAGAAAACAGAGTCTTCCATTGATGAAGCACTCGAACCTCCGCTACAATGTCCATGATGCCTTCTTTGATACCTGGTGAGGTTATTACTTATTACGCTAGCACTTGTATTTATAGACGTTTTATCTTTTTAATTAACAAACTAATAAGCAAAATGAAATAGATTTTTTTTTTTTTTTCCTTTAAATACCTAACCACCCAGGTTTTTAAATGGACTTATATTTTGGGATCTCACAATATATGTATATATATATATATATATATATATAATGCTAAAGTAAAGGTGATTACTTTGTTTAAGAGGAAAATGTGTTAATGATTATGCGTGGTCCATCATTGTTGCTGAATGCCACTTTGATTGGGACAACTTCCTACTATCTTTGAGCAATTTATTTTTCTTATAATTACAACTCTCCAATCTCCATGTTATATCACTAGGGCTAAACTGTTGATTTCCTAATAATAAATATTTAACAACTAAAATTATTATAAATATGATTTTTTAGTAAAAAAATTATGACATTTTTTTATAACTTAAAATAGGTATTTAACATATTTTTTTAAATACAAAAAATAATTAAAATAAAATTATGTTGAGTTAAATTGTATCTCATTTTTGGGATGAAATGACAATTTGGTTGAATGTAATATATAATTTATGTTTTGGATATTGGATTGTTGAACCATTAACTCTTTAGCTTTAGCAATCTAAAATAGCTAAACATAAAGATAGATAATCACTTATAAGTTAAATGGGCACTATTATAATTACATTATTGGACAACAATTTCTTTTACAATTTTTTTGTAATTTATAATTAATTTTTATAAATATTGGGAGGGGTTTATCCCACTCCCATCGAAGAAGTTTTGATAACTCTATCCCCAAGTGGAAGTATGAATAAAATTGTTGTAGTGAAAATATATTTTTTTTCTAAATTCAAATATTAGTAAAATGTGTTTACATAAATATGACGGCCTAAATGTATAAAATGAGAAAGAGAACATAAAGTAAAAAGAGGGCTTCCATTTTAGTAACCTTTGCAAGATTAGCAACCTTCACCTTGAATATATATATATATATATATATATATATATAGATGTAGCAAGTGAGATAATTTAATCTTTACTTAAGGTGGGTTTGTCAAGTTGTCACCAACGATGTCCAGTTAAATTTGGCTGCCTTTCTTCTCCACATGGGTTGCAATCTACTCACTCAACCACTTGTCCAAATAAATATCTTTCTGTAATGTCTTCCCTATCTTTATAATCTCTTTATTATAATAATGCACACACACACACACACACACACACACATATATATATATATTGTTGGTTAGGATCTTACAAATCAGAGTTTACAATTATGGTAGTTTGCATCTTTTGATTTATTACTTGGATTATTCAAGATTCTAGTTCTAACAAAAGAGAGATGACTTGGCAAAATGTTTCATTTTATAGGCTGTAATATTCCTACATCTTATCATTCTGCTAAGTATCCCTCTGTTTAATTACTCACAATTTTCTTTTTTGGAAATGTGTGTATAATATTAATATATGAAAAATAAAAAAAAATGTAAACAAAAAAATTTCATTTTGCATCGAGTAAAATATGGAAAAAATTTATATATTTATTTTAAATTTATAATCATGATGAAATAAGTTCCTAATCATCGTCGTGTTGAAATCGTATAGAAATTTAATTTCTTTGTCTGTCACTACACTTATTTTGCAACGTAGGACATAATAAGATATTTTATCATTCCTATCGAAGGACAAAACAGGACTTGCTTGTATACATTTAATTCACTTCATCCTCGACCACAAAATGCTCTGATGAATCAATAGATTGTCACCTAGCATACCTTTTCCTGTTATTGTGCATGAATCAATTACCTGGTGGAATCGAAATTCCCTCAAAACTGCATCATCAAGCTTAGCAGGGGTCTGGCTTTTGCATCTTTACTTTTTTTGTTCACTTTTCCTCTTTACAAATGTTGGTTCCGAAAATATGATTGGTTAGTTGTAGAAGAGTGATATTACATGATGTATCTTGAATTATTTGATAATTTTAGATTTTTATTTTTTGTCTTTTGTTAAAATTATACTGACCTCTCATTTATTATATTTATAATGTATAAATTCTTTCATATGTATAAAATTTGTTATTGATGGTATCAAGATTTTAACCAAAATATATATATATATATACACACACACATATATATATGATTAAAATATTCTTATACATTACATTGACGTCCTCAATCTTTTTAAAGATTATAAGGAGAAGTCTTTCTAATTATCAAATGTTATAGGAAATGTCAATATAATTATTAATAAGAGTAAAATAATAAATTCATACTTTTCGTTAATGTATCTCTCTTAAAAAAAAAAAAGATCAGTGTAATATCGAAAATCGCAGGAGATCAATGTAATATCGAATATCACATAATAAGTTTGTATAATTATCAGATATTACAAGAGAGTTCATTGTAATTATTCCAATAAAAAATAGCTTAAACACTCTTTTGCACATCCAAACAACCACCAAATCATTTTAGCTTAAAGGTGTTGTTTGAGCATCATGCGAAAATGATACAATTCAAATAATACAGCGCAGGATTATAGAACACAATTAATTCATCACAGGACAAACGTTGCGCACAAAGAGAGCAAGCTAAAACAAGTTTTGGAGAATCCTCTGCCTCATTCTTATTACTTCTCTTTAGAGAACTCTTTTTCTACGCTTAAATTTTTTTAAAATTGACAAAAACTATTTGAAGTCATCCAACCACAGTTCCAAGTGTCGCACAACTGTAAAGAAACGAAGACGCAATTTAATTGCTTTTTGTATCATCTTCCAATTAGTTCCTGCCATCCATCTAACCGTAACGATTTGTTTTGTCGTACTAAAAGAAATGATATCTGCAACAAGCTAGAAATATCCAATGTTCAGTTGCTTTCAGAAATTTCCAGTTGCTTCGACAAGAAGGCAAATGCCCCTTGGTCGCCGGAGAATTAGATTGATTCAAAACGTGACACCTGTAGTCCCCAATAAATGAGGTGATGAGTCATACAAATGTGATATATAAATAGACATTGGTGGTCGTTATATTGATTTTTGCTCACACAAGTTGACAGCTCTGCTTAAGCACAATCATATATTCATACAGTGAATATACCATAACATATGAAGCAAAAATAAGGCCTAAAACAGAGGTGAGCGTGACATAGCATTTATGTGATGCTCACTAGACTTGCATTCGTTATCAGCTACCAAATTACTTCTTTCAAAGACTATTCTTTTTTTTTTCTTCTATTTTTGAAAATTACCCAATTTCAAACTAGGATTAGACAAAGAGAATCTCTTCCTTTTACTAAGTACTCAAATCTATTATAATATCTCATAGCATACTAGTTAGTTCTGAATTTAATCGGAAGAACTTCCTCTTTCCTCCAACACAGGTACATGTAATCATATGATATATATATATATATACGTAATTACATACGTGATATATTAAAATTGTGACTATTCAATTATATATGAATATCACGTGACTACTTACCTTCAACTAAAAATAAAAACTAAATTGGTTTGGAGTCAAGACTGAAATTTCTGTTTCAAGAATATAAAAACTATCCAGATGTCCCAAAAAGCAACCCCCCTGTAAAATGCAAAAGTTCAAACACTTGAATTTCAGGCTCATCAGTACAAATTTTCACTAAATGTTCATGAACACAGAGAGTCTGATTATAAATATTTTAAAATGCAGTAAATTAAATCCATGTATTTCTCAATTCAATCAGCTTAGTCTCACACAAGGCAAGTCTTCAAATATTACAGTTCCAGACAATAGAAGACCGATCAAGCTCTCACTTGGGCAAAATAGAGAATTATGATTTATAAATGCTATTCCCAGAACAAACCAAGACAAAACTTAATGATGATCAGCTTCTCCCTCTGAAAAATGACTCATTGACGACCATATGGAGATCCATTGTTCCCAGGTGGTGGAGAACCAGGTAGTGGTCTTGGTCTTGCATACTCTGCAAAGATAACCCAACCATCCAAAAACTACAAAACAGATAAAGATGGAATTATAATCATCATCATAATTTGAAAGACTGATAAAAAAAAAATTATTCATTGAAATTTGAAAGGCTGGCCCTGCCAGCAAGATTAGACAAAGAGAAGTCATCACTCCATGCCAAGTAAATGCTACATGCTAGTGATTTGGGAATATGAGAATAACCCCTAAATTCAATAACTTGTCGAAAGTACAAGATCAAAAGACTCTATTGAAGATCACAGTTTAACAAAAAGGTATATTTTTTTCCTTTCTACTTTCTTGCTAAGCCCATAAAAAATTGACCCCCCACCCCCAGTAAAAAAATGTGTTCAAACACAAAATATACATACATATATGTGTGTTGTAGTTAATGTTGGCTTTTTAGACAACTTTCTCCAGTAATGGGAAACTGTAACATTCAACTTTATTAAGGCAATCCAATTTATAAGACAATGTGGCAATGAACAAGGGAATCACAAAACTTCAGGAAAGCAAGCACACCATAAAAAAAAAAACGAATTGAACAAGAGACCAAATAACCCCAGTTGCATAGGAAAATATGTGGCTAAGTTTTCAGCCATCCAAAACAAACTTTCACAAACCCAATTGCATACTTAGTTAGCACACCCACAATCCAGCATATTAACCAACCAAACGGGGAAAAAAAAACCCCCCACAATGCTCAAGAATCAATCCATTTATGCTCTTTCAATTATTTTCTTTCCTCATATTCTTTTAGAAAAACCTAACAAAAGTTCAGGTTCGAGCAGATAGAATTTAATAGTTGAAGACAAATTCTATATTGCACATCTTGTTTCCTTCCGAATTCTGATTTAGTGGGTATGTGTATCTCATGACCCAAAATTTCTTTTCAGTGGTGTTAATGGATCATACATTTCCATAACAAAGAGAAACTTTTCATGTTAAGGAGCAAAACATTTTTTTAATAGCACACCTTCATCTTGTGTGTGCATGTATACATGTTTGTTTGCACTGTGACCAAACTCTCTTATGTTCTTAAATAACATGGAAGCGCGTGGGTAAATGTCAGACTCACCTGGCCATCCATGCCCTTTATACCTGCAGCGGCCTCTTCTAACGTAGCATATCTTACGAAACCAAACCCCTTGGAATATCCTGATGCACGATCAGTCACCACTTTAGCTGCAAATAGCAGAGGATCAATGTGCAATCATGTCTATAGCTTTCAACAACGGAAATTTCTAAAAAAAATTGTAGCAGAAGAACAAACCATTCAGCACTTCACCGAACTTCGAAAACGCTTCTTTAAGTCCATCTGTAGTAGTACGTTTGTTAAGCCCTGAAAATAGCAGAAATAGAATCTGGTGAAAATTACAGTGACTTAAGAATAGGACATGCAACAATATCAAGACCAATATGAAATATTAAAGCAAGATTCCTGATCAGGGAAGAAAACAAATGAAGAAAAATAAAAAAGAAAAAGTGAACAGAAGTCCGATGTCAAACTGCTCCTCTTCTTCT
The DNA here is from genome assembly GCA_008638375.1 of Nyssa sinensis. Classification (NCBI taxonomy): domain Eukaryota; kingdom Viridiplantae; phylum Streptophyta; class Magnoliopsida; order Cornales; family Nyssaceae; genus Nyssa; species Nyssa sinensis. The sequence continues at coordinate 14,148,683 of CM018047.1, forward strand.
TCTTCTTCTTTTTATTGAAGTGATGAGCAATTTCAATGTCCAACATATACAACAAAAATAACAAAATTGATGCCATTACAGCAGTGAATACTAATAATATTACTTACAAACAAAATCTTCCACTACATCTTGAAATTTTTAAGTCAAGTAGGAGCAACATCGTGATATAAGTTACATAGGAAATTGAAATGAAAAGAAGAAAAAATATTCTGAACACAAAGATTATAATGTACTTGCACAAAACTTCATTACATTGCTCAACTACATACAATCATCCACATGACATGAAGAGGGAGGGAGGGAGGGAGGGAGGGAGGGAGGGGAAGAGTAGACTGAAGTACAGAGAATAAAGCAGAATATGCAGTAACCAAGGCAAGTACATAAAAACGAAGGGTCTGATATCTAATTTCTGGACCAAGATCAACCACCATCAAAGCATCACAATCTCACAACGTTCATTTTTTGTTTCATGAAAAAGTAACTAGGTTCACTTTGGTCTAAAAAGAAATACACTTGCATATACATAGAATTACCAACTAACATTTTGGTCAAACAAGTACACACATCTTGACTAGATGATTATAACACTCGTGGAGGCATTTGCAAAAGGAGATGTACAAAAAAGAATCTTACTTCAATGTGTCCAACATTCGAAAATACAAACTAATCATTTAAAAAAAATTATCCCGAATGAATTGGATTTACCACCAAGAGAGCAAAGAAAAAAAAATGAAATAAATCATTTTGTTTAAAAAGTGCAAAAAAAATCATAACTATCAGCCTTGCTTCAGAGGAACCATCAGAGAGGACTGGACTTCAGTGCTTTTAAGCCTCTTTATATTCTAGGCTAAGGCATTATTTAAATTGTGTCTCAGCTGGCCGAGAATAAAATTGAACACAATCTATATAAATACGAACAGGTATCTCAAGGTACTGTATAGAACAAGGAGATTTCGCAATACAAGATATTTGAAGGTGGAAATAACAAAAAGCCCAATGAAAACCATGTTTCAACCTTGAAAACAGGAAACGGTCCAGGCACCAGTAACATCATCAATATGATAACTACTGATGAACCCTGGAAACACTTATGGGAAAAAGAACTGACATATCAATTACCCATACAAAGAGGGACATGATGACAACGTCACAACAGAGATTACTCATGTTTCATCATGTCAATGAGAATAGTTCTGATGCTAAGTGGTCTTGGGTTCAAGCTGATGATTGCAGCTTGTTAAAAGACCAGTTGACCATAGATGGTAGAACAAGTGCAGACCATAATTTTTAAACAAACCCACTTAAAACTCAACAAATCTCTGCATGCAATATCTATAGACACCCTATTGGTCATTCAATAGGACCAGTATCATTCAACCAGCAAAACAACTAATTTTCTAGTTTAAATAATAGGTATGCGCTTTCAAACATTGGCCCAAAGTGCACTTAGGAGTGCAAAACTATGAACTTGCTCTTGATTTCAGTGTCACAACGTAGTACTTATAACCACAAGTCCACATTGTAAGTAGGTTATATTCCTATTCTAACAGATGATTCACATGGGGAGGAAAATTCCTACCTAAACTTTATTGCGAGTTTATTGCCCTGTTCCAATTTTGGTCAATGATACATGGGATAAAATTTCTACCAAGACTAGCATTCCCTTAGACCACATTAAATCACTTCTGTCTTCCATTGAAGTAACATCTCCTTATGTAACCAAATAATTGATTTTCATTTTGTTTATCACGGTATTCGTAAAGCCTCTGGCCAATGCATAGATGACAATGGCGACAATAATCAGTTAATTTCAATTCTTTTATTTCACTTACAAAAACAATGCACCATGTTTTAAAAATATTCATAGTTCCTAAACTCAAACTTTATCTGTTGTTGAAACTTGAGCATACTATCATTAAGATCAGAGTATTATGGAAACCATTTCAATTACACGAGGAAGATGGACAAATGAACTCAAACCATTTCAATTGCATTTCTGCATTTATTGGCTTGTCAGGCTTGATTTTCAGAAAAGAGTAAAAAAATGGTACTTGTTTCAGATGACCTTACTTCATTTAATGCTCCTATGTCTGGCCCGGAAAACCCATGATTATGAATAGGATAACTTAAGCTATGTAATCTACTTAATTGTGTTACATGGTTCAAATTTTATGAAAGAAGCCAACAAAGGGAAGCTGGGATTCAGATAACTTTGTTGAAAGCTAAGAAGAGTTGAATAAATTTTGTAAAAGCAATGAATGATCAACAGAATCTTCATATCTGAAATTTTTAAAATGATTGAACCCATTGTCTCTAAGTTTTAAACCCCAGAAAGCTCTTTGTATCTAAGCCTACATCAGCATACCCATCGCACATGCCCAGCTAGGGTCCTTGTATATGTAACAATGCACATGCAACAATCCTAAGCATCTTTCAGTTTGAGTGTCATTAGTGTACCAGAGAGCTGTCTCTCACCTGCCTACATTACCACCCAGGATGTAATTCAGGGAGTGGCATATGAATGCAGAATTATGTATCACCGAGTTCCAAACTTCCAAATCATAGGGGTTAAACAAGAGCCTACTCAAAGTTCCTCAATTCCTTTATATTAGCTGCAGTTATAATCTTAGTTATATATATATATACACACACATGTGTCACCTGGCTACATTACCTCCTGGGATGCAATTCAGGGGGTGGCATTTGAATGCGGCGATATATACCACAGAGTTGCAAACTTGCAAACCATAGGGATTAAACAAGAGCTTAATTAAAGTCCGTCAATTCCTTTATCTTGGCTGTAATTATAATGTTTGTAATATATAAAGGAAACAGCTATTCCCACTCCCTAATAGACTCCCACACTCCAAAAAGGTGAAAAGTTCTTCAATCATGCAACTTATCGTCCCAAAGTAACAAATATAAACATCTTCAAGGAGAGAGATCCCAAACTATAATCAACAAATAATTAATAAAATAACAACCCACATCCACAAAGGCAAAACAAAATAAAAATCTAACTAGAAAATAAAAGAATTTGATAGCACTGGACTAATTAATCAAAACACCAAAAATAATATAACATATCCTATTTCAACTATAAAAAAAAATATAGCATACCCTAATGCGCGAGTAGTAATTTCGAAAATTAATCTCTTTATTATATAATTATTTGACTCAGTTGAACGGCTTTTTTTGTTTCTCAAACCAGATACAAAAGAAAAGGATCCCTGCGTGGACAAATCGTGAACCATAAAACGTCTTTGAAAAAACAACGAATCCACCAATTGATGAGAAAAATACAACAAAATCACCAGTGACAAAAAATAAAAATAAAAAGAAATGAAGGTTATTTTGGGGTAAGAGAGAAACTTGCCAGAGACGAAGAGGTTGGTAGAGGGTTCAGCCGGTGAAGGCTTATCTACTTGAGTCATCGGCGGTGGGACGAACGGTGAAGTTGAAGTTAAAGTCGAGAAAAGCCCTCTCAGACCACGCGGCGTAGCCGCCACCACCGTCGTCGCCGCTCTCATCGCCATGGGTTTAAGCTTCTCCCAAGACAAGGGTTTTAGTTAGATTTCGACAGAGAGAGGGATCAAAACACCCGGTGGGCTCAGATATAGTCCAATAGCTGAAAGAGCCGTGCCATGAGAGCGCATTACTAAAATTACAAAATTACCCTCCACTTTGGCAAAGACTTTATTTGGGTTAATCGGTCTTTAGGTCTACTCCTCTTTTTTTCTTTAAGTGTAAAATAAAGGACATGGTTGTTTTAAAATTTTAGTTAATGTCTATCTAGATGACATGATACTCATACCTTTTTTACAAATGACAATAATATCTTAATGTAATTTTCACACACTCCATCCAAAATCAAAGCTATCTAAAATTGTTTTAACTCTCTATCACGATCCTATCAGTGTTCGTCATCTTCTTTCCTTTTACAATCGCAATTCTTATCAAGCCAAAAAAAATTGTAAAAACAGATATGAACATCAATAGACCATCGTTGCTGGGAAGTTTCTACCAACATAGATCGATCAACACTCTCATTGTCGACAAGCAGATCTACTTCCGTCGTGGTCAATTAGTTATCTCACCGTGATCGCCATGCTCTAGTCCCCCCTCCCCCACAGCCACACCATCGCACAACTCACCACTGCCAATTGCCGCTGCTAGTCATCATCTAATATTCTCGAGACCAAATTTCATGAATGAATATAATGGTTTGCATCAGGTATGCTCGACCAATCGAGAACTTCATGAATGCCCCATGTCGAGATTTTTGGCCAAAAAATCACCACCACTATCATTAAACTCCCTGTTTCGTTGTTGATCACCCTAACCATTGCAATAGGTTGAAGTCGAAAACTCACTAGTCAATAATTAATAGAGAGAGAAAAAGGTTTGGTTTAATGTTGGTTCTTTGGTCCATGACATGGGTTGTTTGGTTCATTGATTCATTTGGTCAGGTTAATGTATTAATTGAAAGAGTTCACTAAATCAAACATTATTATATATTCACTAAATTTTATATTTGTAAAATTTTACAATTTATAAAACTGTAAATTTAACTGTATAATGAGTTCATTTTCTTCCATTATTTTGCTATTTATTTGATAATTCTCTCCCTCCCTCTATTTTATTGTCAAGTTTATTGGTTTAATATGGTGAATTTTCACTTTGATTTTGGAAATCAACAAAAATTTGACTACTTCTCAAAGAAAGTAAAAATTTACCTTTATCGAGTTTTCAGTAAAAGGTAAAATTTTATTGTTTAGAATGTGAATTTTTTTTCTTCAAATTTTCATATGTAACATAGATATTGTTTGATGGATCTTGAATTTTGGAATCCAAATATATAAATTTTATTAAAAATTGATTGATAAATTACAAATTATTGAGTTTTAAAGTTTTGCACAACTTTTTTAAGACAGTAGATTTCACTGTCCCAGATTTGGTAACGTCATACATTGAGAATATTTTAGTCACACAAAAATTAAGAGACCTCAGGATAATTTTATTTAAGCATGGACCTTAAAATAATTTTACTACTTTTCTAGGGCCTTTCACCGAATCACCCTTTAAACTAAATGAAATGATAAAAGTATCTTTTTGTATTATTTTTTTGTTTTTTGTGTGTGGGGATTAATTTACAATAATGTTAGATTTTCTAAATTTGTATTTCAAAATTTACATCCTAATGACATAACACTACATTCTAAATCATCTACTTGATGGAACAATAAAAAAATTACTACATATATCTTCATTTTTTTATTTGTGATGTAATGTGTCATCATATGGTATTTTTGAACCACACATGATGAGATTCTCGGAGGCTAGAGTAGAGCTATGCCTCGAATTTGTTGACTTGTAGCCCCCAATTTTCTTAATAAAAAAAAATTACATGTAAATTATCTAACTCATATGAACCTAGTCCACCCTAAGTTTTGGTCTAATTCTAATTCTAATTCTAATTCTAATTCAACCCTTTACCACTTAAATCCCTATTTAAACCTAGTTAACTCTAATTTTTGGCACAATTCTAATTCTAACTCAACACAACCTATGAACCATAATCTATTAGTCTCCCAAGCCTTGAAGAGAATTAGAGAAAAAAATTACATGTGAATTGTTTCTAATTAATTTGAGGGAAAAAAAAAATCCTCCCCTATCATCTTCCTCTTGGAGAAAAAAAAAAAAAAAGATAGACTTGAAATTTCATAATAAATAGTGCATAAACTTTTCAAATTGAACCTTAATTTTACAATATCTCATAAAATAAAGATTCTTAAATTGGGAGGGAGATCGGAGTGCAATATACTCCTCAGTTATTATATGGTTTACAAATTTATTAATCCAACTATGAATTCATATTCTAAAATTTGAATTACAAGTTTAAGGCTAAATGCTCATATGGAAATAGGATCAACAAGCAATGACGCGATTATATCTTTGGTTCGACCACTTGAATTACTGTAACCATCTCCTTGGTGGTAGATGACTTCCATCATACGTGCAAGATTAAGAGCTGGTAGTAGGAGAGGCAGAGAGGGCCCATCAGGCTTCTGTAGCTCTTCATTAATGTCTTTCCATGCACTTCCCACCATTTCTTTTATCTTCTCGCATGCTTCTTTCTCCGACACACCATGCTCCCTCATGTAGCATTGTACACTTGAAGGAGCATCCCCTCTCTCTTGTTCAACCTTGAAATCAAAAGAAAAACGTAATGATTAATTAATTACAACTTAAATCATTTGGGTTGACAAAATTAGTAGCCATGTCTTTTTTTATCTGATCATTCATATATGGTACCTTATGAGTTTGAATGTCATCAGCAAGCCGAGCAATTAGACCAGAAGACCATACAATTTTGGGCACAGTAATCACCCAATCAAAGGCTTCCTTGGTTGCAACCTCTCCCATTCCAATAAGGGATTGGACAGCAAGCATAGGGTACCCGCTGCTCATGACAGAAACACTCAAGTATTCCTCAAATGTTGGCATGTATCCCTTGTAATACCAGTTTGCTTCTCTAAAGTAGGACCTAACTATACCTTTCATCTATAGAAAACCAAGCAATCTTAGAGTTAAATGGTTATATTGAAAAACTAAAAAAGAGTTAAATGAAGAATTATATATATTTTTCTAATATAAAGCAACATGAATCTGAAGAATCCTACTGCTTCTTTTGCATAGTGTATGCGATAGGATCTTCCTTCATTAACCATCTTTTCCTCCATTTCCTTTACAACATCTGAGAGGGCCAAGAAACAAACTTGCATGTACTCGGGTAAATCGACAGTTGTCACTTCCCACCTGTGAAATTGTAGTGATTATGCATCAGACCATATTGATATTGCATATTGCTAAATATAGCCATCAATATATACACATTTTTACCTTTCAATTGCATCTGTAAATAGCTTAACCTCTTCTAGGGTACCGTACACATCATAAATGTCATCTATGACAGAGGTTAATGCTATTATTTTTGTCACAAACTCTCTACCCACAGAATAATTGGGCTCAAAATAAACACCTAATATCCAAAAGTAGCACTCCACCAATCTATCCCTAGCGAAAGGTAACTTTGATGCAAGGTTTATCTCTTTCCACCACCTACATAATCAACAAAGCTAAGTTACATATACACAAATTTGATGAAAGTGATTCATTACTTGTGTAGTGTCACAAAGATATATAACTCTATGATATCGAAATTTATATGAGATAAATACAATTATTTGATAAACTAACCTTGAGATGTCACTTATCTCTCTTTGGTGCAATGTCTGTAACAGATTGAAATCTAGCTTTGCTAGCTCTAACAATGAAGCATGGCCTGCCCCATCTGCTTCATAGACAGAAATATAGCGCCTTGCCTCTAATCTTGGCATGCCCTTGTACAAAGGCCTCTCTAGTGAATTCTTCACTTGCTCAGCAAGAGGAGCACTTAGAAAGGGTAGCATGGACTTCAAGTGCTTGATTAAGAATGTTAGAGCTTCTTCCAATATATCTTCCCCTTTTACTCTTAAATGCAATGCCTCATAAAAGCACAACAAAGCTCTTGCATCATTGGTCAGCAGTGTCTTGAACTCCCCTTTCTCATCTTTGAACTTTTTGAATACATCTGATTAATCCCAAAAAGGCGCATAACTCAATTTTACATGGGTAATAAGAACATTACTAGCAATTAATGTACACCAATCTAGCTTACCAGAAGAGATATGGTGGCCTTGTTGTCTTAGAAGTCGGAAACACAGAGCAACAGTATAGAGATCATCACAACTTCCATTGTTAATATTGTAGTTGACATGTTTAGCATAAATTGATTGTAGTGCCTCCTTGATCTCGTTTTCAAAATGATATGCCACACCAAGGCGTTGGAGTGTGTCGATGAGGATCATTTCTTCCACTGGTTTACTTGCTGCATTTCTTAGCATCATTTGCACTTCGCTCTTTAGCACTCTAACTCTGGTTTCTACTTTGGGGTTTGGTTCCTGTATAATGTCAGAATTAGTGGAATATTATAACCAAAGAAAAAAAAATCAGTGACACATGAAGTGCATTTTCAATCATCTTCCAGTATTACAAAGAATGCCACATGCACGCATAAAGAACCTGCTTCATTGACGGTAGAGATGACGGTACCAATAATGGTTAATCCATGAAAATTGTGGTGCGGGATTTCGTCGTGATTGTTAGTAAATCAATCATGGGATATGCGAAGGCGCGGTGGCCATGGTGGTTGGAGTGGTGATTATAGACTGGGTTGATATATGTATATATAAATATATATGTTGTGGTGATGATAACGATGTTTATATGATGCAATGATTTAAAGTAAATTGTAAGGAAGCTACTCCATGTGAAGGATATAAGCACCCTATTTATAAACAAAAAGTCTTTGAATTATGTTAAGAAGGATGACAGACCATTTAATTACCAACAAGCTGAACCATTTGTTTATAAAGTATAAATGAAGGGAAAAGGTATTAAGTGAATGTTTGCCCAAGCTGTGGCGAAGCGGAAACACTCCTTCACCTGCAAACCTGCGGAGCCTAAGCAAAAAAAAACAACAGTGACATTGCATGGTAATGAACACAAGCTGCGGGTTTGGCTATATATCTTCACTTTAGGATGGCATATGCATAGCTTTTTGACTATATATATAAAACACATGCATGCAATAGAAGAGTTGAACGATGGACATCAATTTAACAGAACCAGTAGTGCCCTCGAATGCTATGCTCTTTAATTACCATTCTCCCAACGGCGGACACAATGAAAAAGTCACCCCAAACACTAGGATGATAATTGGCTGAGCGACGGATCACCTCTCCTGTTCTCCCGCCATCCATTTCTCTGCAGGAATTCTGAGTAGGAGAAGCAGCGTTATGCGTCATGATCTGGTGTATCTGATCCAAGGTGAATATCCTGCTTCTTAATTCAAAACACCTTGGGCTAGAGGCTCATTTATAGGATAGCAAGGCTTACCTCCCTCGTGTATTCCCGCCCCCGCACCACTCCTTTCTAAAAATATAGTTTATTAATTTTTAAAAAAAATTAAAATCAATCAACTAATATTATCATATATATATATATATACAAATTTATATAAACATATATAAGAATATTAAAGAAAATATGTGAATATAAAAAATTATGTAATTTAAATATATAATCATGACAAGATGAGACGTGTACAGATATCTAAAATATTTCTGTCCCAAACTTATGATAGAGTCGTACTAAACTTGACGAACTGGAATATTTTGTCATCCCATCTCATTTATAAGCCTATATGTTAAGCAGGTGGAACACTCAAAAGTTAAAAAAATCACAAATTATCTTATTATTTTGTTAAATTTTTCTAAAAATAAGGAATTAGTCCCTCGGTTTTTTATTACTTTTTTTTTTGGTATTTTCATAAGGTGCAAGTATTATCAAATTTGTAATACATTTACTTTTGCTCCAAACATAATTTTTGGATCCACCAATCCATTGAGGCGGCACCCAATTTTTAAGCATTTGTCGATTGACAATTAACCATGTAATAACCCGAAATTTTTTTTTTTAAATATATAAATTTTCATGGTTATTATTAATTATTTTATTGTTATTAATATTATTATTATTATTATTATTATTATTGTGTGAGTGTAATGTGTGTATGATTATGTGTAATTATATGTATATATATGTGTAAGGTGTGTGTGTTAAAACATGTGTGTGTAATTATGTGTATATATGTATACATATATATATATATATATATATATATATATATATATACAAATCAGATTTGTGCAAGTGGGTGTGTGTGTGTACGGGTGAGTGTGTGGATGAGAATGTGTGTAGAGATTGAGTGTTGAACACTAAATAGGGCATGGAGTAGCTGGCAGTGTGTTGGTGGTGTGTGTAAGAAGGTTACCAGAGGATGCAGAGAGGCTGGTCTTGGGGAGAGAGAGAGAGAGAGAGAGAGAGTGAAGAGAAATGAGGGTGTGTCTCGGGTGAGAAGAAAAGAAAGGGAAAAGGAAAGAAAGGCTGAGGAGAAAGGAAAGGAAGCAGCAGGAAGGAAACTAAGGCATCCAGGAGAGGGAGGACACCATCGTGGAGGTAAATACAGATAGATTTAGTGACTTTCTCTCTCTAGAATTCCATGTATGCTACTTGTTTTGAGACATGATAAATTAGCTATAAATTATAAGGTCCTATAAAGTGAACTGTAAGAAAGATTTTGCAAAAGGAACGAGTAAAAATGACCAGTAGATGGGTGAGAAAATGTCAGTTGCAGGTGGGGGGATAATCTGATTTTCTTTGAAACCTAAGCCTCAAACTTATTTTAAAAGATAAGAAATGATTCACTTAAAATGCAGGAGGTGATTAGAAAAGAAAGGGGATTAAAAAGAGTCAAAAACAGTGAGGAAAACCAGTCGTCGGAATCTGGGCTTAGGGTGGCCGGAGCTACGGGTTTGGCTATATTCATGGGAAAATAATGGCCTAAGTGAAAAACGAATACCATATTCGAGATCCTCATGAAAATGTAAAGGAAACTGCAAAGAAAAAGGGGCAAAAAAATCGACCGAACTCCGGTCGCCGTCGCCGGAGATGGCGACGGAAACCTACCGGAGACTCATCAGAAAAACGGGGAAGAAGGGAGGCCACCGGGTCGGGTTCCGGGTTCGGGTCGGGTCCGGTTCGGGCGGGCGTGGACCGCCCCTGCCACGTGTCGCATTCTGTTTTAAATTAAAAAGGGGAATGGGGGTGTTTGGCAACGGGGATGAGAAATTGAAATTGGAAAATCGAATTGGAGACAGGGATATCCTATCCCAGTTTTAGCCCTATCCCCTGTTTGGTTAACCTGAATTAGAATAACAAATTAAACTAGTTTTAATTTGGACCTTTTGGAATTTGAACCCTTTGAATTTGAACCTTTTGAATTTGAACCTTAACCCTGAACTTTCAAAAATTACAAATTGACCCCCCAACTGTTAGAAATTTCACTTTGACCCACCTGATTAAATTATTAATAAAATATTAATTAAATTAATTAATTAATTAATTAATTAAATTAATTTAATTAATTAAATATTCAAAAATATCCCGGAGTCCAAATGGGACAAGTCATTAGTGTATTTTGACTATCTCGACCATTCCGAGACCAATGGTGAGGTCCGTTTTACGAGACGGGGTCCCAAAAAAATAAAAGACCCGTAGTAACCCTTAAAATTATCAAAATGCCCCTAACTTGAAACACTGTCAGACGAACTCCGAATTAGGTAAACAAATAGTAAAATTTTATTATCACGAACATTCCGGACTCAACCGTGGAGTCCGATTTGTGAAAAGAGATCACGAAATGTAAGGACACGTGTAAAGTGCAAAATGACTGTTTTGCCCTTTTAAACCCCGGTGTCCGAATTGAGTTCTACGAGAACCTAGACTTACTTTCTTAAACATTCTAGAACCAACGGTAGAGCTTAATTTAGCAGAATAGAAACTTATAAATCAAAGACATAAAATTTGATGAATAGCATAAATTCAAATAACAATGGACTGAGCTGAAATTTATGCTTTTAGGGACACCGACAGGCAAGGAGAAGACAGTCTGATCCTTCCACATTCTCACTACATTACGAGTGCAGTTTGCTTGGGTTGTGACCGACCATCAGGTATGGTGTTTTGCTAATGTTAGAAATGAAGTTAAGTTAGGAATATTTGTGAATGACTGGAATGACTTATGTGCTTATGTGGAATGTGTTTACTTGATGATTTAGGGTTGATTGCTCACATGCTTGCGTGTCACTTGTACTTTATGAAAATTTAGTGAATGATGAATGTGAATCATGACATGTGTTTAAGTTGCTAAGATGAGATATGCTTGCATATGGAGTTGACTGATGATTTATATGTTATTGTTCGAGCACGCTATATTATTGATCACTATGTTCATTGAGGATGCATTGGCATATTGGCATATTGGCATATGATGAATCCTTTGAGAACATAGTGTGGGTTGAGCATTGCATTATGAGGGTGTAGATCCTGTAGTGAAAAACCCAAAATCGGCCATTGCATCGGGGAGTACCCGGAAGAGAAACATGGGTGTGGCATAGAGTTGTGCATGGGTGCGTCATGCATACCATTCATATATTACTGCGATGCTTTGAATGACATTTAGAGATAAATGTACACTTTGCACATGCCACGCCTTAGCTTTATTTCTTGCATTAGCACTTCATCATACCAGCAGTTGAGCTGACCCATTCATGGGCAACATTTTCAGATGAGGACCCTCCAGCTATTTGAGACCTAGTGATGCTTTGATAGGAGGAGACACTTGTTATATTTTGGTCCGTGGGACCTATGTTTTGTAATGTAAGGGCTTAAGCCCGAATGACCTATGAACGATGTATTCATGTTATCTTATGTATGGATGGGGATGGACCCATGTTTAGTGGATTTATTTACCTTGTCCTTTTATTTATTTTATTTTCTGTCTCATCAGTCGCGCTTCGGGTTTACCGAAATTCGGGGCGTGACAAACCACCCCCCCCCTCTCTCTCTCTCTCTTCCCTTTCCAGATCAACACTCCATCCTCTCCTAATTTTTAGATTTTTCTCCCCTTTGAAACTGCCACTACCAATACAATTACACGATTTTGGTAAATATAATTTAATATTTTCCAAAACTTACAAAAAAAATATATATATCAAAACTAAAAATCCTTTTTGAGTCATTAGAAACCAATTGAGAAAATGATAGACAATAAGGTACATTTTAGTTCATCACAAAAAAGTCTTTGGAGACTGAGAAATTCTTTTTGAGTGATTATGAAATATTAATTTCTCTTTTTGTCTTTTATTTAATATATAAGTTTATTATATATTTTCTATATTAAAAATCTATTATTTATTGGATATTATATTAAAATAAATTAATATTTAATAAAATTATATATATATATTTATGTACGATGATATATGTAATTATTTAGGACGAATGAGTTTTCTTTAATTTAAAGAAACGGTAGCAATTTATTAATAATAAGAGAGTGTCATGTAAGAACATCTCTAACTCATCATTTTAAAACTCATTTTTATTTTAGCGTCTTCTATATATTTGAAGATATAAATGTTTTACATTTTTACATTTTCACTCCAATCATACAAATCTTCAAATCATTATTCATTTTTCAAATCTTACTTTTCATAATATAATTTAATATATATTTATTCAAACTTCAATTATTTATCACTTTTTTTTTTTTTGTGAAAAACTCTATGATATATTCAAGAAATATCATGATAATAAATAACAATTGAAAACTTCTTATTAAATTAATTTTAAAGTTTAAATATTTATTTAAATAATATAAAATTATTTATTATTAATTTAGAGTATTATAAAAATAATTAACGGATGAATAATGAATAGTGAATCTTCAAATATGAAAATTAAAATTGAAAATATGATTTTTTTCTTTCAAATTTGATACCAATTTGAATATGGGTTAAAGAGTTTTTTTGTTTTTTTTTTTTTTCAAATTTAAAGATTAAAAGGTGAATTGAAAATCGTGTAAAAACTACAACCAAGGAAAAGAGCGTAAAGATGGTCAAAACCTTCTCGAAGATTGAAACTCAAGACACGGACAAAAAGGGTTATCAACATACGACAAGAAACAAGAAAAAATCAGTAGGAATAAAGAAGAAGAAAACTTGATACCAAAATAGATTGAATTTAGGACGACAACAGGGACATCTTCCAACTACATAGATGCGTCTTAAACAAATTTGGAGTTCTGAGTAAACTTATGGGCTACCGCATTTTCAGTCAGTCAATTAAAGTTGCATTGAAACAATCTTTGTTCGACCGACGGCAAATTGTGATAACCTTCGAATTTGTTTAGTACGTACTCTAAGGTTGAAAGAGACTTCTATTTTCGTTCTCCATTCGAGCCAATGAGTTATTAAAAAAATAATATTTAATTTTAAATTTAATAAAAGTAACATAGTCTTATTTCGTTACATGTTTTAATTATAATTTATTACATATATATTTTTTAATTTTATTTAATTTTTAATTTTTAAATAAAATTAAATAATCACATAACACATGTAATAAGAGAATGTTTTTTTTTTTATTTAATTTAAAACGAAACACTATTCTTAAAAATGCCAACAAAATTTAAAGTAGCTAATAAGTACTTTTCTTGAGACGTCGATAGTGACATTTAACAGGTGGCTGTAATTAAAAATTTCTTTCACTCATTTTGCAATCACTCACATACGTCAGGTATTTTTTTTTAATATAATCTTAAATGTATGACATATTGTATATTTATTATTAAATAATAAATAATGCATTATATATTAAACGCACCTTAAAAAAAATTAGTTAAAAAAATAAGTAACGGAGAGAAAGCCTTGTGCAGTACATTTCTTACATGAAAACGTCAATTGTGCGCTGCAAAAGGGACCTAGTGTAAGTGTGAGAAATTCTAAGTTGCAAGTTTGATTTTTTCTTTGTCACGTCACGTGCTTTGAAAGTTCTAAGCCGTCTCCTGCTTGTATTTTTGTGGCGGAGGGTGAGGACTAATTATTTTTCCGTTTCTTTAACTATGGTGCAATCATAGTCGTCAAATTATTTAGACGACTCTTAGATGATAGATTTAGTTTATTATTTACGTAATCGTTTCAACGTTCAGACAATTGCTAAACTAAAAAAATTATATAAAAGTGATTTAATTATTATTTTAATTCATAATTTTATACAATTTATTTTATTAATAAAAAATTAAATTAATGAAAATAATATTCTTATTTTTACATAAAAATATGAAAGAAAAAATATAATAGCAATTGTGTATTATTAATATTATTTTGTACCAGAAAACAAACATACAATTTGAATTTTAAAAATATTATAACATGTGTAAATAAATCAAAACAATAGAAAACACTTAAATAAAAGTTAACTTATTCAAATAATAAAACTTGATGATAATTTAAAAGGTAACCTTGAACAAACTTGATAAAATTCGAAGCACTTAATGAATATTAAAGGATTACAAATATAATTTGTTTTATTTTGATAGCATGAAATAAATAGTTGAGGATTAAATAATATTAACATAATTTTTTATGAAGATTTGACTTTATCTTTTACATGTAAATAAAATAAGAGGTTATATATATAAGAACTTTAAGTACAAATAACCAATGTTTGAAATTTGCCAATATCTCTATTAATTTTAACTCATTTATTTACAAATAAAATAGAAATAAAAAAACAAAAAATATAATAATGAAATAGAAAGTTAATTATGTATTAAAATAAACAATTGTCCTAATAATAAATTATTATTCATGGATTTAAGGATATATTCAACCCTTAACAAAACAAAACTAAACAAGACAAATATAATAATCCAATAAAATCTTAATTATGTATTAAAATACAAAGTTTGACTAATTAAAAATGTCTATTGCTTGGGCAAATTGGACACCCAAGCGACCGCCCAAATATTTTAGTTCAGGCGGTTATCGTCTAGGCATTTTTACTACAGTCGGGCGCCTAGGCAATAACTTGGATGCCCAGACATTCACCTGTAACAACTATGAGTTCAACAGTAAGATTGAAAGTCACGTACGTAATGGTAATAATGTATTGTAGATGTACATGTGCCTATCATCAAATTGTTAAAATCATTGGACCATGACTATTGAATAATTATTTGAGAGTAAGAGTCTAAAAGTCATCACCATAAAGCATAAATTGTTAGGAATATAATCACTTAATTAGGATCGGTGATACACGAAAGCAAACAAGAGAATAAAGTCTAATCTAAAATCACACGCATACACAAGAATATAAAGATTTACATAGTTTATCCCATAATAGGGTTATGTCAACAGTTACTGCGATTTACTATGATCTAAAATAGTTACAAATTTCAGTACAAAAAGATGTGACTCTTCAATTATAAATATATAGTATTAAGATAACAAGACAATAATATAAAATACCAGAAATACTCTCAGAAAAAATTAGAATCCACAGACGAAGAACTAGTGTCCAGTACTTATCAAGATTTACACTACCCAACATAAACAATTTTATTGTCAAAAATTTTTAGTAGTCAAGTAATATTTTGTATCTCTCCTAAAAGTTGTTTTTGATTGAAATGAATGTTTTAAAGTCAAATTAATTGGGCTTATTTCACCTCATCATCGTGATTTTTTTTATTAGGAAAATGTTGTGAATTTAAATTTTATTTTATTTATTAAAAAATTATAAATATTATTTTCATTCAATCAGGAACTGAACTGGTCTATTGATCTAAAATATATATTTGATAAAATTTTGAATTTAGTAATTTAGTTGATTGATAATTTGTAATTATTTGTTAAATTTAATTTAATTGATTGTAATATTATAATATGAACCACGTGGTAGAATTAGTAGTAGTAGTCACAATATATGAGAGAGAGGGAGAGTGAGAAACTTTTCCACTTGAAAAGTATTCCTTTTCTCTCCCAGGTTCTTTGTTCCAAAGTTAGACAATGGTTGGAAAATGGAAATATTACGCAAATAGATATTGCATACAAAATCCTGTGCGTGCGTACGTGAGAGAGAGAGAGAGAGAGAGACTTTTCCACCTGAAAGTATGACTTTCTTTTTCTTTTTTTTCTTCTAACCAAGCGACACATCTACCTAACCAAACATCAGAACACGCCATACAAATTTTTTTTAAAAAAACGAAGAAGAAGAAAGATTTCAATGTGGTCTTAATCAAGTTCCATAATTCATTCTCAATGTCTCATTGGCTTGTTTCTTTGTCCAAACTTATCGGAGTCTTGTTTGTCGAATGACATTCTAAAAATAAAGAAAGAAAGAAAGAAGAAGAAGAAGAAATTATGTGTGTGTCATTAAAAAATGCTGTGAAAATTCATTCAATTATGATTAATCATTTAAAACCTCTTATAATAAAACACTTAATGTGCATGATTAAGGAGTCGTCAAATTATTTTAGACAATTAAACAAATAAACTAGTACAATCTATGAAAAAATTATACAATTTTATATTGAAAATTCTTTTTTCAAAATATGTACCTTTTAGACAAGTAATTGTTGAGTCATGTGAATTATTGCTAGTTTTAAAATGAAGATTCAAGAAACCCCACAAGCATAAATAAGTCTGAAAAAGTGTACAATTCAAATTATATGACCATACATACCATGCATTACACTTAAGCGCTTAACTATAAAATTGAGTTTAAGTTTTGATACGAGCTTCACAATACTTAAAAGAACCTTAATAATGAAGAAATTGTTAAAACTTCATCCTAAGTTTTTGAATTAGATTTTCAATAGCTCGTTTGTCTGAACAGAAGTTGAGTCACGTTTGAATAAACTGTTTATTCGAATGGTCAAGCGTTTCTCGTCCGAAAGTGTGTTTGATTTGTTACTCACGAATTGGTTATATCTTTTTAATTTCATGTTCTTGATGCCTAATCCATTTAGGTTTACGTTTTCTGCATTTTACATGTTATAAATAGAGCCTTTTGTTTCTCACAAAAGAATCCTAGCTTCTTGAAGCATAGAAATATATTGTGAGAATCTTTGCTTTAACTTTTATTTATATAGTCAGTTTATCTATAAGATTTCTGCATCTTATGTTTGAAGTCTATATACCTAGTGTCAGGTAGTAAACATATGTTCATATAACAGGCTAGACATGTTCTTACATTGCACAGAATGTTGTACATTGTTGTTAACGTAATATAAAAATGTGAAAGGAGTCGAACACATCAAATTCTTTGAAAATGGAAGCTGAGCCACGTTGTGTGAAAAGGTTCATTTGAATAGTAAAGCATTCATGTTCGAACTTGTGTTTGATTTATTGCGCAAGGATTGACTATATCTTTCTAATTTTGTGTTCTTAATTCCTAATTGTCTAGGTTTAGGTTTTATGCATTTCTTGTGTTATAAATAAAGCCTTTGGTGTCACAAAGGAACCTTGGCCTCTTGAAGCATAGAGGTATATTGTGAGAATTTTTGTTTTAGTTTTTATTCATATATTCAGCTTCTTTGCAATATTTTTGCATCTTGTGTTTGAGTTTTATGTGCCTAGTGACAAGCGGTACATATAGGTTCATATAATAGCTGGGCACATATTTTCATTGCATAAAAAGTTACACACTGCTACGGTGTTGAGTTTGCGGATAGATAGTATTGTAGTTGTAAAAGGCTAATCAAGAAGAAGTAAATAATAAAAAGATTCAAGCAAACTAGCAATAATCTACTGGTTCGTGGCAATATTAGTTATTTGTGGTATATCTTTGTGAACATGTACTATTTTCATTATTCATTAATAGATCTTTTGCATTTAAGTGAGTTTTATTCTATGATATTTTTCACGTAAAAATCTTTGGATCTCAATACTTATTTTTGATGGCATGTTTATTTATCATTATTGTAATTTTGATATCCGAGTAAACTTGAGATCCTACTTATTTAACAAATGAATATATTCGATAGTAATTTATATTTAATCTAAATAAGATGTTGGCCAATTGAATCAAGTCCTACAATTTTAGAAAGTTTTTTAATTTTGATTTATTAAGTCTTAATAACATTTAAAATCTTAATTATAATTAGAGTAATATTCTAGTGAACAATGTATATTACTTTGCTTGTGAAATTAGATGCTTTATCAATATAGAATTTAGAATTATTATATACATGTGAGTCACTATTAGATTCCATATAGTCACAAAATAATATCAAAAGAGGTGGCCGAATACGGTGGCCTGTGTGGCCGTAAATTGACTGTGTGCTAGGCATTGACTTCGTGAGAAAGGGCTTTGAATTCCCTGTTCAAGTTTTGAATTCAATAAAATATTTTTTATAATTGATTTGTTTTGTTCCATTGTTGTGACGTGTACGACTTCCGTTAATTTAATTTTACTTTCATATATCAACTTTGATGATTTGGATTCTACATTTGGTATTTGTGTTTTACATAAATTTATTAAATTTGTATTTCTTATCTATAAATTGGTAATTTAATTAATTATAATTTGATATAAAAATTTTCGCACTCTTGATAGCTGTTGATATACCATAATGTGACAAACCAATCACTACTTAACACGTGTAACTACAAGCTCGGCCATTCAGCTCATGCTCGGTCATTCAGCTCAGGTTCGGACCAGTCGGAGCAGACCCATAAAAGCCGAGCACATATCTTCAGAGCAGGTCTACTTTTCTGCAAAACTTACGAGTCTGAACACAAGCCTTCAGTACAATACATCGATAATCAGACCTCATCACCGCCTTAATATACGTCAAGCAGAGAATAAGGAAACAGTCTCTTACAAGGAAACTGCCACATATGGTTATCTCTATTTTTGATACAATATCCTACAAGGTAACTGCTATCTCCGACGATCAAATCCTTATTTTCATGACTCCGAATTCTAATCAACTTAGGAAGGCCACTACCTATAAATCAAGCCTTAGAGGTACGCTTTATTTTCATGCTCATTATTTGGCTTTCATTACAGTCTTTCAATTCAGTTTATTGACTTAAGCATCGGAGCGGCTACCGCCGGAGCCAACCCGGTGGTCCTCTGATCTTCTTTTTGAGTATTTCACAGGGAGCCAAGCTTGGAGCATACGTGGGCCAAAAAGTACAGCATCAGTTTGGTGCCGTCTGTGGGAAACGACAATCACCAAGTGCTCTACTGATTCAAAGCCCATTCTCCTTTTATTAAAGGATTATGGCTCCCAATCTCCGATCCAGGAAGAATACTCAAAATCCTCAGAACCCTCAACCTCAACCGCCTACCGGACGAGGAAGAGGACGAATGAATGATCCAGTACAACAAGAGCTTGCCGAAACCAGGCGGCAGAACCGATTGTTTCAAGAACAACTTCTGACCATGTCTAGAACTCTGGCAATGTTTACCCAGAATCATGAAGCTAATCCTCAGAATCCACCCGTCAAAACAAACACTCAAAAGGCGGAGCCTCCTACTACTATCCACATTCGTAGAAACCCTCAGCCATCAACAGCTGTCGGCAGAGGGGTACCAACTTTTATCCTAGACGTCCATTACCGAAGCACCACCAGGATTCCAATTCCTGGGGTTTCAAGAGTGAACCCTGCACCACAAAAGTCTCAACCTCAAGTGGCTCCTGCACCACTAGCCCAGGAAAATCAAAACAACCCAGTAATGGGCCGAGATCAACCTACCCATGTAGGCCCTGAAGTTGCAAGGCCTGACTCGCAGCAGCCTATCTTGCCAAGGGGATCAATAAGAGCTGAGGAAGTTGCTGAATCAATGGACCGCACCATGGTTATGAGGGGTCTCAAAACCCCCCAGAACAAGACGAATTGACCAAGTTGCTCGGCAGGTTTGCCACCTCATTCACTAATGTTATCATGGCTGAAGAGAGACCCAAGAAATTCGTTGTCCCAAAATTTACCCCTTATGATGGGACAGGGGATCCAAGGGACCACCTCTCCCGCTACTAGCACACAATGGCCCTACATGGCACTTCCGACGCCTTTTTATGCCGAACATTCGTGACCAGCCTCAACGGCACTACTCTGAAGTGGTTCCACCACCTCCCGCCGAACTCAGTTACTAGTTTCTATGAGCTCGGATAGAAGATTCCTAGACAGATTCATGATCAGTAGGAGGTTGAAGAAGGGGCCCGAATTCTTGTTAAACATAAAGCAAACAGAGAAGAGTCACTCAGGGGGTATATCGCGCGTTTCAACGCCGAACTCACTGAGGTTACAGATTGTAGCCCCAGTTTCCTTGTAGCTGCTTTGGCCTTTGGTCTTGCACAATGAGGCTTCAGGGACTCCTTGACCAAAAATCCCTTTGTGGATATGGCAGCACTCATGGACCGAGCAAGGAAATACATTAACTTGGAAGAGGCCAAAGACACTTCTAGAAAGATCAAGGAACAAGCTCAGAAAGACGACCAGAAGAAAGACGGTCAGAGGAAGGACAACCAAAGAAAGGACCCTAGCTCGGCTAGGAAGAGAGCCAGAAGCCCGGAGAAAAGAGGGGTACCCAGAACTTCCTATAATTCTGGGCTAAGAGAGTTCAATAACTTTACTCCTCTAAATACCTCTCCATACAACATATTAAAGCAAGTAAGATCTCGAGAGAACCTGAGATGGTCAGAGCCTTTGAAAGGTGACCTCAGCTACCGAGATCAAACCAAGTATTGTGATTTTCACAAAGACCGCGGGCATACAACTAACACCTGTAAGGCTCTTAAACATGAGATTGAGCAGCTAATTAGGAGAGGACGACTACAGGAGTTCATCAAGCAAGACAGAAGGCAGAACCCCCGTGATGAGCGACCCCAACAAAGGAAGCCCGACCAGAGGCAGGAACAAATGGAAGGACGGAACGAGCCCCCATGGTAGAACAACCAAGTGATCTTTGTCCTACACGCAGATTCCCCTGCAACAGGGACTTCTAACAGATCGAGGAAGCGTTATGCTCGGGAGGCCAAGTCTACTCCCAACATCATACAGGTTTCCAACGTGGAGAAAAGGTTAAAGCCTGTACCAGAAATTCAGTTTACGGATCAAGACCTTACAGGAGTACATTGTCCTCACAGTGACGCCCTGGTCATCTCCCTCAAGATCGCCAACTTTGAGATCCAAAGAGTCCTTGTGGACATTGGGAGCTCGACTAACGTTCTGTTTTATGACCCTTTCAAGCAGATGAAGCTCAACCCCAGTAACATTAAGCCTACTGGTATAATCATGGTAGGTTTTTATGGGAACCTCAACACTCCACTAGGAAGGATCGATCTAGCCACCACTGTATGAGAAGGGGACGGATAGAAGACCACAATAACTGAATACATGGTCCTAAAGGCCAAATCTCCCTACAATGTCATAATTGGGAGGCCCTAGCTACATGAGATGGGGGCAGTCACATCAACCCTCCACCAATGCTTGAAGTACGTCCACAATTAGATTGTCTACTCTATCAGAGGATGCCAACCGACCTCCCGAGAATGCCATGCTCTCGCGCTCAAGGCCAAGGCCCCCAAATATCAATTACTATATGCCCGTGAGTGCGGGGATCCAATCCACTCCTGCTATCACGAGGCAGAAGACTGTCCCTCCAGGATTGACGAGCCACTAAGTCCTAGAGGAAGGGACAGCAGGGCCAAGCCTATAGGGGAACCTATTAAAGTCCTGGTCAGCTCGGAAGACCAAGGGCGTTACTTGCAGATAGGCCCCGACCTGACACTTACCGAGCAGGATGAGTTGATCAAATTCTTAAAGAAAAACCTCTCTGTGTTCGCCTGGGAAACAAGGGATATGGAAGGAATAGATCCCGACCTCATCACACACAAACTAATGGTGGATCCAGACCATCCACCAGTAAGACAGAAGAGAAGGCCAGTCGCTCCAGAACGACATCAGGTCATCAACGATGAAGTCCAAAGGCTGCTCGATGCCAACATGATACGAGAGGTATTCTATCCTGACTGGCTGGCCAACACTGTTCTGGTCAAGAAGAAGAATGGCAAATGGAGAGTCTGCGTCGACTATACAAACCTCAACAAGGCATGCCCCAAAGATAG
This sequence comes from Nyssa sinensis, assembly GCA_008638375.1. Lineage (NCBI taxonomy): Eukaryota > Viridiplantae > Streptophyta > Magnoliopsida > Cornales > Nyssaceae > Nyssa > Nyssa sinensis. The sequence goes on from CM018047.1 coordinate 14,171,325, forward strand.
CTTTCTCTTCCGAGGATAGATCAGTTAGTCGGTGCTACTGCAGGACACGAGCTTATGAGCTTCATGGATGCCTATTCCGGATATAATCAAATACAGATACATCCTCCTGACCAAGAGAAAACATCATTCATAACTGAACGAGGTCTCTATTGCTATAGAGTGATGCCGTTCGGACTAAAAAATGCTGGGGCCACATACCAGCGTCTGGTTAATGAGATGTTCAGCCCCTTAATCGGTAGTACTATGGAGGTCTACATTGATGATATGCTGGTCAAAAGCCTGCGGAAGAGCAGTCATCTCCAGCACCTAACTCAAACGTTTGATATCCTCAGGCAGTACAAGATGAAGCTCAATCCCTCGAAATGCACCTTTGGTGTAACAAAGGAAAAATTCTTAGGGTACATAGTCTCTTAGAAAGGTATAGAGGCGGACCCCACCCAAATTGGGGCCCTGATCGGACTAGAGTCTCCAAGGACCAAGAAAGACATTCAGGTTCTGAATGGCAGAATAGCAGCTCTGAGCAGATTTATTTCCAAATCTACTGATCGTTGTCTACCATTCTTCAAAGCTCTGAAAGGTGAGAAATCTCTATAATGGACTGATGAATGTGAAAAATCCTTTCAGGAACTGAAGAAGTACTTAGCCTCACCTAAGCTCTTGTCAAAGCCAATCCAAGGGGAAAAGCTACTTCTCTACCTTGTAGTCTCTGAGAACGCTGTCAGTTCTGTACTAGTCAGGCAAGACAGGAGCGTGCAGAGGCCCATCTTTTATGTTAGCAGAGCACTGTTAGACATAGAAAAAAGGTACCCCGAGATTGAGAAATCAGCCCTTGCACTTATAGTATCTGCACGAAAGCTTAGACCCTACTTTCAAGCTCATCCCATAAAAATTCCAACTGCTTATCCCTTAAAGTCAGTACTGAGGAAGCCAAAGGTATCAGGACGATTAGTCAAATGGTCAGTGGAACTAGGGGAGTTCGATATATCCTATGTTCTACGGATCTCAATTAAAGGGCAGGCCTTGGCAGACTTCATTGCCGAATTCACCGCAGCACTACTGGACAAAGCAGAACTTTATGAAAATTTGCGGGCTTGGCAGTTATACACTGATGGGTCGTCTACCGACCGAGGTGCTGGTGTTGGACTGGTACTGCAGTCCCCTGAGGGGCTCATAACCGAAAAGGCAATTAGCCTAGGGTTCAGAGCCTCCAACAACGAAGCAGAGTATGAGGCCCTTATCTTGGGGATGAAGTTAGCACAAGAATGCGAGGTTCAGAGCCTCAAAGTATTCTTTGACTCCCAATTAGTGGTCAGCCAAGTTCAAGGAGAGTATGCTGTCAAGGATGAAAGGATGCTTCGGTATTCAGAACTGGTCAACTTGTTGAAGCACACCTTCCGAGTATTTTCGATCCAAAAAATAGAAAAGGGGTCAGAACGGCAGAGCTGATGCCTTGGCGAACATGGCATCCCATATGAAGTCAGAAACAGACTCAACAATAAAATTCTCCCACCAGCTAAGGCCTAGCATCAAAGAAGTCCAGGTCGCCCAAATTACAGAATAGCCTCAGAACTGGATGACTCCTATACTCCAGTACTTAGAAGAAGGGCTCCTCCCAGAGGACAAGAATAAAGCAAAAAGAATTCGCATCAAAGTAGCTCGGTACCTTGTCATGAACGGAAGGCTCTACCGAAGGTCTTGTTCTCAGCCATTGTTAAAATGCCTGGCTCCAGAAGAATCTCAGTAGGTTTTGGCATAAATTCATGAAGGAATATGAGAAAACCATAACGGAGGCAGAACCATAGCACACCGAGCTCTAACACAAGGATACTACTGGCCCGAAATGCTAAGGGAAGCAAAAGAGTATGCTCGACAGTGTGACAAATGCCAAAGATTCGCCCCCTACCAGCATCAGCCCCTGTTATGAACTCATCCCTATCACAAGCCTATGGCCCTTTGCACAATGGGGAATGGACATCATAGGCTCGTTGCCTAAAGCCACGCCGAATAGGAGATACCTATTGGTCGCTATTGACTACTTCTCAAAATGGGCCGAAGCAGAGCCACTAACACGCATTACAGAGAAGGAAGTCAAAAGTTTCACTTAGAAAAATATAGTCTGCAGGTTTGGCATGCCTCGCGTGATCGTCTCAGACAATGACACGCAATTTGCCAGGTAAAACATTCAAAAAGTTCTGCCAAGACCTGAATATCAATCAACACTTCTCCTCACCTGGTCATCCTCAGGCCAATGGGCAAGCGGAGGTCACTAACCGAACAATCCTAGATGCTCCCAAGAAGAGGCTAGAAGGAGTTAAGGAAAAGTGGGTTGAAGAACTCCCTGGAGCACTCTGGGCCTACAGAACAACTAGGAGAACTCCGACATCAGAAACTCCTTTCTCACTCACCTACGGCACAGAAGTAGTGATCCTTGTTAAGATCGGCATGCCTACCCTAAGGACTAAAGCTTTCAACGAGGAGACCAATGACCAACAGCTCGCAGAAAACTTGGACTTGCTCGAAGAGAGAAGAGAGCAAGCCGTGGTTAGAATGGAAGCATATCAGCGCAGGATGGTTAGCCGCTCGAAACTTGGCCTTAAGCCTGTCAACTTCCAAGTTGGAGACCTCGTCTTAAGAAGGGTGTTCTAGAATACCAAGGATCCCACCATGGGGAAGTTGTCACCCAACTGGGAAGGGCCCCTATAGAATCACCAAAACAGTGAGACCGACCACTTATTGGTTAGAAAACATGGATGGGAAACCTGTTCCCAGACCTTGGAATATGGAACATTTACGGAAGTATTATCAGTAAAGAAATTTTTTCGTTTCAAATATTCCATGAAGTGTTCTCATGTTAATGTACAGACCTTATGTCTGGTCCATCTTAATGTACAGACCTTATGTCTGGTCCATCTTAATGTACAGACCTTGTGTTCGGTCCATCTTAATGTACAGACCTTGTGTCTGGTCCATCTGAATGTACAGACCTTGTGTTTGGTCCATCTTAATATACAGACCTCGTGTCTGGTCCATCTAAATACACTGAACTTCTTATCTGGTCCATATTAGTAAGGTTACCAGGAAGCATGATTCTAACTGCTCAACTTCTTACTAGTAAGCTCTCAAAAAGGGTATTAACTATCAATAACCTTTCTCGGTTTAAATACAAGTTTTTTGGTTCGGCAGTCAAGCTCAGGTTTAGCTCTGAGTGATCAAAATGACTGATCTCTACAAAGCTTTCTGTTCGGTGATTAAAGCTCTGGTTGGTTAGTTACTATATTAACTACCTTCCTTATTATTCAAAGCAAGTCCATGATTCGAAACCCCTCCGATGTCAAGAGGTTGGCTCAGTTGCTTATTATTACACTTCGGTTCAAAGTCATTGCAAGTCATGAAGTTCAGGAGTCAGCCCATCATCAGTGGTCGACCAAAGAATGATGTTTTGGACCCCGAGCAGGTTTACTTATGTTAAGTGGCAAGTTTTAAGGGCCGAAACCCATTTACACACTACAGAACATTGGTACTTCAGACAATACTTGATCAAACCACAAAGTTTGCAAATGTTCAAAGAAAAAAGAAGGCAAAAGCTCTGAAAAGAAGATATTATCATTAAAATGGGTGCTCGGTTACAAAAAGAGAAGCAGAACTACAAAATGTTTTTCCTAAACTAAAGTGCTTGCAGACCCGTCATCCTCATCGCCATCATCATCCTCATCAATTCCCGATAGGTCGATATATGGGAATTTGGCAAGGAGCTTGGATTTGAAGTTATCATAACCGAGCTGCGCAATTCTGTCACCCATCTTCTCCAGCTCGGTCTTTAGCCTGGCCTCGGTCTCGGCCTTGGCCTCATCAACCTTTAGAGCAACAGAGGCCTGAAGAACACAATTCTCCTCCTTCAACTTGTCCAGCTTCTAGAGGAGAGATTCACGCTCAGATCGGAAAGAGTCCCTCTCAGACTTAATGGAATCCCTCTCGAACTCCATAATGGAGAGGGAATTCCTCACTTCCTTAAGCTCGTCCTCAGCCGTAGTAGCTTGGGATTGAGTCGTGCCGAGCTGAAGCCGAACCTCATCCAGCTCGTCCTCTAGCCTCTCTATAACCTGAAAATTCACTGTGGCCTCCATCATGGCGGCCAAATTGTGCAAGGTCTGCAAAACAGAAGGAGAACCAAATCAGGTAACTGAAAAAGAAAACAAAATACCAAGGAAGAGAGGGCAGTCGTTACCTTCAGATGAGCGCTCATGGCGCCAACAACCATCCTTTCAGTACCTTGCCTGGTAATGCAGGAAGGAGAATCCTTTTGTGGGGCGTCCGCCCAGAATTCTTCAATGGCCTGATGGACGGCCCTATACCCATTTGGCATCTGGTCCAGTCTGACGGCCACCTTTGTCTTGCCCTTCGTTTGAGCCTTTCGGGCAGAGGAAGGGGCAAGTATAGAACTCACCACACTTTTCTGGGGTGGTGCAGAAGTAGGCTCCCTGATCACCACGCCCTTCTATGGCGGCGCAGGGGAAGGAAATGCAGAGAGGACTGCTCATTTCTTGGGGGGTGCAGAAGAGGAAGGAGCTGGCCGTGGTTGTCTTCTTCTTCTTCGACGAGGACGCAACAGGAGGGGGAAGATTCGCCACCCTCTTCTTCTTTGCTGAACCCCACTTACCGACGACAGATTGCAACACCTCGTCGACAACATTCTTATCTTTTGAGGCCATTGTGTCCCTCGAGTGAAGGATAGCTCTGTAGTCTCTGTTCGAGGTCTGAAGGAGCTTCTTGTATTGCTCTTTGAGGGTAGGAGTGAAGGGCGACCTCCTCTTGATGTTCTTGTCTACACAAAGAAGATCGTAACAACAGTCAGTCAAAAATACAGAGGTAGGGGCAATAGCAGAGCAAAGATTACAAAAGAAAATGGGGTCTCACCCATAAACCCCGTGCTCCGGGGGAATGTAGAAATCTGATCCTCAGGGTCGGCCACCTCCCATTTTCCACTAACAAAGAAATACCGATCTTTCCAAGATTTTTTAGAGAACGGTACAAAGGATAGAGATTGGAAACCCTGGTCAAACGACATGTAATAGAGGCCCTCCGACTTCATGTACTTAAGATCCATTTTACTACGGATCAAGTCTAAAGAGACCTCGACGTTATTCAAACGACCTAAAACCATAAACCCTAATAGGTGTCTCCAATTATTCAAAAGCAGGTCGGCAAGGCAAAGATTAAACCAGCAAAAGAATTCCCTAAGCAATTTTGGGAAAGGTAGGCGTAACCCCATCTCAAACCAGGCGGTATAAACACATATCTCACCTTCCCTAACATCCCAAGGACAATCTATGTCGTCAGGGGCCCTAAGGGCAATATTCGAAGGAAAATCGAATTTCTTCCTTATAATATCTAACCAGGAAGAGGCTACAATACTCTGTCTCTCTTCCCCCTGAGAAGATCGATCAGAGACCTCACCCTCTCTATCTCTAGACTCAGAAAGGGCATCTACAATCCTAACCTCGGGACTAGAACGGGTCTCTTCCGACCCAATCCCCAAGGAACTACTACCCCTGACAAGGGTTTGTGACAAAGAATAAGCCTCTGGAAGACTCCCTGAACCATCGCCAACACCAGAGGATGCAGTGGAGGCCGACATTTCAAAATAACTAGAAAAGAAGAAGAAAGATAGTGAAAAAATGAACGAAGAGACCAAGACCGAACCTGGATAGAGGAAAAACTTCAGACGAACGGTACTCCTCACGGTCTAGCTTGCTGGTTCAACAATGGCAGAATGTATTATCTCTTCCAAACACAAAAGGCAGTAAAAGAATCGTACAAAGCTCCTTCCCTCTTTTATATACATTTAGAAAATAATGTCCATAAAGGCGAACCGTCACGATGGTGGCAAAGCAATGATGGCTTTAGAAGCCCAAAAATCGACTGCGCAATAAATAACGTACCAACAGCCGTCTCGAAAAATGAGACGATAGAACGCATGACTTTTCAGGGACTCATAAACCTTAGTTACGCCACGAGCTCAAATTAAGGCTTGGGAGGGGGAGTAATTGATATACCATAATGTGACAAACCAATCACCACTTAACACGTGTAACTACAAGCTCGGCCATTCAGCTCAGGTTCGGCCAGTCGGAGTAGACCCACAAAGGCTGAGCACATATCTTTAGAGCATGTCTACTTTTCTGCAAAACTTACGAGTCTGAACACAAGCCTTTAGTACAATACATCGATAATCAGACCTTATCACCGCCTTAATATACGCCGAGCAGAGAATAAGGAAACAGTCTCTTACAAGGAAACTGCCACATATGGTTATCTCTATTTTTGATACAATATCCTACAAGGTAACTGCTATCTCCGGTGATCAAATCTCTATTTTCATGGCTCCGAATCCTAATCAACTTAGGAAGGCCATTACCTATAAATCAAACCCTAGAGGTACGCTTTATTTTCATACTCATTATTTAGCTTTCATTACAGTCTTTCAATTCAGTTTATTGACTTAAGCATCGGAGCGGCTATCGCCGGAGTCAACCCGGTGGTCATCTGATCTTCTTTTTGAGTATTTCACAAGGAGCTGAGCTTGGAGCATATGTGGGCCAAAAATTGCAGCCTCAGTTGTTATTGTTATTTGCTTTTGTATCAAACTAAAATTGCGATATTTTACAATTTGTATGAAAGCAGGTTCTCTTATATTTTTATTATTATTATGTTTAAGATAGAAATTACAAAATGAAATACAAAGTTATGTTATTTCCACGGGGTAGGATCCCTACTAGTTGTAATCTTCTCAACTTATTGCCAAACTAGTTGAGGTCTTATGTATGATTGTCTCTCCTTATGTCACCACTCAATCAAATGCTAAATTGAAATTCAGTGTAAAATCTATGAAATAAACAATTTAAAGAGGTAAATAAATTTGTATTTCTCATATTTCTTCCATACACTTCTAAACTTTTCTTATACTCATCAAACTTAATGCAAGAAGCTGAATTTAGAGGCCTATCCAAATATAATAGTTATAGGTGCAATTTGGAATGGCCAATCCGAGCTCGATTGAAAATTTTAAGGCTTAGACTAACATTTTTTAATACTCGGGACTCGGGACGAGATTGGGTAGCAAAATTCAAGCTCGGCCCAATTTCAGGATGAGATTAAATAAGTTAATGCTAGCAGAACCCGAACACTATATACATATACATATACACTTCAATTATGCTCACAATACCCTTCTAAGTTCATGATGTTCACACATCATCTACAACTCCTCTTTCTCACTCTAAAATCACTAACACTTGCAATCACATCTCTCTCTCTCTTAAAATCCACTCTCTTTAGTTCAACACTCACCTTCCTCATTTATCTGGTTCTTTCATCTCTCGTCTCAATTCTTACTTAGAAGTGACACATATCTTAGCCTTATTCCATTTTCTCTTTCCTTATCAGCTGTCCATCTCTTCCAAGTAGAAGTTGATAAAACCTTAAATGATGTCAACTCTCACTGATCTCCCTCACGATCTTGACGATGACGACGATGATGATGAATTGTTCCCACTCACCGATCTCCTTAATTAATCCCCTCAGGATCTTAACAATGATAAATTGTTCTAACTCACTGATCTCCTTCATCGATCCGAACCTTCGTCTACCCTAACTTAGTTCGATCTTGACTCTTATCATTGTAATATCCTGACTCAAATTGTAATCAATCGAGTCATATAAACCGAGCCAGTTAGGGCTTGCTGTTTTAATATTGAATAAAATAGATGGTTTGAAAACTCAAAAGTTCGAAATTACGGATAATGCCCTGGGCAATGCCCGAACAAGTTATGAACGAATACCGAAATAAAAATTAAAAAAAATTAAAAAATATAATAATAAAAAATTAAAATAAATAAAATAAAAACAATTATTTATGTGTATATATAGTCATATTTATACACATATAATATATATATATATATATATATATATATATGCACCAAGATTTAGATAAGAGAGGGGCGTAACTTATAGATCTAGGAGTTTGATTTAAAAAAAAAGAAAGTTGGGGGGGGAGGGAAAAGATTAGAAAAAAGGGAGAAGTGATAGGCGTTGAAAAGGGGGAGGGGGTTACGGGTCAGAGACAGAGGGAGAGGGAGAGGGAAGGAGAAAAGAGAAGATGAACGGGGGAGAAGAAAAAGGGAAAGAAATAGGGAGGAAGATCAAAGGAGAGAGGGGCGGTGGGGGACGGAGCAGTGATGGGTTTGGGAGGTATGACAGCGATGCTGGGCAGCGAAAACAGAGGAAGCATGGAGGGCTCTGCTCTGTCAATTAGATCAGATCGATTTTTCCATTCTTCAGAGAAAAATCGAACTGGAAAATCAGTTGTTGTTGATTTGTGTTGATTGATTTGTTATCACATTGAAGGAATCGGAAGCTGATAGAGATGTAGTCGGAGTTCCGATCCGATTAAGATTATCGAAGATGGCTGCTCTAGTCAGTGTAGGTGTTGGGTCTCTTGTTGGGCGGAGGATTTTTGATATAGTTTGGATTGATGGGGAAGGCGGTGGTGTCCGAGATTGAGAGGCCCTGGGAGGTTGTCGTTAGGGCTCCGATGCTGTTTTTTTTCAGCGCTGATGAGTAGTTGAAGGTGTTGGCGGATGGGTTTCAGCAAGCTGGTGGGTTTGTGATTTTGTGGAGCTTGTTTATTTGAATTGGCTCGAAATTAGGGCCGAATTATTTAGCACCACCATTGCAGAGTTTGACGAATGTGTACATTGTTTTGTTCTTGATACAGTCAGCAGATCGCATAATTTTGGTGCTGGGATGCCTCTGGAAAAAAAGTTTAGAAGCTTCAGGCCTGTTGCGGTAGTGGAATATTCAGTCGATTCAAAGAATGAGAATGTGGAAAATTATCCAATGGGGTTGGTGCAGATCCCAATGTGCAAAGAGAGGGAGGTTTACCAATAATCTATTGCAGCAGTATGTAACCAGGACTGGCCAAGGGAGAGAATGCTTGTACAAGTTTTAGATGATTCTAATGATATGGAAGCAGTTTTTTTTTTAAAAAAAGAGTCAGAGAGAAATGTTAAGGAGACAGAAGATTAGATGGGGCAATTGCATAGCGAATTGGAAGCATCAGAGCAAGTGATTAGTGGGTTGAAGGAGAAAGCAGCTGAAGTTGTTAATGGGGAGGCGTTAGTTATGGATAGGGTTAATAGTGAAGATGGGGAGAAGGGGTTGATGGGTTTGAAGCTGCAGTGGCCAGTGGTGGCAACATCTGCTGGAACAATTGCTGCGGTGGCTGTTGTGGGCTACTTTCGCTATGGAAGCCGAAGGTGATTGAGTGGTGTAGGGAGGAAGAACATGGGGAAGGTTTCGGGGTTTAGCAGGATTCGAAGTGGGGGCGTGAGAGGAGCAATATTGAAAATGGATTGAATTCTGATCCAATCGTTGGGAGTGCTGATTCCAAGGGTTTGGGGGATTCAAGTATTCATCTTCATAAATTAGATTGAAACAGGGGAAGAACCAAGGGTTTGGGGGATTCAAGTATTCATTTTCATAATGATCTTTCTCATTCTGTTGAATTATTCAGCTTTGATGGCAAAACCAAGGGAACCACCGTGCCTCAGTGGCCATGTTCTAACCAAAATGATATATATGATTAATTAATTAAATTAATTTAGTAAATTATTGAAATATTTTTCACCTCAGTGGCCAAGTTCTAACCAAAATGATATATATGATTAATTAATTAAATTAATTTAGTAAATTATTGAAATATTTTTCGATGTCTAAATAAAGTAAATGAATAACATTTTTTTTATGTTTCGGATATTCTTAGGTCAATGGTAGGATCCGTTTCACGAGTCGGAGTTCCAAAAAAATAAAATATCCGTGAAATGTCAAATGACTAAAATGCCCCTGAGTCAAATGTGAGTCAAACAGATTTCGATTAAAATAGATAGATAGTGAATTTTTATTATTTCAAACATTCCGGATGCAATGGTAGAGTCTAAATTAGTAAAAGAGATACTTATAATAATGTGGCATAAAATTTGATGAATAACATTAAAACTGAGACATGTCTACTAAATGATAGGGAACTCAAAGAGAAAAGGAAAAGTGACGGGATACTGAGGTAGATCACACGGATTAAATGTAAGTGAATTCTTATCTCTTATATGTGGTTTTCCAAGCCACAATCTTTTTATTACTACCAAAACTTTGTACTCGATCATGTATGTATCCACTGTTATTGTTCCCACCATTGATATTGTCCTATCTGGTGGAGGCCTATTGACTGATATCTCAAGATTTGATTCATTGTACTGATGCTTATCATTGAATGTTTATGTCATGATGTTCCATACCTTATACACTTCTTATGAAATTACAATAGAATCTTGATTTATGTTAAATGCCAGGTTTTGTGCTCAGTCACATTACCCATCCGATGCTATTTGATTGACTGGACCTATGGGTCAATTTATGGGACCTGCGGGTCAAGTCTGTGAACAGACACATGGCAATGATGGCACTTTTACGTAGTGAGTTAAATGGGCATTTGTATATGCATTCATGTAAATGGGGGGTATGCCGGACCCCAAAAGACCGAGGGTTTGCCTAACCCTGAACAGAGTAAATGCATCATCTATGTTCGATTGATATACGTTCATTGGATTCATAGGATGTTTTCAATCCCTATTTATAGTTCCATGTTGATTATTCCTATTTATTAGACTTGACTGTGACCGTTTTATTGTGGCAATATTCATGTTGATTGTGATTATGGAGCCTTATCCAAATCTATGTTACACCATCACTCACACTTGTTATTGGGTTTTACTATTCATTGGCCATTGTGGCATTTTACTGTTAATTGTAATCGTTGTCATGACTAGCTATTAGGTTACCTTGATTTATATTATTTTATGTCATCCCTAACCTGTATTGAAGATAGGCTTTTACTTACTGAGCTTTGTTAGCTCACCCCACTTACTAATTTTTCAGGTGAGAAGGCTACAGAATCACAGTGGGAGTTCAGGAGCTTAGGGAGACAGTTGAGGAGCATGATAGAAGTGAATAGAGTCTCTCTCATGTACTCACTACCTAAGAGTGGTTGTATGTTATGTTGATGTCGGTTTATAGTTTTCAGTTGTTAAACAATGTTGTATTAAGACTTCCACCGATGTACTGCTTAAGTTTACATTATTTATTGTTATCATTGATAGAAAGAAAAGAAAAAAGTAAGGACGGCCATTGGGTCGGACCCGCGACACGAGATCCGCATAGGGTGTGTTTCGGGCCGTGACAATCATGGCCCCCTTAATCCTAATCTACCATCAAACCAACTAGTAACTAATTCATCCCAATTGTTGGATCTCCCCCTAAAACCTTTATTTCTCACCTTTGATTACTAGGATAAGACAAATTTAAAGGCCTCTATAAAAATGGAGGTGTAAATATCTCATTTTGTGATCATAAATGATTGTATTAGAGTAATTTTGAAAATTCTTATGGCTTATTTGTGAAATCCTTAATTTTAAATGACATTTTGGTTATTTTTGCATCGCATTTTTAAAAATATCTCATTCGGGGAAACTGATGGGCACAATGGTGGACTGAGTCTTAAGGATCCTTTACTAGGTGGACTGAGTCTTATGAATCCTTTACAAGTTCTAGATGGGCCAATCCCAAGGTCGAGAGCTAAGAAGATTAAGGAAGCAATGCAAGGATTGGTGCAATCCACTTGGGCCGAGTTATCGAGCAAGTTCCCAACATTCACGATGGGCTTGAAAGAAGAAGAACCAGCCGTAGTCCATGTGATACAAGCTACAGAGGGTAGCGGCATAGCCTAATGGTTTCGTATGGACTTTTTATTTCGTTAAGTATAAGCGTGTGGGCCTATTTTATGTTTTAATGGTTATAGGCATTTGGGCCTATTTAACTCATTTAGTGGATTTCTTTTAATTAGTTTTAGTTGGTAGTTTAGGTTGTTTTGGGCCTAAAGATGTTCAGCTCATGTCTTTTAATTGATGTAGGCCTTATTCGGCCCCAGGGTTTCATTTAAGGTTTTAAAAGAACTTGTAGCCACAATTTTGCGGGAACGAACATGAATGAAGCTTTCTGCTTGGAGAATTTTGAGTTTCTCTTCTTGTTCTTGAATGAACTATGAACATATCAAAGGCATTCCCTTTGTGGCGTTCTCATTAACTCTAGGTTCTTGAAACAAGTTTTCAATGGGTCTAGATCATCTTGACTTGATTCTTGGCTTTCTTGGGTAAGTTTCAAATTGGTCATGGGTTCAAAGAATCTTTATCTTACGGGTTCACATCATTTGGTATCAGAGCTTAGACTCCAAATCGGGTCTGATTTATCCTTTTTAATTCTTGCATTAAATTATTTTCTGTCTTAGAATTCAACACTGGAAAAAAAAACTCTTTTCTGCTGCAGTAGTGTCTCTTTTCTTCTGCTTTTTTTCCTATTCTCAGTTTCTCCAGCCATCCTCTTTTCTGATTCTCCTCGCGCTGCACGTCTACTTTCTTCTTTTCTTTTTGTTTATTTTATTCTTTTTTTTTTCTCTCCTTCAGGTTACCAGCCGCACGTTCTGCTTTTAGGGCTGTTTCTCTCGTGGTTCTTCTTCTAGCGCTAAAAAAAAAAAATTAAAAAAAGAATCAGCGACTGAGCATTTTTTTTCTTTCCCTTGTCCCTTGTGCCGCTTCTTTCTCTATTTTTTTTATTCTTTCTTTTATTCCACACTTACGCAGCCTTGTTTCCTTTTTTTTTTTATTATTATTTAACGCATATTCGTAGCCCTGAGCTTCTAGCTTCTTTTTGTTTAGGTTTTGATTAGACGCCCCCAGTTTATAGCTTCTATTTGTCTTTATCTATTTTCCCAGCCACAAACTTTGACTTCTTCATATTTTTTTCTTTACTTTTTTTCTTTCCTGTTTTTGAATTCTTTTTGTCGCCCTAGTTTATAGTTTCGTATTTTCCCTGTTTATCTATTTTTCTATTTTTCAATTTGAGTGGTAGCCGCAGTTTTCTCTTTATTTTTTTGGTTCCAGCAATTGCTGAATCTATATTAAAAAAAAAAAAAAAGGCAGTGAATTCTTTGTTGCTGTAAAAAAAAAAAAAAGAGTAAACAAAAAAAAAGAAAAAAGAAAAGAGTACAAAAAAAAAAATGAATTGTTTTTTTTTTTTTGCTTTTGGCTGTTTGATATACTTTGTAATCTGAAACTTTGGTGTTGATTGATCCTTATCTTTAAAGGGTTTGAAAATAACATCTTGATTCCTAATTGTTTCTTAATTGCATCTTGATTCTTAATTGTTTCCTAATTGCATCTTGATTCCTAATTGTTTTCTAATTGATCTTGTTTCCTTATTATTTCCTTTTACAGTTCTTTGAGAACCGTGTCATTTTATTCCTTCTTGTTTCTTGAATCTATTGCTGATTGGAATCATACAAGGTTGTGTCTTGATTTAGTTCAATTAGTTTTTCATGAACTTGAAAGTGAAAACAGGAGAGGTAAAAGGAAAGAGTGGGTGAGACTAGTATTGGAAAAGCCCAAAAGAGTGAAACACGAGTGCTGTGACAGTATTTGAGCGTAAACACGTAAGGGAGTGTGTGAGGTTTCCTTTTTACCACCAACATCCTTTCCTTGTTTTACAGGGCATTAACAATGTCTCATAAGAGTGACTCAACACCTAAGGAGGATGCAGCTAACTCATTCTTTGTTTTGCAAGCCATGCAACAACAGTTTGAACGGTTGAATTTAGTGATGGGAGAGATGAGGGATAGGATGGATCAGTAAGATGTCATGCTTAGAAATCTGCAAGGTGGGCAAGATAGGAGGAGACGTGAGCCTATCATTAAAAATGAGTATGAGTATGAGAATGAAGAAGATAATGAGGCTGAGGAAGACAAAGCATCTGAAGTTGGAATGGTTGAAATGGGTAGACCTAGAGGAGGTAGGCGTGGAAGAGGAGGATATAGAAGAAATCCAAGGGGTCGAGATGGGGTGGATAGAAACCTTGGAAGCATCGAAGTGAAAATACCATCTTTCCAAGGTAGGAATGACCCTAAAGCTTATTTAGAATGAGAGAAGAAAATAGAATTGATTTTTGATTGTCACAACTATTCAGAGGAGAAAAAGGTGAAGCTGGCAGTAATTGAGTTCACTGATTATACAATTATTTGGTGGGATCAATTGGTGACCAATAGGAGGAGGAATTATGAGAGACCTGTAGAAACATGGGATGGGTTGAAAACTCTCATGAGGCGGAGATTTGTGCCTGACCACTACTATAGAGACCTCTATCAAAAATTACAAAACCTTACACAAGGTACCAAGAGTGTAGAGGATTACCATAAGGAGATGGAGGTGGCTATGATTCGGGCTAATGTAGAGGAGGATCGGAAGGCCACAATGGCCAGATTTTTAAGTGGTCTGAATAAAGATATAGCCAATGTAGTTGAGTTGCAGCATTATGTGGAGGTAGAAGACATGGTGCACATGGCTATGAAGGTGGAGAGGCAGTTAAAGAGAAAGGGGGCAGCAAGGTATACTTCAGTTTCTAGCACTCTTTGGAGCCCACAATGGGATAAAAATGATCGAGCTGTAACAAAAGGGTAGGCTGAACCACCTAAGAGACAAGATGAGGGTACTAGCAAGAACAAACCCAAGGTAGATTTCCAACCTTCAAGGAATAGAGATATTAAATGTTTTAAATGTTCTGGTTTTGGGCACATCGCTTCTCAATGTCCAAACAAACGGATGATGGTTATGTGTGACAATGGAGAGGTGTTGACTGAGAGTGAGAATGAAGGTGATGAGATGCCAGGGCTAGTCGATGCTAGTGATGATGATGGGGTGGAATACCCTATAGAAGGTGAGTCTCTTGTTACTAGGTGTGCTCTCAATAGCCAAATTAAGGTAGATGATATGGAGCAGTAGAGAGAGAACATATTTCATACTAGATGTTATGTAAGCAACAAGGTGTGTAGTATGATTATAGATAGGGGAAGTTGCACCAATGTAGCTAGTACCACCCTAGTTGAAAAGTTGAGCTTACCTTTACTGAAGCATCCTAGACCTTATAAGTTGCAGTGGTTGAATGAATGTGGAGAGGTCAAGGTCAGTAAACAGGTTTTGGTGGCTTTTACCATTGGGAGGTATAGTGATGAGGTGCTTTGTGATGTAGTTCCTATGCATGCTGACCATATTTTATTGAGGCGGCTGTGGCTGTATGATAGGAAGGTGATTCATGATGGGTTTAGGAACATATACAACTTTGTAAAGGATGGAAAAACAATCAAGCTTGCTCCTTTAACCCCAAAACAGGTATACGAGGACCAATTGAAGCTGAAAAGTGAGATTGAACAAACGAGAAAAGGAGAGACAAAGATGAGTTTTTATGCAATGGAGAGTAAGGTTAAGAGGGCTTTCTTAGCAAATCAGCCTATGATTTTTCTTGTTTACAAAGAATCTTATCTTAATCTTGATGAAACTAACCAATCTCTTCCTAGTGTGGCTGTTTCTTTGTTGCAGGAGTTCAAGGATGTGTTTCCAGAGGAGATGCTGAGTGGGTTACCGCCCATTAGAGGCATTGAACATCAAATTGATTTCGCACTTGGAGTCGTTATTCCAAACCGACCGGCCTATAAGAGTAATCCGGAGGAGACAACGGGGCTTCAAATGAGTAGCTTGGATGGACATAGGAAGGCCGAATTAGTGAAGTCGATTCATGCAAGGGTACGACTTCAAATTGCATAGAAGAATGAAAATTTTGCTTCCCAAGCCAATCAAGGATGAAGGCGTGTCATCTTCGAACCTGGAGATTGGGATTGGGTTTGGGTTCACATGCGCAAAGAAAGATTCCCAGCCCATAAAAGAACTAAATTGCATCCTCGAGGAGATGGACCTTTCCAAATTCTTGCAAAAATTAATGATAATGCTTATCAAGTGGATCTTCCCAATGAGTATAATGTTTCTGCTACTTTTAATATTTTTTATCTTTCTCTTTTTGATGCAGGTGACGATTCGAGGTCGAATCCTTTTGAGTAGAGGGGGAATGATGGGCACCATGATGGACCGAGTCTTAAGGATCCTTTACCAGGTGGACCGAATGTTACGGATCCTTTACAAGTTCCAGATGGGCCAATCCCAAGGTCGAGAGCTAAGAAGATCAAAGAAGCAATGCAAGGATTGGTGCAATCCACTTGGGCCGAGTTATCGAGCAAGTTCCCAACATTCACGATGGGCTTGAAAGAAGAAGAACCAGTCTTAGTCCATGTGATACAAGCTATAGAGGGTGGCGGCATAGCCTAGTGGTTTTGTATGGACTTTTTATTTTGTTAAGTATAGGCGTGTGAGCCTATTTTATGTTGTAATGGTTGTAAGCATCTAGGCCTATTTAACTCATTTAGTGGATTTCTTTTAATTAGTTTTAGTCGGTAGTTTAGGTTATTTTAGGCCTAAAGATGTTCAGCCCAAGTCTTTTAATTGATGTAGGCCTTATTCAGTCCTAGGGTTTCATTTAGGGTTTTAAAAAAACTTGTAGCCACAATTTTGCGGGAACGAATGTGAATGAAGCTTTCTGTTTGGAGAATTTTAAGTTTCTCTTCTTGTTCTTGAATGAATTACGAACTTATCAAAGGCATTCCCTTTGTAGCGTTCTCATCAACTCTAGGTTCTTGAAACAAGTTTTCAACAGGTCTAGATCATTTTGACTTGATTCTTTGCTTTCTTGGGTAAGTTTCAAATTGATCGTGGGTTCAAGGGATTTTTATCTTACGGGTTCACATTAGAAACTTTAAGTTTTCTAGGATTTTACTACAATGTTTACTTGACTAGGGGCATTTTGATCATATATTAAAGTGATTATAGGTCTTGGGGTATTTTGATAATTTTTTTTTATATTTTGGCCCTCGATGGCATTTTTTTTATTTTAGGTCTTTTTGAGGTTCTTGTCACGTAGGGACATTTTCATCATTTTATGCCATTTAGAGGTGTTTTGGTTGTATTCCAAGAGGTTTTCGATGTATCCTTCAAAAGCTTTTTTTTTTTTGTAATTTCTAGAGCTTTCCTATTCTTTAAGGCCATTTTGGTCATTTTTAGAGATTTTATACATTTCAAGAGTATTTTCATAATTTCAACACTTTTCTACCCTATGAGAGGGATTTTGGTCATTTTCATTTTTTGAGGATATTTTGGTAGTTTCAGCGCGCAATTTCCCAACCTTTGGGGTGCATTTCAGTCATTTATCATGCTTTGAGGGTGTTAAAGTAATTCTACTAGTCTTAGGGGGTATTTTCATAATTTCATCATTCTAGTGGGATTCTCTAATTTTTGAATGGTATTTTGATAATTTTGAGATTTTCTTAATTTTTGTAAGGATAAATGGGGTGTTAATTTCTTGTATTACCATTGTTTATTATGGTAGGTTAGGATTTTATTAGTCCATCTAATTTCTTATTTTTTCAATTTAGATAATAGAACAATTAACAGGTAATTGATGTGACACAACAACACAGTGAGTTGAAGTCCCTAGAAGGAGCTTCTCAATTATGTGACGAATCGATTGATGGACTAATAAAGTTAATACTTTTACTCTCATGCATAAAATTGACTAGGTTAAGAAAAATAGAAAAGAAAAATAGTTTTATCCTAGTATTCTAAATTGGTTTCCTACTTGGCCCGGAATTATACAAGAGATTGTATAGATTACACAAGACAAGGCTAGTAATATATTGAATTATCAAACTAATATTATATTTTTTAAATTTTTATCCCAAATTTTGAATCTCAAATTATGTGTTATTGTATTATTGTGTCACGTCAATTAAGTGATTTGATGCATTGCTAACAATGCAAGGACATGCCATTTGGTATGAAGATTTTAGATAAAATTTTGAAAATTCTAGCATATTAACGTTTAACTTTTTAAGTGAGACAAAACATTTAAAACTTTCACATTTGAGTAAAAAATAAATTTATAAATCAATCTCATTAAACACCTATATTAAATTGAGAAAAAGCCAAGTCGAAAATTTCATTATAAATAGTACATTTATTTTTCAAACATAAACTCTCCATTTAAATATACTTAAAAGAAAATGACGGTTTTTAAATTGGGAAGAAGGGAGTGCAATAGAATCCTTTGGTAATATATGGTTTACAAGTCTATAAATCCTACTATGAATCTATTGTAATACCTAATTACAAGTTTAAGGCTTAATGTTCACATGGAAATAGGATCAACAAGCAATGACGCGATTATATCTTTGATTCGACCACTTGAATTACTATAACCATCTCCTTGGTGGTATATGACTTCCATCATACGTGCAAGATTAAGAGCTGGTAGCAGGAGAGACAGAGGGGCCTATTAGGCTTCTGTAACTCTTCATTAATGTCTTTCCATGCACTTTCCACCATTTCTTTAATCTTCTCACATGCTTCTTTCTCTGACACACCATGCTCCCTCATGTAGCATTGCACACTTGAAGGAGCATCCCCTCTTTCTTGTTCAACCTTGAAATCAGAAAAAAAACATAATGATTAATTAATTACAACTTAAATCATTTGAGTTGACAGAATTAGTGGCCATGTCTTTTTTTATTTATTTTTATATCTAAGCATTCATATATGGTACCTTATGAGTTTGGATGTCATCAACAAGCCGAGCAATTAGAGCACATGACCTTACAATTTTGGGCATAGTAATCACCCAATCAAAGGCTTCCTTGGTTGCAATATCTGCCATGCCAATAAGGGATTGGACAGCAAGCATAGGGTACCCGCTGCTCATGACAGAAACACTCAAGTATTCCTCAAATGTTGGCATGTATCCCTCGTAATACCAGTTTTCTTCTCTAAAGTAAGCCCTAACTGTACCTTTCATCTTAAGAAAGCCAAGCAATATTAGAGTTAAACAATTATATTGAAAAACTAAAAAAGAGAGGAATGAATAATTTTTTCTGATATAAAGCAACATGAATCTGAAGATTCCTACTGCTTCTTTTGCGTAGTGTAAGCGGTAAGATCTTCCTTCATAATCCATCTTTTTCTCTATTTCCTTTACAACATCTGAGAGGGCCAAGAAACAAACTTGCATGTACTCGGGTAAATTGTCGACAGTTGCTGCTTCCCACCTGTGAAATTATAGTGATTATGCATCAGACCATTTCGATATGGTTGTGCCATTTGAGATGTCAATGCTAATAAAAAATGATACAAAGCTCAAATTTTATGTCCCAATTATATACTATGTGGACTACTATAATATGCATATATGTCAATTTTTGGCAAACTACATGACAACCCATTAGAGGAACACGAGTTATATAGAATTTTTTTTGAATAGTAGTAGGCAAAGAAATGGTGTGATTGTACGGATTAAAATGGCTTTTTTTTTTTTTTTTCTCAATTCACCATTTGAATGAAAAATACAAAACACAACATTTTTATATTGCAACAATGCCAAATATAGCCATCAATACGCATTTACCTTTCAATTGCATCTGTAAATAGCTTAAGCTCTTCCAAGGTACCATATACATCATAAATGTCATCTATTACAGAGGTTAATGCTATTATTTTTGTCACAAATTCTCTACCCACGGAATAATTGGGCTCAAAATAAACACCTAATATCCAAAAGTAGCACTCCACCAATCTATCCCTAGCGAAAGGCAACTTTGATGCAAGGTTTATCTCTTTCCACCACCTACATAATCAACAAAGCTAAGTTACATATACACAAATTGGATGAAAGTGATTAGTTACTTGTGTTGTGTCACAAAGATATATAAATCTATGATATCAAAATTTATATGAGATAAATATATAATTATTTGATAAACTAACCTTGAGATGTCACTTATCTCTCTTTGGTGCAATGCCTGTAATATATTGAAATCTAGCTTTGCTAGCTCTAACAATGAAGCATGCCGTGCCACATCTGCTTCATAGACAGAAATATAGCGCCTTGCCTCTAATCTTGGCATTCCCTTGTGCAAAGGTGTCTCTAGTGAATTCGATCTTCACTTGCTGAGCAAGAGGAGCATTTAGATAGGGTAACATGGACTTCAAGTGCTTGGTTGAGAATGTCAGGGCTTCTTCCAATATATCTTCCTCTTTTACTCTTAAATGCAATGCCTCGTAAAAGCACAGCAAAGCTCTTGCATCATTGGTCAGCATTGTCTTGAACTCACCTTTCTCGTCTTTGAACTTTCCTTTCTCGTCTTTGAACTTTTTGAATACATCTGATTAATCCCAAAAATAAGCATAATTCAATTGTTACATGCACAAGAACATTAGTAACAATGATTGATGTTCACCAAGCTAGCTTACCAGAAGAGATATGGTAGCCTCGTTGTCTTAGAAGTCGGAAGCTCAGAGCAACATTATAGAGATCATCCGTAACACCATTGTTAATATTGCAGTTGACATGTTCAGCATAAACTGATTGCAGTGCCTCGTTGATTTCGTTTTCAAAAGGATATGCCACACCAAGGCGTTGGAGTGCATCGATGAGGATCATTTCTTCCAAAGGTTTGCTTGTTGCATTTTTTAGCATCATTTGCACTTCACTCTTTAGCACTGTAACTCGCATTTCTACGTCGGGATTTGGTTCCTGAATAATGTTAGAATTTAGTGGCATATTAGAACAAAAGAAAAAAATATCAGTGACATATGAAGTGCATTTTCAATCTTCTTCCAGTATTACAAAGACGGAGGGCCACACACATAAAGAACTTGCATCATTGAAGGTAGAGATGATGATAGTTCCAACAATGGTTAATCCATGACAATTGTGGTTAACACACAAGTTTCTCCAAACACACTGATCGATCAACCCTAAAAGCCACCCTCAAAAGCCAAGATTCATCTCATCAATTGTCACCATAGGCATAAAGTGACACCAGGATTGAGCTCTAACCAAGCGATGGCAACGAATAGGAACAGCCCCGTTATAGTAAAAAGATTGTCTCCGTTCCCGTCTTGTCACATGTAGGAACATATTCGGATCATTCAAGTTTCAAAAATACTCATAAATTAACAAGTTAAAAGTATTTGGAAAAAAAATTATCAATTTCCTTCAAGAGCAATGATTCATGGTATAAATTGTTAGTGTTCAAATTTTGTCTAAATATTTACATAGAGTGAGATCCATCATTATAGTGAATTAACTCTACATGAGTGTATGAACATTATTTGGGCACTAATATTTGGGCATTTTAGTGTTATTCATTCTTAAAAGAGTTGGAATTCGGGTTAGGCACTCGACATGATTTATGATTCAATATTCAAATGGTGTCCAACACTCATATGAGGTAGGACTCATTATCATAGATCTTACTAAAAGAGTCAACTCCATATGAATGTTAGACATTATTTGAATTAAAATTTATTGTATGATCCTAGATCAATGGTTCCGACCAATCATAAATTATTATTCTTAATATGGCAATCCATGATTAGTCAGAACCATTAACTAAGTCAATAATTCAGCACCATACAATAAGTTTCCTATTTCAACACCAATATTTGAGCATTCAAATATTATTCAGCACTCAAATGCATTATTCTTAACCCCAAGTCATGTATGAAGGTTCCTATTTATAGATTCATATCATTTACAATTTACTTCTTTACACTCTCAGCAGTAGTATACTTAAAAGGTATAGTATACTGAATTGTTTGCAAGAAAAGATAACAATGTTTATATGATGCATTGAGGGATATTAACACCATATTTATAAACAAAAAGTCCTCGAATTATGCTAAGAAGGATGACAGACCATTTAATTACCAATAAACTGAACCATTTGTTTATCTATTTTATATGTGAGATGTAAATTCATTACCATATTATGTGAGATGTAAATTCATTACCACATTATGTGAGATGTAAATATTTCTTCTTTGCTGATAAATTTTTTTGTGAATTTTGATACACAAATTTGTTGTGCCTAACATTAATCATTGGAAAAAAAAAAGAGTGCACCTTATGATTTAATTCAAAATTGTCAATCAATTAAGAGACTTTAATGAATTTATAAAAATACACATAATCAATTAATTTTTGCTTTAAATTTAAAATCTTTAAAAATTTAGAAATCTGTAAAATAACAATTGTCAAAAAAAAGGGTTGCCGTATATTTAAGGTGGTGAAACAAAGAAATATATAAAATTTTCTATATAAGTTTTAAAATTCTAAAATTAATATGGACCAATTGAATGCAAAAGTAGAAAAATAAATGAATTAAAAATATTATTTTTCGTTTACATTTAATATAAAAATTGATTAGCTACTTTAATCTCATTACTTTTATTTTATTTGAAATTTATTTTAACATAATACTTAATTTTCATCTGTCTTTTTTTTGTGAATTATTTTTCTAATTCAAGATAATTAAGTAAACTTTACTTAAATTTTCTTTTGTTTTCATATAACTTCAATTTAGTTTCTCTATTTTTTAAAAAAAATTGCATTATTATTTTTTAAATCCTATAATACTTAAATTTATATAAAATATACTTTAATAATCTAATACATATTCATGTGCAACACGTGTTAATAACCTACTAAAGTATAAATGGATGAATGAAGTATTAAGTGAATGCTTGCCGAAGACATGGCGAAGCGGAAGCACGCCTTCACCTCACCTGCCAAACTAATTTTTATACTAATTAAAACATTAATTTTTGAATTTTTTATACTAATTTTTTTTTTTATAATTTTTTGAAGGTCATGAAATTACACTAATCAATTTTTTTTTTCAAAATGGTGAAACAACCCTTTCTATGTTTTTTTTTTTTTTTTTTGACAAACTACAATTATTTCCTTCAATCAAATTTTTTCTTCAAAATGGTGAAACAACCCTTTCTATGTTTTTTTTTTTTTTTTTTGCATTTTTAAATTTTGATCAATTTTTTCTAACTTTTTTTACAAATTTTTTTAATTTTATATAAAAATAAATTTAATGTTTTATCAATATTTATTTGAAATTGAAAAAAAATAAAAAAAAAAAAACTAGGTCAAAATTAAAAAAAATGTAAAAAAAAATATATAAAGGGTAGTTTTGTTATTTTGAAGACAAAAACTAGCTAGGATGTGATATTTGTAGTTAGCTAGTTAGTTAAAGTAGAGGAGGTTAGTGTAATTTCAAAAATTTTAAGAGAGGTCAGTGTAATTATTAGAAACCCCAGGAATTAGTATAATTTACCCCCAAAAAAGTAAACAATGCTTGGCTTAACACTAGATAGGAGGTATGTGTCACAATCTTAGTATGTTATGTATACAGTCATATATATATATATATCATGTGACTATTTAATCTTAATAAAAAATAAAAATTAAATAAAATTAAAAAGCACATATAGATTGTATACGTTACATGTGAAGTTAAGGAGTGTCCAAAAAAAAAACAACAGCAATGACGGTGGTAATGAACACAAGCTGCGGGTTCAAGTACGTGAATATCTTCACTTTTATATATATATATATATATATATATATATATATATATATAACAGATGCATGCAATACAAGAGTTGAACAATGAAAATCAATTTAACAGAAACTGTAGAAGAAACAAGTAGTGAACTAGTACTGCCCTCGAATGCTATGCTCTTTAATTACCATTCTCCCAGGGCGGACACAATGAAAAAGTCATCCCAAACACTACGATGATAATTGGCGGAGCGACGGATCACCTCTCCTGTTCTCCGGCCATCCATTTCTGTGGAGGAATTCTGAGAAGGAGAAGCAGCGTTATGCGTCATCTGGTGTATCTGATTCAAGATGACCATCCTGCTTCTTGATTCGAAACATCTTGGGCTAGAGGCCCATTTATAAGATAACGAGGGGACGGGTGACGGGACTTGACGGGACTGTTCCTATTCCACTCCTTTTAAAGAAAAAATAACGTGTTCATTCACTATTTTCATCCCACTTTCATCCTTGTATTCTCGCCCCTACCCTACTCCCGTCCCCACCACTGCACCACTGCCTCCGTCTCTACCTACTTTTTTTTTTCTTTTTTTTCTTTTTTGTATTTTCAGAGGGTGTCTTCTGAAATTTTTAATACAAATACTTTTGCACCAAATTTTTTTTTTTGGATCCACCAATCCATTAAGGAGGCCCATACCTTTAAGCATACGATAAATCTATCCTTACCTTATAAATTTACCAAAAAATATATACACGCTGATGTGGTAGCGTATCATTAGTTATACATCATATCATGATATGATGTATAACTAATGACACGCTGCCACATCAGCGTTTATAACTTTTTGGTAAAATTTTTATGTATGGATAGCATTGCTCTTAAGCATATATTTTGTCCTCACCTCTCTCTCTCTCTCTCTCTCTCTCTCTCTCTCTCTCCACCCCGATCCTCTCCTAATTTTTAGATTTTTCTCCCCTCTGAAACTACCACTACCAATATCGTAGGGAGAGATTTTTCTCCCCTAGGAAAGAAAGGAGAGAAAAGGAGAATGAATGAAATATTATTTCTTACTTAGTTTAAAATTAGAGAAGAAAAGACAAGGAGATGGAGGAAGAAAAAGATATCGTAACCCTTACTTTATTCAATTTGCTCTTTTCTCAAAAGTAGATGGAGACAGAGGGAAAATAAAGAGTTTTTAATGAATTTTTTATAATATCGATTTTAATTTCAAAATTATAAAAGAAAAAATAAAAAAAATACACCTATATCTTAAGGTATAGTAGTAAAAAATATATAATTATTTCATTTTCTTTCTTTCTTCTATTGTTTCCAAACAAGATGATAAGATTATACTCTCATTTTTTTTCATTTATTATCCAAGCATGAAGGAGATATTACAATTTCCTCTCGTCTCCTCTCATTTCCCTCCCTTTTATCCAAGCATAGTTAGGGATGAAAAAGGGGGATAAAGTGATTTCTCTTATATTTTAAAGAGAATTTAAAAAAATTCAAAATGATAAAAAAATTAAGAAATTTTAGAAATAATGTTTAAAATTGTCAATTTCTCAATTACTTTTCTTTACCTTTTACTTTTTCCTACTATTTTTCATTATAAATAAATAATTAAATAATATTTTTCTGTACATTAGTTGTTACTGTCCTTTATTAAGTCCGTAAACAAATTAAATTGGAACAGTGCTGGACCTAATCTATAAAAATAATGTAATTTCAGTAGGTTTTAAACTCCTTATGTGCTTAGTTTGATCTGGTGCATCTATTTTCCACTAGATGATGTGTTGGCTTCTAATTTAATGTATGAGAGATTTCTATTCTAACCATATAAAGAGTAGGGTGCGACTGTTGCACCGTACGACAATTGCTCAAATTTAAATAAATGTGTGAGCCTCATGTGAAATTCACATAACTCTCAATTAATGATCATATAATCTTGAATAGAGGGGTTACAATTACTTTATTCTTGATAATCTTGATTGTTGAAGAAGCATTCTTGAAGAAATTGATATAATCTTCATTCCCTTCATCCTTTAGGTTTTCTCCTCTTTTGCCTCTATGCAAGCCTTACACCTAGAGAGGAGAGTGGGTTCTTCTTTTACTATCTCGCAGGAAAATAATTTTTTGTTATTCTGTATGACTATCACCTTTAAATCATATATTTATAGGAGTTTGTAAAATTACGGCAAAATGAGGGATCTAAAGTCCCATCAAATTAGCTCAAATTAGTCAATTAATTTTTAATTAACTTTTAATTAATTAATTCTACTAAATAATTAGAATTGCACTCTAATTTGGTGAAATAGACAAAAACTCATAATCACTAAACATATACAGTGGACCCCTCTACATGCATATCAATATTTAGAATTTGGGCTTATACACTATCAAATCAATTCCTAATTAATTTTACAACTTAATTCACCAAATATTAATTACTATAAAATAGTTAACATCTCAATAAACAATTTATTGAAAAGACCAGATCCAGATTTTGGTAATTAATCAATTGAATTAATACATTGGTAATATCATTCTCTCATTTAGAGAGTGTAGCTTCCATCTTGCAAATACGTGTTCCCACAATTTAAATAATGATTTTTTAAGATACCGAGGTGTTGATCTAAGAGACTTTATTCATTGGTAATTCAAAATCATCACCATTAAGAACTTGAGTCTACAATTCTCTTATGATTAAGAGCTTATTGTGAATATTGAATATAAGAATCACGTCAAAGATGACAACTTTATATGACATGTTTCGTATAGTGATCCAATTCAATGTATTCCAAATATACCAATATAACAACCTAGAGTCTACTACTCTAGTGGTTGAGATAAATCACCCTATCACATAGAGGTCAAGTGTATTACAGTCTTACAGACAAGATGCTCAGTCTCATCAATGACTGCAAACAATTCTCACTACAACAAAAGACACTATTAGCGACGCACACGTGCGTCGCTAACAATGGCCTTGAGCGTCGCTAAAGGTCTTTAGCGACGCACAAACGTGCGTCGCTAAGGCGTCACAAATAGTGGCGTCGCTAATAGTATTAGCGACGCACAGCCCTTTGTGCATCGCTAATGGTGACTTTTAGCGACGCACAATGAGCGTCGCTAAAAATTGGGTATGCACGTCACAAAAAATACACAAGGACGCACTGAGCGTCGCTAATAGTTTTTTTTTTTTTAAATAAAAAAACCCATATTTGCTTTGTTTTCTTTGTTGTTTCATTCCTGTTTAAACCTGTATCAATCATCCATCCCGATATACAATAAAATCCAAGCATTCTGAAATGAATATATTAAAAAAGAAAAATTAACAATTGTCTCCAAAAAATGTACATTTGTAAAAGTACAATTTAACAATAAATAGAAAAATTAAAAATTGTCTCCTAATTAATGTAACTACACATGTCCATGAAAAGAAAAAAAAAACAAATAAAAATAACAAGTTCCGATGCAAAACATAAGGACGGCGCGGCAATAATCCCGATCAATCTGAAATAAAGATCAAATGATATATATTAGAACAATTATTAAATATATATGAACATAGAATGTGAATAGTTTTTTTTTTTTTTGCATGCATCAATAGTAAGAACTTCATAAAGTAGCATAAGTTTATTTTATCATTTTTGAGGTGTGTGATGGGGTTTCAGTGTATTTAGGCCGATATCTGACATTTTGGTCTGTCAAAACCCCAAAATGGGCCTTTTTGGAGCTGAAACTTACATAAGTTTCAAACCGGGCATCCGAACCGAGTGCCGTAAGTTCGTGAAAGTTTATTTTATCATTTTTGAGGTGTGTGATGGGGTTTCGGTGTAGTTAGGCCGACATCCGACATTTTGGTCTGTCAAAACTCCAAAATGGGCCTTTTTGGAGCTGAAACTTGCATAAGTTTCAAACCGGGCATTCGAATCGAGTGCCGTAAGTTCGTGCAAGTTATTTTATCATTTTGAGGTGTGTGATGGGATTTCAGTGTAGTTAGGCTGATATTCGATATTTTGGTCTGTCAAAATCCCAAAATGGGCCTTTTTGGAACTAAAACTTGCATAAGTTTCAAACCGGGCATCCGAACCGAGTGCCGTAAGTTCGTGCAAGTTTATTTTATCATTTTTGAGGTGTGTGATGGAGTTTCGGTATAGTTAGGCCGATATCCAGCATTTTGGTCTGTCAAAACCCCAAAATGGGCCTTTTTTGAGCTGAAACTTGCATAAGTTTCAAACCGGGCATCCGAACCGAGTGCCATAAGTTCGTGCAAGTTTATTTTATCATTTTTGAGGTGTGTGATGGGTTTTCGGTGTAGTTAGACCGATATCCGACATTCTAGTTTGTCAAAACCCCAAAATGGGCCTTTTTGGAGCTGAAACTTGCATAAGTTTCAAACCGGGCATCCGAACCGAGTGCCGTAAGTTCGTACAAGTTTATTTTATCATTTTTGAGGTATGTGATGGGGTTTTGGTGTATTTAGGCCGATATCCAGAATTTTGGTCTGTCAAAACCCCAAAATGGGCCTTTTTGGAGCTGAAACTTGTATAAGTTTTAAACCGGGCATCCGAACCGAGTGTCGTAAGTTTGTGCAAGTTTATTTTATCATTTTTGAGGTGTGTGATGGGGTTTCGGTGTATTTAGGCCGATATCCGGCATTTTGGTCTGTCAAAACCCTAAAATGGGCCTTTTTGGAGCTGAAACTTGCATAAGTTTCAAACCGGGCATCCGAACCGAGTGCTGTAAGTTCATGTGTGTGTGTGTAAACTATGGTGCAGCATATAATATTTATATAAAAGAGGAATATAATGGTATCCGGTGTTGCATGTGGAATACCTTTTGTTCTAGAAGTTGAAGCTTCTATGATCTCATCAGGGTCAAGGGGTTCCCTTTTTATCTCACGATCTGACTCCAGTAGAAACTCTTTCTCGCAAGCACTTGAATCAAACACACACACATTGAAATGCATGTCTCCTATATGCTCAAATACTGCAAAATCTCCGAGACTAGAGGGTATAGGTGTTGCGTAAAATTATCCCAATCCTTCTCGGAAGTAAATAAATCCTTCGGCACATTTACCAATTTTAACATGCCATGTCCCTTGACAACTTGTTAGAATTGCTTCTTCCGATTTTACTTTACCTAGTTTTCTACAAAAAGCCGGTGGAATGAGCTGTGCAAATTTGAAATTCAGAAAATTATATTAGAGTGTGTGAGTCACTATGAAATGTTGCTACATTAAGAAGAGAAAAGACACTTGGATTGACCACACACACACACACAAGCACAGATACACATACATATATATATATATATATATATAGAGAGAGAGAGAGAGAGAGAGAGAGAGAGAGAAAGAGAGAACATACAAGTTCTGTAAGGAAACCAGGCATCATGACCTTGAAGAAATGCCTGGAAATAAGAAGCTCCCTTTCCATTGGAGAAGAAGACATATTTTCACCTTGTTCGGCAAGTATGACAGTCAAAACAGAGAAGAGACATCCTATCAGTGGTATCGGAAATGAAATTTAATTGGTGACGACTTAGGATAAATTATAGTGGCCATCTATCCACATACATGAAACACAAGAGGGGAAAAAACACAGCCATGAAAAAATACATGTTGAATGAACACATACATGAAAAAAGGTCCAACTGCACACTACAACAAAAGGCTAAAGACAAAACATGTGTTAAAAGTTATTATTTTTATAATAGAAGTAGGGTTTTCATATTAGAAAATTGAAATATTTTATTATTACATAAAACAATTGTCTTAAGGTAAGAATATAATAAAAGAAAAAAAAAACAAATACAATTTTCTTATTCTCTACATTTTAGTTCTTATTTATTATAAGTACTTTTCTATTCGGTATGCGTATTGTGATGGATTCAAGGGGAGACAAGTGAGGTCATGGCCTCTTCAAAAATTTTAATATTATATTTTTTATTATTAATTTTATTAAAATTTTTTAATAAAATAGGATTTGGTCCTTCTTAATTTTTTAGTTAGCCGATGTAATAGTTTGAGAAACTTATTTTTATCTTCAGTAGCCAAAGGTTTTGTGAATCTTGAATACCTATGTATAAGGGATTGCTTGAATATGGAAGAAGTAGTTGCAAAGGAAGAACAATTAGGAGAAGATTCTGGAGACAAACTTGCATTTCCTTCCATATGCAGTCTGAAACTTGTAAATTTACCAAAGCTCAGGAGTTTCTACTCGAGGAATCTTACTCTTGAATGCCCATCCTTATCTAATCTGTGGTGGAAGAATTGTACAAACATGCATTCTTTCTCATCGGGGCTCCTAATCACACCAAAGCTGAGTAATATTTGGGCAGATGGCAAGACGCTGGAGGTGGGAAGGTGGACCTTAATAGCAGCATCCAACAACATATATTGAGGGGGGGGGCGGGGGTTAAGGTATGTATTAAATTGAAGCCTCCTAAAGTTCTCATAATTATTCCCACTTTAATTCATGTTTTAATTTCATTGTTTTAAATCAAGGGACATCATCACCACATATATTTTATTTTTAAAGCTAATTAAGTTCACAACAATCACAAGTTGCTTGTACTAATTATTAGGATGGAAGAAGGGAAAAAAGTTAAAAATGATTAATTAATTAATTACCTAAAAAGTAACTTGAGTGAAATGCTAAATTATATAAGGAAATGGTGTATGCGTGTGTTTGTGTAACCAACAAATTTATTGGTCTAAAAATGCCATGTAATGCAAGAAACCTTATAAATGGAATTAAAGGGAAAATGGGTCCACAACCATTAACCAATCAAATCAACAACCACTTAAATTACTAAATCAACCACTTTGGGGCTACTAGTCAGTATTAAACCAAAGCAAAAATATAAAAAAGTAAAAATTATTAATTAATTACCTTATAACTTGAGTGAAATGCTAAATTGTTTTTTTTTTATTGTACATCAGAAAGAAAACTAAAAATAAAAAAGTAAAAGTAATAGGGGCACTCTTCTTGCTCTATGTAGTAGGTGGAAACTTTTTTTGAAAAAGTTTCTATTGATATAAGCTTCGGTTGCCATCATGAAATGAACATACTTATACAGTAGAAATCTTAAAAAACATTGTTAAATAAGCTTGATTTAGGCTAAGAATATTTTTTTTCCCGATTTAATTTTAACTTCTAAATAGTTTAAAAATATATAGTTCATTTTTTTAACATTTGTTTATGGAAATTTATATGACTTCATATTAAATTATATGAATTTTAAGCTTTGTAGTTATGTGTCAAAATTATAAATTATATGAATTTTTTATATCATCTGAGCGAAAAAGAAAAAAGAGTATGAAAAAAAGTATCTATTGAAATAAGCTTTGGTTTCTAATTTGGATATTAAACTCGGCAGTGAGCATATTAAATGAGGATACCAATTTGGATATCAGTGAAGTTACTTGTAAACAATTATGTAGAAATCTATAATTAAAAAAAAAAATAAAAACAATACCAAAAATGTGCAATATTCCATCTTTTATTCATTTTGGATAAAGTATTGCCTCATTGATACCCCAAAATCATCATACAACAATTACTTGAAAGATAAATCAAATGACAAAATATACTGTTGTACCAAGTAGCATAGGAAGGAAATATCTGTTTGTACTGTAAGCTTAAGTTGAAGCAACTAAATCTTGAGAGGAAATTTACCATACTGTGGAATGTGAAGCATTAAAAAAGATTTAAATCTCAAATGCAACCAGCAGTTCCTCAAACTAAGAAATTATTTAGTAGAACAACACCTCTAAAATTAGAAAAGAAAGTTCACGAAATTGTTAATCTATCCATGTATCCAACCCAGAAATTAACTAAACCTGCTGAAAATTACAGGGGGTAAATATATAAATTAAAAAGTTATATAAATCAAGGTTTTGTATTATATATATATATATATATATATTGAGAAAAAAATCAGGTTAATCTTTTGAACTTTTTTTATTTAATTTATAAAATTGAGAGAATTTTGATTATTAAATAAAATATCTGAATCATCCTTTGACCATTCAAAACATCAGAAAGAGTAATTTTTAATATTCAGGAAATCAATTGATAGCATCACAAAACATTGAATTTGAGATGTGATGCTATCCAAAATTAGATCATCCATCTACCCAAAATTATTTTAATCTTATTAGGTTTGCATTTTTTTCTAATAGAAATGAAATATGTGATTCAAACAAAAGCATCCTAGCTAGATTGGAGCAAAATCCAAGCACGCCAGAGCAACAATCGAAGCACAATGAAATAGATCTGAGTTTGAGAGAGAGAGAAGAGAAAGGACAGTGGCCTACCTGGGCGTCGTATGCCTCCCCGATGTGCTCCCCCCTTCCCTTTTTAGTTTTTAACCCAACAAAGTGATGGAAATGGCGCCTGAGAGAGAGAGACAGATAGACCGTCTGAGAGAGAGACAGAGTGCGAAAAACGGAAGTAAATATAAGGAGTTATTAGTGACGCACACTAGACTTCTCTTTCTTACGACTTTAAAAAATATTATAATAGTATTTTTAATACAATAGTAAATTTTTTAATCCCAAAAAAGCATAACATTTTATAAAGTTAAAATTTATTTTTTAGGAATTTAGGATCAATATAAAATGTTATGTTTTTTTTTTTTAATTGAAGACTTTATTGTATCTATTATTTAATATTATTTAAAATTTATCTTGAATATTATTTTGGTCTAATCAATAATATTTTTAACGATGTTAAGATTAAAGTTATCAATTGTACTTTTTTATATTAAAAGTTTCTTTTTTGGAACTTTTAGATAGAAAAAATATATCATAAATTTTTTGGATTGAAAATTTTATTTTAAAAATATTTTAGTATTTTTTCTTAGATAAAATGACATTTAGCATTAAAGATGCTCTTACTAGAAACATTTTTTTCTTGAAAATGCAAATTGTGCAATGCAAATGAGGCACCAAAAGGGGCCTTCCAAGCCGGCTGTTGCAAGTGTGAGAAATTCTAAGCTAGTTTGGAGGAATTTTTGAGTGGGTCTGATACGTCACATATCAACACTCTGTTATAAGTCATTTTATACATGACAAGATATCATTAAATGAATACATTATCATCTCACTATATTGAAAAATTTTCCGCAAGTTGATCTCCCCCCACTTTGAAAATTGTAAGCCGCCTCTGGCTTGTATTTTGTGGCGGACAGTGAGAGGAGTCTGAAAATCTAAAATTTATCACCATGTAAGTATAAATAATTTTTAGTAGTCAAGTTGTATTTTGTATCTCTCTTCATAAAAATTATGTTATGGGATGATTTATTAATTTCTCAATCTTTTAGTAGATTTGTCTTTTTCAAGACCCATTTTTCTGACACTCTTGTTGTTATTTGTAAATAATATATATAATACACAGTTAATGATTGACATAAAAAATATACATATATTAACAACTTCATTTTAATAAATATTTTTAATTAAAAATTAAATTTGTCATTATGAACGATGCTTTCAACTATTGAAAGCATCAGTTCAGCTGTTTGACACAAAACTTGTGGAATTATCATAACCATGACTGAGAGTAGCATGTGTTCCACAACATACAAACTCTAGTTGTGATTGACCCATGAAAACTACAACATATAAATTTTCTACGAGCAGAATTTGATATTTAGTGTCATTGATTTAGCCGCCTTCCTCGTTATATTCATTTTTCAATGGCCAAAGACACATTTACAATCGCACCACCAAACATGGTACTATAAAAAGCAACAAATAAAACATGCCTAACATAGTCTCAGACATACTTAGTTAAATTAGTCAAGATAATCATAGTCAATGTACTTGAATTATCGCCTAACTGACATTACTAGTAGATTGAAATTAATGATTGATGTGAAAAAGACAAATCTACTAAAAGATTGAAAAATTAACAAATCATCACATATTTTATTTAAGAGACTTGAAATCATGATTTTTTTTTTTTTATGAAGAGAGATGCAAAATACAACTTACTACTAAAAATTGTTTATACTTACATGGTGATAAATTTTAGAGTTTTAGACTCCTCTCACTATCCACCACAAAATACAAGCCAGAGGTAGCTTAGAATTTTCGAAGCGGGGGGCCGTGAGGGCACTTGCGGAAATTTTTTTAATGAGTCTGGTATAGTGAGATGATAATGCGTTCATCTAACAATATCTTGCCATATATAAGATGACTTACTACAGAATGTTATTGAAAGAGTGTATTGATATGTGACGTGTCAGGCCCACTCAAAAATTCCTCCAAACTTGTAGCTTAGAATTTCTCACACTTGCAACAACCTGCTTGGAAGGCCCCTTTTGGTGCCTCATTTGCATTGCACAATTCGCATTTTCATGAAAAAAAATGTCTCTAGTAAGAGCATCTTTAATGTTAAATGTTATTTTATCTAGGAAAAAATACTAAAATATTTTTAAAATAAAATTTTTAATCCAAAAAATTCATGATATGTTTTTTTCTATCTAAAAGTTCTAAGAAAGAAACTTTTAATATAAAAAAGTACAATTGATAACTTTAATCTTAACACCATTAAAAATATTAGTGATTAGACTAAAATAACCTTCAAGATAAATTTTAAATAATATTAAATAATAGTTAAAAAAATGCATAACATTTTATATTGATCTAAAATGCCTAAAAAATAAATTTTAACTTTATAAAATGTTATGCTTTTTTGGGATTAAAAAATTTATTTTATATTTTTTTTTGTATTTTTTTTTTCGTAAAATATATCTTGAAGGTCATTTTAGTATAATTAATTATATTTGATATTTAGTGTCATTGATTTAGCCACCTTTGTCGTTGTATTCATTTTTCAACGGCCAAAGACACATTTACAATCGCACCACCGAACATGCTACTATAAAAAGCAGTAAATAAAACATACCTAACATAGTCTCAGACATACATGTTAAATTATCAAGATAATCATAGTCAATGTACTTGACTTATCACCTAACTGACATTACTAGTAGATTGAAATTAATGATTGGGGTCAATCTAGTTGGGATGGTGAATGAATTTTCATAATACGTTTTGCATTTAAGTTTTATTGATGTATTAATTTGTATTTCATCTACAATCTTTCATCGATAAAATTCCTTTTCGCTATTCAAAATAGAAGTAAAGGCAGAATCAGAAGAAAAAAAATTAGAGAGAGGGCTAGAAAGTTTTTGAAAATAAAAATTTAGTATGAAATTTTGGGTTAGGCCAAAATTATAGGGTAAAAATAAGAGAAATAATGGATAAAAATTATAGCCCTTCAAGATACGCCCTAACTTTTAACCTAAGTTACAGTTCAATTGCTTTTAAAAAATTCAACTGACTTAGTTATCAGAAACTTCTTCACCTGGACAAAATTTTTAACTACTTTATTTTGCAGGTTGTTTATCGGGCGGTTTTCCATCAATAATCTCATCAGCCAAAAATTGACCACAACAAATACTCTCAATGATCTAATATTACATCATTTAGAATGCAAAATATAATACAAAAATTTAAAGTATATAATATTGTTGTTAATTTAATAGCCACCAGAAACGTTTTTATTTGATCTAACTGATTTTGAATTTAAAGCACAAAGGAGGCCAAGGTGTCCACAAATTT
The DNA here is from genome assembly GCA_008638375.1 of Nyssa sinensis. Lineage (NCBI taxonomy): Eukaryota > Viridiplantae > Streptophyta > Magnoliopsida > Cornales > Nyssaceae > Nyssa > Nyssa sinensis. The sequence goes on from CM018047.1 coordinate 14,206,415, forward strand.
TTTTATAGAAGGAAACAACCCACAAGTACAACCAAACAACTCTCACATACACTTAACCATCTTATAATTAATAAGTATGGGAGATAAAAAAATTTATTAATTATTAAATTTTCTTATATCTTTATAAATCAAGAATTATTTCATATATGTATATGAATCTCAAAACAAAATGAAATCTTACATGTAATTTTTCAATGATATTTTGATATTTTATAAAAAAAAAATACATATAAAGTTTAACTTAAAGCATACAAATTATTATTATCTTTTTGATTAGGAAAGAAAAAAAAAATTATTGATGCAATTGGAATGTACAAGAGATACATTACATCAATAAATGTTAAGTGCACTAAGTATCATTGCTTAAAAATCCCATTTCAACTAAGTTGGCAGCAAGCTTAGTGCTAATCATCTGTTAGTACCATGGAACCATGATACCTTTTGCATTTGCCTCCTTTCTCGATGTAATTTGCATGTACTCTTTGTACATATATTTTTCGTCTATAAAATCTTCTTTTTTGCTGATCAAAAAAAGAAAAAAAATCATCTTTTAGCACCAAACCAAAAGAAACAAACAGGACTCTAAATTTTGGTGAGATACCACTACACCAGTATTACATTGTCATCTGAATCCATGCACCAAATGAAGAAGAGAAAACTTGCTGCCCAGGAATTTGCTTTTCATGGAATTTATCAACTATGAATTTCACTAACAATTTCACCGCAATCCATAACTACTCGCAGTACCTTCCATCTGAAACACTTGGCCCACTGCATTGATGCATGAAGACTTCATAACATCTCCATCAGCTGCTGAAAATTATACATAATGTTTTGAACTGTAAAATCACTCCTCTTGATATTACTCTTGCACACTATTGCCGTCCGGATCTTGCTAGTGTCCAACACCTCTCCCCACTTGGATTGCTTCCCATTAAAATCACAATCATTTCTTAGTTTCCGAATGAACCATATAATAGCGGGAAAAAAAATTACTCCCAAATCAACTTAATATTTTTCTTAAAAGTATAACCTTACCATCAATGTATCAATTGCTTTTAAGGCATACAAATTTTTAATATCTTTTTGAACTAAATAACTTATGTGTTCTATGCTTATTAATGTTGTAATTTTTTTCACTTACAATACTTTAGACTCTAATTAGAATAAAATTTATAAATATAATTACTAAAATATATCATAAATGGGATATATATATATATACATACATGTAAAATAAAATAAAAAGGGAAGAAAAGAAAAAAGAAACACAAGTTTTACATGGTTCGACTTTGATTGCCTATATTCATGGACTAAACCTCCACAGTGTCTTTTTATTTTATTTCTCTCACATATATACAAGCTTTATAATGAGAAGAGATATATACAAAAAGAAGAATAAAGCCATATAAGGTAAGATGTAATCAATCCACCAAATTTAGGAAAGGAAAATCTTTCCTAATAAAGAAGGAAAGTCTTCCATTTTGAACAAGGAAAGTCTTCTCTTCCTCAAGGAGGAAAGTCTTCTCTTTTTCACAAAGGAAAGTCTTTCTTTCCTTAGGGAAGAAAGTCTTCCAATTGAATAAGGAGGAAAAGTCTTTCTTTCTTTCAGTAAAGTTTCATTTCCTTGAATAACATTAAAACTCCCCCTCAAGTTAGTGTGTGAATATCATGAATGCCCAACTTGTTTCCAAGATAGGTAAATTTCTCCCTTCCGAGTGGCTTCGTAAAAATAGATGCAAGTTGATGAGAAGAAGAAACATAAGATGTTTGAATCAACCCAACTTGAATTTTTTTACGAATAAGGTGACAATCCAATTCAATTTGTTTTGTTCACTCATGAAATATGAGATTGGTAGCGATGTGGATAGCAGCTTTGTTGTCACAATGAAGTTGCATAGGCCGCAAATGATTAACTCTTAAATCCTTAAGTAAATATTGTAGCCAAATTAATTCACAAGTGGTAGAAGCCATTGCCTGATATTCAGCTTCAACCGAGGAACGAGAGACAGTGGATTATTTCTTACTTTTCCATGAAATAGGATTAGCTCTAAGAAGGATACAATATCAAGTGGTAGAGCGTCGAATAGTTGGCCAAGTTGCTCAATCGGAGTCACAAATAAGCTTGAATTTGAAGAGAGTAATGAGAGGATAAAAGAATCTCTTTTCTTGGTGCAGCCTTAAGATATCGAAGCACACGATAGGTAGCATCAAAATGTGGTTTCTGTGGCATATGTATAAACTGACTAAGAAGTTGTACCGAGTAAACAATATCAGGTCGGGTAATGGTGAGGTAAATAAGGCGCCTATATTGACTAGGGTCATCCAATGGATCTCCGTCATCTGGGGTAAGTTTGATATTTTGGACCATAGGAAAAGTAATAGGTTTGACACCCAATAGACCCGCATCATGTAAAATTTTCAAGGCATACTTTCTTTGAGAGAGAAAGATTCCTTATTTGGAACGAGCAACTTCAATACCCAAAAAATATTTTAAGAGGCCAAGATCTTTGATATGGAAGCGAGTGTGAAGAAAATCTTTGAGTGCTTGAATGAAAAGATTGTTATTGATAGTAATAATGACATCATCCATATAAACTAATACAATAGTTATAGAGGAATCCACTGTGAAAGTAAACAGAGAATAATCACAAGCTAACTGTTTAAAACCAGCATGACGAAGAGCTGAAGAAAATTTATCAAATCAGTTACGAAATGATTGTTTGAGTCCATATAAAGACTTAGTGTAATCAACATACTAAGTGTTCTCCCTTACGACGGAATCCAAGAGGAAGATGCATGTAAACTTCTTCACTGGAGATCTCCATGTAAGAAAACATTATGGATATCAAGTTGATGGAGAGATCATTGTTTAATAGATGTTACGGTTAGCACATAACGGACGAACACTAACTTGGCAATAGGAGCGAAGGTTTCACGGTAATCAAGACCTTCAGTTTGAGTGTATCCCTTAGCAACAAGACGAGTTTTATACCTTTCAATGGAACCAACAGATCGATCCTTGATTTTTTACACCCATTTACAATCAATGGGAGTTTTATCAGGAGGAAAGTCTTTCTTTCCTTCAGTAAAGTTTTCATTTCCATGAATAACACCAATAATACATCAATAACTATTTTATTTTTCTAATACCAAATATTGTAAAGGATCTTTTTTTTTAAAAATTAATTATTAAATAATAGAGTTATTAATTATCTATCATAAAACTAAGTTGGTCTCTTAAAAATTTATTAATTATTAGATATTATTAATTTATTGAATAGGATTGGAATTCTCTCTATTACAATTTTTTTTTCAATATTTTTAATATGGCTCAAGATATATGCATGTTACAGCATATATTTATTATTAAATAATTAAATAATATAAATAGTGTGACTTGCAAGTTACTTTAAGAAAAATTATGAAATATACAGTAAGAAGGGAAGCCTTCTGTTCATAAAATCTCTAGCTTCTCAAGCCAACCGACAGCACCACGACCCAACTTTATTTGCTAACCACACAGACCCATCGTAGCTTTTCTCATGTAAGAGCTTTACAACTACAAAACTTGCAGATACTGTCTTATTCAACGTTATTTCACAATATAATGTCTTTAACATGCAAATTTAAATAGGAAGAAAAGTATTTTCATAAGAGCAATTTTACATTTTTAAAATTTTATTTTAAATAATGTAACAATAATATAGTAATATATTATTATGTTATATTTATTATATGATTTAATGTACTATTAAAAATATAATAATCACATCGTTTGAAATAAAAGTTTCAAAATTTTAACAATATTGGTTTTTGAAAACATTCATTTCAATCAAAACAATATCAAAAGGCTCTTTTTCTAATACCTTTTCTAAAAAATCAACCAAACTCACCGACAAATCCTAGAGTGTTCTTTGATTATCCTTTTGTTTTTATTTTCTCCTTTACTTTTATTCAGACTTTTTGTTACTAGGGGTGTTTCATTGGGTATGCTAGCACATCATCCAATAATTATTTAGTGTGATAATTACTTTATAAGGTCATTTAGGTATAAGTCATTTGTTAAGATTTTAATTATAATAGAGTCTAATTCTAATTTTTATAATTTAAAAAGTTTAGTTGACTTTTATGAATAATATAGTTCTCAAAAACAATTATCAAAAGACAAAAATGTCCCTCCATAGCCGTGGAACAAGGAAAAAAATTTTGTTACTCAAAAAGACAACTACGATCTAATTCTACTAATCCTTTTATTTTCGGCGCTAATTTTGGAGTTTCTAAATTCCTATAATTTGGAATATCATCATAAATTTGAAAAAAAAAAAGGATAAAAGAAATTTTTTTTATACAATATGAAACTGTGAAATTATACAGTAAAATTATAATAAAACAAAGCATAAACATATGTATATTTATGGTAAAATATGTGAAATACAAAATTATACAGTATGAAAATTTTTTATACAATATTTGGTTTCAAACTTTTCTATTTTTTCAAAATGTTTTTTTGTTTATCAAAATAGTTTTTTCTCTAATTTGAAATAAAATATTGTTTTAAGTACTGGAACTAACAGTAATATCCAAAAGGAATATCTATTTGAGATTTTAATATTTTTTGTCTCTTTTTCTTTCTCTTAACCTCTCTCCCATAAAATTTATATCTACATCCATTTAATTAACTATTCATGACTGAATCTAAAATGAATACAAGGAAAGATCCTCTCTTGAAAGATGAATAGTAAATCAAATTGGTAATTAGAATGGATGTCTCCAAACTACAACTACTGTTGGAGTTGTTCTTATTGCTATATTTTCACTTTCTAATTTTTTTGCTTAGATTATTATCTTACATCGATCAAAATGCCTTCTGCTCTGTTATATAATATAATATATTGCGCGCAAATTATGCCAGCATGTTCATTTTTATTAGAGTAGTTCATAATATATGAAAAACTGGCTTTAATTAAAGTCTTTTTACTTGTATTCGAAAATTATTTTTGGGAGTGATGTTGATAACCAATTCCACATTTGTGTTAACATCTCGCTGTATTTCACACTTATTGGTTGGTGGGTCCAACTTCGATATGGAGAATCTCTTTGTAAAGATGGAGGATACAGTTGGGCTAGTGCTTGAGAAATAATGATCCAAATAATAATAATAAAAAAAAGCTTCTTTGCTCATTCCTTAAAGTTACAGAAAACCACAAAGTGTTTTCTGTAATGAGGTGCAGATAGTCAATACTTTAGTGATAAGAGTGGCCATGGTTGGTGTGTAGGCATAATGTTTCATTTACTTAAAAATTTTACTAAAAAAATATTAATTTTATGAGTCGTTAATATTGTATTGGTCTTAAACTTATATTTAAGGGCAGATCAACGTAGGGGTTTGACCGGCTATAGACCCTTCTCTAATTTTAGGAGAAAAAAAATATATATATATATGTAAAATTTCGTTCATTTTTAACCTAACTCGTCCTTTTATCTATTATTTTTTTCATTTTTCATACAAATTTCGCAGTGGAGAAGAGAATTGAAAAACAAAAAGAGAAGAGGTGATCAAGTCTAAGAAATTTGCAATCAATGATACTGAAAATAGATAAGGAATATATTCAAATTCAAATAAAAAATAAAAAACTAATCATAAGTAATATTAATCAGTAAAGAAACAAATAAAAAAAAGTGAATTCAATAACATAAAAGATAATAAATAAAAGAAGTAAATTAGTCATTAAAAAATATATAAAAAATGACACATAATTCATAAGTTACTTTATAATAAAAAAATACAAAAAAATTTTCTTTATAACAATAACGTAACTAATGTGGATTAATTAATAATAAAGTCACTAATATAGGGATTGGAGACTAATTAACACTACTTTGGAGTTATATCATCATCCGACATGTTATAATTGTTCTAACAAATTTTAAAACTCTTATTATTTTTTAAGTAAATCATTTATCAAATATTTATAAAAAATTTGAAACTTGCAAGAAAAAATGACACCATTTTTTGGATAATAACGTAAAGTGAAACAATTACACCATTTTTTAAATAATGATGTAAAGTGAGCAACTCACTGAATAAGTTCTCGTCACTTTCATTATTGAACGTACCCTTGTAAAATTATGTAAGACAAAAAAATTGTTGTACTTGGCATTTTCTTTTCAATTAGATAGCAGGAGAGTATTTAAAAAAAAAAAACTTGCAATTTTCAATTGATTACATAGTTCTTATCATGTATGGTTGGTGATAAAAAACAGATGAGATTCAAGGTTTCAAAGATGTCAAAGATAATTAAGGAGTCATTGATGATTAAATTTTGACATGTGAGATATTTTTTAAGATAAATTATAGTGACTTTTTTTTTTGAGATTTTTGATAATTATAAAAATGTTTTTTTAATTTTTTAAAATTATAATGTCTTCTCATACTTTTACTGACAAATTACACATACATCACATTTTGTCTAATTTTTTCAAAATTATGAAAATAACCCTTGCATGTTTTTATTTTAGTTTTTTTTTTTCAATTTTGACTAAAATTTTCTAACTTTTTTAAAGAATTTTTTCATTTTACATTAAAAAAAATTAAATTAACTAATTCATATTTATATATTTTAATCAATATTTATTTGAAAATAAAAAAAAATGAGAAAATTGGTCAAAATTGAAAATTGTTAAAACTAAAAAATAAACCGTGCACTTTTATCATTTTGAAAAAAAAAATGGATTGAATATGAGATATGTGTAGTTTGTCAGTAAAAATTAAAAGGAAAGTGTAGTTTTAGAAACTCTAAGAATTTTTTTTTGTAATTGTCAAAAATCTCAAAAAAAATGAATATAATTTATCAGATCTTTTAAATTAAAGTATTATTATGATATTAATTTTGTCACATTTTTAAAAATAATTTACATGACCAAGTAAGTAAATTTTTTCATGTTAACTTAACATTAAACTTTAATCCCCCTAAAGCGGCCTCTGCCCAAGGACCTACCTAGTCTTGAAAGGTACGTAGAAATTATCTATTTGTCTGGACCGGTAAATACTTTCTCCTTTCAACGATCTATACAACTTTTGCTATAATTAGATGTCATATAAAAAGATAAAAATGGATACACGTTTAAATTGACTTGATTCTGGTTGGATCACAAAATAATATTCTATGGTGTTGACATTTGGAGCCTCAACCTAAACCAGCATGGACTAATCCTAACAAAACATATTAATATATATATATATATATATATTGTATATTATATTAAAATAAAATAATATATATATATATATATATATCAAATTTAATGTACATGATAAAATATGATTTTTTTTCTTTTATTTAATAAAAATTATATATAAAAAATATTGTACATTTTATATATTAGAAATTGTATATTATATTATATTAAAAATAAAATAATATATATATATATAAATGAAATTTAATGTACATGACACTTAATACAATATATATAATATATGTAATTACAATCAACTCTTTTATAGTTAATAAATATAAAAAAATTGAATATTTATTAATTATTCAAAGAGTACTATGAGATATTATTGTTACTATGAAAAAAAATAATAATCATGACACATCATCAAGATAGATCTCAACTTAAAAAACAAAAAAGTAACTAGACTTGTTACAAAAACTTAATAGAACATAAACTCATTCTGTCACAAAATTCATGTGAAAAGGCTCGTGGATATTATCCTCATCATCCATGGATATTATCCTCATTAATTCCCCCTCCTTCAAATTTGGATATTTGTATTTTTTCCATTAGTTTTGTTAATTTTTTTAACTAAATAAGCTTTGGTCCCTAAGTTCTTTTATTTATTTATGAAAATTTTTAAAATTTTAACACTTTCAATTTAATGTATCAAAAAATTTAAATATTATATTTTTTGACTAATTTTATATAATTTTTTTTAAAACAAATAGAACTTGTTCACTCAAATCTTTTTATATATTCATGTAAATTATTCTAAATTTTATTACGTACAAATTTTTAGATCCTTCACTGATTACCATGATTGAGTGTCGGTGAATTTGATTGAATTTTTTCAGCTGATGATCTCATGTGCATTGCAATTTTACGAGGACAAGAGTCTTTATGGTGCTGTCGGTTTGCTTGAGAAGGCAGAGCTTTTAGAGGACGAGACTTTTCTTTGTAATTTTTTTTTAAAGTACTTTTATCGGAGGTATTATATGGACTTTTTATTTTTATATATTTTCGATAATTATACTAATTATTTTAATATTTTTAAAATTATAGTGATTTTTTATTTTTATTAACAAATTAAAAATACCATCCATCAATTAAATATTTTTTTTAAATGACAAATTTTCCTTTTTATTTTTTTTTTTTGGTATGTTTTTCAATTTTTGACTAAATTTTCTAACTTTTAAAAAAATAAATTTTATATAAAAATAAATTTAAGTTTTTAATCAATATTTATTTAAAAATGAGAAATTTTTTTTTTAATCAACTTGAAATAAAGACATGCATTGTAGAGACTTGGAAAAAAAATGATAATAATAATAAAATAAAATAAAATAAAATAGGCTCAGAAAAAAAAAATAATTAATCCAGTCATTTGAGTACCGAGATGAATAAGTGAAGCCAATATCAATACTTAATTATGCTGATGAAAAAAAAAAAAAAAAGAGAAAGCTGTTAGAAGAAGGGACAACATAATATATATATATTATATTGTATTATATTATATATTATATAAGAAATCAAGAAGCTTCTTGAAGAAGCTGGGAATAAAGAAAAGCAAGAGAAACAGCTAACAGGGGAGGTCGCGTGAAGAACAGGGGAAGAAGAAAGAAAAGAGAGAAAAAGAGAAAAGAAAAAGAGAGAAAGAAGAAAGTGAGAAAGGAGGAAAAATCTTGAAGCTTCTAGAGCTCTGTACGTGTGAATAAGGAGAGAAAGCAACCATAAGTTGAAGATCAAGCAATAGGTATGGCTGATCCGAGTCCTTATTCAATGCCTCGACTACGTCTTGGCTTTTGGCACCCGCCCCTTCCAGTGTTCTGCGTTACGAGAGCATGATCCTCGACTTGATCTCTCATGCTCTACTCGCCATTTCCGTCTGCGCCAAAGCTAATTTTTCGATCGGCATCTGGGCTTTGCCGTAGTTGAAGTGGATCTGGACAACGATCTCTGCAATCGGCAGAGTATTTTGGATGAACCCGTCACTCCTTTGCGATAATATACAGCTGTGACGATTGATAAGATATTGAAGGTGATAGGGGCATAATGACGTTTGCTGGAATGACAAGAAGAACTGGTCGGTGATGGCTGCGATGTGGTACATCGCTGATGGTTGTAGCAGCAATTGAAGCTGCTATTGCGCCACCTGCTACGGCAGTAGCGGTGCAGCAGTGTAGCGGTGGGGCAAGTGGTATGTATATACATATATATGTGTGTTGTGTGGCTCTGAACTTGTGTGCGGCTGTTACTAGAATTGCGATAGGGAAGCTAAAGGTTGGATTTGGTTTGTTTGTGGTTTGCATTGAAAGGGAAAGGAAATTGTAGCGGTGTGTTGGTGTGGATGTTGCGGCTATGGGATTCCTTTGTTCCGCCGCTCCAATTACGAACAGGGGATTATAACTGGAGTTGCGATAGGGGGTGATGCAGCCGATCTATATAAAATATATATTTATGTATATGTGTGTGTTTGTGAAGCGGTACAATGGGGAATTTGCAGAGATACAAATATATATATATATATAGGTTTGGTTGTGTTGTGTAACGGTGCAGAGGGGGAACCTGCGCACCTGGAAAATGGATGGCTGATGGCTGTTTGGGTTCGAAGTAGATTGACAGGAGCAGCGGGGTAGAGAAAGAATTAACAGAGCAGATTTGGAGTTCGGTGCGTTGGGGCTGCCCTATATTTGACAGGTTAATTGTCAATGCCGGTGAGGATTGTACATGCCGTGTGAGAGCTGATTGGAGGAGTTTCCGTTACAGCGCTTGCTATGAAAATTTGGGGACTGACCTGGATGGATAGAGACCGGGTAAAGGGAGCCCAGAGCAGCGGCGTGTTGGAGCAGCGGTTATGGATTATTGAGCAGAAAATTGGGGGAAATCTTAAAGGTTCTGGGTGGAACACTTGGCGTTGATGTTTGGAATAGAGAAAGACGCTAGGCCTGATGCTCCAAGGCCCGATACGGCTGTCATGGATGTTGAGGGTCGACTGTGAAACTGGTTATTTGAGTTTAAAAGAACTTGATAGAAGCAGCAGGTGGTGTATATATTTAAATATATTTATGTGTGTGGGATGCAACAGTAAATGGAAGTGAAGAAGTTAGTTGAATGAAATTCAGTCTTGCGGTGGGGAACATTTCTAGCAGACGTTTGAGGAGTCCCCTTGGAAGTCTTGAAGATAGGTTGTTGGGCAAATTTAAGGGAATTTTTGTGAAACTCAGTTCTCATATTGGTGGTGTAACACATGATTTGGGTTGCTGGGAGTTCAGTTTAGCCACAGGTTTTTCGTTAACATATGGGTTCTTTAAAGTAGCAACGGCCAAGGACATGCTAACGCTTGGGGGATCGTTACATAGAGCTGTTCCCAGCATTACTTGAGGATTCGAATGAAGCCATGTCTAAAGAGATTGAGGAAGGGAAAATTCTTCAATATCTGATGGATGGGATGAAAAAAGGACAGAATCTGTCAGGATCATCATCTGCTTGGAGGAAAAAGGTTGAAGAAGCTGATGAAACTGGATTTAAAATGGTTGGCTGATTCGATCAACCTGCCGGTGTGTTTTCTTCAACTGCTGAACCATGGACTGGAGAGCAACCTCAAACTCGAGATGCACGAGGGTTTGGTTCACGCTTGACTGCAAATTCTCCAAAGATTGGCTGAGTGGAGATAAGCATAAGCTTGATATGATTCCATTGGAGGACTAAGTCACTTACGGGTTGATTGGATTGCATTGTGGACACAGCTTAGTAGGGTTGTGACCAACCCTATCAGGTATGATATTTTACTAATGTGAGAAATGAGATTAAGCTTAGGAGTATTTGATAAGATGATTGAATGTTCTCTATGCGTAATTGCTATTAGGAAACCACTTAGAATTTGATTGTTTATATGCTTACGTGTTCTTTATGAATCTGTGGGTGTTATGATTTACTTCTTGAGTTTTCATCATATGTGATTCATGTTTTAGAAAGATCGCTGATATTGCGACATGTAGAATTGTATAAGTGTTGGGATTGATCGAGCATGACACGTAGATTTATGGATGAAATCTTGTAATTTAAATGCTGTTGTTAATCTTAAATGTGATGCATTATTTAAAGCATGCTGCATATGCTTATGAAAGAGATGTTTCATTTGAACTGTATTATTGCATGACGAAATCATGGCATATTGGCATCGTGTGATTTCTTGAAAGCATAGTGTGGGTCAGCACGAGGTGCTGGTGCATTATGAGGGTGCAGATCCTGTGGTGAAAAACCCAAAATTGGCCATTAGGTAATCGCATGCCTGACGGATTCCGGACCGTGAAGCGAGACATACAAGGTACTCATGCCGACGGGGAAGGACCGTATCATGAGACATGGGTGGGCATAGAGTTGCATGGGTGTGTCACGCATACTGCTTACATACTGTATATTGTTCATATACTATCATCATTACATCGAATGTCATATAGAAATAACTGTACACTTGCACATGTCACGACCTTGGTTTTGTTTCTTGCATTAGTATTATGTCATACCAGCATGTTGTCGCTGACCCATTCGTGGGCACAGGTTTCAGATAAAGCTCCTGGCACGCGGGACTTGATGAAATCTTGGAGAAAGGAGAGGAAATGAATTTGGAAGAATATTTGGGCCCTTGGGGCGTATTTAGACATTATAAACGATTGGTGTATTTCTGAAAAGAATGGAGATGACATTGTATATTGTAATAAATAATGAATTTGTGATCCTTTAGTTTAAGTGTAGGAGTAGACGTGATGGATTGTATAAGTAGGTGATGTATATTTAACTTTGATAGAGTTGTGGCCATCGAGTGAGGATGGATTGTGACTGTTGTATATATATATGTTGTATTGTGTTTATCAGGGGGAAAAGGTTCGAAAAACAAAGGAGGTGCTGCCGAAATTTATAGAAAATTAAAGAACTTTATTTAATTTGTCGTAAATTCAGAAATCTGTTTAATTATCTTTTATTTTATTTACTTTCTGTTCATCAGTCGCACCTCGGGTTTCGGTCAGAAATTCGGGGCGTGACATGCATTTCTTTCATAGAGAAATACAACATATTTTGTTTTATTGTAACTTAGTCTTACTTAGGTCCACCACTTTAATTTGAAATAGATGTCTCTATCTCAATTTGAAATGGAGAAATAGATGCCAATTTTGAAATGGATGTCTTCATTTCAATTTTTATTTATTATTTTTGTCATTTTCATCCCAGAAAATTCTTTGGTTAACTTTGTATTTTTATTTTCTCCTTTGCTTTTGTTCAGATGTTTTGCTGCTGGTGTGCTGTTTGGGTATGCCCGCACATGATTCAGTAATTATTTAGTGTGATGATTATTTTATATCATCATCCCACTTCTTGTAATTGTTTTAACAAATTTTAAAACTCTCATTATTTTTTAAGTAAATCATTTATTGAAATTTTACAAAATAAAAAAATTTATTTTAGGGACTTCTTATAAAAATATGAAAACATATGGGGGGGGGGGGGCTACTTTTAATTTGTTGTTAAAAATTAGGGGTAAAAAAATTTAATTTTCAAAATTATAGCCCCCTAGACTACTGACTACATGTAAGACCACCTCTGCATGGAAAGATCAAACAAGCACATCGGGATGTTTAAAACTTATCTAAATTACACGGTTTTGGTAAATATAATTAAATTTAATTTAATATTTTCCAAAACTTACAAAAAAAAATATATATCAAAACTAAAAATCCCTTTTGAGTCATTAGAAACCAATTGAGAAAATGATAGACAATAAGGTACATTTTAGTTCATCACAAAAAAGTCTGTGGAGACTGAGAAATTCTTTTTGAGTGATTATGAAATATTAATTTCCCTTTTTGTCTTTTATTTAACATATAAGTTTATTATATATTTTCTACATTAAAAATCTATTATATATTGGATATTATATTAAAACAAATTAATATTTACTAAAATTATATATATATATATATTTATTTATGATAATATATGTAATTATTTAGGATGAATAAGACAAATGGATGATAGATTGATGGATAAAAGAAAGAGAAAATGAGTTTTCTTTAATTTAAAGAAACGGTAGCAATTTAAACTCATTTTTATTTTAGCATTTTCTTTATATTTAAAGATGTTATGTCGTACATTTTTACATCTTTATTCCAATCATACAAATTTTTAAATCATTATTCATTCTTCAAATCTTACTTTTCATAATATTATTTATGTCTAAAATACAATTATTTAACATATATTTATTCAAACTTCAATTATTTATCACTTTTTTTTTTTGGTAAAAAACTCTGATATATTCAAGAAACATGATAACAAATAATAATTAAAAAATTTCTTAATAAATTAATTTTAAATTTTAAATATTTATTTAAATAATATAAAAATAATTAATTATTAGTTTAGAGTATTATCAAAATAATTAGTGGATGAATAATGAATAGTGAATAATAAAGAGTTTTTTTTTTTTTTTTTTCAAATTTAAAGATTAAAAGGTGAATTGAAGATGGTCTAAAAACTACAACCAAGGAAAATAGCGTAAAGATTGTCAAAACCTTCTCGAAGATTGAAACTCAAGACACGGACAAAAAGAGGTTATCAACATCCGACAAGAAACAAGAAAAAATCAGTAGGAATAAAGAAGAAGAAAACTTCATACCTAAATAGATTGAATTTAGAACAAAAATAGTGACATCTTCCAACTACATAGATGCGTCTTAAACAAATTTAGAGTTCTGAGTGCTACCACATTCTTACTTCCTCAAATAAAGTTGCATTGAAAGAATCTTTGATCGACTGATGGGAAATTGTGATAACCTACGAATTTGCTTAGTACTCTAAGGTTGAAAGAGACCTCTATTTTCATTCTAAATTCGAGTCAATGAATTACTGAAAAAATATTATTTAATTTCAAATTTAATAAAAATAATTTAATCTTATTTCATTATGTGTGTCTAATCATAATTTATTACATATGTATTTTTTAATTTTATTTAATTTTTATTTTTTAAATAAAATTAAATAATCACATAATATACGTAACAAACATGTGAATAGGAGAATGTTCTTTTTGTTTAATTTAAAACGAAACACTTCTCTTAAAAATGCCAAAAAAATCCAAAGCAACTGATAGGTACTTTTCTTGAGACGTTGATAATGACATTGAACAGGTGGCTGCAATTAAATTTTTTTCCCACTTATTTTGCAATCACTCACATACATCAGGTATTTTTTTTCTAATTTTTTTTAATATAGTCTTAGTTATATAACATATTATGTATTTGTTATTAAATAATTAAGTAATGAATAATAGGGAAGATCAAAAAATTAGAAGAAGAAAGGATTTTTTTGGTTAGACACATAGAATTAGCTATGAATTTTATTCGAACAGAAATAGAACTAGAATGACTGATTTTGTGTCTATTACTAACCTAATTGGTTATTTCTAATTACGTAAATTAATAGTTCAAACCGCACTCAACAGTAGGGCATTTTCCATTTTTATAAGAACTTCTGTACTAAAAATAATGATATCTTCAATTATAGCCTGCTGAACACAGCTTACAACTTTTATCGTACTGATCTCTTCAAACAGCAACTCTTTTCAAAATCTCACTCAAAGGGCGCTGAGTAAAAATCCCATTCTACTTAAGGATTCTTGTGGTTCCGGAAGAGCCAAGTAGAGCATGTATGGCGGAGTAAGATGCTTCTTTTATTCTTTTCTTGACACAATTAAGCCATCTCAGACTTCAACCAAAAGTTTGCTCATACCTTAAAAAAAATTAATTAAAAAAATAAGTCATGGAGAGAAAGCCTTGTGCAGTGCATTTCTTACAAGAAAACGTCAATTGTGCGCTGCAAATGGGCCCCCAAATGGGTCCTAGTGTAAGCGTGAGAAATTCTAAGCTGCAAGTGTGATTTTTTCTTTGTCACGTGCTTTGAAAGTTCTAAGCCGTCTCCTGCTTGTATTTTTGTGGCGGAGGGTGAGGACTAATTATTTTTCCGTTTCTTTTAACTATGGTTCAATCATTGTCGTCAAATTATCTAGACGACTCTATATGATAGATTTAGTTTACTATTTAGATAACCGTTCAAGCGTTCAGACAATTGTTCAATTAAAAAAAAATATATAAAAGTGATCTAATTATTATTTTAATTCATAATTTTATATAATTTATTTTATTAATAAAAAATTAAATCCATGAAAATAATATTCTTATTTTTACATAAAAATGTGAAAAGAAAAAATACAAAAGCAACTATGTATTATTAATATTATTTTGTGCCAGAAAAAAAACATACAGTTTGAATTTTAAAAATATTGTAACATGTATAAATAAATCAAAACAATAAAAAATACAATAGAAAATACTTAAATAGAAGTTAACTCATTTAAATAATAAAACTTGATGATAATTTAAAAGGTAATATTGAACAAACTTGATAAAATTCAGAACACTTAATAAATATTAAAAGATTATAAATGTAATTTGTTTTATTTTGACAACATGAAATAAATAGTTGAGGATTAGATGATATTAACATAATTTTTTATGAAAATTTGACTTTATCTTTTGCATGTAAATAAAATAAGAGGTTATATATATAAGAACTTTAAATACAAATAACCAATGTTTGAAAATTTTTCAATATTTGTATTAATTTTAACTCATTTATTTACAAATAAAATAGAAATTAAAAAAAAAACAAAAAATATAATAATGAAATAGAAAATTAATTATGTATTAAAATAAAAAAATTGTCCTAATAATAAATTATTATTCATGAATTTAAGGATATATTCAACCCTTAACAAAACAAAAATGAACAAAACAGATATAATAATAAAATAAAATTTTAATTATGTATTAAAATTCAAAATTTGGCTAATTATTACAAGGATAAATTGGGCACCCTAGGCAACCGCCCAGATATTTTAGTGTAGACGGTGATTGTCTAAGCGTTTTTACTACAGTCGGGCGCCCAGGCAATGGCCCGGGCGCCCAAGCGGTCGCCCATAACAACTATGGGTTCAACGGTAAGATTGAAAGTCACATATGTAATGGCAATAATGTATTGTAAATGTACATGTGCCTATCATTAAATTGTTAAAATTATTGGACCACAACTATTGAATAATTATTTGAGAGTAAGAGTCTAAAAGTCATCACCATAAAGCATAAATTGTTAGAAATATAATCACCTAATTAAGATCGGTGATACACGAAAACAAACAAGAGAATAAAGTCGAATCTAAAATCACACGCATATACAAGAATACAACGATTTACGTAGTTCATCCCATTATATTGTTATGTCAACAGATACTATTTCATTATGATCTGAAAGAGTTACAAATTTTAGTACAAAGAGATGCGACTCTTCAACTATAAATATATAGTATTAAGATAATAAGACAATAATATAGAATACTAAAAATATTTTCAGAAAAAATCAGGATCTGCGAACGAAGGACTAATGTCTAGTACTTATCAAGATCTACACTACCCAACATAAATAATTTTATTGTCAAAGATTTGTAGTAGTGAAGTGGTATTTTGTATCTATCCTAGTGAGAAAGATCATAGTCTTAAATCTCTCAAATAAAGCATGTGGTGATTTGTTAATTCCTGGGTCATAAAATGAACTTGACTTTCTGGCAGAGTTCATATTTACAAAACTTACATGGTTGTTTGTAAATAGTACTTATAATATATAATTAATATTGATAGAAAAAAAGGTCTAAACAACTTCATTTCAATAAATATTTTTAGAGTTAAAATTGATATTTCAGGAAACAGGTTTAGTAGTTGATTTTGTTTAAAATTAAATTTGTCATTAAGAATGTTGCTTTCAACAGTTAAACTATTTAATAAATTCAAATTTTATGGGATAAAAAATTTGGAATAATGTGGATTTGGTAAAACGAGTAATGCTAGCGTTTACTGTCAATTATCCTTTTAAATTATTACCACACTCCACAGATGAGGTCAATTGAGTGGGGCTCGTAGTGGGTGGACTCATATGTGCATGTCAGTAAAGAGATAATTTGTAAATTAATTGGTAAAAAATCTAGTCTTAATATGATTAAAAAAAAGAAAAGAAACAATGCTAGGACTCTCATATTTTTTATGCCATTTTTATTTCACATTTTCACATGAGTAGGATTCATCATTTATTTTACACCGATTTTTCCTGAAATTTTTGAAATTACACTGACTTCTCCTGCTTTACCTGATAATATATAAATACTCTATCTAGTCAGTTTTTTTTTCAAAAACTATTCATTTCATGTTTTTTTTTTAAAAAAAATTTTGACCTTTTTTTTTATTTTTTGAATAAATATTAATAAAAACCTTAAATTATTTTTGTATAAAATAAAAATAAGTTATTTACCTTCAATTTATTTTTAAATAAAATAATAAAAAAATATTTTAAAAAAGTTAGAAAAATAATTAAAAATTGAAAAAATATAAAAATAAATAAATAAAACCATAATTTTATCATTTTGAAAAAAAAATTAACTGGAAGAGAGGTCAGTGTAATTATCAAAAACTTTAGAAAAAATTTGTCATTTATTTTTTATTTTTTAAATTTACCAACCATGCAAGTCCACTCATGCAAAAAAAAAAAAAAAAATTGAAATAAAATTGATACAAAAGGGAGGATCTCCAGCATTAGTGAAAAAAAATATATGGATTTCGTTTCTCCCAGCAGTGATAAAGACTCGTTGATCCCCATGTCTGAGTTTCAATGAGTTTGGTTGATTTTTCGGCTGACAAGTGTGATGTCACTTTTATATTCTTCCTATAAAACAAAGTTTTTGAAAAAGTTGTTTTTGATTGAAATGGATGTTTTAAAAACTCATAATGAAGTAAATGAATTTATTGGATTTAGTTGAGTTAGTTATCATTATCTTTTTATCACGGAGATGTTATAGGTTCAAGTCTAATTTTTTTATTAAAAAATTATGAATATTATTTTTATTTAATTATGGACTGAATTAGTTTATTGATCAGAATAAATATTTGACAAGTTTCTGAATTTAGTAATTTAATTAATTGATAGTTTGTAATTATATGCTGACTTTAGCTTAATTGATTGTAATATTATAATATGAATCATGTGGTAGACTAGTAGTAGTAGTCACAATATATGAGAGTGAGAGAGAGAGAGAAACTTTTCCACTTGAAAAGTATACTTTTCTTTCCCACGTTCTTTGTTCCAAAGTTAGACAAATGTTTTTAAAAAAAACAGAAGAAGAAGAAAGATTTCAATGTGGTCTTAATCAGGTTTCATAATTCATTCTCAATGTTTCATTGGCTTGTTTCTTTGTCCAAACTTATCTTTACGGAGTCTTGTTTGTCCAAGGATATTCTAAAATAAAGAAAGAAAGAAGAGAAAAAAATTGCATGTCATTAAAAAATTGCTGTGACATTTCTTTCAATTATGATTAATCATTTAAAACCTCTTACGATAAAACACTTAACATGCATGATTAAGGAGTTGCTAAATTATTTTAGACAACTAAACAAGTAAACTAGATAAGTAATTGTTGAGTCATGTGAATTATTACTAGTTTTAAAATGAAGATTTAAGAAACCTCACAAGCATAAATAAGATTTATGCTTTGATACGAGCTTCACAATACTTAAGAGAACCTTAATAATGAAGAAATTGTTAAAACTTCATCCTAAGTTTTTGAATTAGATTTTCAATAGCTCGTTCGTCTAAACAAAAGCTGAGTCGCGTTTGAATAAACTGTTTTTTTGAATGGTGAAGTTAGGTTTAGGTTTTCTACATTTTGCGTGTTATAAATAAGGTCTTTTGTGTCTCACAAAAGAATCCTAGCTTCGTGAAGCATAGAAATATATTGTGAGAATCTTTGCTTTAGTTTTTATTTATATAGTAAGTTTATCTACAAGATTTCTGCATCTTATGTTTAAAGTCTATATACCTAGTGTCAGGTAGTAAACATATGTTCATATAACAGGGTAGGCACGTTCTTACATTACATAGGATGTTGTACATTGCTGTTAACGTAATATGAAAACGTGAAAGGAGTTGAACACATCAAATTCTTTGAAAATGGAAGCTGAGCCACATCATGTGAAAAGGTTCATTCGAATAGTAAAGCATTCATGTTCGAATGCGTGTTTGATTTGTTGCACAAGGATTGACTGTATCTTTCTAATTTTGTGTTCTTAATTCCTAATCTATCTAGGTTTAGGTTTTATGCATTTCTTGTGTCATAAATAGAGCTTTTGGTGTCACAAAAGAACCCTGGCTTCTTGAAGCATAGAGATATATTGTGAGAATTTTTATTTTAGTTTTTATTCATATATTCAGCTTCTTTGCAATATTTTTGCATCTTGTGTTTGAATTTTATGTACCTAGTGACAAGCAATACATATAGGTTCATATAATAGCTAGACACATATTTCCATTGTATATAAAGTTGTACACTGCTATGGTGGTGAGTCTGTAGATAGTGGATAGTATTGTAGTTGTAAAAGGCTAATCAAGAAGAAGTAAACAATAAAAAGATTCAAGCAAACTAGTAGTAATCTACTGGTTTGTGGCAATGTTAGTTATTTGTGGTATATCTTTGTGAACTTCTACTATTTTCATTATTCATTAATGGATCTTTTGTATTTAAGTGAGTTTTATTCCGTGATATTTTTCCCATAAAAATCTTTGTATCTCAATACTTATTTTTGATGGCATGTTTATTTATTATGATTGTAATTTTGATATCCGGGTAAACTTGAGATCCTACTTATTTAACAAATAAATATATTCGATAGTAATCGATATTTAATCTAAATAAAGTGTTGGCCAATTTAGATTCCATAATTTTAAGAAATTTATTAATTTTAACTTATTGAATCCTAATAATATTTGAAATCTTAATTATAATTGAATAATATTCTAATGAGAGTTAATTTACTAATTAAAATTAAAATTAAAATTGAATAACGTATATTACTTTACTTGTGAGATTAGATGCTTGATCAATATAAAATTTAAAATTATTATACACATGTGAGTCTCTATTACATTCCATATAGTCACAAAATAATATCAAAAGAGGTGATCGAATACTGTGGCCCGTGTGGCCGTAAATTGAGTGTGCTAGGTATTGGCTTCGTGAGAAAGGGCTTTGAATTCCACGTTCAAGTTTTGAATTCAATAAAATATTTAGTTTTATAATTGATATGAAAGCAGGTTCTCTTATATTTTTATTGTTATTATGTTTAAGATATATTCAAATATCTTATTTAATGTCAAACGTGGATTTCTAGAATTCATCATAGAGTACTGAAAGTAGCAATTGTAAGCATACTATGAACGTAGCTTGGTTAATATCTCCTCTTTCTTTTTATATGGGTGGTTCCGAATTCAAGTCTTTTTGAATAGAAAAGTGTGTAAGTGAGAGAGAGATTTACCCTATAAAAAAAAAAAAGCTTATCATTGTCTTACTTAAAAAAGATAGATGAGAAAGAAAGAAATTAATATATATATATATATATATATATATATAATGGAAATAGAAGGTGTAAAATTGATAGAATAATTAATTGTCTTAAAAACCAACAATTTGTTTTTTTTGATGACCAAAAACCAACAATTGATATCAAGTTGTTCTATAAAACAAGATGAAGATGATGGGGAACACACATGCGTGGAAGGATATAAATCGAGAGTGCCTCTGCCCCACTGTTGTGTTGTACCAATGCTTCGTCTCATGTGAGTAGTCACTCTTGCATAAGTGATTTCTTTTGTATACAAAGATGAAGAAGATGGGTACAAACATGCCAAAATTGTGATGAAAGATCTTGTAATCTCACTGCTCATTGCTTTTTTCCCAATATGGTTAGGGCAAAATCCCTGAGATTTACTATATGATTCCTTAAAGAATTGGAAAATATTGTACATTGGAGAATGTTGTGAAATAACCAGAGTGTATTTTCAAGTTATGTATTTTCACGGGTTAGGATCCCGACTAGCTGTAATCTTCTCAACTCATTGCCGAACTAGTTGAGGTCTTATGTATCGATTGTCTCTCTTTATGTCACCACTCAATCAAATGCTAAATTGAAATTCAGTGTCAAATCTATGAAATAAACAATTTAAAGGGGTAAATAAATTTGTATTTCATTTTTTAATTTATCATATTTCTTCCATACACTTCTAAACTTTTCTTATACTCATCAAACCTAATGCAAGAAGCTGAATTCTGAGGCCTATCCAAATATAGTAGTTATAGGTGCAATTTGGAATGGCCAATCCGAGCTCGACTTGAAAATTTTAAGGCTTGGACTAACATTTTTTAATACTCGGGACTCAGGATGGGATTGGGTAGCAAAATTCAAGCTCGGCCCAACTTCAGGATAGGATTAAATAAGTTAATGCTGGGAGAACCCGAGCACTATATACATATACATATACATATACACTTCAACCATGCTCACAATACCCTCCTAAGTTCATGGTGTTCATCCATCATCTACAACTCCTCTCTCTCACTCTAAAATCACTAACACTTGCAATCACATCTCTCTCTCTCTCTCTCTCTCTCTCTCTCTCAAAATCCACTTTCACTTTAGTTCAACACTCACCTTCCTCATTTATCTGGTTCTTTCATCTCTCGTCTCAATTCCTACTTAGAAGTGACACATCTTAGCCCTATTCCATATTCTCTTTCCTTATCAACTGTCCATCTCTTCCAAGTAGAAGTTGATAAAACCCTAAATGATGTCAACTCTCACTGATCTCCCTCACGATCTTGACGATGACGATGACGATGATGAATTGTTCCTAACTCACCGATCTCCTTAATTAATCCCCTCAAGATCTTAACAATGATGAATTCGTCTAACTCACTAATCTCCTTCATCGATCCCCACCTTCTTCTACCCTAACTTACTTCGATCTTGACTCTTATCATGGCCCCCTTAATCCTAATCTACTATCAACCAACTAGTAACTAATTCATCCCAATTATTGGATCTTCCCCCAAAACCTTTATTTCTCACCTTTGATTACTAGGATAAGACAAATTTAAAGGCCTCTATAAAAATGGAGGTGTAAATATCTCATTTTGTGATAATAAATGATTGTATTGGAGTAATTTTGAAAATTTTTATGCCTTACTTGTGAAATCCTTAACTTTAAAGGACATTTTAGTTATTTTTACATCACATTTTTAAAAATATCTCATTTTGGGAAACTTTAACTTTTCTAGGAGTTTACTACAATGTTTACTTGACTAGGGGCATTTTGATCATATACTAAAGTAATTATAGGTCTTGGGGTATTTTGATAAATTTTTTTATATTTTGGCCCTCAATGGCATTTTTTTTTTATATTATTTTAGGTCTTTTAGAGGTTCTTGTACCGTAGGGGCATTTTCATCACTTTCTGCCATTTAGAGGTGTTTTGGTCATATTCCAAGAGGTTTCCTATGTATCCTTCAAAAGCATTTTTTTTTGTTGTAATTTCTAGAGCTTTCTTATTCTTTAAGGGTATTTTGGTTATTTTTAGAAATTTTATACATTTCAAGAGTATTTTCATAATTTCAACACTTTTCTACCTATGAGAAGGCATTTTGGTCATTTTCACTTTCTAAGGATATTTTGGTAGTTTCAGCAATTTTCCAACCTTTGGGGTGCATTTCAGTCATTTATCATGCTTTGAGGGTGTTAAAGTAATTCTACTAGTCTTAGGGGGTATTTTCATAATTTCATCATTCTAGTGGGATTCTCTAATTTTTGAATGGTATTTTGATAATTTTGGGATTTTCTTAATTTTTGTAAGGATAAATGGGGTGTTAATTTCTTGTATTACCATTGCTTATTATGGTAGGTTAGGATTTTATTAGTCCATCCAATTTCTTATTTTTCCAATTTAGATAATAAAATAATTATCAAGTAATTGATGTGACACAACAACACAGTGAGTTGAAGTCCCCAGAAGGAGCCTCTCAATTATGGGACGAATTGATCGATGGACTAATAAAGTTAATACTTTTACTATCATGCATAAAATTGACTAGGTTAAGAAAAAAAGAAAAGAAAAATAGTTTTATCCTATTAGTCTAAATTGGTTTCCTACTTGGCCCAGAATTGTACAGTGATTGTATAGACTACACAAGACAAGGTTAGTAATATATTGAAGTATAAAATTAATATTATATTTTTTAAATTTTTATCTCAAATTTTGAATATCAAATTATGTGCTATTGTATTATTGTGTCAGGTCAATTAAGTGATTTGATGCATTGCTAACAATGCAAGGACATGCCATTTGGTATGAAGATTTTAGATAAAATTTTGAAAATTCTAACATATTAATGTTTAACTTTTTAAGGAGACAAAACATTTAAAACTTTCATGTTTTTGTAAGAATATAAATTTATAAAATCAATCTCATTAAAATCTATATTAAATTGAGAAAAAGCCAAGTCAAAAATTTTATTATAAATAGTACATTGATTTCTCAAACATAAACTCTCCATTTAGTATCCTTAAAAGAAAATGACGATTTTTAAATTAGGAAGAAGGGAGTGCAATAGAATCCTTCGGTAATATGTGGTTTACAAGTCTATTAAATCCTACTATGAATCTATTGTAATACCTAATTACAAGTTTAAGGCTAAATGTTCACATGGAAATAGGATCAACAGGCAATGACGCGATTATATCTTTGGTTCGACCACTTGAATTACTATAACCATCTCCTTGGTGGTATATGACTTTCATCATACGTGCAAGATTAAGAGCTGGTAGCAGGAGAGGCAGAGGGGGCCTATTAGGCTTCTGTAGCTTTTCATTAATGTCTTTCCATGCACTTTCCATCATTTCTTTAATCTTCTCACATGCTTCTTTCTCTGACACACCGTGCTCCCTCATGTAGCATTGCACACTTAAAGGAGCATCCCCTCTTTCTTGTTCAACCTTGAAATCAGAAGAAAAACATAAGATTAATTAATTACAACTTAAATCATTTGGGTTGACATAATTAGTGGTCATGTCTTTTTTTTTTTTTTATCTAAGCATTCATAAATGGTACCTTATGAGTTTGGATGTCATCAACAAGCTGAGCAATTAGAGCACACAACTTTACAATTTTGGGCACAGTAATCACCCAATCAAAGGCTTCCTTGGTTCCAATATCTACCATGCCAATAAGGATTTGGATAGCAAGCATACGGTACCCGCTGCTCATGACAGAAACACTCAAGTATTCCTCAAATGTTGGCATGTATCCCTTGTAATACCAGTTTGCTTCTCTAAAGTAGGCCCTAACTATACCTTTCATCTTAAGAAAACCAAGCAATATTAGAGTTAACCAATTATATTGAAAAACTAAAAAAGAGATAAATGAATAATTTTTTTCTGATATAAAGCAACATGAATCTGAAGATTCCTACTGCTTCTTTTGCGTAGTGTATGTGGTAGGATCTTCCTTAATAATCCATCTTTTTCTCTATTTCCTTTACAACATCTGCGAGGGCCAAGAAACAAACTTGCATGTACTCAAGTAAATTGTCGACAGTTGCTGCTTCCCATCTGTGAAATTATAGTGATTATGCATCAGACCATTTCGATATGGTTGTGCCATTTGAGATGTCAATCCTAATAAAAAATGATATAAAGCTCAAATTTTATGTCCCAATTATATATTATTTGGACTGCTATAATATGCATACCCATTAGAGGAACACGACTTATATAGAATTTTTTTTGAATAGTAGTTGGCAAAGAAATGGTGTATTTGTGCAGATTAAAATGGCTTTTTTCTTCTTTTTTTCCCAACTCACCATTTGAATGAAAAATACAAAACATAACATTTTTATACTGTAACAATACCAAATATAGCCATTAATACACATTTACCTTTCAATTGCATCTGTAAATAGTTTAAGCTCTTCCAAGGTACCATACACATCATAAATGTCATCTATGATAGAGGTTAATGCTATTATTTTTGTCACAAATTCTCTACCCATGGAATAATTGGGCTCAAAATAAACACCTAATATCCAAAAGTAGCATTCCACCAATCTATCCCTAGCAAAAGGCAACTTTGATGCAAGGTTTATCTCTTACCACCACCTACATAATCAACAAAGCTAAGTTACATATACACAAATTGGATGAAAGTGATTAGTTACTTGTGTTGTGTCACAAAGATATATAAATCTACGATATCAAAATTTATATGAGATAAATATATAATTATTTGATAAACTAACCTTGAGAGGTCAGTTATCTCTCTTTGGTGCAATGTCTGTAATAGATTGAAGCATGGCGTGCCACATCTGCTTCATAGACACAAATATAGCGCCTTGCCTCTAATCTTGGCATTCCCTTGTGCAAAGGTGTCTCTTGTGAATTCTTCACTTGCTGAACAATAGGAGCATTTAGATAGGGTAACATGGACTTCAAGTGCTTGGTTGAGAATGTCAGGGCCTCTTCCAATATATCTTCCCCTTTTACTCTTAAATGCAATCCCTCGTAAAAGCACAACAAAGCTCTTGCATCATTGGTCAGCATTGTCTTGAACTCACCTTTCTCATCTTTAAACTTTTTGAATACATCTGATTAATCCCAAAAATAAGCATAATTCAATTGTTATATGCACAAGAACATTAGTAACAATTATTGATGTTCACCAAGCTAGCTTAGCAGAAGAGATATGGTAGCCTTGTTGTCTTAGAAGTCGGAAGCTCAGAGCAACAGTATAGAGATCATCAGTAACACCATTGTTAATATTGCAGTTGACATGTTCAACATAAATTGATCGCAGTGCCTCGTTGATATCGTTTTCAAAAAGATATGCCACACCAAGGCGTTGGAGTGCATCGATGAGGATCATTTCTTCCAAAGGTTTGCTTGTTGCATTTTTTAGCATCATTTTCACTTCACTTTTTAACACTCTAACTTGCATTTCTACGTTGGGATTTGGTTCCTGTATAATGTTAGAATTTAGTGGCATATTAGAACCAAAGAAAAAAATATCAGTGACATATGAAGTGCATTGTCAATCTTCTTCTAGTATTACAAAGACAGACTGATGTAGGACAGATTTAGTACCTTAAAAATATGAAAAGTTGTTTTAGAGTTGTATTAGGATTGTTTAGTTTTTTTTTTATTTTAATTTATTCATAATTTCTTTAGTTTCCTAGTTTTATTTGGATTAGTATAAAAAAATATAGGAATTAGTAGTTTCCTATTTGACTTACTAATCTTTATTGTAGTAGGATTCGTATAAAAATACGAGTTTTGATTTCCTAGTCAAAGTAGTAGTATTTTAGCACTATAAATATGATGTAATAGGTCTTTATAGGAAGTTTTATTATTAATATTAATTCAATTACGAATTTTGGAGAATTATTTTCTCTTGTTGGGTGAGGAGTCTCCATGTTACTTTGTTACTAAGGAATTCACATGTTTGATTCTACTTCCACGTTATCGTTTCGCATCATTTGGTAGAGCAGGCTTAATCCTGTTTAGATGGCGAACGCATGGAACGAGGGCGAAGTCCTTGACGGCGGTGACCGTGAGGAAAATATGGTTACGAGGGCGGAAGTTGTTCGTGAACGCCATCCAAAGATTCCACGCGGGCAGCTAGCCTATGAGGATAACTTGAGTGAGGATAAGGAAGATGCTGAAGCCATACTCCGGGATAATCGGAGGAATTACCGAGGTCAGCCTGAAGATAGGGCTATTTGCAATTACAAAAGACTTCCATATTTTAATGGTAACTTTTATTTTAAAAACTTTCATGATTGGATGTGTGATTTAGATGATTGTCTTTGTGATTTAAGACGGTTAGAAGAAAAAGAATATTTTTGGGCTGAAGCTAAACTCATTGGATTCTCAAAAAGATGGTGGCTTGATTTACAGAGGTGTAAACAACTACAAAAAAAAAAAGATGTATTCGTTCATGGCCAAGAATGATGAAACTGCTTATGAATAGATTTTTGCTAAGAAATTATTTACAGATTTTAGAAGATAAATACAGGCCAACATGGGAAAGCACCAAGAAAAAAGCCCAAGAAAAATCTGAAATAGTGAAGGCGACTTTAACTAATAAGGTTCCAAATATTGAATCACTAAAAGAAGTCAATATCCTTATAGAAGACTCTCTTGTCATAAAAAGCGAAGATCAAAGTCTTCCATGCGTTGAAGAATATCACAAAGAGTTGATAGAAAATAAAGTTGAATTTATTTCTATTGATATTGTTGAAACAGTTGGTGCAGATGATAAAGACGAAGTTGACCAAGAAAATCCCATTGAAGTTGTCAACACTAAAGATGATGAAGCTAAACCTGAATTCGTGAAAGATGATTCTAATACTTATAATAAAATTGAAATTGTGGTAGATCAAGAAGATAATTTTCTTCTTCTTCCAAATTTTTCATGCTGCATTATTAATATCCACGCTCCAAATGAGGCAAGAATCCGAAAGCAATTCTGGTATGTTCTGGCCAACCTGAAGCATCATTTCGCCTTCCCATGGTGTGCGGGTGGCGACTTTAATGAAATTAGGTTCATTACTGAAAGAAGAGGTTGCTCGAGGAGAGATAAAGGTATGAAGGACTTCAATAATTTCATAGATATAATGGAATTCTCAGATCTCCCATTACTGGGTAGACAATTTACATGGTGCAAATCGCACGAAGAAGACAAATGGAGTAGGCTGGACCATTTTTTATTGCACCTAGAATGGATTAAACATTTCAACTTCAAAGTCTGGGGCCTTCCAAGATCACTTTCAGACCACAGCCCTCTCCTTTTGATGGAAGATTTAAGGGATTGGGGCCCTCGTCCTTTCAAATTTATCAATGGATGGACCTCTCATCCTCATTTCCTCCCGATGGTTGAAAAATCTTGGAATGAGTCCCAATTCGATGGCTGGGCTGGTTTCAAGCTCTTGAAAAAAATGCAATGCCTTAAAGCCTCTTTAAAGTCTTGGAATTTAAATGAATTTGGAAACATCTCCACAAACCTTAAAAAGGCAGAAGAGGATCTTCACTCCATGGATGTCATCGCAGAATCCAGACCCCTGGACCATGGTGAATCCCTCAAATTCAAGGCTCTCGAATGCGATGTTTGGCGATACGGAAGGATGCTTGAATCCTTATGGCTCCAAAAGTCTAGAGCAAAATGGCTTGCTAATGGTGACAAGAACTCGAGATTCTTCTATCTCTTAGCAAAAAGCAGGCAGAGCAGAAACACCATTAATTCCATCCCAGTTAATGGAATAGACATCACAGACCCACAGTTGATAAAATCAGAAATAAGCAAGCATTTTCAGTTCGTTTTTTTCGATAGTTGGAAAGTAAGACCTATGTTAGCTGGCCCTTTTGCTAAAACTCTTGACCATAATCTCTCTTCTTCTCTTGAAGCTGAGTTCTCTGATCTCAAAATCTGGAAGGCAGTTGACAGCTGTGATAGCAATAAAGCTCTTGGTCTGGACAGCTTTAATTTTCACTGGATCAAGAAATGTTGAAAAGTGATTAAGTCAGATGTAATACAATTCCTAAGAGAGTTTCACGAAAATGCTAAATTGGTCTCATGCATTAACTCCTCCTTCATTGTTCTGATTCCAAGGAAGAGCAAAGCATCCGTCTTGGGGGATTTTAGGCCTATTAGCTTGGTCAGCTGCATTTATAAAATTCTTGCTAAAGCTCTAAGCTCAAGATTAAGGAAGGTGCTTCCATCCATTATTGACGAAAGCCAATCAGCCTTCCTCGAAGGTTGATACATATTAGATGGGGTTCTTATTGCAAATGAAGTGGTGGATTGGTGGAAAAAAAGAAATAAGAAGGGCATTCTCCTCAAGCTAGACTTCGAGAAAGCCTTTGATAGTGTAAACTAGAACTTCCTTCTAAACTTGATGGGAAATCTTGGTTTTGGCTCAACATGGATGAAGTGGATAAAGGAAAGCATCTCAACTCCAAAAATCTCAGTTCTAGTAAATGGATCCCCGTCTTCTGAATTCGGTTTGGAAAAAGGTTTAAGGCAAGGTGATCCTTTATCGCTTCTCCTTTCAACATTGTCGTTGAAGGCCTAAACATCTTATTCAAATGAGCCAAAGCTCTAGGCTTTATTTCAAGAGTTTCTATTGGGGCTAATGGGGCATCCGTTAGCCACATCCAATTTGCAGATGACACGCTAGTCTTCCTCAATGCTGAGAAGTCTGAAATTGTGAACATCAAAAGAATAGTGAGATGCTTTGAAGTACTATCGGGCCTAAAAATCAACTTCCACAAGAGTGACGCTTGCGGGGTAGGTGTCTCAGCTGATCTCCTAAAGGACATAGCTGATATCCTAAAGTGCAATGTCAAATCTCTGCCTTTGAAGTATCTTGGCCTTCCTCTAGGTGCTAGCCCCAAGCTAAAGAAGACTTGGGCCCCTGTTATTGATAAATTCAAAGTGAAATTGGCCTCTTGGAAAAGAAGGTTCCTCTCTTTTGGTGGTAGAATAACTCTAATCAAATCAGTCCTTCAGAGTCTTCCCCTATATTTCCTATATTTATTTAAAATGCCTACATTGGTTGCGAATTCGATTGATAAGATCCAATCAAGATTCTTGTGGGGTGGCAGCAACTTAAAAAGAAAAGTTCACTTAATCAAGTGGGAGAAATGCACTTTTAGCAAGCAATCCGGCAGTTTGGGCCTTAAAAACCTGAAGTTTATGAATGAATGTCTGCTTTTCAAGTGGTGGTGGAGATTCGGCATTAAAAAGAATTCTCTTTGGAAAAAAAATCCTATCAGCCAAATACCATTACTTTGGTGGAGATTGGCTTCCCAAAATAGAGTCCAAGCACAAATTATCCAGACTTTGGCTGGACATCCTCCTCTTAAAAGAAAGAAACCCAGATCTTTTCGACTTCTTTGTGTCCAATGTGAGCATTGCGGTTGGCAACGGTCTTAATACATCGTTTTGGCATGACATATAGACTGGGACCTCTTCTCTAAAAGCTTTATTCCCTAGGCTGTTTAATCTATCAAGATCAAAGGAGGGTAATCTCGCTAGCTTCGTAGCTCTAAAAGGTGAGAATGGAGAATGGAACCTAATGCTCCAGCGATCCTTAAGGGCTTGGGAGGAAGAAGAGCTATCTAAAATCCAATCTATCCTGTGTGAAGTTCCCCTAATGCTGAATGCTAATCAAGACATCTTGGTCTGGAAGATCAACTCCTCTGGTCTCTTCTTAATTAAATCCTTATCTCATGCTTTGATTGCTCTAAATCCCCAAGCTCGCAAATTCCAAATATCATTTGGTATAATGCAACCCCTCCAAAAGTCCAATTCTTCGGTTGGTTGGCCTGGAACAACCGTACCAAAACTGTTAATTATCTTCTCAAGTTAGGTATCCTCACCTCCATTGATGAATGTCTATGCCCCTTCTGCGGAATGGAAGTAGAAACCACAGATCACCTTCTGCTATTTTGTCTCGAAGTTTGAAAAATCTGGTCGGATTGCATCAGTTGGTGGGATCTTCAATGGGTATCGCCTATCTCTATCAAAGCAACCCTTGATTGGTGGCAAAGCTTTAACTTCACGAAGGAATACAAACTGATCTGGGAGACAATCCCCTTCACTATCATGTGGTCTATCTGGAAGCTAAGGAATGAATGTATCTTCAATAAAGTTAAACCACTCTGGATCCTTGTTCGAGATCTGATTAAATCCAGACTTGCCTTCTGGATAAAATTGAAAAAAAGGGGCTCTTCATACTCCATCAACGATTTGATCTTTAACCTTCAGAATATAATTAGTAGTCGCTGTTCACCCTCTAGATGAAGTTCAGCCTGGTTCAGAGCAGGTCTTTGTATTTTCCTGGCTGCATTCGAAGGGGAGTTTTCTTTCAATTCTGGATTTCAGGATCTGCTTAGGGTGCTGTTCTGAGTGGTTTTTTAAGTGCTAAAGTTCTTGTTTGTGGCCCCAAGAGATATGTCAGGAGGTTGCTTCCATTTGTCCATCTGATTTAGTAGATTTCTGCTTTTTGAATCCTTTAGTTCCAGCAGGTGTCTTCCCATTTCGTTTCCCAAGCTGCTGTTTTTTTGGGGTGAAGTTTTGTTTCCTCCTTCTCTGTTTTGTGCTTTTTTTCTTCTTTTGTTTTTGCTTAGTTTCTTTCCTTTTTGTTGTTGTTGGTGCCTTATCAACTGCTCTATTAAGGTTGGGTGGTTAGGTGCTCTAAGTTCTTGTAATGCTCCCATAGGAGTTTTCTCCTTATTAATGTTTTTTCTTCTCTTGCCGATCAAAAAAAAAAAAAGCCTTCTTTGTTGTTCAAAAAAAAAAAGAAGAAATATAAAAGAAAAAAAAAATATTTGCAGTCTTAAGATCTGGGTTTTGTGTGTGCAGTTTGGGTTGCCAATAAGTTCATTGATTGGATGGTTTGCTTGGTCGTTGCTTGAGTTTGTGGGTTGATGTCTCTGGTTCTGAAGTTGGTTGAGTTCATGT
Organism: Nyssa sinensis; assembly: GCA_008638375.1. Lineage (NCBI taxonomy): Eukaryota > Viridiplantae > Streptophyta > Magnoliopsida > Cornales > Nyssaceae > Nyssa > Nyssa sinensis. The sequence continues at coordinate 14,238,137 of CM018047.1, forward strand.
GGAGGCTCTAAGGTTCCTTTCAAGGCAGTGGTGTCAGCTCCAAGAAGTGTCTCTGGGTTGGGTTCATACATCTGATTGTTTTGATCTGCTGCTTTTGTTAAGTAGGTCCATTTTGCTGTCTGTTGCTGTTGGGGCTGCCAATAGGTTCTCTGCTTGGATGGTTTGCCTAGCTTTTTCTTCTCGCTGATCTGTGTTGCTGTTTGTTGGGCATGTTTCTGTCTTCATTCGTCGGAGAGAGTTATTTTCTATTAAATCTGGCCTTAGCAAATCTCTCTATAGCAAGTTTCTCGCAGATTAATTAGGTGGTTGGAAAATGTCTTTCGAAAGTGGTCAGTGAATGTGCTGAAAGTGGTTGCCCGTTTTGTGCAAATTCCATCAAGAAGCCTGATTTAGGCCTTATTCCATTTGATTTGAGTTTATTTTTCCCAATAGAGTTGTGTCTGTTTTACATGTTATGGTCTCTGTTGCCGGCTTTGGCTCATCTTCTCTGCACTCTGGAAAAATTCTTCTGTTTTCCCAGTTCGATTGTGTGAGAATTTTTCTGCTGTCAAGTGTTATTTGAGTGCTCATTTTGCTGCAACTGGATGTATAGTATAGTGGTTTATGAGATATGAATACTTCCGGATCATGCTAATGCTAATTGCAGTATTTGATGCCTCATCCTAATACAGGTTATATTTGGGCCATAGCTATTTGAGTATTTGATGTAGTGGCTATTGGGATCTTTTCAATGGCTCAATGGCTCTTGTGGTCTGTGGTAACTGTTTTCTTTGTGGGGCTCTGGTTTTGTGGAAAAATTCTTTGGGTTTCTTCTTGCGATTATTTGGTCTCTGGTTTGGTCTCTTTATCAACGTGGTCCTAAGAGGTGTATCTGAGGTGATGCTTGTGGAGTGAGGAGGCCTCCGTGACAACCAAGCAGTATGCCATCTTCTGTTATGTCCAATAAGAATATGAGTGCTCTTTGGTCTGCATATTAATGATTTTTGGTCTTGGAAGCTGCTAGTTTTTCATACGTTTAAAGCAGTGGATTGGTAGTTATTCAGTTTGTGTTGTTCTGTGGCTACCCATAGCTTCAGGTTCAGTTTGCTTGGTTTCTCCCCCCTCTCCCCTTTTCTCTTTTATTAAAGCTCTTATGTACTCCTTGTACTCTTTCCATCAATAAAAGCCTTCTTTGTTGATTAAAAAAAAAAAGAAGAAGATAATTTTTGTTTCATTACTGGAGCATTATTATCATCAGAAAAGGCCCAAAATTACCGACTTCATGGAAGATATGGTAGATGAATTCCTTGAATATTTAATTATTCTTCAAAAGATTCAATTATTATTACCCAGTTATGGACGACTTCGAGATCGTATACATCCAGTTAACTCGAGGTCGAGTTGTTTTCAAGTGGGAGAGACTGATATAGGACAGATTTGGTACCTTAAAACTATGGAAAGTTGTTTTAGAGTTGTATTAGGATTGTTTAGTTTTTTTATTTTAATTTATTCATAATTTCTCTAGTTTCCTAGTTTTATTTGGATTAGTATAAAAAAATATAGGAATTAGTAGTTTCCTATTTAACTTACTAGTCTTTATTGTAGTAGGATTAGTATACAAATATGAGTTTTGGTTTCCTAGTCAAAGTAATAGTATTTTAGCACTATAAATATGATGTAATAGGTCTTTATCGGAAGTTTTATTATTAATATTAATTTAATTACGAATTTTGAAGAATTATTTTCTCTTGTTGGGCGAGGAGTCCCCATGTTACTTTGTTACTAAGTAATTCACATGTTTGATTCTACTTCCACTGTTACCCTTCCGCAACGGCCACACACATAAAGAACTTGCATCATTGAAGGTAGAGATGACGATAGTTCCAACAATGGTTAATCCATGACAATTGTGGTTAACACACAAGTTTCTCCAAACACACTGATCGATCAACCCTAAAACCACCCTCTAAAGCCAAGATTCATCTCATCAATTGTCACCATAGGCATAAAGTGACACCAGGATTGAGCTCTAACCAAGCGATGGCAACGAATTGGAATAGCCCCACCCGGCCCAATTAAAAAGATTATCTCCGATCCCATCTTGTCACATTTAGGAACATATTCGGATCATTCAAGTTTCAAAAAAACTCATAAATTAACAAGTTAAAACTATTTGGAAATTTTTTTTATCAATTTCCTTAAAGAGCAAGGATTCATGGTATAAAATGTTAGTATTCAAATTTTGTCTAAATATTTACATAAAGTGAGATCCATCATTATAGTGAATTATGGGAGTGTATGAATATTATTTGGGCACCAATATTTGGGGCATTCTAGTATTATTCATTCTTAAAATTAAGAGTTGGAATTCGGGTTAGGCACTCGACATGATTTGTGATTCAATATTCAAACGGTGTCCAACATTTACATGAGGTGAGACCCATTATCATGGGTCTTACTAAAAAGGCCAACTCCATGTGAGTGTTAGACACTATTTGAATTAAAATTTATTGTATGGTCTGTGACCAATGGTTCCAGCCAATCACGAATTGATATGTTTAGAACTTGTTGGGTTTTTCGAAGATAGTAAAATTATTTTTCTTGATATGGCAATCCATGATTGGTCAAGATCATTGACTAAGTCAATAGTTCAACACCATACAATAAGTTTCCTATTTCAACACCAATATTTGAGCTTTTGAATATTATTCCGCACTCAAATCCATTACTCCTATCCCCGAGTCATGCATGAAAGGTTCCTATTTATAGATTCATATCATTTACAACAGGGGCGGCTCAACACATTCAGAGGCCTAAAGCAAAATTGTAAATTGAGGCTTTTTTTATTTATTAAAATTTTATAAATTTTTTATTTAAAATTTATTTTTCTAGATTTTTGATATGCAAAATTACTAATTAAATTTTTATAATGAATTTCTTTTAACATTTCTTTTTCAATTGATAGTATTGCCAATCCACTTAATCTTTCTTGAGACATCGTTGATCTCAAGTAAGATTTTAATAATTTTAGTTTTGAAAAATTTCTTTCCGCCGAAGCAACGGTTACGGAAATTGTTAACATTATTCTATAAACAATATATGCATTTGGAAAAGAATTAAATCTTTTTATATGGTTGAGTGTGTTGACTGGAGTATTATTTTCTCTTTGTATAACTTCTTTTGAAACTTTCAATTCTAAAAATAAATCTAAACTATCAATATCTGTGCAATTATTATATTTTAAGGAACATTCAAAATTAAGACAATGTTCTTTTAAACTATCATTGTCTAGTGACTTCATTTTTTTACCACTAAAAAGGAAACCAAAAATATTTTCATATATTTTAAATTGTTCAAATCTACTTTGAAGTGAAAAAATTGCTTGATCTATTATGTATATAAGATAATCAATTCTAAATGATTCTTCAAGTGATTTTGTTGTTTCATTATTATCATTCTCATCAAAATGCTTCTTTCTACGAATGATACGTTTTTCGTGAAATACAGGTTCTATTTTCATTTCAAATGCTATTTCTTTAGAAGAAGTCATAGTGGATGCAAATCCATCTTCTCTATATTTTTCAAAAAAAGAAAGCTGGCCTTTTAATTGTTCTATAGCAATATCAATACTCATATCTTTTGATTGTAAATTTTTACTAACCGAGTTAATAGCAAATAATATATCATACCAAATAGTCATGCCCAATAAAAATTCAAAATTTTCTAACTCATATGTTGCTAAGCAATTAGCTTAACTTTTAGTAGGATCTTCACTAACTTCTGCTAATTTCAATAAAGCATCTCTTATTTGTGGGGTTTGAAATCTTATTGTTTTTACACTTTCAATATGACTTTCCCAATGTGTTTGTGACAATGGTTTAAGAGTTAGACCATGTACATTATCTTGTAAAAATTTTCATCGTTTGGTAGAAGAAGAAAATAGTGAGTATATACGTTGTACTACTTCAAAAAATGATATAGCTTTAGTACAAGAATTAGCCATGTCACAAAGTACTAAATTTAAATTATGACAACCACATGGTGTATAAAATGATCTAGGATTTATATCTAGAAGTCTTTTTTGCACTCCTTGGTGTTTACCCTTCATATTAGATCCATTATCATTCCCTTGTCCTCTTAAATTATTAATATCAAGTCCAATTTTTTTTATTTCATCCACGATAGCATCAAAAAAACCTTTTCCAGTTGTATCATATACTTTTAAAAATTCTAAAAAATATTCTTCAATTGTAATTGGACTTGATGAAACATCCACACATCGCAATATAAAAGACATTTGCTCTTGATGACTTGCATCTGGAATGCAATAAAGTATTATTGAAAAATATTTTGCTTTGATAATTTGTTCAACAATTTTATTTTTAATTTCATTTGCTGAAAAATTTATCAATTCATTTTGTATATTATGTCCAAGGTAATGGTTATGAATTTCATCTTGTTTAATGCGTCGAATATGTTCTTGCATTACCAGATCAAATTCTGCAATCATTTCAATTAGACTTAAAAAATTTTCATTACTTTCTTGATAGATCTTTTCATTTTTTTCCTGAAAGGCCAAATTATTTTTACCAAGAGTTTTTACTGTTATGACATGAAAATTTTTTTTTTTTTTTTTTTTATTGTTCTTGGTTAATTAAAAAAATTTTTGCTATTATTATTATTATTATTATTCTTATTATTATTATTATTATTGTGATGGGTGGAAGTATGTATATGATGTGCATGATATACATATATATATATATACCTGGATATATACATATATATATATTGAATTAATTGTGTAATGTGTGCATGTATATGGGCATGTATATATGGATGTGTGGGAGGGTGCATTTGGCAGAGTGTGTGAGGTGTAGTGTCGGCTGGGTGTGTGTGTTTGGTGTGTGTCTAGTGTGTGAGAGAAGTGAGCTATATATATATATATATATATATATATATATGCTAGAGTAGAGCAGCTTTGCATTAAATGCAAAGCTGCATTTTGGGGGAAGGGAGGTGGCTGATATAGAGTGATAGAGGTCAGAGGGAGAGAGACGTGTGAGATTGAGTGTGATGCATAAGGTGGTCTCGGGTGGGAAGAAGAGAAAAGAGAAGGAAAGAAACAGAAAAGAGGAAGAGAAAATAGAGCTATGAGAGAGGGTTTGAAGCTTGGTTTGAGCTTGGAGCAAGAGGGTGAAAGAAGGCACGGCTAGAGAGAGAAAGCTCAGAAAATCCGTAAGTGCAACCTTTCTGTTTTATTTTTTTTGAGGCATGATGATTTATTTGATATATAGGGTTTTAAAGTGTATGTTATGAGGATTGTTTTGCAAAAAGAATGAAAGAAAATGGTTGAAAAATGAGGGAGAAAAAGGGGTTTACAGGTCACGGTCATGGGGGGGTTAGATTGGCATTTTATGTACAAAACTTGAATCTAGTGAGATAGAAATAACCCTAATAAGTGCAGAAAATGAAATGAGAAAGAAATGATGGAAAACCGTGAATAACCGAGTGAAAAATTGAAGATGTTCAGCTGGCCGGAGATTCGGCCATGGGCCTTTGAGCCCTATTTCGTGAAGATCCGTTGGTCTAAACTGAAAATGGGAGATGGGAGTGAAACCTACTTGAAAAACTCTAAAAGATGGCATTTTGAAAACATGAAAAAGCTGCCGGAAATTGGTCGCCGGCGCCGGAGGAGACGCCGGAACGCTACTGGGTGTCACCGAAAAATCGGGGAAGAAGGGGGGGTCTGCTCCGGGTCGGGTCGGGTCGGTTCGGGTCCGGTTCGGGCGGGTGTGGGCTTGCCCCTGCCACGTGTCGCCATATGTTTTAAATTAAAAGATTTAAAGGGGGTGTTTGGTTGTGGATGTATGAAATTAAGAATCTGAAATAAATAAGAACAGGGATATCTTATCCCTGTTTTAGGCTAATCCTTGTTTGGCTGTCCGAATATGGAATAAAGGTTTTCAAATTTGCAATTCTGCCCCTGAACTTTTGATAATTGAAAATTAACCCAAAACTTACAGAAATTATAAATTGACCCTCCCAACTATTAATAATTCTGATTTGACCCTCCTGAATAAAGTATTAATAAATTATTAATTAAATTAATTAATTAATTAATTAATTAAATTAATTTAATTATTTAAATATTCAAAAATAACCCGGAGTCCAAATGGGACAAGTCATTAGTGTATTTTGACTATCTCGGCCATTCTGAGGCCAATGGCGAGGTCCGTTTTACGAGACGGGGTCCCAAAAAATAAGAGACCCGTAATGACATGTAAAATTACCAAAATGCCCCTGAATTAAAGTACAGTCAAACGAACTCTGAATTAGGTAAACAAATAGTGAAACTTTATTATCTCGAACATTCCGGACTCAACCGTAGAGTCCGATTTATGAAAAGAGGTCACAAAATGTAAGGACACGTGTAAAGTGCAAAATGACTGTTTTGCCCTTTTGAACCCAGGTGTCCGAATTGAATTCTACGAAAGCCTAAACTTATTTCCTTTGACGCTCCGGACTCAATGGTAGAGTCTAATTTAGTAAAATAGAAACTTATGAATTAAAGACATAAAGTTTGATGAATAGCATAATTCAAGTGACAATTAAACTGAGTTTCGTGTTATGAATTTTAGGGACACGGAAAGGCAAAGAGAAGGTGACCTGACCTTCGGTACTCTTACGGTGGTTCCACTTTACTACGAGTATACTTTTCCGGTTTGAGATCGATTACCAGGTACGATATATTGTGCTAAGTGAGAAATAGAATTGAGATTAGGAGTACTTGCTTCGCTGTATTGATTGTTCACATGTTGCTTGAGTGTTCACATGTTTATGTGCTACGTGCTATCTTGCTGAGTTGTATGATGATTATGGATATACTGTATGTGTTAGTGTATTGTGTGAATAATATGCTTTGAGGAACTGTTGATATTACGAACTGTGTACTTGGAGGCATGCTTTATGTATGAATGAGAGGTGTCATGACATGATGAGATCAGAGCATATTGGCATAGTGAAATTCTTTGGACATGGCGTGGGTAAGCACTTGGTGCTTTGCATTATGAGGGTGCAGATCCTGTGGTGAAAAACCCAAAATCGGCCAATAGGTACTTGCCAGCCTGACGGGTTCCGGACCGTGAAGCGAGACATACAAGGTACTCATGCCGACGGGGAAGGACCGTATCATGAGACATGGGTGGGCATAGAGTTGCATGGGTGTGTCACGCATACTGCTTATATACTATACATTGTTCACATCCTGTCATCATGATATCGAATGCCATATAGAAATGACTGTACACTTGCACATGCCACGACCTTGGTTTTGTTTCTTGTATTAGCATTATATTGTACCAGCATGTTGAGCTGACCCCTTTAGTGGGGCAACATTTCAGATGATGTCCCAGCAGTACGAGACGTGGAGATGATCTGACTAGGGGCTGTGTTAGGCCCGAGAGGCGTTTGTTTTTGATATTGTATAAGGGCATAAGCCCAAGACCTTATTTCATTTTACATGTTGTAAGCAAGTGGACCAGACCTATGTATGTATCAGAACAGTGTACAGAATGTATGAGAATGTTATTCTTATCTTTTATTTCTTTATTGTTTTATTTTCCTTTGTCTCGTTACTCGCGCCTCGAGTTCGCTGGAATTCGGGGTGTGACAACGTGGTATCAGAGCTTAGGTTCGAACACCTAGAGACCGTGGGGTGTTGTTTAACACCATGAGACCCTAGAGAAGAGAGTGAGACCTAGTGTGAACTATTAGTGGCATGCTGTAGGGCCTTATGTGCTATGTGATTATATGCCCTGATGCATGACTTATTGTGATTATGTGCTGATTGATGCTGTTTTTGGAGGCATGACAGATGTGATGTGTGAAAAACTTGTTAATAGTATATGAATCATGACATGCTATGTGTACTACCTGTAGAAGCATAGGCCATTGATAGGAACATGATTAGGGTCACACTTGAACACCCATATATTGAATGTGAAAAAGTGATATTGAATTTTTTCTCTTGGACTTGTAGATATGCCCCCCAGACGAGCTCCTACGGGAGCTGGACCGCCCAGACGGGGTAGGGGTAGGCCCAGAGGTGCTACCCAGCCTAGAGGCGCTGCCCAGCCTCGTCGTGGCAGACCTAGAGCTGCTGCCCCTATTCCCGATATAGTTGAGGAGGTCGTTGCCCCGGCTGACACACCAGAGCACAGTGCAGCTGAGGAGGATGTTGCTCCCGCCCCTGCCCCTATTCCTGCTCCCGCTCCAGCACAGGAGGTAGAGCAGATGGTTGGCGCCAGAGATATGGCGGCCCTTTTACAGGAGTGTCTCCGCACCATGATGGAGGCGCGGACCACTGGCGGAGAGACCAGGGATACCTTCGTGATGAAGGTGTTCCAGAGGATGAGACCACCTACCTTTGCCGGGCAGCCAGACCCACTTATTGCAGAGGAGTGGTTGAGACAGATTACCCGGATTTTGGATTCACAGGGGATCACTGAGCCCCATCTGAGGATCAGGTGCGCTACATTTTAGTTTACAGACCTGGCTAGTCAGTGGTGGGAGGTAGCTGCTGACAGACTGCATCGGTTTGGAAAGGGATGTGACGCATTTTGTCACGACCCGAAACCCACCTTGTGCGGATCCCGAATCGTGACCCCCGCCCTTCGACCGAGGCCTTAGGGCAAGGCGAAACATAAGCAACGGTATCGAATAGATGTGCGACACGTGGTTGCGGAAGCGTGAAAAACTTTTTCTTTTCTTTTCTTATTTAAAAAAATTTGCACATCCGTCCGGTACTGCCGCTCTTTGCATTGCGGTACTCATGATCATACATTCAGAGCGTAAATACATTCTAAAGTTTTATACACAATACATATTCGTTTGTTCTTCAAAACTTAACTACATAATATACACAACCAAAAACGACTAACTACTAGTCCGAGTGCTTTTCCACATCCGCTAGTCCTGCAATAACTTCCTACGCCCTTTCACAAAATGAGCATAGATTATACACTTTCTTGATCAAAGTCAGAGCTTGCCTCCTGACACCTGAAAGGGGGGTCCGAACAAAGTCCGGGTAAGCTAATCTAAGCTTGTGAGTAATTCGGGCATTTGTCATGGGGTTTCAACTGGCAGTGGTTTAGCACATGAAAGTTTATAAAATACTCACTACCAATTGTTCGTATGCTCGGAATACAGAATATATGCATTCTTCATAAAGATAGCTTTGAACATTTAAAGTATTCAAGCTAAATACACATTTCTTCAATAGAGTATATGCATTTTAAAACATGCATAATCGAAAGAGGTAAAACCTACTTTCATGTTTAATAGTATGATTTCAAATGATAGCTTAAAAACATTTATAGTTAATAAGCTAAATACACATTTCTTCAATGGAATCTATACATTTCAAAGCATATAAACGTACATAATAAAATGGGGGTAAAAACCTGCTTCCATTTTAAAAGTGTTTGTCATCTTTTCTCTTTGGTTAAGTGGAATCTGTTTCGAACCAGACTCCCATCTTACTGCAATGCTACAATGGGAGATATCTCACTGCCTGGGGGATTAGATCCTTCTACCGGGCATTTACTGTTGAATCCCGAAGGATTTCAACCTTCATGGGGTGCTTATGCACATTTGGATGCCTTTTTAACGAGCATCAAAATACTGCTTCTTCAATAAATGGTTTTTGTTTAAAAACATTTACAATATGACTTCTTCAAACATATGCATTTATAGCATTTGAAATATGACTTCTTCAATAGATGCTTTATAAGCATTTTAAATATGACTTCTGAACAAGAACTTCAGAATATGTAGACATGTCAACTACTTTTAGAGAAGACAGTGATAGAAATTATTCATTGAGCATGTCATATCAAGATTTATAAGAGCAAAATGAATCACGAGATATTTGAATTTAATATTCAATACTTCAACTCTTTTGGAAGTTAAAACTTCTTCAAATCCGTGGAGTTAAATCTCCACTTCAAATGCAGGGTTACTCACCTTATACTCCAAGCTCGGCGTTTACTGCGACGCCTTCCTTTTTCCTTTTGTAGTTCCTAGAACAATTCATAAATAACAGTCTCATTAACTTCACATCTACTGCAATAACACCTGTTGATGCTACTTAGTTCGTATTAGATCCTAACACGATTTCATAATTTCATATGTACTTAATTGACTCGTATTTTTTTACCTATAACACAATTTAATGTGTTAGGAATTAACTTCATTTTAGCTATACTCTCCTGGTAGCTCCATTAACTTTAAGTTAATTTATTTACTTCATATGTTCTCGTGTCACGTCTTCTCCTATGTCCTTTCAAATGTGTACCGTACCATTTAGTTGGTACTTCGAGCAGTGTACTAATTTATAGCCACTGGACTTATGCTATTCATCAAATTTTATGTCTTTTTATTAGACATTTCTTTTTGGTCGAATAGACCCTACCATTGAGTCCGGAACATTGGAGAAAGTCAGTTTAGGCTTTCCTAAACTTTAATTCCGACTTTTGTATGTCAAAGGGCAAAATAGTCATTTACCCAATTACGTGCCGTATTTTTCCGTACTTCGTTTCATGTTGTGGATCTCACCATTGGACTCAGAAGGTCCGAAATAGTAAGAACACACTAATAACTTGTTACTTGCGGACAAGGGGTATTTTGGTCATTTTATCCCTTTACATATCTTTAATTTTCGGAGTTCCATTTCGTGAAACGGACCCCGCCATTGGATTTAGAATGTCCAAAATAGTCAGAATCCAATATTGGTTTACTTTATTTGGACTTCATTTACTCTATTTATGGCCTAAGGGTATTTTTGGAATTTCTTTTATTTAAATATTATTAAGTTATTATTAATTAAATTTCAGCCGGGCCATAGTAGAATTTCCCAAAAGTTTTGGGGTCAAATTCCAATTTTGAACTCTTCCGGTTTGAACCAGTGGGTTCAGTTTCAATTTAACTGAACCGGTCCGGTTCTCCTTGAACCAATCCGGTTCAACACCTCATGCTGACGTCATCATGACGTCAGCCCTGATATTTTAAATCTTTACAACATAACCAAAACGTCACCGTTCTCTTAATGCGGTGGACTTGCCCTTTCTTGACACGTGTCCCGAGTTAACTCGGGTGACTCGATTCAACAGCGAGTCGACCCGTCGTCTTCCTCCTTCGTTACCCACTGTAACCCTAATTTTCGAAGCTTGAAAGCTTCATTTTCGAGCTAATCTATTCACCTAAATTCTTCTGTTTTTACACTCATCCATCTCTAGAACATTTCCCAAGAGATTGGCATTCATCTAAGGTTTTAAAACCAGTTCATGAGTTCGGTTTAACTTTTGATAGCCGAACCTGTAACTACACGTTAAATTCTCATTCCATCACTATTTTTGATGAGGTTTGGCCCTGTGTGATCCTTATGACATGGGGATTACATACCCATTCTCAAAACTGAGTTTAAAAGTGTAAAATCGAATTTGGGTTCCACGACTTAAACCTGCAACTAATATTTTAGGTTTCATTTCTTGAGTTTTTGGATCGCGGTCTACCATTTTTAAGACCTTGGGATGATCTAGAACAGGTCCTAATACTCGGATTTGGATTTGGTTTCTCTTATTTCAGACCTGCACCAAAATTTTCTGATTATTGTTCCAACTGAAACTTGACTTTTCTCAGTCGATTCTTGATCATTTCTTGTAATTTCTTTTGTAGTTTACAGCTTATATTATGCAGAATAAACCCCTACTATTACATGCTTTAAATTTGTACACAATTTAAACAATTTCTAAACGAAATCTTACCTGTTCAAGTTGCTTACAGTTTCCCACTTTTCTCCTACTTCAGTTCCTATCCTTCAATTTCTTGCTACTGCTTGCACACGTCTCCTCTTCCATTACAAGTTCTCTTTTCCTTTTATTTCCCCTTCATTTACTCATGCAATCGGTGGCCTTGCCACCTGTTGGTATCCGAATTTGCATGGCACACAGCCATGGCTGCCACCTCCCTTCTCATCATTATTTTTCACAAGCAGCTCACATGGGAGAGGCATGGAGAGCAGTGCCCACCGTCTCCCTCTCTTCTCAATTGTATTATATTAAATACAATTTCATTCTTTTGTTTGTAAGTATATATATATATATATATATATATATATTACACCCAACTTTATATTCCTATATAAATAGGTATATATATATATATGTCTTATATAATCATATTATATATATAATATGTCTTTATATGAATTTGAATAGTCACTTATTAATTTAACATGCATATTTATGTATGCATATACATCAATATCTATATTTCACAATATAAATATATTTATATATTTATATATCCATGTTCATACTTTGATAATCTACCCGACGTAGCAATCTATTTTTGTCACGTCTCAATTCGAGGTTGGCTTCCAAAATGAAAGTGTACAGTCTCAATGGGATTAATAGAAACAAGTTGGTGATTGAAAACCAACCTTGTTACTTCAGGTTTCAATCACTGGTTAATATTTAGTGACTTGCTAATTCTTCATCAGGTCGGGGTGTTACATCCTTCCCTCCTTAAAAGAGTTTTGTCCTCAAAACTCAAATATTTTTGTTTCGGGAGTTTCAGTCTCCTCCCATTGCTTCTATCTATAGTATTCATGCATCTAATAGTGGAATTTAAATAGCAATTTATTCATGATACTGGAATTGAATAGTAGACAGTGTACCTATGGGCTTTTCGAAGGTTGTGCAGCATCAGCAAATATATTATACACCCGTCCAGACATTGTAGGTTCTTTACCCTTTCCGGTCTTTCCCGTAGTCACAGCCTGCGCATGGGGCGTAGCTGATGAAGCTACTCCCGTAGGTTCCTTGATAGTTGAGTCCCATTTTGGACAATTCTTAACGATATGCCCAATCTGCCCACACTTGTAGCAGCCCCCAGTATCACGCCAACAGGGTGCATGATGTTTCTTTTGACAGGTAGGGCACACTGGAATCTCCCCCGACTTTTGACTAGTGGTTCCCTTTTTGTTAACCGTAGTCACACTTTTAGCTCCTGGCTTTTTCATTGACTGGGGATTGGGGCCAGTCTTATTCTTATCCCTCTTTTGAAGTAAGGCCATCCCGGCCCTCTCGAAGATTTTAGCACGCTCCACCACTGCATTATATGTGGGGAGTTCGAATGGTTCAAGTCGATACTTAATGCTATCCTTAAGGCCAGCTTCAAACTTCCTGGCTTTTAAGTCTTCAGTGCTAATCACATGAGGCGCAAAACGGCTTAGATTCATAAATTTAGCTTCATATTCTGCTACCGTCATTGCTTCTTGAGTCAGAGTTGCAAACTCTGCTATCTTCTGGTTTTTAAGTGACCTTGGGAAATATTTGTTATAGAATACTTCTAGGAATCTTGTCCAAGTCATTGGTGGCTCTCTTTCCTTTTCCAGAAGCCACCAGTCGTGCGCTGCATCTTTAAAAGTAAAAGCAGCGTAAGAAACTTTTTGTTCTTCTGAACATGGCATGACTGTAAATATTCGTTCCATTTCCTTAACCCATGTCTCTGCGTCAATAGTGGCATCCAACCCATCGAATCTAGGAGGTTTAAAGCCTTGAAATGTTTTGTAACCCGATGTATCTGCCACCTCAACAAGTTGTCCTGGATTATTTGGTATTCCAGGGTTCTGTACCAGTTGCGGTGCTCGGATTTGGGCTTGGATGTCAATCATGTTACGGGCCATTGCTTCCAAAAGATGTCCAACTCGGTCCAGTCTGTCATCAGGATTCCCTTCATTCCTTCTCGTATTCACCATCGTTGCTGAAAAAAATACACAACTGTTAAGTTTCCATTACGTGCTATCATATAACATTACATTTACCTGCCCTATGTTTCAAGATTTAATACATTATTATTCTTGACTTCGTAGGGTTTATAACCTACCTTTATTTCTTCTCTTTGTTATGTTTCCCCCATGTAACTACGGGTCCCATACCCCGTCTTTATCCCATGTTACGTACCACCCATATCTACCTTATGTACTACGGGTCCCATACCCCGCCTTCATTCCATATCACACATGTCCCATATCTACCTTATGTACTGCGGGTCCCATACCCCGCCTTCATTCCATATCAGCTATTTCACATTTCTACGTCCCATAACGCGAGTCCCATACCTCGCCTTCATTTCACATCACATTCTTCACATCTTAGGTAGTCTAGGATCTACCTAACTCATAGTTCTGTCACTAATTCTTCCATAATCACTAAGTTGATTAAGTCAACCTAGAGCTAATCTTAGTTATTTCTTAACCTCAATTATGATTTGATCTTTCTCGAAGATCATTAACCAAGAGCTCTGATACCACTCTGTCACGACCCGAAACCCACCTTGTGCGGATCCCGAATCGTGACCCCCGCCCTTCGACCGAGGCCTTAGGGCAAGGCGAAACATAAGCAACGGTATCGAATAGATGTGCGACACGTGGTTGCGGAAGCGTGAAAAACTTTTTCTTTTCTTTTCTTATTTAAAAAAATTTGCACATCCGTCCGGTACTGCCGCTCTTTGCATTGCGGTACTCATGATCATACATTCAGAGCGTAAATACATTCTAAAGTTTTATACACAATACATATTCGTTTGTTCTTCAAAACTTAACTACATAATATACACAACCAAAAACGACTAACTACTAGTCCGAGTGCTTTTCCACATCCGCTAGTCCTGCAATAACTTCCTACGCCCTTTCACAAAATGAGCATAGATTATACACTTTCTTGATCAAAGTCAGAGCTTGCCTCCTGACACCTGAAAGGGGGGTCCGAACAAAGTCCGGGTAAGCTAATCTAAGCTTGTGAGTAATTCGGGCATTTGTCATGGGGTTTCAACTGGCAGTGGTTTAGCACATGAAAGTTTATAAAATACTCACTACCAATTGTTCGTATGCTCGGAATACAGAATATATGCATTCTTCATAAAGATAGCTTTGAACATTTAAAGTATTCAAGCTAAATACACATTTCTTCAATAGAGTATATGCATTTTAAAACATGCATAATCGAAAGAGGTAAAACCTACTTTCATGTTTAATAGTATGATTTCAAATGATAGCTTAAAAACATTTATAGTTAATAAGCTAAATACACATTTCTTCAATGGAATCTATACATTTCAAAGCATATAAACGTACATAATAAAATGGGGGTAAAAACCTGCTTCCATTTTAAAAGTGTTTGTCATCTTTTCTCTTTGGTTAAGTGGAATCTGTTTCGAACCAGACTCCCATCTTACTGCAATGCTACAATGGGAGATATCTCACTGCCTGGGGGATTAGATCCTTCTACCGGGCATTTACTGTTGAATCCCGAAGGATTTCAACCTTCATGGGGTGCTTATGCACATTTGGATGCCTTTTTAACGAGCATCAAAATACTGCTTCTTCAATAAATGGTTTTTGTTTAAAAACATTTACAATATGACTTCTTCAAACATATGCATTTATAGCATTTGAAATATGACTTCTTCAATAGATGCTTTATAAGCATTTTAAATATGACTTCTGAACAAGAACTTCAGAATATGTAGACATGTCAACTACTTTTAGAGAAGACAGTGATAGAAATTATTCATTGAGCATGTCATATCAAGATTTATAAGAGCAAAATGAATCACGAGATATTTGAATTTAATATTCAATACTTCAACTCTTTTGGAAGTTAAAACTTCTTCAAATCCGTGGAGTTAAATCTCCACTTCAAATGCAGGGTTACTCACCTTATACTCCAAGCTCGGCGTTTACTGCGACGCCTTCCTTTTTCCTTTTGTAGTTCCTAGAACAATTCATAAATAACAGTCTCATTAACTTCACATCTACTGCAATAACACCTGTTGATGCTACTTAGTTCGTATTAGATCCTAACACGATTTCATAATTTCATATGTACTTAATTGACTCGTATTTTTTTACCTATAACACAATTTAATGTGTTAGGAATTAACTTCATTTTAGCTATACTCTCCTGGTAGCTCCATTAACTTTAAGTTAATTTATTTACTTCATATGTTCTCGTGTCACGTCTTCTCCTATGTCCTTTCAAATGTGTACCGTACCATTTAGTTGGTACTTCGAGCAGTGTACTAATTTATAGCCACTGGACTTATGCTATTCATCAAATTTTATGTCTTTTTATTAGACATTTCTTTTTGGTCGAATAGACCCTACCATTGAGTCCGGAACATTGGAGAAAGTCAGTTTAGGCTTTCCTAAACTTTAATTCCGACTTTTGTATGTCAAAGGGCAAAATAGTCATTTACCCAATTACGTGCCGTATTTTTCCGTACTTCGTTTCATGTTGTGGATCTCACCATTGGACTCAGAAGGTCCGAAATAGTAAGAACACACTAATAACTTGTTACTTGCGGACAAGGGGTATTTTGGTCATTTTATCCCTTTACATATCTTTAATTTTCGGAGTTCCATTTCGTGAAACGGACCCCGCCATTGGATTTAGAATGTCCAAAATAGTCAGAATCCAATATTGGTTTACTTTATTTGGACTTCATTTACTCTATTTATGGCCTAAGGGTATTTTTGGAATTTCTTTTATTTAAATATTATTAAGTTATTATTAATTAAATTTCAGCCGGGCCATAGTAGAATTTCCCAAAAGTTTTGGGGTCAAATTCCAATTTTGAACTCTTCCGGTTTGAACCAGTGGGTTCAGTTTCAATTTAACTGAACCGGTCCGGTTCTCCTTGAACCAATCCGGTTCAACACCTCATGCTGACGTCATCATGACGTCAGCCCTGATATTTTAAATCTTTACAACATAACCAAAACGTCACCGTTCTCTTAATGCGGTGGACTTGCCCTTTCTTGACACGTGTCCCGAGTTAACTCGGGTGACTCGATTCAACAGCGAGTCGACCCGTCGTCTTCCTCCTTCGTTACCCACTGTAACCCTAATTTTCGAAGCTTGAAAGCTTCATTTTCGAGCTAATCTATTCACCTAAATTCTTCTGTTTTTACACTCATCCATCTCTAGAACATTTCCCAAGAGATTGGCATTCATCTAAGGTTTTAAAACCAGTTCATGAGTTCGGTTTAACTTTTGATAGCCGAACCTGTAACTACACGTTAAATTCTCATTCCATCACTATTTTTGATGAGGTTTGGCCCTGTGTGATCCTTATGACATGGGGATTACATACCCATTCTCAAAACTGAGTTTAAAAGTGTAAAATCCGAATTTGGGTTCCACGACTTAAACCTGCAACTAATATTTTAGGTTTCATTTCTTGAGTTTTTGGATCGCGGTCTACCATTTTTAAGACCTTGGGATGATCTAGAACAGGTCCTAATACTCGGATTTGGATTTGGTTTCTCTTATTTCAGACCTGCACCAAAATTTTCTGATTATTGTTCCAACTGAAACTTGACTTTTCTCAGTCGATTCTTGATCATTTCTTGTAATTTCTTTTGTAGTTTACAGCTTATATTATGCAGAATAAACCCCTACTATTACATGCTTTAAATTTGTACACAATTTAAACAATTTCTAAACGAAATCTTACCTGTTCAAGTTGCTTACAGTTTCCCACTTTTCTCCTACTTCAGTTCCTATCCTTCAATTTCTTGCTACTGCTTGCACACGTCTCCTCTTCCATTACAAGTTCTCTTTTCCTTTTATTTCCCCTTCATTTACTCATGCAATCGGTGGCCTTGCCACCTGTTGGTATCCGAATTTGCATGGCACACAGCCATGGCTGCCACCTCCCTTCTCATCATTATTTTTCACAAGCAGCTCACATGGGAGAGGCATGGAGAGCAGTGCCCACCGTCTCCCTCTCTTCTCAATTGTATTATATTAAATACAATTTCATTCTTTTGTTTGTAAGTATATATATATATATATATATTACACCCAACTTTATATTCCTATATAAATAGGTATATATATATATATGTCTTATATAATCATATTATATATATAATATGTCTTTATATGAATTTGAATAGTCACTTATTAATTTAACATGCATATTTATGTATGCATATACATCAATATCTATATTTCACAATATAAATATATTTATATATTTATATATCCATGTTCATACTTTGATAATCTACCCGACGTAGCAATCTATTTTTGTCACGTCTCAATTCGAGGTTGGCTTCCAAAATGAAAGTGTACAGTCTCAATGGGATTAATAGAAACAAGTTGGTGATTGAAAACCAACCTTGTTACTTCAGGTTTCAATCACTGGTTAATATTTAGTGACTTGCTAATTCTTCATCAGGTCGGGGTGTTACACATTTGTGGCCATGTTCAATGACCACTACTTCCCGATGTCTGCCAGAGTGGGGTTTAGGGAGGAGTTCGAGGCACTTCTGCAGAGAGACATGACAGTGGCTCAGTATGAGTCACGGTTTACTGCTGTGGGGAGGTTCGCCCCACACATTATTGCACATGAGGATTTGAGGGTGTACAATTTCCTCAAGGGGTTGAAGACCTCTATCAGGGACAGACTGGCTGGGCATATTATAGAGACATACGAGGAGGCAGTGATCAGGGCCTCCAAGGTGGAGAGAGAGCTGGCTGATCTTAGAGGGATCAGAGAGACTAGAGCACAGGGCAGGGCACCCACAGTACAGACTTCCGCTCCTGCCCCGACATATAGACAGCCGAAGAGGTACCGAGCCAGTACTTCTTCCTCACAGCCACAGGCCGGGCCCCTCCATTCTGTAGCTCCCCGTCCTGCCTTACCATCTGCTTCTAGGGGAGGGGGGTCCCAGCGGCCTATCACATGTTATACCTGCGGACAGCCTGGCCATTGGAAGGCCGACTGTCCCTTGAGGGGGGCCCAGCATTGCACAGGGTGTCGGATCCAGTCAGGGATCATTTCCACTACCCCTACCAGCACCGAGTCAGAGGGCCCCGCCGATTTGTTACACTTGTCAGCAGCCTGGCCATGTTAGGGCCAACTGCCCTCTGGGGCAGACTTCGCAGAGTGCGCCGAGGCCACACTATTATCAGCATACACAGATACCTCTGCCACAGCCACAGTCGGTCCAGGGACTACCAGCGCCCTATTATCAGCCTACATCCTCCGTGCAGAGCGTCAGAGCTCCAGCACCTAGGGGAGGAGGCCAGCAGACTCAGAGAGGGGGAGGCCGACAGGGCCAGACCACCCAGGGCCGAGTCTACGCAGTGGCCACCCCGGAGACCTCTGCTGCCGGACCGTCAGTGGTCCGAGGTACATTTCTCATATCCAGTTCATGGGCCAGTGTATTGATAGATTCAGGAGCATCACATTCATTCATTTCTACTGCACTTGCCATGTCATTGGGTCTAGATATAGTTTGGTTGGACCCCCCGTTGCATGTTGGTACGCCGGTTGGGGGTGTGGTAGTACTGACGAGGATCTGTAGAGATTGCTCGATAGAGATAGCTGATCGTATTCTCCATTTTGATCTTATTGTACTTGATATGTCTGGGTTTGATGTGATTCTGGGGATGGATTGGTTGTTCACCTATCGGGCGAGTATAGACTGTTACAGGGGGAGGGTGACTGTATGCACTCCGGAGGGAGACTGCTTTTATTTCACAGGGGATCGGGGGGATTTCTTGATTCCACCAGTGCGTGATTCTAGGAGCTGGGGAGGCCACAGTTATATGTTGGCTAGTCTGATTGCGGGTGATTTTGAGGCTACAGAGGTTGTGCTACCCCCGGTCGTGGATGAGTTCCCCGACGTCTTCCCGAGTGACTTGACTTGTCTACCCCCTAGACGAGAGATCGAGTTCACTATAGAGCTCATTCCTGGCACTACACCCATTTCCATACCACCTTACCGCATGACTCCAGCTGAGTTGAGGGAGCTGAGGGAGCAGTTGACTGACCTCCAGCGGAAGGGGTTTATCCGTCCTAGCACTTCTCCGTGGGGTGCCTCGGCACTGTTCGCGAAGAAGAAGGACGGGACGCTACGATTATGTGTAGACTACAGGAGGCTGAACCGGGTTACTATCAAGAATAAGTACCCGTTGCCGAGGATTGACGATTTGTTTGATCAGCTGAGAGGTTCGAGATGCTTCTCGAAGATTGATCTCAGATCGGGTTACCACCAGTTGAGGGTCAGGGAGGAGGACATAGCGAAGACGGCCTTCCGCACTCGCTATGGTCACTATGAGTTTGTGGTCATGCCTTTCGGAGTGACGAATGCCCCAGCGGCATTCATGGACTTGATGCACCGCATTTTCAGTCCTTACCTGGATCAGTTCGTGGTGGTATTTGTGGATGACATCTTAGTGTATTCACCAGCTGAGGATGTACATGCCTATCATTTGAGGACTGTACTACAGATTTTGAGAGAGCATCGCCTGTTTGCCAAGTTCTCGAAGTGCGAGTTCTGGCTTAGAGAGGTGCAGTTCTTAGGGCATGTAGTGTCCAGTGGAGGGGTATCTGTGGATCCCTCCAAGAGTGAGGCGGTCATGAGCTGGGAGAGGCCGAGCAGTGTATTCGAGATTCGGAGTTTTCTAGGGTTGGCCGGATACTACCGACGATTTGTGGAGGGTTTCTCCCGTCTTGCCGCGCCGATGACTCGTCTGACGCGCAAGGGCGCCAGATTCTTATGGACGGAGGACTGTGAGCAGTCTTTTCAGGAGCTGAAGGGGAGATTGACTTCAGCGCCTGTTTTGATCATACCTGAGAGGGGAGTGGGCTACGCTGTGTACTGCGATGCATCCCGAGAGGGATTAGGGTGTGTATTGATGCAGGATGGCAGAGTGGTAGCCTACGGTTCTCGTCAGTTGAAGAACCACGAGCGGAACTACCCCACACATGACTTAGAGTTAGCTGCCGTCATCTTTGCACTGAAGAGTTGGCGACACTACTTATACGGGGAGAGATTCGAGGTATTCTCTGACCACAAGAGCCTCAAGGTATATCTTCACGCAGAAGGACCTGAACCTGAGGCAGAGGAGGTGGATGGAGTACATGGAAGATTATGATTTTGACCTTCAGTACCACCCAGGGAGAGCCAATGTGGTGGCTGACGCACTCAGTAGGAGATCGAGGGGTACAGTTGCCAGTATTGCCATCAGGGAGTGGGAGATGATGGGGGATATTGGCGAGTTTGATCTGGATATTGCTGAGTTTGAGGGACAGGCCACTCTGTTCAGCTTGTGTGCACAGCCCACCCTTCTGACTAGAGTGATAGAGGCACAGCTAGTGGATATTGAGGCAGATCAGATCAGAGTACGGATTGCTAGTCCCGAGGGATTTGCGGGATGGACGGTACATTCTGACCTTAGTCTGAGGTATTCGGGTAGAGTTTTTGTCCCAGAGTCTCTTAGGGCTGAGGTCCTTAGAGATTTCCACCACTCACGTCTGGCAGTGCACCCAGGGGGCACTAAGATGTATCACGATCTGCGCCGTCAGTATTGGTGGGCGGGGATGAAGAGAGATGTGGCGCAGTTCGTGTCGAGATGTCTCACGTGCCAGCAGGTGAAGGCTGAGCACCAGAGACCTGGGGGATTGTTACAGCCATTGCCAGTGGCCGAGTGGAAGTGGGAGCACGTGACTATGGATTTCATGATGGGTCTTCCGAGGTCACCGAGAGGCCATGATGCAGTTTGGGTTGTCGTGGACAGACTGACGAAGTCTGCTCACTTCTTGCCGATCAGAGTGACTGATTCATCAGATACCCTCAGTAGATTGTATATTCGAGAGATTGTACGACTACATGGGGTGCCGGTATCCATTGTTTCAGATAGGGACCCGCGCTTCACTGCCCGGTTTTGGCAGAGTCTCCAGACAGCCTTAGGGACACAGCTCTAGTTTAGTACTGCCTTTCACCCCCAGACAGATGGTCAGTCAGAGCGCACCATTCAGATCCTTGAGGACATGCTTAGGGCTTGTGTCATGGATTTCAGGGGTAGCTGGGAGGATCACCTTGCCTTAGTCGAGTTTGCCTACAACAACAGCTATCAGTCCAGTATAGAGATGGCACCATTTGAGGCGTTGTATGGTAGGCCATGCCGTTCCCCAGTATGTTGGACTGAGGTAGGTGAGACAGCTGCCTTGGGACCCGATATAGTCCGTGAGACCACGGACAAGATCCAGGTGATCAGGCAGCGCTTGTTGACGGCCCAGAGTCGCCAGAGGAGCTATGCTGATAGGAGGCGGCGACCCTTGGCATTTGGGGTGGGGGACCATGTGTTCCTCAAGGTGTCTCCCAGACGGGGCTTGAGGAGGTTTGGACGTGGTGGGAAGCTATCGCCACGATTTATTGGCCCCTTTGAGATTCTTGGGAGAGTTGGTGAGGTGGCTTATAAGCTGGCCTTGCCACCACAGCTATCTGGGGTTCACGACATCTTCCATGTATCGATGCTGAGGAAGTACCATCCCGACCCCTCACATGTATTAGATTGGGTAGATCTCCAGTTGGAGGGGGACGCTTCCTATGACCAGAGACCCGTGGAGATATTGGACTCGAGGGATCAGGTTCTGCGAGGCAGGACCATCCCTTTGGTCAAGGTTCGTTGGAACCATCATGGGGTCGAGGAGGCTACTTGGGAGCGTGAGGCCGAGGTCCGTACTAGATACCCCGAGTTGTTTGATTAGTGATGTATTTTCTTTTGCTTTATGTTATTTTAAATTTCGGGGCGAAATTTTTGTAAGGAGGGAAGGATGTTATGACATGAAAATTTTTTTTTTTTTTTTATTGTTCTTGGTTAATTAAAAAAAATTTTGCTATTATTATTATTATTATTATTCTTATTATTATTATTATTATTGTGATGGGTGGAAGTATGTATATGATGTGCATGATATACATATATATATATATATATACCTGGATATATACATATATATATATATTGAATTAATTGTGTAATGTGTGCATGTATATGGGCATGTATATATGGATGTGTGGGAGGGTGCATTTGGCAGAGTGTGTGAGGTGTAGTGTCGGCTGGGTGTGTGTGTTTGGTGTGTGTCTAGTGTGTGAGAGAAGTGAGCTATATATATATATATATATATATATGCTAGAGTAGAGCAGCTTTGCATTAAATGCAAAGCTGCATTTTGGGGGAAGGGAGGTGGCTGATATAGAGTGATAGAGGTCAGAGGGAGAGAGACGTGTGAGATTGAGTGTGATGCATAAGGTGGTCTCGGGTGGGAAGAAGAGAAAAGAGAAGGAAAGAAACAGAAAAGAGGAAGAGAAAATAGAGCTATGAGAGAGGGTTTGAAGCTTGGTTTGAGCTTGGAGCAAGAGGGTGAAAGAAGGCACGGCTAGAGAGAGAAAGCTCAGAAAATCCGTAAGTGCAACCTTTCTGTTTTATTTTTTTTGAGGCATGATGATTTATTTGATATATAGGGTTTTAAAGTGTATGTTATGAGGATTGTTTTGCAAAAAGAATGAAAGAAAATGGTTGAAAAATGAGGGAGAAAAAGGGGTTTACAGGTCACGGTCATGGGGGGGTTAGATTGGCATTTTATGTACAAAACTTGAATCTAGTGAGATAGAAATAACCCTAATAAGTGCAGAAAATGAAATGAGAAAGAAATGATGGAAAACCGTGAATAACCGAGTGAAAAATTGAAGATGTTCAGCTGGCCGGAGATTCGGCCATGGGCCTTTGAGCCCTATTTCGTGAAGATCCGTTGGTCTAAACTGAAAATGGGAGATGGGAGTGAAACCTACTTGAAAAACTCTAAAAGATGGCATTTTGAAAACATGAAAAAGCTGCCGGAAATTGGTCGCCGGCGCCGGAGGAGACGCCGGAACGCTACTGGGTGTCACCGAAAAATCGGGGAAGAAGGGGGGGTCTGCTCCGGGTCGGGTCGGGTCGGTTCGGGTCCGGTTCGGGCGGGTGTGGGCTGCCCCTGCCACGTGTCGCCATATGTTTTAAATTAAAAGATTTAAAGGGGGTGTTTGGTTGTGGATGTATGAAATTAAGAATCTGAAATAAATAAGAACAGGGATATCTTATCCCTGTTTTAGGCTAATCCTTGTTTGGCTGTCCGAATATGGAATAAAGGTTTTCAAATTTGCAATTCTGCCCCTGAACTTTTGATAATTGAAAATTAACCCAAAACTTACAGAAATTATAAATTGACCCTCCCAACTATTAATAATTCTGATTTGACCCTCCTGAATAAAGTATTAATAAATTATTAATTAAATATTCAAAAATAACCCGGAGTCCAAATGGGACAAGTCATTAGTGTATTTTGACTATCTCGGCCATTCTGAGGCCAATGGCGAGGTCCGTTTTACGAGACGGGGTCCCAAAAAATAAGAGACCCGTAATGACATGTAAAATTACCAAAATGCCCCTGAATTAAAGTACAGTCAAACGAACTCTGAATTAGGTAAACAAATAGTGAAACTTTATTATCTCGAACATTCCGGACTCAACCATAGAGTCCGATTTGTGAAAAGAGGTCACAAAATGTAAGGACACGTGTAAAGTGCAAAATGACTGTTTTGCCCTTTTGAACCCAGGTGTCCGAATTGAATTCTACGAAAGCCTAAACTTATTTCCTTTGACGCTCCGGACTCAATGGTAGAGTCTAATTTAGTAAAATAGAAACTTATGAATTAAAGACATAAAGTTTGATGAATAGCATAATTCAAGTGACAATTAAACTGAGTTTCGTGTTATGAATTTTAGGGACACGGAAAGGCAAAGAGAAGGTGACCTGACCTTCGGTACTCTTACGGTGGTTCCACTTTACTACGAGTATACTTTTCCGGTTTGAGATCGATTACCAGGTACGATATATTGTGCTAAGTGAGAAATAGAATTGAGATTAGGAGTACTTGCTTCGCTGTATTGATTGTTCACATGTTGCTTGAGTGTTCACATGTTTATGTGCTACGTGCTATCTTGCTGAGTTGTATGATGATTATGGATATACTGTATGTGTTAGTGTATTGTGTGAATAATATGCTTTGAGGAACTGTTGATATTACGAACTGTGTACTTGGAGGCATGCTTTATGTATGAATGAGAGGTGTCATGACATGATGAGATCAGAGCATATTGGCATAGTGAAATTCTTTGGACATGGCGTGGGTAAGCACTTGGTGCTTTGCATTATGAGGGTGCAGATCCTGTGGTGAAAAACCCAAAATCGGCCAATAGGTACTTGCCAGCCTGACGGGTTCCGGACCGTGAAGCGAGACATACAAGGTACTCATGCCGACGGGGAAGGACCGTATCATGAGACATGGGTGGGCATAGAGTTGCATGGGTGTGTCACGCATACTGCTTATATACTATACATTGTTCACATCCTGTCATCATGATATCGAATGCCATATAGAAATGACTGTACACTTGCACATGCCACGACCTTGGTTTTGTTTCTTGTATTAGCATTATATTGTACCAGCATGTTGAGCTGACCCCTTTAGTGGGGCAACATTTCAGATGATGTCCCAGCAGTACGAGACGTGGAGATGATCTGACTAGGGGCTGTGTTAGGCCCGAGAGGCGTTAGTTTTTGATATTGTATAAGGGCATAAGCCCAAGACCTTATTTCATTTTACATGTTGTAAGCAAGTGGACCAGACCTATGTATGTATCAGAACAGTGTACAGAATGTATGAGAATGTTATTCTTATCTTTTATTTCTTTATTGTTTTATTTTCCTTTGTCTCGTTACTCGCGCCTCGAGTTCGCTGGAATTCGGGGTGTGACATTTACTATAGCAATAATTCTTGATAATACTTTTTTCCAATGTTCTTTATCTCTATTTATTTGTTTTTGAATATTTTTATCAATTGTTTTATTTTTCAACAATCTCATTTCTAAATCAATCCATAAACTTATATTAGTAATATGCTCATTACTTGTCTCATGATTCTTAAGCTTAGCACTAAGATTTCTCCAATCTCTAGTGCCAACATTAGCTAATTTACTTGTACTGGAAACATTATTAAACAATTTGCAACAAAAACAAAATACTCTATCCAAGTCATTTTAATAAACTAGCCATCTTCTTTCATGTTTTTCACCGTTTGCCAACTTTTGAATATAATTTGTAGTGGAAAAATGTCTTGAGAATTTATCCTTAGGAAAATTCATATCACTAACTCTAATTGGACCCCTTTCTACTAATAAATCTTTCAAATTTGTATCAATATTTATCCATTGACTTGGATCATAAATATTTTTAGGAATAGAATCATTTATTTCATTAATAGGTTAGTCCTTCTTCCTCTTCATCATTATTAGGTGATAGTTGTATAATAAAAGAGAGAAATTAAGAAGACAAAAAGATTTATTTATTTTATTATAATAAATATATTTTTTTAAATATAAAAAAAATTATGGAGCCTAAAAAATTAGGGGCCTAAAGCCAGGGCTTTACCTGCTTTACCCTTTAGCTGGCCCTGATTCTAACTTCAAAATTATAAAGGAAAAAATAAAAAAAAAAATACACCTCGATCTTAAGGCATAGTAGTAAAAAATATATAATTATCTCATTTTCTTCCTTTCTTCTATTGTTTCTAAATAAGATGATACGATTATGCTCTTATTTTTTTCATTTATTATCCAAGCTTGAAAGAGATATTACAATTTCCTCTCGTCACCTTTCATTTCCCTCCCTTTTATCCAAGCATAGTTAGGGATGAAAAAGGGGGATAAAGTGATTTCTCTTATATTTTAACTTCATTTTAAATAGAATTTAAAAAACTCAAAATGATAAAAAAAAATTAAGAGATTTAAGAAATGATGTTTAAAATTATCAATTTCTCAATTGTTTTTCTTTATCTTTTACTTTTTTCTACTATTTTTCATTATAAATAAATAATTAAATAATATTTTTCTGTACATTAGTTGTTACTTTCCTTTATTAAGTCCGTAAACAAATTAAATTGGAACAGTGCTAGACCTAATCTATAAAAATAATGTAATTTCAGTTGGTTTTAAACTCCTTATGTGCTCAGTTTGATCTGGTGCATCTGTTTTCCATTAGATGATGTGTTGGCTTCTAATTTAATGTATGGGGAGATTTCTATTCTAACCATATAAAGAGTAGGGTGCGACTGTTGCACTGTACGACAATTGCTTAAATTTAAATAAATGTGTGAGACTCATGTGGAGCTCACATAAGTCTCAATTGATGATCATACAATCTTGAATAGAGGAGTTAGAATTACTTTATTCTTGATAATCTTGATTGTTGAAGAAGCATTTTTAAAGAGATTGATACAATCTTCCTTCTCTTCATCCTCTAGGTTTTCTCCTCTTTTGCCTCTATGCAAGCCCTACACCAAAGAGGAGAGTGGACTCCTCTTTTATTCTCTCGCAGGAAAATAATCTTTTGTTGTTTTATATGGCTATCTCTTTTAAATCACATATTTCTAGGAGTTTGTAAAATTACGGCAAAAGGAGAGATCTAGGGTCCCATCAAATTAGTTCAAATTAGTCAATTAATTTCTAATTAACTCTTAATTAATTAATTCTACTAAATAATTAGAATTGCACTCTAATTTGGTGAAATAGACAAAAACTCATAATCACTAAACATATACAGCGGATCCCTCTACATGTATATCAATATTTAAGATTTGGGCTTATATACTATCAAACTAATTTTTAATTAATTTTACAACTTAATTCACCAATTATTAATTACTATAAAATGGTCAACATCTCAATAAAAAATTTATTAAAAAGACCAGATCCGGATTTCAGTGATTAATCAATTGATCGAATTAATACGTTACTAATATCATTCTCTCATTTAGAGAGTGTAGATTTTATCTTGAAAATATGTGTTCCAGCAGTCTAAGTAATGATTTTCCAAGATACCGAGGTGTTGATCTAAGAGACCTCACTCATTGGTAACTCAAGGTCACCACCATTAAGAACTTGAGTCTACTATTCTCTTAGGATTAAGACCTTTCTGTGAATACTGAATATAAGAATTACGTCAAAAATGACAGCTTTATATGACGTATTTTTTATAGTGATCCAATTCAGCGTCTTTCAAATACATCAATACAATAACCCAGAGTCTACTACTCTAGTGGTTAAGATAAACCATCCTATCACATAAAAGTCAAATGTATTACAGTCTTACAGACAAGATGCCTAGTCTCATCAATGACTGCAAGCAATTCTAGAATTGTTTGATCATAAGTTTATATCTCTTGTACATAAATTTCATTTATATACATGAACTATTTCTAATAACAATTCAAAGACTAACCATCTCATGGTATAAAATAACAATATCCACATCTGTGATAATATGAAACTTAATAATAATAAATCAAATTTATTAAATAATAATAAAATGTCTTGAATGTGAGAGCATACATCTTAACATGAACAACCACCATTTACCATAAACTACATTGAAAAAAAATTCATTATTCATTAATGTATTTTTTTTCTGAAAAAAGAAAAGAAAAAAAAGGTTCACGTGTTTGTTATTCATTTTTGTAGAAACACTACTTATTTCGAGACCAATGAATATTTTTTTAGAAGAAAATGACTTCACATAGTCAGTAAAACAATCTATATAGAAAGGAAATGAGTAATTATCTAGTGAACTGTCACACCATATCATCATGTGATGATCTCTCACAAACTTTCAATTTTTTCATAAATGATGTAGTGTGACGATCATACTGAATAATTTTTTTAAAGGAAAGGCCCTTGGTCAACGTATCTTGTAAATAAAAGTTGAGGTGATCATTTTAGAGAGTTTCATATTATAGAGAATTAATTTTAAGATATCGAATAACATGAGGTTATAATGTTTGAAAAACATTGTTCAAAAGTAATTATGAAATATGAATCTCTCTTTTTGTCTTTTATATTTAATAAATATTTTATATATATAATATTTTATATTTTACATATTAAAATTATATTATATGTTGTATCTTATATTAAAAATAAATTAATATTTAATGAACTAATATATATATATATATATATATATATGTGAAATTTAATATAATATATAATATATGTAATCATTGAGGGTGATTAAGAAAAATGAATGATAGATTGATGGATAAAAGGAAGAGGATATGAGTTATTGAAAATGCCAAAAAGCCCAAAGCAGAGAATCAAAAATCAAGCACCAGGGCTCTCCATCTCACTCCCTAAAATGGAAAAGTGTTAAAATGACTATCTAAATGTGAGGAGGGGGAAAAGAAGAGAGTGAGTTCCTATATGTTTTAATATTATTTTTTAATAGTATTTATAGAATGTTTTAATAAAAAAATTGTGATTGTTTAAATTAAAAATTAATAAGATATTTAAAATTAGATAAAATAAAAAGTATGATTAGAATAACTTTGCAAAAGTAATTAGCCAAATTAAATTTTTAGCCAATGTCAATAATGGCATTTGACAGTGGGCCCCATTTAAAAATTTCTACCACTTACTCAATGCATGTGTCAATTTCAAAATTTATCATTAATGAAAAAATGTTGTTCCGATAATGTGTTATTTGTAATGTTTTTAGACCCAGCCTGTTCATTGAACCGGATTACGAGTTATCGGTTCAACCGTTGGTATCACATCCCCTAGACCCACCCTGTGCGGATTTGGGGTACGTGGCAAAGGCCAGTTAGGCACCCATCGGGTTTTATGGGTTTTTTTTTTTTTTTTGAAAACAAAACCCCGACGGTAATCCTAACCAAAGGCCATTCCGATCTAAATCCCAAGCATAATGCATTCAACATATATAGTTTAAGCAGCGGAATTTTCACATGAAAATGCATACATGTATACTTGGTAGAGCATTCAGGATATATCATAGTCAGACCTATCTTAATCAAGATTACAAAACAGTTTCACTACAAAAGGTCATAGTCTGTTCAGTTACACAAAAGTACAAAAATGATATAGATTCTCAAAAATGGGTTATCATTCTATCTGGGGTCTTCAACATTTTCCCCCTAAGTTCTGGACCTGCTAAACCTGTCCATCTGAGGGTTCCCCTAAAATTATTAAAATAATGGAATGAGCTTTAAAAAGCCCAGTGAGTAACACAGATATCCAGGCAAGAGTTTCGAATTCAATCTTTGCTTAAATCACATGGTAATTAAATCAGTTTGGAATTAATAGTTCAATAAATCCAAGTCAAATTCAATAGTTCAAAACAGATAAACGGTTCAGAGTGCTAGCATATCAATCAGAAGTATAGTTAATCATTTGAGAAACTAAAAACCATGTCATCAGTGATAAAAGCATACATTTAAAAAATTGCATTTAGAACATATAGTATTCGAAACAATTTAGCAGATCAAGGAATAGTAACTTGAACAGTGTCAGAAGTTACTCACCTTCAATATTTGAGTTTGAAGCTATGAACGGAGCCTTCCTCTTTTTCTCTTTAAGCCTAAAACAATTTATAAAGATTTATCAACTCATGACCTTAAACTGAGTAAGTCTACCCTATGATGGGTTTCATGGAACTAACTTATAGTGGCTAGTTCTTAGGTCTTACCTCTTAAGCATTTGGCTTAGGGTTTCAGTATCTTCCTGTTTTTTCATCTTGGCCTCGGCAATCATTTCCTTAGTACGTGCCTTATATATGAAGGGCTGGATGGAAACGATTTCAGTGGACTTAGCTATTCTAATATGGCGCTCAATAACTCTTTGCTGCCTCAGTAATTCTAGCATAAACTCTTGCTGTTTCTTATCGGCTAACCTCTGGGCCTTAGTCATGATGGTGAATTTCTTGCCCTGTTTGTCCACGGTAGTTTAAGTGATATTTTTACCTAGAACACAGTTTGACATGTTAGAACAGATGCCTTCATATATTTATCGGTTCTGATTTTCATATTATAGACCTAACCATTGAGTTCGGAAGGTTAAAGAAAGTCAATTTAGACTCTCTCGGCTTTTAAATCTAGGTTCGGGTATATCAGGGGTATTTTGGTCATTTTTGCCGTCACATAATTTCTGTCTCGGATTCGTCATCTAATCATGTATACAGTCTCACAAGTGTCAGGTTTACTACTGGTATTAATTCCGTTTTAATCGGACTTCATTTAGGCCTTGTACAGTGTCAGGGGTATTATGGTAATTTCATATGTTGTATTTTTCGGTACTTTATTTGCAGTCACGGACCTCACCATTGAGTCCGGAATGTCCAACATAGTTAAAATGGACTATCTTTCAGTGAAATTTGGCCCTATGTGTCATTAGGGGCAGTATGGTCATTTACCCTTTACATGTCTGTATTTTTTGGGACTTAGTTTCACAAATCGGACTCCACCATTGAGTCCGGAATGCCCGAAATAGTAAGATTACACTATTCAATCATTAAATTCGGACTTGGTTTGACTCGTTTAAGGTCCAGGGGCAATATAGTAATTATTCCCTTTTAATAAAATAATTAAATAATTATTTTATTATTTTAATTAATTTTTCAGGGGTATAATTGCATAAGATTTTCAAAATCTGGGCCTTAGTGTAATTCTGTCAAACAGTGGGGGTCAGTTTGCAAATCTTTAAAAGTTCAAAACTGAACCAAAGGGTTCAGTCTCCTTGCAACTGAACCGGTCCGGTTTAGTCCGGTTATGACCGTTCCTGTTACATTGCTGACGTCATGATGACGTCAGCCCTCAAATAATTTAAAAACTGTTTATTCAAAACGACGCAGCTTTATTAATGCAGTGGCAGTCCCTGGGACAGACACGTGTCCGAGTTGGCTCGGCCCAACCCATCTCTACTCGATCGACTCGGTCGACTCGGCCGAGTCAACTCCGTCTTCTCCACAAACTGACTCGGTGTTGCCCTATTTTCTGCAGATTTTTAGCTTCTATTTCGTGAGTTTTAGGGTACGGTTTCTTGCTGTTTTCGGGTGGTATCGACTCCTGAGGGTCACACCAACACTTTGGCATCGGTTTTGGGCATCGAATCAACCTAACAAGTTCTGTTTTCAAGAGGATAACCGTGACCTGCAACTTGATCTAGCATCCTCATTTCTCAACCATTTTGTGTGTGGTTTGAAGCTACGTGACCTACAAATCATAAGGATCAAGACCCTATTTATATATTTCAGTTTAGTCTCGAGTTTTGACGGATTGGATTTTAAACCCGTAGGTTCATTTCCAATTTCGTGGGGCTACAGTGAGTCTCGAGGTCGCGTAGGTACATATTTGAGATCCTCTTGGGGTCTATTTCAGGTCTTAACATTCAAAACTTTGAACTGTTATGGTCGATTCAGACCTGGGTTTTCCAAGGTTCATCAATGGAGGTTGGTCTCGGGTTTCATGGTCTTTGACCTATCCGAGACCTCTAAGCCATGCTATACACTCAAAACAGTTCCTAGAGTCAATAATGAGGCATGCATGTAGTCTATATCCTTAGTAACCCATCAAAATAATTCAAAATTTAAAAATGAAAGAATGAGGTAAGTTTGAAGTTTACCTTCAACAGAGACTCTCTTCTCCTATGGCTTGACTCAGAATTTCTCACAGTGCTTCTTCAAGTTCCTCAGGTCATGCATGCAATCCTCAAGCCTTTACTTCAATTGCCAATTTCCTCTCTCACTTGCATGCACAATCTCCCTTCTCTCTCTCTCTCTCTCTCTCTCTCTCCACACTTCACCCTCACTCTCTCTCTATCCCTCACGTATGACTCAGTTTTTTAGAATTTCAGAATTCTCTAAGGAGAGAATCTGATGCAAGTTATGTATATATATATGTACATATAGGGCTATACACATATGAGTGTATCTCTACCCTTAGTGGGGTTTGTGACTGCTGACTTGATGGAGGTGATGGAGGGCTATGATGAAGGGAATGCATGCAAGGCCATTGGCCAATTTGGGTGGTGGCTTGAGCAGGTTATAGGTTATATACATATATTGCTGTATTTATGCACAAAGTAACCAACAGCCTAGTTGGTAACTTTTTGAGACAAAGTTGCTTACCTTGGTAGGTCAAGGGTTCAATTCCCCTTGGCCTCCCAAGTGACCATTTTCTCTTATTTTCTGGTTAAGGCCCTGTTTGGTTGTCGCTAAATTCCAGTTTCACTGTTTTGGCCTTAACTCCCAATCTGTAACTCCTTTTTCAGTGCAGTTTCTTTCTGTCACTTCCTACTCAGAATATCTTCCATTGACCAAGGTCCAATGTCAGTTTTTATTTTCTCGAGTTTCCCATAATTAGCTAATTCGAGTTTTACCACTATTAAAAATAGGCATTAAATTAGCTAAACCTGACATTTCATTCCCAAAACAGTTTTCTCATATACAAAACATGTCAGTTACGAAATTGGGGTATTACAGTTGGGTCAACCAGAATCAAACCGTAATGTCATAATTATGTAATTAATAAATTTAATAATACATATTATTGATATTTTAAATTTAAATCCTAATTATTTTCCTTTTCAACTCCCAACCAAGGGCAACTAACCTATCAAAAAAAAAAAAAATCCTTTTCTTTCCTCAAACTTCTTGGCAGTGAAATAAAGGTCAAAGCCAAAGCAAGTCAAGAAACAAGACATATCCATGTTGAAACTTCCATTGATTTTTTAATCACTAACCCAATCAATGGTTCTAATTTCTTCTTCTCATTTAAACACAGCTCAAATAAATGCTCTAGAACTTAAATGAAAAAAATTTATAACTTCAAATTTTGTGTCAGTTATCTCTGCTACCAAACAGAAAGTAAAGCTAAAGAAAGTTTACCTCTTCACCCAATTGTTGAAGACATGATTCATATGAGCTAATCCAACTTAAGAACACATTATACAACATAAGTTTTGAACTCCAAAAGCTTAAATGGAGCGAAATATCAAGCAAATACTTAAGAATTCAAGGCTTCTAAATTCTCAGGAGAACAGGATGACCTTTTTCTTTCTTTCCTAAAATTTTCTTTTCTCACAGCAACCAAGTAAAGGGAAATTTTAGAAATTTTCTTTTCTTTTCTCACCATTTCAGTCGATCGAGGACTGGGCTGCGAGTTCTGGTTGTGGATCACTTGATTGAAGGCATCGAGATGCAAAGAATGGTTGTTGATTGAAGGCATCGAGATGTAGAGAATGGATGGGCTGCGAGTGCGAGGGTTTCACCGTTTTAGTTGATTGAGGACTGGGCTGCGACTTGTGAGTTCTGGTTGTTGAATGAGGGAATCGATCACTTTTATATATAGAGAAAAACCGGTGTGAACCGGTGACCCAGTACAGGGTTACCTAGTTCAACGGTCGGACTGTCCAGTTTTACCGATTTTCTATTTTTAGAACGGTTTTGAATTTAAAGCGGGTTTATGGGTTAAACTGGACCGTTTTGTGAACCAGTCGATGGTTCAATCGCTTAAACCGGCCGGTCCAGTCCGGTCCGGGTTTTAAAACATTGGTTATTTGGCTTGTCAGAAAATAATAATATTATTTTTAATGTTATATTTTGCATTAAAAATAGTTAGTGTCATTTTATGATATTCATGGAATACAACTTGCATATGCTAAACAAATATAGAATTTACAACACTTTATTAAGTAAAT
Organism: Nyssa sinensis; assembly: GCA_008638375.1. Classification (NCBI taxonomy): domain Eukaryota; kingdom Viridiplantae; phylum Streptophyta; class Magnoliopsida; order Cornales; family Nyssaceae; genus Nyssa; species Nyssa sinensis. Next base: position 14,272,627 of record CM018047.1, read on the forward strand.
ACCAAATGGAGGTGGTGTCCACGCTATTTTATCAACAAAAAAAAAATTAGTTGTGTAATAACCCGAAAAAAAAAAAAAATTTAAATATAAAATTTTCTTGGTTATTAAATTAAAAAAAAATTTTTTTAATGTTATGGTTATTATTAATTGTTTTATTATTATTATCATTATTCTTATTAATTCTTGATGCATGGATTATATATATGCATGGTGTATGTATAGTATGTATGTATATATGTGTAGTGCAATGTATGTGCATGTGAATATAGATATGTGTATGTATGTGTTCTATAGCAGTGTGTGTGTGTGTATTTGTGACCAACTAAATATGTGTGAGGTGGCAGCTAGGTGTGTGTGTGTTTTGTGTGTGTGTTTAGGGTATGATGATTGGTATATATATATAGGTGTATAGGCAGCTTTGCATTAAATGCAAAGCTGCATTTGGGGAGAAGCAAGAGGCTGAGCAGAAGGGAGAGAAGTCAAGGAAGGCTGCAAGTGGAGGGGAATAGAGAGAGAAAGAGAAGAGAGAGAAAGAGTCGGTGGTGGGTGTTCTCTGTATATGTGTGTGCATCCGTGAGTTAAAGAGGAAAGTAGAAGGAGAGGATTGAAGTGGGAAGAAGCAGAAGTGGATCAAAAGGAACAAGAGGGGGGAGGAAACAACCCACCGAGAGAAAATCAAGATTTTAGGGTAAATGGGTTTAGTTTCTGTTTTTAAGTTTTTGAGTTATTTGATTGATTTGATTTTTGGATCTTAGAGAGCATGTTATAAGCATTATTTTGCAAAAAGAATGAAGGAAAATGATTAAAAGATGAGGGAGAAATAGGGGTTTACAGGTCACGGTCGTGGGGGGGATTAGGTTAACATTTTATGTACAAAACCATGCTTGGATGATGGGAAAATAACCCTATTAGGTGCTGAAACTCATTAGAGATGAATAGGGGCCGAAACAGTTAGAGACCAAGCTCGAAATCATGAAAACATGGTTGGCCGGAGCTACGGTTTGGGGCTATTTCGTGAAAATCCAAGGGGCCAAACCAAAAACCAACTTTAAATATGAGATCTACATGAAAAATGGGAGGGAACTGCATTTTAAAAACCTGGAAAAGTCGCCGGAGATCGGTCGCCGGCGTCGGAGAAGGCGCCGGAACCCTACTGTGCATCGCCGGAAAATCGGGGGGGGAAAGAAGACTGTTCCGGGCCTGGGTCGGGTCCGGGTCGGGCCTGGTTCGGGCGGGGCTGAACCGCCCCTGCCACGTGTCGCTCTCCTGTTTTAAATTAAAAACCAAATTGAGGCTGTTTGGTTGCGGGTTTAGGGAATTAAGAAATTGAAATTAAATTGAAACAGGGATATCCTATCCCTGTTCTCGGATTGGTCCCTGTTTGGTTAACCTGATTTAGAATAGTAAATTTAATTAATTACAAATTGACCTTGAACCTTTTGGAAATTGAACCTTAACCCCAGAACTCTAAGAAATCTAATTTTGAACCCCAGAACTTTGATTAATTATGTTTGACCCCCCATGAATAAAATATTAATTAATTATTAATTAAATTAATTAATTAATTTAAATTAATTTAATTAATTAAATATTCAAAAATATTCCGGAGTCCAAATGGGACAAGTCATTAGTGTATTTTGACTATCTCGACCATTATAAAACCAATGGTGAGGTCCGTTTTACGAGACGGAGTCCCGAAAAAATAAAAGACCCGCAGTAACCTTTAAAATTATCAAAATGCCCCTGAATTGAAGTGCAGTCAAACGAACTCCGAATTAGGTAAACAAATAGTGAAACTTTATTATCTCGAACATTTCGGACTCAACCGTGGAGTCCGATTTGTGAAAAGATGTCACGAAATGTAAGGACACGTGTAAGGTGCAAAATGACTGTTTTGCCCTTTTGAACCCCGGTGTCCGAATTGAGTTCTACGAGAACCTAAACTTATTTTCTTCAACGTCCTAGAACCAATGGTAGAGTTTAATTTAGCAAAATAGAAACTTATAAGATAAAGACTTAAAATTTGATGAATAGAATAAATTCAAATGACAATGAACTGAGTTACCTGTTATGATTTTAGGGACACGAGAGGGCAAGGAGAAGGTGATCTGACCTTCGGTATCCTCACTGTGATTCTACCATACTACGAGTACACCTTCTTGAGTTGAGGTCGATTATCAGGTACGATATATTGTGCTAAGTAAGAAATAGAATTAAGATTAGGAATACTTGTTCTGCTGCCTTGATTGTTCACATGTTTGCTTGAATGTTCACATGCTTATGTGCTTCATGCTATCTTGCTGATGTTGGATGATGATTATGCGTATACTGCGTGTGTTAGTGTAGTGTGTGAATTATATGCTTTGAGAACTGTTGATATTATGAAATATGTACTTGAAAGCACGCTTTATGTACGAAAGAGATGCATCATTGAGATTACCGTATGACATGATGAAATCAGAGCATATTGGCATAGTGTGATTCCTTGGACATGGTGTGGGTAAGCACTTGGTGCTTTGCATTATGAGGGTGCAGATCCTGTGGTGAAAAACCCAAAATCGGCCAATAGGTACTTGCCTGCCTGACGGATTCCGGACCGTGAAGCGAGACATATGTGGCGGTACTCATGCCAGCGGAGAATGACCGTATCATGAGACATGGGTGGCATAGAGTTGCATGGGTGTGTCACGCATACAGCTCATATACTGCATATTGTTTATATGCTGCCATCATGATATCGAATGCCATATAGAAATAACTGTACACTTGTACATGCCACGACCTTAGTTCTGTTTCTTGCATTAGCATTATATTGTATCAGCATGTTGAGCTGACTCCTTTAATGGGGCAAACATTTCAGATGATGTCCCAACTGTACGAGACGTGGAGATGAACTGATTAGGGACTATGTTAGGCCCAAGGGGCGCTTTTGACATTGTGTAAGGGCATAAGCCCGCGACTGTATTTTATTTTGTATGTGGTGAAGAAATGGACCAGACCTTATGTATTTATCAGAACAGTATGTAGAATGTATGTGATCGTCCTTAATTATCTTTTATTCCTTTATTATTTTATTTTCTTTTGTCTCGTTACTCGCGCCTCGAGTTCGCTGGAATTCGGGGCGTGACAAGTTGTTATGCTAAAAAATAACATTTTAGTATTGGAGTAGAATTGTCAACATTTGACATTTTTTTTACTGTGACATGCCAAATTATAGAATTGATATAGATAAAAGGAAAAAATACTAAAAAGTCTCTAAAATAAATTTTTCAATCCAAAAAAATTACGGTATATTTTTTCTATCTAAAAAGTCCAAAAAAGTCAATTTGTTAATTTTCATCTTAACACGTTTAAAAAATATTACTGATTATATTAAAATGACCTTCAAGATATATTTTAGAAAAAAAATATATAAAATAAATTTTTTAATCCCAAAAAACATAACATTTTATAAAGTTAAAATTTATTTTTTAGGCATTTTAGATCAATATAAAATGTTATGCTTTTTTTTTGAATTGAAGACTTTATTGTGTCTATTATTTAATATTATTTAAAATTTATCTTGAATGTTATTTTAGTCTAATCAATAATATTTTTAACGGTGTTAAAATTAAAGTTATCAATTGTACTTTTTTATATTAAAAGTTTCTTTTTTGAAACTTTTAGATAGAAAAAACATATCATGAATTTTTTGGATTGAAAATGTTATTTTAAAACTATTTTAGTATTTGTTCCTAGATAAAATGGCATTTAACATTAAAGATGCTCTTATGTCTAGTATTGATATTTTTTTTCGTGAAAATGTGAATTGTGCAATGCAAATGAGGGACCGAAAGGGGCCTTCCAAGCAGGCTGTTGCAAGTATGAGAAATTCTAAGCTGCAAGTTTGGAAGAATTTTTGAGTGGGTTTGATACATCACGTATCAATACACTTTTTCAATAACACTCTATCGTAAGTCATTTTATACATGATAGAATATCGTTGAATGGACATATTGTCATCTCACTATACCGGTCTCATCGAAGAATTTTCCTCAAGTTTGATCCCCCTCCCGGGCCCCCGCTTTGAAAATTCTATGCTGCCTCTGGCTTGTATTTTGTGGTGGATAGTGAGAGGAGTCTAAAAATCTAAAATTTATCACCATGTAAGTATAGACAATTTTTAGTAGTCAAGTTGTATTTTGTATCTCTCTTCATAAAAAATATCATGATTTTAAGTCTCTTAAATAAAATATGTGATGATTTGTTAATTTTTCAATGTTTTATTGGATTTGTCTTTTTTCAAGGCTCATTTTTCTAACACTCTTGTTGTTATTTATAAATAATATATATAATTCACAGTTAGTGATTGACATAAAAAATATATATAAATAACTTCATTTTAATAAATATTTTTAATTAAAAATTAAATTTGTCATTATGAACGATGCTTTCAACTATTGAAAGAATCAGTTCAGCTGTTTAACACAAGACTTGTGGAATTATCATAACCATGACTGAGAGTAGCATGTGTTCCACGACATACAAACTCTAGTTGTGATTGGACCCATGAAAGTACTAACATATAAATTTTTTACGAGCACGATTCGATATTTAGTGTCATTGATTTAGCTGCCTTCGTCGTTGTATTCATTTTTCAATGGCCAAAGACACGCATTTACAATCGCACTACCGGACATGCTACTATAAAAAGTAGTAAATAAAACATATCTAACATAGTCTCAAACATATTTGTTAAATTATCAAGATAATCATAGTCAATGTACTTGACTTATCGCCTAACTGACATTACTAAGTAGATTGAAATTAATGATTGGTCTCAATTTAGTTGGGATGGAATGAATTTTCATAATACATTTTACATTGAAGTTTTATTGATGTATTAATTTGTATCTCATCTACAATCTTTCATCTATTCACAATAGAAGTAAAGGCAGAATTAGAAGAAAAAAAATTAAAGAGAGGGCTAGAAAGTTCTTGAAAATAAAAATTTAGTATGGAATTTTGGGTTAGGCCAAAATTATAGGGTAAAAATAAGAGAAATAATGGATAAAAATTATAGCCCCTCAAGATACGCCCAACCTTTTAACCTAAGTTACAGTTCAATTCCTTCTGAAAAATTCAACTGACTTAGTTATCGGAAACTTCTTCACCGGACAAAATTTTTAACTACTTTGTTTTGCTGGTTGTTTATCGGGCGGTTCTCCATCAATAATCTCATCAGCCAAAAATTGAACACAACAAATACTATCAATGATCTAATATTACATCATTTGGAATGCAAAATATAATACAAAAATTTAACGTATATAATATTGTTGATAATTTAATAGCCACCAGAAACGTTTTTATTTGATCTAACTGATTTTGAATTTAAAGCACAAAGGAGGCCAAGGTGTCCACAAATTTTTTTACAGAAGGAAACAACCCACAATTACAACCAAACAACTCTCACATACACTTAACCCTCTTATAATTAATAAGTATGGGTGATAAAAAATTTATTAATTATTAAGTTTTCTTATATCTTTATAAATAAAAAATTATTTCATATATGTATATGAATCTCAAAACAAAATGAAATCTTACATGTAATTTTTCAATGATATTTTGATATTTATAAAAAAAAATACATATAAAGTTTAACTTAAATCATACAAATTTTTTTTTCTATTAGAAAAGAAAAAAAAATTATTGATGCAATTGGAATGTACAAGAGATACATTACATCAATAAATGATAAATGTTAAGTGCACTAAGTATCATTACTTAAGAATCCCATCTCAATTAGGTTGACACCAATCTTAGAGCTAATCATCTGTTAGTACCATGAGAACCATGATACCTTTTGCATATGCCCCCTTTCTCGATGTAATTTGCATGTACTTTTTGTACATACGTTTTTCATCTATAAAATCTTCTTCTTTGCTGATCAAAAAAAGAAAAAAAAAAATCATCTTTTAGCACCAAACCAAAAGAAACAAACAGGACTCTAAATTTTGGTGAGATACCACTACACCAATATTACATTTGTCATCTGAATCCATGCACCCAATGAAGAAGAGAAAACTTGCTGCCCAGGAATTTGCTTTTCATGGAATTTATCAACTATGAATTTCACTAGCAATTTCACCACAATCCATAACTACTCACAGTACCTTCCATCTGAAACACTTGGCCCACTGCATTGATGAATGAAGACTTCATAACATCTCCATCAGCTGCTGAAAATTATACATTAAGTTTTGAACTGTAAAATCACCACTCTTGATATTACTCTTGCACCCTATTGCCGTCCGGATCTTGCTAGTGTCCAACACCTCTCCCCACTTGGATTGCTTCCCATTAAAATCACAATCATTTCTTACTTTCCAAATGAACCATATAATAGCGGGAAAAAAAATTACTCCCAAATCAACTTAATATTTTTCTTAAAAGTACAACCTTGCCATCAATGTATCAATTGCTTTTAAGGCATACAAATTTTTAATATCTTTTTGAACTAAATAACTTATGTCTTCTATGCTTACTAATGTTGTAATTTTTTTCTCACTTATAATAGTTTTGACTCTAATTACAATAAAATTTATAAATATAATTACTAAAATATATCATAAATGAGATATATATACATACATGTAAAATAAAATAAAGAGGGAAGAAAAGAAAAAATAAATACAAGTTTTACGTGGTTCAACTTTGGTTGCTTATATTCATGGACTAAATTTCCATAGTGTCTTTTTATTTTATTTATCTCACATACATACAAGTTTTATAATGAGAAGAGATATATATATATATATATATAAAGAAGAATAAAGTCATATAAGGTAAGATGTAATCTATCCATAAAATTTAGGAAAGGAAAATCTTTTCCTTGTAAAGAAGGAAAGTCTTCCATTTTGAACAAGGAAAGTCTTCTCATCCATTTGAATGAGGAAAGTCTTCTCTTCCTCAAAGAGAAAAGTCTTTTCTTCTTCACGAAGGAAAGTCTTCCTTTCCTTAAGGAGGAGAGTCTTCCAATTGAATAAGGAGGAAAGTCTTTCTTTCCTTCAGTAAAGTCTTCATTTCCTTGAATAACGTCAATACTCCCTCTCAAGTTGGAGCGTGAATATCATGAATGCCCAACTTGTTACCAAGATAGGTAAATTGCTCCCTTCCGAGTGGCTTAAGTGAAGATATCTGCGAGTTGATGAGAAGAAGCAACATAAGATGTTTGAATCAACCCAACTTGAATTTTTTCACGAATAATGTGACAATCCAATTCAATATGTTTTGTTCACTCATGAAATACAGGATTGGAAGCGATGTGGATAATAGCTTTGTTGTCATAATGAAGTTGTATAGGTCGCAAATGATTAACTCCTAAATCCTTAAGTAAATATCGTAGCCAAATTAATTCACAAGTAGTAGAAGCCATTGCCCGATATTCAGCTTCACCTGAGGAATGAGAGACAGTGGATTATTTCTTACTTTTGCATGAAATAGGACTAGCTCCAAAAAGGACACAATATCCTGTGGTAGAGCATCGAGTAGTTGGACAAGTTGCTTAATCAGAGCCACAATAGGCTTGAATCTGAAGAGAGTTATGAGAGGATAAAAGAATCTCTTTTCTTGGTACAGCTTTAATGTCACGACCCGTAACCCACCCTCTACGGATTAACGGACCGCAACCATCAGACCCGGCCCTTTCGCTGAACCGGACCTAATCATCCTGTTACACTATCATCAGTGTCACTAACATGTAACTGCATACATCATCGTATATAAACATAGCGAAAGATATTAAGGAAAAAGGGTTACATGTACATATCATTCTGTTAATAACAAAAATACAGCCTGTAAAATTTCTAAGTCATCATCTCGTCCCCAGGACGTGAATACACGGGAGTGCTACAAGACTATACTACTATTACCGTTACTTATAAAAAATATCCAACCTATAGCCACAGTCTCCTATTGTCTGTCCTCTGTATTAGTCCTTGAAAAAAAATATGTCAATTGGAATGAGCTAAACTAAGCTCGGTAAGTAAGTCCCCTACTCTACCATGTGTACAAGATCTGGTAAGAACTGAATAATAAGGATATGATAGCCAGTCAATATTATATAACAATCATAGCTCATCAATGTATATCAAGTGATCAAGGATATAGATGATAATCAAAGCAGAATATGGTTGATAATCAAAGAGCATCTAGTCTGAATAACAATATCATATGCTATAAACAAAAGCTGTCAAATACATGATCATAGTACGTACTCAAATAAAGCTGAGCAACTGCCTGATCATTCATACAAGAACATGATCATACTAGGAATCTCAATAAATAGATAGTGATGTCAAAACTAGTGGATGCAATAAACTACGGGGCCTGGCTACCCCCTTGTGTGCATAAAGCACTGAGCTCAATAATGTAAAACTAGTCCCTGTACTCGGGACAGGACCCCGTACTCGGGTTAGGACCCCTTACTCGGGTCATACTACGTATCCAGATAGAGTTTGTGATTGAGCACAAATCCAGCACTGATAAATATCAAGATCATGCTACTCTCCACAGAGAAGAATGTGGATCATAATTAGTTCAAGGCAACATAATATAACTATAACTTTTTACGGCTATATTACCGGGCTGCCGAGGACAACAATATCTAGCCCCTCTTGGCCCTACGTACAAGTGTACAGAATGGTTTTTTGCACAAATGTACAGGAATCTCATGATCAATATATAACATCATCAATAGATATGGAAATCAAGGGCAAGATACAACTGCATAGATAAGCTATTCCACTGGTAAACAATATCACATAGTGGAATCATAAATGATCTGATATGATAATAAAGAGTACAAATGCATACAGAAGAACTGTGACATGGCTGGGAATGTACTACATGCAGAGATCGTTTATCACTTACCTTTTACTATTATCAAGGTATTCTTTTTTTCTTTAGACGCTCTTGTCATTCGAAAAATACAACTCAGTCTATAGCCGTAATCAATCTATGCTATGTATTCAAATATTTCTGTCATGGCTTTAAGTATTTTCTTTTTTGCTAATTTGGACCTCTTCATTATGTCTGGAACGTCGAATAAAATTAGTTAAGGCTTTTACGAATCTCAATTTGGACTTCTGGACTGAAAAGGGCAAAATGGTCATTTTACACTTTTTACGTGTCTTTTCTTCCCGTGACCTCTTTTCATAATTTTGAATTTACCATTGGATTTGTAATGTCCGAGATAATAAAAATTTACTATTCATTTGCCTCGTTTGAAGTCCATTTGACCCGTTTTTTACTCAGGGGCATTTTAGGTAATTCTCCTTATTAAATAATATTTATTTAATTTACTTGTTGGCCCTTAGTATAATTTTTCATAATTTCTGGGGTCAAATAAAAGTTTCTCCAAAGTTCTGGTTTTCTTTATTTAACTTAAATCAATGAACCAAAGGGTTTTTAAGTTAAAACCTTAAACCGGCCCCATTAACCCCTAAACCAGCCGGTTCAGGTTATCTCAAACAACCGAGATAACATATCCCTACTATATCCCTTATCCACGATTTAGGCTAATCTCAAACTAATTTCTGATTTATTACATCTATAACCAAACAGTCCGAATGACTTATTAACATAACATTTAAAGCCCCAAGATGACACAATTCTGTTTATCCATTAATACGTGCAGTCGGGTCGGGACCCAAGGTCCGGTCCAACTGGCCCGATAACCCCACGACTTTCTGGTCATCTTCTCCGACGACTCTTCCGGCAACCATAGCCGGAATTGCTACAGTACCCTTACTGATTTTTACAATTTTGACGTTCGTTTTTCTTGATTTTTGTACCAAATTAATTCTGGAACTCCAATAAGTGATTTAGAATAACTTTGGGCCTCAACTACTACGGTTTCCGACACCCACATGGGTTTTTCGGCGTTGCACCGGTGAGGATAATTTGACCATATAATGGTCATCTGTTGACCCTTTTTCATTATTTCTGTTGCGTTGAATTCCTACCACAATTTCCTACCTATTTATAACCTCAAAACTAAGTGTAGTGTTACTTAAAATTTTCCAGTTTTGGCCGAGTTGTAGACCTCCTTTTTCTTAAATTTTTCTTAAGGTTTTTGGTTCTAAATGTTCTATAATTAAATTACAATAACTTATATAAAGCAACTAACATAAAAATTAATACATGTTTTAGCTGATTTCTCCCTTCACCAACATTTCTGAATTTTCCATGGATTTCTCTTCTTCTTCTGTTTTTCCTTCCTTTGCTTCACTTCTGAATCCTCAAAATTACTCTCAGCTTCTCAGCTTCTCAGTTTTCCCCCTTGTGATCTGAATTTCTCTCAAACTAAACCCATATATATATAGGCCACCTTTCACCGACTTCTCTCTCTCTCCTCCTCCTTCCTCTCTCTTTCCTTTTTCTTTTCTTTCTAAGAGTTCAAAGATATTTTATGTACTATATTCTTATAATATATATATACACACACTGGATACACACCCCACGGACCGACCTCCCATTCCTCTTCTCAATTTTTCTTCATGCTTCTATAAGCTTCTCTCAGCTTCCACTTTCTTCCACCGGATTCTGCTTCCTTCCAATTCCTTCTATTAATTCCTTCTCTTTTTCTTTTGTTTTTCTTTTTATTTCTTTTGATTTATATATATTTATATATATAAACTAAACTATATATATATATATATAAATATCTATATATATTCTTTCACATATATATATATATATATATATTCTTTCATTTAGTATGTAATTAATTATATATATATATATAGATGTGTATTTAGATACATATACACATACAACACTTACGTGTGCGCTTTTTCGTAAAATCGGGCTTCCGGTGCGACGGCACCCGAAGTGCTCGGGACTGCCTGTCACTCACACTTGTGCATCTTTTACTGAACATGTCGTTACATTGTACGTTCAATTTTATTTACGTAGTAAATTTGCATACAGTTCGCGATTACATGTCATGACCCGATCTTACCCAAGTTGGGTGCTACCTAACTCAGGTCGGGGTATTACATTCTCTCCTCTTACAAAAGGTTTGTCCTTAAACTTAGTATATACTACGACAAAAATAAATGAGGGTACTTCGCTCGCATGTCTCAATTCAATCAGTAAATTAAATCCATATATTTCTCAATTCAATCAGCTTAGTCTCACATAAGGCAAGTCTTCAAATATTACAGTTCCAGACAATAGAAGACCAATCAAGCTCTCGCTTGGGTAAAATAGAGAATTATGATTTATAAATGCTATTTTCCCAAAACAAACCAAGACAAAACTTAATGATGATCAGCTTCTCCCTCTGAAAAATGACTCATTGACGACCATATGGAGATCCATTGTACCCAGGTGGTGGAGAACCAGGTAGTGGTCTTGGTCTTGCATACTCTGCAAAGATAACCCAACCATCCAAAATCTACAAAACAGATAAAGATGGAATTATAATCATCATCATAATTTGAAAGACTGATAAAAAAAAATTATTCATCGAAATTTGAAAGGCTGGCCCTGCCAGCAAGAATAGACAAAGAGAAGTCATCACTCCGTGCCAAGTAAATGCTATGCTAGTGATTTGGGAAAATGAGAATAACCCCTAAATTCAATAACTTGTTGAAAGTACAAGATCAAAGGACTCTAATGATGATCACAGTTTAACAAAAAGGTATATTTTTTTTCCTTTCCACTTTCTTGCTAAGCCCATAAAAAATTGATCCCCCACCCCCAGGAAAAAAATGTGCACAAACACAAAATATACATACATATATGTGTGTTGTAGTTAATGTTGGCCTTTTAACAACTTTCTCCAGTAATGGGAAACTGTAACATTCAACTTTATTCAGGTAATCCAACTTATAAGACGATGTGGCAATGAACAAGGGAATCACAAAACTTCAGGAAAGCAAGCACACAGTAAAAAAAAAAATGAATTGAACAAGAGACCAAATAACCCCAGTTGCATAGGAAAATATGCGGCTAAGTAAGTTTTCAGCCTTCCAAAACAAACTTTCACAAACCCAATTGAATACTTATTTAGCACACCCACAATCCAGCATATCGACCAACCAAACAGGGAAAAAAAAAAACCCCACAATGCTCAAGAATCAATCCATTTTATGCTCTTTCAATTATTTTCTTTCCTCATATTCTTTTAGAAAAACCTAACAAAACTTCAGGTTCGAGCAGATACGATTTAATAGTTGAAGACAAATTCTATAATTGCACATCTTGTTTCCTTCTGAATTCTGATTTAGTGGGTATGTGTATCTCATGACCCAAAATTTATTTTCAGTAGTGTTGATGGATCATACATTTCCATAACAAAGAGAAACTTTTCATGTTAAGGAGCAAAACATTTTTTTAATAGCACGCCTTCATCTTGTGTGTGCATGTATACATGTTTGTTTGCACTGTGACCAAACCCTCTTACATTCTTAAATATCATGGAAGCGCATGGGCAAATGTCAGACTCACCTGGCCATCCATGCCCTTATACCTGCAGCGGCCTCTTCTAACGTAGCATATCTTACGAAACCAAACCCCTTGGAATATCCTGATGCACAATCAGTCACCACTTTAGCTGCAAATAGCAGAGGATCAATGTGCAATCATATCTATAGGCTTTCAACAATGGAAAATTCTAAAAAAAATTGTAGCAGAAGAACAAACCATTCAGCACTTCACCGAACTTTGAAAATGCTTCTTTAAGTCCATCTGTAGTAGTACGTTTGTTAAGCCCCGAAAATAGCAGAAACAGAATCTGGTGAAAATTACAGTGACTTAAGAATAGGACATCCAACAATATCAAGACCAATATGAAATATTAAAGCAAGATTCCTGATCAGGGAAGAAAACAAATGAAGAAGAAGAAAAAGAAAAAAAAAAAGTGAACCAGAAGTCCGATGTCAAACTGCTCCTCTTCTTCTTGTTCTTTTTATTGAAGTGATGAGCAACTTCAATGTCCAACATATACAACAAAAATCACAAAATTGATGCCATTATAGCAGTGAATACTAATAATATTACTTACAAACAAAATCTTCCACTACATCTTGAAAATTTTCAGTCAAGTAGGAGCACACATCGTGATATAAGTTATATAGGAAATTGAAATGAAAAGAAGAAAAAATATTCTGAACACAGAATATAATGTACTTGCACAAAACTTCATTACATTGCTCAACTACATACAATCATCCACATGACATGAAGGGGGGGAAAAAGAAAAAGAAAAATAAACTGAAAGTACAGAAAATAAAGCAGAATATGCAGTAACCAAGGCAAGTACACAAAAACAAAGGGTCTGATATCTAATTTCTGGACCAAAGATCAACCACCATCAAAGCATCACAATCTCACAACGTTCATTTTTTGTTTCATGAAAAAGTAAGATCTCACTAAGTTCACTTTGGTCTAAAAAGAAATACACTTGCATATACATAGAATTATCAACTGACATTTTGGTCAAACAAGTAAACACATCTTGACTAGATGATTATAACACTTGTGGAGGCATTTGCCAAAAGGAGATGTACAAAAAAGAATCTTACTTCAATGTGTCCAACATCCGAAAATACAAACTAATCATTTAAAAAAAATTATCTCGAATGAATTGGATTTACCACCAAGAGAGCAAAGAAAAAAAAATGAAACAAATCATTTTGTTTAAAAAGTGCAAAAAAAATCATAACTCTCAGCCTTGCGTCAGAGGAACCATCAGAGAGGACTGGACTTCAGTGCTTTTAAGCCTCTTTATATTCTAGGCTAAGGCATTATTTAAATTGTGTCTCAGCTGGCCGAGAATAAAATTGAACACAATCTATATAAATAAGAACAGGTATCCCAAGGTACTGTATAGAACAAGGAGATTTTGCAATACTAGATATTTCAAGGTGGAAATAACAAAAAACCCAATGAAAACCATGTTTCAACCTTGAAAACGGAAAACAGTCCAGGCACCAGTAACATCATCAATATGATAACTACTGATGAACCCTGGAAATACTTATGGGAAAAACAACTGACATATCAATTACCCATACGAAGAGGGACATGATGACAACGTCACAACAGAGATTACTCATGTTTCATCATGTCAATGAGAATAGTTCTGATGCTAAATGGTCTTGGCTTCAAGCTGATGATTGCAGCTTGTTAAAAGACCAGTTGACCATAGATGGTAGAACAAGTGCAGACCATAATTTTTAAACAACCCCACTTAAAACTCAACAAGTCTCTGAATGCAATATTTATAGACACCCTATTGGGGTCATTCAATAGGACCAGTATCATTCAACCAGCAAAACAACTATTTTTCTAGTTTAAATAATAGGTGTGTGCTTTCAAACATTGGCCCAAAGTGCACTTAGGAGTACAAAACTATGAACTTGCTCTTGATTTCAGTGTCACTACATAGTACTTGTAACCACAAGTCCACATTTTAAGTAGGTTATATTCCTATTCTAACAAATGATTCACATGGGGAGGAAAATTTCTACCTAAGCTTTATTGCGAGTTTATTGCCCTGTTCCAATTTTGATCAACGATACATGGGATAAAATTTCTACCAAGACTAGCATTCCCTTGGACCACATTAAATCACTTCCGTCTTCCATTGAAGTAACATCTCCTAATGTAACCAAATAATTGATTTTCATTTTGTTTATCACGGTGTTCTTAAAGCCTCTGGCCAATGCATGGATGACAAAGACGACAATAATCAGTTAATTTCAATGCTTTTATTTCACTTACAAAACCAATGCACCATGTTTTAAAAATATTCATAGTTCCTAAACTCAAAGTTTATCTGTTGTTGAAACTTGAGCATACTATCATTGAGATCAGAGGATGATGGAAACCATTTCAATTACACGAGGAAGATGCACAAATGAACTCAAACCATTTCAATTGCATTTCTGCATTTATTGGCCTGTCAGGCTTGATTTTCAGAAAAGAGTAAAAAAATGGTACTTGTTTCAGATGACCTTCATTTAATGCTCCTATGTCTGGCCTGGAAAACCCATTATTACGAATAGGATAACTTAAGCTATGTAATCTACTTGATTGTATTACATGGTTCAAATTTTATGAAAGAAGCCAACAAAGGGAAGCTGGGATTCAGATAACTTTGTTGAAACCTGAGAAGAGTTGAATAAATTTTGTAAAAGCAATGAATGATCAATAGAATCTTCATATCTGAAATTTTTAAAATGATTGAACCCATTGTCTCTAAGTTTTAAACCCCAGGAAGCTCTTTGTATCTAAGCCTACATCATCATACCCATGCCCAGCTAGGGTCCTTGTATATGTAACAATGCACATGCAACAATCCTAAGCATCTTTCAGTTTGAGTGTCATTAGCGTACCAGAGAGCTGTCTCTCACCAGCCTACATTACCTCCCAGGATGTAATTCAGGGAGTGGCTGTCGGAATGTCCCACATCGCCCATATCAAACTTCTTTCTTCTATCTATAAGGCTTCACTTCCCCTCTCCTTAACAACTGGATTTTAAGGAGTAAGGCTTCATTTGGGCCTATTGAACAATTTAACATGGTATTAGAGCCAGTTTCAGGCGAGCCCAATATTCAGCCGCTGTGGTTCAGGGAGTGTGTCGGAATGTCCCACATCACCCATATCAAACTTCTTTCTTCTATCTATAAGGTTTCACTTCCCCTCTCCTTAACACCTGGGTTTTAAGGAGTAGGACTTCATTTGGGCCTATTGAACAATTTAACAGTAGCATATGAATGCAGAATTATATATCACCAGAGTTCCAAACTTGCAAATCATAGGGGTTAAACAAGAGCCTACTCAAAGTTCCTCAATTCCTTTATATTAGCTGCAGTTATAATCTTAGTTATATATATATATATATATATATATATATATACACACACATGTGTCACCTGGCTACATTACCTCCCGGGATGCAATTCAGGGGGTGGCATTTGAATGTGGCGATATATACCACAGAGTTGCAAACTTGCAAACCATAGGGATTAAACAAGAGCTTAATTAAAGTCCGTCAATTCCTTTATCTTGGCTGTAATTATAATGTTTGTAATATATATAGGAAACAGCTATTCCCACTCCCTAATAGACTCCCACACTCCAAAAAGGTGAAAAGTTCTTCAATCATGCAACTTATCGTCCCAAAGTAACAAATATAAATATCTTCAAGGAGAGAGATCCCAAACCATAATCAACAAATAATTAATAAAATAACAACCCAAACCATCAAAGGCAAAACAAAATAAAAATCTAAATAGAAAATAAAAGAATTTGATAGCACTGGACTAATTAATCAAAACACCAAAAATAATACAACATATCCTATTTCAACTATAAGAAAAATATAGCATACCCTAATGCGCGAGTAGTAATTTTGAAAATGAATCTCTTTATTATATAATCATTTGGCTCAGTTGAACGGAGTTTTTTGTGTCACGCCCCGAATTTTTGACCGAAACCCGAGGTGCGACTGACGAACAGAAAATAAATAAAATAAAAGATAATTAAATAGATTTACGAATTTACGACATTAAATAGAATTCTTTAATTTTCTAAAAATTTCGACAGAACCTCCTCTGTTTTTCGGGCCTTTTTCCCCCTGATAATCACAATACATCATATATATATACAAACACATCACAATCCATCCTCACTCGATGGCCACAATTCATGAAAATTAAACACGCATTCTTTTTCTTTAACATATATACATATAAGATACACTCAACAGTTATCTCCTACATACTGTTTGGGCTTAAGCCCCTATATTACAAAAGTACACCCCAAGTGCTAAATACTCTTCCAAATTTTATTCCCTCTCCTTTCTCCAAGACCTCTTCAAGTCCCACGTACCAGGAGCTTTATCTGAAACCTGTGCCCACGAATGGGTCAGCGCCAACATGCTGGTATGATATAATACTAATGCAGGAAACAAAATTAAGGACGTGGCATGTGCAAGTGTACATTTATCTCTACATGTCGTGCAATGTCATCCATGCAATGCCTGATCAATATGCATGACGCACCCATGCAAACTCTGTCACACCCATGTCTCACTTTACGGTCCTTCCCCAAAGGCCTGAGTAACCTTGTTCTCACTTTACGGTCCGTCCCCGCTGGCATGAGTACCATGGCCGATTTTGGGTTTTTCACCACAGGATCTACACCCTCATAATGCATAGCACCACGTGCTCAACTCACACTATGCTTTCAAGGAATCACACTATGCCAATATGCCCTGATTCAACCATGCAATGCCACAATCTCAAGAAAACATTCCTTGCCAACACATGCAGTATGCTTCAAATAATGCAGCATATTTAAGCAACAATATCATCTGAATCTCAAAGCTTCTTCCACAAGCCTATATGCTATAAGTAGTCAAATTAAACACATGCTCGATTCACACATTCACAATCTCATCAATATACAAAGAACACATAATTCCATAGAGCATCCTCATACATGAAACTATCACACTTTCCAAAACACATGATATATCAACACGGATGTAAGCCAAACATAATAATCCAAACGCAGAGGTAAGATCCATCTCTACTACAGCCACAAATCATCAAATAATTTAAAACACATATCAGAGTACGTAAGTTATCAGTTCTAGGTTCTTCAAGCAATTATATCTCACGTGATTTCCAAATCATCAAATCAACACATGTATAAATCAATCAACATACAAATCATTCCTAATAGCACTTAAGCACAGATAACATTCAATCATCTTACCAAATACTCCTAAGCTTAACCTTATTTCTCATATTAGTAAAATATCATACCTGATAGGGTTGGTCACAACCCTACTAAGCTGTGTCCACTATCCAGTCCAAGCAACTAGAAAGTAACTCAGTCCTCCTACTGTGTCAGTCTAGGAAGTCAAGTCACCTTTTCCTTCTCCTTCAGAGTTCCTGAATATATACTTATCTCCATTCACAGATATCCTCCACATATGTCGTTAGTCATGTCTATGCATGTCCTGGCATTATCCTTTTGATGGCCATCATAATTGATTCAACATTCAAACGATCATCATGTTCCTCAGATGTGAACATATCCAACCTTTGAAGAATTTGTATTCAAACGTGAACCGAATTGTTGTGCCTCTAGAGTTTGAAGTTAATCTTTAGTCCACGGTTCAGTGGTTGAAGAAAACACACCGGCAGGTTGATCGAGTCAGCCAGCCATTTTAAACCCAGTTTCATCAGCCTCTTCAGCCCTTTTTCCCCCAAGCAGATGATGATCTTGACGGATTCTGTCCCTTTTATCATCCCATCCATCTTATCATCCCACTTAATAACAACAACAGTCCATCATAACAACAAAGTTCCAAATCATTGCCTCCATGCCTAATTCCAACAGCAGCAGCAGTTGACAATGCATATAAACAATCACGGCAACATCTAATCACTTTATCCAAACCCAATAGGTCACTTCTTATTATAGCAGCAACTGTTTTACACAATTTCATAACTTCCAGTTGTTCACAGCACCACCAACTGAGCCTCCAATAGAGTCCATCAAAAACAGGGCAATATTCACCAATGTTGAATCTTTCCAACTACCTAAACTAATCCTGTTATGTTTCTGGGGTGATGGCTTTCAAGGGAACGTGTCACCCTAATCCTGTATGGCTTCATTGGGTGATCCTGCCAGTAGTTGTGACCTATCACCAAGCATCTCTCCATTTTGAGGAGGCATTGTTCCAACTTTACCATTAAATCAGTAAAAATACCATGAAGAAACTTAATCTCTTCTCCATACCATGGAAGGTTATGACCATTTTTATGAACTGAAATTGGGATGAGACTCCTTAAACGAACCTGCTCAATAATCCCCAAAATGTTTAACCAACAAGATTTGGTGATTCTACTGCTTAAATTATCATTCTCCTGAGATAACAAAGTGACAAGCTGAATCAAATCAGGAAAAACAGTCAACATGCAGTCGTTCTAATGCACCTGTCCATCTCCAGCTTTGCCAACCACAGTAGCAAACCATGAAACACCAGCAGATCTCACATTATCATTATCTAAAATGAACAGAAATCTAAATCACCAATAGACCTATTGCACCTAAAAGACTGTTGCCCACATTCGAACCGTTACCGGTCACAACACTCTTTGGATTAAAAGTCATAAACCGAGCAGATTCCCATAGCATCAAGCCAGTTGATTTCTCTAAAATGCCTCTAAAAGAACCCCCACTCAATCGCCCCCTCCCATTGCCAATACAACCATGCCATTATCCTCTATCAACCATCACAAAAAAAAAAAATCCACAACACCCACAAATATATCTATATATATAAATATATATATACACACACATACCACTTGCCCCACCGTTATATTGCTGCACCGCTACTGCCGTAGCAGGTGGTGCAATAGCTGCTCCGATCGCTGCTACAACAGCAGTTTCGCTTGCTACGATTTGATCACTAGCGTCCCTGCTTCGTGAATCAACTTCGGTATAAAGAACCAACAATCAATCAACCACTGTTCTAGATTTGGTGGACGAACAATCAGAATTCCCTTACCTGAAAGCAGAATTTCTGCTATAGCCCGATCACCGAATACTACCCATCCAACAACAAATCCAACGTGATTCAACAATTGCAGCGGACTTTACTTAATTCCGAGCCATCCCACGAAACCCCAACAATCACACTTCAACGAACCCATTCAATCGCAAAGATCCCAGCCCCGAGATCTAACAAAGTCGCGATCTTCCCTCCCAATAATCTCAGTCACCGTCGGATCAACGGGCCCCTGACACCACGCCGTGGACGATCGCCTCTTCTGCCGTTGCTAGAACAGCCGACACCGCCGACCGAACTGTCGAAGCAACGGTGAGAGCACTAGATGGTACGATCCTCACCGTACGCGTCTTCAACACCACTGCCAATCAGATCTACCCATGGCTGTGCGCCGCGACTTCTTCCGTTCTCCTTCTTCTTCTTCTAATCTCTCCCTGTATCAATTTCTCTGAGCAAACCCCCTCTTCTCTCTCAAGTTATCCGTTCCTTTATTTTCTCTCTTTCTATTTCTCTGCCCTTTTCTTTCATTTCTTTTCCCATTTCGGTTCCCAGTAGCTTCCTTTGAAGCTTTTACATATAATATAATATGATATGATATAATATATATATATATATATATATTATTTCGACCCTTTCTCCCAACGGTTCCTATCAGCTTCCTGATATAAAGATACACACATATATACTTATATGATATTGCACACACACACACCAAACACCCAACAACATACACACACTTGTATGCACTTTATTTTTATTTATTTTCTTTTATTTCATTTATTATTTTATTTTATTTTATTATTTTATTTTTTTTATTTTTTTTCAAAATTTAAATTAATTAAGAATTAAAGACATTCACATAATGTTCTAAAAAAAAAATTTTATTCCAAATTTTCGAATCTTTACATTTTGTTTCTCAAACCAGATACAAAAAGAAAAGGATCCCTGCGTGGACAGATCGTTAACCATAAAACGTCTTTAAAAAAACAACGAATCCACCAATTGATGATAAAAATACAACAAAATCACCAGTGACATAAAAAATAAAAAAAAAAAGAAATGAAGGTTATTTTGGGGTAAGAGAGAAACTTGCCAGAGACGAAGAGGTTGGTGGAGGGTTCATCCGGGGAAGGCTTATCTACTTGAGTCATCGGCGGTGGGACGAACGGGGAAGTTGAAGTTAAAGTCGAGAAAAGCTCCCTCTCAGACCACGCGACGCAGCCGCCACCACCGTCGTCGCCGCTCTCATCGCCATGGGTTTAAGCTTCTCCCAAGACAAGGGTTTTACTTAGACTTCGACAGGGACGGGGACCAAGAGACACGGTGGGCTCAAATATAGTCCATTAGCTGAAAGGGCCGTGACTTGAGAGCGTATTACTAAAATTACAAAATTACCCTCCACTTTGGCAAAGACTTTAAAGGTCTACTCATTTTTCAAGTGTAAAATAAAGGACATGCTTGTTTTAAAATTTTAGTTAATTTCCATTTAAATGACATGACACTCATAATTTTTTTTATAAATGAAAATAATATCCTAATGTAATTTCCACACACTTCATACAAAATTAAAGTTATCAAAAATCGTCAAACTCTTTATCACAATCCTATCGGTGCTCACCTTTTCTTTCCTTTTGCAATCGCAATTCTTATCAAACCAAAAAAAATTGCAAAAACAGATATAAACATCAACAAACCGGCATCGCTGGGAGTTTCTAGCAACATAGATCGATCAACACTTTCATTGTCGACAAGTAAATCTATTTCCGCTGTGGTCAATCAGTTATCTCACCATCACCGTCATGCTTTGGTCCCCTCTCCCCCACAACCACACTATCGCATAACTCACCATCACCAATTGCCATTGCTAGTCATCATCTAATATTCTCGAGATCAAACTTCATGAACGAATATAATTGTAATACCCGACCCGGGATACGTCACGTATATTGTAGTAAGTCAACTGAATAGTATAAACTAAGCTATTTTAAAGCCCTATATTATAGTATCCAATTTAATAGTGCAATTGTGGAAGACCAAGGTATTGGTTAGTGTAGTCGAGGTCGAACGACACCGAGCACTTCAGGACCAAACATTGAGATACGTGTACGCACGCATTCCTATACACGAACATATCACACGGACATGTAAGTACTTCTAAAATCAGTGTATGCATGCGCTGTTAGAAATGGAGTTATATGCATGTATATGGATATAATTACATGTACAAAATGTATCAATATATGTATATGTATGTATATACATGTATGTATAATGTATTGTATTGAGTATAGGTATGTGTGTAATTAAATGAAAGAAAAGGGAAAGGTAAAGGAGAGGGGGGATGCATGCATGCTGGTGACAGTGTGTGTGCATCACTCTGTGTGTGTGTGAAATTAGTGTGTGTTTTAGGTATTCTGCCGACAGTGGGGGGGGGGGGGGATATTTGTATCCTCCACTACGTGAGCTGTAAGATATATAGTATATTATATATAAATATCAAGGAAAGGTGGTCAAGGAAAGAGGCTGAGATTGAGAGAGAATCGAGAGTGACTAAGGCGGTGGGATGGTTTGTAAGTGCATACGTGTATAGATATGTATATAGGTATACAGTTGTTGATAATGACACACAGAGAGAAAGAGAATAAGGGGACCAAGAAGCTAAGGACTGAGAACAATCTCCTCAGAAGGATGTCTAAGGATCCAAAAAGAGAACTTAGAAGGAGGAGAAGGATACGGCCACACAGGAAATCAGAGACAGGTAAGTCAAATTTGGTTCTGTTTTAAAAGTTTATAAGCATGAATGTTAGATTTAATTTCTGGGTCTCATAGAGAATGAAATATAGAAAACTTTGTAAAAAGAATTAATGAAAAAGGTTTAAAAATGAGTTGGAGAAGTCTAGTTGCAGGTTATAGTCTTGGAATCGGTTGGTGTTAAATTGAGTGTTAAACTTGATTTAAAGGATGGGAAAATAATCCACTTGAGTGCAGAAATTAATTGGAAGAAAAGAATGAGAAAAATAGTTAGAGAATTGTGGTAAAAATGGCTCGCCGGAAGTTGGGTTGCTGACCGGAAAACTGAACTGGGTGTGGGTAAAATCGATGTATTTGAGGTTAAAACATGTCCTAAGTAAGTGCTAAGGGTTTCAGGTTTCATTTGAAGAAGAAACAGAGAATTTTGATGTCAAAAATAGGCTAAACAGTGAGGAGGATACGGTTTTCCGGTGACCGGCATTGGCCAGGTCACCGGAGAGGGTGACCGGAAAACCGTGAGGGCGCAGGGGCGATTTGGGCCTGTTTTGATTGGGCCTATTCTATTTAAAACATTGGGCTTCACTCTTTAATACGGTTGGACCTCTTTTATTTTTAAAAGACAATGGGCTAAGTGAACTGGGCCACAACAATTGGGCCCAACAGACCAACAGAAGAGAAAAGAAAAAAAAAAAAAAAAGGAAGAAAAGAGTGGGGAATGGGCTAAAGGGAATCGAACACTGGACCACATGGAAGGCAAGGGGTGACCCAACCACTAGACCACTGAGGTCCTTGTGGTTTTAAGCTACCAATATATATATATATATATATATATAAATAAAATAAAATAGAAAAAAGAAGGGGGACTGTGCATCCAAGATTTGAACTTGTGACTTTTTGGAGGAGAGGTAACACACGTCCAGTGTGCCACCAGTACACACCCGTTTATATTATGCAATAGAAAAAATTAGAAAAAAGAAGGGGACTGCGCATCCAGGATTCGAACTTGTGACTTTTTGGAGGGGAGGTGACACACGTCCAGTGTGCCACCAGTACGCACCCGTTTATATTATGCAATAAATATATATATATATATATATATACACACACTATACTTAATTAAATAATTTAATTAATTAGATTAATTAAATTAAATATGCCTAAATAGTCAGATGTCCAAATTAAGCAAGTTAATAGTGAATTCTTACTATCTTAGACCTACTGAATTTAATGGTGAGGTCCGCGTCGCGAGACGAGGTCCCGAAAAATAAAGACCCGTAAAAAATGACTAAAATACCCCTAAGTCAAAGAGCAATCAAACAAACTCAAATTAAAATAAAAGAATAGTAAAAATTTATTATTTCGAGTATTCCAGACTCAACGTTGAAGTCTGATTTGTCACGGGAGGCCTTGAAAGTAAAAACTCGTGAAAGAACAAATGACCGTTTTGCCCTTTTTAAGTACCGAAGTCCAAATGGAATTCTGCGAAAGCCTAAACCGACTTTCTTTGGCATTTCAGACTCAATGGTAAAGTCTAAATTAGTAATAGAGGTACTTGTGGTAGCAAAGCATAAAATTTGATGAATAACATTTATTCTAAAACGTATTCACTGATATATAGGGAACTCGACAGGAAAGGGCAATCTCACTGATACTGATCTTGGAAAGCATTATTAGATGTAAGTGGATCACGTTCTCTTCCATATGGTGTTTCCAAGCCAAGTTTATTCATTACTGCCGAACTTGTACTCTTGAACGTACCTGATGTTATTGTTTTCCACAATGTGATATTGTTCTATTTTGTGGATATTTATTGACTGCGATATCATTGTTATCATGTTGAACCATGCCTTGAAGGGCCTACTGTTATGCTTTCATTGAATGAATGATATTCTATTTTTTCACTCTTATGGAATCACTTATGATCATGATATGTTTATGAACACGGGATTTGTGCTCAGTCACAATATCCATCCGATGCTATCTGTGTTACTAGGCCTACGGGTCAGTCCATGAACGGACAAGAGGGGCTAAGAGGAAAGGTACAAAGAGAAGGGGTATGCTAGCCCCGAAAGATCGAGGGTTCTTGCCAAGCCCTGAACAGTGTAAATGCATCTCTTGAATGATTAACAGGACTATGATTGTTGAATGACACGTTTCCTTATGATTTATCTTACATTGAGAGGACATTGTTCATTGATTTGATTGTGATCGGTTTATTGTGGCAGTACTTTCATGTTGATACATTGTTATTGTGAGTTTCATGTTGATGTTATATTCATTACTCCTGATTGTACATTGTGACCCCACTGTTCATTGGCCATCATGGCAACTGTTCTCATTGGCTATCACAGCATCTTACTTCTTATGATTGGCTATCATATTTTTATTCATGGATTCATGTTCCTTTATAATCACCGATACCAGTGTCGGAGATCTGTTTTACTTGCTGAGCTTTGTAGCTCATTCCACCCCATTTACCCCCCATTTCACGTAATAACGCCGTAAGACCCTAATAGGAGTCTGAGAGCGTAGGAGGACATTTTGAGGAACTGTACCAGTCTATGTTTAGTTCTCCCATGTATTCACCACCCACGGGTGCTGGTTACGTTTGGTTCTTATTTTGACTTTTGTAGAACCTTGACATGTATTGAATCGACTTCCGCTGTTTATGTTATTGAAAGACTTCCGCCGATTTCTGTCATTGATAAGACTTCCACTGTTTTACTGTTTTAAATTTTTAGTGTATTGCACATTGTTACATGATACAGGAATGGAAAAAGTAGGGACGGCCTTAGGGTCGGCCCCGTGACATGAGATCCGCAAAGGGTGAGTTTTGGGTCGTGACAATAATGGTTTGCATCAGGTATGCTTGATCAACCGAGAACTCAATGAATGCCCCATGTCGAGATTTTTGGCCAAAAAATCACCACCACTGTCATCAAACCCCTTGTTTCACTGTTGATCACCCTAACCATTGT
This sequence comes from Nyssa sinensis, assembly GCA_008638375.1. Lineage (NCBI taxonomy): Eukaryota > Viridiplantae > Streptophyta > Magnoliopsida > Cornales > Nyssaceae > Nyssa > Nyssa sinensis. The sequence goes on from CM018047.1 coordinate 14,297,944, forward strand.
AATCGTTGAAGTCGGAAACTCACTAGTCAACAATTAATAGAGAGAGAAAAAGGTTTGGTTCAGTGTTGGTTCTTTGGTCCATGACATAGGTTGTTTGGTTCATTGATTCATTTGGTCAAGACAATGTATTGAAAGAGTTCATTGAATCAAACATTATTATATATTCATTAAATTTTACATCTGTAAAATTTTACAATTTATAAAACTGTAAATTTAACAATATAATGAGTTCATTTTTTTCCTTATTATTTTGCTATTTATTTGAAGATTCTCTCCCTCCCTCTATTTTTTTTGTCAAGTTTATTGGTTTAATACAGTGAATTTTCACTTTGATTTTGGAAATCAACGAAAAATTGATTACTTCTTGAAGAAAGTAAAAATTTACCTTTATTGAGTTTTTAGTAAAAGGTAAAATTTTACTATCCAGAATGTGATTTTTTTTTCTTCAAATTTTCATATGTAATATAGATATTGTTTGATAGATATTGATTATTAGAGTCCAATATATAAATTTTATTAAAAACGGATTGATAAATTATAAATTATTAAATTTTAAACTTTTGCACAATTTTTTTAAGACAACAGATTTCACGATCCCAGATTTGGTAACTTAATACATTGAGAATATTTTAGTCACACAAAAATTAAGAGACCTCAGGATTTCTAGGCCCTTTCATTGAATCGTCCTTTAAACTAAATGAAATGATAAAAGTTTCTTCTTGTATTTTTTTTTTTTTTGTTTTGTGTGTGGGAATTAATTTACAATAATGTTAGATTTTCTAAATTTGTATTTCAAAATTTACATCCTAATGACATAACACTACATTCCAAATCATTTACTTGATGTAACAATCAAAAATTACTACATATATCTTCATTTTTTATTTGTGATGTAATGTGTCATCATATGGTGTTTTTGAACCGCATATGATGAGATTCTCGGAGCTAGAGTAGAACTATGCCTAGAATTTGTTGACTTGTAGCCCCTAGTTTTCTTAATAAAAAAAATTACATGTAAATTATCTAATTCATATGAACCTAGTCCACCCTAAGTTTTGGTCTAATTCTAATTCTAATTCTAATTCTAATTCAACCATTTACCACTTTAATCCTTATTTAAATCTAGTTAACCCTAATTTTTGGCACAATTCTAATTCTAACTCAACATAACCTATGACCATAATCTATTAGTCTCCCAAGCCTTGAAGAGAATTAGAGAAAAAAAATTACACGTAAATTGTTTCTAATTAATTTGAGGGAAAAAAAAATCCTCCCCTGTCATCTTCCTCTTGGAGAAAAAAAAGAAGATAGACTTGAAATTTCATAATAAATAGTGCATAAACTTTTCGAATTGAACCTTAATTTTACAATATCTCATAAAATAAAGATTCTTAAACTGGGAGGGAGATCGGAGTGCAATATACTCCTTAGGTATTATATGGTTTACAAATTTATTAATCCAACTATGAATTCACATTCTAAAATATGAATTACGAGTTTAAGGCTAAATGCTTATATGGAAATAGGATCAACAAGCAATGACGCGATTATATCTTTGGTTCGACCACTTGAATTACTGTAACCATCTCCTTGGTGGTATATGACTTCCATCATACGTGCAAGATTAAGAGTAGGTAATAGGAGAGGCAGAGAGGGCCCATCAGGCTTCTGTAGCTCTTCATTAATGTCTTTCCATGCACTTCCCACCATTTCTTTAATCTTCTCGCATGCTTCTTTCTCTGACACACCATGCTCCCTCATGTAGCATTGTACACTTGAAGGAGCATCCCCTCTTTCTTGTTCAACCTTGAAATCAAAAGAAAAACATAATGATTAATTAATTACAACTTAAATCATTTGGGTTGACAAAATTAGTAGCCATGTCTTTTTTTATCTGATCATTCATATATGGTACCTTATGAGTTTGAATGTCATCAACAAGCCGAGCAATTAGACCAGAAGACCTTACAATTTTGGGCACAGTAATCACCCAATCAAAGGCTTCCTTGGTTGCAACCTCTCCCATTCCAATAAGGGATTGGACAGCAAGCATAGGGTACCCGCTGCTCATGACAGAAACACTTAAGTATTCCTCAAATGTTGGCATGTATCCCTTGTAATACCAGTTTGCTTCGGTAAAGTAGGACCTAATAATACCTTTCATCTATAGAAAACCAAGCAATCTTAGAGTTAAATAGTTATATTGAAAAACTAAAAAAGAGTTAAATGAAGAATTATATATTTTTTTCTAATATAAAGCAACATGAATCTGAAGAATCCTACTGCTTCTTTTGCATAGTGTATGCGATAGGATCTTCCTTCATTAACCATCTTTTCCTCCATTTCCTTTACAACATTTGAGAGGGCCAAGAAACAAACTTGCATGTACTCGGGTAAATCGATAGTTATCGCTTCCCACCTGTGAAATTGTAGTGATTATGCATCAGACCATATTGATATTGCGTATTGCTAAATATAGCCATCAATATATACACATTTTTACCTTTCAATTGCATCTGTAAATAGCTTAAGCTCTTCTAGGGTACCGTACACATCATAAATGTCATCTATGACAGAGGTTAATGCTATTATTTTTGTCACAAACTCTCTACCCACAGAATAATTGGGCTCAAAATAAACACCTAATATCCAAAAGTAGCACTCCACCAATCTATCCCTAGCGAAAGGTAACTTTGATGCAAGGTTTATCTCTTTCCACCACCTACATAATCAACAAAGGTAAGTTACATATACACAAATTTGATGAAAGTGATTCTTTACTTGTGTAGTGTCACAAAGATATATAACTCTATGATATCAAAATTTATATAAGACAAATATAATTATTTGATAAACTAACCTTGAGATGTCACTTATCTCTCTTTGGTGCAATGTCTGTAACAGATTGAAATCTAGCTTTGCTAGCTCTAACAATGAAGCATGTCCTGCCCCATCTGCTTCATAGACAGAAATATAGCGCCGTGCCTCTAATCTTGGCATGCCCTTGTACAAAGGCCTCTCTAGTGAATTCTTCACTTGCTCAGCAAGAGGAGCACTTAGATAGGGTAGCATGGACTTCAAGTGCTTGATTAAGAATGTTAGAGCTTCTTCCAATATATCTTCCCCTTTTACTCTTAAATGCAATGCCTCATAAAAGCACAACAAAGCTCTTGCATCATTGGTCAGCATTGTCTTGAACTCACCTTTCTCATCTTTGAACTTTTTGAATACATCTGATTAATCCCAAAAAGGCGCATAACTCAATTTTACATGGGTAATAAGAACATTAGTGGCAATTAATGTACACCAATCTAGCTTACCAGAAGAGATATGGTGGCCTTGTTGTCTTAGAAGTCGGAAACACAGAGCAACAGTATAGAGATCGTCAAAACTGCCATTGTTAATATTGTAGTTGACATGTTTAGCATAAATTGATTGTAGTGCCTCCTTGATCTCGTTTTCAAAATGATATGCCACACCAAGGCGTTGGAGTGTGTCGATGAGGATCATTTCTTCCACTGGTTTACTTGCTGCTTTTCTTAGCATCATTTGCACTTCGCTCTTTAGCACTCTAACTCGGGTTTCTACTTTGGGGTTTGGTTCCTGTAGAATGTTAGAATTAGTGGAATATTATAACCAAAGAAAAAAAAAATCAATGACACATGAAGTGCATTTTCAATCATCTTCCAGTATTACAAAGAATGCCACATGCACGCATAAAGAACTTGCTTCATTGACGGTAGAGATGACGGTACCAATAATGGTTAATCCATGAAAATTGTGGTGCGGGATTTCGTAGTGATTTTTAGTAAATCGATCATGGGATATGCGAAGGCGCGGTGGCCATGGTGGTTGGAGTGGTGATGATAACGATGTTTACTGATGCAATGATTTAAAGTAAATTGTAAGGAAGCTACTGCATGTGAAGGATATAAACACCTTATTTATAAACAAAAAGTCTTTGAATTATGTTAAGAAGGATGACAGAGCATTTAATTACCAACAAGCTGAACCATTTGTTTATAAGTATAAATGAAGGAAAAAGGTATTAAGTGATGAATGTTTGCCCAAGCTGTGGCGAAGCGGAAACACTCCTTCACCTGCAAAACTGCGGAGCCTAAGAAAAAAAAACAACAGTGACATTGCATGGTAATGAACACAAGCTGCGGGTTTGGCTATATATCTTCACTTTACGATGGCATATGCATAGCTTTTTGACTATATATATAAAAAACACATGCATGCAATAGAAGAGTTGAACAATGGACATCAATTTAACAGAACCAGTAGTGCCCTCGAATGCTATGCTCTTTAATTACCATTCTCCCAAGGGCGGACACAATGAAAAAGTCACCCCAAACACTAGGATGATAATTGGCTGAGCGACGGATCACCTCTCCTGTTCTCCCGCCATCCATTTCTGTGGAGGAATTCTGAGTAGGAGAAGCAGCGTTATGTGTCATGATCTGGTGTATCTGATCCAAGGTGAATATTCTGCGTCTTGATTCAAAACACCTTGGGCTTGAGGCTTATTTATAGGATAGCAAGGCTTACCTCCCTCGTGTATTCCCGCCCCCGCCCCACTCCTTTCTAAAAATATAGTTTATTAATTTTTTTAAAAAATTAAAATCAATAAACTAATATTATTATATATACAAATTTATATAAACATATATAAGAATATTAAATAAAATATGTGAATATAAAAAATTATGTAATTTAAATATATAATCGTAACAGGACGGGACGGGACTGGTATGAGTACCTAAAATATTTCTATTCCAAACTTATATTGAATTTTAATCTCTTTTTCATCCTTGTTTTCACACTATTTTTTTTTTTCCTCCAAACCCATGGTGGAGTCAAACTAAACTTGACGGACGGTATATTTTGTCATCATTTATAAGTCTTTATGTTAAGCAGGTAGAACACTCAAAAGTTAAAAAAATCACAAATTATCTTATTATTTTGTTATATTTTTCTAAAAATAAGGAATTAGTCCCTCGGTTTTTTATTACCTTTTTTTTTTGTTGGTATTTTCGTAAGGTGTAAGTACTCTCAAATTTGTAGTACATTTACTTTTGCTCCAAACATAATTTTTGGATCCACCAATCCATTGAGGAGGCCCCCAATGAGAAAATCCCTTTTGAGTCATTAGAAACCAATTGAGAAAATGATAGACAATAAGGTACATTTTAGTTCATCACAAAAAAGTCTTTGGAGACTGAGAAATTCTTTTTGAGTGATTATGAAATATTAATTTCCCTTTTTGTCTTTTATTTAACATATAAGTTTATTATATATTTTCTATATTAAAAATCTATTATCTATTGGATATTATAATAAAATAAATTAATATTTAATAAAATTATATATATATATATATGTATATGTATGATAATATATGTAATTATTTAGGATGAATAAGACAAATGGATGCTAGATTGATGGATAAAAGAAAGAGAAAATGAGTTTTCTTTAATTTAAAGAAACGGTAGCAATTTATTAATAATAAGAGAGTGTCCAGTAAGAACATCTCTAACTCATTATTTTTAAACTCATTTTTATTTTAGCATTTTCTTTATATTTGAAGATGATAGGTGTTATATTTTTGCATTTTCATTCCAATTATACAAATCTTCAAATTATTATTCATTCTCCAAATTTTACTTTTCATAATATTATTTATGTCTAAAATATAATTATTTAACATATATGATGCTGCACTTTTCGGCTCGTAATAAGTGAGGGCTTCGCGACCTGTAGAACATTCAGAAAGACGATCAGAAGTCTACCGGATTGGCTCCGGCGGTAGCCGCTCCGATGCTTAAGTAAGTAAAAATGAATTGAAAGACTGTATTGAAAGCCAAAGAATGAGCATGAAAAATAAAGCGTACCTTTAGGGTTTAATTTATAGACCGTGGCCTTCCTAATTTGATTAGGATTCGACGCTATGAGTATAGGGATTTGATCATCGGAGATTGCAGTTACCTTGTGGAGTATTGCTTAGAGATAACCATAGATGATAGTTTCCTTGTTGAAGATTGTTTCCTTGTTGAAGATTGTTTCCTCATTGAAGACTGCTTCCTTATTCCCTGCTTGGCATCCGCTAAGGCGGTGACGAGGTCTGGAGTGTTGGTCTGGATCTTGTGATAAGTTCTGAGACCCTTGCCCGGATATATGTGCTCTGAAGGCATATGTTTGGTCACTTCCGACCTTTTGTGATGATCTGGATGCTTGAGCTTTTAGTCATTAGCTGAATGAGAACCGTGCTGGCCGAGTATGAGTTGGATTATGGTCATACGTGTCAAGTGCTGATTGGCCTGCTCTTTATGGTATATCAGTTACTCCCTCCCCAAGTCCTAGTTTGATGCTAGCAAGCAACTAGGGCTAAGCCTTTTTCGGAGAGTCATGTGTCCTGCCTGTTCGCCTTCCAAGGCAACTGTTGGGGTGCCATTTATTGTAAGCCAGAGATTAGGTCTTTTCAAGGTCATTTATTTGTACTGGCCGATAGTTGGGTTTCCCGAAATCATTATTGTTCCGAACCGTCATGGCGTTTGGACTTGGTGGGTCCCTTCTGATACTGTGCTTATAAATACGGGGTAAGATTTTGCAATGACCTTTTCTCAGTCATTTTCACTGTGCTAGAAGACTTCATTCGCCATTGTTAGTCTGTGCGACCTTGAAGAATACCGATTTCCTGAGTCTGGAACAGGTTCGACTGATTTTTTCTCTTCTCTTGCTTCTTTATTCTTAAATCCGAGAATAATGTCTGCTCCTTTTGAGTCCCCACTTGTAAGCGAGGGAGTAGGAAATCCTTCTGAGATGGCTGTACTGTCTCCTGTGGAAGACGTAGATAACCCTGCTCCCGAAGATATTGGGGAGAGGCCTGTTAAACCTCCTTGTAGTCCTGGGGTTAGGATAGTTGACGCCTTTGAAGAGCCCCGAGACAGGGCTGGGGAGACCTCTGGTAGGTCTTCCCATAGAGAAGAGGGTGAGAGTGCTGTTACTCAGAGCCTTTTGGACGAGTGGAGGGTAAAATACCATTTTCTCCCAAATGTGTCCTGCAGAGTCCCAAGCCCCATGGATCGTCCCCAAAATGTTGAAGCCGGGGAGATTTGTGTTTACCTTGCCTGGTTCAAAATGGGCTTGAGACTCCCATTGCCAAATTTAGTCAGGCAATTCTTTTGTTGGTACAAGTTCTGCCCTGCCGACCTGAATCTTAATAGCTGGCGGCAGCTTCTAGGGTTCATAGTATTGGGACACCAAAACAAGGTGGATGTGTCCTTGGACTTGATCCGTAGCAATATGGATCTGAAGTTCAAACAGGCTGAAGACCTTTTCTATATGTCCTTCGAGAAGGGGTTCCGACCCCTATCTTCCGTTCTTATTTCCAACAAAACGTGGAAGAAGTGGTACTTCTTCGTCGGAGGAGGATGGGAGCATGAAGACTTCCAAGAAGGAGAGGCCTCGCCTGTCACGCCCCGAATTCCAGCGAACCCGAGGCGTGAGTAACGAGACAAAAGAAAATAAAATAATAAAGGAATAAAAGATAATTAAGGACGATTACATACATTCTACATACTGTTCGGATAAATACATAAGGTCTAGTCCATTTCTTCACCACTTACAAAATAAAATACAGTCGCGGGCTTATGCCCTTACACAATATCAAAAGCGCCCCTTGGGCCTAACATAGTCCCTAATCAATTCATCTTCGCGTCTCGTACAGCTGGGACATCATCTGAAATGTTTGCCCCACTAAAGGGGTCAGCTCAACATGCTGGTACAATATAATGCTAATGCAAGAAACAGAACTAAGGTCGTGGCATGTGCAAGTGTACAATTATTTCTATATGGCATTCAATGTCATGATGGCAGCATATACACAATAAGCAGTATATGATCAGTATGCGTGACACACCCATGCAACTCTATGCCACCCATGTCTCATGATACGGTCATTCTCCGCTGGCATGAGTACCGCCGCGTATGTCTCGCTTCACGGTCCGGAATCCGTCAGGCAGGCAAGTACCTATTGGCCGATTTTGGGTTTTTCACCACAGGATCTGCACCCTCATAATGCAAAGCACCAAGTGCTTACCCACACCATGTCCAAGGAATTACACTATGCCATATTGCTCTGATCTCATCATGTCACAATGTAATCTCTATGATGTATCTCATCCATACATAAAGCATGCTTTCAAGTACACAATTCATAATATCAACAGTTCTTCAAAGCATATAATTCACGCACCACACTAACACATGCAATATACCCATAATCATCATCCAACTTAACAAGATAGCACGTAGCACGTAAGCATGTGAACACTCAGGCAAACATGTGAACAATCAATGCAACAAAGCAAGTATTCCTAATCTCAATTATATTTCTTACTTAGCACAATATATCGTACCTGATAATCGATCTCAACTCAAGAAGGTGTACTCGAAGTATGGTAGAATCACAGTGAGAATGCCGAAGGTCAGATCACCTTCTCCTTGCCCTCTCGTGTTCCTAAAATCATAACATGAGATTCAGTTCATTGTTATTTGAATTATGCTATTCATCAAATTTTATGTCTTTAATTCATAAGTTTCTATTTTGCTAAATTAGACTCTACCATTGGTTTTAGAACGTTTAAGAAAAGAAGTCTAGGTTCTCGTAGAACTCAATTCGGACACCAGGGTTGAAAAGGGGCAAAACAGTCATTTTGCACTTTACACGTGTCCTTACATTTCGTGACCTCTTTTCACAAATCGGACTCCACGGTTGAGTCCGGAATGTTTGAGATAATAAAGTTTCACTATTTGTTTACCTAATTCGGAGTTCATTTGATTGTATTTCAATTCAGGGGTATTTTGGTAATTTTATACGTTGCTACGTGTCTTTTATTTTTTTCGGGACCCCGTCTCGTAAAACGGACCTCACCATTGGTCTCAGAATGACCGAGATAGTCAAAATACACTAATGACTTGTCCCATTTGGACTTCGGATTATTTTAGAGTATTTTAAATAATTAAATTAATTAAATTAATTAATTAATTAATTAATTTAATTATTATTTTATTAATATTTAAATCTGGTGGGTCTAATTGTAATTTCTCTAAAGTTTGGGGGTTAAAAGGTAATTTTCGAAAGTTCAGGGCAGAATGGTAATTTTCAGAAAGTTCAGGGGCAATTTCGTAATTGGCAAAACCCTATTCTCAATTTGGATAGCCAAACAGTGGCTAATCCAAAACAGGGATAAGATATCCCTGTTCCCAATTGATTTTAATTTCTAATCTCTTATCCTTGTAGCCAAACAGACCCATTGGGTTTTTAAGTTAAAACAAGGGAGCGACACGTGGCAGGGGCGGACCGACCCAAGCCCGACCCGACCCGAACCGACCCGACCCAAGCCTGGATCAGCCCCCCTTCGTCCCCGATTATCCGGCGAAGCTCCGGTAGGGTTCCGGCGCCTTCTCCGGCGCCGGCGACCGATCTCCGGCGAGATTTTTAGGGTTTTAAAATGTGGTTCTTTCCCAATTTTCATGTAGATTCCATATACGGGCTCGGTTTTGGGTTTAGATCGTTGGATTCTCACGAAATAGAGGGTCAAACCCTCGGTCAACATTCCGGCCAATCCATTTTCCTTCACCTTTCCCTACTGTTTTAAGCCCAAACCATTTCCCTTCATTTTCTGCATCTCCTAGGCTCCATTTCCTATCATCCTAAGCAAGCTTTACACATAAAATCACAAGACCCACCTCCTAAAACCGAGACCTGCAACTGGGGAGTTCTCCCTCTCCCCTTAACCATTTTAGTTGGTTTCTTTTCCTAATTGTTCCATATTCCAAGCTCTTTCTAGCCCTATATTCAAAAGGAATTAATTATGCAAGAAAAATTTCAAAACAGAAGGTGGCTTACCTTGGTTTCGGTTTCTCTCTCTAGCCGACCTCCCTTTCTCTCTCCCACTTCACCTCTGGTTCAAGCTCATTGTTTCCCTTCTGTCTCTCAGTTTTTCCTTCTCTTCTTCCTCTCTTTACTCTCATTTCCCACTCAGCCGTGCACACAAATGTGTATATATTACACACACATACACATACATCCTCTCTCTCTCTCTCTCTCTCTCTCTCTCTCTAAGATCAACCACCCTCTGGCCAGACCTGCACCTGCCACCCCATACCCTGAATCCCACTCACACACACAATCCCAAGCCATGCCCCTTTGAGTGTGTAACACTCAATACACACTCACACACACACGGCACACACATCACATATAGTGCCTTGTGCACTATTTTATATATATACATACATGTATATATATATATATAAGTATACACATATTCTCTAAATTATGTATATATTATACATACATGCACATACACCATACACATGGTTATACACATACAATACACACATTGCACCCCACACACATTAAAATTTTATAATAATAATCATAATAATAATAATAATAACAACTTGAAAATTTTATTTAAAAAAAAAAATTTTCAGGTTGTTACATCCTTCCCTCCTTACAGAAATTTCGTCCCGAAATTTAAAATAACATTAAAACAAAAGAAAATACATCACTAATCAAACAAATCGGGGTATCTAGCACAGACCTCGGCCTCACGCTCCCAAGTAGCCTCCTCGACCCCATGATGGTTCCAACGAACCTTGACCAAAGGGATGGTCCTGCCTCGCAAAACCTGGTCCCTCGAGTCCAATATCTCCACAGGTCTCTGGTCATAGGAAGCGTCCCCCTCTAGTTGAAGATCTACCCAATCTAATACATGGGAGGGTCGGGATGGTACTTCCTCAGCATCGATACATGGAAAACGTCGTGAACCCCTGATAGCTGTGGTGGTAAGGCTAGCTTATAAGCCACCTCACCAACTCTCCCAAGAATCTCAAAGGGTCTATAAATCGTGGCGACAACTTCCCACTGCGCCCAAATCTCCTCAAACCTCGTCGGGGAAATATCTTGAGGAACACATGGCCCCCAACCTCGAATGACATAACTCCTCTGGTGACTCTGGGCTGTTAACAAGCGCTGCCTAATTACTTGTATCTTGTCTATGGTCTCACGGACTAAGTCGAGTCCCAAAACAACCATCTCCTCTACCCCAGTCCAACACACCGGTGAACGACACGGCCTATAGTACAACGCTTCAAGTGGTGCCATTTCAATACTGGACTGCTAGCTACGGTCGTAGGCAAGCTCTACCAAAGCAAGGTGATCCTCCCAGCTACCTCTAAAGTCCATAATGCAGTATCTAAGCATGCTCTCTAGGATCTGAATGGTACGCCCTGACTGACCATCAGTCTGGGGATTGAAAAGTAGTACTAACTTAATTGAGTCCCTAAGGCTGTCTAGAGGCCCCGCCAGAACCGGCAAGTGAAACGTGGGTCCCCCTCTAAGACAATGGATAAGGGAATTCCATGTAATCGTACTATCTCTTGACATAGTAATAAAAGATCAATGCAAAATGCATTGTAACATGTAGACGTGCAGCCTCACCTATGGATTACTCACCTCTCCCTCAGCCAGGCGATGTGGGATGCATTACCTCCTCCCATTACCATCTCCCCCGTAGGCTTCGCCTCACCGGCAAGCGTGCAGCGGCGTGCAGACATCTCCACACACCCCGCTAGGGTCTGATGCTAATCCCATCTGTAACGGCTCACTCCACATGGCACAACACATAATGAAACCCTCAAAACACATTGGCTCATCAATGCCAATCCCTTTCGATTTCCATCCAAATATCACGACTCACCTCAACAATTCAACACAATAAAAAGTAAAGGAAACTCCTCACTGATCACAAGGATACCCCAAGGTCTCTCGCACATGTGACGTTATCTAACCTACCTTAATTTAATCCATGAAATCACCTAGTGATTTATCCCGATGGTATAAATACACGTTATCAGTACCACAATGCAATCTCATCATCCAGTATTTTCTAAGTACCCTAATTACCCACAAGATATTAACAGTATAATCCAAAAGTAAAGCTATCACCTCCCACCTTAGTCTATATATATAACCGAGACTAAGTGTCATGTACTAATAAGGGCTAGCCTATTCATTTCATGTACGCGTATGTCGATTGGGTATACAATGTAGACAGTGTAGGTTGCGTATTCTAAACATGAAACTTACATCAATATACCAAGGTTCAGAAAAAATAAAACACTAAACTCTCCACCAATTTCCACTACGAACATACATCAATTTTCACACACATGCATCAACACACACATGGAAACATGTTTAAGCATTCTCTCATATATGCATCAATAATAATCAGTCGGTATATATAAAAAAAAAATCAAAATTCGCAGTACTATAATGGTCACTAAACTAGCATGCTTATATAGAGTAAACGTACAATATTTAATAGCTAACACGTAGCTTACCACATCAGCACCCAGCATAAAATTTCATTTCAGGGATACACATATACATAAATAAGTACATAATCTGTTGTACAGGTGACCAGGCATATTCCCAACCTTACGGATATCCAGGCTCATAGCCTATCTCACAGACAATGAGCATACAGTCTACTATTTAACCTCATTCGTTATACTGTACAAAGGCAAACATTGAATCCCAGATCATCAATAACCAAACATACCCCACATTGTACAATTTCACAACTAAGGTAATAAGCACTTCTCTAATCATGTGACCCAAATCAACCCAATTTAACTTAAAGTCTAACACTTCCTAACTCACAATAAAGTCAATCTTAAAAGTATCTATGGACATCCCATGGAATAAAGAAAACATCTCCCTCAGGAGTACACGCGGTCTCTCTTCTCCCGTAGTAGCCTATACTTGTCTAAAGTGTAAATAACCGATCTATCTCCAACATAATACCAATACTAGGCGCATCAAATAAGATGAAGAACCCAAATAAGGCATGCAGTCAGCTACCTCTATCGAGTAATCTCTACAGATTCTCGTTAGCATTACTCTACCCCTAATGTCATGTCAACATAGTAAATATGAATGAATGAGATGCACTATAGTCTATCAATATGCTAGTCCATAAACTAAACATAAAAAGAAAATGTACCTCACGACTCTGAAGGTCCAAAAAAAATAGGTGACTCTAGGCTGGCTACTGCATAACGCCACTCTGAGTGGTCTGGTCCTGCCTATCACCCCTCTAACTGAGAGTCCTGACACTCAATGCTGTAGGTGCATGCTGAAAATACGGTGCCGGAGGTCTCTGACCCAATAGTGGCTGTGGCAGAGGCAATTGGGTATACTGATAGAAATGTGGCTCCTCTAAGTCCTGGGAAATCGACCTCTGGGGACAATTGGCCCTAACATGGTCAGTCTGGTGGCATACAAAACAAGTTCGTGGAGTCCCCCGTCCTTGACTCTGTACTGGTGATGGAAATGACTCCTGGCTAACCCCGACCCTCTGTCTAAAGCTAGGGTCCCTCAAAAGACAAGTGGCCATCTTATGGCCAGGCTGTCCACAAATAAAACAAATAATGGTCCCTTGGGAAGTGTATGTGAATGTGGAAGAAGTACCAGTCTGGGACCTCTTCAATAGTCTCCTACCAGTGTGAGTATGGGCGGGTATAGATATCCGTGCAGCAGCAGCACGGGCTCGAGACCTCTTCGATGGCCTCCTACCAGTGTATATCGGGGTAGATCTAGGGATCTGTGCTAGAGTCGCCTCGCTCTGGGTCTGGGGCTCTCTGACTCCTCTAAGCTCAGCCAACTCTCTCTCAGCCCTGACGGCTCTCGTCACTACCTCCTGTATAGTGTGAAGGCATTCCCGCATAATGGTCGCTACGTCCCCAGAACCACTAGTCTGTCCTACCTCTACTGGAGCAGGTGTAAAAGTGACGGCCTCCTCAACTGCAACATCTGCCGAAGCAGCAGCTTGGGGCCAACTATGCCACGGTGGTGCAGTGGTCCTAGGCTCATCGTGTCTAGGTGGTATATGTCTGGGAGTAGCTTGTCTCGGTGGCATGTCTACAAGTTCAAAGAGAAGAAAAAATTAATACCCCATTGGACACAGGTGTTAAAAGAACATTAAGTAAGCACTCGTCAACGCTTCACAATTTCGAAGTAACAACCACAATATATCATGACACACTTGCCTAATCAATACCTACACAACTAATGTCGACCATCCCTACCCGTTTGTTACACTAAACAATTTATACCGAGTTCTAACATAGCCCTCTACTAAGAAGGATTTTATCTAAACAATGTAATACACGCTTACTTAAACGTTTGGACAATAGCAAGGTTTAACTCCCAGTGAATACTATCCAAAACAATACATCCCTCAACAACCAGGGTTTAACACAGGAATATCTCTAAAAATTTAAAGGAAAACACTCTTAGTATCCATCTATACACAAAAGCTCCACAGTCCAAATCCTCATTCTAGTATTTTAAGATTTGATGTGTCTTTTATTATCTCTTACTTTTAGAGCTAGGTGATAACCCTTCATGGATTACAGCTCCTTTCATTACTTGCTGATGGGGTACCATCCATCAACTGTAACTCAAGACCTGAGACCAATCCAGTCTGTATAAATATCATAGTCATAGTACTATAATCCCTGAAAATTGGTTACTAACCTAGCTCACTCATACAGAATCCACAACTAATAGTCAACCAGGTAAACAACTAGGTTCACAACTTGTCCCCTAAGTAACTAGGCACAATGTCTACCGTGTAGATAACTAAGGGTACAACCTACACCTCAAATAATCAGGCATACCATCTATCTCATAAAGTATACGGTCTATTACATAGACACGAGTTTCTAATCTTAGTCACCCACTACCGCAAAAAGAATTCGCATGCTCCCTATCCACCGGGAAATCAAGTATAGTGCATTCTCGTGCACCCCAATGCAACATGTGTATATAAAATATTTTAGATAAAAGTTCAGTCATGTTCTTATCAGCGACTAGGGAGTACGTATAGCATGTCATAATGTACACTTAACAAATTCTTCACACAGTATACATGTCATGCATCTTACTACATTAAATCACGTAATCATGCATTATAACATATCATCAATCAACACGTAATCACAACAAGTCATGCATCAGGACATATAAAACCACATAGCACACAAGATCCTATCACATGCTGCTAAAGGTTCACACTAAGTCTCATTCTTTTCTCTAGGGTCTCATGGTGTTAAACAACACCCCACGGTCTCTAGGTATTCGAACCTAAGCTCTGATACCACGTTGTCACGCCCCGAATTCCAGCGAACCCGAGGCGTGAGTAACGAGACAAAAGAAAATAAAATAATAAAGGAATAAAAGATAATTAAGGACGATTACATACATTCTACATACTGTTCGGATAAATACATAAGGTCTAGTCCATTTCTTCACCACTTACAAAATAAAATACAGTCGCGGGCTTATGCCCTTACACAATATCAAAAGCGCCCCTTGGGCCTAACATAGTCCCTAATCAATTCATCTTCGCGTCTCGTACAGCTGGGACATCATCTGAAATGTTTGCCCCACTAAAGGGGTCAGCTCAACATGCTGGTACAATATAATGCTAATGCAAGAAACAGAACTAAGGTCGTGGCATGTGCAAGTGTACAATTATTTCTATATGGCATTCAATGTCATGATGGCAGCATATACACAATAAGCAGTATATGATCAGTATGCGTGACACACCCATGCAACTCTATGCCACCCATGTCTCATGATACGGTCATTCTCCGCTGGCATGAGTACCGCCGCGTATGTCTCGCTTCACGGTCCGGAATCCGTCAGGCAGGCAAGTACCTATTGGCCGATTTTGGGTTTTTCACCACAGGATCTGCACCCTCATAATGCAAAGCACCAAGTGCTTACCCACACCATGTCCAAGGAATTACACTATGCCATATTGCTCTGATCTCATCATGTCACAATGTAATCTCTATGATGTATCTCATCCATACATAAAGCATGCTTTCAAGTACACAATTCATAATATCAACAGTTCTTCAAAGCATATAATTCACGCACCACACTAACACATGCAATATACCCATAATCATCATCCAACTTAACAAGATAGCACGTAGCACGTAAGCATGTGAACACTCAGGCAAACATGTGAACAATCAATGCAACAAAGCAAGTATTCCTAATCTCAATTATATTTCTTACTTAGCACAATATATCGTACCTGATAATCGATCTCAACTCAAGAAGGTGTACTCGAAGTATGGTAGAATCACAGTGAGAATGCCGAAGGTCAGATCACCTTCTCCTTGCCCTCTCGTGTTCCTAAAATCATAACATGAGATTCAGTTCATTGTTATTTGAATTATGCTATTCATCAAATTTTATGTCTTTAATTCATAAGTTTCTATTTTGCTAAATTAGACTCTACCATTGGTTTTAGAACGTTTAAGAAAAGAAGTCTAGGTTCTCGTAGAACTCAATTCGGACACCAGGGTTGAAAAGGGGCAAAACAGTCATTTTGCACTTTACACGTGTCCTTACATTTCGTGACCTCTTTTCACAAATCGGACTCCACGGTTGAGTCCGGAATGTTTGAGATAATAAAGTTTCACTATTTGTTTACCTAATTCGGAGTTCATTTGATTGTATTTCAATTCAGGGGTATTTTGGTAATTTTATACGTTGCTACGTGTCTTTTATTTTTTTCGGGACCCCGTCTCGTAAAACGGACCTCACCATTGGTCTCAGAATGACCGAGATAGTCAAAATACACTAATGACTTGTCCCATTTGGACTTCGGATTATTTTAGAGTATTTTAAATAATTAAATTAATTAAATTAATTAATTAATTAATTAATTTAATTATTATTTTATTAATATTTAAATCTGGTGGGTCTAATTGTAATTTCTCTAAAGTTTGGGGGTTAAAAGGTAATTTTCGAAAGTTCAGGGCAGAATGGTAATTTTCAGAAAGTTCAGGGGCAATTTCGTAATTGGCAAAACCCTATTCTCAATTTGGATAGCCAAACAGTGGCTAATCCAAAACAGGGATAAGATATCCCTGTTCCCAATTGATTTTAATTTCTAATCTCTTATCCTTGTAGCCAAACAGACCCATTGGGTTTTTAAGTTAAAACAAGGGAGCGACACGTGGCAGGGGCGGACCGACCCAAGCCCGACCCGACCCGAACCGACCCGACCCAAGCCCGGATCAGCCCCCCTTCGTCCCCGATTATCCGGCGAAGCTCCGGTAGGGTTCCGGCGCCTTCTCCGGCGCCGGCGACCGATCTCCGGCGAGATTTTTAGGGTTTTAAAATGTGGTTCTTTCCCAATTTTCATGTAGATTCCATATACGGGCTCGGTTTTGGGTTTAGATCGTTGGATTCTCACGAAATAGAGGGTCAAACCCTCGGTCAACATTCCGGCCAATCCATTTTCCTTCACCTTTCCCTACTGTTTTAAGCCCAAACCATTTCCCTTCATTTTCTGCATCTCCTAGGCTCCATTTCCTATCATCCTAAGCAAGCTTTACACATAAAATCACAAGACCCACCTCCTAAAACCGAGACCTGCAACTGGGGAGTTCTCCCTCTCCCCTTAACCATTTTAGTTGGTTTCTTTTCCTAATTGTTCCATATTCCAAGCTCTTTCTAGCCCTATATTCAAAAGGAATTAATTATGCAAGAAAAATTTCAAAACAGAAGGTGGCTTACCTTGGTTTCGGTTTCTCTCTCTAGCCGACCTCCCTTTCTCTCTCCCACTTCACCTCTGGTTCAAGCTCATTGTTTCCCTTCTGTCTCTCAGTTTTTCCTTCTCTTCTTCCTCTCTTTACTCTCATTTCCCACTCAGCCGTGCACACAAATGTGTATATATTACACACACATACACATACATCCTCTCTCTCTCTCTCTCTCTCTCTCTCTCTCTAAGATCAACCACCCTCTGGCCAGACCTGCACCTGCCACCCCATACCCTGAATCCCACTCACACACACAATCCCAAGCCATGCCCCTTTGAGTGTGTAACACTCAATACACACTCACACACACACGGCACACACATCACATATAGTGCCTTGTGCACTATTTTATATATATACATACATGTATATATATATATATAAGTATACACATATTCTCTAAATTATGTATATATTATACATACATGCACATACACCATACACATGGTTATACACATACAATACACACATTGCACCCCACACACATTAAAATTTTATAATAATAATCATAATAATAATAATAATAACAACTTGAAAATTTTATTTAAAAAAAAAAATTTTCAGGTTGTTACATCGCCATTCCCTCGTGCTACGGGTCATAAGGGTGAGGCTTATTCCCTTAGGTTTGCTTTAGCTTTGTTTATGCCTTCAGAACTGATAAACTGATATATCATTCCTTACTTCTGTGCAGTTAAGAGTGCTTGGAAGAGGCCCGATTTTACTAAAGCACTGCGAGATCAGTACTGAGTGCTGCTTTCGACTTCTAATCAGGCTCATTCTGTTATTGTAACTCCGAAGAACTTGATGGCTGCCCGTGCTGCAAAGCTTAAAAAGAGGCTGACATCGAAATGGGCGGTGCCGGAGGCCCAAGTGGTGGGGGAGGCTTCCTCCCGAGCTGAGCCTGATGCCCCCCTTGAGGTGAAAAGGAGGAGGTTGATTTCTGGCTCTCCCGAGCCAGCCCCTACCGAGGCTGAGAAGGAGGGCGAACCTGCCGTTCCTGTTTCGGTTGCTCCTCCCACCTCTTCCGGTCCGAGCAGAAGGACTAGGAAGGGGAAAGCACCTACCGTACCGTCCGAGCCGTTTGATGAGCCGGACTATCAAATTGCCAAGAAGGCATTTGACCAGATATGGGCTCGGGGCCCTCACCGATATAGAGGGGACGACCCCTCAAAGCTGATGACTGAGATGATGAATCTCCAGATGAGGGTAACTTCTGAAGCTTTTCTTGACTTTTCTGTTTGTTTATTTGTTCAATCTAAATTGTCTGCCTTGCCTTGTGCAGAGCATGCATAGTTTGGCTGCTCTGATGGTGACCCCCATAGGCCTTGAAGAGGCTAAGAAGCTGAAGGCCGAAGTGGAAGAGATGAGGTTGGAGCTTGGGACAGCC
This sequence comes from Nyssa sinensis, assembly GCA_008638375.1. Lineage (NCBI taxonomy): Eukaryota > Viridiplantae > Streptophyta > Magnoliopsida > Cornales > Nyssaceae > Nyssa > Nyssa sinensis. The sequence continues at coordinate 14,317,046 of CM018047.1, forward strand.
CGATCCAAGGTTCAGACCACTGAGGATCTGAAGGAAGCTACCACCAACCTTACCGTGGCAGAATCTGAGAGGGACATATATGCTCAGCAGGTTGAGGGGCTTCAGGCGGAGTTGGTTGAGCTTCGGAATTCCTTTAATTAGAAGGTTCAAGAGGCAACTGACCAAGCCAAGGTTGAGGCTGAGATGGAATTGAAAGGTGAAGTTGAACAGATGGGTGATGACCTGATCCGGTTTGGCTTTGAAAGCTTCCGAACTAGATTTCAGGTTCAGTTCCCAGGTTTCGACGTGTCGTCAATCGTTCCTCCTAAGCCTGCCTCGTCTGGTCCTGACCAGTACAAGACAGTTGGGGCTACTGCTCTTAACTTGGAAGAGGATCCCGGCCCTTCTGACAAGGCTCAAGGCTTTTTGATGATTTTTTTTTTCTTTTGATGTAATGAATGTATACTTCTGATCAGTAAAATTGATTTTTTTTTTCAGATTCTTCTTGTGTTCTCTCCTCCTGTGCAATTTTGTCATTAAGTGTAGCTGTTCTGAGCCTCTTGCATGTTAGATCAACTGTCCAGTAGTCGATAGTTATCTTCCGAGCTTCGATACTTGCAATTGAATAATAAATGTAGATTAACTTCAACTGTCTCATCATAATGAGATAAGAAAGCAAGCATAATCAGATAGATAGAGCCCAATAGAGTGGGCGTAAATTTTCATAGATCTCTGAGATAGACTGCTCTGAATCAAGAGCTCGTGAAGATAATCAGGGAGCTTGTGCTTGTCATTATGATGGTCGGCATGCTGTTTTCGAGTACTCAGGATCAGGATATGTCCGAGCTGTTTTGGCCTTTGTTATGTGACTGGCCTGTCATAAAATAGTTAAGACTGTAAGTTCTGAATCTTGGATAGGAGGCCTGTATATTTAGACTTTGTCCCCCTCTCTTTATCAATTTAGAAGCTCCAGTGCTGGACTGTGATTTTTGTTCATAAAGCTCTGTACCCTGTCTCTTGGTATATCGAAGAGGCGCATTTAATGCACTGTTTATTTATTCGATTGCCGTTTGAGATTTCGAGGCTAATCTCTTTTTCACTGTTGCGACGGTTCAGTTGGGTGGCTTTTGGACTTCAAAGGTCTATATATATGAAAACGAGGGCATTTGGTTGCATTCAACCCTTTTATTCCCAAACTGTTTCCTCGTAGGAGAGACTTTAGATGCTGCTGGAATTTTGTCACTTGTCTGGAGATGATGGACGATTCTCTATCTGAGTTAGGAATGATTAAACTGTGGCCGAGATTTGACCTTCCCCCTTTTTCAGTCTCCAAGGAAGGATTAAAGGAGGCACAAGTCTTCTTGTCTCCTTTGGCATTCAGTCGGGATTCCTCCGATTGGTGGTGTTCCCTCCCTGATTCAACCGAGGCTTGGAGCGCCGGTGATGAAGACGCAAGTGGAGTGCCTCCTCTTCTTCATATTTCGTCAGAGACCCCTGCTCTAATCAGCTGGGGTGTAACAACTGACGTGAGGAAGACGAATGGCGGTCCCTTGAGACCTAGAGCCCTCATCCTCCGTTGGTCGTGAGATCAATGATAGTGATGATGAAATGGCCTGCGTGCTCCTTGATGTGGATTGGGGTTCAGGATTCCTTCCTTTCAAATGGAGCCGGCGATGGCGGTAATGAAAGTCTTGGATCCTGTGCCCCTTTATCATCCGAGGAAGAAAGCCACGATGTTGCAAGTTGTAACCTCTGTAGTAGTTTCTGTAGTAGCTTATGTAATGATCTCTGTATTGTAGCCCCTGTAGTAGCTTCTGTAGTAGCTTATGTAATGATCTCTGTATTATAGCCTCTGTTTTATTTCCAGTCTGTACTGATGTAAATCTTCTGAATTATCAATAAAATTGAATTTCTTTTTCTCAGATCTGATGTTACTTGAATGTACTCTTTTGTAGTTGAAACATTTTCTCTTGCACTTTTGACATATGAATGTTCTAAGAATAGATCAAAGAAACTTAGAAGAATGCTTGAATCAAAGTACTTCATTCCTGATCGGTATCATAGTACTTGTTGCTTGTTTGACAGATAAGCCAAATAATATAAACATCAGATCAGAGGTATTCCGATCTAGGAAACTTTAGTTTTGTAGATGTTCGGAACTTCTGTCTTTGGATGGACTGGATCATAAAATCTGTTTTTTAAAGATAGACCAGGCCGAAGAGACCTTTGTATTATAAATGGACCAAGTCCTAAGACTTGTGCATTGTAAGTACGAAGACTTGTACATTATGGACCAGGCTCTAGAGGCCTGTGCATTATAGATGGACCAAGTCCTAAGGCTTGTGCATTATGGACCAGGCTCTGGAGGCCTGTGCATTATAGATGGACCAAGTCCTAAGACTTGTGCATTATAAATGGACCAAGTACGAAGACTTGTACATTATGGACCAGGCTCTGGAGGCCTGTGCATTATAGATGGACCAAGTCCTAAGACTTGTGCATTATAAATGGACTAAGTACAAAGACTTGTACATTATGGACCAGGCTCTAGAGGCTTGTGCATTATAGATAGACCAAGTCCTAAGACTTGTGCATTATAAATGGACCAAGTACGAAGACTTGTACATTATGGACCAGGCTCTAGAGGCCTGTGCATTATAGATGGACCAAGTCCTAAGACTTGTACATTATAAATGGACCAAGTACGAAGACTTGTACATTATGGACCAGGCTCTGGAGGCCTGTGCATTTATAGATGGACCGAGTGTAAAAACTCGTACATTATGGACCAGGCTCTGGAGGCCTGTGCATTTATAGATGAATATTCTATGGAAGTAAAAGAATCATCTCTACTGATAATACTTCCGTAAGTGTTCCACGTTCCATGGCCTAGGAACAGGCTTCCCAGTCATGTTTTCTAGCCAGTAGGTAGTGGGCCGAACAACCTTTGTTACTTTATAGGGGCCTTCCCAGTTTGGTGACAACTTTCCTATAGTGGGATCCTTGGTGTTTTGAAAGAACCTTCTTAAGACATAGTCTCCGACTTGAAAGCTGACTGTCTTGAGTCCTACCTTGGATTTGTCGACCATTCTCTGTTGATAGGCTTCCATCTTGATGCTGGCTTGATCCCTTCTCTCTTCGAGCAAATCCAAGTTTTCTATCAGCTGTTGATAATTGGATTCCTGCTCAAAGGCTTCTGTTCTCAGGGTTGGCATACCGATCTCAACCGGAATTACTGCTTCTGTCCCATAGGCTAGTGAGAAGGGAGTCTCGGAGGTGGGAGTTCTTCTGGTCGTTCTGTAGGCCCAAAGGACTCCGGGGAGTTCTTCTGCCCACTTTCCTTTGGCCTGCTCCAACCTTTTCTTTAACCCGTCAAGTATTGTTCGGTTGGTGACCTCCGCTTGCCCATTTGCTTGTGGATGGCCTGGAGAGGCGAAGTGCTGCCTAATGTTGAGATTTTCGCAGAATGTCTTGAAGCTTTTACCAGTGAATTGTGTCCCATTGTTGGAGATAATTACAAGTGGTATGCCGAACCTATACACAATGTTCTTCCAGGTGATGCTCTCACCTTCCTTTTCTGTGATATGTGTCAGAGGTTCGGCTTCGGCTCATTTAGAGAAGTAGTCGATGGCCACCAAGAGATATTTCCTATTTGGAGGTGCCCTTGGTAACGGACCCACAATGTCCATTCCCCATTGAGCAAAGGGCCAAGGACTAGGAATCGGGATAAGCTCATGATGAGGCTGATGTTGGTACGGGGCAAATCTCTGACATTTGTCGCACTTTCGAACATATTCCTTAGCCTGTTTCAACATGCCAGGCCAGTAATAGCCTTGCGAAAGAGCTCGGTGGGCTATAGTTCTGCCCCTATTATGATTCCCGCAAATTCCTTCGTGTATTTCAGCCAAGACATATTGTGACTCGTCTGGGGCTAAGCATTTTAACAGAGGTTGAGAATACGACCTTCTGTAAAGCTTGTTGTTTAGGATCAGGTACCGAGTTGTTCTGATTCGGATTCTCTTGGCTTTGTTTTTGTCCTCTAGGAGGAGCCCGGATCTCAGATACTAGAGGATTGGGTTCATCCAGTTCTGGGGCTTTTCATCAATTTGAGCGATTTGGGCTTCCTCAATGCTGGATCCTGGCTGAAAGGAGATTTTAATTGTGGAGTTTGCTTCAGACTTGAGGCGGGAGGCCACGTTAGCCAGAGTATCTGCTCTGCAATTCTGGCTTCTCTCAATTTTCTAGATAGTAAATGTCTGGAAGGAATGCTTCAAGTGGTTCACCAGTTCGGAGTATCGGAGCATTCTATCATCTTTAATGGCAAATTCTCCCAAGACTTGGCTCACCACTAGTTGGGAGTCAGAGAAGACATCAAGATTCTGAGCCTCGCATTCCAAGGCGAGCTTCATGCCTAAGATTAGGGCTTCATATTCGGCTTCATTATTAGAAGCTTTGAATCCCAAGCTGACTGCTTTTTCTGACGTGAGCCCATCAGGAGACTGTAGTACCAGGCCTACCCCTGAACCTTGATCGGTTGACGATCCATCAATGTATAGCAGCCAGGTTCCCGAAATTTCAGTGAGTTGCGCTTTGTTCTGAAGTGCTGGGGTGAACTCTGCAACGAAATCAGCTAAGGCCTGCCCTTTGATGGAGTTTCAAGGTACGTATGATATGTCGAACTCCCCTAGCTCCACAGACCACTTCACCAATCTTCCCGATACCTCAGGTTTCCTTAGTATTGACTTCAGAGGATAGGTAGTTGGGATCTCGATTGGATGGGCTTGGAAATAAGGTCGAAGCTTCCGAGCTGATATGACCAAGGCATAGGCCAGTTTCTCTACTTCTGGGTATCTCTTTTCTGTGTCAAGTAGTGCCCTACTAACTTAGAATATAGGCCTCTGTACTCCTCTGTCTTGTCTGATCAATGCGGAACTGACCGCGTTTTCGGAAACTGCAAGGTATAGGAGCAGCTTTTCTCCTTGTACTGGTTTTGACAAGAGCTCTGGAGAGGCTAGATACTCCTTTAGTTCTTGAAAGGATTTCTCGTATTCTTCCGTCCACTGTAGAGTTTTGCTGCCCTTTAGAGCCTTGAAGAAAGGCAGGCAACGATCGGTGGATTTGGATATAAATCTACTCAGTGCCGCAATTCTGCCATTCAGTGCCTGAATTTCCTTTTTGGTCCTTGGTGAGGTCAGTCCAATTAGAGCTTGGATCTGAGTGGGGTTTGCTTCGATACCCCTCTGAGAGACGATGTATCCCAAGAATTTTCCCTTCATAACTTCGAAGGTACATTTCGAGGGATTGAGCTTCATCCTGTGCTGTCTGAGGATATCGAAGGTCTGGGCTAAGTGCTAAAGGTGACTGCCTTTCTGAAGACTCTTTACCAGCATGTTGTCGATGTATACCTCCATGGTGCTGCCGAGCAGTGGGCTGAACATCTTGTTCACCAATCGCTGATAAGTAGCTCCAGCATTCTTCAACCCGAAAGGCATTACTCTGTAGCAGTAGAGCCCTCGTTCGGTTATGAAGGCTGTTTTCTCTTGGTCTGGAAGGTACATCTGGATCTGGTTGTACCCAGAATAGGCGTCCATGAAACTCATAAGCTCATGCTCTGCAGTGGCGTCAACCAGTTGGTCTATTCTTGGCAGTGGAAAGCTGTCCTTGGGGCATGCCTTGTTGAGGTCTGTATAATCCACGCAGACTCTCTACTTGCCGTTTTTCTTCTTAACAAGCACGGTGTTGGCTAGCCACTCAGGATAGAATACTTCCCGTATCATCCTGGCATCCAACAGTCTTTGGACTTCTTTATTTATAATCTGATGCCGTTTAGGAGCAATCGGTCTTCTCTTCTGTCTGACTGGCGGGTGATCAGGATCCACCATCAGCTTGTGAGTTATAAGAGTGGGATCTATTCCCTCCATGTCTTTGGTCTCCCAAGCAAAGATAGAGAGGTTATTTTTCAAGAACCTGACTATTTTTTCCTGCTCGGTGTGCGTTAGGTTTGGGCCGATGTACAAATAACGCCCCTCTGCTTCTGAACTGACCAATACTTTAATGGGCTCACCAACAGGTTTGGCTCGGCTGTCGCGTCCCCTTGGGCTCAAGGGTTCTTCAATGTTGGATGGGCAATTCTCCACCTCGGGAGAGTGAGTGAGAACCGGATCTGCACAGTCCCGAGTGTACTGTAATTGCTATTTAGGAGCTCTTTCCTTGAGGGCAATAGCGTGGCACTCTCGGGAGGTTGGCTGACACCCTCTAACCGAGTGGACGCTCTGGTTGTGGATGTACTTCAGACACTGATGGAGGGTCGAAGTGACTGCTCCTATCTGATGCAACCAGGGTCTCCCGATTATGACGTTGTAGGGAGATTTCATGTTTAACACCATGTACTCCGAGATGGTGGTCTTCTGTCCTTCACCCTCTCCTACGGTGGTAGGAAAGTCGACTCTCCCCAAAAGGGTACTGAGGTTGCCATCAAAAGCTGCCATTACGGCAGTGGTAGGCTTGACGTTGACATGGTCTATCCCCATCTGTTTAAGTGGCTCATAGAACAGTATGTTGACAGAGCTGCCAGTATCGACCATGACTCTTCGGGTCTCGAAGTTGGCGATTCTGAGGGTGATAACAAGGGCATCACTGTGAGGGCAATGTACCCCTACTAGATCTTGCTCAGTGAATTGAATCTTCGGTGCTAGCTTGAGCCTCTTTTCTACGTTGGAGATCTGTAATACGTTCGGGGCAACTCTGGCCTCCCGAGCATATCTCTTTCTTGCCCTGTTGGACATTCCTGTGATAGGGGAGTCAGCATGGAGGACGTAGATAACATAGTTGTTCTGCCTCTGAGGCTCGTTTCGTCCTTCCCTGTGCTCCTGCCTCTGTTCGGGCCTTTGATCTTGCCGTTGTTGAACTTGGGGGTTCTGTCTTCTGTCCAGCTTGACGAACTCCCGAAGACGCCCCTTCTTTATGAGCTGCTCTATCTCATACCGGAAGGTCCTGCATGTGTTAGTTGTATGTCCATGATCTTTATGGAAATTACAATACTTACTTTGGTCCCACAGGCTGGGATCTCCTTTGATTGGTTCCGGCCACCTCAGGTTCTCCCGATCTCGGATCTGCCGGAGTACCTGGTTCGGTGTAGTGTTTAAAAGAGTGAAGTTGGTGAACTCCCTTGGTCCAGAGTTGTACACAGCTCGGGGTGCTGTTCTCTTCTCTGGGCTCCTGGCCCTCTTTTTGTTGGAGTCTCTTCTGTGATCCTCCTTCTTGTGGTCCTCTCTCTTCGGATTGTCTCTCTGGGTCTGATCTTTGCCCTTCTGGGATGTGTGATTGGCTTCTTCCAGGTTGATGTACTTTCTGGCCTGATCCATTAATGCCGCCATATCGGCTGGAGGGCTCTTCGTTAAGGAATCTCTGAATCCACCTTGGGCAAGCCCAGCAGTCAGGGCTACTACAAGGAATTTCGGGCTATAGTCAGTGATCTCCGTGAGTTCGGTATTGAAGCGCGCGATGTAGGCTCTGAGGGATTCCTCCCTAGTCTGTTTGATGTTTAGCAGGAACTCTGGACCCCTTCTGAGCCTCCTGCTGGTCATTGAGTTTGGAGGGAGGTTGTGGAACCACTTCAGAGTAGTTCCCTTCAAGCTGGTGATGAAGGTTTGGCACATGAAAGCGTCAGAGGCTCCGTGAAGGGCCATCGTATGCTGATAGTGCGAGAGATGATCCCTTGGATTTCCAGATCCATCATATAGGGTGAACTTGGGCACCATGAACTTTTTGGGCCTTTCTTTTGACATGATGGTGTGAGTGAACGGAGTGGCTAGTCTTCCGAGCAGCCTGGCCAGCTCGTCTTGTTCTAGAGGGTTCTGAGGTCCTCTTAGGGCGATTGTTCGGTCCATAGATTCGGCAATTTCCTCTACCCCCCGCGGGTCCCTGATTCTGACATCTTGTGAACCCTGCCCGACAGTCTCGACTTCAGGGTAATGGGGTTGAGCACGTCCTTCCGATGGAGGAGGATTCTGAACCAGAGGGATTGGTGCTGCATGGGGATGAGGCTCCTACGGTGCCGGATGTGCTCCCGAGGCCTTTGGAGTTGGGGCCCGAGTAGTACTCCGGTAATGGACGTCAGGAACGAAGGCTGATGTTCCCCAACCTGGAGCTAATGGTTGTGGATCTCTTCCAACCCGAGCAACGCCCGGGGAGTGCCCAGGCTGGTTAGCTGGAGTCTGTTCATGGAGTTCTTCATTCTCCGTGGCAACAGGAGGTTGCGTTCCTACGGCGAAGTTGACCGGCGGGTTAGGAGAACCCGCTGTTTGGTTTTGTGTGAGTGTTGCCAGCGTTCTAGTGATGGCAAGCAACTGTTCTTGCACCAGTTCATTGTGTTGTTTGATCGATTCGATCTCTTGTCGCATGGGGTTAACCGTTGGTCCCTTTGTACGAGGAACAGGCGGCTGACGCTGAGAGTTTTGCGAATTCTGAGTATTCTGTCGTGGTCGGAGATTTGGTGCCATGGTTTTCTGGAGAGGAAAGAGATGGGTTTTTCAATAGAGCACTTGGAGATCAGTCGTTCCCACAGACGGCGCCAAACTGATGCTGCACTTTTCGGCTCGCAATAAGTGAGGGCTTCGCGACCTGTAGAACACTCAAAAAGACAATCAGAGGTCCACCGGATTGGCTCCGACGGTAGCCGCTCCGATGCTTAAGTAAGTAAAAAGGAATTGAAAGACTGTATTGAAAGCCAAATAATGAGCATGAAAAATAAAGCGTACCTTTAGGGTTTAATTTATAGACCGTGGCCTTCCTAATTTGATTAGGATTCGACGCCATGAGTATAGGGATTTGATCATCGGAGATTGCAGTTACCTTGTGGAGTATTGCTTAGAGATAACCATGGATGGTAGTTCCCTTGTTGAAGACTGTTTCCTTGTTGAAGACTGTTTCCTCATTGAAGACTGCTTCCTTATTCCCTGCTCGGCATCTGCTAAGGCGGTGACGAGGTCTGGAGTGTTGGTCTAGATCTTGTGATAAGTTCTGAGACCCTTGCCCGGATATATGTGCTCTGAAGGCATATGTTTGGTCACTTCCGACCTTCTGTGATGATCTGGATGCTTGAGCTTTTAGTCATTAGCTGAATGAGAACCGTGCTGGCCGAGTATGAGTTGGATTATGGTCATACGTGTCACGTGCTGATTGGCCTGCTCTTTATGGTATATCAATATATTTATTCAAACTTTAATTATTTATCACTTTTCTTTTTGGTAAAAAACTCTATGATATATTCAAGAGAATCATGATAATAAATAAAAATTAAAAAATTTCTTAATAAATTAAATTTAAAATTTAAATATTTATTTAATTAATATAAAAATAATTAATTATTAGTTTAGAGTATTATAAAAATAATTAACGGATGAATAATGAATAATGAACCTTCAATTATTAAAAATACAATTCTTTCTTTCAAATTTGATACCAATTTGAAGATGGGTTGAAGAGATTTTTTTTGTTTTCCTTTTTCAAATTTAAAGATTAAAAAGTGAATTGAAGATGGTCTAAAATCTACAACCAAGGAAAAGAACGTAAAGATTGTCAAAACCTTCTCCAAGATTGAAACTCAAGACATGGACAAAAAGGGTTATCAACATCCGACAAAAAACAAGAAAAAATCAGTAGGAATGAAGAGGAAGAAAAAGTCATACCTAAATAGATTGAATTTAGAACAAAAATAGGGACATCTTCCAACTACATAGATGCGTGTTAAACAAATTTAGAGTCCTGAGTAAACTAATGGGCTACCACAGTTTTAGTTATTAATTATATTGGATATTATATTAAAATATATATAATATTCAGTTAATGATTGACATAAAAAAAATATATAAACAACTTCATTTTAACAAATGTTTTTAGTTAAAAATTAAATTTGCTGTTAACTATAGAAAGCATCAGTTCAGCTGCTTAACACAAGACTTGTGGAATTATCATAACCATGACTGAGAGTAGCATATACAAAGTCTAGTTGTGATTGGACCCATGAAAACTACAACATATGAATTTTCTACGACTGCAATTCGATATTTAGTGTCATTGATTTAGTCGCCTTTGTCGTTTTATTCATTTTTCAACGGCCAAAAATACATATTCACACTGGCACCATCGAACATGGTACTATAAAAAGCAGAAAGTAAAACATGCCTAACATAGTCTCAGACATAGTTGTTAAATTGTCAAGATGATCATAGTTAATGTACTTGACGTATCACCCAGGTGACAGTTCAAGTAGATTGAAATTAATGATTGGTGTTAATTTAGTTGGAAAACAAGTTTCCCATAATACATTTTGCATTTAAGTTTTATTGATGTATTAGTTTGTATTCCTCGTACAATCTTTTATCAAAAACTTTTTTTTTTTTGCTACTAAAAATAGAAGTAAAGGCAGAATCAAAAGAAAAAAAAAAAAAATAGAGAGAGGGGTAGAAAATTTTTGGAAAAAATAATTAGTATGGAATTTAGGGTTGGGCCAAGATTATAGGGCAAAAGTGAGAGAAATAATAGATAAAAATTATAGCCCCTCAAGATATGCCCTAACTTTTAACCTAAGTTACAGTTCAATTTCATCTCAGAAATTCAACTGACTTAGTTATCGGAGACTTCTTCACCAAACTTTGTCCGGTGAATTTTTAACTACTTTGCTCTGCAGACTGTTTATCAGATGGTTCTCCGTCAATAATCTCATCAGCCAAAAATTGACCACAACAAATACTATCAATGATCTAATATGACATCATTTGGAATGCAAAATATAATACAAAAATTTTAAGTATATAATATAGTTGTTAATTTAATAGCCACCAGAAACGTTTTTATTTGATCCAACTGATTTTGAATTTAAAGCACGATGGAGGCCAAGGTGTCCACAAATTTTTTCACAGAAGGAAAAACAACCCACAATTACAATCAAACAATTCTCACATACACTTAACCCTATTATAATTAATAAGTATGGGAGAGAGAAAATTTATTAATTATTAAGTCTTCTTATATCTTTATAAATAAAAAATTATTTCATATATGTATATGAATCTCGAAACCAAATGAATTCTTACATGTAATTTTTCAATGATATTTTGATATTTTTTTAAAAAATTACAAATAAAGTTTAACTTAAAGCATATAAATTCTTTTTTTTTTTGATTAGCAAAGAAAAAAAAAATTATTGATGTAATTGGAATGTACAAGAGATACAATAAATTACATCAATAAATGTTAAGAGCACTAAGTATGATCGCTTAAGAATCCCATCTCAATTAAGTTGGCACTAAGCTTAGAGCTAATTATCTGTTAGCACCACGAGAACCATGACAAAAACCATGACACCTTTTGCATTTGCCCATTTTCTCGATATAATTTGCATGTACCTTTTGTACATACGTATTTCATCTATAAAATCTTTTCTTTTACTGATTAAAAAAAAGAAAAAAAAAATTTATCTGTTAACACCAATCCAAAAGAAACAAACAGGACTCTAAATTTTGGTGAGATACCACTACATCAGAATTACATTTGTCATCTGAATCCGTGCACCGAATGAAGAAGAGAAAACTTGCTGCCCGGGAATTTGCTTTTCATGGAATTTATCAACTATGAATTTCACGAGCAATTTCACCACAATCCATAACTACTCACAGTACCTTCCTTCTGAAACACTTGGCCCACTGCATTGATGAATGAAGACTTCATAACATCTCCATCAGCTGCTGAAAATTATACACAAAGTTTTGAGCTGTAAAATCACCCCTCTTGATATTACTCTTGCACCCTATTGCCGTCCGGATCGTACTGGTGTCCAACACCTCTCCCCACTTGGATTGCTTCCCATTCAAATCACAATCATTTCTCAGTTTCCAAATGAACCATATGATAGCAAAAAAAAAAACATATATATATAATATTATTTATTTATATTATATATATTTAAATAATATATATAATATTCTGTTAATGATTGACATAAAAAAATATATAAACAACTTCATTTTAATAAATGTTTTTAGTTAAAAATTAAATTTGCTCTTAACTATAGAAAGCATCAGTTCAGCTGCTTAACACAAGACTTGTGGAATTATCATAACCATGACTGAGAGTAGCATATACAAAGTCTAGTTGTGATTGGACCCATGAAAACTACAACATATAAATTTTCTACGACTGCAATTCGATATTTAGTGTCATTGATTTAGTCGGCTTTATCGTTTTATTCATTTTTCAATGGCTAAAGATACATATTCACACTGGCACCATCGAACATGGTACTATAAAAAGCAGAAAGTAAAACATACCTAACATAGTCTCAGACATAGTTGTTAAATTGTCAAGATGATCATAGTTAATGTACTTGACGTATCGCCCAAGTGACAGTTCAAGTAGATTGAAATTAATGATTGGTGTTAATTTAGTTGGAAAACAAGTTTCCCATAATACATTTTGCATTTAAGTTTTATTGATGTATTAGTTTGTATTCCTCGTACAATCTTTTATCAAAAACTTTTTTTTTTGCTACTAAAAATAGAAGTAAAGGCAGAATCAAAAGAAAAAAAAAAATAGAGAGGGGTAGAAAATTTTTGGAAAAAATAATTACTATGGAATTTAGGGTTGGGCCAAGATTATAGGGCAAAAGTGAGAGAAATAATAGATAAAAATTATAGCCCCTCAAGATAGGCCCTAACTTTTAACCTAAGTTACAGTTCAATTCCATCTGAGAAATTCAACTGACTTAGTTATCAGAGACTTCTTCACCGAACTTTGTCCGGTGAATTTTTAACTACTTTGTTTTGCAGATTGTTTATCGGACGGTTCTCCGTCAATAATCTCATCAGCCAAAAATTGACCACAACAAATACTATCAATGATCTAATATGACATCATTTGGAATGCAAAATATAATACAAAAATTTTAAGTATATAATATAGTTGTTAATTTAATAGCCACCAGAAACGTTTTTATTTGATCCAACTAATTTTGAATTTAAAGCACGATGGAGGCCAAGGTGTCCACAAATTTTTTCACAGAAGGAAAAGCAACCCACAATTACAATCAAACAATTCTCACATACACTTAACCCTCTTATAATTAATAAGTATGGGAGAGAGAAAATTTATTAATTATTAAGTCTTCTTATATCTTTATAAATGAAAAATTATTTCATATATGTATATGAATCTCGAAACCAAATGAATTCTTACATGTAATTTTTCAATGATATTTTGATATTTTTTTTAAAAAATTACAAATAAAGTTTAACTTAAAGCATATAAATTCTTTTTTTTTTTTTGATTAGCAAAGAAAAAAAAATTATTGATGTAATTGTAATGTACAAGAGATACAATAAATTACATCAATAAATGTTAAGTGCACTAAGTATCATTACTAAAGAATCCCATCTCAATTAAGTTGGCACTAAGCTTAGAGCTAATTATCTGTGAGCACGACGAGAACCATGACAAAAACCATGACACCTTTTGCATTTGCCCATTTTCTCCTTGTAATTTGCATGTACCTTTTGTACATACGTATTTCATCTATAAAATCTTTTCTTTTACTGATTAAAAAAAAGAAAAAAAAAATTTATCTGTTAGCACCAATCCAAAAGAAACAAACAGGACTCTAAATTTTGGTGAGATACCACTACATCAGAATTACATTTGTCATCTGAATCCGTGCACCGAATGAAGAAGAGAAAACTTGCTGCCCGGGAATTTGCTTTTCATGGAATTTATCAACTATGAATTTCACGAGCAATTTCACCACAATCCATAACTACTCACAGTACCTTCCTTCTGAAACACTTGGCCCACTGCATTGATGAATGAAGACTTCATAACATCTCCATCAGCTGCTGAAAATTATACACAAAGTTTTGAGCTGTAAAATCACCCCTCTTGATATTACTCTTGCACCCTATTGCCGTCCGGATCGTACTGGTGTCCAACACCTCTCCCCACTTGGATTGCTTCCCATTCAAATCACAATCATTTCTCAGTTTCCAAATGAACCATATGATAGCAAAAAAAAAAACATATATATATATATAATATTATTTATTTATATTATATATATATATATATATATAAATAATATATATAATATTCTGTTAATGATTGACATAAAAAATATATAAACAACTTCATTTTAACAAATGTTTTTAGTTAAAAATTAAATTTGCTCTTAACTATAGAAAGCATCAGTTCAGCTGCTTAACACAAGACTTGTGGAATTATCATAACCATGACTGAGAGTAGCATATACAAAGTCTAGTTGTGATTGGACCCATGAAAACTACAACATATAAATTTTCTACGACTGCAATTCGATATTTAGTGTCATTGATTTAGTCGCCTTTGTCGTTTTATTCATTTTTCAACGGCCAAAGATACATATTCACACTGGCACCATCGAACATGGTACTATAAAAAGCAGAAAGTAAAACATGCCTAACATAGTCTCAGACATAGTTGTTAAATTGTCAAGATGATCATAGTTAATGTACTTGACGTCTCGCCCCGGTAACAGTTCAAGTAGATTGAAATTAATGATTGGTGTTAATTTAGTTGGAAAACAAGTTTCCCATAATACATTTTGCATTTAAGTTTTATTGATGTATTAGTTTGTATTCCTCGTACAATCTTTTATCAAAAACTTTTTTTTTTTGCTACTAAAAATAGAAGTACAGGCAGAATCAAAAGAAAAAAAAAAAAAATAGAGAGAGGGGTAGAAAATTTTTGGAAAAAATAATTAGTATGGAATTTAGGGTTGGGCCAAGATTATAGGGCAAAAGTGAGAGAAATAATAGATAAAAATTATAGCCCCTCAAGATATGCCCTAACTTTTAACCTAAGATACAGTTCAATTCCATCTGAGAAATTCAACTGACTTAGTTATCGGAGACTTCTTCACCGAACTTTGTCCGGTGAATTTTTAACTACTTTGTTTTGCAGACTGTTTATCGAACGGTTCTCCGTCAATAATCTCATCAGTCAAAAATTGACCACAACAAATACTATCAATGATCTAATATGACATCATTTGGAATGCAAAATATAATACAAAAATTTTAAGTATATAATATAGTTGTTAATTTAATAGCCACCAGAAACGTTTTTATTTGATCCAACTAATTTTGAATTTAAAGCACGATGGAGGCCAAGGTGTCCACAAATTTTTTCACAGAAGGAAAAACAACCCACAATTACAATCAAACAATTCTCACATACACTTAACCCTCTTATAATTAATAAGTATGGGAGAGAGAAAATTTATTAATTATTAAGTCTTCTTATATCTTTATAAATAAAAAATTATTTCATATATGTATATGAATCTCGAAACCAAATGAATTCTTACATGTAATTTTTCAATGATATTTTGATATTTTTTTAAAAAATTACAAATAAAGTTTAACTTAAAGCATATAAATTCTTTTTTTTTTTTTTTGATTAGCAAAGAAAAAAAAAATTATTGATGTAATTGGAATGTACAAGAGATATAATAAATTACATCAATAAATGTTAAGTGCACTAAGTATCATTGCTTAAGAATCCCATCTCAATTAAGTTGGCACTAAGCTTAGAGCTAATTATCTGTTAGCACCACGAGAACCATGACAAAAACCATGACACCTTTTGCATTTGCCCATTTTCTCGATGTAATTTGCATGTACCTTTTGTACATACGTATTTCATCTATAAAATCTTTTCTTTTACTGATTAAAAAAAAGAAAAAAAAAATTTATCTGTTAGCACCAATCCAAAAGAAACAAACAGGACTCTAAATTTTGGTGAGATACCACTACATCAGAATTACATTTGTCATCTGAATCCGTGCACCGAATGAAGAAGAGAAAACTTGCTGCCTGGGAATTTGCTTTTCATGGAATTTATCAACTATGAATTTCACGAGCAATTTCACCACAATCCATAACTACTCACAATACCTTCCATCTGAAACACTTGGCCCACTGCATTGATGAATGAAGACTTCATAACATCTTCATCAGCTGCTGAAAATTATACACAAAGTTTTGAGCTGTAAAATCACCCCTCTTGATATTAGTCTTGCTCCCTATTGCCGTCCGGATTTTGCCAGTGTCCAACACCTCTCCCCACTTGGCTTGCTTCCCATTCAAATCACAATCATTTCAGAGTTTCAAAATGCACCATATAATAGCAAAAAAAATAAAAAAAAATGACTCCCAAATCAATTTAATATTTTTCTTGAGAGTATAACTGTTGAGAAGTCAATGATAATCTAGCCATTTATTGGCCAAATATCCGGCCATTCATTGACAAATATATTATATTAATTGTATATTAGTTTAATTATCTATTATACTTAGACTACCTTGAATAGATTAGCATGATTGTAGGAAACCTCTTGTATAAAGCTACCTCTCCTAAATCAATAGATATTCATTCAAAGGCAAATATTTTTTTTCCTTCTTTTACATGGTATCAGAGCAGGAAAAGATACCCTAGCTCTCTACCCTCTTTCTTTTTGCCTTCCTTTTATCGCCATTTAATAAGACTACTAATTTAACATTTTTTTATGAAGTTAGACTTTTCGAATTATAATGTAAACACATAAAATTTAGAAATCATTTATAAGTGGAGCATTCTTTATTGACCCTGCTGGCCTGGTGGACTCGATGCTAATATGGAGACTCAAGAATATGTAAGTAAAGCACGCGGGTGGAATATGTGACAACCTAACCTTGACCACAGTGCAAGAGAAAATAGACCTTTAACTGAAAAATTGCATGATATATTCTTGTGTATTAGCATATATTTTTCTTGGGTTTGTGATATTATGTGGCGATGTATCTTTTTAATAACATTCTGACATGTGTGTTATGACCCATAAAAATGGATGAACTATAACACATGTCATGATATGATTAGAAAGACACATTTACATAATGGTGTGCCGGTCCCATTAAAAAAATTTCCATTTGTGATGGCATGCTAATTACTCCTAAGTAGCCATAACAGCTGGTTAATTGGATCAAACCCTTAACCAAACATCATCTGTTTATGTTCCATTTCAGTTCTTTTTTGTGTTGTATAATTAGTTTGATGTTTGTTATTTTAATTTTAATTAATATGAGCAAAATCAACGTTGAAGGTTGTATGTATGGATGAAGCCAGAAATTTATTTTTGGAAGACAAACTTTGTTTTCAATGTTCAATTATAAATTTAAAAGTTAAAAGAAGTGTAAAAACTTTAAGTTCATTGTATCAATTTTTATAACTTAATAAATTCATTGATATTAAAAAAACTTACAAATCAATCTTAAGTGAATTTGAATGCCTGAGTAATTTATAATTTGCACTGTAGTCTTCATAATTAGGAATTTTTATTCAAAAATAAAATGTTTGAAATTTTTTTGTTTCATGAAAAACTTGCACTTTATGAGGATAGGTGAATATATCCAGATTTGTTGTTTCCTTGAATTGGTAGATATATTCGTAATCGCCTTGACTCCACACATAGCTGATCAGTGTCACTCTAACAGAAGTGATGCCATAAGAATCTTAGAGCAAGTTTATTCACTTTGTGTGGGAGAGAGAGAGAGAGAGAGAGAGAGAGAGAGAGAGAGAGAGAGGTGAAAACAATGGCAAAGTATATATCTTTGAGAGGCATATATTCACTTTGTTGGGGGTGGGGTGGGGGAGTGAGACAGAGAGAGGTGGAAACAATGGCAAATTTAGTTAATATTTGAGAAGCATTCACTGTGTGAGTGGGGGGGGGGGGGGGGTGTTGAATATGATACTAGAATGGAATTATAAACATTATAAATAAAGCAAGGCTTATAGAATATTATAACATAAAAAACAAATAAAAAATTAGTGTGCTTGTCTGGGAAACACACATGAAGACAAATTATTTAAGATAGAGAGATATAACCTAAACAATGGTTATATTATATTAATGACAGAAGTCTCACGGGCTCTGCTATTACATGAGCTTTTGGCTTTTTTCTGGTGGCTCACACTCCATGTTAATATACGTGTGTGTGTGTATATATATAAAGTCAAATCCTAATGCAATTAGGACTTCTAATCCTATTCAAACTAATAATATCACTTTCACTATGATAAAGACTCCTAGTTCCATTAGGATAAAACATATCAAATCCTACTACTACTAAGACTCAATATTAAGAGTCTTACTAAACCTATACTAACTTGGTCTAATTGGCTCACATTGCCTCCCTTAAACCAAACTCTTTAATCTTCACCATGCCAAGTAATCTCTTCAACTTCAAAATAGAATTTGTTTTGAGCGGCTTTGTAAAAATATCTATCACTTGTTCTTCAGAAGGGCAAAAGTCAAGCTGGATCTCCTCGTCATTCACCAAGTCACAAATGAAGTGAAACTTGATATCAATGTGCTTGCTTCTCCTATGAAAAACTGGATTCTTCATCAATGCAATGGCTGACTTGCTATCACAAAATATTATTGTAGGTCCATCCTGCTTGTGTTGTAGAACACAAAGCATCCGTCATAACCAAATTGCTTGAGTAGCCGTATTCCCTGTTGCAATGTACTCTGCCTCTGCTGTTGAAAGAGCAACAACTTGCTCTTTTTAGAAGACCAAAAAAATACACTAGAACTAAGATGAAAGACATATCCTGAAGTACCCTTTCTTATCTCAGTATCCCTTGCCCAATTACTATCTGTATATCTAACAAGTTCCAAATTGTTAGAAGATGAGTAAAAAATACCATCACTTTGGGTACCTCGAATGTATCTCAAAATCCGTTTAACAGCTTGCAAGTGAAATTGATGTGGAGTCTCTACAAATCTACTAATCAACCCAACACCAAACACAATAGCTGGCCTAGTAGAAATTAAATATCTCAAGGTTCCTACCAACTTTTTAAAGTAGGTTGGATTCATAAGATCACCTGTACCATCTCTCACCAACTTTAACTTCTCCTCAATTGGAGTCAAAATTGGATTAGACTTGTCTATCCTGAACCTTTCCAGAATATCACTGGCATATTTTTTCTGTGAAATAAAAATTCCACCATCTATTTGAACAACTTTAATGCTAAGAAAATAAGACATTAGTCCCATATCTATCATCTTAAAGTGAGCTATCATAGCCTCCCTGAATTCTGAAACCAACTTTGGATTATTGCTAGTAAATATCAAATCGTCAACATATAAGCACACAATAAGAATATCACCATGTGAATTAGACTTGACATATAAAGTATGCTCATAAGGACATCTTTTAAAACCATGCTCAACAAAATAAGAGTCAATGTGTGTATACCACGCTCTAGGCACTTACTTCAATCCATACAAGGCTTTATTCAATCTAAAGACTTTGTTTTCATGCCCTTTTATCACATAGCCTGCAGGTTGCTCAACATAAACCTCTTCTTTAAGTCCACCATTCAATAAAGCAGATTTAACATCCATTTGAAAAATTCTCCAATTGTTTTGAGCAGCAAAAGAAACAAACATAGGAATTGTATCAAGTCTAGCAACAGGAGCAAACACCTCAAAATAATCAATACCTGGCTTTTGTTTGTAACCCTTAGCCACCAATCTTGCTTTAAAGCGATCTACCTTACTATTGGGCCTGTACTTTGTCTTGTACACCTATTTCACACCAATTGGTTTCTTACCACTAGGAAGAGTAGTAAGTTGCTATGTGTTGTTCTTCTCAATTGCATGGATCTTATCATCTATGGCTTTAATCCAATGATCATCACGAGAGGTTTTTTCAAAAGTCACTGGATCACAATCTGCAAATAAAGCAAAACTCACCAAATCTTCATTAGTTAGCTCATTATCACTACCAACAACATAATCCTGTAAGCGAGCAGGCAAGTGGCGCTGGCGTTGAGGATGCCTAAAGGACTTTGCATGAGGTGATGACATATCTGAAGATGGAGGATCACTAATCTGACGCTCACTCTGTATTTCAATTTGCGTATTTGTATTATTAAAAGTTAAAGCTGGTTGGATTTGATCATTTTGAGACCAATCCCAAACTCCTTGCTCATCAAAAGTCACATCATGACTGATAATCACCTTCTTTGTTATTGGATTATACAAATTGTAGGCCTTTGACAATTGACTATAGCTAATGAAAATACACTTTTCACCTCTATCATCAAGTTTCTTTCTAAGATGATCTGGCACATGAGCATATGCAATGCATCTTGTAGAGACCTGAAAATTCAGAGTAAATTTTTCGTTTTGTTAACAGATGTAACACCCAGACCCGATTAAATAACAAATAAAGGAAGCCCAATTGAGGCCAATGACTTTTGAAACCTTGACCAAAATAAGTGAAGCATATAAGTCCTAAAACTTTAACCATTAGATTGCCAATAATTTTATGTTATAAAAATACACCTGAAATATATATATACACATGAAAAGAATGATCTAGAAGAAAAAAAAATAAAAAAATAAAAAGTTTCTATATATGAATGTGTGTGTATATATATATATATATATATATATAGTGGCATAATGAACTATAGTAGTATGGCTAACCTATAGGGGTAGATATACTTATACAAGCTTACCATGAATAGTATGGAGTGTACCATGGGTAGTTGGGATATTTTACATATGTGTATATATATATATATGTACATTAAGTGCAGCACATTCATATATATATATATATATATCATGATGACTGATGTGTCATAAGTGTTGCGTGTGTGAGGTGAAGAGGAGATCAGACTTAATGATGAGAGTAGGTTTGATTGTAGAGAAATGAGAAGAAGTCAGAAGAAAAAGAGAGATACAGCCGTGAGACTGTATATACATATACATGCACTGAATGTGCATTTAGAAGAGAGAAATTTTGAGTGGAGAATATGGGAGCATTCAGAAGTAAAGAGGAAGAAGGATAAGAAGGGAATAAAAGAGGAGAAGAAGGGTTCCTGTAAAACAAAAATCAAAAAATAGGTATGTGGGTTAGATTCTGTTTTTTAGTTTTAAAAGCATGATAGTTTAGTTGAACTTTAAAGTATTGTAGAGCATGAAATGAGGAACAAAAATGCAAAAAGGAGTAGCTTAAAAGAGTTAAAGATAAGAGAGAAATATACAGTTACAGGTTGAAGATGATAATCGAGTTTGTGAAATTTTATGATTTAAAACCTTAGTAAATCAATGAGGAACTGATCCTCTGTAGCTCAGGAAGAAAACTATAAAAGAAAGAAGAAAAATCAGTAACAGACCATGCACGAAATTGAAGAATTACAGTCGGTCGAAGCCACTGTTCTTCTTCATTTTGTGAAGATGTAATGGACCAAATCGAAAAGTAACCTTAGATATAAATGGCCCCTAAAAAATCGAAGAAAAATACGTTTAAAAAGAAGTTGAAAAACCATCGGAGAATACTCGCCGTCACCGGAGATGGTGACAAAGATTCACCGAAACCCTACCGAAAAGTCGGGAGGGCTGATGAAGGGGGGTATGCTGATACGGCACCGTTTGGTGCTTAAATGGAGTGATGCTGTGCCATTTTGAGTTCAGTCATTTTAAACCAGGGTTAAAATTTAGACTGTTTGGTAATGGCCCTTAGAAATTGAAATTAATGCACTAGACCTGGACTGGATAACCCATCCCCGTTTTGAGACCTTATCCATCGTTTGGATTTTGAATCCATTGAAAAATAAAAAGGGGTCGTAGCCCCAAGGGTTCGAACGTGAGATGCCCAAGCCCAAGCCTCCACCTTCTACCACTGAGCCACTAAGGCCCATGTGGCCATATACTGCTACATATATATATATATATAAATAAATTAATATAAATAACAAATTAGAAAAAAAGATAAAAGGGGGCGCAGCCTCAAAACTCGAACCAGTGACCACTTAAATGAAACCCTTAAGCCTTATCAGTTGGATAGGTACCACCCGTGCCAACTTAAACCCACAAATATATATATATATATATATATATATATATTATGTAAAATGTATATTAAATTAATTAAATAATGAGAAAATAACCTGGAGTCCAAATTGAGCAAGTCATTAGTATATTTTGACTAACTTGAACATTCTGAGATCAATGGTGAGGTCCGTTTTGTGAGACGAGGTCCCAAAAAATAAAAGACCCGTAGGAATGCTAAAATGACCAAAATGCCCCTAAGTCAAAGAGTAGTCAAATGAACTCCGATTAAAATAAAAGAATAGTGAATTTTTATTATTTCGAGCATTCTGGACTCAACATTGGAGTCTGATATATGAAAAGAGGTCTCGAGAAGTGAGAACTCGTAAAAGTACAAAATGACTATTTTGCCCTTTTTAATACAAATATCCAAATTGAATTCCGCAAAAGCCTAAATCAACTTTGTTCGACGTTCTGGATTCAATGGTAGGGTCTATTTAAGTAAAAGAGATATCAATATTAAAGAGGCATAAAATTTGTTGAATAGCATAAATCATGTGAACTATAGACTGAGATACTTTTGTGAACCTTAGGAACACCGAGAGGAAAGGGGAAGGCGGTTTGACCATTCTAGACAGATACGGTACAGGGACTGCATTCTCACTAGTTAGTTCGACTACACAGCGAATATGACTTCCTAGGGTTGAGATAAACCCATCCAGGTATGATATTTTGCTAAGTAAGGAATAGGATTAAGTTTAGCAGTGATTTCCATATTGATTTAATGATTCGTATGTTTATTCGATTGTTTACGTGCTTATGTGTTTCTTGTTACTTCCTTGGAAGTTTGGTTAATTGATAAATGTGAACCATGACCATATGAATATTCCATGTGATGGTACAATGTGTGATTTATATTCTTTAAGAATTGTTAAGATTGTGAACATGTAAATTGAGCACGTATTTAAATTGAATATGTGTAGCATACATACATGAGGAAGAAATTTTGTGATTCAAATATTATTGTTGCTTTGAGAATGATGTATCATTTAAAGGCTGCTTCATGTATGAATAAAATGCTTGGTTGAGATTGTATTGTTGCATGGTGAAATCAAAGCATGTTAGCATAGTGTGATTCCTTGGAAGCATGGCATGAGTTGAGCACTTAGTGCTTTGCATTATGAGGGTGTAGATCCTGTGGTGCAAAATGCCATTGCATTGGTGCCTGTTCATCCAACAGGAACGATCCGTGAACTCAGGCATTGGTACTCTGAACCAACGAGAGCGATCCGTGAAAGAGACATGGGTATGGAATAGAGTTGCATGGGTGTGTCACGCATATTTTCATTGCATTGTATGAATGATTTGGAAGGCATGTAGATATAAATGTACACTTGCACATGCTACGCCTTAATTTAATTCCTTGCATTAGCATTATGTTATACCAACTGTCGAGCTGACCCATTCATGAGATATCATATTACAGATGACGCTCCTGGTACTTGAAACTTGGTGAAGTCTTAAAGGAAAGAGGAGAAAAGAACTTAGAAGGATATTTAGCCCTTAGGGCGTATTTTGTGATGTAAGGGCTTAAGCCCAAATGACATGTAGGAGATATTTATTGAATGTACCTTACATATATATATGTTGAAGGAAATGAACGTATGTATAAGTTGAATCCATTGAGTTGTCATTTATTTTCCTTTCTTTAGTTTCATTTACACTCACCCCCAGGTTGGTGAAAATTCGGGGCGTGACACATCCAAACACCCTTAGGTGTTTAATGACAAGCTTTTGTCAACACCAAGCTTCCTGCAGGGTTTTGTTAGAAACACTTCTAGTAGGGCACATATTCAAAACATAAATAGCACAAGCAACCGCTTCAGCCCAAAATCCTTTAGGCAAATTTTTAAATTTTAACATGCATTTAACCATATCCATAACAGTTCTATTCTTTCTTTCTGCCACTCTGTTTTGTTGTGGAGTATATCTAGCAGTCAATTTGATGCCTAATACCAAGTTTCTCTAAAAAATCATTACAAATAAGATACTCTTTACCCTTATCAGTTCTCAAAGTTTTAATTTAAAATTCACTTCGCTTTTCAACATAGGCCTTGAATTTTTTAAAGTATGACAAGCATCAGATTTATATTGCAAAAAATAAACCCATGCTTTTCTGCTAAAATCATCAATGAATGTCATAAAGTACCTACTGCTATCATTAGAAGGTACCTTCACTTAGCATAAATATGAGTGTATCAACTCCAAAGGCCTCTTGGCTCTTCATGAATTTTCTATAGGAAAAACAACTCTATGTTTCTTTCCCATAACACAAGTTTCACAAACTCTATTTGGGATATCAATAGCAGGCAAACCAGAAACCCAATGTTTGCTAGCAAGGAAATTAAGACTGCCAAAATTCACATGCCCAAAACGCATATGCCATAACCAACTATCATCATCAATCATAGAACTAAAGTAAGGTAAATTTTCACATTTAATACTCAATGAAAATAAACGATTTGGAGTCATGTTTACTTTGTTATTAGCCCATATGATCATCATTGATTGTGCAATCTCCTTGGTGGATTCGCATATCATAACCTCTCTCTGAAAGTTGTCTCATATTCAACAAATTTTGTTGCAGACCTGGTACATAAAACACATCTGAAATATACTTGTGAGACATATTCTTCAAACTAATTGTTATTCTT
Source organism: Nyssa sinensis (assembly GCA_008638375.1). Classification (NCBI taxonomy): domain Eukaryota; kingdom Viridiplantae; phylum Streptophyta; class Magnoliopsida; order Cornales; family Nyssaceae; genus Nyssa; species Nyssa sinensis. The sequence goes on from CM018047.1 coordinate 14,341,655, forward strand.
CATTTACCCATCATAGGTATCTTTGAATTATTTTCAAACTTTACCTCTAAGCGAATGGACTCATCCAAATCAGAAAACATGTCTTTCTTACCACAAATGTGATTATTACTGCCGGTATCTAAATACCACTTAGTACCATCATCATTATCCACAATGTTACAAGCCAGCAACACGGTCTCTACATCATTATTACCATCAGGATTATTTTCAGCAACATTAGTTTGATGATCTCTATTATTTGGCCTTCTAGATCTGCAATCAGACTTTTATGTTCAAACTTGCCACAATTAAAACATTGAATATTGGATTTATGAGATTGTGGATTAGAATTCCTATCGTCCCCTTTTCTTTGGACTGGTCTGTGCTACCAATTATTATTCTGCCACTAATTGTTATTCTGCCATTGATTATTATTCTGCCATTGATTGCCTCTGCCTCTTCCTCCACCAGATCTGTTTTGCCCATTATTGTCTCTGCCTCCTCTATTGTTATGATTTTGCCCTCTATTCTGGTAGCCTTGAAGACGTTGATTAAATCCTGTATTATTCTGAGACTCACTTTTTTCATTCTTAAAATTTAATTGAGGTTGCAAAGCTTCCTCAATTGAATTTTTTGATCTCTTATTCAAGCATTGTTCATGAACGGTTAACGAATCTTGTAATTCATCCACTGTCATGGACTCCAAGTTAGTAGACTCTTCAATAGCAGTTACTTTATATTCAAACCCTAGTGTCAAGCTTTGAAAAAAATTTTCAACTATTTGACGGTCTGCTATTTGTTCACCATTAGTCCTCATCTCATTAATAAGTACCACGGCCCGCGAAAAATAATCAGAAATAGTTTCTGATTTTTTTATTTGCAGCAACTCAAAATCTCTATGCAGTTTTTGTAATCTAGCCTTTTTCACCTTATCAACACCAACATATATTTTTTTAAGAATATCCCATGCTTATTTCACAGACTGAACATGTGCAATTTTACTAAGAACATAAATATCTAATACTTGATGAATGCAATTAAAAGTTTTGAAGTATATTCGCCTTGTTTGCTCATCTACATTTGTTGCAAGCTCTTTTTTAATGAACTTTGTCGTCAAACCACTTGAATAAAAAAAAGTCATCATCGCACTCTCCTAAATATGAAAAGGAGATTTTTCATCAAATTTGTAAACCGTACAAATAAGCAAAAGACATCTTCACGAACTAAGAAATCAGGCTCTGATACCAATTGTTGAATATAATACTAGAATGGAATTGTAAACATTATGAATAAAGCAAGACTTATAGAATATTATAGCGTAAAAAATAAATCAAGAAGTAGTGTGCTTGTCTCGAAAAAAGCACATGAAGACAAATTATTTAAGATAGAGAGATATAACCTGAACAATGGTTATATTATATTAATGGTAGAAGTCTCACGGGCTCTGCTATTACATGAGCTTTTGGCTTTTTTCTAGTGGCTCACACTCCATGCTAATATACGTGTGTGTGTGTATCTATAAATTTAAATCCTAATGCAATTAGGACTTCTAATCCTATTCAAACTAATAATATCACTCCCACTAGGATAAAGACTCCTAGTCCTATTAGGATAAAAGATATCAAATCCTACTACTACTACTAGGACTCAACATTTTGAATTCTATTAAAATTATACTTGGTTTAATTGGCTAACAGGGGGAGACAGAGAAAGGTGAAAAGAATGACAATGTTAATGTTTGTTTGAGTGGCATATTCATTTTGTGATGGGTGGGGTTGGGGGAGAAAGAGTGGGGTGAAAACAGTCCCCAATGCACGACAAAGTTAGTTTACGAAGAGAAATTATCTAATAATACTGTCATATTACGTCAGCGTAGATGAAAACATCTTTTCAATTTTAGTCCTAATTGTCCTTTTGGGAGAGGCCATTACACAACAACGTAATGTGACAATTTCACAAGATAATTTTTCGTGTTTAAGAAATATTCATTTTGTGTTGTGGGGTGAGAAAAATTCTTTAATAGATCTGAAATAACACGTGATTATATGTTATTCTAATGACACTCTAATATATATCATGTCTCATTAAAAGAGTAAGTAAAATCACATGATAATATTTGAGGGACAAAGCACCAATTCCATTCAAGGATTTTCGTGGAGTGGGGCTGTGGCGGCCGAGAAATAGAGTAAAAAACAATGGCAATTAGGAGTGTGATTGCCATTATACATCAACCCTTTTAAGTGAACGTTATCGACTTGTGAAAAGCATGCATGTTGGATCATCTTTCTAAATTTCTTACAAAACCTAACTCACCACCTAGCAGCCGTCTGCGTGCAGCTGTTTTCTCTTTCTACTTTCTCTTATACTCTGTCTCCTTGTTCCATTGGGAACTCATTTAATCAATTTATTAAATTAATTATAATTATTACTTTTAAAGCAGACATTATATATATTAAAACAATAAATATTCACGTCAATTGAAAATTAGAAAGCCACTATTTATTTTTACAAAAATATAACTTTATCAAGTGCCCTCAAAACTTTTAATGTAAAATTAAAGATTTCATTATAAATATTAATCACACAATACAAAAATTTATTTGTTATCTAATTTCATATATTTATATTAAGATAAGGTAGGTAGTCATCCCTTAAACTTGTCACAACTTTTAAAAAAAAATTCTAAACCTATCTAATCAAGAAGAGAGATATAAATTTGTAATTCTATATTGAATATAATCGATGTACTAAAAACAATTCACTTCTTATGATCAAGACATGTGGACAAATGATTTGCGTATAATGTAGAACATATAGTTATCGAGTTACCCATCTTATTAGGGTGGTACTGCTATGAAGTGCTGTGACAGTGTTACAAATCTCAATTATATATTTTTTTAAAGTAATTAAGCTTCTGTTATATATTTGATCTTTCTTTGATTTAATCATCAAAGTTACCATCACCAAGTTCCTCTAACGACTTTTATTACTCATATCAGCTGATGTTGCACTTTTTGGCTCGTAAGGACTCCGAACTTATTCCGAACTCTACAACCTGAAGAACACTCGAAAGAGATGATCAGAGGACCACCGGATTGGCTCCGGCGGTAGCCGCTCCAATGCTTAAGTCAATAAACGAAATAGAAAAGATTGTAATGAAAGCCAAAGAATGAGCATGAAAATAATAGCGTACCTTAGGGTTTAATTTATAAGCAATGACAATCCTAAGTTGATTAGGATTTGGAGCCTTGAATATAGGGATTTGATCATCAGAGAATCGGCAGTTACCTTGTTGAACTCTGCGCTTGAGAGATATCTGTGAGTGGTAGTTTCCTTGTCGAAGACTGTTTCCTTATCTTCTGCTCGGTAGGATGCTTAAGGCGGTGATGAGCTCTGAACCATAGGGAATGATCTGAATGCCTTGTGCTTAGGCCTGTAAGTTTTGAAGGCTTCATCGTTGAGCAAGCTCGGGAGGATCGAGTTTTGGTAGGTCTGAACCTGTACGTGTCTCACGTAGATTGGCTGGTTGCTTTGTGGTATATCAACTACTCCCCCCCCCCCAAGCCCTAGTTGAAGCTTTGACGCGTAACTAGGGTTATGATTTTACAAAAAGCCATACGCCTTGTCTTTTCATTTCCTGAGACGACCGTTGACGTGTTATTTATTGTACAGCCTGTCGTTTGGGCTTTTGAAGCTATCATTGATTCTAACCGCCATGGCGGTTCAGTTTGGTGGGCCTATACCTCAGAAAAGCATATATATATAGACGAGGAGAGGCTCAGTACGCCTTTTCCCTCACTTGCAACATACTTTGGAGAATAGAGATTTCCTCATTACAGATCTAGAGTGACCAGAGGAGTGTACATCGTTCCAAGCTTCCTTCTTCTGCTTAATTTCAGGTTCGGCTTGTCTCTATTTTCCATTTATTTAGAAATTTCCTCCTCCTTCTTTTTATCTTTACCAAATGTCGACTTCTTTTTCTTCCTCTGGTTCCAGTTACGGCACTAGGTCGTCTGATACCTAAATTGTAAATAGTCATTCCTCTGGCAATGCCGAGGATAGGTTAGTGAGTTCCCCTTTCATTCCGGAGGTTAGGATAATAGAGGCCTTCGCAAAACCCAGAAATAGGGTTGGAGGGACATCTGGTTATTCCTCCCAAAGGGAAGAAGGGGAGAGTGCTGTTACCGAAAACCTGCTTGTAAAAACTTGGGTGAAATATAACTTGTCCTCCAGGGTTTCCTTTAGGATCCCGAGCAAGCTCGATCGTCCGCAGGACGTTGAAGATGGTGAGATTTGTGTCTATCTCGCCTGGTTTGAAATGGGATTAACCTTCCCTTTACCTGACTTAGTTAGGGAGTCTTTCGCTGGTACAAGATCTGTCCTGTCGACCTCAATTTGAATAGTTGGAGGCATCTTTTAGGTTTCATAGTATTAAGACATCTGAATAATGTCGATGTATCTCTTGACCTAATCCGTAACGGTATTTTTTCGTTAACGGAGGATGGAAGTGTGAAGACTTCTACAACAATATCTCCACATTCCCTCGAGTTACTGGGCACAAGGGTGAGACCCAATTTTCTCATAGCTGGCTTTGGTTCTGTATTATGTTCTGACTACTGGGTTGATTACCTTCTGTTTTCATGTTTTCTTGTGCATATAGAAACGCTTGAAGGAGGTCTATTTTTATTACCGACCTCTAGGACCAATACCGTCGTCTCCTTCGGACTAAGAACCGAGCTCATTCGGTTATAGTTAACCTGAAGAACTTGATGGCTGCCAAGAAGAGGATTGAAGACTTAAGGAAAGGCGTCCAATCGAAGTTTACCATAGAGCCACCCAAGGTGGCGGGGGAGTCTTCTGCTCGAGAGGATCCTTCCTTACCAGTGAAGAGGAGAAGGCTGATCTCTGGCTCCCCTGAGCACGCCCCATCAAGGGCCAAGGTGGAAGCCCTTGTTCCTATCTCTTTAGTTCCCCCTGCCCCAACCGGACGACCAGGTAAGGGGAAGTCAGCTGCCGAAGCCTCGAATTTTTTCGAAGAACTAGGCTATCAGGCCGCCAAGAAGGCCCTGAAGCAATTTTGGGACAAAGGTCCTGGGCAGTTCAAGGGGCAGAAGCCTGAGCAGCTGATTGCGGATCTCGCAGCTCTCCAGATCAAGGTAACTCTTAATTTTTCCCCTTTTTCAATTCTGTTTCTGTATGTTATTGCTGACGTGTTTGCTCTGTACTCTGTAGGCCATGTATACATTGGCGGCCTTCACTAAGACTTCGCCAGACTCTAGGGAGGTTGAAAAACTTCAAACAGAGCTGGACGAAGTGAGGCTGCAACTGGGGACTGCCCAGTTTGCGGCACATGATGCCGATGAGAAGCTGAAGGAGGTGACGAATGACTTGCAGGTGATGGAGTTAGAGAGGGACCTCCAAGCAAGGACAGTGGAAGAACTTCAGAAGGAGCTGTGGGACCTTCGGAGTGAAACATATCAGAAGATCCAGGATGCGGTTGAGCATGCCAAGCTGGAGACTGAGACAGAGATAAGGGCAGAAGTTGAGGCAATGGGAGATGAGTTTGTTAAATTTGGGTTCGAAAACTTTCGATCCAGGTTCCTTCTCAAGTTCCCAGACTTTTACGTGTCTTCGATCATACTTCCTGGGGCTCCTCCCCCCTCCGTGGTTGCTGCTCCGAGTGAAGAGGTTGAGGCCACCCCTCTTGAACTCCCTCTAGAAGAAGAACACACCCCAGTTGATCTTGCAGCTTAAACTTTTGTATCTATATTCATTTTTTTTTTTTGAATTCTGATGTACTGGACATATTTTAGTTTTAATATAATTAACTCTTTTTGAGTATCTTCGTCTTTCTGATCTACTATACTTGTTAATTTTTGGTTGTGGATGCCAAACAGTTTCAATGCATTCCTAGTTCTTTGGTACTCCGCAGAATAAGTTTGGGCTCCAGCCCTTTAAACCTCCATAAGAACGTTAAGGGCTAACGGTGCTTCGACTCAACTGATTAGGATTAGCAAGTTATCTTCAGACCAGAGCTTAAACTGTTGACAGTTGTCTTCTGAGCTGCATAACTTGTAATAAAACAATGATTGAAGACTTACTCTGCCTGTTTCATCATCTTAGAAGCTTTTAGCGCTTAACTAAGGCTGTAAGTTTAGGGAAATTATGCACCCTGTCTTTTAATCTTCTGAAACGATGGTTTAATACGTCATTCATTATGCAGCCGTTGTTTGGGTTTTCAAGGCCCACCCTTTCCCCAACCGTTACGACGGTCCGTGTGGGTGGCTTTCTGACTTTAGGGGTCTATATATACGAGAGAGGGGCATGCTTTTGCCCCCAATCTTCCTGTTTTTTGCTTTCAAACTATTTCCCCACCTGGAGGAATTGAATATCTTTTAGAAGCTGTTGTTGTCCGAAGATGATTGACAATCTTCAGCCCGAGTTGGGCGTGATTAAACTGTGGCCGAGAATCACCCAACCCTTTGCTTCAGTCTCCAAGGAAGGCTTAGAGGAGGAGAAGATCTCCTTGTCCATCTTAGCATCTGGCTGGGATCTCTTCGCTTGGAGGTGGGCCCTTCCTTAATTCAACCAAGACCTGGAGTTTTGGTGATAAGGACGATGGTGGGACGCCTCCTCCCCTTTTTCTCTTGGTAGAGACCCTTGCTCAAACTGGCTTGGGTGTTGTGCCAGATTTGAGGAAAACAAAGGCGAAGCAAGGAGGTCTCGTGAGACCCAGAGCCCCCATCCTCCGTTGGTATTGATGCCAGCGATAGTGATGATGAAATGGCCTAGGTACTCGATGATGCAGATTAGGGTTCAGGGTTCCTTCTTTTCAAATAGGAGCCGGTGGCGGCGGTAATGGTGGTTTGGAACTCTGGCCCTTCGCCTCTGAACTGGAAAGATTCGAGGAAGATAGCCATGTTGTTGTAGAACGAAACAATGTCTTGCCTGAGATTGTTGCAACTTCTGTGTTATACTTTGTTTACCAGTCTTCTTGTATTGATGTAGTCTTTTATGGATTATCAATAAAATTGACTTTTCCTGAAATCTGGTATATTTTTGGATAGAACTCGTTCTTTTGTAGTAAAAGCATCTTTCCGAATACTGTTAATAATTACTTTCCATCAATAGTTCTGTTTGCATGTTCTGGGATTAGGCCAAAGAAACTTACATAACACCTGCGCCCTGAAGTACTTTGAGATGCTGCAGAAGCTAAGCCAACTTAGTACTGTAGTGCTCGATAGTACATAAGCCAAGTAATCTATGAATAGGCTCTGAAGGGTAGCCTTCCCAGTAATTTGCAATAGTAAGAATAAATATGTTGTGACAATAGCTGCGTTTGCCAATCTAAGAAACTTGTGCAAATAATAATAATCGAAAAGTAGTTGAAAATATAGGAACTTCTGTCTTTACATGGACTGGATCATTAGGTCTGGATACTTGCTGGACCAGACCATGAAGTCTGCATATTTATGATGGACCAGACTCTGAAGGCCTGTGCATTTAGAGATGGACCAGACTCTTGAAGGTCTGTGCATTATAAATAGACCAGACTCTGAAGGTTTGTGCATTAGAAATGGACCAGACTCTGAATGTCTGTGCATTAGAAATGGACCAGACTCTGAAGGTCTGTGCATTTAGAGATGGACCAGACTCTTGAAGGTCTGTGCATTAGAGATGGACCAGAATCTAAAGGTCTGTGCATTTAGAGATGGACCAGACTTTGAAGGTCTGTGCATTTAGAGATGAACATTTTATGGAGGTATTTTAAGAAAAAAGAAAACCTTTATTGATAATACTTCCGTAAATGTTCTACATTCCAAGGTCTAGGAATAGGTTTCCCAGCAATGTCTTCTAGCCAATAGGTGGTAGGTCTAACAACTTTTGTCACTCTGTAGGGGCCTTCCCAATTAGGCGATAACTTTCTCATAGTGGGATCCTTGGTGTTCGAAAAAACCCTTCTCAAGACAAGCTCTCTAACTTGAAAGCTGATGGGCTTGAGCCCCACTTTGGAGTTATTGGCCATTCTATGCTGATAGGTTTCCATCCTTATCCTAGCTTGATCTCTCTTTTCTTCAAGCAAGTCCAAGTTTTCTGCAAGCTGCTGATCGTTGAACTCTTGGTGGAAGGCTTCAGTCCTTAAGGTTGGCATACCGATCTCTACAGGGATTACCGCTTCTGTACCATAGGCCAGTGAGAAAGAAGTTTCAGAGGTGGGTGTTCTTCTGGTTGTTTTGTAGGCCCAGAGAACACCAGGAAGTTTTTCCACCCATCTTCCTTTGGCTTGCTCCAACCTTTTCTTCAGTGCATCAAGGATTGTTTAGTTGGTGACCTCTGCTTGCCCATTCGCTTGTGGATGGCCTGGGGAGGCAAAATGTTGCCTGATGTGGAGATTTTTGCAAAATTTCTTGAAGACTTTGCCGCTGAACTGTGTTTCATTATTAGAGATGATCACACGTGGTATACCGAACCTGCAGACAATGTTTTTCCAGGTGAAGTTTTCAACTTCCTTTTTAGTGATATGTGTTAGAGGTTCAGCTTCAGCCCATTTAGAGAAGTCGTCAATAGCTACCAACAGATATTTCTTGTTTGGTGTGGCCTTAGGCAATGGGCCCACAATGTCCATCCCTCACTGGGCAAAGGGCCAAGGACTAGCAATTGAGATGAGCTCATATTGAGGCTAATGTTGATAGGGAGCGAACTTTTGGCATTTGTCACACTTCTGGACGTACTCCCTAGCCTACTTCAGTATACTAGGCCAATAATAGCCCTGTGTTAGGGCTCGGTGAGCTATTGTTCTTCCCCCATTATGGTTTCCACAAATCCCTTCATGAATTTCTGCCAAGACGTATTGAGACTCTTCTAGAGTTAAGCACTTCAACAAAGGCCGTGAATAAGACCTTCTGTAAAGCTTATTGTTTAGGATTATGTACCGAGCTGCTCTGGTTCAGATTCTTCTTGCTTTGTTCTTATCTTCTGAGAGGAGCCCTGATTCCAGGTATTGGAAGATGGGGGTCATCTAGTTCTAGGGCTGTTCATCAGCCTGGTTAACTTGGAATTCCTCTATGTTGGGTTTTAGCTGGTGGGAAATTTTTACTGCAGAATCTCCTTTTGGCCTTAGGCGGGACGCCATGTTTGCCAAAGCATCTGCTCTGCAGTTCTGGCTCCTTTCTATTTTCTGGATGGAGAACGTTTGGAAGGATTACTTTAACAAGTTTACTAACTCGGCGTACCGAAGCATCTTGTCGTCTTTAATGAAAAATTATCCCTGGACTTGGCTTACCACCAACTAGGAATCCGAGAAGACCTCAAGGTTCCGAACCTCGCATTCCAGAGCTAACCTCATGCCTAGGATTAGGGCTTCGTATTCTGCTTCATTGTTGGAGGCTCTGAATCCTAGGCTAACTGCCTTTTCTGATAGGAGTCCATCAGGGGATTGTAATACCAAGCCAACACCCGAACCACGATCGGTGGATGATCCATCCGTATAGAGCTGCCATGTCCCTAATCTTCAAAAGGTTGTGCCTTATCCTGTAGCGCCGGGGTGAACTCAACAATAAAATCTACTAAGGCTTGCCCTTTAATGGAGTTCCGTGGAACATATGATATGTCAAATTCTTTTAACTCCACAGACCACTTCACTAATCTCTTTGAGACCTCAGGCTTCCTTAATATTGATATTAAGGGATAGGCAGTTGGGATTTCAATTGGATGGGCTTGAAAATATGGCCGGAGTTTCAGAGCTAATATCACCAAAGCGTAGGCCAATTTTTCTACCTTTGGGTATCTCTTTTCTGTGTCGAGCAATGCCCTACTGACATAGAATATAGGCTTCTAGACTCTCCTATCCTGCCTGACCAGTACGGAGCTGACTGCATTCTCTGAGACTGCAAGATAGAGGAGTAGCTTCTCCATTCGGACTAGTTTGGACAAGAGCTCTGGAGAAGCAATGTGTTTCTTTAGCTTTTGAAAGGCTTTTTCGCATTCTTCCGTCTACTGTAGAGTCCTATTGCCTTTCCAATCTTTGAAGAATGGTAGGCAGCGATCCGTAGATTTAGAGATGAATCTGCTTAGAGCTGCAACCCTGCCGTTCAGAGCCTGGATTTCTTTCTTTGTTCGTGGTGGTTCCAACTCAATTAAGGCCCTGATCTGAGTGGGGTCCGCCTCGATACCTCTCTAAGAGACAATATATCCCAAGAATTTTTCCTCCGTCACTCCGAAGGTACATTTTGAGGGGTTGAGCTTCATCTTATGTCGCTTCAAAATGTCAAAAGTCTGAGCTAAGTGCTGGAAGTGGCTACCTTTTTATAAGCCTTTGACCAGCATGTCATCAATGTAAGCTTCCATGGTATTGCCGATCAATGGGCTAAACATCTTATTGACCAGATGCTGATATGTGGCCCAGCATTCTTCAAGCCGAACGACATTACTCTGTAGCAATATAGACGATGTTCGGTTATGAATGCTGTCTTCTCCTGGTCTGGAGGGTACATATGGATTTGGTTATATCACGAATAGGCATCCATGAAACTCATAAGCTCATGCCCGGCAGTGGCGTTAACCAGCTGGTCTATCCTTGGTAGTGGAAAGCTATCTTTGGGGCATGCTTCCTTGAGGCCTGTGTAATCAACGCAGACCCTCCACTTGCCATTTTTCTTTTTGACCATAATGGTATTGGCCAACCAGTCTAGGTAGGATACTTCACGTATCATCTTGGCCTCAAGCAGCCTCTGGACCTCCTCATTTATGATCTGATGCCGCTCTGGAGCAAGCGACCTTCTTTTTTGCCTTATTGGTGGGTGGTTTGGATCTACCATCAGTGTATGAGTTATGAGGTTTGGATCTATACCTTCCATGTCTTTGGTCTCCCATGCAAATACAGAGAGGTTGTTTTTCAGGAATCTTATCATCTCCTCTTGCTCGGTAGGTGTCAGGTCTGGGCTAACGTGCAAATAGTGCCCCTCAGATTCAGAGCTGACTAGTACTTTAATGGGTTCCCCAATTGGTTTGGTCCTGCTATCCCGTCCTCTTGGGCTTAGTGGCTCCTCAATTTTGGAAGGGCAACCTTCCACCTCGGGATTGTGGGAATAAACTAGATCCACATGCTCCCGAGCATACTGTAATTGTTATTTAGTGACCCTCTCCTTGAGCGCAAGAGCATGACACTCCCAAGAGGTCGGCTGGCATCCTCTGACAGAATAGACAGTTTGATTGTGGACGTACTTTAGGCATTTGTGGAAAGTTGAGGTGACGACTCCCATCTGGTGTAGCCATGGTCTCCCAATTATGACATTGTAGGGGACTTTCCATTCAAGACCATGTATTCTGACATTATGGTTTTCTGTCCTTCACCCTCCCCTACTGTAGTAGGCAGATCAATCCTACCTAGTGGGGTGCTCAGATTACCATCAAACTCGGCCATTATTGCAGTTGTAGGCTTGACATCGTTGAAGTTGATTCTCATCTGCTTGAGTGGCTCATAAAACAGAACGTTAGCGGAGTTGCCCGTATCTACCAGGATTCTTCTAATCTCAAAGTTGGCAATCTTGAGGGTGATGACAAGAGCATCACTGTGAGGACAATGCACTTCATCCAAGTCTTGTTCCGTGAACTGGATCTCTGGTACTGGCCTAGGTCTTTTCTCGATATTGGTGATCTGCAAGACGTTCCTAGCCTCTTGAGCATATCTTTTTCTTTCTCTGTTAGATGTTCTTGTAGCCGAGCTATCTGCATGGAAGACGTAAATAACATGATTATTCTGCCTCTAAGGCTCGTTCCGTCCTTCCCTCTGCTCCTATCTCTGTTCAGGCTTTTGGTCTGTCCTTTGCTAAGGTTTGTCTTCATTGGGATTCTGTCTTTCGTCCTGCTTAACAAACTCCCGAAGATGCCCCCTTTTTAGGAGTTGCTCAATCTCATATCTAAGGGACCTGCACGTATTTGTTGTATGCCCATGATCCTTGTGGAAATTGCAGTATTTATTTTGGTCCCGTAGACTAGGATCTCCCTTTATCAGCTCTGGCCATTTTAGGTTTTCACGATCTCGGATCTGTCAAAGTATTTGAGCCAATGTAGTGTTTAGAGGAGTAAAATTAGCGAATTCCCTTGGACCGGAATTATAAATAGCCTGGGGTGCCGCTCTCTTCTCCAGGCTCTTCACCATTTTCTTATTAGGGTTCCTCTTCGAGTTGTCCCTCCTCTAGTCATCCCTTTTCAAATTTTCCTTCTAGGTTTGCTTTTTGCCTTTTTGGGACATGCCATTAGCTTCCTTTAAATTGATATACTTCCTAGCGCGATCCATTAATGCAACCATGTCAGCGGAAGGGCTTTTCGTCAAAGAATCCCTGAAACTTCCTAGAGCAAGGCCAGAGGTAAGGGCGGCCACCAGGAAACTTGGGCTACAATCTGTAACCTCGGTTAGCTCGGCATTAAAACGCACGATATAAGCTCTGAGGGACTCCTCTTTAGCCTATTTAACATTTAGCAAGAACTCTGGCCCCTTTCTGAGCCTTCTGCTCGTCATGAAGTTGTCCAAGAACCGCCTACCGAGCTCATAGAAGCTGGCAATTGAGTTCGGTGGGAGGTGGTGGAACCATTTTAGGGCAGTGTCTTTCAGGCTGGTAATGAAAGTTCGGCACATAAAAGCATCAGAGGCCCCATGAAGGGCCATTGTGTGTTGGTAATGTGACAGATAGTCTCCTAGGTCTCCAGTTCCATCATAGAGGGTGAACTTCGGCACAATAAACTTCTTTGGTCTTTCTTCTAACATAATGGCGGGAGTGAATGGGGTGGCGAGTCTTCCGTGCAGCCTGGCCAACTCATCCTGCTCTAGAGGGTTTTGGGCACCTCTTATGACAACAGTTCGATCCATGGACTCCGCCACTTCTTCAACCCTGTGTGGGTCCCTAGGTAAGGCTTCTAGGAATTTTGCCTCGCGGCTTCAGTTCCCATATGAATGGGGTGAGCATGACCGGTAGATGAAGGGGGATTCTAGCGCTCCTGAGTTTGAAAAACTGGGCCCGCATGAGGTTGGGGCTCTAGCGGTATTGGGTTTGCTCTTAAAGCCCGTGAGGCTGGAGCCCTGGTGGTGCTTTCGGTTGTGGACGTCGGGAGCAAAAGTTGGCATCCCCCAGCCTGCAGTTGCTGATGGCTGAGGGTCTTCGCCGATGTGAGTAGTACCTTCGGTATGCCCAGGCTGGTGGTTGGGACCCTCTTCACGGGGATGTTCATCCAAGGAAACAACCGAGGGTTGCGTTCCTTATGCAGCAACATTGATCCGCGGATTGGGAGGATCCGTCCCTTGATTTTGTGTAAGCATTGATAGAGTTCTAGACATGGCTAGAAGCTGTTCTTGCATTAACTGGTTGTGTCGCTCGATTGACTCAAGTTCTTGCTGCATAGGATTATCTGTCTGCCCTCTTCCTCGTCCGACAAGCGTCTGACGTTGAGGATCTTGAGGGTTTTGAGCGTTCTTCCTTGGTCGGAGATTGGGGGCCATGGTTCTCCAGTACGAAGGAGAATAAGATTGTAAAAAGAGCACTTAGAGATTGTTGATTCTCACAGACGGCGCCAAACTGATGCTGCACTTTTTGGCTCGTAAGGACTCCGAACTTATTCCGAACTCTACAACCTGAAGAACACTTGAAAGAGATGATCAGAGGACCACCGGATTGGCTCCGGTGGTAGTCACTTCGATGCTTAAGTCAATAAACGAAATAGAAAAGACTGTAATGAGAGCCAAAGAATGAGCATGAAAATAATAGCATACCTTAGGGTTTAATTTATAGGCAATGGCAATCCTAAGTTGATTAGGATTTGGAGCTGTGAACATAGGGATTTGATCATCGAAGAATCGACAGTTACCTTGTTGAACTCTGCGCTTGAGAGATTTGTGAGTAGTAGTTTCCTTGTCGAAAACTGTTTCCTTATCTTCTGCTCAGTAGGATGATTAAGGCGGTGATGAGCTTTGAACCATAGGGAATGATCTGAAGGCCTTGTGCTTAAGCCTGTAAGTTCTGAAGGCTTCATCGCTGAGCAAGCTCAGGAGGATCGAGTTTTGGTAGGTCTGAACTTGCACGTGTCTCACGCAGATTGGCTGGTTGCTTTGTGGTATATCATCAGCCATTGATTTGATTAAATTATGATTGACAACATAAACAATGCACCCAACACATTTCTATAATAATTTAAATTGCCTATTTTATGTTTTATTTTTTTGAAGTATTGTTAATTTTATGTTGATGAACCAATTATTTTTTAAAAATGATTAGTACATCGATTTGATTTAACAGATGATATATCAATAATTTTTTTATAACTAAAAAATGTATTTTATTATTTTATTTATATTTAAAAACAATTATGATAAATAATATGTAAATTAATTTAATAAATTAAATCAATATACTTAACATTACTCGATATATTATGTGAAGCACAGGGAAAAGAACCCCAGCTGAAGTCAACAAGTGGCAATTTAGACGAGAGGACAGATTGCCACGTCATCAAATATCATCACCGAAAGTTTCACTATTAACTTATCCCGGTACTCAAGAGTGGTTGTTGGATAAAATCCTCTCAAGCTGACGTCACTGCCACGACGTCGCCACAGCTCTTCCTACCACCACGACAGTCTTCACCGTCGCCACGTGTCCCCACCCCGCCGCTGTAGCTACTCGTCGTCCTCCGCCTTTGGGCCCCCTAACGTCACGTGTCCATTCTCAATTGGTTGACCGGTCAACACGTGCGCAGGATCACCCCTTGTGTTTGATTTCAAGGACGGATAAGATGATCGGACGGCCCGTAGCCCGACAAACCTGGAGAGATATGGGAGAGGACGTTTCTATTTTTCTATTTTTTATATTTTAAGAAAAGAAGGATCGTTGCATGGTGGGAGGAGAAATTGAGGGCGGGTGCACCGAGGCAGGTAGGCCCACGCCCAAGTGGGATGCATAGTGCTTGGTGTTATGACCGAGGGTTTTTGGGAATGTTTATATCATTATATGAGCGAGAATGTGTGTGTATGCATGTGTGTTGTGTGAGAGAGACAGAGACAGAAATGCAAGTTTTTGACCGTTGACTTTTCATTGTTTATCAACAAGTTTTTCTTTTGACATCTCGAGGAAATGGTAAGAATATATATATATATATATATATATATATATATAATGACGTGAATGTGTGAGTTGTAACCGATCCTAGGATCTTCTTGCATTTTTCTGGTCAATTAAATTAAGTATATAAATTTTTAAAAAAATTGTAATTAAGTTTATTGAGTTTTAATAATATTTAGAGTCCTTTTTGAAAAGTCTTAATTGTAATTGTATTAATATTTTAATGCAAGTTAATTTTTTTATTATAGTTAAATAAGATACACAAATTTGTATAAGATTAGATGTTCTAATCAATATAAGATTTAGAGTCAATTTTATATAGATGTGTGTCTCTGTCACATTAAGTTATAAACCACAAAAATAATAAAAAAATATGGTGGCCAAAAAATAAGAGTGAGGTGTGGCTGTGTGCTGTGTGCCGTGAGAGAGCCGTGTGAGTGGCTTGAGATTTCTTAATATGAGATTGTTTTTCTTTAATAAAAATATTAATTTTTATAGTTTATTCAATGGAGAAATAACGTTCTTGGCTTTTTGAATTCCTAGTTTATTTTCTTGTATTGTGATTTCGTTCTCTCCCACTCATATTATTGTATTACTTATTTTTCTATATTTCATAATTGGTATCGGAGCGATTTTAAATCCTACTATAATATGCATATATGTCAATTTTTGGCAAACTACATGACAACCCATTAGAGAAACACGCGTTATATAAGATTTTTTTTGAATAGTAGTTGGCAAAGAAATGGTGTAATTGTGCATATTAAAATGGCTTTTTTTTTTTTCCTCAATTCACCATTTGAATGAAAAATACAGAACATAATTAATTGTCTTAAAAACCAACAAAGTTTTTTTTTTTTGATGACCAAAAACCAACAATTGATATCAAGTTGTTCCATAAAACAAGATGAAAATGATGGGGAACACACATGCGTGGAAGGATATAAATCGAGAGTGCCTCTGCCCCACTGTTGTAGTGTTGTACCAGTGCTTCGTCTCATGTGAGTAGTCAATCTTGCATAAGTGACTTCTTTTGTATAAAAAGATGAAGAAGATGGGTACGCACATGCCAAAATTGTGATGAAAGATCTTGTAACCTCACCGCTCATTGATTTTTTTCCAATATGACTAGGGCAAAATCCCTGAGGTTTACATTGAAAAATATTGTACATTGGAGAATGTTGTGAAATAACCACAATGTATTTTCAAGTTATGTTATTTCCACGGGTTAGGATCCCTACTAGCTGTAATCTTCTCAACTCATTGCCGAACTAGTTGAGGTCTTATGGATCGATGTCTTTCTTTATGTCACCACTCAATCAAATGCTAAATTGGAATTCAGTGTAAAATCTATGAAATAAACAATTTAAAGGGGTAAATAAATTTGTATTTCATTTTGTAATTTCTCATATTTCTTCCATACACTTCTAAACTTTTCTTATACTCATCAAACCTAATGCAAGAAGCTAAATTCAGAGGCCTATCCAAATATAATAGTTATAGCTGCAATTTGGATGGGCCAATCCAAGCTCGACCCGAAAATTTTAAGGTTTGGATTGATATTTTTTAATACTCGGTACTCAGGATGGGATTGGGTAACAAAATTCAAGCTCAACTCAATTTTAGGATAGGATTAAATAAGTTAATGCTGGGAGAACCCGAGCACTATATACATATACACTTCAATTAGGCTCACAATACCCTCCTAAGTTCATGATGTTCATCCATCATCTACAACTCTTCTCTCTCACTCTAAAATCCTCACTCTAAAATCACTAACACTTGCAATCACATCTCTCTCTCAAAATCCACTTTCTCTTTAGTTCAACACTCACCTTCCTTATTTATCTAGTTCTTTCATCTCTCGTCTCAATTCCTACTTAGAAGTGACACACATCTTTTGCCCTATTCCATTTTCTCTTTCCTTATCAACTATCCATCTCTTCCAAGCAGAAGTTGAAAAAACCCTCAATGATGTCAACTCTAACTGATCTCCCTCATAATCTTGACGATGACGATGACGAATTGTTCCCACTCACCGATCTCCATAATTAATCCCCTCAAGATCTTAAGAATGATAAATTGTTCTAACTCACTGACCTCCTTCATCGATCCCCACCTTCGTCTACCCTAACTTAGTTCGATCTTGACTCTTATCATGGCCCTCTAATCCTAATCTACCATCAAACCAACTAGTAACTAATTCATCCCAATTGTTGGATCACCCCCCAAAACCTTTATTTCTCACCTTTGATTACTAGGATAAGACAAATTTAAAGGCCTCTATAAAAATGGAGGTGTAAATATGTCATTTTGTGATTATTAATGATTGTATTGGAGTAATTTTGAAAATTTTATGGCTTACTTGTGAAATCCTTAACTTTAAAGGACATTTTGGTTATTTTTGCATCACATTTTTAAAAATATCTCATTCGAGGAAACTTTAACTTTTCTAGGAGTTTACTACAATGTTTACTTGACTAGGGGCATTTTGATCATATACTAAAGTGATTATAGGTCTTGGGGTATTTTGATAAAGTTTTTTATATTTTGGCCCTCGATGGCTTTTTTTTTTTTTTTTATTTTAGGTCTTTTAGGGGTTCTTGTCCCATAGGGGCATTTTCATCATTTTTTGCCATTTAGAGGTGTTTTGGTCATATTCCAAGAGGTTTCCTATGTATCCTTCAAAAGCTTTTTTTTTTTTTTGTAATTTCTTGAGCTTTCATATTCTTTAGGGGCATTTTGGTTATTTTTAGAGATTTTATACATTTCAAGTGTATTTTCATAATTTCAACACTTTTCTACCTATGAGAGGGCATTTTGGTCCTTTTCACTTTCTAAGGATATTTTGATAGTTTCAAAAATTTCCACCTTTGGGGTGCATTTCAGTCATTTATCACGCTTTGAGGCTGTTAAAAGTAATTCTACTAGTCTTAGGGGGTATTTTCATAATTTCATCATTCTAGTGGAATTCTCTAATTTTTGAATGGTATTTTGATAATTTAGAGATTTTTTTTTAATTTTTGTAAGGATAAATGGGGTGTTAATTTCTGATATTACCTTTGCTTATTGTGGTAGGTTAGGATTTTATTAGTCCATCTAATTTCTTATTTTTTCAATTTAGATAATAGAACAATTATCAGGTAATTAAAATTGATGTGACACAACAACACAGTGAGTTGAAGTCCCTAGAAGGAGCCTTTCAATTATGGGACAAATCGATTGATGGACTAATAAAGTTAATACTTTTACTCTCATCCATAAAATTGACTAGGTTAAGAAAAAAAAGAAAAGAAAAATAGTTTTATCCTAGTAGTCTAAATTGGTTTCCTACTGGCCCGGAATTGTACAGAGATTGAATAGACTTGTCACGACCCAAAAACCGGCCTATGCAGATTAGGGGTCCGTGATCTGCCACCAAGGCCTTTCAATGATCATAACACCATTCTAATTACTATTTACACAGCGAAATAAATTTTTCTCTTTATCACATCCATAAAGTAAGCTACATAACTTGGTCAGTGAATTGAACATTGCTTTCTAAAGGATACAATTTTCACATCACCATATAGTTAAGTTGTATAATATTACACCATCTAGATTTAAAAAAAAAATCAAAAACCATCTAGTCTATCTTTGGTCAAGAACTCATCAAAAGAACTCGCTTCAACACTTAAACACTTATCCTGCATCACTTGAAAGCAAGTTTGTCTAGTCCTCACCTAAAAACATGGTAAACACCTATAATGAACTTGACGACTCAGTAAGTATTTTATAACATGCCAAGAATTTCAAAACTATTATGTAGTACATTTTGTAATGCCTATACTCATATAAAATTTGAATACGTCATATCAAAGTATAACAGATCAGAGAATAGGATCAAAGTCATTTTCAATAAATCTTAGTTCAATCACAGTCGTAAATCAGAAATCGATAACATAGCACAATCATAATAATGATTCAGTAACATGGTTTGATAACGATGGTTAGTGTTGTAATTCAAACATGGTTTGAAGTCATTTTCAATATCAATAGTCATTGTCAAATCAACATCATGGTTCAATCATAGTTCATATTCGATATTCATAAAAGCTCAAATCATTAAAATTCCTCTTCTATGGCTAGCAAATTAGAACCTCGCTGACTGAGATTGATATTCAATAGTACCACTAATATACCTCATAGGCAGGGTTCGATAATGTCACAATCTATTTAATAATGACCAATCATAGAAGATTTTATGGCCAGCAAATTAGAACCTCACTGACTGAGATCAATATTCAATAACACCACTAATATACCCTGTGGGCAGGGTTCGATGAAGTCACAATCTATTCAAGAGTGACCAATCATAGAAGGGTGGTGTATTCAAAATGTCAAAATCACATCCAAAATCAATAATCTCAATAACAAACTCTGTTATTCAAAGAAGAGTTCCATATTTAGTCTTTAGTTAAAACAGTTCAGAAATTGGTAGTAAAACTGTATAGTGTCATGAGTATCTTACAAAATATTTTCTTAAATTAAGGGAAGAAAATATAGATATCAATGGATTGTTTAAAACATGCACTAGGCAGAATGTATCTATTACCAAAGGCTATAAGAAAATATACATCGATAAGTCATTTAAAACGATATCAATTGAAACATGTCTATTATCTAGGTCATAAAAGAGCTCAATATTTATATTTATATTTATGATAAAATTTACCTTAGACATGGCATGAAAATACTCACAAGGCATCAGATATCAATGTCACAAAAGAGTTAAATATTTATTTATATATATATATATATATATATATAACAAAAATCCACCTTAATCATGACATGGAAATACTTACCTGAAGTCCCAAAAGCTTAATCCAAAAATTCTTCCTTTAAACGAGGGTCCCTATAATCACAATTTAAGGTCTTGTTACTTTCTTATTCAAAGCATCACACAATTCAACTGTTAACTTAGAGCTCTTTCTATTTCAATTACCCTCTTCTTGTAACTTCATTAAGTTTTAAGGACGTATCTGTCATTTTTTAGTTTGTTACGAGGTCTTATTTTTATCAAAAGAATGTCATTGTTAGGTCCAGAATGTTGAAGATAATTGTTTTAGGCTTTTTTAAATCTAAATTTGCGTACCTATAGTTCATTTTAAGCATAGGAGCATTTTCGTAATTTTATATTTTTACGTGTCATATTTTTCGATATTTCGTTTGCTGAAATGGACTCTAACGTTGAGCCCAGATTATCCAAAATAGTTAAGACGGGCTACCTTTTATATTCAATTGGCCCCGAGTATCATTAGGGGTAAAATAGTAATTTTATATTTATGTGTCTTAATTTTTGGGACTTAATCTCACAAATCGGACTCCGTCATTGAGTCCGGAATGCCCAAAAATATTAGGTTGCACTATGTTTTTATTTTAATTGGCCTTCATTTGACTTATTTTTGGCCTAAGAGCATTTTGGTAATTTTTTATATAATTAAAGGGATTTAAAATTAATATTTAACTAATTTCTGGGTCATTTCATAATTAATCAAAACTATTGGGGTCATTTTCTAATTAACAGAAAGTTCTGGGGGTCTAATTATAATATCAGAATCTAGTGGGGGCCAAAACATAATTTTTGAAAACTAATTAAATAAAACCAATGGGTTTATTTTAATTTTAAGTGAACCCTCCCCAAATTGTGCTGAACCAACCAGTTCAGCCGATTCAATGCGCTATGCTGACGTAATGCTAACGTCAGCCCTAACATTTAATTTTTAAACTCATTTAACCAAAACGACGTAATTTTGAGTTTAACCCAAACCCATTTTAAAATAGTTAGTCAGGACCCGATGGAGATCTGGCCCATGACCCAACCCGTGAACAGTCATCGTCCCTATCTCCGGCGAGGGTTTTGGCATCTCCTTCGATGCCGACGACTGTGCCGATGACTTTTTTCGGCCATTTTTCAATGTGGTTTAAATCTATTTTTGTTGAGGATCCTATTTCTAGTTTTTGTTTTTAACCTAGCTTCCTCCACAAGCCCAAAATAGACACTTACAGCCTTTCCGGTGACCTCACTATTCCTCTGTTTCTTGGCTTTTTAGCCACTGTTTGTCCACTAAATTTTACCTAAGAGCTCCTGAAATCGTGTGTAATCTATTCCTGCCCCCAAATCGCCACCAAAATGAGCCCAAATCACTTGTTTTAATTTTTCTTTCCCCCAACTATCACCACTATTTTCTCAATGGTTTCTTAACCATTTTTTGTGGTTCAAGTTGCGTCATGTCCCATTTTTAATGTTCTTTCAAACTAGGTAGGTGTCTTGAAGCTTTAACAAAGTTTACTCAAAACTCAATTTGTTTACATATTTCGGGTTTACCTATTCTAGGGTTCCTTCCTAGTTAAACAAGACTATTTTCATCCAAATTTTCTTTCTTTTTCCATATCATATGCATGCATGCATTTTAAAATCCCTTAACAGTAGGCTTTGCCTATGATTTTCTAGAGAGAGAAAATTTCAGGTTTGATTGTTTATACCTTTTAACAATGGTGTTCCCTTCCTTCTTGCTTGGTGTGATTCTAGGTCTCCATTTCTCCCCTTATGTTGCCATGCATGCAGGTACAGAACTCCTCTTTTTTTTCTTCCTCTTTTTTCCTTCTCTCACATTTTCTCTCTACCCGAGCACATGTACACACACACTTTTTGAACTTACGCAAGGCCTTATATATATATATACATATATTCATAAATTATCTTGATTTGATGGGGTGTTGCATGCAACCTTATTGGTTGATTTGGGAGGTGGGGTATCCTTTATATGAGATATATATGTATCTAGTGCAACACATAGCACAAATGTGCTAGCAGCCAAGCTGGCTATTTTTTTTGGTTTTAAAATTCTTCCCTCTTTTTGGTCTTGGGATAAAATCCTTTGGCCAACACTTTTGGCTATTTTTCAAACATTCCTCTCCTTATGCCTTGTTTGGCATTACCTTGTTTCCCCCTTCTTGTTTTATTTATTTATTATTATTATTAATTTTTTTATCCCGGTTTAATTTCCCATAACTTTTTATTTTGTTACGTAAGGTTTCCAAAACTAAATTAGTGACTAATTTTTCGGTAAACGGGTCGGGACGTTACAAGATTGCACAAGACAAGGCTAGTAATATATTGAAGTATAAAATTAATATTATATTTTTTAAATTTTTATCCCAAATTTTGAATCTCAAATTATGTGTGTTATTGTATTATTGTGTCATGTCAATTAAGTGATTTGATGCATTACTAATAATGCAAGGACATGCCATTTGGTATGAAGATTTTAGATAAAATTTTGAAAATTCTAGCATATTAATATTTAGCTTTTTAAGGAGACAAAACATTTAAAACTTTCACATTTGAGTAAGAATATAAATATATGAAATCAATCTCGTTAAACATTTATATTAAATTGAGAAAAAGCCAAGTCAAAAATTTCAATATAAATAGTACATCGATTTTTCAAACATAAACTCTCCATTTAGTATCCTAAAAAGAAAATGACGATTTTTAAATTAGGAAGAAAGGAGTGCAATAGAATCCTTCGGTAATACATGGTTTACAAGTCTATAAATCCTACTATGAATCTATTGTAATACCTAATTACAAGTTTGAGGCTAAATGTTCACATGGAAATAGGATCAACAAGCAATGACGTGATTATATCTTTGGTTGAATTACTATAACCATCTCCTTGGTTGTATATGACTTCCATCATACGTGCAAGATTGTCACGCCCCGAATTCCAGCGAACCCGAGGCGCGAGTAACGAGACAAAAGAAAATAAAATAATAAAGGAATAAAAGATAATTAAGGACGATTACATACATTCTACATACTGTTCGGATAAATACATAAGGTCTGGTCCATTTCTTCACCACTTACAAAATAAAATACAGTCGCGGGCTTATTCCCTTACACAATATCAAAAGCGTCCCTTGGGCCTAACATAGTCCCTAATCAGTTCATCTCCGCGTCTCGTACAGCTGGGACATCATCTGAAATGTTTGCCCCACTAAAGGGGTCAGCTCAACATGCTGGTACAATATAATGCTAATGCAAGAAACAGAACTAAGGTCGTGGCATGTGCAAGTGTACAGTTATTTCTATATGGCATTCGATATTATGATGGTAGCATATAAACAATATGCAGTATATGAGCAGTATGCGTGACACACCCATGCAACTCTATGCCACCCATGCCTCATGATACGGTCATTCTCCGCTGGCATGAGTACCGCCGCGTATGTCTCGCTTCACGGTCCGGAATCCGTCAGGCAGGCAAGTACCTATTGGCCGGTTTTGGGTTTTTCACCACAGGATCTGCACCCTCATAATGCAAAGCACCAAGTGCTTACCCACACCATGTCCAAGGAATTACACTATGCCAATATGCTCTGATCTCATCATGTCACAATGCAATCTCAATGATGCATCTCATTCATACATAAAGCATGCTTTCAAGTACACAATTCATAATATCAACAGTTTTTCAAAGCATATAATTCACGCACCACACTAACACATGCGATATACCCATAATCATCATCCAACTTAACAAGATAGCACGTAGCACATAAGCATGTGAACACTCAGGCAAACATGTGAACAATCAATGCAACAAAGCAAGTATTCCTAATCTCAATTATATTTCTTACTTAGCACAATATATCGTACCTGATAATCGATCTCAACTCAAGAAGGTGTACTCGAAGTATGGTAGAATCACAGTGAGAATGCCGAAGGTCAGATCACCTTCTCATTGCCCTCTCGTGTTCCTAAAATCATAACATGAGATTCAGTTCATTGTTATTTGAATTATGCTATTCATCAAATTTTATGTCTTTAATTCATAAGTTTCTATTTTGCTAAATTAGACTCTACCATTGAGTCCGGAACGTCGAAGAAAATAAGTTTAGGCTTTTGTAGAATTCAATTCGGATACCTGGGTTCAAAAGGGCAAAACAGTCATTTTGCACCTTACATGGGTCCCTACATTTCGTGACCTCTTTTCACAAATTGAAACCCACAGTTGAATCCGGAATGCTCGAGATAATAAAGTTTCACTATTCGTTTACTAAATTTGGAGTTTGTTTGATAGCGTTTCAACCTATGGGCATTTTGGTAATTTTAAAGGTTACTACGGGTCTTTTATTTTTTTCGGGACCCCGTCTCGTAAAACGGACCTCACCATTGGCCTCAGAATGACCGAGATAGTCAAAATACACTAATGACTTGTCCTATTTGGACTCCAGATTATTTTAGAATATTTAAATAATTAAATTAATTTAATTAATTAATTAATTAATTAATTTAATTAATAATTTATTAATATCTTATTCAGGAGGGTCAAATCAGAATTATTAATAGTTGGGGGGTCAATTTATAATTTCCGTAAGTTTTGGGTTAATTTTCAATTATCAAAAGTTCAGGGGCAGAATTGTAAATTTGAATTCTCCTATTCCTAATTCGGACAGCCAAACAAGGATCAGCCTAAAACAGGGATAAGATATCCCTGTTCTTATTATTTCAGATTTTTAATTTCATAAACCCATAACCAAACAGTCCCCTTTACCCTTTTAATTTAAAACACATGGCGACACGTGGCAGGGGCAGTCCACACCCGCCCGAACCGGACCCGAACCGACCCGACCCGACCCGGAGCAGACCCCCCCTTCTTCCCCGATTTTTCGGTGACGCCCAGTAGGGTTCCGGCGCCTCCTCCGGCGCCGGCGACCAATTTCCGGCGACATTTTCAACCTTTCTAAATGTGTTTTTCTAGGGTTTTTCGCATAGATTCCATATCCAACCTCCATTTCCCTCCAAAACTTACCCATCTCCACGAAATAGAGGGTCAAACCCTCGGTCAACTCTCCGGCCGAACCTTTCCCTTCCATTTTTGTGACTGTTAGCCCATGGTTCAACCCTTATTTTTATTCTAAATGTTTCCTGCATCTCCTAGGTTCCATTCTACATCATCTAACCCAAGTTTTACACATAAAATGATGACACCCACATACTATGGCCGTGACCTGCAACCTAAGATTTCTCCCTAGTTTCTCACCCGTTTCTTCTCATTCTTTTTGCAAAATAATCCCTACATTATGCTCTCTAAGATCCTACAATTTAAATCAGTTAACATGCCTTAAAAAAAATCGAAACAGAAGGAGATTACTCATGGTTTTTCTGTTGTTTCTCTCTCTAGCCGTGCCCTCTTCCACCCTTCTGGTTCCAAGCTTAGATCAGGCTTCAACTCTCCCTCAGAACTCCATTTCTCTCTCTCTCTTTCTGTTTCTTTCCTTCTCTTCTCTTCCCACCCGAGACCACACCTATACTCCCACAAGTCAAATCTCACACGTCTCTCCCTCACAGCCACTATCCTTGACTTCCTTCACCTTGCATCAGCTCCATTTGTTCTTCCCCAGGTGCAGCTTTGCATTAAATGCAAAGCTGCCCTATATGTATGCCTACACACACAACTTCACTCATTACACACACTAGAAACACACACACACAGCCGACACCCCCCCTAGTTCGGTTGTAACCATTCACACACACTCACATCCAGTTACACACACTACTCACTGCCATACATAACTATACACACACCCATATGCATATACATATGCTACACATACATATATAATCCATATACATTCACACATTCATTAATTTTAATTAATAATAATAATAATAAATATAATAATAATAATAATAAAAATTTAATTAACCAAGAACAATGAAAAAAAAAAAAAAAAATTCCATGTCATAACATCCTTCCCTCCTTACAAAAATTTCGTCCCGAAATTTAAAATAACAAAAAGCAAAAGAAAATACATCACTAATCAAACAACTAGGGGTATCTAGTACGGACCTCGGCCTCACGCTCCCAAGTAGCCTCCTCGACCCCATGATGGTTCCAACGAACCTTGACCAAAGGGATGGTCCTGCCTCGCAGAACCTGGTCCCTCGAGTCCAATATCTCCACGGGTCTCTGGTCATAGGAAGCGTCCCCCTCCAACTGAAGATCTACCCAGTCAAGTACATGTGAGGGGTCAGGATGGTACTTCCTCAACATGGATACATGGAAGACATCGTGAACTCCAGATAGCTGTGGTGGTAAGGCCAGCTTATAAGCCACCTCACCAACCCTCCCAAGAATCTCAAAGGGGCCAATAAATCGTGGCGACAGCTTCCCACCACGTCCAAATCTCCTCAAGCCCCGTCTGGGAGACACCTTGAGGAACACATGGTCCCCCACCTCAAATGCCAAGGGTCGTCGCCTCCTATCAGCATAGCTCCTCTGGCGACTCTGGGCCGTCAACAAGCGCTGCCTGATCACCTGTATCTTGTCCGTGGTCTCACAGACTATATCGGGTCCCAAGGCAGCTGTCTCACCTACCTCAGTCCAACACACCGGTGAACGACACGGCCTACAGTACAACGCTTCAAATGGTTCCATTTCAATACTGGACTGCTAGCTACGGTTGTAGGCAAGCTCTGCCAAAGCAAGGTGATCCTCCCAGCTACCTCTAAAGTCCATAACGCAGTATCTAAGCATGCTCTCTAGGATCTGAATGGTACGCCCTGACTGACCATCAGTCTGGGGATTGAAAAGTAGTACTAACTTAGCTGAGTCCCTAAGGCTGTCTAGAGGCCCTGCCAAAACCGGCAGTGAAACGTGGGTCCCTATTTAAGACAATGGATAAGGGAATTCCATGTAGTCGTACCATCTCTCGACATAATAATAAAAGATCAATGCAAAATGCATTGCAACATGTAGACGTGCAGCCTTACCTATGGATCACTCACCTCCCCCTTAGCCAGGCGATGTGGAATGCATTACCTCCTCCCATTACCATTTCCCCCGTAGGCTTCGCCTCACGGGTAGGCGTGCAACGGCGTGCAGACATCTCCACACTCCCTGCTAGGGTCTGGTGCTAATCCCATCTGTAACGACTCACTCCACATGGCACAACACATAATGAAATCCTCAAAACCCATTGGCTCATCAACGCCAACCCCTTTCAATTTCCATCCAATTATCACGACTTATCTCAACAACTCAACACAATAAAAAGTAAAAGAACTTCTCACTGATCACAAAGATACTCCAAGGTCTCTCACACATGCTATGTCATCTAACCCACCTCAAATTAATCCATGAAATTACCTAGTGATTTATCCCAATGGTATAAATACGCATCATCTGTACCACAATGCAATCCATCATCCAGTATTTTCTAAGTACCCTAATTACCCACAAAATATCGACAGTACAATCTAAAAGTAAAGCTATCACCTCCCACCTTAGCCTATATATATAACCGAGACTAAGCGTCATGTACTAATAAGGACTAGCCTATTCATTTCATGTACGCGTATGTCGATTGGGTATACAATGTAAACAATGTAGGTTATGTATTCTAAACATGAACTTACATCAATATACCAAGGTTCAGAAGAAATAAAACACTAAACTCCCCACCAATTTCTACTACGAACTCACATCAATATTTACACACATGCATCAACACACACATGGAAACATGTTTAAGCATTCTCTTACATATGCATCAATAATAATCAGTCGGTATATATAAAAAAAAAAAAATCAAAATTCGCGGTACTATAATGGTCACTAAACTAGCATGCTTATATAGAGTAAACGTACAATATTTAATAGCTAACACGTAGCTTACCACATCAGCACCCAGTACAAAATTTTATTCCAGGAATACACATATACATAAATAAACACATAGTCTGTTGTACAGGTGACCAGGCACGTTCCCAACCTTACGGATATCCAGGCTCATAGCCTATCTCACTGACAACAAGCATGTAGTCTACTGTTTACTCTCAGTCGTTACACTGTATAAAGGCAAGCATTGAATCCTAGATCATCAATAACCAAGTATACTCCACATTGTACCATTTCACAACTAAGGTAACAAGCACTCCTCTAATCATGTAACCCAAACCAACCCAATTCAAATTAAAGTCTAACCCCTCCTAATTCACAATAAAGTCAATCTAAAAAGGATCTATGGACATCCCATGGAATAAAGAAAACATCTCCCTCAGGAGTACACACCGCCTCTCTTCCCTTGTAACAGCCTATACACGTCTAAAGTGTAAATAACCGATCTATCTCCAACATAACACCAATACTAGACGCATCAAATAAGATGAAGAACCCAAATAAGACATGCAGTCAGCTACCTCTATTGAGTAATCTCTACAGATCCTCGTCAGCATTACTCTACCCCTAATGTCATGTCAACATAGTAGATATGAATGAATGAGATGTACTATAGTCTATCAATATGCTAGTCCATAAACTAAACATAAAAAGAAAATGTACCTCACGACTCTGAAGGTCCAAAAAAAATAGGTGACTCTAGGCTGGCTACTGCATAACGCCACTCTGAGTGGTCTGGTCCTGCCTATCACCCCTCTGACTGAGAGTTCTGACACTCAATGCTGTAGGTGCATGCTGAAAATACGGTGCCGGAGGTCTCTGACCCAATAGTGGCTGTGGCAGAGGCACTTGGGTATACTGATAGAAATGTGGCTCCTCTAAGTCTTGGGAAATCGACCTCTGGGGACAATTGGCCCTAACATGGTCAGTCTGGTGGCATACAAAACAAGTTCGTGGAGTCCCCCGTCCTTGACTCTGTACTGGTGATGGAAATGACTCCTGGCTAACCCCGACCCTCTGTCTCAAGCTAGGGTCCCTCAAAGGACAAGTGGCCATCTTGTGGCCAGGCTGTCCACAAATAAAACAAATAATGGTCCCTTGGGAAGTGTATGTGAATGTGGAAGAAGTACCATTCTGGGACCTCTTCAATAGTCTCCTACCAGTGTGAGTATGGGCGGGTATAGATATCCGTGCAGCAGCAGCACGGGCTCGAGACCTCTTCGATGGCCTCCTACCAGTGTATATCGGGGTAGATCTAGGGATCTGTGCTAGAGTCGCCTCACTCTGGGTCTGGGGCTCTCTGACTCCTCTAAGCTCAGCCAACTCTCTCTCAGCCCTGACGGCTCTCGTCACTACCTCCTGTATAGTGTGAAGGCATTCCCGCATAATGGTCGCTACGTCCCCAGAACCACTAGTCTGTCCTACCTCTACTGGAGTAGGTGTAAAAGTGACGGCCTCCTCAACTGCAACATGTGCTGAAGCAGCAGCTTGGGGCCAACTATGCCACGGTGGTGCAGTGGTCCTAGGCTCATCGTGTCTAGGTGGTATATGTTTGGGAGTAGCTTGTCTCGGTGGCATGTCTACAAGTTCAAAGAGAAGAAAAAAAATTAATACTCCATTGGACACAGGTGTTAAAAGAACATTAAGTAAGCACTCGTCAACGCTTCACAATTTCGAAGTGACAACCACAATGTATCATGACACACTTGCCTAATCAATACCTACATAGCTAATGTCAACCAGGTAAACAACCAGGTTCACAACTTGTCCCCTAAGTAACTAGGCACAATGTCTACCGTGTAGATAACTAAGGGTACAACCTACACCTCAAATGACTGAGTACACCGTCTATCCCATAAAGTATACGGTCTATCATACTGACATGAGTTTCTAATCTTAGTCAACCACCACCACAAAAAGAAAATTTTGTCTGCTCCCTATCTACCGGGAAGTCAAGTATAGTGCATACTCGTGCACACCAATGCGACATGAGTATATATAAAATATTTTAGATAAACGCTCGGTTATGTTCTTATCAGCGACTAGTGAGTACGTATAGCATGTCATAATATACACTGAACAAATTCTCACACATTACACATGTCATGCATCTTACCACATTAAATCACGTAATCATGCATCATAACATATCATCAATTAACACGTAATCACAACAAGTCATGCATCAGGACATATAAAACCATGTAGCACACAAGATCCTATCACATGCTGCTAAAGGTTTACACTAAGTCTCATTCTTTTCTCTAGGGTCTCATGGTGTTAAACAACACCCCACGGTCTCTAGGTATTCGAACCTAAGCTCTGATACCACGTTGTCACGCCCCGAATTCCAGCGAACCCGAGGCGCGAGTAACGAGACAAAAGAAAATAAAATAATAAAGGAATAAAAGATAATTAAGGACGATTACATACATTCTACATACTGTTCGGATAAATACATAAGGTCTGGTCCATTTCTTCACCACTTACAAAATAAAATACAGTCGCGGGCTTATGCCCTTACACAATATCAAAAGCGCCCCTTGGGCCTAACATAGTCCCTAATCAGTTCATCTCCGCGTCTCGTACAGCTGGGACATCATCTAAAATATTTGCCCCACTAAAGGGGTCAGCTCAACATGCTGGTACAATATAATGCTAATGCAAGAAACATAACTAAGGTCGTGGCATGTGCAAGTGTACAGTTATTTCTATATGGCATTCGATATTATGATGGCAGCATATAAACAATATGCAGTATATGAGCAGTATGCGTGACACACCCATGCAACTCTATGCCACCCATGTCTCATGATATGGTCATTCTCCTCTGGCATGAGTACCGCCGCGTATGTCTCGCTTCACGGTCCGGAATCCGTCAGGCAGGCAAGTACCTATTGGCCGATTTTAGGTTTTTCACCACAGGATCTGCACCCTCATAATGCAAAGCACCAAGTGCTTACCCACACCATGTCCAAGGAATTACACTATGCCAATATGCTCTGATCTCATCATGTCACAATGTAATCTCAATGATGCATCTCATTCATACATAAAGCATGCTTTCAAGTACACAATTCATAATATCAACAGTTCTTCAAAGCATATAATTCACACACCACACTAACACATGCGATATACCCATAATCATCATCCAACTTAACAAGATAGCATGTAGCACATAAGCATGTGAACACTCAGGCAAACATGTGAACAATCAATGCAACAAAGTAAGTATTCCTAATCTCAATTATATTTCTTACTTAGCACAATATATCGTACCTGATAATCGATCTCAACTCAAGAAGGTGTACTCGAAGTATGGTAGAATCACAGTGAGAATGCCGAAGGTCAGATCACCTTCTCATTGCCCTCTCGTGTTCCTAAAATCATAACATGAGATTCAGTTCATTGTTATTTGAATTATGTTATTCATCAAATTTTATGTCTTTAATTCATAAGTTTCTATTTTGCTAAATTAGACTCTACCATTGAGTCCGGAACGTCGAAGAAAATAAGTTTAGGCTTTTGTAGAATTCAATTCGGATACCTGGGTTCAAAAGGGCAAAACAGTCATTTTGCACCTTACATGGGTCCCTACATTTCGTGACCTCTTTTCACAAATCGAACCCCACGGTTGAATCCGGAATGCTCGAGATAATAAAGTTTCACTATTCGTTTACTAAATTTGGAGTTTGTTTGATAGCGTTTCAACCTAGGGGCATTTTGGTAATTTTAAAGGTTACTACGGGTCTTTTATTTTTTTTGGGACCTCGTCTCGTAAAACGGACCTCACCATTGGCCTCAGAATGGTCGAGATAGTCAAAATATACTAATGACTTGTCCTATTTGGACTCCGGATTATTTTAGAATATTTAAATAATTAAATTAATTAATTAATCAATTAATTAATTTATTAATATCTTATTCAGGAGGGTCAAATCAGAATTATTAATAGTTGGGGGGTCAATTTATAATTTCCGTAAGTTTTGGGTTAATTTTCAATTATCAAAAGTTCAGGGGCAGAATTGTAAATTTGAATTCTTCTATTCCTAATTCGGACAGCCAAACAAGGATCAGCCTAAAACAGGGATAAGATATCCCTGTTCTTATTATTTCAGATTTTTAATTTCATAAACCCATAACCAAACAGTCCCCTTTACCCTTTTAATTTAAAACACATGGCGACACGTGGCAGGGGCGGTCCACACCCGCCCGAACCGGACCCGAACCGACCCGACCCGACCCGGAGCAGACCCCCCCTTCTTCCCCGATTTTCCGGTGACGCCCAGTAGGGTTCCGGCGCCTCCTCCGGCGCCGGTGACCAATTTCCGGCGACATTTTCAACCTTTCTAAATGTGTTTTTCTAGGGTTTTTCGCATAGATTCCATATCCAACCTCCATTTCCCTCCAAAACTTACTCATCTCCACGAAATAGAGGGTCAAACCCTCGGTCAACTCTCCGGCCGAACCTTTCCCTTCCATTTTTGTGACTGTTAGCCCATGGTTCAACCCTTATTTTTATTCTAAACGTTTCCTGCATCTCCTAGGTTCCATTTTACATCATCTAACCCAAGTTTTACACATAAAATGATAACACCCACATACTATGGCCGTGACCTGCAACCTAAGATTTCTCCCTAGTTTCTCACCCGTTTCTTCTCATTCTTTTTGCAAAATAATCCCTACATTATGCTCTCTAAGATCCTACAATTTAAATCAGTTAACATGCCTTAAAAAAAATCGAAACAGAAGGAGATTACTCACGGTTTTTCTGTTGTTTCTCTCTCTAGTCGTGCCCTCTTCCACCCTTCTGGTTCCAAGCTTAGATCAGGCTTCAACTCTCTCTCAGAACTCCATTTCTCTCTCTCTCTCTTTCTGTTTCTTTTCTTCTCTTCACTTCCCACCCGAGACCACACCTATACTCCCACAAGTCAAATCTCACACGTCTCTCCCTCACAGCCACTATCCTTGACTTCCTTCACCTTGCATCAGCTCCATTTGTTCTTCCCCAGGTGCAGCTTTGCATTAAATGCAAAGCTGCCCTATATGTATGCCTACACACACAACTTCACTCATTACACACACTAGAAACACAAACACACAGCCGACACCCCCCCTAGTTCGGTTGTAACCATTCACACACACTCACATCCAGTTACACACACTACTCACTGCCATACATAACTATACACACACCCATATGCATATACATATGCAACACATACATATATAATCCATATACATTCACACATTCATTAATTTTAATTAATAATAATAATAATAATAATAATAATAATAATAAATATAATAATAATAATAATAAAAATTTAATTAACCAAGAACAATGAAAAAAAAATAAAATTCCATGTCATAACAAAGATTAAGACCTGGTAGTAAAAGAGGCAGAGGGGGCCTATTAGGCTTCTGTAGCTCTTCATTAATGTCTTTCCATGCACTTTCCACCATTTCTTTAATCTTCTCATATGCTTCTTTCTCTGACACGCCATGCTCCCTTATATAGCATTGCACGCTTGAAGGAGCATCCCCTTGTTCTTGTTCAACCTTGAAATTAGAAGAAAAACATAATGATTGATTGATTACAACTTAAATCATTTGGGTTGACAGAATTAGTGGCCATGTCTTTATTTATTTATTTTGTATCTAAGCATTCATTTATGGTACCTTATGAGTTTGGATGTCATCAACAAGCCGAGCAATTAGAGCACACGACCTTACAATTTTGGGCACAGCAATCACCAAATCAAAGGCTTCCTTGGTTGCAATATCTGCCATGCCAATAAGGGATTGGATAGCAAGCATAGGGTACCCGCTGCTCATGACAGAAACACTCAAGTTTTCCTCAAATGTTGGCATGTAAAGCTTGTAATACCAGTTTGCTTCTCTAAAGTAAGCCCTAACTATACCTTTCATTTTAAGAAAACCAAGCAATATTAGAGTTAAACAATTATTTTGAAAAACTAAAAAAGAGATAAATAAATAATTTTTTTCTGATATAAAGCAACATGAATCTGACGATTCCTACGGCTTCTTTTGCGTAGTGTATGCGATAAGATCTTCCTTCATAATCCATCTTTTTCTATATTTCCTTTACAACATCTGAGAGGGCCAAGAAACAAACTTGCATGTACTCGGGTATATTGTTGACAGTTGTTGCTTCCCACCTGTGAAATTATAATGATTATGCATCAGACCATTTCGATATGGTTGTGCCATTTGAGATGTCAATGCTATTAAAAAATGATACAAAGCTCAAATTTTATGTCCCAATTATATACTATGTGGACTACTATAATATGCATATATGTCAATTTTTGGCAAACTACATGACAACCCATTAGAGGAACATGAGTTATATAGAGTTTTGTTTTAATAGTAGTTGGCAAAGAAATGGTGTAATTGTGCGGATTAAAATGGCTTCTTTTTTTTTTTTTTTTTCTCAATTCACCATTTGAATGAAAAATACAAAACACAACATTTTTATACTCCAACAATGCCAAATATAGCCATCAATACACATTTACCTTTCAATTGCATCTGTAAATAGCTTAAGCTCTTCCAAGGTACCATACACATCATAAATGTCATCTATGACAGAGGTTAATGCTATTATTTTTGTCACAAATTCTCTACCCATGGAATAATTGGGCTCAAAATAAACACCTAATATCCAAAAGTAGCACTCCACCAATCTATCGCTAGCGAAAGGTAACTTTGATGCAAGGTTTATCTTTTTCCACCACCTACATAATCAACAAAGCTAAGTTACATATACACAAATTGGATGAAAGTGATTAGTTATTTGTCTTGTGTCACAAAGATATATAAATCTATGATATCAAAATTTATATGAGATAAATATATAATTATTTGATAAACTAACCTTGAGATGTCACTTATCTCTCTTTGGTGCAATGTCTGTAATAGATTGAAATCTAGCTTTGCTAGCTCTAACAATGAAGTATGCCGTGCCACATCTGCTTCATAGATAGAAATATAGCGCCTTGCCTCTAATCTTGGCATTCCTTTGTGCAAAGGTGTCTCTAGTGAATTCTTCACTTGCTGAGCAAGAGGAGCATTTAGATAGGGTAACATAGACTTCAAGTGCTTGGTTGAGAACGTCAGGGCTTCTTCCAATATATCTTCCTCTTTTACTCTTAAATGCAATGCCTCGTAAAAGCGCAACAAAGCTCTTGCATCATTGGTCAGCATTGTCTTGAGATCACCTTTCTCGTCTTTGAACTTTTTGAATACATCTGATTAATCCCAAAAATAAGCATAACTCAATCGTTACATGTAACAACCCGAAAATTTTTTTTTTATAAATAAATAAAAATTTTCAAGTTGTTATTGTTATTTTTATTATTATTATTATTATTATTATTATAAAGATTTTAATATGTGTGGGGTGCAATGTGTATATTGTATGTGTATAACCATGTGTATGGTGTATGTGCATGTATGTATAATATATACATAATTTAGAGAATGTGTGTATACTTATATATATATATACATGTATGTATATATATAAAATAGTGCACAAGGCACTATATGTGATGTGTGTGCCGTGTGTGTGTGAGTGTGTATTGAGTGTTACACACTCAAAGGGGCATGGCTTGGGATTGTGTGTGTGAGTGGGATTCAGGGTATGGGGGGCAGGTGCAGGTCTGGCCAGAGGGTGGTTGGTCTTAGAGAGAGAGAGAGAGAGAGAGAGAGAGAGGATGTATGTGTATGTGTGTGTAATATATACACATTTGTGTGCACGGCTGAGTGGGAAATGAGAGTAAAGAGAGGAAGAAGAGAGGGAAAAACTGAGAGACAGAAGGGAAACAATGAGCTTGAACCAGAGGTGAAGTGGGAGAGAGAAAGGGAGGTCGGCTAGAGAGAGAAACCGAAACCAAGGTAAGCCACCTTCTGTTTTGAAATTTTTCTTGCATAATTAATTCCTTTTGAATATAGGGCTAGAAAGAGCTTGGAATATGGAACAATTAGGAAAAGAAACCAACTAAAATGGTTAAGGGGAGAGGGAGAACTCCCCAGTTGCAGGTCTCGGTTTTAGGAGGTGGGTCTTGTGATTTTATGTGTAAAGCTTGCTTAGGATGATAGGAAATGGAGCCTAGGAGATGCAGAAAATGAAGGGAAATGGTTTGGGCTTAAAACAGTAGGGAAAGGTGAAGGAAAATGGATTGGCCGGAATGTTGACCGAGGGTTTGACCCTCTATTTCGTGAGAATCCAACGATCTAAATCCAAAACCGAGCCCGTATATAGAATCTACATGAAAATTGGGAGAGAACCACATTTTAAAACCCTAAAAATCTCGCCGGAGATCGGTCGCCG
This sequence comes from Nyssa sinensis, assembly GCA_008638375.1. NCBI lineage: Eukaryota > Viridiplantae > Streptophyta > Magnoliopsida > Cornales > Nyssaceae > Nyssa > Nyssa sinensis. The sequence goes on from CM018047.1 coordinate 14,377,840, forward strand.
GCGCCGGAGAAGGCGCCGGAACCCTACCGGAGCTTCGCCGGATAATCGGGGACGAAGGGGGGCTGATCCGGGCTTGGGTCGGGTCGGTTCGGGTCGGGTCGGGCTTGGGTCGGTCCGCCCCTGCCACGTGTCGCTCCCTTGTTTTAACTTAAAAACCCAATGGGTCTGTTTGGCTACAAGGATAAGAGATTAGAAATTAAAATCAATTGGGAACAGGGATATCTTATCCCTGTTTTGGATTAGCCACTGTTTGGCTATCCAAATTGAGAATAGGGTTTTGCAAATTACGAAATTGCCCCTGAACTTTCTGAAAATTACCATTCTGCCCTGAACTTTCGAAAATTACCTTTTAACCCCCAAACTTTAGAGAAATTACAATTAGACCCACCAGATTTAAATATTAATAAAATAATAATTAAATTAATTAATTAATTAATTAATTTAATTAAATTAATTATTTAAAATACTCTAAAATAATCCGAAGTCCAAATGGGACAAGTCATTAGTGTATTTTGACTATCTCGGTCATTCTGAGACCAATGGTGAGGTCCGTTTTACGAGACGGGGTCCCGAAAAAAATAAAAGACACGTAGCAACGTATAAAATTACCAAAATACCCCTGAATTGAAATACAATCAAATGAACTCCGAATTAGGTAAACAAATAGTGAAACTTTATTATCTCGAACCTTCCGGACTCAACCGTGGAGTCCGATTTGTGAAAAGAGGTCACGAAATGTAAGGACACGTGTAAAGTGCAAAATGACTGTTTTGCCCTTTTCAACCCTGGTGTCCGAATTGAGTTCTCCGAGAACCTAGACTTCTTTTCTTAAACGTTCTAAAACCAATGGTAGAGTCTAATTTAGCAAAATAGAAACTTATGAATTAAAGACATAAAATTTGATGAATAGCATAATTCAAATAACAATGAACTGAATCTCATGTTATGATTTTAGGAACACGAGAGGGCAAGGAGAAGGTGATCTGACCTTCGGCATTCTCACTGTGATTCTACCATACTTCGAGTACACCTTCTTGAGTTGAGATCGATTATCAGGTACGATATATTGTGCTAAGTAAGAAATAGAATTGAGATTAGGAATACTTGCTTTGCTGCAATGATTGTTCACATGTTTGCTTGAGTGTTCACATGCTTATGTGCTACGTGCTATCTTGTTAAGTTGTATGAATATTATGGGTATATTACATGTGTTAGTGTAGTGTGTGAATTATATGCTTTAAAGAACTGTTGATATTATGAATCGTGCACTTGAAGGCATGCTTTATGTATGAATGAGATGCATCATTGAGATTGCATTGTGACATGATGAGATCAAAGCATATTGGCATAGTGTAATTCTTTGGACATGGCGTGGGTAAGCACTTGGTGCTTTGCATTATGAGGGTGCAGATCCTGTGGTGAAAAACCCAAAATCGGCCAATAGGTACTTGCCTGCCTGACGGATTCCGGACCGTGAAGCGAGACATACGCGGCGGTACTCATGCCAGCGGAGAATGACCGTATCATGAGACATGGGTGGCATAGAGTTGCATGGGTGTGTCACGCATACAGTTCATATACTGCATATTGTTTATATGCTGCCATCATGATATCGAATGCCATATAGAAATAACTGTACACTTGCACATGCCACGACCTTAGTTTTGTTTCTTGCATTAGCATTATATTGTACCAGCATGTTGAGCTGACCCCTTTATTGGGGCAAACATTTCAGATGATGTCCCAGCTGTACGAGAAGAGGAGATGATCTGATTAGGGACTATGTTAGGCCCAAGGGGCGCTTTTGATATTGTGTAAGGGCATAAGCCCGAGACTGTATTTTATTTTGTGTGTTGTGAATAGATGGACTAGACCTTCTGTGTGTATCAGAATAGTATGTAGAATGTATGTGATTGTCATTAATTATCTTTTATTCCTTTATTATCTTATTTCTTTTGTCTCGTTACTCGCGCCTCGGGTTCGCTGGAATTCGGGGCGTGACAACGTGGTATCAGAGCTTAGGTTCGAATACCTAGAGACCGTGGGGTGTTGTTTAACACCATGAGACCCTAGAGAAGAGAATGAGACTTAGAGTGAACTATTAGTGGCATGCGATAGGATTTTGTGTGTTATGTGATTATATGTGCGTTTGAAGCATGATTGTTGTGATCACATGGTACTAGATGCTATGTTACGACATATGATTATGTGATTTAATGTAGTGAGATGCATGACATGTATAATGTGTGAGAATTTGTTAAGTGTACATTATGACATGCTATACGTACTCCCTAGTTGCGGATGAGAACATGACTGAGCTTTTAGCTCAAATATTTTATATATACACATGTCGTATTGGTGTGCACGAGTATGCACTATGCCTGATTTTCCGGTAGATAGGGAGCATACGAATTATTTTTTTTTGTGGAGGTTGACTAAGATTAGAAACTCATGTCAATATGATAGACCGTATACTTTAGGGGATAGACGGTGTGCCTAGTCATTTGAGGTGTGGGTTGTACACTTAGTTATCTATACGATAGACATTATGCCTAGTTACTTAGGAGACAGGTTGTGAACCTAGTTGTTTACCCGGTTGACTGTTGTTCAGGGATTCTATATGAGTGTGCTAGGTTAGTAACTAATTTTCATGGATTATAATACTATGACTATGATATTTATACAGACTGGATTGGTCTCAGGTCTTGAGTTACAGCTAATGGATGGTACCCCATCAGCAAGTAATGAAAGGAGCTGTAATCCATGAAGGGTTATCACCTAGCTATAAAAGTAAGAGATAATAAGAGACACATCAAACCTTAAAATGCTAGAATAAGGATTTGGATTTGTAGAGCCTTGTGTGTATAGATGGATACATAGGGTGTTATCTTTAAGATTTTATAGAAATGTTCTTGTGATAGAACCCTGGTTGTGGAGAGATGTGTTGTTTTGGATAGTTTTCACTGGGAGTTAAACCTTGCTAGTGTTCAAATGTTTAAGTATACGTGTATTACTTTGTTTAGATAAAAATCCTTCTTAGTAGAGGGCCATGTGAGAACTCGGTGTACATTGTTTAGTATAACCAATGGGTGGTGGTGATTGACATTAGTTATGTAGGTGTTGATTAGGCAAGTGTGTCATGATATATTGTGGTTGTTACTTCGAAATTGTGAAGTGTTGAAAAGTACCTACTTAATGTTCTTTTAACACCTGTGTCTAATGGGGCATTAATTTTTTTCTTCTCTTTGAACTTGTAGACATGCCACCGAGACAAGCTACTCCCAGACACATACCACCTAGACACGATGAGCCTAGGACCACTGCACCACCGTGGCATAGTTGGCCCCAAGCTGCTGCTTCGGCAGATGTTGCAGTTGAGGAGGCCGTCACTTTTACACCTGCTCCAGTAGAGGTAGGACTGACTAGTGGTTCTGGGGACGTAGCGACCATTATGCGGGAATGCCTTCACACTACACAGGAGGTAGTGACGAGAGCCGTCAAGGCTGAGAGAGAGTTGGCTGAGCTTAGAGGAGTCAGAGAACCCCAGACCCAAAGCGAGGCGACTCTAGCACAGATCCCTAGATCTACCCCGATATACACTGGTAGGAGGCCATCGAAGAGGTCTCGAGCCCGTGCTGCTGCTGCACGGATATCAATACCCGCCCATACTCACACTGGTAGGAGACTATTGAAGAGGTCCCAGACTGGTACTTCTTCCACATTCACATACACATCCCAAGGGACCGTTATTTGTTTTATTTGTGGACAGCCTGGCCACAAGATGGCCACTTGTCCTTTGAGGGACCCTAGCTTGAGACAGAGGGTCGAGGTTAGTCAGGAGTCATTTCCATCACCAGTACAGAGTCAAGGACGGGGGACTCCACGAACTTGTTATGTGTGCCACCAGACTGGCCATGTTAGGGCCAATTGTCCCCAGAGGTCGATTTCCCAGGACTTAGAGGAGCCACATTACTATCAGTATACCCAAGTGCCTCTGCCACAGCCACTATTGGGTCAGAGACCTCCGACACCGTGTTTTCAGCATACACCTACAGCATTGAGTGTCAGGACTCTCAGTCAGAGGGGTGGTAGGCAGGACCAGACCACTCAGAGTGGCGTTATGCAGTAGTCAGCCTAGAGTCACCTATCATTTTTGGACCTTCAGAGCCTTGAGGTACATTTTCTTTTTATGTTTAGTTTATGGACTAGCATATTGATAGACTATAGTACATCTCATTCATTCATATCTACTATGTTGACATGACATTAGGGGTAGAGTAATGCTGACGAGGATCTGTAGAGATTACTCAATAGAGGTAGCTGACTGCATGCCTTATTTGGGTTCTTCATCTTATTTGATGCGTCTAGTATTAGTGTTGTGTTGGAGATGGATCGGTTATTTACACTTTAGACGAGTATAGGCTGCTACAGGGGAAGAGAGACCGTGTGTACTCCTGAGGGAGATGTTTTCTTTATTCCATGGGATGTCCATAGATCCTTTTAAGATTGACTTTATTGTGAATTAGGAGGGGTTAGACTTTAATTTGAATTGGGTTGGTTTGGGTTACATGATTAGGGGAGTGCTTGTTACCTTAGTTGTGAAATTGTACAAGGTGGAGTATACTTGGTTATTGATGATCTAGGATTCAATGCTTGCCTTTATACAGTGTAACGAATGAGATTAAACAGTAAACTATATGCTTGTTGTCAGTGAGATAAGTTGTGAGCCTGGATATCCGTAAGGTTGGGAATGTGCCTGGTCACCTGTACAGCAGACTATGTGCTTATTTATGTATATGTGTATTCCTGGGATGAAATTTCGTACTGGATGCTGATGTAGTAAGCTACGTGTTAGCTATTGAATGTTGTGCGTTTGTTTTATATAAGCATGCTAGTTTAGTGACCGTTATGGTGCGATGATATGACATTTTTTTTATATACAGGCTGATTATTATTGATGCATATATAAGAGAATGCTTAAACATGTCTCCATGTGTGTGTTGATGCATGTGTGTGAAAATTGATGTATGTTCGTAGTGGAAATTGGTGGGGAGTTTAGTGTTTTATTTCTTCTGAACCTTGGTGTATTGACATAAGTTTCATGTTTAGAGTACGTAACCTACACTGTCTACATTGTATACCCAACCGACATACGCGTACATGAAATGAATAGGCTAGCCCTTATTAGTACATGACACTTAGTCTCGGTTATATACATATATATATATAGACTAAGGTGGGAGGTGATAGCTTTACTTTTAGATTGTACTGTTGATGTTTTGTGGGTAATTAGGGTACTTGGAAAATACTGGATGATGGATTACATTGTGGTACAGATGATGCGTATTTATACCATTGGGATAAATCACTAGGTAATTTCATGGATTAATTTGAGGTGGGTTAGATGACATAGCATGTGTGAGGGACCTTGGGGTATCTTGGTGAGAAGTTCCCTTATTTTTGTTGTGTTGAGTTGTTGAGGTGAGTCGCGATACTTAAGTGGAATTTGAAAGGAATTGACATTGATAGGCCGATGTGTTTTGAGGGTTTCATTATGTGTTGTGCCATGTGGAGTGAGCCGTTACAGATGGGATTAGCATCAGACCCTAGCGGGGAGTGTGGAGATGTCTGCACGCCGCTGCACGCCTACCGATGAGGCGAAGCCTACGGGGGAGATGGTAATGGGAGGAGGTAATGCATTCCACATCGCCTGGCTAAGGGAGAGGTGAATGATCCATAGGTAAGGCTGCACGTCTACATGTTGCAATGCATGTTGCATTGATCTTTTATTACTATGTCAAGAGATAGTACGACTACATGGAATTCCCTTATCCATTGTCTTAGAGGGGGACCCACGTTTCACTGCCCGGGTCTGGCAGAGCCTCTAGACAGCCTTAGGGACTCAGCTAAGTTTAGTACTACCTTGCATCCCCAGACTGATGGTCAGTCAGGGCGTACTATTCAGATTCTTGAGGACATGCTTAGGGCTTGTGTCATGGATTTCAGGGGTAGTTGAGGGGATCACCTTGCCTTGGTAGAGTTTGCCTACAACCGTAGCTAGCAGTCCAGTATTGAAATGGCACCATTTGAAGTGTTGTATTGTAGGCCGTGTCGTTCACCGGTGTGTTGGACTGGGGTAGAGGAGATGGTTGTTTTGGGACTCGACTCAGTCCGTGAGACCACAGACAAGATACGAGTGATCAGGCAACGCTTGTTGCCAGCCAGAGTCGCCAGAAGAGTTATGTAGATAGGAGGCAGCGACCCTTGTCATTTGAGGTAGGGGACCATGTGTTCCCCAAGGTACCTCCCAGATGAGGTTTGAGGAGATTTGGGCGCGGTGGGAAAGTGTCGCCACGATTTATAGGCCCTTTGGGATTCTTGGGAGGGTTGGTGGGGTGGCTTATGAGCTGGCCTCACCACCACAGTTATCAGGAGTTTAAGATGTCTTTCATGTGTCGATGCTAAGGAAGTGCCATCCTGACCCCTCCCATGTATTAGATTGGGTAGGTCTTCAGCTAGAGGGCGACGTTACCTATGATCAGAGAACTGTAGAGATATTAGACTCGAGGGACCAGGTTTTGCGAGGCAGGACAGTCCCTTTGGTCAAGGTTCGTTGGAACCACCATGGAGTTGAGGAGGCTACTTGGGAGCGTGAGGCCGAGGTCCGTGCTAGATACCCCGAGTTATTTGATTAGTGATGTATTTTCTTTTGTTTTAGTTATTTTAAATTTCGGGACGAAATTTCTGTAAGGAGGGAAGGATGTAACAACCCGAAAATTTTTTTTTTATAAATAAATAAAAATTTTCAAGTTGTTATTGTTATTTTTATTATTATTATTATTATTATTATTATTATAAAGATTTTAATATGTGTGGGGTGCAATGTGTATATTGTATGTGTATAACCATGTGTATGGTGTATGTGCATGTATGTATAATATATACATAATTTAGAGAATGTGTGTATACTTATATATATATATACATGTATGTATATATATAAAATAGTGCACAAGGCACTATATGTGATGTGTGTGCCGTGTGTGTGTGAGTGTGTATTGAGTGTTACACACTCAAAGGGGCATGGCTTGGGATTGTGTGTGTGAGTGGGATTCAGGGTATGGGGGGCAGGTGCAGGTCTGGCCAGAGGGTGGTTGGTCTTAGAGAGAGAGAGAGAGAGAGAGAGAGAGAGGATGTATGTGTATGTGTGTGTAATATATACACATTTGTGTGCACGGCTGAGTGGGAAATGAGAGTAAAGAGAGGAAGAAGAGAGGGAAAAACTGAGAGACAGAAGGGAAACAATGAGCTTGAACCAGAGGTGAAGTGGGAGAGAGAAAGGGAGGTCGGCTAGAGAGAGAAACCGAAACCAAGGTAAGCCACCTTCTGTTTTGAAATTTTTCTTGCATAATTAATTCCTTTTGAATATAGGGCTAGAAAGAGCTTGGAATATGGAACAATTAGGAAAAGAAACCAACTAAAATGGTTAAGGGGAGAGGGAGAACTCCCCAGTTGCAGGTCTCGGTTTTAGGAGGTGGGTCTTGTGATTTTATGTGTAAAGCTTGCTTAGGATGATAGGAAATGGAGCCTAGGAGATGCAGAAAATGAAGGGAAATGGTTTGGGCTTAAAACAGTAGGGAAAGGTGAAGGAAAATGGATTGGCCGGAATGTTGACCGAGGGTTTGACCCTCTATTTCGTGAGAATCCAACGATCTAAATCCAAAACCGAGCCCGTATATAGAATCTACATGAAAATTGGGAGAGAACCACATTTTAAAACCCTAAAAATCTCGCCGGAGATCGGTCGCCGGCGCCGGAGAAGGCGCCGGAACCCTACCGGAGCTTCGCCGGATAATCGGGGACGAAGGGGGGCTGATCCGGGCTTGGGTCGGGTCGGTTCGGGTCGGGTCGGGCTTGGGTCGGTCCGCCCCTGCCACGTGTCGCTCCCTTGTTTTAACTTAAAAACCCAATGGGTCTGTTTGGGTACAAGGATAAGAGATTAGAAATTAAAATCAATTGGGAACAGGGATATCTTATCCCTGTTTTGGATTAGCCACTGTTTGGCTATCCAAATTGAGAATAGGGTTTTGCAAATTACGAAATTGCCCCTGAACTTTCTGAAAATTACCATTCTGCCCTGAACTTTCGAAAATTACCTTTTAACCCCCAAACTTTAGAGAAATTACAATTAGACCCACCAGATTTAAATATTAATAAAATAATAATTAAATTAATTAATTAATTAATTAATTTAATTAAATTAATTATTTAAAATACTCTAAAATAATCCGAAGTCCAAATGGGACAAGTCATTAGTGTATTTTGACTATCTCGGTCATTCTGAGACCAATGGTGAGGTCCGTTTTACGAGACGGGGTCCCGAAAAAAATAAAAGACACGTAGCAACGTATAAAATTACCAAAATACCCCTGAATTGAAATACAATCAAATGAACTCCGAATTAGGTAAACAAATAGTGAAACTTTATTATCTCGAACCTTCCGGACTCAACCGTGGAGTCCGATTTGTGAAAAGAGGTCACGAAATGTAAGGACACGTGTAAAGTGCAAAATGACTGTTTTGCCCTTTTCAACCCTGGTGTCCGAATTGAGTTCTCCGAGAACCTAGACTTCTTTTCTTAAACGTTCTAAAACCAATGGTAGAGTCTAATTTAGCAAAATAGAAACTTATGAATTAAAGACATAAAATTTGATGAATAGCATAATTCAAATAACAATGAACTGAATCTCATGTTATGATTTTAGGAACACGAGAGGGCAAGGAGAAGGTGATCTGACCTTCGGCATTCTCACTGTGATTCTACCATACTTCGAGTACACCTTCTTGAGTTGAGATCGATTATCAGGTACGATATATTGTGCTAAGTAAGAAATAGAATTGAGATTAGGAATACTTGCTTTGCTGCAATGATTGTTCACATGTTTGCTTGAGTGTTCACATGCTTATGTGCTACGTGCTATCTTGTTAAGTTGTATGAATATTATGGGTATATTACATGTGTTAGTGTAGTGTGTGAATTATATGCTTTAAAGAACTGTTGATATTATGAATCGTGCACTTGAAGGCATGCTTTATGTATGAATGAGATGCATCATTGAGATTGCATTGTGACATGATGAGATCAAAGCATATTGGCATAGTGTAATTCTTTGGACATGGCGTGGGTAAGCACTTGGTGCTTTGCATTATGAGGGTGCAGATCCTGTGGTGAAAAACCCAAAATCGGCCAATAGGTACTTGCCTGCCTGACGGATTCCGGACCGTGAAGCGAGACATACGCGGCGGTACTCATGCCAGCGGAGAATGACCGTATCATGAGACATGGGTGGCATAGAGTTGCATGGGTGTGTCACGCATACAGTTCATATACTGCATATTGTTTATATGCTGCCATCATGATATCGAATGCCATATAGAAATAACTGTACACTTGCACATGCCACGACCTTAGTTTTGTTTCTTGCATTAGCATTATATTGTACCAGCATGTTGAGCTGACCCCTTTATTGGGGCAAACATTTCAGATGATGTCCCAGCTGTACGAGAAGAGGAGATGATCTGATTAGGGACTATGTTAGGCCCAAGGGGCGCTTTTGATATTGTGTAAGGGCATAAGCCCGAGACTGTATTTTATTTTGTGTGTTGTGAATAGATGGACTAGACCTTCTGTGTGTATCAGAATAGTATGTAGAATGTATGTGATTGTCATTAATTATCTTTTATTCCTTTATTATCTTATTTCTTTTGTCTCGTTACTCGCGCCTCGGGTTCGCTGGAATTCGGGGCGTGACATTACATGCATAAGAACATTAGTAAGAATTATTGAGGTTCACCAAGCTAGCTTACCAGAAGAGATATGGTAGCCTTGTTGTCTTAGAAGTCGGAAGCTCAGAGCAACAGTATAGAGATCATCAGTAACACCATTGTTAATATTGCAATTGACATGGTCAGCATAAACTGATCGCAGTGCCTCATTGATCTCGTTTCCAAAAAGATATGCCACCCCAAGGCGTTGGAGTGCATTGATGAGGATCATTTCTTCCAAAGGTTTGCTTCTTGTATTTTTTAGCATCATTTGTACTTCTCTCTTTAGCACCCTAACTCGCATTTCTATGTCGGGATTTGGTTCCTGTATAATGTTAGCATTTAGTGGCATATTAGGACCAAAGAAAAAAATATCAGTGACATATGAAGTGAATTTTCAATCTTCTTCCAGTATTACAAAGACGGACGGCCACACACATAAAGAACTTGTATCATTGAAGGTAGAGATGATGATAGTTCCAACGATGGCTAATCCATGAAAATTGTGGTTAACACACAAGTTTCTCCAAACACACTGATCGATCAACCCTAAAACCACCCTCTAAAGCCAAGATTCATCTCATCAATTGTCACCATAGGCATAAAGTGACACCAGGATTGAGCTCCAACCAAGCGATGGCAACGAATTGGAACAGCCCCACCTGGCCCACTTAAAAAGATTGTCTCCGATCTTGTCTTGTCACATTTAGGAACATATTCGGATCATTCAAGTTTCAAAAATACTCATAAATTAACAAGTTAAAAGTATTTGGAAAAAAAAAATTATCAATTTCCTTCAAGAGCAATGATTCATGGTATAAAATGTTAGTGTTCAAATTTTGTCGAAATATTTACATAAAGTGAGATCCATCATTATAGTGAATTGACTCTATGTGAGTGTATGAACATTATTTGCACTCCAATATTTGGGCATTCTAGTATTATTCTTTCTTAAAAGAGTTGGAATTCGGGTAAGTCACTCAACATGATTTATGATTCAATATTCAAACGGTGTCCAACATTCACATGAGGTGGGACCTATTATCATGGGTCTTACTAAAAGAGCCAACTCCATGTGAGTATTAGACACTATTTGAATTAAAATTTATTGTATAGTCCGAGACCAATAGTTCTGGCCAATCATGAATTGATATGTTTAGAACTTGTTGGGTTTGTGGAAGATAGTAAAATTATTTTTCTTGATATCGCAATTCATAATTGGTTAGGACCATTGACTAAGTTAATAGTTCAGCACCATACAATAAGTTTCCTATTTCAACAACAATATTTGAGCATTCAAATATTATTCGGCACTCAAATCCATTACTCCTATCCCCGAGGCATGCATGAAGGTTCTTATTTATAGATTCATATCATTTACAAATATTATGCGGCACTCAAATCCATTACTCCTATCCCCGAGGCATGCATGAAGGTTCTTATTTATAGATTCATATCATTTACAATTTACTTCTTTGCACTCTCAGCAGTAGTATAATTAAAGGGTATAGTATACTCAATTTTTTGCAAGAAAAGATAACAATGTTTATATGATGCATTGAAGGATATTAACACCATATTTATAAACAAAAAGTCTTGGAATTATGCTGAGAAGGATGACAGACCATTTAATTACCACTAAACTGAACCATTTGTTTATCTATTTTTTTTTTTATATATATATATATATATATATAGAAGTATGGATGTTCTTTCAAAAAATATTTTATATTTTTGGTTGACAAAAATACCCTTTATGCCTGTTAGGATCTCAAGAGATTAATAGGCATTGACAAAAATTTATATAAGTATTGATTTTTTTTGTCAATAGTCCAAAGTTAAAAAAATATAAATAAAGTACACATCCCTATCTAGTAAAGAAGTGGGAGTAGAACCATGACCTCCCCTATATATATAAGTATGGATGTTCTTTCAAAAAATATTTTATATTTTTGGTTGACAAAAATACCCTTTATGCCTGTTAGGATCTCAAGAGATTAATAGGCATTGACAAAAATTTATATAAGTATTGATTTTTTTTGTTAACATCCAAAGTTAAAAAATATAAATAAAGTACACATCCCTATCTAGTAAAGAAGTGGGAGTAGAACCATGACCTCCCCTCGAAAGAAGTCATGAATGACTAACCAAAGTACTCTAGTTGACGACTTAATAGAATTAAATTACTTACTTTTTGATTATTTCAACGAAATTTAATCTTCCTAAAATTCTACATCAATTTAAAAACGTTATAATAAAATTAATTTACTCACATCCTTCTTCATTCGTCTTACTTGGGAAGTCTTTTGAAATATTCTAGTTTTTATTAAAACCTTTCTGTCTAATTCACTTAGAGATTTCCGGTTATGAGATCAATTAAAATATAAAAAAGAAAGAAGAAAAGGAAAAAGTGAAGTCATATTAACTTTTAATAAATTTTATATAATCTTAATTTGGAAATATTAATACTAAATGTTCAAAATTTTACATCTCAAATAAATGATATGGTATAAAATAATTGGTAGTATAATAGGTTCATTGTTTAAGATTTAGCAATCATTCATTACCATATTATGTGAGATGTAAATATTTCTTCTTCGCTGATGCCTAACATTAATCATTGGAAAAAAAAAGAGTGCACCTTATGATTTAATTCAAAATTGTCAATCAATTAAGAAACTTTAATGAATTTATAAAAATACACATAATCTAAATCGTCAATCTCCACTAGACAATAAATAATCTAAATTGTCAATCTTCATTAGACAATAAATAAATAGATTAAAAATATCCCCTCTCCTATCTTCTTCTTAACTCCCATATAATGCTCAACAAAGTGTGTAAAAATAAAAGTTCAGAAGAAAATTTAATTTTAAAAAGTTGCAAAATTAATTTTTTCTTTAAATTTAAAATCTTAAAAAATTAAGAAATCTGTAAAATAACAGTTGACAAAAAAAAGGGTTACCGTATATTTAAGGTGGTGAAACAAAGAAATATATAACATTTTGGGTAAATTACACCTACCTCCCCTGATAGTTCTGATAATTATAGAAACCTCCCCTATACTTTTTGAAATAACACTTTCCCTCTTGTCAGACCTGTCGGCTAAACGACGTTAACAAAATGTGTTCATTTACTATTTTATCCCTTATATTTTAATAATTATTTTAAAGTCAAAAATCAAAAATTCTCTTCCCCCTTTCTTCCTCTCAGTTTGTCTTTGTATGGATTACAGGCTTGCACCCGTCACTCAAGGGTTAATCCAAGGGCACATACCCTCAATTCTTTTTCCTTAAATGCATCAGCCATCGCAAATCTTAGAGAAGTGTCTGATGGCTTAGGAGTAGAGCCCGGCGTCGAGGGCTGCAATCACGGTAGTTTTGCGGTGGAGGAGGTGTTTGATGTGGCTGATAAGTTGGGAAACGCTCTCTAACTCAGTCTTCGACGGCGTTGATGGTTGTTTGGCAATGGTGATTTCGCTGAAGATGGGGAATTTGGAGAAGGAGAAGCTGTCGTCGGACCAACAGATGCATAAACTTCTTTATTACGTTGCGAAAAGAGATCGAAGACGAAGATTTTCTGACCCCTTCATACTCGATTCATTAGGGGCGGGCACTGGATGGAAAAGACAGATAAGGGAACAACCCACCGGAAGGGCATACCTCAAGGAGCACCAATCTCCCCCGGCAAACATCTATCTGCACGAAGCCGACCTATGGATAGAAAGATGCAGTCAAGGAAAATGAAATATGAAATAAAAAAGATGCTTTGGGAGTGTGAGATAGGCGGACGGGGAGTACGCAGCCGAACAACCGCAGGGGCTTCCAGCAGTGATAGCTGAACTAACCAGATGGGCCGCCCAAAACCTGGAGCTGACATTTAAATCGGAAATCAACGAGGTAACCAAGCCCGGCTATCCGAAAAACGCAGACTTAAGCGGAGGATCACAAAATGCAACACAACAAGGGGCGAACCGCGCGAAGGAAGAAGCGAATCAATCAGAATGGAGACAGGGAGGAGAGGCGAAAGAGAGATTTTCGAGCCTGCAAGCAGCAAGCAACAACGGCTGAAAAGACGGAGTGGTGGTGCCGTTTGGGTTAGGGCTTAATGTCGTCGGTAGGGGCTCTTCGATTTTGCTAGAGCTTCTGTTGCTTAGATAGATTCGCCAATGGAGGTGCTAAAGGAATTTGGGTTATAAAGAGAGAGAGGAATTTGGGTTTATGAGAGAGAGAGGAGATGGAAGGAGAAATTTTGTCCTTTTTTAATTAAAAAAATTACAATTAAAGTGAGGGTAGTTTTGTCATTTAACCATGACTTGTAAGGGACAAAATTGGTATTTAGACAAAAAGAATTGCTTACATCATCAAATTCTATTAGGTCAACTAACGGTCATTGTCGGCAAAGGAGAATCTGTTATCGACATTGAAACCAGAAGGGGGACAGTGTTATTTTAGAAAGTATAGGGGAGGTTTCTACAATTGTCAAAAATCTCAGGGGAGCTAAGTGTAATTTACCCTTAAATTTTCTATATAAGTTTTAAAATTTTAAAATTAATATGGACCAATTGAATGCAAAAGTAAAAAAATAAATGAATTAAAAATATTATTTTTCGTTTACATTTCATATAAAAATTTATTAACTACTTTAATCCCATTACTTTTATTATATTTGAAATTTATTTTAACATAATACTTAATTTTCATCCAACTTTTTTTTGTGGATTATTTTTCTAATTCAAGATAATTAAGTAAACTTTACTTAAATTTTCTTTCATTTTCATATAACTTTAATTTAGTTTCTCTTTTTTTTTTAAAAAAAATTGCATTATTATTTTTTAAATCCTATAATACTTAAATTTATATAAAATATACTTTAATAATGTAATACATATTCATGTGCAACAAACGTGTTAATAACCTAGTAAAGTATTGCCGCGCCCCGAATTTTCGACCAAGAACGAACCCGGGGCGCGAGGGCAACGAAACCAAAACAAAAGGAAATAAAAAGAAATACAATACAACACCAGACAATTAAATACATATACCAGCATACAAACCTACATACATTCATCTCTATCTGTCAACATACATATATGTCATTGGGCTTAAGCCAATACGTCACAAAATATGCCCCAAGGGCCGAATATCCATCTAAGGTCATGCCTCCTCCACTCGGCTAGACTTCCTTAAGTTTCAAGCACCTGGAGTCTCATCTAAAAATGGTATCCCACGAATGGGTTAGCTCAACTGCTGGTATAATACTATGCTAATGCAAGGAACAAAATTAAGGCGTGGCATGTGCAAATGTACATTAATTTCTACATGCCTGCCTAATCATTCATACAATGTAATGGCAATATACATAATGCATCTAAGCAAACTCCATACTCCATCTATGAATTTACTAATACGATGCAATGGTAATATGCATGACACACTCATGCAACTCTATGCCCAATACATGGCCCACTTTACGGCCCACCCGCCGACAGCCAGTGAGTACTGCCCTTGGCCAGATTTTGGATTTTTCACCGTAGAATCTACACCCTCATAATGCAATTGCACCGAAGTGCTCAACCCACACTATGCTTTCAAGGAATCACACTATACCAATATGCCATGATTCCATCATGTAATAGTGCAGTCTAAATGAAACATCTCTTTCACAAATATATGCAACATGCTTTAAATAGTGCATCACATTTAAAGAAACAATAGCATTTAAATCACAAGACTTCATCCACAATTCTACATGTCATGCATGATCAATCTCAACATTTACGTAATCCACATATTCACAATCTTAACAATCCTTCCAAAGCACAAACCACGTACGATACCAACACAAGAAATAAATAATAGTCCCACAGAGTAACAAAGAACACGTAAACACATAAACAATTAACTCAAGTGTTCTCAAAGCAATAATTCCTATGTGATCTTCTATCAGCAAATAAGTATAAGAATTATTCAATCAACATGTAAGTCATTCATAATTTAATCCTATTCCTTACTTAGCAAAGTACCATACTTGATCGGGTTTATCTCAACCCTAAGAAGTCGTGTCCACCACTCAGTCAAACCAACCGAAGAATACTCAGTCTTCGTACCGTATCTGTCTAGGAGATCAAACTGCCTTCTCCTTTCCTTTCCGTGTTCCTAAGATTCACAAATACATCTCAGTCTATTGTTATATGAATCTATGTTATTCATCAAATTTTATGTCTCTTTATGGTTGGTATCTCGTTTACTTGAATAGACTCTACCATTGAATCCGGAACATTGAACAAAGTCGGTTTAGGCTTTCACGGAATTCAATTCGGACATCTGTACTAAAAAGGGCAAAACGGTCATTTGTACTTTCACAGGTTTTTATTTCGAGGCCTCCCGTCATAAATCGGACTTCAACGTTGAGTCCGGAATGCTCGAAATAGTAAAAATTTACTATTCTTTTATTTTAATCTGAGTCTGTTTTACTATTCTTTGACTCAGGGATATTTTGGTAATTTTTAGTGTTTCTACGGGTCTTTTAATTTTTGGGGTCCCGTCTCGCAAAACGGAGGTTCAAGATAATCAAAATACACTAATGACTTGTCCCATTTGGACATTGGGTTATTTCGGCATATTTAAATTAATTAAATTAATTAATTCTTTTAATTCTATTATATGTATATATTTTGGGCAATCTAGGACGGGCGCGTACTGGGTGGCACAATGGCCATGTGTTACCCTCCCCTCCAAAGGTCACAGGTTTGAATCCCTCTGGTGCTGTGCACCCTTTTTTTTTCATTTTATATATTAACTATAATATATATATATATATATATATATTTTGGTGCGTGTTTGTTACCACGATTTGTAACCTTCCCAGTGGCTAAGGCTTGGTTTCCCCCTATGAGTCCATGGTTCGAAACTCCTTAGCCTCGATCCCCACCCTTTTCTTCCTTTACTTTAAACCCCCTTTTTTTTTTTTTGAATGATTGGGCCCAGTCCTTGAGGCCCAATTCCCTCTCCCTTTTTCCCCTTGACCCAAATTAAATCAGCCTACTAAGAGCCCAGGACTTTAAAAGAAAGAGAGGCCCAACCCTTAGCGCCATTCGCCTCTACACCCTTCCGGTCATCTTCTCTGGTGAACCTCTCCGCGCCGGTCATCAGAAAGTCGGGCAGTCACTGTTTTGTCACCTTTTTAATGTTCGTTTTTCATAATTTTCACACCAAATCGTTCTTGGGACTTTAAGGAATTATTTAAGACCATTTTTTAGTCCTAAACTAGCTGATATCTCCAACACCCATTACTATTCCGGCCAACTGTTTCTTTTCTTTTTCTTGCTCATTTCTTGACTGTTTTCATCCTTTTCTTTTTCTTTTAAGTTTCTGTACTCATGAGGATTAGGTTTAGGCTATTTAACTAAGGTTATGAGCATAAAATATTAGTGGTTCACATCATTCACAAGACCTGCAACCCCATTGTTCTATCTCATTTTTAAGTCTTTTTAAGTGATTTTTCTTGCCTTCTGTTCTATATTTCATTCTCCTTAAGACCCATTAATCAAGTGTAAACTTCATGCTTTCTAAAATTTAAGATAGTAACAAAACAAGACATAACTTCTTTGATATTCTCACTCATCCCTCTTGATTTCTCACTTCTTGTCCCAAACTGGTTCAACTTCTGGATCCTCTCAAGCTTCTATCTTTTATATTCTGATTTCTTTTCTAACAACTCAACACAAAACCAAACGTACACATGTATATATATATATATGCACATATATTACAACCGACCTTTCTCTCTCTCTCTCTCTCTCTCTCTCTCTCTCTCCCACTTGAGGCAGCTTTCCTTGACTTCACTCTTCTGCTCTAATTAATTTTCTCTTTTTCTCCTTTTCAGCTTTCCATTTAATTCATAGAGATACTTTGTAATATATATATATATATATATATATATATATATTATATACAAACACACACCAACACACACTCAATACACACACAAACACACTGCCGACACACACACAACAGTACACACACAGAGCACCCACACATAGTACACAGGTCATGCATGTATCTTATGTTTCCTTTCACCTTCACATATTTAAATATATGCACACATGTATATATATATACATATATAGATATAATATACCATACTACATGTATATATATACACATATAATACACAATTTATACACATGTATATATTAACATATATACGTATTCACTAGATTCCGAGTACGTTTACATACCCTGATATTTCATGATCTACACGTACACACGTACGTACCCATGCATGGAAATGCGTATGTGCACGCATTATGAGGTACTGTCCTAGGTGGCTCTGGTATCGCCCTTACTGACTATACAACTGACACTATCCATTTTCCAAAATCACTCGGTCTACATGATCTCATGACATAGAGCTTAAACAGTTCGGGTTACAACTGCTAGTATACTACTCAACTGGTCTACCTCGATCTACGTGCTATCTCTGGTCAGGGTATTTCAATTATTAAACTACTATTTAAAACGAAAAATTTATCCTCAATTTTTCATGTCTTTACAAGTATAAATGAATGAATGAATGAAGTAGTAAGTGAATGCTTGCCTAAGATATGGCGAAGCGAAAACACCCCTTCACCTCACTTGCAAAACTGCGGAGTCTAAAATAAAAAAGGAAAAATTACATTGATTTTTTTTTAAAATTTTTTGATAATTACACTGATCTTTCTTGAAATTAATAAAATTGCACTAATTTCTCCTACTTTTTTTGACAAACTACAATTACCCTTTTCAGTCAAATTTTTCTTTCAAAAAGGTGAAACTACCACTTCTACGTTTTTTTTTTTTTTTTTTTCATTTTTCAATTTTGATCAATTTTTTCTAACTTTTTTTTTATAATTTTTTTATAATTTTATATAAAAATAATTTTAAAATAAATAACTTATTTTTATTTTATTTAAAAATAAATTTAAGGTTTTATCAATATTTATTTGAAAATGAAAAAAAAAATAAAAAAAATAAGGTCAAAATTAAAAAAAATGCAAAAAAAAACACAAAGGGTAGTTTTGTCATTTTGCAGACAAAAACTAGCTGGATGTGATATTTGTAGTTAGTCAGTTAAAGTAGAGGAGATTAGTGTAATTTCAAAAATTTCAGTGTAATTTCTAGAAACCTCATAGGAGGTCAGTATAATTTATCCCCAAAAAAGTAAACAATGCTTGGCATAACACTGAGTAGGAGGTATGTGTCATAATCTTAGTATGTCATGTATACAATCATATATATATATATATATATTATGTGACTATTTAATTTTAATAAAAAATTAAAAATTAAAAAGCACATATACATTGTATATGTCACATGTGAAGTTAAGCAGTGTCCAAAAAAAAAAAACAACAGCAATGACGATGGTAATGAACACAAGCTGTGGGTTCAAGTACGTGAATATCTTCACTTATATATAAAATAGATGCATGTAGGGGTGCAAACGAGCCGAGCCGAGTCGAGTATTTGATGTTTGGACTCGGCTCGCAAAGAAATACAATCTGGCTCGACTCGGCTCGAAACTCGACTCGAGCTCAAATTCCTGATCGAACTTGGCTCGTGAATGGCTTGTCAAGCTCGAGCTCGAACTCTACTCTGCTCGAAAAAATAAACAAGCCTCATTCGAGCTCGAGCTCGAACTCGACTCGGCTCGAAAAATAAACAAGCCTCATTCGAGCTCGAGCTCGAACTCGAGTTACTTAATTTTTTTTTTGTGTTCAACTAAATAGAAATTATGTTATTTTCGCATAATAAAAAAAGTACAATTCACTGAATAAATCAACACAACTTTAAAATTTTAATATAATTTTTTTAAAGAAAAAAATCCATTATATACCAATACCATATAGCTATAGAGTCTAGAAATTAAACAAATATAAAACCTTGCATGATTGCATCAACAAGATAGTAATGAACTAAAATAACTCATCATAGAGAAAATATAATATTACAAATTGAATCATTATTCTGTAAACAAATTGACCCATCTTCCTTTTCCTATAAGTACTAGAACTGGACTTATAAACTAAAATTAAACGAATATTATGTTTGCAGTCCATAATCCTACGAAGCTCATTAGCTGTAAACTTAACCTGCACATATTTTAAAAAATTTCAATCAGATAAACTTTAAGCTTCCAGCAATATAACAAGCAGAATCAGAAAGCAGAAACAAACAGACTACTCACCATTTTGACTTCTTCTAAATGCACTATGTCCTTGTTGCTTTTGCCTCCATTTAAAGACTTTAATGATGCATACTATATCCTTGTTGCTGATATTCTCTAAGCATCTCCCGGCTGCATCTCTGCAACCTATGCTTGGCAAGCTTGGTCTTCTTCCATGCTTTATCCATTTTGGTATTGATAGTTCCTGGAAGTTGTTCATGTTAGAACATGAAGCATAAAGTCCCAATATATAGCATTGGGTAAATTGGGGGAATGGTTATCTCCTCTTTGGAAACACTTTCATATTGAACTTTGTTCTCATAATTGACATGATGAACTAAAATACTTAAATGTGATTTATATGACTCTCCTAGTTTTTGGATCAAACTGTGTCATGGGTTGGTGTTAAGTTAAAAGGTAAATAAATCATTTCACAAGCAAATTCATAGGATTGTATTTGCACGCATCATCTTATCAATTTTATCATATATGGATTGAAAAAAATAACAGAACGTCTAAGATTAGGTGACTCATATATGCTCTTTATGTGTTAGATGTTTATTGACTTGAATACAATGTATCGGATAAAAAATCTTGTGGAGCAAACTTTCAAGGGGAGGAGGATAAGAGCATGGTATCCTTTTGTGGGCATATGAGAATGGCAGCTGGGGCAACTTTCATGAGCTCTACAGTTCAAGATGGATAAAAAATGTTGAAGACATCACTCCACAAAAATAAAGAAAAGAGAATGAGATTATTATATAAGACCCTGTGACATCACTGATGGTAACCAATTGGTGGAGAAATCAATTACATAGAGGGCTGATGAAACACAACTGAGAGGAATGTGTGTGTGTGTGTGTGTGTGTGTCCATTGTCCTCTACTACTAACGAAGGATGTAGAACCATCTAGAATACCAGCTATTTTATTGGAGAAACTTTTAAAAAGAATCTATCTCATAAAAAAATTAAAAAATAAATAATTTACTAGTGCTTACATTGAGTGTAAACCATAAAAAACATTTATAAGAATTAAGTGATTAACCAATTCACCAAATTGAAAAAAGAACCAGAGCAGTCACCGAAATAGTAGCAGAAACAGTCACCAAATTCTAGGTTCCAGGTATGTCAATTGTCACGCCCCAAATTCCAGCAAACCCGAGGCGCGAGTAACGAGACAAAAGAAAATAAAATAATAAAGAAATAAAGACGATCAAGTGTAATTATATACATTCCGTACACTATTCTGATACATACACAAGGTCTGGTCCAGTTGTTCACTACATACAAAATAAGATACAATCTCGGGCTTAAGCCCTTATACAATATCAAAAGCGCCCCTTGGGCCTAACATAGTCCCTAATCAGATCATCTCCACGTCTCGTACAGCTGGGACATCATCTGAAATGTTTTCCCCATTAAAGGGGTCAGCTCAACATGCTGGTACAATATAATGCTAATGCAAGAAACAAAACTAAGGTCGTGGCATGTGCAAGTGTACAGTTATTTCTATATGGCATTCGATATCATAATGGCAGTATATGAACATTATGCAATATATGAACAGGATGCGTGACACACCCATGCAACTCTATGCCCACCCATGTCTCATGATACGGTCATTCTCCGCTGGCATGAGTACCGCCACGTATGTCTCGCTTCACGGTCCGGAATCCGTCAGGCTCGCAAGTACCTAATGGCCGATTTTGGGTTTTTCACCACAGGATCTGCACCCTCATAATGCAAAGCACCAAGTGCTTAACTCACGCCATGTCCAAGGAATCACACTATGCCAATATGC
Source organism: Nyssa sinensis (assembly GCA_008638375.1). NCBI lineage: Eukaryota > Viridiplantae > Streptophyta > Magnoliopsida > Cornales > Nyssaceae > Nyssa > Nyssa sinensis. Next base: position 14,399,675 of record CM018047.1, read on the forward strand.
TCTGATTACATCATATCATGATATAATCTCAATGATGCATCTCATTCATACGTAAAGCATGCTTTTAATCACGTATTTCATAATGTCAACAGTTCTCAAAATATATAATTCTCGCACTACGCTAACACATGCAATAGACACGTAATCATCATCCAAATTTAGCAAGACAGCAGGAAGCACATAAGCAGGTGAACACTCAAGTAAACATGTGAACAATCAAAGTAGCAGAACAAGTATCCCTAATCTCAGTTCTATTTCTTACTTAGCACAATATATCGTACCTGATATCGATCTCAAACCGGGAAAGTATACTCGTAGTAAAGTGGAATCACTGTAAGAACACTGAAGGTCAGATCACCTTCTCTTTGCCTTTCCGTGTCCCTAAAATCATAACATGAGGCTCAGTTAAATTGTCACTTGAATTATGCTATTCATCAAATTTTATGTCTTTATCTTATAAGTTTCTATTTTGCTAAATTAAACTCTACTATTGGATCCGGGACGTTGAAGAAAATAAGTTTAGGTTTTCGTAGAACTGAATTCGGACATCTGGGTTCAAAAGGGCAAAACAGTCATTTTGCACTTTTCACGGGCCCTTACACTTTGAGACTTCTTTTCATAAATCAGACTCCACGGTTGAGTTCGGAATGCTCGAAATAATAAAGTTTCACTATTTGTTTACTAAATTTGGAGTTCGTTTGACTGTGTTTCAATTCAGGGGCATTTTGGTAATTCTAAACGTTACTACGGGTCTTTTATTTTTTGGGACCCCGTCTGGTAAAACGGACCTCACCATTGGTCTCAGAATGGTCGAGATAGTCAAAATACACTAATGACTTGTCCCATTTGGACTCCGGATTATTTTAGAATATTTAATTAATTAAATTAATTAAATTAATTAATTAATTTAATTAGTAATTTATTAATATTTTATTCATGGGGGGTCAAACATAATTAATCAAAGTTCTGGGGTTCAAAATCAGATTTCCTAGAGTTCTGGGATTAAGGTTCAATTTTCAAAAGGTTCAAGGTCAAATTGTAATTAGTGAAAGTTACTATTCTCAATCAGGTTAACCAAACAGGGGCCAATCCGAGAACAGGGATAGGATATCCCTGTTTCAATTTAATTCCAATTTCTCAATTTCCTAAACTTACAGCCAAACAGACCCATTAGGTTTTTAATTTAAAATAGGGGAGCGACACGTGGCAGGGCGGACTGGCCCAAGCCCGACCCGACCCGAACCGACCCGACCCAAGCCCGGAACAGTCCCCTTCTTCCCCCCTGTTTTTCCGGTGATGCACAGTAGGGTTCCGGCGCCTTCTCCGGCGCCGACGACCGATCTCTGGTGAGATTTTCAGGGTTTTAAAATGTGGTTCTCTCCCAATTTTCATGTAGATTCCATATCTAGGCTTAGTTTTGGATACAATCCATTACATTTTCACGAAATAGAGGGTCAAACCCTCGGTCAAAACTCCGGCCGACCCTTTCCCCTTCATTTTTGTGACAGTTCGTTCATGGTTTAACCCCCATTTCTATCCTAATGTATTTCTGCACTCAAGGGGACTATTTTCCCAACAACCAAGCAAGGTTTTGCACATAAAATGTTAACCCAATCCCCCCATGACCGTGACTTGTAAACCCTCATTTCTCCCTCATCTTTCAACCATTTTCCTTCATTCTTTTTGCAAAATAATCCTTACAATATGCTTTCTAAGATCACATGCATAAGATAAATTATCATGCTAAAAAAAAAATAAAACAGAAAGGGTTCACTTACGGGTTTTCTGAATTTTCTCTCTCTAGCCGTGCCTTCTTTCACCCTCTTGTTCCGAGCTCAAACCAGGCTTCAAGACCCCCTTTCAGAACTCTATTTCTCTCTCTCGCTTTCTATTTCTTTCCTTCTCTTCTTTTCCTACCCGAGACCACACTTATACACACACATCAAATCTCTCACGTCTCTCCCTCACAGCCACTATTCTTGACCTCCTCCCCACCGTTTAGTCACCTTTTGCTTCCCCCCAAATGCAGCTTTGCATTAAATGCAAAGCTGCTCCTATATACCTACACACATATATATCATCATCACACACACACTAATCTCACACACTGCCAACCGGTTGCACCTCTAGTTCGATTGCAACCACACATACACACACGTCTAGTTACACACACACAATGCACTGCTACATCCTTCTACATATCCATATACACATGCATGCACATATAATATCCTACACATACCTACACATACATACTATGCATATATATAATCCCAATGCATCATATTTAATAATAATAATAACAATAATAATTTAATTAACCAAGAATAACAATAAAATAAATAATAATAAAATAATAAAAAAAAAAATTTCCATGTCATAACATCAATGAACCAGTGAGATTGCATTTTGCTGTTACCAATGTCATATAAGGCATAGTTTTCATTCTACTAGAGTGTAATGACATAGAAATTCTCAGATAGATTTTGGGACAAACTTGGATCCAACAGAAGCCTCGATTCAGTTAAACAAGGATTGAAATCCAATATCCTTGACCCCCTCACCTAGTTTGCTAACGTATATTTTTTCCCAGAGAGGGAGAGAGAGTTTATAGGATGGCAATTTATGTTGGCCTCCCTTTGGATGGACATATTTGAAATGAAGGATTTTGAGGTTTAAATCACAAATAAAAAGTTGGCTACTGGAGTTGGACTAAGATATCCACAAAAGGGGATCAAGTAGAGAAACACAATTGTAACCAAAGAACATTTTATTCTTGGCATTGCTTTCAAACAATTTCCTTCACCTTCTATAAATAATTGGAGCCAACTCAAACACAATAAAACATGAGATTGCAGGGGGTTACCGACCTCGGCTATCTTGGGGGCCTCGTCGCAAGAGATTTCCCACTTGATGTCTCCGAGATTTATAAGAAGCGTCACAGCCTGCATAACCATAAACACATAAATGTGAGTTCGTTGTTCCAACAAATGAAGTTGGGGTTTTACGTGTCTGTATCTACCGGATGATCCAGATCTATGGCCATTGGCTATACACAACTAAAAAAAAAAATTGGGGTTTTATGATTACCCGACGAGACGACGTAAGGATCGGAGGACAGGGAAATCCACGATGCCGCTGACAACACCTTGTAAGATTCGCCGCCGACAACACCTTGCAAGAGTCGGGCTAAAGAATCTGTGCTTGAAGAAACGTAGAAAAGAATCGGCAGTTTGAGAGAGGGAGAGGGCAAAGTTGCCACAGCCGCACCCCGTAGGAGCTGAAGAATGTGCTTGAACTGAAGAAACCCTAGAGTAGAAAAAAAAATGAAGTATTTATAGTATAAAAAAAATGAGCCACACGAGCCAATACATGAGTCACAAGTCGAGCCACTATCCGAGCTTATACGAGCTTGTTCACAAGCTTGACGAGTCGAGCCTCCTTTTGGCTCGGCTCGGCTCGTTTAATAAACGAGCCCTATTTTGAGCTCGAGCTGGGCTCGTGTATTAATTGAACCGAGTTTGAACGAGCCATAATCGAGCCGAGCTCGAGCTATTCATGAATGGCTCTGTTCGTTTGCACCCCTAGATGCATGCAATACAAGAGTTGAACAATGAAAATCAATTTAACAGAAACTGTAGAAGAAACTAGTTAATAGTGAACTAGTAGTGCCCCCGAATGCTATGCTCTTTAATTACCATTCTCCCAGGGGCGGACACAATGAAAAAGTCATCCCAAACACTAGGATGATAATTAGCTGAGCGACGAATCACCTCTCTTGTTCTCCAGCCATCCATTTCTGTAGAGGAATTCTGAGAAGGAGAAACAGCGTTATGCGTCATCTAGCGATTCTGATTCAAGATGAATATCCTGCTTCTGTTAAAATATGTCCCACATGAAAGGATAATATGGACATTATTTAGACTTAATGAAATTAGGTGGTTAGTGGTTTTAGAAGAGATACGCATGGCTACTTAATTAGTGAGATAAAATAGAGGAAGTGGTTTTCCTATTTACCTACTTTTATGGGGAGTAGGATAAGTGTTTGATTTTAAATAGGAATTGTTCTCTCTCTACCCACATAACTTTAACCAGTTTTTTTTCATAACATTCTGGCATATGAAAAAAAAAAGGGGTTAAGTGAGAGAAATAATTTTTACAAGCTTTCTTCAAGAAGGTGATTTCATTATGGTAGAATCCGGTATGTTATTTATTTATTTATTTGTTTCTGCATAAAAGATGATCATGTAATTTTCATGATAGTTGAAGATTCTTATTTAAATTTAATAAATTAAATTTACATGCGGTATCAGAGCATGGTTGAAACTGTCATGATTTTTCTTTTAAAGTGTGTGTGTGTGTGTGTATATATATATATAGCCTGTGAGGTGGTATTATGCCGCAAGAAGAGAAAATTGTCACGGTTGATTCATACGTGAGTGATGGATTGCAATTGCCCATCTTTGATTTGTTAATATAAAAGCTTTGTCACATTTTATGAGACAAACAAATTTATTCTCTTTATAATTTTATTATGCAAACAAACTTGTGGTCATGCTGGTGGCTGGCCATCTAAAGCTCTGCCCGCCGCCCACGACAAAGTGTCTCTACAATTTGCATGTGAGTCTTATGACCTAGTTGTACTATACACTGTATCTCTCATAAAGGCAATTAGTCATGGAAACCATGAATTGTATTCATGATTTAAAAATAAGGAAAATTTAAATATATATATATATATATAAATAAATAAATAAATAAATTTCATACGATATGCCGCAAAAAAAAAAAAACATGATTTATTTTTTTATTGTTTGATTTCGTATGGGCTGAATTTATGTTATGGGCTCACTTGTATTAGATTAATAATTATATTTATGCATGCATGGATTGAACTGCCATGGGCTGAATTTTGCATGTAATTAAAGAAAAATTAAAAGATTATTTTATTTTATTTATTTATTTTTGCTTGGTCATTTATCAATCAAAATTTATATTATGGTTAGCATGTTGTCACCAAAGTGATCTTGCTGGAAAAAGTTATAAATATTGAATTAAATTATGACTTTGCAAAAATAATTATGGAATGATGATTTGATTATTATGGTTTGACCCAAAGGTGCACCAACTTTCAAGTAGTCATTAAATTAATTAGAATAATTGATAGAATTATAGTGAGATTGGGATGGATGCCCAAAGGTGAGAAACCAATCAAACTTTGAAGGATTATCAATTATTCTTAAGTGAGTGTAAATCGCCATTAAATTTGAATATTAGTATATTGCATTAGTTAATCCAAAGATTGAACGCAATATTGCTAATGGAATTGATTTTTTCAAAGCATTAATGATGTGATATTTTTATTTTATTTTATTTTATTTTTATTGCAGTGTCAATTTCTGTTTCGCTTCATTCGCTAGCTTCTTCTGTTCCAATTTTTAATGGAGTTAATTTCTCTGACTGGAAGGAACAGATCCAGTTTCATCTTGGTGTTCTAGATCTTGACCTAGCACTGCAAATTGACAAACCGACTGCTATTACTAAAACAAGCAGTTCGGAGCAGCAAGCTTTGTCTAAGTCATGGGAAAGATTGAACAGATTAAGCATTATGTTTATGCGAATGTTTATTGCGAACAATATCAAGTCATTGCTTCCTCAAATTGAAAATGCAAAGGAATATTTCAAGGTTGTGGAAGATCGGTTTCGTTCAGCGGATAAGTCCCTTGGAGAGAGATTAATGGCTAAACTTACCACCATGAAATTTGATGGTAGCCGTGGAATGAATGAGCATGTCATTGAAATGACCAATCTTGTTGCCAGACTCAAATCTCTGGGTGTGAATGTAGATGAAAGTCTCCTTGTTCAGTTCATTCTGAATTCTTTACCTGCATAGTATGGGCCATTTCAGATTCATTATAAAACTATTAACGAAAAGTGGAATGTGAATGAATTGGCAAGTATGTTAATTCAAGAAGAGGCAAGACTTAAGCAACAAGGACAACATTCAGTTAATGTTGTGAGTCATGGAGTAGGAAACAAAGAAAAGACACATAAGAAGAGTATCAAGAAAGATCCATTGAAGGATGCAGGGACCTTCTCATGTCAATGGGGCTCACAAGAAGGAATATAATGGACCACAATGCTATTTCTGTAATGGCTATGGGCATGTAAAGAAAAATTGCCCAAAACGTAAAGCTTGGTTCGAGAAGAAAGGTAAGCTATTAGCTTATGTATGTATCGAATCAAATATGACACAAGTTCCTTCTAATAAATGGTGGATCGACTCTGGTTCTACTATTCATGTTTCAAATTCGATGCAGGAATACCCTTCGATCCAGAACATAAAAGAAAATGAGCATTTTATAGTCTTGGGAGATGGAACTCAAGTACAAGTTTTAGGTGTTGGAACTTTACGTTTGTTTTTAGAGTCAGGCCACTGTTTAGACCTATTTGATACTTTTATGTTCCTACTATTTCTAGAAATTAAATTTCTATGTCAAGACTAGATTATGATGGCTATTCTTTACATTTTGAACATAAGGGTCTTCATTTATTGAGAAATGACTCATTTGTTGGTTCCAGTGTTTTATCTGAGGGGTTATATAGATTTAATCTTAACAAAAATTTTGCTAAAACCCTCATCATCCTGCATCATAATGTTAGAACTAAACGTAGTAGAGTTAATGAGAATTCTTCTTTCTTGTGGCATAAAAGACTGGGTCATATATCTAGAGAAAAAATGAAGAGATTGGTAAAAGACGGGATTCTTTCAAATCTTGATTTTACTGATTTCGATGTATGTGTGGACTACATTAAAGGAAAGCAAACGAAACCTACAAAGAAAGGCGCCACAAGAAGTGGAGAAATTTTCGAGATTGTCCATACTGATATTTGTGGACCTTTCGAGTCACCTTCTTTTAGTGGAGAAAAGTACTTTATCACTTTCGTCGATGATTTTTCACGTTACGGTTATGCCTATATGTTGCATGAAAATTCTCAAGTAATAAATGCTTTAAAGGCATATATTACTGAAGTTGAGCGACAATTAGATAGAAAGGTGAAAATCATTCGATCAGATAGAGGTGGTGAGTATTATGGAAGGTATGATAGAATAAGATAATGTCCAGGACCATTTGCTAAATTCCTAGAAGAGTATGGTATTTGTGCACAATACACAATGCCTGGTACGCCTCAACAGAATGGTGTGGCTGAAAGGCGTAATCGTACCTTTATAGAAATGGTTAGAAGTATGTTAAGTAACTCTTCAGTACCCATTTCATTATGGATGGAGGCCTTTAAGACAGCCGTTTATGTGCTTAACCGGGTTCCTAGTAAGGCAGTTCAAAAGACTCCTTTTGAATTGTAGACAGGAAAGAAACCGAGTTTGAGACACTTTCATATTTGGGGTTGCCCAGCAGAGGCTATAATCCACATGAAAGGAAGTTGTATTCTAGAACTGTAAGTAGGTACTTTATTGGTTACCCAGAGAAGTCCAAAGGGTATAGGTTTTATTGCCCTAACCATAATACGAGAATAGTTGAAACCAGAAATGGCAGATTCCTTGAGAATGGTGAAATTAGTAGGAGTGATGTATCACGTAATATGGTCATCAAAAAAGTTCGGGTGCCTATCCCGATACCCGTAACTTCAACGAAAATTGTTGTTTCTTTAGTTATCGAACAGTATGATAACATTGAACAACAATTTAGTGATCAATCACTCTATAATGAGAATGTCACCAATGAACCAGTTGCAGAACAATCACAAGGAATAGCATTAAGAAGATCTCAAAGAGAAAGGAGATCAACTATTTCAGATGATTATTTGGTATATCTGCAAGAATCTGATTATGATTTAGGGATAAGTAAAGATCCAGTTTTATTTTCATAAGCCATTGAAAGTAGTGATTTTGAAAAGTGGATCAATGCTATAAATTGTCACACCCCGAATTTCTACAAACCCGAGGCGCGACTGACGAGACAGAAAGTAAAATAAATAAAAGGACAGAAGAAATTAAATTCACTAAACATGCGTCCGTTCTCATCCATACACAAAATAATATACAATACATCGTTCATCGGCCATTCGGGCTTAAGCCCTTACATAACAAAATACAAGTCTCATGGACCATAAATATATCACGTACTCCACCCTATCAGGGCATCACAGAGTCTCAAGTGGCTGGAGGATCCTCATCTGAAAAATGTTGCCCACGAATGGGTCAGCTCAACTGTTGGTATGATGAGATGCTAATGCCAGAAATAAAGCTAAGGCGTGGCATGTGCAAAGTGTACATTTATTTCTAAATGACATTCAAGCATCGCAGTAATATATATGAATAGTATGCGTGACACACCCATGCACAACTCTATGCCACACCCATGTCTCGTTCACGGGTACTCCCCGATGGCTACGGAGTACCAATGCAATGGCCAATTTTGGGTTTTTCACCACAGGATCTACACCCTCATAATGCAAAGCACCACGTGCTTACCGACGCTATGTTCTCAAAGAATTCATCATATGCCAATATGCCAATGCAATCTCAATGAACATGGATCTCAATAATCTAACATGCTCGGACAATAATAAATAAATCACCAGTCAGTTTCATATACATGCATATCTCATGTGTTCTTACATCATAATTCATGTTCTTCACTTTATTAAACTTGCAAGTAACACATAACATGTAAACAACCAATTCCAAATAATCAGGTAAACACATTACAAATAAACACATACAGCATTTCAGTCATTCACAAATATTCCTAACTTAACTTCATTTCTAACATTAGCAAAACACCATATCTGATGGGTCAGTCACAACCCAAGAAGAACGTGCACGATATGTAACTGAACTGATCAATGAAGATGCAAGAGATCAGATCTCCCTCTCCTGTCCTGTAAGTGTCCCTAAAAACATAAATTCCCACTCAGTCTATTTTCATTTGAATTTATGCTATTCATCAAATTTTATGTCTTTAAATTTATAGGTTTCTATTCTGCTAAATTAAACTCTACCATTGGTTCTAGGACGTTGAAGAAAATAAGTTTAGGTTCTCGTAGAACTCAATTCGGACACCGGGGTTCAAAAGGGCCAAACAGTCATTTTGCACTTTACACGTGTCCTTACATTTCGTGACCTCTTTTCACAAATCGGACTCCACGGTTGAGTCCGGAATGTTCGAGATAATAAAGTTTCACTATTTGTTTACCTAATTCGGAGTTCGTTTGACTGTGTTTCAATTCAGGGGCATTTTGATAATTTTAAAGGTTACTACGGGTCTTTTATTTTTCGGGACCCCGTCTAGTAAAACGGACCTCACCATTGGTCTCAGAATGGTCGAGATAGTCAAAATACACTAATGACTTGTCCCATTTGGACTCCGGGATATTTTGAATATTTAATTAATTAAATTAATTAAATTAATTAATTAATTTAATTAATAATTTATTAATATTTTATTCATGGGGGGTCAAACATAATTAATCAAAGTTCTGGGGTTCAAAATAAGATTTCTTAAAGTTCTAGGTTAAGGTTCAATTTCCAAAAGGTTCAAGGTTCAAATTGAAATTAGTTTAATTTACTATTCTCAATCAGGTTAACCAAACAGAGGCTAATCCGAGAACAGGGATAGGATATCCCTGTTTCAATTTAATTTCAATTTCTTAATTTCTTATCCTAGGAACCAAACAGCCCCAATTTCTTTTTAATTTAAAACACCCACGCGACACGTGGCAGGGGCGGTCCACACCAGCCCGAACCAGGACCCGACCCGACCCGGAACCCGACCCGGTCACCCCATCTTCTTCCCCGACTTTCCGGCGAAGCAGCAGTAGGGTTCAGGCGCCTTCTCCGGCGCCGGCGACCCATCTCCGGCGACATTTTCAACTTTTCAAAATGTGTTTTTCTAGGGTTTTTCGCATAGATTCCATATCCAACCTCCATTTCCCTCCAAAACTTACCCATCTCCACGAAATAGAGGGTCAAACCCTCGGTCAACTCTCCGGCCGAACCTTTCTCCCTCTATTTTTGTGACTGTTAGCCCATGGTTCAATCCCTATTTTCATTCTAAATGATTTCTGCATCTCCTAGGTTCCATTCTACATCATTTAAACCAAGTTTTTCACATAAAATGATAACACCCCTCTCCCATGACCGTGATCTGCACATCCCTTTTTCTCCCTCATCTTTCAACCGTTTTCTATCATTCTTGTTGCGTTTGAAAGCTAAAATCATGCTTTATAAAACCCTATGATCTAAACCAAACGAATCATGCTTTTGAAATTTAAAACAGAAGCACCCACTTACCTAAATTTTTGGTTGTTTCTCTCTCTAGCCGTACCTTCTTCCACCTTTCTGGTTTCTCCTCGAGCTTCCTCTCCTTCTTCACAGTCCAGAACTCTTTCTTTCTCTGTTTCTCCCTTCTTTCTCTTTCTTTCCCAACTGAGACACACAATATCACATACAAGGTCCACTCTCTCTCCCTATCATTTCTCTCTCTCTCTCTCTCTCCCTAAGACTAAACCTAACCCCACTGCTCAGAACTGCCCCTCCCATGCTCTGAATTCCCCCTCAACACTCCACCAGCCATACCTGCCACACCATCCCTCATTGAGTGTGTAACACTCAACACATGCACACACACGGCACACACACACACACTATTTTATACACATATATATATGTACACATATATATTTACACATTTAATACACACACTCACATGTATACACATATACACAATAAATAATTTAAATAATATATATATATATATACATACATCCATCATAATAATAATAATAATAATAATAATAATAATTAATATTTACAAAGAATAAATAATAATAATAATAAAAAAATTTCATGTTATAACATAAATGATGAGTTGAAATCAATGGAATAAAATGAAGTTTGGGACGTCGTTGATTTCCCTGAAGGTTTTAAGACAGTTGGGTGTAAGTGGGTCTTTAAGACCAAACGCGACTGCAATGGTAACATTGAACGACATAAAGATAGACTTGTTGCAAAAGGTTTCACTCAAAAGGGAGGTGTTGATTACAAAGAAACGTTCTTTTCTATATCGAAGAAGGACTCTCTGTTAGGATTATAATGGCTCTAGTGGCTCATTTTGATTTGGAGTTGCACCAAATGGATGTGAAAACTACTTTTTTGAATGAGAATTTAGATGAAAAGGTTTATATGGATCAACTTGAAGGTTTCTTGATTAAAGAAAATGAGCATATGGTATGCAAATTAAAGAAGTCAATTTATGGACTTAAATAAGCTTCCAGATAATAATATCTTAAGTTTAATGATACCATCACGTCCTTTGGATTTAAGGAAAATACCATTGATCGGTGTATATATCTAAAGGTCAGTGGGAGCAAGTTTATTTTCTTGGTTCTGTATGTTGACGATATATTGCTTGCTAGTAATGATCTTGGTTTACTGAATGAAACTAAGAGATTTCTTTCTATGAACTTTGAAATGAAAGATATAGGGGAGGCAACTTACGTGATAGGAATTGAAATATTTCTTCATAGGTCACGTGGATTGTTAGGGTTGTCTCCGAAGGGATATATCGATAAAGTTCTTGAAATATTTCATATAGCTGAATGTGCGGCCACTCTTACTCCTATTTGTAAAGGGAACAAGTTCAGTGAAAAGGATTCTCCACAGAATGCATTGGAAAAGAAAAGAATGGAAACTATTCCTTATGCATTTGTTATTGGAAGCTTGATGTATGCTCAAACTTGTACGAGATCGGATATTAGTTTTGCAGTTGGAATGCTCGGGAGATACCAAAGTAATCCCGGAATGGAGCATTGGAAAGCTGCAAAGAAGGTTTTAAGATACCTGAAGGGAACAAGACACTATATGCTCACGTGTTGAAGGTCTGATCAATTGGAGGTGGTTGGCTACTCCGACTCAGATTTTGCTAGTTGTGTTGATAGTCAGAAGTCAACTTTTGGTTATTTGTTTCTATTAGCCGGAGGAGCAATATCATGGAAAAGCGCCAAATAGACTATCATAATAGCATTTACTATGGAAGTTGAATTTGTCATGCTTTGAGGCCACAGTTCATGCTTTATGGTTGAGGAATTTTATCTTAGGACTTGGAGTTATCGACAGCATTGCCAGGCCGCTGAGAATGTATTGTGATAATTTCGCAGCAGTCTTTTTCTCCAAGAATGACAAATATTCTAATGGCGCTAAGCACATGGAACTCAAATATTTAGCCGTTAAGGAGGAAGTTCAGAAACAAACAATGTTTATAGAACATATTAAGACTAAGCTCATGATTGCAGATTCTTTGACTAAAGGGCTAGTACCAAAGACATTTAAGGAACATGTTGATCGCATGGGTCTTTGTTGTAATCCCTGAGATATATTTTGTGGATCTTTATGTTTTTGTTCTATAACATTTGTAGAGATATCACTAATTGTGTTTTTGACATTTTTCCTGCTTACTATCAATTACGTAATTATGAAGATGGATTATTGATGACAGGAATCGTCTTTGATAAAGACATTATGGGGACATTATAGTTACTTCCTATTATGGATTATAATTAAGTGATTTGCTAACATTGTAATGCATGGAATGGAAGATGTCACTTTATTGATATTTAATTACCACCATGACTCATGTTGGTAAGTTGTTTAATTATAATATTATTGTAATTTCACTAAAGTGCGAATAAGCTAATGTTATGCGTATATTATGTTTACCTTGTTAATCCAAATAAGTGTCGTTCATATGGGCCAAGTGGAAGAATGTTAAAATATGTCCCACATGAAAGGGTAATATGGATATTATTTGGACTTAATGAAATTAGGTGGTTATTGGCTTTGGAAGAGATACACACAGTTACTTAATTAGTGAGATATAATAGAGGAAGTGGTTTTCCTATTTACCTACTTTTATGAGGAGTAGGATAAGAGTTTTATTTTAAGTAAGAATTGTCCTCTCTCTACCCACATAACTTTAACTAGTTTTTTCCCATAACATTCTGGCATATGAAAAGAAAAGGGGTTAAGTGAGAGAAATAATTTCTACAGGTTTTCTTCAAGAAGGTGATTTCATTATGACAGAATCCGGTGTGTTATTTATTCATTTATTTGTTTCCGCATAAAAGATGACCATGTGATTTTCATGATAGTTGAAGATTTTTATTTAAATTTAGTAAATTAAATTTACGGCTTCTTGATTCAAAACATCTTGGGCTAGAGGCCCATTTATAAGATAACGAGGGGACGGGTGACGGGTGATGGGGTTGTTCCTATTCCACTCCTTTTAAAGAAGAATAACATGTTCCACAATTTTCATTCCATTTTCATCCTTGTATTCTTGCCCCTACCCTACTCTCGTCCCCACCACTGCCTCCGTCTCTGCCTACATTTGTTTTTTTTTTTTCATAGGGTGTCTTCTGAAATTTTTAATACATATACTTTTGGCACAAATTTTTTTTTTGGATCCACCAATTCATTAAGGAGGCCCCATATGTTTAAACATATATTTTGTCCCCACCCCTCTCTTTCTCTCTCTCTCTCCACCCCCATCCTCTCCTAATTTTTAGATTTTTCTCCCCTTTGAAACTACCACTACCAATATAGTATGGAGAGATTTTTCTCCCCTGGGAAAGAAAGGAGAGGAAATGAGAAAGAATGAAATATTATTTTTTATTTGGTTTAAAATTAGAAAAGAAAATAAAAGGAGATGGAGGGAGAGAAAGATATCGTAACCCTTCCTTTATCTAATTTTTTCTTCTCTCAAAAGTGGATGGAGACGAAGGGAAAATAGAGAGCTTTTAATGAATTCTTTATAATATCGATTATAACTTCAAAATTATAAAGGAAGAAAAAAGATATCCCTATCTTAAGGCAGTAATAGTAAAAAATATATAATTATCTTATTTTTTTTCTTTCTTTTATTGTTCCCAAACAAGATGATAACATTAAGCTCTCATTTTCTTCATTTATTGTCTAAGCATGAAGGAGATATTACAATTTTCTCTCGTCTCGTCTCCTCTCATTTCCCTCCCTTTTATCCAAGCATAGTTAGGTATGAAAAAGGGGTATAAAGTGATTTCCCTTAAATTTTATCTTCATTTTAAATAGAATTAAAAAAATTTAAAATAATAAAAAATTAAGAAATTTTAGAAATAATGTTTAAAATTGTCAATTTCTCAATTACTTTTCTTTATCTTCACGTGAATCTCAATTTGTTTCTATGGTTCTCCCAGTTCCTCGTAAAATTAAGGCATCATTTGGTGAACAAAATTATGAAATTTTCTAAATAGGGTTTTAAAACTCTATTCACCAAGTCTACTAATATATCTGGGGTATATATCATTCTAATAGTATCGTATGGAATTCATAAAGTTTACGCCGGTTCCTAATTATCATCTTTGATAATAGACTTGCCATTCAACTAATTGTTCCTTGACCTTAAGTCAACTGTTTAAGAATATCTGTGTCCCTGGTCTGTATTTCATGTGTTCTGTGTTTAACATGGTTCTTAGATAATTCCCTTGATGGACATGTGAGCAATGAATCAAATAATCTAGGTGTTCATTTTCTACTTTTAGTCAGCAAACAGATAGAGGCATACTCGACTTTGGAAAAAATAACATAATGTAACAGGTCACAAGTAACTAGAAGAGTACCTTTTCCCACTGATGTAGTACTAGAACTTAGAAATTCTCTGATCCCTAACTTCCTAAGGAAGATACTTCCTAACTAAGGCCTATGTAATTATTGCAAATCCCTGTTAGGTTCCCTATCCTTGTCTAAAATTCAGTCAAATGGTTCAAGCTTCCTAAACTCAATACAGTTCGTAATTTCTTACTGTTCACAGATCTTTACTTCCTTCTATATTTGTAAGCATTTTTAGAGTAATTCTATAATTTCACGTATTATTTTCATTTCATGACCCCCTTGAATAATTTACTACACTTCCAATCTTTTACAATCACTTAAATTACATAAATCTCTAAAAGTTACTCAGGATCGTTTGTTACTTAGTTCCAGTTTCTCTGACAGAGTGTTTTTATTCATGTCAATCTACCATTCAGGTCATTTATAAGATTTATCAAATCTTTTCTAACACTTATTCATCATATATCGGCCTTTTCTCAGAATCATTTGCATTTCAAGATGTCAACTTCTAACAGCCTCGTTTATTAAATAACGTCTTCAAACTCTACTCATCTTTACTCTATCAGGGTTTATCTATAACTTACTCAATTCTTTTCATATTTTGGGTACATCATCAATTTATTTAGGATATCAACTCCCCCTGTACTTACCCCCTTTAAGTTCCCTTCAGATGATCTCTCAGATCTGGATCCATTCTACATCTATTGCCTTTCAGAATGTATAAGTATTCAAATCAAATGTCACCTGTCACAAATATTGCCTTTCAAAGTGTTATTACTCTGTCTAGATGTTACTATAAATTCTACTATCTTTCCAAGGTATTACCCTTCCATTTAGAGATTCCTTTCAAATTCATTGCTTTTCAAGCCGTCACATTTCTAACTCTATGTTACCTTCTATCTTTCAATGTGAACTAACTGTTTCCCTCGTTCATTATGGAACGTAATTCAACTCCCACTAATTCTCACAATATAGAATAATCCTCTAATCATAACATCGAGTCCATAGTCTAGATACAATAATTTGATTCTCAATTGTTCCCTCAATATAGAACAATCATCAAACTGTAACTCAATAGATATCAATTACGTGCTTCCATAAAATAGAACGATCATCAAGGACTACAAATTTCAATATCACTATGATTCCTTCCAAATTTTCTTAAGTATAGCTACTATCTCCTATTCAAGCCTTACTTATCTGCCTATATCATTTATTGAAACTTTCTTCAGTATTTTCAGTGTCATAATCTTTAAGAAATCTCATCATTTACTTTTAAGTACACTACCATCCTTAAGGATTACTAGTCATTAATCATCAATTTTCATTCACTATATAGTACTTTCTCCCAAGACTATGAACCTTAATACATAAACTTTTTATCGTCCTCTAGCCATCATAATCATTTAATCATTTTAAATCATCAAATTCTTTCTCAGATCAAATAATAACTGTACACTTATGATCTGTATCCCATAGACTCTATGTATATCATTCGTCACTAATGATTTTCCCCAATGTACAACATTTCTTGCTCGTGACTCTTCAAAGAGTCATTACTCATTCTATCCTGTTTATCAGTAAGCATTCATATCTATAACAATATGTAGTTTATTCTAAGGATCATAAATCTTTGCATTTAAATCTGTTATTGTTCTTTGCAGTTATCAATCACTTAACTCATCGATGTTTTTAAAATTCTATGAGATAATAATATGTTGATCTAATACTCATATATCTATGTTACTCACTTTACTTGTTTCATGCATAACCTCTATCATCAATCATTCTCTTGGTGAAAATTGAATAGTTAACATATGACTTAGGAGTTCTGTCTCTATGTTCAACTAGCAATTCAATTTCTAAATCAATCTAGTAGTGAATGCGGAAGATAAAATCAATACACAAAGCTCGCATGCGCTCATGTCATAACTAACCAGTAACAATACTTGGAGCCACTAAAGTGGTAGCCTATATGTCTCCCATAGCTGTAGAGGAATCATGTCCTGAGCATTTCTGTTCCTTGTCTCATGTTTGGGATCTAGTCGTTATAGGTGATAGTGGAACCATAGTACGGGCTGTGGATTCCTCATCTTGAGAACTATTCCTGACACTCTTCTGGGGGCATTCCATAGCAAAATGTCCCGATTGCTTGCAGTAGTAGCAGATATTAATGTCCTTGAGGCAAATCCCTTTGTGGTACTTATGGTAATTAGAACATTTGGCCTTATTTTAGCTGGCCTTTACTTTTCTCGATCCGGCCCCAAGTCTAGGAAATGAGGGTCTTTGTCCTTTGTGTTTGTCCTCTCTAACCTGTTGATTCTGAGGTAGTAGCTCAACGATTCTTTCCACAAGTCGTTCTATTCTCTCTAGTCTATCCATAAAATCCAAATCCTTCTGCATACTCCTTGTGATTTCTATGTCTGCAAGAGCTAAAAATCAGTTTCATAAGATCAAGAGTATAATACCGCATGTTAGTTTCTATCTACCGACTCCATTTGGACATTTGTAATACTAGTACCTCAGTCTATCTCCCATGAACCATTGTGTTACCTAGGATGCTTTGATACCAAGCTGTCACGACCCGAGACCCACCTTATGCGAATCTCGTGTCGCGACGCCTAGTCCGACGCTGCTTGTCGAACCAAGGGTCTTAACTTGCTACACAATCAGTGCTACTAACATGCAACAACTAAATAGCAGAAGACTTAAACAAATAATTATTTAAAAGTTGCATGTGATATATAAAATGTTCTCAAAATGCGGAATACGAAATTTCTTAATACAACTGTTCATTCCCAAAACTTGGATAACATGGGAGAGCTATAAGACTGTCTGTACTAAATATTACACTGTGACTTCAAAAGAATGTCCACTGCTATCTAGCTGACCGTTACTACTACTGCTCTTTTACAACTTCCTTTCCTGAAAGGCTTGGTAAGTTTTGGGGTGAGCTAACTAAAGCTCAATAAGTACTTCTCCTTTACTCTGCCATGTGTACATAAATATAAAAGGCATTATCCATAAAAGAAACTGGGATAAATGCAGATGTGCTAGCCAGTCAATGAATATAGAACTCAATATCAGATGATAGAAGTCAAATGTTAAGGAAATGAATCTGCTATGCTAACAATGTCATACTACTACAGTCATGAGCTATATCAAGTATGAAATGTAAGCACTATACTGAAAGCTGTAAAATCTCACGATCATTCAATAATAATATAACATGGTCGCACTATGAATATCAATAATAAAGGATAGTGATATCAACTAAAACTGAGATGCACTAGTGGGGCCCGAAAATCTCCCTGAGCTCGTATTCAGATTCGCTTGGGCTGTATGAATACGGCTCTGTGTACACTGTGACTCTACGTCCTATGCCTCACATAGCAACGTAGTTGGTGTTCCCGTGGAACCTTGACCCGTAGGTCGTAATAAGCATCAGATGGAGATGTGACTGAGCACAAATCCTGCACTAATAATATATCGGGATCATGCTATCTTCTATGAAGAGTATAGTGGAATCATAACTGGTTTTAGGCAAATCTGACGTAACAATAGTTAGCTAAACTAAGGTTACCAGACTACTTCGAATAAAACTGTCTGGCCCTCACGACCCTAGGTTCAAGTGTACAAAAAGAAATATGTGCACAAGTGTACAATTATGATCGAGATATATATAGAAATTAATAACTGTCTCCCACATGATAGGGCAATATCAATGTGGCTAAATAAACACGGGTGAGTATGTATAGAGTACGAAAAGCAATATATATATACAAGAACTGTGACATGGCTTGGAATGTAACACATAAGTAGAGATCAGAGATTACTTACCTCTTACTGGCTATAGAAGGATCTAGATTGCCTTCTCTTTGCCCTTCTGTGTTCCTAAAATTCATGAAACACGTCTCAGTCTATTGTTACTTGAATTATGTTATTCATCAAATTTTATGCCTCTTTACTATTGGTATTTATTTTATTAAAATAGATTCTACTATTGAATCCGGAACGTCGAAGAAAGTCGGTTTAGGTCTTTGCGGAATTCAATTCGGACTTCGGTACTAAAAAAGGCAAAACGGTCATTTTGCACTTTCACCGGTTCCTAGTTCTCGAGGCATCTTTTCATAAATCTGACTCTACCGTTGAGTTCAAAATATTTGAAATAATAAAATTTTACTATTCCTTTATTTTAATTGGGTTTCGTTTGACTAGTCTTTGACTCAGGGGCATTTTGGTCATTTTTGGTGTTCCTATAGGTCTTTTCTTTTTTTGGGATCTGATCTCATAAAACAGACTTCACCGTTGGATTCAGAATGTTCGAGACATAAAGAAAACACTAATGACTTGTTCAATTTAGACTCCGAGCCATTTCGGTATTATTTAATTTAATTTAATTAATTAAATACTGTATTTACATAATATATATGTTTGTATGCCGATTGGTTGGTACGGGCTTGCCTGTCCAACTGGTTTAGAGCTTGGGTTCCTTATGACTGGTAACCGTTTCAATTCCCAGGGGCTGCGCCCCTTTTATTTAACTATTGAATATTTTGTATTATATATATATATATATATATATTTGGGTGCTAGGTTAACCACGGGCTTACCTGTCCAAGTGGGTTAGGGCTTGGGGTTCTTTCCTCGAGGTCTCAAGTTCAATACGCGGGGCTGTGCCTCTGCACTAAATTTTTTTCTTAAGCCTTTGAACCCAAATAGTGGACAAGGCCATTTCAGGTATAAGATATCCCAACTCCCAAATCAATTGCAAATTCTGATTTCTAAGGACTGTAACCAAACAACCCAATTTGACTTTTAATTTAAAAACTATGAAATTCTAAACGACGCAGTATCGAAGCTGTAAGCCCCAACACGGTGCCGTTTCCACTCCATCATTTATCATCCCTTCGGTTTTCCAATGGAACTTCCGGTAGGGTTCCGTCGCCATCTCTGGCGACGGTAACCTTTTCCAGTCATTTTTTTTGTACTTTTCAAATGTAGTTTTCTTCTAAAATTTGTGGGCTTTCGATAGCTAAACTTTGTTTTTAAATTAAACCAATCTAACTCCACAAATATGGCAAATCCAATGGCTCCGGTGAAAACCCAGTTTTCCGACGAGCCCTTTACACAATGATCCCTTTACTGTCTTGGTTCAAATCAAGTTCTAATTCCTTTCTGTACTTCATAATATCAATATTCTCCCATTTAAATCAAGTTCAATACACAATTACATGAAAACCCATCTTGATTTTATAACCTGTAAATCCATTTTTCTATCTAGTTTCTTCACTAAGTTGCCTCATTCTTTTTGCATTTAACTTCTTTTAAACTCAGTTATATGGCCCCATAGTTTCTATCATGCTTCATACACTAAAACATAAAATGACAGAATGTTAACTTTACTCACCTATTTCTGTTGCAGTACTCCTTCCCCCTCTCAGTCCTCCCTTCTTGGCTCCACTTTTGAGCCTCTTCAAACTTCCATAGCTTCTTCTAATTTAGCTTTTCTTTTCTGTTTCCTCTCTAACCCATGCACGCCTATATACATGTAATTATACATCATCACAACACAACTACCCCTCTCTCTCTCATATGATTTTTTCCATCAGGCCTGCACACCATCATTATCAAGCCTGCTTGTACACTCACTGTTATGACATGGAATTTTTTTTTTGGTTAATTAAATTATTATTATGATTATTATTATTAAATTTTAATGTGTGTGGATCATATATATATATGTGTGTGACACGTATATATGTGTGGGGTGCAATATATGTATTGTATGTGTATAACTATGTGTATGGTGTATGTGCATGTATGTATAATATATACATAATTAAAAATCTGATTTAGAGAATATGTGTATATATATATATATATATATAAAACAGTGCACAGTGCACTGTGTGTGTACCCGGTTGTGTGTGTGTGTGAGTTTGAGTGTAACACACTCAAACAAGTATGGGAGGGGCATGGTGTGTAAGAGATTTGGTGGCTGATGGAGTGAAGAAATGGGTATGGTGTAGTCAGTGTATATGTGTGCGGTGAGGGCTGAGAGAGGGGCAGACCTATCATGTGAATTAGAGAAGAGAGAGAGAGAGATATAGAGAGAGAAAGTGAAGGAGAATAGAGAGAGAGTGGTGTGTATACTCTGATTTCTGAAAGGGAAGCAGAGTGAGGGAAGCTAAGGAGGCCAAAGGGGAGGATAGAGGCAAAGCAAGAGGAGAGAAGCACCATCACAAGGGGTAGAAGCCATAACCGTAAGCTTTCTCTCTCTAGAAAAATTTCTCAAATATCCAACCTGTTTTGTAGCATTTTGTCTAGATTTAATCCTTGGGTTTTGTTGCATGTGAATAATGGGTAATTTTGCAAAAAGAATCACTTGAAATGGTGAAGGAACGAGAGAGAAAAGAGGGGTTATGGGTCACGGCCATGGGGGGAGAAGTCTAGGCTTTTCATTGTGATTGGGAGCTTCAAAACAGTGTTAAAAAGTTCCAAAAATGTTTTAGAGTGATTTGGAATTGAAAGAGGCTTCGAAAACACCAAGAAAATCAAGTTTGAAAACTTGATTTTCTGCAAATTCCAGCCACCGGCGCCGGAGAAGGCGACCGGAGCTTCGCCGGAAAAACGGGGGGGGAGACACTGTTCAGGTTCGGGTCTCGGGTCCGGGTCGGGCTTGGGCCGAACTGCCCCTGCCACGTGTCGGCCTACTGTTTTAAATTAAAATTGGATAAGGGGCTGTTTGGTTGTAGGCTTAAGAAATTGAAAATTTTGAATTGAATTGGAACAGGGATATCCTATCCCTGTTTTGGATTAGCCACTGTTTGGCTATCCAAATTGAGAATAAGGGTTTTCAAATTACAAAATTGCCCCTGAACTTTTTGGAAATTACAAATCCACCCGTACTTTTTCTAGAAATTGTACTTTGACCCAGAAACTTTAAATAATTACACTTTAACCCCTGAACCTTTAAATAATTACGATTTGACCCACCAGAATTAAATATTAATAAAATATTAATTAAATTAATTAATTAATTAATTAATTAAATTAATTAAATTATTTTTAAATACTCGAAAATAACCCGGAGTCCAAATGGGACAAGTCATTAGTGTATTTTGACTATCTCGACCATTCTGAGACCAATGGTGAGGTTCGTTTTACGAGACGGGGTCCCAAAAAATAAAAGACACGTAGCAACATATAAAATTACCAAAATGCTCCTAGATTGGAACATAGTCAAACGAACTTCGAATTTAGTAAACGAATAGTGAAACTTTATTATCTCGAGCATTCCGGACTCAACTGTGGGATCCGATTTGTGAAAAGAGGTCACGAAATGTAAGGACCCGTGTAAAGTACAAAATGACTGTTTTGCCCTTTTGAACCCAGATGTCCGAATTGAGTTCTACAAAAACCTAAACTTATTTTCTTCGACGTTCCGAACTCAATAGTAGAGTCTAATTCAGCAAAGTAGAAACTTATGAATTAAAGACCTAAAATTTGATGAATAGAATAAATTCAAATAACAATGAACTGAATTACCTGTTATGATTTTAGGGACACGAGGGGGGCAATGAGAAGGTGATCTGACCTTTGGTATTCTCACTGTGATCCTACCATACCTCGAGTACACTTTTTCGGATTGAGGTCGATTACCAGGTACGATATATTGTGCTAAGTAAGAAATAGAACTAAGATTAGGAATACTTGATTTGCTGCCTTGATTGTTCACTTGTTGCTTGAATGTTTACATGCTTATGTGCTTCATGCTATCGTGCTAAAGTTGGGTGACGATGTGGATGATGATTATGTGTATGTCACATGTGCTAGAGTAGTGTGTGAATTACATGTTTTGAGAACTGTTGACATTATGAAATATGTACTTGAAAGCATGCTTTGTGTATAAATGAGATGCATCATTGAGATTACATTAGGATATGGTGAAACTAGAGCATATTGGCATAGTGTGATTCCTTGGACATGGCGTGAGTTAAGCACTTGGTGCTTTGCATTATGAGGGTGCAGATCCTGTGGTGAAAAACCCAAAATCGGCCATTAGGTACTTGCAAGCCTGACGGATTCCGGACCGTGAAGCGAGACATAAGTGGCGGTACTCATGCCAGCGGAGAATGACCGTATCATGAGACATGGGTGGCATAGAGTTGCATGGGTGTGTCACGCATACGACTCATATACTGTATATTATTTATATACTGCCATCATGATATCGAATGCCATATAGAAATAACTGTACACTTGCACATGCCACGACCTTAGTTTTATTTCTTGCATTAGCATTATATTGTACCAGCATGTTGAGCTGACCCCTTTAGTGGGGCAAACATTTCAGATGATGTCCCAGCTGTACGAGACATAGAGACGATCTGATTGGGAATTATGTTGGGCCCAAGGGGCGCTTTTGATATTGTATAAGGGCATAAGCCCGAGACTATATTTTATTTTGTATGTTATGAACAAATGGACCAAACCTTATGTATGTATCAAAACAGCATGTAGAATGTATGAGATCGTCCTTAATTATCTTTTATTCCTTTATTATTTTATTTCGTTTTGTCTCGTTACTCGCGCCTCGGGTTCGCTGGAATTCAGGGCGTGACACTCACACACTCTTCCAGTTCTGAATCTACACAATCACACTCAACACATGTGTACATATATGTATATTAAAACACACACACTAGTACACACATACTGCCGACTCTTTCTCCTTTTTATTCTTTCTTTTTCTCCACTTGCATGCAGTTGCATGCTTATACATATATATATATATATATAAATTAATTTGCATTATATATATATACACATATTCATTTATACTAATATATATATATATATTTATATAATACTTATACATACATAACCGTATATATGTATACATACTTGTACATATATTTTTATAGTTATATTTATATATATATATATATATCATCTTGTATATATATATATATATATATATATTTTTGTATTTATTAAAATACACTGTGCATGTATATCGAGGCATGTACTGGCCTACGTGCACAATTCTCCGTACTGCTCGGGTTTTATTGTACGGCACTCTTGGGTACTCGGGATTACTTATAATTCACTTCTATGTATTTTTAAACTGTATATCACAAAATTGGTAAATCATACTATCTGTCCCGAACTGCGTGCCTATTACAGTACATAGCTTACTATGATAACTCGAGTTGATTTTGGAATTATATTTATTGATTCGATCTGTTCGTACTTGGCTTTTCTTAATCTCGTGATTCTCTGAGATTATAACTTCTACTAATTGCCTCAAAAATCAAACCCGTCACTGTATATTACTCACTAAAATAGTTCGGTATATTTTAGAGTCTACTGTTCTCGGTCTAAATCGGTCTCGGTTTAACTTTGATATTATATTCATTGCTTGGTCAAAGCTCGGTATTATTATTTGACTCTTTGGACTTAAATTGGAATTATTCTATTTTGTTTGGAACTCCTCTTCGGTTACAACTGGTATTACGCTACTCGACTCATCCTATTTCGGTTTACGGTTACTCGACCGGGTCTACCTCGGTCTACATGCCATATCTTGGGTCAGGATATTACAGTGGGCTTCTCTTTTACTCTCTTGTAGGAAAATAATCTTTTATTGTTCTGTATGGCTATTCCCTTTAAATCACATATTTATAGGGGTTTGTAAAATTAAGACAAAAAGAAGGATTTAGGATCCCACCAAATTAGTTCCAATTACTCAATTAATTTCTAATTAACTCTTAATTAATTCTAATTAATTCTACTAAATAATTAGAATTGCACTCTAATGGTGAAATGGACAAAAACCCATTATCACTAAACATATACAGTGGGCCCTTCTAGATGTATATCAATAGTTAGGATTTGGGCTTATACTGTTATGACATGGAATATTTTTTTTTTATTTATTCTTTGTTTCTATTTTTATTGTCATTATTATTATTATTATGATTATTAAAATACATGATGTGTGTATATGTAGCATGTATATGTGTGTGGAAGGTGATATGTATGTGTACATGTATGAAGTGGTGTATGTGAATGTGTATGTAGAGATGTATATGCATGTATATATATATGGCAGTGGGTGTGGGTGCATCAGACCGTGAGAGAGAGTGTGTGAGGTGTCGGCTGTGTGTGTGTGTTTCTAGTGTGTGTAATAAGTGAAATGTGTGTATAGGCATACATATAGGGCAGCTTTGCATTTAATGCAAAGCTGCACCTGGGGAAGAACAAATGAGGCTGATACAGGGTGACGGAAGTCAAGAAAAGGGGCTGTGAGAGAGAGAGAGAGAGACGTGTGAGAGTTGGATGTGTTGGGAATATGTGTAGTCTCGGGTGGGAAGAAAAGAGAAGGAAAGAAAGACTGAGAGCAAGGGAGAGAGAGAGTTCTAAAGAGCAGAAGTGACCAAGAGGAACAGAAGGAGAGAGGAAGCAAACCAAAAGGAGAAAATCAGAAATTTTAGGTAAGGGGGTGCTTCTGTTTTAAGTTTCAAAGGCATGATTTATTTGGTTTAAATTATAGGGTTTTATAAAGCATGATTTTAGCTTTCAAATGCAAAAAGAATGATAGAAAACGGTTAAGGAAATAGGGAGAAAATCCAAATTACAGGTCTCGGCCATGGAGGTTGAACCTTGTCATTTTATGTGAGAAACCATGTTTAAATGACCTAAAAATAATCCTACGAGGTGCAGAAAGAGAATGGAAAAAGAAAGAATGAAAAACAGTCAAGAACCGAGCAAGAAACAAAGAAAAATCAGCTCGCCGGAAAATCGACCGGAGCTATTAAACCCTAAATTCGAGACGATTGAGAGGGTCTTGATGGAAATGGAGGGTAGAAAAGGAATCTAGGGAAAAAATGGAAGAAACTGACATTTTGAAAACACTGAAAATCCACCGGAAAACGGTCGCCGGCACCAGAAAAGACGCCGGAACCCTACTGGTTCACCGTCGAAAAATTAGGGAAGAAGGGAGGCCACCCGGGTCGGGTTTCGGGTCCGGGTCGGGTCCGGTTCGGGCGGGGCTGAACCGCCCCTGCCACGTGTCGCTCCCCTGTTTTAAATTAAAAACTCAATGGGTCTGTTTGGCTGTAGGTTTAGGAAATTAAGAAATTGGAATTAAATTGAAACAGGGATATCCTATCCCTCTTCTCGGATTGGCCCCTGTTTGGTTAACTTGATTGAGAATAGTAAATTTGACTAATTACAATTTGACCTTGAACCTTTTGGAAATTGAACCTTAACCCCAGAACTCTAGGAAATCTGATTTTGAACCCCAGAACTTTGATTAATTATGTTTGACCCCCCATGAATAAAATATTAATAAATTATTAATTAAATTAATTAATTAATTAAATTAATTAAATATTCTAAAATAACTCGGAGTCCAAATGGGACGAGTCATTAGTGTATTTTGACTATCTCGGCCATTCTGAGGCCAATGGTGAGGTCCGTTTTACGAGACGGGGTCTCAAAAAATAAAAGACCGGTAGTAACCTTTAAAATTACCAAAATGCCCCTAAATTGAAACACAGTCAAACGAACTCCAAATTAAGTAAACAAATAGTGAAACTTTATTATTTCGAGCATTCCGGACTCAACTGTGGAGTCCGATTTGTAAAAAGAAGTCTCAAAGTGTAAGGAACCGTGAAAAGTGCAAAATGACTGTTTTGCCCTTTTGAACCCAGATGTCCGAATTCTGTTCTACGAAAACCTAAACTTATTTTCTTCGACGTCCCAGACTCATTAGTAGAGTTTAATTTAGCAAAATAAAAACTTATAAGATAAAGACATAAAATTTGATGAATAGCATAATTCAAGTGACGATTGAACTGAGTCTCATGTTATGATTTTAGGGACACAGAAAGGCAAAGAGAAGGTGATCTGACCTTCGGTGTTCTTACAGTGATTTCACTTCACTACGAGTATACTTTCCCGGTTTGAGATCGATTATCAGGTACGATATATTGTGCTAAGTAAGAAATAGAATTGAGATTAGGAATACTTGTTCTGCTGCCTTGATTGTTCACATGTTTGCTTGATTGTTCATATGCTTATGTGCTTCATGCTATCTTGCTGTAACTTGGGTGATAATGTGGATAATGATTATGTGTATATCGCATGTGTTAGTGTAGTGTGTGAATTATACTCTTTGAGGACTGTTGACACTATGAAATATGTACTTGAAAGCATGCCTTATGTATGAATGAGATGCATCATTGAGATAACATTATGACATGATGAAACCAGAGCATATTGGCATAGTGTGATTCCTTGAACATGGCGTGAGTTAAGCACTTGGTGCTTTGCATTATGAGGGTGCAGATCCTGTGGTGAAAAACTCAAAATCGGCCATTAGGTACTCGCCGGCCTGACGGATTCCGGACCGTGAAGCGAGACATACAAGGTACTCATGCCGACGGGGAAGGACCGTATCATGAGACATGGGTGGGCATGAAGTTGCATGGGTGTGTCACGCATACTGCTCATATATTGTATACTGTTCATATACTGCCATCATGATATCGAATGCCATGTAGAAATAACTGTACACTTGCACAAGCCACGACTTTATTTTTGTTTCTTGCATTAGCATTATATTGTACCAGCATGTTGAGCTGACCCCTTCAATGAGGCAAACATTTCAGTTGATGTCCCAGCTGTACGAGACGTGGAGATGATCTGATTAGGGACTATGTTAGGCCCAATGGGCGCTTTTGATATTGTGTAAGGGCATAAGCCCGAGACTGCATTTTATTTTGTATGTTGTGAACGAATGGACCAGACCCTTTGGAATGTATCAGAACAGTATGTAGAATGTATGTAAATGTCTTTAATTATCTTTTATTTTTTTATTATTTTATTTCCTTTTGTTTCGTTACTCGCGCCTCGGGTTCGCTGGAATTCAGGGCGTGACATATACACTGTCAAACTAATTCCTAATTAATTTTACAACTTAATTCACCAATTATTAATCACTATAAAATAGTCAACATCTCAATAAACAATTTATTGAAAAACTCAGATCCGGATTTCAGTGATTAATCAATTGAATTAGTATATTGGTAATATCATTCTCTCTCATTTAGAGAGTGTAGATTCCATCTTAAAAATATGTGTTCCCACAGTGTAAACAATGATTTTTTTAAGATACTGAGATGTTGATTTAAGAAACCTCACTCATTGGTAACTCAAAGTCACCACCCTTAAGAACTTGAGTCTACTATTCTCTTAGGATTAAGAGCTTACTGTAAATACTGAATATAAGAATCACGTCAAAGATGACAGCTTTATCGTGTTTTTTAATTTATAGTAATCCAACTCAGCATACTCCAAATACACCAATACAATAACCCAGAGTCTAGTACTCTAGTGGTTGAGATAAACCACCAAATCATATAGAGGTCAAATGTATTATAATTTTATAGACAAGATGCCCAGTCTCATCATTGACTGCGAACAATTCTAGAATTGTTTGATCATAAATTTATATCTCCTATACATAAATCTCATTTATATACATGAATTGTTTCTAATAACAATTCATGGACTAACCATCTTATAGTATAAAATGACAACATCCACATGTATGATAATATGAAATTTAATAATAATAAATCAAATTTATTAAATAATAACAAAATGTCTCAAAATGTAAGAACATACATCCTAACATGAACAACCACCATTTACCATAAACTGCATTGAAAAAATTTTCATTATTCATTAATGTATTTTTTTCTAGAAAAAGAAAAGAAAAGAAAAGGTTCACATGCATGTTATTCATTTGTGTAGAAACACTACGAGACCAATGAATATTTTTTAGAAGAAAATGACTTCTCATAGTCAGCAAAATAATCTACATAGAAAGGAAATGAGTAATTATCTAGTGAATTGTCACACCACATCATCGTGTGACGACTTCTCACAAATTTTTAATTTTTTCATAAATGACGTAGTGTGATGATCATATCAAATAATTTCTCAAAGGAAAGACACTTGGTCCACGTATCTTGTAAATAAAGGCTTAGGTGATCATTCTAGAGAGTTTCATATTATAGAGAATTAATTTTAAGATATCAAATAACATAAGATTATAATTTGTTGTTTGAAAAACATTGTTCAAAAGTGATTATGAAATATGAATTCCTCTTTTTGTCTTTTATATTTAATAAATATTATATATATATATAATATTTTATATTTTACATATTAAAATTATATTATATATTGTATCTTATATTAAAAATAAATTAATATTTAATAAACTAATATATATATATATGTGTGTGAAATTTAATATAATATATAATATATGTAATCGTTGAGGGTGAATAAGAAAAATGAACGATAGATTGATGGATAAAAGGAAGAGGAAATGAGTTATTGAAAATGCCAAAAAACCCAAAGCAGAGAATCAAAAATCAAACACCAGGGCTCTCCATCTCACTCCCTAGAATAGAAAGTGTCAACATGACTCTCTAAATGTGAGGAGGGGGAAAAGAAGAAAGAGTGAGTTCCTATATGTTTTAATATTAATTTTTAATAGTATTTATAGAATGTTTTAATAAAAAAATGGTGATTGTTTAAATTTAAAAATTAATCAGATATTTAAAATTAGATAAAATAAAAAGTATGATTAGAATAACTTTGCAAAAGTAATTAGCCAAATTAAATTTTTAGTCGATGTTAATAATGGCATTTAACAGTGGGCCCCATTCAAAAATTTCTTCCACTTACTCAATGCATGTGCCAATTTCAAAATTTATCAGTGATGAAACAATACTTTTCTGATAGTGTGTGTCACGCCCCGAATTTCTGACCAAAACCCGAGGTGCGACTGACGAACAGAAAGTAAATAAAATGAAAGGTAATTAATTTGATTTACTAATTTACGACAATTTTGATAAGAGTTCTTTAATTTTCATAAAATTTCGACAGAACCTCCTCTGTTTTTCAGGCCTTTTTCCCCCTGATAATCACAATACATTACATATATACAAACACATCACAATCCAGCCTTACTCGATGGCCACAATTCATGAAAATTAAACACGCATTCTTTTCCTTTAACATACATACATATAAAACACATTCCACAATTATCTCCTACATACAGTTTGGGCTTAAGCCCCTACATTACAAAAATACACCCCAAGTACTATACACTCTTCTAAATTTCATTTCCTCTCTTTTCTCCAAGACCTCTTCTTGTCCCACGTACCAGGAGCTTTACCTGAAACCTGTGCCCACGAATGGGTCAGCGCCAACATGCTGGTATGATATAATGCTAATGCAAGGAACAAAATGTAAGGCGTGGCATGTGCAAGTGTACATTTATCTCTATATGCCTTCTAAATCATCTATGCATGGCAATAATAACAATCCACATGCCTTCCACATCATCTATACAATATAACGACAATAATCCGCATGCTTTCCAAATCATGAATACCACATAATGGTAATGAATCCATATGCCATCCAATTGTCCATGCAATGTAATGACAATGCACATGAACCACCCACACAACTCTATGCCACATGACAATGCATATGAAACACTCACACAACTCTATGCCACATCCATGTCCACTCTATGCATGTCATGTCAACACCATGCATGTCATGTCTCAGTTTACGGATCGCTCCCGATGGGTACCCGAGTAACCAACACCTGTTCACGGATCGCTCCCGTTGGGTCGCAGGCACCAATGCAATGGCCAAATTTTGGGTTTTTCACCACAGGATCTGCACCCTCATAATGCATAGCACCTCTTGCTCACTCACACTATGTCATCAATGAATCACACTATGCCAAATGTCATGATTCCACCATGCAATGCCACAATCTCCATAAAACATTTCTTGCCAACACATGCAGTATGCTTTAAATAATGCAACACATTTAAAGCAACAATATCATTCACATCTCAAAACTTTTTCCACAAGCCTGTATGCCTTGAGCAGTCAAACTAAACACCTGCTCTATTCACAGATTCACAATCTCATTAAGTCATAAAGAATACATAACTCCACAATGCACCAATACATCAAACTATCGCACCTTCCAAAACACATGAATAATAAAAGCCACAACGTCTGAATAATAAAATCCACAGTATCCGAATAACAAAAGCCACAACATCTGAATAATAAAATCCACAACATCCGAATAATAGAATTCACAACATCCGAATAATAGAAGTCACCACATCGGAATAATAAAAACACTTTCAGATGAACATAATACAGTGCCAAATCAACGTAACTAGGTACTCAAATCACATATCCATATCTAAATAACTCACAAAAAATATATGCTGACCACAAACTGTACTAACATACAAAACAAGTCATATTTCTACGGAATAACAGGAAAGCATACATGTGCCGAATCGATCAACTTTAGGTTATGTTCTAAAGCAAGTATTCCCTATATGATTTTCTAGTATTAAATGAACATATGCTTCATTCAGTCAACATGGCAATCATCCCTAACTTAATTGTATTCCTTACTTAGCAAAATATCATACCTGACTAGGGTGTGTCTCAACCCTAGAAAGCTGTGTCCACTACTCAGTTCAATTAATTGGTGAATAACTCAGTCCTCCTACTGTAGCTGTTTAGGAAGTCCTCGCCTTTCTCTTCGATGTTCCTAAAACCACAAAATGTAACTCAGTCGGTTGGTTACTTGAATGATGCTATTCATCAAATTTTATGTCTCTTTATGTTTGGTATCTCTTTTACTTAATTAGACTCTACCATTGTATCCGGGATGCTCGAAATAATTAGAATGCACCATTTGTTTATTTTAATCGGATTCCATTCGATTACTTTTTTTTTTTTTTGACCTGGGGCCATTTTGGTTATTTTAACGTCTCTATGGTCTTTTAAATTTTTGGGGTCTCGTCTCATGAAACGGACCTCACCATTGGTTTTAGTAGATCCGAGACAAATAAAACACTATTTATTCACTTAATTTGGACTACGTCTTAATTCCCTTTAATTTCCTTAATTAAGTTAATTTATTTAACAATTTAAATAAATTAAATAAATATATACAACCGGCAGTATATGCCCACAAATATATCAAAGTCAATCACTCATTTCATCTCCATCTCCATCTCTCTCTTCCTCTAAGGATTGATGCAGTCAGATATTTCCTATTGTTGCAAAATCAAATAATTCACACCGTTTTCTAGTTTTTCCCAGCAGTCGCACACTATTATGATTAAAACTTAATTCTATTAGAGATTTTAATTTCAAAAGAATAAGACCCATACCTGATTTCAGATTGATCGGGTCGGTAGAGAAGAAATTGAGAAAACTTAAACTGTAGTCTCTCAATCTTTGCTCTACTCCAAACGCTAGCAGAACCCCACCATTTCCTTTAGTCCACAACAGGAAAACCCACCTGCTGCTTGAGTACTACAGCTGCTGCTCAAGCGCTGCAGCTGATGCTCCATTTTCCCTTCTTTCAACGAAGACATCTACGCGCACTCTCATACCCACTCGACATCACTGTCATTTCTCCCATCGCAACGCATCACATAAACACACCATTTCTCCTCTCGAATTTACACACTCATCAACCAAAACAGCCACAACTCCAAAACATCATTCCCAACACGGCTGGATTAACAATCCCGACCTGCTCAAATTTTAATTAGACGGACCGATTCAGCCGCAAGGATCTCGACTTCGAAGCCCAACTCAACGACCATCCATCGCCCACAAAACCTTGCTGAACCAAATCTGAAACGTCCCCCCTCCATTTTCAACACCACCACCGGAATACTCTATGAGATCCCCCAAATCTCCCTTCAAACTATCAAAACTCAAAGCAGAACCCAGATTCAAATCACAATCCAACAAGCTATACAACCAAAGACATCATCTCCAAACACGGACATAACCAGATCAGCAGATCCAACCTGCAATGCATACATTCCGCCACAGCTCCGTCCAGCAATACAAACCCTCTGCACCAATCTAACGTCTGTTACACTCCAAAGTCCCGCGGCCAAACCTAAATCCGAGACCACCTGCCGTGGCTTCTTTCATTTCCTCTGGTTTGCCGCCTGCTGTCCCAATCTTTCTTTCCCTTTCTCGGTCGGCTGTTCTCTCTCCACTCTCCTCTTTCCCCATTTTCTTTTACTTTCCTTTTTATCTTTGTATACAGTATTATATATATATATATATATATATATATATTACAGCTTTTACATGGCTGTTGGCAGCCTTCTCAAGATATTTGATATGTACATATATATTTTAAATGTCCCCACTTGATATATTTTATATACATAATACATAACACACACACACACTACACAACCTGATGTTGCCGACACTCAATGCCAGCACACACACCCACTTGTTCGTGTATCTACTCATACACACATACATGTAAAAAAAAAAAAATAAACAAAAGAATTTAAGGAAATTCAAATAATGCTCTATATAAAAAAAAAATTTGTTCCAAATTTTTGAGTCTTTACATCCTTCCCTCCTTAAAAAAAATTTCGTCCCGAAATTTAAAATTATACTTCTATAACAAAATTCAGAAAGATCAGTTCATTATGTCATTGTGACATGAAGACGTGTAGCCTTACCCATGGATCATTCACCTCCCCCTCAGCCAGGCGATGTGGAATGCATTACCCTCTCCCATTACCCTCTCCTCCCCAAAGGGACCTCGTCCACTTGGGTGGGCGTGCAGTGGTGTGCAAACATCTCCACACTCCCTGCTAGGGTCTGGTTCTGATCCCATCTGTAACGACCCACTCCACTTGGCACAACACATAATGAAACCCTCAAAACACGCTGGCTCACATATGCCAAATATTTTTTTTTTTTTTTTCCAAACCCATCCAAGCATCATTACCCACCTTAATAACTTAACACCAAAAAATAAAATAAAGGAAAGTCTTCACTATTCATAAGGATACCTCAAAGTCTTTCACACACTTGCTGACCATCTAACTAATCTTAAATCAAGTCATGAAATCATCTAGTAATTCACTACTATGGCATCAGTATATTACATGCACTCCAATGTAATTCAATAGTCTAATATCCTCCAAATACTATAACCATCCTCAGGACATTAACAACATAATCTTAAGGTAATACCATCATCATCCACCTTAGTCTATATATAACCGAGATTAAGTATCGTGCATTAACAGAGATTAGCTTATTTATTTCAAGCTTACATAAATTAATTGAATGTTCGGATGTAGGATAATGTAGTTTACGTACTCCAATCATAAAACTAGGACAATATATCCAGGCCCAAGGGAACAAAACATTAGAGAAGATAAAAAGAACATCTCAATTTCTTCTAAGCTTATTTTAACTCATCATCGTTCTAATCAACATCTCAAATAAAGCCTCATAAAAATTAAGATTCTTAGTGAAACTCTTCACCAATTCCAACAATGAATATATACATTAACCCTTACACATATGTATCAAACACACTTACATATAAATGCATTTAAATATTCTCTTAGGCATGCATTAATAACAGTCAATCTGTATAAAAAGAAAATCATAGTTGCGGTATTTTAACGGTCACTAACCTAGCATGCATATACATATAGTAAGTGAGCAACATCCCATAGCTAACACGTAGCCTATCACATCAGTACCAAAGCATAACTCCATCCTAAGAATATACGTATACATAAATAAACACAACCCGCTATATAGGTAACTTGGTACACATCTAACCCTATAGATATCCAGACTTGTAGCCCATCTCACAGACAACGAGTACATAGTCTTCCTCTAATTTTTCACTCGATCTACTACATAGATGTAAGCATCTAATCCCAATGTCATGGTAAACATGATAAACATGAATGGATGAGACGCACAAGCCTATCAGTCTACTAGCCCGTGAACTAAAAACAAGGAATATACCTCGAACTATAGGAGGTCTAAAAGCAGATGCCTCAGGTGCAGCTACTGTATATACACGACCCTGGGTAGTCTGAGTCTGCCTACCTCCTCCTCTCTGCCCAGGGGGTCCTAACACTCTGCACCGAGAGTGCAGGCTGAAAATGTGGTACTGGAGATCTATAGTCTAACTGTGGCAGTGGCAGAGATGTCTGAATGGGTTGATAATGAGGCGGCCTCTACGAGCCCTGTGAAGTCTGCCCCTCAAGACAGTTGGCCCTAACCTGGCCCGGCTGGTGGTACGTAGAGCAAAGCTGTGGAGCTCCCCACTCCTGACTCCGTACCTGAGGTGGAAATGATGTCAGACTCGGTCTAGCTCCATGTCCCTAACTAAGGTCTCTTGTGAGGGCAATTGGCGAACCTGTGGTCTGGCTGTCCACAATGAAAACAAGTGACGGTTTCCTAGGATGTCTGTGCAGAAGAAGTACTAGCTCGGTACCTCTTCGGTGGTCTCCTACCGATGTAAACTGGGGTAGATGTGGCCTGCCAACTTCTCCTTAATAGGGGTCTTCAACCTCTTAAGAAAATAGAAAACCCTCAGTGGCTCCTCCCTAACAATATGTGGGGCAAATCTCCCCAAGGCAGTAAAATGGGACTCGTACTCGGTCACTGTCATGTCTCCCTAACTAAGTACCTCAAATTCCTCCCTAAATCCGATCCTTGCAGTCTGTGGGAATTCATGGTCATTGCACATGGCCACAAATGTATCCCAACCCTCGCCAAATCTGTTAATCCTGTCAGCAGCCAATTGCCACCTCTAGCTGGCCATAACATGTCACGACACATTTGCCTAATCAATACTTACATATCTAATGTCAACCATCCCAACCCATTGGTTACACTCAACAATCGACACAAAGTTCTAACATAGCCCTTTATTAAGAAGGATTTTATCTAAACAATGCAATACACACATACTTAAACCTTGCTAGCGTTCAACTAACTTACAAATGTTCAACTCCTAGTGAACACTATCCAAAACAATACAGCTCTCCACAAACAGGGTTTAACACAAGAACATCTTTAAAAATTTAAAGATAAACGCTCTAAATAGCCATCTATACACAAAAAGATCCACAAGTCCAAATCCTTATTGTAACATGTTAAGATTTGATGTGTCTTTTATTATTTCCTATTTTTACAGTTAGGTGATAACCCTTCATGGATCACAGCTCCCTTTGTTACTGGTTGATGGGGCGCCATCCATCAACTGTAACTCAAGACCTGAGACCAATCCAGTCTGTATAAATGTCATAGTCATAATACTATAATCCATGAAAATTGATTACCAACCTAGCATACATACATACAAAATCCACAAATAACAGTCAACAGTTAATACCTATCCCACCAAATAAGTACTCAAACATAGAATCCATCATAAACATATACATATACATGAATGAACACAGCAAACCAAGTAGATAACTAAGTCTATAACCTATCTCATAAATAACTAGGCATACCGCCTACCATATACATAACTAAGTACACGGCCTATATCACAACAACTAGGCACACGGTCTATCCCACCAGATATACTGTCTATCACATAGATAGGAGTTTCCAATCTCAGTCAACCAATATATCCCACAACCACGTACTCTCAGTCAAGCCGAAAATCAGGTATAATCCATACCCGTGCACCCCAGTGCAGCCCATGTACCTAAGGCATACCACTTAAACTTACCCAACTAAACCAAAAGTCTAACTTCTCCCACTGTCCCCTAGGTATTCGAACCTAGGCTCTGATACCACGTTGTCACGCCCCGAATTTCTAACCGAAACCCGAGGTGCGACTGACGAACAGAAAGTAAATAAAATGAAAGGTAATTAATTTGATTTACTAATTTACGACAATTTTGATAAGAGTTCTTTAATTTTCATAAAATTTCGACAGAACCTCCTCTGTTTTTCAGGCCTTTTTCCCCCTGATAATCACAATACATTACATATATACAAACACATCACAATCCAGCCTTACTCGATGGCCACAATTCATGAAAATTAAACACGCATTCTTTTCCTTTAACATACATACATATAAAACACATTCCACAATTATCTCCTACATACAGTTTGGGCTTAAGCCCCTACATTACAAAAATACACCCCAAGTACTATACACTCTTCTAAATTTCATTTCCTCTCTTTTCTCCAAGACCTCTTCTTGTCCCACGTACCAGGAGCTTTACCTGAAACCTGTGCCCACGAATGGGTCAGCGCCAACATGCTGGTATGATATAATGCTAATGCAAGGAACAAAATGTAAGGCGTGGCATGTGCAAGTGTACATTTATCTCTATATGCCTTCTAAATCATCTATGCATGGCAATAATAACAATCCACATGCCTTCCACATCATCTATACAATATAACGACAATAATCCGCATGCTTTCCAAATCATGAATACCACATAATGGTAATGAATCCATATGCCATCCAATTGTCCATGCAATGTAATGACAATGCACATGAACCACCCACACAACTCTATGCCACATGACAATGCATATGAAACACTCACACAACTCTATGCCACATCCATGTCCACTCTATGCATGTCATGTCAACACCATGCATGTCATGTCTCGGTTTACGGATCGCTCCCGATGGGTACCCGAGTAACCAACACCTGTTCACGGATCGCTCCCGTTGGGTCGCAGGCACCAATGCAATGGCCAAATTTTGGGTTTTTCACCACAGGATCTGTACCCTCATAATGCATAGCACCTCGTGCTCACTCACACTATGTCATCAATGAATCACACTATGCCAAATGTCATGATTCCACCATGCAATGCCACAATCTCCATAAAACATTTCTTGCCAACACATGCAGTATGCTTTAAATAATGCAACATATTTAAAGCAACAATATCATTCACATCTCAAAACTTTTTCCACAAGCCTGTATGCCTTGAGCAGTCAAACTAAACACCTGCTCTATTCACAGATTCACAATCTCATTAAGTCATAAAGAATACATAACTCCACAATGCACCAATACATCAAACTATCGCACCTTCCAAAACACATGAATAATAAAAGCCACAACGTCTGAATAATAAAATCCACAGTATCCGAATAACAAAAGCCACAACATCTGAATAATAAAATCCACAACATCCGAATAATAGAATTCACAACATCCGAATAATAGAAGTCACCACATCGGAATAATAAAAACACTTTCAGATGAACATAATACAGTGCCAAATCAACGTAACTAGGTACTCAAATCACATATCCATATCTAAATAACTCACAAAAAATATATGCTGACCACAAACTGTACTAACATACAAAACAAGTCATATTTCTACGGAATAACAAGAAAGCATACATGTGCCGAATCGATCAACTTTAGGTTATGTTCTAAAGCAAGTATTCCCTATATGATTTTCTAGTATTAAATGAACACATGCTTCATTCAGTCAACATGGCAATCATTCCTAACTTAATTCTATTCCTTACTTAGCAAAATATCATACCTGACTAGGGTGTGTCTCAACCCTAGAAAGCTGTGTCCACTACTCAGTTCAATTAATTGGTGAATAACTCAGTCCTCCTACTGTAGCTGTTTAGGAAGTCCTCGCCTTTCTCTTCGATGTTCCTAAAACCACAAAATGTAACTCAGTCGGTTGGTTACTTGAATGATGCTATTCATCAAATTTTATGTCTCTTTATGTTTGGAATCTCTTTTACTTAATTAGACTCTACCATTGTATCCGGGATGCTCGGAATAATTAGAATGCACCATTTGTTTATTTTAATCGGATTCCATTCGATTACTTTTTTTTTTTTGACCTGGGGCCATTTTGGTTATTTTAACGTCTCTATGGTCTTTTAAATTTTTGGGGTCTCGTCTCATGAAACGGACCTCACCATTGGTTTTAGTAGATCCGAGACATAAATAAAACACTATTTATTCACTTAATTTGGACTACGTCTTAATTCCCTTTAATTTCCTTAATTAAGTTAATTTATTTAACAATTTAAATAAATTAAATAAATATATACAACCGGCAGTATATGCCCACAAATATATCAAAGTCAATCACTCATTTCATCTCCATCTCCATCTCTCTCTTCCTCTAAGGATTGATGCAGTCAGATATTTCCTATTGTTGCAAAATCAAATAATTCACACCGTTTTCTAGTTTTTCCCAGCAGTCGCACACTATTATGATTAAAACTTAATTCTATTAGAGATTTTAATTTCAAAAGAATAAGACCCATACCTGATTTCAGATTGATCGGGTCGGTAGAGAAGAAATTGAGAAAACTTAAACTGTAGTCTCTCAATCTTTGCTCTACTCCAAACGCTAGCAGAACCCCACCATTTCCTTTAGTCCACAACAGGAAAACCCACCTGCTGCTTGAGTACTACAGCTGCTGCTCAAGCGCTGCAGCTGCTGCTCCATTTTCCCTTCTTTCAACGAAGACATCTACACGCACTCTCATACCCACTCGACATCATTGTCATTTCTCCCCTCGCAACGCATCACATAAACACACCATTTCTCCTCTCGAATTTACACACTCATCAACCAAAACAGCCACAACTCCAAAACATCATTCCCAACACGGCTGGATTAACAATCCCGACCTGCTCAAATTTTAATTAGACGGACCGATTCAGCCGCAA
Source organism: Nyssa sinensis (assembly GCA_008638375.1). Taxonomy (NCBI): domain Eukaryota; kingdom Viridiplantae; phylum Streptophyta; class Magnoliopsida; order Cornales; family Nyssaceae; genus Nyssa; species Nyssa sinensis. The sequence goes on from CM018047.1 coordinate 14,438,999, forward strand.
GGATCTCGACTTCGAAGCCCAACTCAACGACCATCCATCGCCCACAAAACCTTGCTGAACCAAATCTGAATGGTCCCCCCTCCATTTTCAACACCACCACCGGAATACTCTATGAGATCCCCCAAATCTCCCTTCAAACTATCAAAACTCAAAGCAGAACCCAGATTCAAATCACAATCCAACAAGCTATACAACCAAAGACATCATCTCCAAACACGGACATAACCAGATCAGCAGATCCAACCTGCAATGCATACATTCCGCCACAGCTCCGTCTAGCAATACAAGCCCTCTGCACCAATCTAACGTCTGTTACACTCCAAAGTCCCGCGGCCAAACCTGTAAAGACTTGAAATTTTGGGAATGAAACTTTTATTTTTTTTTTATTTATTTAATTATGTTCATTCATCCATTATTGTTAATTATTATTATTATTATAATTATTATTGTTATCTTGTTGCATGGTGTGTATATGAGTATATGTAATTATGTTGTGTGATATACATGTATGTGTATGTAGTATAACCTGCCTAATACATGCATGTGGTTAAGTTTAATATATATATGTGTGTAAAACCGTGTGTGAGGTGTGTGTGTGTGTGTGTAACCGGTTGTGTGTGTGTGTGAGTTTGAGTGTAATACACTCAAACAAGGCATGGGGTAAGGTGGTGTGTGTGAGTGGGATTCAGGGAGTGGGAGATGCAGATTTGGCAGAGAGTGGTTGGTCTTGGGGAGAGAGAGAGAGAGAGAGAGAGAGAGAGAGAGAGAGAGAGGTAATATGCTTGATATGTATGTGTGTATGTGCACATCGGTTGGAGAGGAAATCAGAACGAGAGAAGCTGTGCAGAAGAGGCGTGGGCGTTGAGAGAAACTCTGGGGGTGAACCAAGAGGAGGGAAGAAGAGGGGAGAAGTTGAAACAAGGAGAAAAAAAACCAGAAAAAGGTAAGCATTTCTTTGTTACTGTTTTTAATTTTTAGAAAGCTTGTTAAGTGTATTTGAGTTAAAGGGGCTGATAGTGCATGAAAAATGTAAAAATTCGTAAAAAGAATGAATGAAAAAGAGGTAGAAATGAGGTAGAAATATCAGGTTGCAGGTTCGGGGTGGTGATCAGGTTCTAGGATTTTAGATGCTATAAATCGGTTTAAAGGATGGGGAAATCATGGCATGGGGTGCAGGAACAACTTGGTATGCAAATGGGGTCGAAACAGTGGATGATCTATCACGAAATTGGAAGGATTCAGTTGGCCGGAATCTGGGTTTGGGGTGACCGGAGCTACGGTTCTAGTCATTTCGAGGGGTTCTGAGTGATGAAAGGGAAAACAGACTCGAGATACGTAATCCCCTAGAAAAATCGAAGAAAACTGTATTAAAAAAAGTTGATGAAATCTCACCGGAAAAAGTCGCCGGCGCCGGAGAAGGCGCCGGAACCCTACCGGAGGTTCGCCGGAAAAACGGGGAAGAAGGGGCTGTGCGGGTCGGGTCTCGGGTCCGGGTCGGGTCCGGGTCGGGCTTGGGCCGAACCACCCTGCCACGTGTCGCATTCTGTTTTAAATTAAAAAGGGGAATGGGGGTGTTTGGCAACGGGGATGAGAAATTGAAATTGGAAAATTGAATTGGAGACAGGGATATCCTATCCCGGTTTTAGCCCTATCCCCTGTTTGGTTAACCTGATTTAGAATAACAAATTAAACTAGTTTTAATTTGGACCTTTTAGAATTTGAACCTTTTGGAATTTGAACCTTTTAGAATTTGAACCTTAACCCTGAACTTTCAGAAATTACAAATTGACCCCCCAACTGTTAGAAATTACACTTTGACCCACCTGATTAAATTATTAATAAAATATTAATTAAATTAATTAATTAATTAATTAATTAAATTAATTAAATATTCAAAAATATCCCGGAGTCCAAATGGGACAAGTCATAGGTGTATTTGGACTATCTCGACCATTCTGAGACCAATGGTGAGGTCCATTTTACGAGACGGGGTCCCAAAAAATAAAAGACCCGTAGTAACCCTTAAAAAATTACCAAAATGCCCCTAACTCGAAACACTGTCAGACGAACTCCGAATTAGGTAAACAAATAGTGAAATTTTATTATCTCGAACATTCCGGACTCAACCGTGGAGTCCGAATTGTGAAAAGAGGTCAAGAAATGTAAGGACACGTGTAAAGTGCAAAATGACTGTTTTGCCCTTTTCAACCCTGGTGTCCGAATTGAGTTCTACGAGAACCTAGACTTATTTTCTTAAACGTTCAAAAACCAATGGTAGAGTTTAATTTAGCAGAATAGAAACTTATGAATTAAAGACATAAAATTTGATGAATAGCATAAATTCAAATAACGATAGACTGAGTTGTAATTTCTACTTTTAGGAACACTGACAGGACAGGAGGGGGCGATCTGATCTTCTACATTTACATCCATCGGTTCAGTTACATATAGTGTACAATCTTCTAGGGTTGATACCAACCCATCAGGTATGGTGTTTTGCTAATGTTAGAAATGAAGTTAAGTTAGGAATATTTGTGAATGACTGGAATGACTTATGTGCTTATGTGGAATGTGTTTACTTGATGATTTAGGGTTGATTGCTCACATGTTTGCATGTCACTTGTACTTTATGAAAATTTAGTGAATGATGAATGTGAATCATGACATGTGTTTAAGTTGATAATATGAGATATACTTGTATATGGAACTGGCTGATGATTTATATGTTATTGTTCGAGCATGCTACATTATTGATAACCATGTTCATTGGGATTGCATTGGCATATTGGCATATGATGAATCCTTTGAGAACATAGTGTGAGTTGAGCATTGCATTATGAGGGTGTAGATCCTGTGGTGAAAAACCCAAAATCGGCCATTGCATCGGGGAGTACCCGGAAAAGAAACATGGGTGTGGCATAGAGTTGTGCATGGGTGCGTCACGCATACCATTCATATATTACTTTGATGCTTTGAATGACATTTAGAGATAAATGTACACTTTGCACATGCCACGCCTTAGCTTTATTTCTTGCATTAGTACTTCATCATACCAGCAGTTGAGCTGACCCATTCGTGGGCAACATTTTCAGATGAGGACCCTCCAGCTATTTGAGACCCAGTGAAGCTTTAATAGGAGGAGACACTTATTATATTTTGGTCCGTGGGACCTATGTTTTGTAATGTAAGGGCTTAAGCCCGAATGACCTATGAACGATGTATTCATGTTATCTTATGTATTGATGGGGATGGACCCATGTTTAGTGGATTTATTTACCTTGTCCTTTTATTTATTTTATTTTCTGTCTCGTTACTCGCGTCCCGGGTTCGTTGGGAATTCGGGGCGTGACAAAACCTAAATCCGAGACCACCTGCCGTGGCTTCTTTCATTTCCTCTGGTTTGCCGCCTGCTGTCCCAATCTTTCTTTCCCTTTCTCGGTCGGCTGTTCTCTCTCCACTCTCCTCTTTCCCCATTTTCTTTTACTTTCCTTTTTATCTTTGTATACAGTATTATATATATATATATATATATATATATTACAGCTTTTACATGGCTGTTGGCAGCCCTCTCAAGATATTTGATATGTACATATATATTTTAAATGTCCCCACTTGATATATTTTATATACATAATACATAACACACACACACTACACAACCTGATGTTGCCGACACTCAATGCCAGCACACACACCCACTTGTTCGTGTATCTACTCATACACACATACATGTAAAAAAAAAAAATAAACAAAAGAATTTAAGGAAATTCAAATAATGCTCTATATAAAAAAAAAAATTTGTTCCAAATTTTTGAGTCTTTACAGTGTGTTATTTGGTTTGTCAAAAAAAAAATAGCAATGTCATTTTTAATATCATATTTGACATTAAAAATAGTTAGTGTCATTTTATGATATTTATGAAATACAATTTGCTTATGCTAAATAAATATAGAATTTACACCACTTTATTAAGTAAATACAATATGGAGGTGGTGTCCACGTTACCTTATCAAAGAAAAAATAGTTATGCTAAAAAATAAAATTTTAGTATTGGAATAGAATTGTCAAAATTTGCCTTTTTTTACTGTGACATGCCAAATTATAGAATTGATATAGATAAAAGGAAAAAATACTAAAAATTCTCTAAAATAAAATTTTCAATCCAAAAAATCCACAGTATATTTTTTCTATCTAAAAAGTCCAAAAAAGTCAAATTGTTAATTTCTATCATAATACGTTTAAAAAATATTATTGATTATACTAAAATGACCTTCAAGATACATTTTAGAAAAAAATACAAAAAATATATAAAATAAATTTTTCAATACCAAAAAAGCAAACAATTTAGAAAATTAAAATTTATTTTTTAGGCATTCTAGATCAATATAAAATGTTATGTTTTTTTTTTTTTTTTTGGATTGAAGACTTTGTTGTATCTATTATTTAGTATTTTTTAAAGTTTATCTTAAAGGTTATTTTGGTCCAATCAATAATATTTTTAATAGTGTTAAGATTAAAGTTATCAATTGTACTTTTTTGTATTAAAAGTTTCTTTTTTGAAACTTTTAAATAGAAAAAATATATCATGAATTTTTTTGGTTTGAAAATTTTATTTTAAGGACCTTTCAGTATTTTTCTCTAGATAAAATGACATTTAACATTAAAGATGCTCTTATGTCTAGTATTGGCATTTCTTCCGTGAAAACGTGAATTGTGCGATGCAAATGGGGCACCAAAAGGGGCCTTCCAAGCTGGCTGTTGCAAGTGTGAAAAATTCTAAGCTGCAAGTTTGGAGGAATTTTTGAGTGGGTCTAGTACGTCACGTGTCAATGTGTTATTCCAATAATACTCTGCCGTAGGTCATCTTATACATGGCAAGATATCATTGGATGGACACATTGTTATCTCACTATATCAGACCCATCGAACAATTTTCCACAAGTTTGATCCTCCTCCAGCCCCCCCTCCCCCATTGAAAATTCTAAGCTGCCTCTGGCTTGTATTTTGTGGTGGAGAGTGAGAGGAGTCTAAAAATTTATCACCATGTAAGTATAAACAATTTTTAGTAGTCAAGTGATATTTTGTATTTCTCTTTGTAAAGAATATCATGATTTCAAGTCTAAGCTGCAAGTTTGGAGGAATTTTTGAGTGGGTCTAGTACGTCATGTGTCAATGCGTTTTTCTAATAATACTCTATCATAGATCATCTTATACATGGCAGGATATCATTGGATGAACACATTGTCATCTCACAATACCAGACCCATTGAAAAAGTTTCCACAAGTTTGATCAATATAAAATGTTATGTTTTTTTTTTTTTTGATTGAAGACTTTGTTGTATCTAATATTTAGTTTAAAATCTATCTTGAAGGTTATTTTGGTGTAATCAATAATATTTTTAATGGTGTTAAGATTAAAGTTATCAATTGTAATTTTTTGTATTAAAAGTTTATTTTTTGGAACTTTTAAATAGAAAAAATATATCATGAATTTTTTAGATTGAAAATTTTATTTTAAGGACTTTTTAATATTTTTCTCTAGATAAAATGACATTTAGCATTAAAGATGCTCTTATGTCTAGTATTGCCATTTCTTTTGTGAAAACGTGAATTGTACGATGCAAATGGGGCACCAAAGGGGCCTTCCGAGCGGGCTGTTGCAAGTGTGAGAAATTCTAAGCTGTAAGTTTGTAGGAACTTTTGAGTGGGTTGGGTACGTCACGTGTCAATGTGTTATTCCAATAGTACTCTGCCGTAGGTCATCTTATACATGGCAAGATATCAATGGATGGATACATTATCATCTCACTATACTAGACCCATTGAAAAATTTTTCACAAGTTTGATCCTCTTCCTGGCCCCAACCCCGGCTTTGAAAATTCTAAGCAGCCTTTGGCTTGTATTTTGTGGGAGAGTGTGAGAGGAGTCAAAAAATCTAAAATTTATCACCATGTAAGTATAAACAATTTTTAGTAGTCAAGTGATATTTTGTCTTTCTCTTTGTAAAGAATATCATGATTTCAAGTCTCAGCTGCAAGTTTGGAGGAATTTTTTAGTGGGTCTGCTACGTCATGTGTCAATGCGTTCTTCTAATAATACTCTGACGTAGATCATCTTATACATGGTAGGATATCATTGGATGAACACATTGTCATCTCACTATACCAAACTCATTGAAAATTTTTTCACAAGTTTGATCCTCCTCCCGGCCTTGTATTTTCTGGGGGAGAGTGAGAGGAGTCTAAAAATCTAAAATTTATCACCATGTAAGTATAAACAATTTTTAGTAGTCAAGTGATATTTTGTATTTCTCTTTGTAAAGATTATCATGATTTCAAGTCTAAGCTGCAAGTTTGGAGGAATTTTTGAGTGGGTCTGATACGTTACGTGTCAATGCGTTTTTCTAATAATACTCTGCCATAGACCATATTATACATGACAAGATATCATTAGATGAACACATTTTCATCTCACTATACCAGGCCTATTGAAATTTTTTTCACAAGTTTGATCCTCCTCCCGCCCCCCCGCCCCTCCCCGGCTTTGAAAATCCTAAGTTGCCTCTCTGGCTTGTATTTTGTGGTGGAGAGTGAGAGGAGTCTAAAAATATAAAATTTACAACCATGTAAGTACAGACAATTTTTAGTAATCAAGAGATATTTTGTATTTCTCTTCGTAAAAAATATCATAATTTCAAGCCTCTTAAATAAAATATGTGATGATTTATTAATTTCTTAATCTTTTATTGGATTTGTCTTTTTCAAGGCCCATTTTTCTGACACTCTTGTTGTTATTTATAAATAATATATATAATATACAGTTAATGATTGCCATAAAAAAATATATAAACAACTTGATTTTAATAAATGTTTTTAGTTAAAAATTAAATTTGCTCTTAACTATTGAAAGCATCAGTTCAGCTGTTTAACACAAGATTTGTGGAATTATCATAACCATCACTGAGAGTAGCATGTGTTCCAAGACATACAAATTCTAGTTGTGATTGGACCCATGAAAACTACAACATATAAATTTTCTACGACTACAATTCGATATTTAGTGTCATTGATGTAGTCGCCTTTGTCGTTGTATTCATTTTTCAACGGCCAAAGATACATATTCACAATCGCACCACCGAACATGGTACTATAAAAAACAGAAAGTAAAACATGCCTAACATAGTCTCAGACATAGTTGTTAAATTGTCAAGATGATCATAGTTAATGTACTTGACTTATCGCCTAGGTGACAGTTCAAGTAGATCGAAATTAATGGTTGGTGTTAATTTAGTTGGAAAACAAGTTCCCCATAATAAATTTTGCATTTAAATTTTATTGATGTATTAGTTTGTATTCCTCGTACGATCTTTTATCAATAACTTTTTTTTTGTTTTTCGCTATTCAAAAAAGAAGTAAAGGCAGAATCAAAAGAAAAAAAAAAAAAAGAAATAGAGAGAGGGCTAGAAAATTTTTGGAAAACAAATTTAGTATGGAATTTAGGGTTAGGCCAAGATTATAGGGCAAATATGAGAGAAATAATGGAAAAAAATTATAGCCCCTCAAGATATGCCCTAACTTTTAACCTTAGTTACAATTCAATTCCCTCTGAGAAATTCAACTGACTTAGTTATCAGAGACTTTTTCACCAAACTTTGTCCACTGAATTTTTAACTACTTTGTTTTGCAGACTGTTTATCGAACGGTTTTCCATCAATATTCTCATCAGCCAAAAATTGACCACAACAAATACTATCAATGATCTAATATTACATCATTTGGAATGCAAAATATAATACAAAAATTTAAAGTATATAATATTGTTATTAATTTAATAGCCACCAGAAACGTTTTTATTTGATCTAACTGATTTTGAATTTGAAACACAAAGGAGGCCAAGGTGTCCACGAATTTTTTTACAGAAGGAAACAACCCACAATTACAACCAAACAACTCTCACATACACTAAACCCTCTTATAATTAATAAGTATGGGAGATAGAAAATTTATTAATTAGTAAAATTATTAATTATTAAGTCTTTTTATATCTTTATAAATAAAAAATTGTTTCATATACGTATATGAATCTCGAAACAAAATGAATTCTTACATGTAATTTTTCAATGATATTTTGATATTTTATAAAAAAAATTACAAATAAAGTTTAACTTAAAGCATAAATTTTTTTTTTTTTTTGATTAGCAAAGAAAAAAAAATTATTGATGTAATTGGAATGTACAAGAGATACAATAAATTACATCAATAAATGTTAAGTGCACGAAGTATCATTGCTTAAGAATCCCGTCTCAATTAAGTTGGCACTAAGCTTGGAGCTAATTATCTGTTAGCACCACGAGAACCATGACACCTTTTGCATTTGCTCATTTTCTCGATGTAATTTGCATGTACTTTTTATACATACGTTTTTCATCTATAAAATCTTTTTTTTTTTACTGATCAAGAAAAGAAAAAAAAATTTATCTGTTAGCACCAAACCAAAAGAAACAAACAGGACTCTTAATTTTGGTGAGATACCACTACATCAGAATTACATTTGTCATCTGAATCCATGCACCGAATGAAGAAGAGAAAACTTGCTGCCTGGGAATTTGCTTTTCATGGAATTTATCAACCATGAATTTCACAAGCAATTTCACCACAATCCATAACTACTCACAGTACCTTCCATCTGAAACACTTGGCCCACTGCATTGATGAATGAAGACTTCATAACATCTTCATCAGCTGCTGAAAATTATACACAAAGTTTTGAGCTGTAAAATCACCCCTCTTGATATTACTCTTGCATCCTATTGCCGTCCGTATCTTGCTAGTGTCCAACACCTCTCCCCACTTGGATTTCTTCCCATTCAAATCACAATCATTTCTCAGTTTCCAAATGAACCATATAATAGCAAAAAAAAAAAAAAAAATTGACTCCCAAATCAATTTAATATTTTTCTTGAAAGTATAACTGTTGAGAAGTCAATGATAATCTGGCCATTTATTGGCAAAATATCCGGCCATTCATTGACAAATATATTGTATTAGTTGTATATTAGTTTAGTTACCTATTATACTTAGACTACCTAGAATAGATTAGTATGATTGTAAGAAACCTCTTGTATAAAGCTACCTCTCCTAAATCAATAGATATTCATTCAAAGGCAAAATTTTTTTCCTTCTTTTACATGGTATCAGAGCAGGAAACGATACCCTAACTCTCTGCCCTCTTTCTTTTTGCCTTCCTTTTATCGCCATTTAATAAGACTCTACTAATTTAACATTTTTTTATGAAGTTAGACTTTTCGAATTATAATGTAAACACATAAAATTTAGAAATCATTTATAAGTGGAGCATTCTTTATTGACCCTGCTGGCCTGGTGGACTCGATGCTAATATGGAGACTCAAGAATATGTTTAAGTAAAGCACGCGGGTGGAATATGTGACAACCTAACCTTGACCACAGTGCAAGAGAAAATAGACCTTTAACTGAAAAATTGCATGATATATTCTTGTGTATTAGCGTATATTTTTCTTGGGTTTGTGATACTATGTGGCGATGTTTCTTTTTAATAACTTTCTGATGTGTGTTTTATGACCCATAAAAATAGATGAACTATAACACACATGTCATGATATGATTAGAAAGACACATTTACATAATGGTGTGCCGGTCCCATTAAAAAAATTTCCATTTGTGATGGCATGCTAATTACTCCTAAGCTGCCATAACAGCTGGTTAATTGGATCAAACGCTTAACCAAACCTCATCTGTTTATGTTCCATTTCAGTTCTTTTTTGTGTTGTATAATTATTTTGATGTTTGTTATTTTACTTTTAATTAATATGAGCAAAATCAACGTTGAAGGTTGTATGTATGGATGAAGCCAGAAATTTATTTTTGGAAGACAAACTTTGTTTTCAATGTTCAATTATAAATTTAAAAGTTAAAAGAAGTGTAAAAACTTTATGTTCATTGTATCAATTTTTGTAACTTAATAAATTCATTGATATAAAAAAACTTACAAATCAATCTTAAGTGAATTTGAGTGCCCGAGTAATTTATAATTTGTACTGTAGTCTTAATAATTAGGAATTTTTATTCAAAAATAAAATATTTTGAATTTTTTTTGTTTCATGAAAAACTTGCACTTTATGAAGAATTGTTGAATATATCCAGATTTGTTGTTTCCTTGAATTGGTAGATATATTCGTAATCGCCTTGGCTCCACACATACCTGATCAGTGTCACTCTAACAGAAGTGATGCCATAAGAATCTTAGAGCAAGTTTATTCACTTTGAGTGGGAGGGAGAGAGAGAGAGAGAGAGAGGTGAAAACAATGGCAAAGTATATATGTTTGAGAGGCATGTATTCACTTTGTTGGGGGTGGGGCGGGGGAGTGAGACAGAGAGAGGTGAAAACAATGGCAAATTTAGTTAATATTATTAGAATAAGTATATTAGTATTTCAGTTATACACATTCAGATTTTTAAATTAAAATAGAAATTAAATTGAAGAACTCAAAAATTTTAATTTTATGTGAAAACAGTAACTTTTTTGAAATAGAGAACATAATTCGGGTTTTTCTTTTATTCAGGAAAACAATACTGTTCAGACTTAAACTACAAAAATAATGAAGCCTAAAACAAATTCATACTTAATAAAAATAGAACCTGTAAGTAGTTGTAGAACATAGAGAATTGCAGAAAGTGGATCAAGTCTTGTGTTGGACACAATGTCCTTTAGACAATTTACTGTCTTCATAGTGGTGCTTAGGAGTTCTTGGCAGTATGTCTCCCAAGATAAAATGATCCAAACCAACACAGAGGCAAGCACTTCCAATGTGTTTCTGTCAAACCAGAAGTTTAACGCAGAACTCTCTCTCAAATGAAGATGAAATGATATGTAATGAATTGATGATTGAATGTTGTGTAGTGTGTCCTATTTATAGACTCGCTCATGCCTGTTTGGTACAAGCATGAAACTTGGGTCGTGTTTGTTCATGTCGAACAGACACAGTCACGTCCATGGAGAAGACACCCATTCAATCAACCCGTACTTCCAAAACGAGAACATTTTGGACTCCCAACGGTAGCCATATGCACGTCTAAAATGATAGCGTTTCGGAATCCCAACAGTAACTTAAACGCATGCTCAAAACGACTGCGTTTCTGGTTTGGAAAATTTTAAATAAATTTTTTTAAAAAGATATATATACAACAATCCCAAGCCCAGGCCCAGAACCCGAACTCGAGCCCAAGCCTGAGCCGACTCGGCCCCAGTTCGGTTCGGGGCGGCGGCGCGCACGCGCGTGTGGTGGACCCATTTTAGGCTAGTCCTCTCCCTTTCACAAAATTGGGGTGCCCCTTGGGGCCCATGCCCTCCTTTAAGGTAAGTGTATATATAAACTCTTCACAAGTCTTGTTCCAAACCTATGTGGAACACAAGCTTTTCACAAGCTTTTAAGTTTTGTTACCATTTTCAAGTGGTGATATTTGGAAGCAATTTCTCATTCACTCCTTAATGGTTTTGAGCAACCCAATATATGTTCTTAATCTCCTCACGGAGAAGAAGATATTTCCATACGGATCCACTTAAAACAAGGTGTGGGACCCACTTTAATTAAGGCTCAAAGATGGCCAAAAATATGCTCTAAACCCATTTATTTTCCAACAATCCCCTACATGAATGAAATTGACTGAAATCGATGCAATGATATGCTGACACTAGGAGAGAGTTCGATTTGAAATTTTCTGCATAGAGGAAGGTAACTTATGGCCTTGAACCTTCCCTTGTGAAATACTACCGGGGTTACTGGTTGATTAGTGAACATGATGTCTTGAACTGTTCAACCGTTGGTATAAACCGAAATAATAGTATTCACACAGAATCTTTCCCATCACAATTGGTTCTCGTAATTGTGTTCATTTTGGCTCTGAACAATTTCTAGTTTCATGAGTGCTTCTAGTGAATTTAGCCTTTATCATTCTCATAGAACTTACCCAGTTCACACTCACATAGGTGATTTCTTATTAAGAGTATCCTGCTATACCCCACTTGTATGTTAACAAGGTATAAGAATCATTACAAGTTAAGCTTATCCTTTTCAATACTACAGGTATCACTTTTCTCATCGTAGGAATGGGTAGAAGATTTTATTTTCATAGTGATTTTTAATGAGTCTCACATAATTCGGTTGTCCCTTTGAACCTAGATCTTGGGATTTCCAGTCAGCTAGGTTGGGTTGCCATTATGGCGACTCTTTAGTGTATAGGCTTTAAACCCATTCCCCTCGATGATTTACTTACTTACTCTCTAGTCAAACATTTGGTTAACAGATCCGCAATGTTATCTTTTGACCTTATGAATTCAATGGTCATAATGCCATTAGAGAAAAGTTGTTTCATGATATTATGTCTTCGACGAATATGTCAAGACTTACCGTTATATATATGACTCTATGCCCTACCAATGGCTAATTGACTATCGCAATGAATACAGATAGTGGGCACAGGTTTTGGCCACATTGAAATATCTTATAGGAAGTGACGAAGCCACTCAGCTTTTTCCCCAGCTATATCTAGTGAAATAAGCTCTGATTCCATCATGGATCTAGCAATGCATGTTTACCTAGAAGATTTCCAAGACACTGCTCCACCACCAAGCGTAAACAGATAGCCACTTGTGGACTTTGAGTCTTTGGTTTCGGATATCCAATTTGCGTCACAATATCCTTCAAAGACTGCTGGATATCTTGAGTAGTGCAATCCAAAGTTTTAAGTGTATTTCAAATACCTTAAAACTCTAATTATTGCCATCTAATGGTCTAGACCTGCATTACTTGTGTATCTACTCAATTTGCAGACAGCATAGGCTATGTCTGGACGAGTACAGTTCAGCACATACATTATGCTGCCAATTATTTATGCATACTTGAGTTGTGATATGCTTTTGCCATTATTCTTGGATAAATGTAGATTTATATCTACAGGCGTTCTTACTGGACTACTATTATCTTGCTTAAATTTCTTGAGTATTCTCTCAATATAATGTGATTGAGATAATATCAGTTCATCTGATGTTCGAGAGATTTTTATCCCAAGTATTACATCGGCAACACCTAAGTCCTTTATGTCGAATTTGTTATTAAACATTTTCTTGGTAGATTTAATAACTTCATTATTACTATCCATAATGAGCATATCATCAACATAAAGATAAATAATGACATAGCCATTTTCCGTATTCTTGACAAATACACATTTGTCACACACATTGATTTTGAACCCATTTGACATCATTACATTGTCAAATTTCTCATGCCACTGCTTTGGTGCTTGCTTTAATCCATAAAGAGATTTAACAAGCCGACACACTTTCTTTTCTTGACCTGGAACAATAAACCCTTTAGGTTGTTCCATATATATTTCTTCATCCAAGTCACCATTTAAAAAAGCTATCTTTACATCCATTTGATGTATCTCAAGATTGTGTATAGCTGTAATAGCTATTAACATACGAATGGATGATATTCTCGTAACTAGTGAATATGTATCAAAATAGTCCAAGCCTTCCTTTTTCTTATAACCTTTGATAACCAGTCTAGCTTATATTTGTCAATAGATCCATCTGCCTTCATTTTTTTTTTTTTTGAATATCCACTTATATCCGAGAGGTTTAGAACCTGGTGGAAGATCCACTAGCTCCCACGTATGATTTTACTGAATGGATTCTACTTTATCATTAATAGCCTCTTTCCAATATGGAGCTTCAAGGATTGATATGGCTTCTTTAAAGTTTTGAGGCTCATTTTCTAACAAATACATTAGAAATCTGGACCAAAAGATTTTGATGTTCTAGCTCTTTTGCTGCATCTAGGTTCATCATTATTTGTTGGCATTGACTACTGCTTATTGCAGTATCATGAGTTCTTTTAATTGAACTTGACTCCTCTGTTGATTTGTAAGGAAATACATTTTCAAAGAAAGATGCATTCCTTGACTCAATAATATTATTAATATGCACATTGGGAATTTTTGATTTGTGAATCAAAAATCAATATGCACTACTATTATGAGCATACCCAATGAAAACACAATCAATTGTCTTTGGTTCTATTTTAACCTTTTTAGATATAGGTATCGCCACTCTAGCCAAATACTCCTACACTTTTAAGTATTTGTAAGAAGGTTTTCTACCTTTCCACAACTCATAAGGGGATTTATTAATTTTCTTTTGAGGTATTCGATTGAGAATATAATTTGCGGAGAAGATTGCTTCCCCCCACAGATTCTGAGGTAGTCCAGAACTTAATAATAATGCATTCATCATTTCTTTTAATGTTCTATTTTTCAGTTCAACAACACCATTTTGTTGTAGTGAGTAGGGTGCAGTTGTTTAGTGTATAATACCATGTTCTGAGCAAAACTCACCAAAAGATGCTTCATATTCACCACCTCTATCACTTCTTATCACCTTGATTTTTCTATCAAGTTGGTTCTCAACCTCATTCTCAAAATGTTTAAACATTTCCAATGCCTCATCTTTACTTTTAAATAAGTAAACATAACAAAATCTTGTGCAATCATCAATAAATGTAAGAAAATATTTCTTACCACCTCTAGTTTGAATAAATTTCAAATCAAAAATATCTGAATGTATTAATTCTAGAGGTTCACTACTTCTTTCAATTGATTGAAAAGAAGTTATTGTAAGTTTAAATTCTACACAAATCTCACATTTATGATTTGGATCTATTTCAAATTTAGGCAAACAATCCATATTAATTAATCTACTCAATGTATCATAATTAACATGTCCTAATCTACCATGCCACACATTATAAGACTCAAGCATATAAGTAGAAGGTGTGTCTTTATTAATATTAGAAATTGTAGTTACAATAGTCATTAAATTCATTTTAAAGAGCTCATTGCTCATGTACTCTTTCCCCATATACATCCCATTTTTTGTGACGATAAACTTATCTGAGACAAACACCAATTTGAAACCCTTTTTACTCAACAATGATCCAGACACTAGATTCTTCCAAATATCTGGCACATGCAGCACATCATTGAGACTAAGTTCCTTGCCCGATGTCATCTTCAATATATGCCACCTTTCCTTGGCTTTCAACCTTGGGAGAAGAAGAGTTACCTATGAAGAATTGTTCTCCATTATCTATGCTATGATATGATGAGAACATCTTATTGTCTAAGCAAACATGACGAGTAGCCCTTGTGTCCACCCACCATTCCTTGGTATTGCTGCCAATGAAGTTCACCTCAGAGACTACGGCTGAGAGATTCATGTCTAAGATATTGTCTGAAAGGCCGTCCACTTCAGTCACATTAGCTTAAGGACAGTTTCTTGTTTGGATTTCCTTGGTCCTTGCAGTTGCAGCAATCCTTAGCACAATGCCCTGTCTTGCTACATACATAGCATTTGCCTTAGAACTTCTTATTTGCACCTTGCTTGGGACCATTACCATTGTGCTTCATCTTCTTGTTATTGTGAGAGCTCCGCCCTTGTTCCATAACATTGGCCTTAGATTTTATGATGGCCTTGCCAGCCTTTTTTTCAGAGGCACGGTTGTTTTCCTCTATCCTCAACCTTATTATCAAATCTTTAAGTCTCATTTCCTTTCGTTTGTGCTTTAGGTAATTCTTGAATTCTTTCCATAGGGGTGTCAATTTTTCAATAATGGCAACCACTTGGAAGGATTCACTAAGAGACATACCTTTTGCATGTATGTCATGCAAAATCACTTGTAGATCTTGAACTTGGCTGATCACAGTCTTGGAATCAAGCATCTTGTATTCTAAGAATTTTCCCACTACAAACTTCTTAAGCTCAGCATCTTCAGTCTTGTATTTCTTGTCCAAGGATTCCCACAATTCTTTTGCAATCTTGAGGGTGCAATACACATTATACAATGTGTTGTCCAATCCATTTAGGATGTAGTTTCGGCATATGAAATTAGCATTCTTCCATGCTTCAACAGCGGCAACCACTTGCCTATCACTTTCATTTTCCTTCAATGCGGGAACATCATCTCGAAAGAAACGGGCCAAATTCAAAGTGGTCAAGTAGAACAACATCTTTTGTTGCCATCTCCTGAATTCTGTCCCATTAAACTTTTTCGGCTTCTATCCATGACTCATAGTCATTGCCGCCATGATAGGCATTGGAGGAGGCACCACAGTAGGAGAAGGAGAATGAGTAGAATCAGTAGCCATTACTGTATTAATTCAAAATACTCAAATTCAGTCAAAAGGTTCAGAACCAAATTCTGAATAAATAAAGACAATTAGAAAGGATTTGGTTGCAGCAAATACAAAATTGGTTTAAAGATTCTGCAGTAGACAAATTACTACAACTAAACAGAAACAAAAACAATGTTTTAAAACCTAAATATTAAAGTTTTTCCGAAACCTGATTACTTTAGTGAATACAGTAGCAAAATTTATAGCTATAAAATTTCTACATAAACTAGAAAGGTATACCAGTTTCTGAATTTCAAGTTTTGAAAAAATACAAATTGTAAAACTGATATATAAGAAGTAAATTGTATTAAGATTGTTAGAATAAGTATATCAGTATTTCAGTTATACACATTCAGATTTGTAAATTAAAATAGAAATTAAATTAAAAAACTCCAAAATTTCAATTTTATGTGAAAACAGTAACTATTTTGAAATATAGAACATAATTCAGGTTTTTCTTTTATTCAAGAAAACAATACTGTTCAGACTTAAACTATAGAAATAATGAAGCCTAAAATAAATTCATACTTAATAAAAACAGAACTTGAAAGTAGTTGCAGAACATAGAGAATTACAAAAAGTGGATCAAGTCTTTTGTTGGACACAATGTCCTTAAGACAATTTACTGCCCTCGCAGTAGTGCTTAGGAGTTCTTGGCAGTATGTCTCCCAAGATAAAATGATCCAAACCAACATAGAGGCAAGCACTTCCAATGTGTTGTCTGTCGAACTAGAAGTTTAATGTAGAACTCTCTCTCAAATGAAGATGAAATGATATGTAAGGAATTAATGATTGAATGCTGCGTAGTGTGTCGTATTTATAGACTCGCTCATGCCTATTTGGTACAGGCATAAAGCTGGGTCGTGTCTGTTTATGGCAAACAGACACAGTCGCTTTTATGGAGAAGATGCCCATTCAATCAACCCGTACTTCCAAAACGAGAGCGTTTTGGATTCTTAACGGTAACCATACGCACGTCTAAAACGACAACATTTCAGAATCCCAACAGTAACTTAAACGCATGCTCAAAACGACTGCATTTCTGGTTTAGAAAATTTTAAATAAATTTTCTCTAAAAAGATATATACATAGCAAGCCCAAGCCCAGGCCCAAAACCCAAAACCCGAACCTGAGGCCGACCCGGCTTGGCCCGGTTCAGTTCGGGGCGGGGCGGCGGCAGCGACACGCGAGCGTGTGTGTTGGACCTATTTTAGGCTAGGTCCTTTCCCCTTCACAAACCTAAGGTGCCCCTTGGGGCCCATTCCCTCCTTCAAGGTAAGTGTATATATAAACTCTTCACAAGTCTTGTTCCCAACCTATGTAGGACACAAGCTTTTCACAAACTTTTAAGCTTTGTTACTATTTTCAAGTGGTGATGTTTGGAGACAATTTCTCATTCACTCCTTAATGGTTTTGAGCAACCCAATATATATCCTTATTCTCCTCACGGAGGAGAACACATTTCCATACGAACCCACTTAAAACAAAGTGTGGGACCCACTTTAATTAAGGTTCAAAGATGGCAAAAAATATGCTCTAAACCCATTTATTTTCCAACAAATATTTGAGAAGCATTCACTGTGTGAGTGGGGGGTGTTAAATATAATACTAGAATAGAATTATAAACATTATAAATAAAGCATGGCTTATAGAATATTATAGTATAAAAATTAAATCAAGAAGTAGTGTGCTTGTCTCGGAAACGCACATGAAGACAAATTATTTAAGATAGAGAGATATAACCTAAACAATGGTTATATTGTATTAATAGCAGAAGTCTCACGGGCTCTGCTATTATATGAGCTTTTGGCTTTTTTCTGGTGGCTCACACTTCATGTTAATATACGTGTGTGTGTGTGTGTGTATATATATATATATATATAAAGTCTAATCCTAATGCAATTAGCACTTCTAATCTTATTCAAACTAATAATACCACTCCCACTATAATAAAGACTCCTAGTCCCATTAGGATAAAACATATCAAATCCTACTACTACTAGGACTCAACATTAAGAGTCCTACTAAAACTAGACTAACTTGGTTTAATTGGCTCACATTGCCTCCCTTAAACCAAACTTTTCAATCTTCACCATGCCAAGTAATCTCTTCAACTTCAAAAAAAAATTTGTTTTGAGCGGCTTTATTAAAATATCTGTAACTTATTCTTCAAAAGGACAAAAGTCAAGCTGGATCTCCTTGTCATTCACCAAGTCACAAATGAAGTGAAACTTGATATCAATGTGCTTGCTTCTCCCAT
Organism: Nyssa sinensis; assembly: GCA_008638375.1. NCBI lineage: Eukaryota > Viridiplantae > Streptophyta > Magnoliopsida > Cornales > Nyssaceae > Nyssa > Nyssa sinensis. Next base: position 14,457,530 of record CM018047.1, read on the forward strand.
GAAAAACTGGATTCTTCGTCAATGCAATGGCTGACTTGCTATCATAAAATATTATTGTGGGTCCATCCTGCTTGTGTTGTAGAATATCAAGCATTCGTCGTAACCAAATTGCTTGAGTAGCATTATTCCCTGCTGCAATGTACTTTGCCTCTACTGTTGAAAGAGCAACAACTTGCTGCTTTTTAGAAGACCAAAAAAATACACCAGAACTAAGATGAAAGACATATCCTGAAGTACTCTTTCTCATTTTAATATCACCTGTCCAATTACTATCTGTATATCCAACAAGTTCCAAATTGTTGATGAGTAAAAAATACCATCACTTTGGGTACCTCGAATGTATCGCAAAATCTTTTTAGCAGCTTGCAAGTAAGATTGATGTGGAGTCTCCATAAATCTACTAATCAACCCAACACCAAACACAATATCTGGCCTAGTAAAAGTCAAATATCTCGAGCTTCCTACCAACCTTTTAAAGTAGGTTGGATTCACAATATCATCTGTACCACCTCTCACCAACTTCAACCTCTCCTCAACTGAAGTCAAAATTGGATTGGACTTGTCGATCTTGAACCTTTTCAGAAGATCACTAACATATTTTTTCTGTGAAATAAAAATTCCACCATCTATTTGAACAACTTCAATGCCAAGAAAATAAGACATTAGTCCCATATCTGTCATCTCAAAGTAAGTTACCATAGCCTCCCTAAATTCTGAAATCAACTTTGGATTATTGCTAATAAATATCAAATCATCAACATCTAAGCACACAATAATAATATCACTAGGTGAATTAGACTTGACATATAAAGTATGCTTATAGGGACATCTTTTAAAACCATGCTCAACAAAATAAGAGTCAATGTGTGTATACCACGCTCTAGGCACTTGCTTCAATCTATACACAGCCTTATTCAATCTAAAGACTTTGTTTTCATGCCCTTTTATCACATAGCCTGCAGGTTGTTCAACATAAACCTCTTCTTTAAGTACACCATTCAAGAACGCAGATTTAACATCTATTTAAAAAATTTTCCAATTGTTTTGAGCAGCAAGAGAAACAAACATAAGAACTGTATCAAGTCTAGCAACAGGAGCAAATACCTCAAAATAATCAATACCTGGCTTTTGTTTGTAACCTTTAGCCACCAATATTACTTTAAAGCGATCTACCTCACCATTGGGCCTGTACTTTGTCTTGTATACCCACTTCACACCAATTGGTTTCTTACCACTAGAAAGAGTAGTAAGTTACCATGTGTTGTTCTTCTCAATTGTATGGATCTCATCATCCATGGCTTTAATCTAATGATCATCACGAGAGGCTTCTTCAAAAGTCATTGGATCATAATATGTAAAGAAAGCAAAATTCACCAAATCTTCATTGGTTGGCTCATTATCACTACAAACAACATAATCCTTTAAGCAGGTAGGCAAGTAGTGCTAGCGTTGAGGACGCCTAGAGGGCTCTGCATGATGTGATGACACATCTGAAGATGGAGGATCACTAATTTGAGGCTCATTCAGTATTTCAATATGTGGATCTATATTATTAAAAGTTAAAGCTGGCTGGATTTGATCATTCTGAGACTAATCCCAAACTCCTTGCTCATCAAAAGTCACATCAAGACTGATAATCACCTTTTTTGTTATTAGATGATACAACTTGTAGGCCTTTGAAAATTAACTATAGCCAATGATAATACACTTTTCACCTCTATCATCAAGTTTCTTTCTAAGATGCTCTGGCACATGAGCATATGCAATGCATCCAAACACCCTTAGGTGTTTAATGACAGGCTTTTGTCCACTCTAAGCTTCCTGTAGGGTTTTGTTAGAAACACTTCTAGTAGGGCACATATTCAAAACATAAATAGCACAAGCAACCGCTTCAGTCAAAATCCTTTAGGCAAATTTTTAAATTTCAACATGCATCTAACCATATCCATAACAGTTCTATTCTTTCTTTCTGCCACTCAGTTTTCCTGTGGAGTATATCTAGCAGTCAATTTGATGTCTAATACCATGTTTCTCTAAAAAATTATCACAAACAAAAATACTTTGTACCCCTATTAGTTCTCAAAGTTTTAATTTGATATCCACTTCGCTTTTCAATATAGGCCTTAAATTTTTTAAAGCATCACAAGCATCAAATTTATGTTGCAAAAAATAAACCCATGTTTTTCTGCTAAAATCATCAATGAATGTCATAAAGTGCATACTACCACCACTAGAAGGTACCTCCACTAAGCATAAATCTGAGTGTATCAACTCCAAAGGCCTCTTGGCTCTTCATGAATTTTCTGTAGGAAAAACATCTCTATGTTTCTTTCCCATAACACAAGTTTCACAAACTCTATTTGGGATATCAATAACAGGCAAACCAGAAACCCAATGTTTTCTAGCAAGGAAATTAAGACTGCCAAATTCACATGCCCAAAATGCATATGCCATAACCAACTATCATCATCAATCATAGAACTAAAGCAAAGTAAATTTTCACATTAATACTCAATGGAAATAAATGATTTGGAGTCATGTTTACCTTTGCTATTAGCCCATACGATCATCATTGATTGTGCAATCTCCATGGTGGATTCACATATCATAACCTCTCTCTAAAAGTTGCCCCATACTCAACAAATTTTGTTGCAGACCTAGTACATAAAACACATCTGAAATATACTTGTGAAACCTATTCTTCAAACTAATTATTATTCTGCCTTTACCTATCACAGGTATCTTTGAATTATTTTCAAACTTTACCTCTAATCAAACGGACTCATCCAAATCAGAAAACATGACTTTCTTACCACACATGTGATTATTACAGCCGGTATCTAAATACTACTTAGTACCATCATCATTATCCACAACATTACAAGCCAGCTAGACGGTCTCTACATTATTATTACCACTAGGATTACTTTCAGCAACATTAGCTCGATGATCTCTATTATTCAGCCTTCTAGAGATCTACAATCAGACTTTTTATGTCCAAATTTGCCACAATTAAAACATTGAATATTGAATTTATGAGATTGTGAATTAGAATTCTTATTGTCCCCTCTTCCTTGGACTGGTCTATGCAACCAATTATTATTCGGCCACTGATTGTTATTCTGCCACTGATTATTGTTCTACCATTGATTACTTCTGTTTCTTCGTCCACTAGATCTGTTTTGCCCATTATTGTCTCTGCTTCCTCTATTGTTATGATTCTGCCCTCTATTCTGGCAACCTTGAAGACGTTGATTAAATCATGCATTATTATGAGGCTCGCCTTTTTCATTCTTAAAATTTAATTGAGCTTGCAAAGCTTCCTCAACTGAATTTTTTGATCTCTTATTCAAGCGTTGTTCATGAACGGTCAACGAACCTTGTAATTCATCCACTATCATAGACTCCAAGTTAGCAGACTCTTTAATAGCAGTTACTTTATATTCAAACCACAGTGTCAAGTTTTAAAGAATTTTTTCAACTATTTGACGGTCTGCTATTTGTTCATCATTAGTCCTCATCTCATTAACAAGTGTCGCGGTCCGCGAAAAATAATCAGAAATAGTTTCTGATTTTTTCATTTGCAACAACTCAAAATCTCTATGCAGCTTTTGTAATCTAGCCCTTTTCACCTTATCAACACCAACATATATTTTTTTAAGAATATCCCATGCTTGTTTCGCAGACTGAACATGTGCAATTTTATTAAGAACAGAAATATCTAATACTTAATGAATGAAATTTAAAGTTTTGAAGTGTACTCGTTTTGTTTACTCATCTGCATCTATTATAAGCTCTTCCTTAATGAACTTTGTCTTCAAACCACTTGAATAAAAAAAAGTCATCATCGCACTCTCCTAAATATGAAAAGGAGATTTCCCATCAAATTTGTAAACCGTATAAATAAGTGAAAGACATCTTCATGAACTAAGAAATTAGGCTCTGATACGAATTGTTGAATATAATACTAGAATGGAATTGTAAACATTATGAATTGATGCTGCACTTTTCGACTCGCAATAAGTATGGGCTCCGTGACCTGTAGAACACTCAGAAAGACGATCAGAGGACCATCGGATTGGCTCCGACGGTAGCCGCTCCGATGCTTAAGTAAGTAAAAGAAATTGAAAGACTGTATTGAAAGCCAAAAGAATGAGCATGAAAATAAAACGTACCTCTAGGGTTTAATTTATAGACCATTGCCTTCCTAAGTTGATTAGGATTCGGAGCCATGAATGTAGGGATTTGATCATCGGAGATTGCAGTTACCTTGTGGAATATTGCATAGAGATAACCATAGATGGTAGTTCCCTTGTTGAAGACTATTTCCTTGTTGAAGACTGTCTCCGTGTTGAGGATTGCTTCCTTAGTCTCTGCCCAGCATCCGCTAAGGCGGTGACGAGGTCTGGAGTGTTGGTCTGAATCCTGTAATTACCTCTGAGATCCTTATCCAGATATACGTGCTCTGGAGGCATGTGTTTGGCCACTTTCGACCTTTCGTGCTGATTTGGATGTTCGAGCGCTCAGCCATTAGCTGAGCGAGAGCTGAGTTAGCCGAACATGAGTTGGATTCATAATCATACGTGTCAAGTGCTGATTGGCCTGTTCTTTTATGGTATATCAGTTACTCCCCCCCCCCCAAGTCCTAGTTTGATGCTGACCAGCAACTAGGGCTAAGCCTTTTTCAGAGAGTCATGTGTCCTGCCTGTTCGCCTTTCAAGGCAACTGTTGGGGCGTCATTTATTGCGCAGCTGGAGGTTAGGTCTTTTCAAGGTCATCATTGTACTGGGCCGATGGTTGGGTTTCTCAAAATCATCATTGTTCCGAACCGTCATGGCGTTCGGGCTTGGTGGGTCCCTTCCGATATTGTGCTTATAAATATGGGTTGAGATTTGAAATGACCTTTTCCCCGTCATTTTCACTGTGCTTAGAAGATTTTGTCTGCCATTGTTGGTTTGAGCGACCTCGAAGAACACCGGCTTCCTGAGTTAGAACAGGTTCGACTGATCTTTTCTCTTCTCTTGCTTCTTTCTTCTTAAGTCCGGGAGTTATGTCTACTCCTTTTGAATCTTCAAATGTAAGTAAGGGGGTAGGAAATCCTTCTGAGATGGCTGTGCCATCTTCTGCAGAGAATGTAGGTAGCTTTGCCCCCAAAGATGTTGGGGAGAGGCCTGTTGAACCTCCCCCTAGTCCTGAGGTTAGGATAGTTGATGTCTTTGGAGAGCCCCGAGACAGGGCTAGGGAGACCTCTAGTAGGGCTTCCCATAGAGAAGAGGGTGCGAGTGCAGTTACTCAAAGTCTGTTGGACGAGTGGAGGGTGAAATATAATTTTCCCCCAAACGTGACTTGCAGAGTACCAGGCCCAATGGATCGTCCCCTTAATGTTGAAGTCGGAGAAATATGTGTCTATCTTGCCTGGTTCGAAATAGGTTTGAGACTCCCACTGCCGGATTTAGTCAAGCAATTCTTCTATTGGTACAAGCTCTGCCCTGCCGACCTAAATATCAATAGTTGGCGGCAACTTCTAGGGTTTGTAGTATTGGGACATCAAAATGAGGTAGATGTGTTTATGAATCTGATCTGTAGTAATATGGATCTGAAGTTCAAAAAGGCCGAAGGCCTTTTTTACATGTCCTTTGAGAAGGGGTTCCGACCCCTGTCCTCCGTTCCCACTTCTAATAAAACGTGGAAGAAGTGGTATTTCTTTGTTGGAGGAGGATGGGAGCACGAAGACTTCCAGGATGGTGAGGCCTTGCTGTTCCCTCGTGCCACGGGTTATAAGGGTGAGGCTCATTTCCTTAGGTTTGCTTTAGCTTTGTTATGCCTTCCGAACTGATAATCTGATCTTTTATTTCTTACTTATGTGCAATCAGGAGTGCTTAGAGGAGGTCCGAGTTTACCAGCGCGCTCCAAGATCAGTACCGAGTGCTACTTTCGACTTCCAACAGGGCTCATACTGCTATTATCACTCCAAAAAATTTGATGGCTGCTCATACTACAGAGCTTAAGAAGAGGCTGACGTCGAAATGGGCAGCGGCGGAGGCCCAAGTGGTGGGGGAGGCTTCCTCCCGAGCTGAGCCTGATACCCCTCTTGAAGTAAAAATGAGGAGGTTGATTTCCGACTCTCCCGAGCCAGCCCCTACCGAGGCTGAGAAGGAGGCCGAGCCTGCCGTTCCTGTTTCGGCTGTCCCTCCTGCCCCTCCGGTCTGAGTAGAAGGACTAAGAAGGGCAAGGCGCTTGCTATACCGTCCGAGCCGTCTGATGAGCCGAACTACCGAGTTGCCAAGAAGGCCTTTGAAGAAATATGGCCCCATGGCCCTCATCGGCACAGGGGGGATCACCTTGAGAAGCTGATGAATGAGCTGATGCATCTCCAAATGAAGGTGACTTCTGAATCTTTTCTTGTTTTTTTTGTTTGCTTGTTTAGTCAATTTAACTTGTCTGTCTTGCGTTGTGCAGAGCATGCACGGTTTGGCTGCTCTGATGGTGACTCCTATGAGCCTTGAGGAAGCTGATAAGCTAAAGGCCGAACTGGACGAAGTGAGGCTGGAGCTTGGGATAGCTCACTCCAAGGTTCAGGCTGCTGAGAAGAGTCTGAAGGTTGCTATGTAATAACCTGAAAAAAAAAATTTTTTAAATAAAATTTTCAAGTTATTATTATTAATATTATTATTATTATAATTATTATTATAGTGAGTTGTGTGAATGTATGTATACATGTATGCATGTGATAGATATGTATCTATGTATGTATGTGTAAGTGTGTATTAAAAATTGTTAAATTATATGTGTATGTATATATATATATATGTATATATATGTGTGTGTCAGGTGTGTGCCGTGTGTGTGTGTGTTGAGTATTACACACTCAAAGGGGCATGGTTTAGGGTTTTGAATAGAAAACCCACTGGTTCAGTTTTGATTGAACCAGAACTTGTTGAAATCCAAGTTTGACCCCTAAACTTTTGGAAAATGACAAATTGACCCTATACTTTTTTGGAAATTACGTTTTGACCCCAGAACTTTTAAATATTTATATTTTGACCCCCAAAATCTTTAAATAATTATATTTTGACCCCAGAACTTTGAAATAATTATATTTTGACCCCAGAAGTTTTAAATAATTATGATTTGACCCCACCAGAATAAAATATTAATTAAATATTAATTTAATTAATTAATTAATTGATTAATTAATTAATTTAATTAATTAAATATTCAAAAAAATTCCGGAATCCAAATGGGACAAGTCATTAGTGTATTTTGACTATCTCGACCATTTTGAGACCAATGGTGAGGTCCGTTTTACGAGACGGGGTCCCGAAAAATTAAAGAACCGTAGTAACCCTTAAAATTACCAAAATGCCCCTAACTTGAAACACTGTCAGACGAACTCCGAATTAGGTGAACAAATAGTGAAATTTTATTATCTCGAACATTCCGGACTCAACCGTGGAGTCCGATTTGTGGAAAGAGGTCACGAAATGTAAGGACACGTGTAAAGTGCAAAATGACTGTTTTGCCCTTTTCAACCCTGGTGTCCGAATTGAGTTCTACGAAAACCTAAACTTATTCTCTTCAACATCCTAAAACCAATGGTAGGGTTTAATTTAGCAAAATAGAAACTTATGAATTTAAGACATAAAATTTGATGAATAGCCTAATTCAAGTGACAATTAAACTGAGTTTTATGTTATGAATTTTAGGGACACGGAAAGGCAAAGAGAAGGTGACCTGACCTTCGGTGTTCTTACGGTGGTTTCACTTTACTACGAGTATACTTTTCCGGTTTGAGATCGATTACCAGGTACGATATATTGTGCTAAGTAAGAAATATAATTGAGATTAGGAATACTTGCTTTGTTGCATTGATTGTTCACATGTTTGCCTGAGTGTTCACATGCTTATGTGCTACGTGCTATCTTGTTAAGTTGGATGATGATTATGGGTATATCGCATGTGTTAGTGTGGTGTGTGAATTATATGCTTTGAAGAACTGTTGATATTATGAATTGTGTACTTGAAAGCATGCTTTATGTATGAATGAGATGCATCATTGAGATTGCATTGTGACATGATGAGATCAGAGCATATTGGCATAGTGTAATTCCTTGGACATGGTGTGGGTAAGCACTTGGTGCTTTGCATTATGAGGGTGCAGATCCTGTGGTGAAAAACCCAAAATCGGCCAATAGGTACTTGCCTGCCTGACGGATTCCGGACCGTGAAGCGAGACATACGCGGCGGTACTCATGCCAGCGGAGAATGACCGTATCATGAGACATGGGTGGCATAGAGTTGCATGGGTGTGTCACGCATATAGCTCATATACTGCATATTGTTTATATGCTGCCATCATGATATCGAATGCCATATAGAAATAACTGTACACTTGCACATGCCACGACCTTAGTTCTGTTTCTTGCATTAGCATTATATTGTACCAGCATGTTGAGCTGACCCCTTTAGTGGGGCAAACATTTCAGATGATGTCCCAGCTGTACGAGACGTGGAGATGAACTGATTAGGGATTATGTTAGGCCCAAGGGGCGCTTTTGACATTGTGTAAGGGCATAAGCCCGCGACTGTATTTTGTTTTGTAAGTGGTGAAGAAATGGACCAGACCTTATGTATTTATCAGAACAGTATGTAGAATATATGTGATCGTCCTTAATTATCTTTTATTCCTTTATTATTTTATTTCTTTCTGTCTCGTTACTCGCGCCTCGGGTTCGCTGGAATTCGAGGCGTGACATGCTAGTACCAATCTTGCCGTGGCAGAGTCTGAAAGGAACGTTTATGCCCGACAGGTTGCATGATTTCAGGCGGAGTTGGTCGAGCTCCGTAGTACCTTCGATCAAAAGGTTCAGGAGGCAGTTGATCATGCCAAGATTGAGACTGAGACAGAATTGAAAGAGGAAGTTGACCAAATGGGTGATGAGTTAATCCAGTTTGGTTTTGAGAGCTTCCGAACTAGATTCTTGGCTAAGTTCCCAAATTTTGACGTGTCATCAATTGTTCCTCCTGAACTTGCCTCGTCTGGTCCTGACCCGTACAAGACGGCTGGGGCTACTGCCCTTAATTTGGAGGAGGACCCAGGCCCTTCTGACAAGGCTTGAGGCTTTATGGGCTTTTACTTTTCTTTGTTTCTGCCAGTTCCCTTTGATGTAATGAATGTACCTTTTTGATCAGTAAAATTGACTTTTCTTCTGATTCTTTTTGTGTTTTACTATCTATGAAATTTGTTGCGAGTATAGCTATTTTGAGCCCATTGCATGTTGGATCAACTGTCTTATCATAATAGGATAAGAAAGCCAACATAATCATATAAATAGAACCCAATACTGTATCATACAGAGAGGGAGTAAATTTTGCAAAGTTCTGAAATAGACTGTTCTGAGCCAAAGATTTGTGAAAATAACTAGGCAGTTTGTGCCCATCATTACGATGACCGATATTGCTGTTTTCGAGCCTTGGAGTCAGGATATATCAGAACTATTGGCCTTTGTTGTATGAATGGCCTATCATAAAATAGATAAGACTGGAGGGTCTGTATATCGGATAGGAGGCCTGTACATTTAGACTTTGCCCCCCTTTTTTATCAATTCAGAAGTTTTAGTGCTAGATTGTGGTTTTTCTTCAAAGAGCTCTGTACCCTGTCTCTTGGTATGTCAAAGAGGCAGGGTTAATGCATCATTTATTTATACGATTGTCGGTTAGGATTTCGAGGCCAACCACTCTTTTAGCCATTGTGACGGTTCAGTTGGGTGGCTTTTGGACTTTAAGGGTCTATATATATGGAAACGAGGGCATACGGCTGCGCTCAATCTTCTTGTTCCCAAATTGTTCCCTCGTAGGAGAGACTTTAGATGTTGCCGGAAGTTCGTCGTTTCGCCCGGAGATGATTGACGATTCTTTGTCTGAGTTAGGAATGATTAAACCATGGCTGAGAGTTAACCTTCCCCTTTTTTCAGTCTCCAAGGAAGGATTAAAGGAGGCACAAGTCCTCTTGTCCATCTTGGCATTCGGTCGAGATTCCTCCGATTGGTGGTAGAGGCTCCTTGATTCAACCAAGGCTTGGAGCATTGGTGATGAAGACGAAGGTGGGGTGCCTCCTTTTCTTCATGTCTTGTCAAAGACCCTTGCTCAAATCGGCTGGGGTGTGACAACTAATGTGAAGAAGATAAATGGAGGTCCCTTGAGACCCAGAGCCCTTATCATCCGTTGGTCTGGAGATCAATGATAGTGATGATGAAATGGCCTGGGCGCTTCTTGATGCAGATTGGGGTTCAGGGTTCCTTCCTTTCAAGTGGAGCCGGTGGCAGCGGTAATGAAAGTTTGGATCTTGTGCCCCTTTATCATCCAAGGAAGAAAGTCATGATGTTGCAAATTGTAGTGATGTAGTAGCTTCTGTAGCAGCCTATGTAATGATGTCTTTATTGTAACCTCTGTTCTATTTCCAGTCTCTTTTGTATTGATGTAAACTTTTATGAATCATCAATAAAATTGATCTCTTTTTCCTCACTTCTGATGTTATTTTTCGTTTGAATGTGCTTTTTTGAGTTAGATCACCTTTTTGTGCACTTCTAATAAATAACCCTTCTGTACATCTCAAGAATAGATCAAAGAAACTTTGTACAAAACTTGAAGTCTTGAAACAATATTCTTTAAATCTGTTCGGGACTTGTACTGTTTGTTGCTGGTTGGTTGATGAGCTAAGTAAGCTAAGTGTCATCTTTGAGGTGTTTAGATCTGGGAGACTTGTGTGAATTTTGGTCGAAGATGTTTAGAACTTCTGCCTTTGGATGGACTGGATCACAGAGTTTGTTTATTGAAGATGGACCAGGCTCGGAAGGCCTGTGCATTAGGGTGGACCAAGTACTGAGACTTGTGCATTATGGACCGGGCTCTAGAGGCCTGTGCATTTATAGATGGACCAAGTGCGAAGACTTGTACATTATGGACTAGGCTCTGGAGGCCTGTGCATTTATAGATGGACCAAGTACGAAGACTTGTAAATTATGGACCAGGCTCTGGAGGTCTGTGCATTTATGGATGGACCAAGTGCGAAGACTTGTACATTATAGACCAGGCTCTGGAGGCTTGTACATTTATAGATGGACCAAGTACGAAGACTTGTACATTATGGACCAGCTCTAGAGGTCTGTGCATTTATAGATGGACCAAGTACAAAGACTTGTACATTATGGACCAGGCTCTAGAGGCCTGTGCATTTATAGATGGACCAAGTACGAAGACTTGTACGTTATGGACCAGGCTCTAGAGGCCTGTGCATTTATAGATGGACCAAGTGCGAAGACTTGTACATTATAGACCAGGCTCTAGAGGCCTGTGCATTTATAGATAGACCAAGTGCGAAGACTTGTACATTATGGACCAGGCTCTAGAGGCCTGTGCATTTATAGATGGACCAAGTACGAAGACTTGTACATTATGGACCAGGCTCTGGAGGCCATGTTGCCAAAGTATCTGCTCTGTAGTTCTGGCTTCTTTCAATTTTCTGGATAGTGAATGTCTGGAAAGAATGCTTCAAGTGGTTCACCAGTTCGAAGTATCGTAGCATCCTATCATCTTTGATGGCGTACTCTCCCGAGACTTGGCTTACCACCAGTTGGGAGTCTGAGAAGACATTGAGGTTCTGAGCCTCACATTCCAAGGCAAGCTTCATGCCTAAGATTAGGGCTTCATATTCTGCTTCATTGTTGGAAGCTTTGAATCCCAGGTTGACTGCTTTTTCTATTGTGAGCCCATTAGGGGACTGTAGTACCAGGCCTACTCCCGAGCCTTGATCGGTTGACGATCCATCGATGTATAGCAGCCAGGTTCCCGAAGTTTCGATGATTTGTGCCTTGTCTTGAAGTGCTGGGGTGAATTCGGCAACAAAATCAGCCAAGGCCTGCCCTTTGATGGAGTTTTGGGGTACATATGATATGTCAAATTCCCCTAGCTCCACAGACCACTTCACTAATCTTCCCAATATCTCAGGTTTCCTTAGTATTGACTTCAGAGGATAGGCAGTTGGGATCTCGATTGTATAGGCTTGGAAATAAGGTCGAACCTTCCGAGCTGATATGACCAAGGTATAGGCCGACTTTTCTACTTCTAGATATCTTTTTTCCGTGTCAAGTAGTGCCCTACTGACGTAGAATATAGGCCTCTGTACTCCTCTGTCCTGTCTGACTAATGCAGAGCTGACCACGTTTTCAAAAACTGCAAGGTACAAGAGTAGCTTTTCACCCTGTACTGGTTTTGACAGAAGTTCCGGAGAGGCTAGATACTTCTTTAGCTCTTGAAAAGCTTTCTCGCATTCTTCCGTCCACTGGAAAGCCTTATTGCCCTTCAGAGCTCTAAAGAAAGGTAGGCAGCGATCAGTGGGTTTTGAGATGAATCTGCTTAGCGCCGCGATTCTGCCATTCAGTGCCTAAATCTCTTTCTTGGTTCTTGGTGATGTTAGTCCAATCAGAGTTTGGATCTGAGTGGGGTCTGCTTCGATACCCCTCTGAGAGACAATGTACCCCAAGAATTTTCCCTTCGTAACTCCGAAGGTACATTTCGAGGGGTTGAGTTTCATCCTGTGCTGTCTGAGGATATCGAAGGTCCGGGCTAAGTGCTGGAGGTGACTACCTTTCTGCAGACTCTTTACCAGCATGTCGTCGATGTATACCTCCATGGTACTGCCGAGCAATGGGCTGAACATCTTGTTCACCAACCGCTGATAAGTGGCTCTAGCGTTCTTTAAACTGAAAGGCATTACTCTGTAGCAGTAGAGCCCTCGTTCGGTTATGAAAGCTGTCTTCTCTTGGTCTGGAGGGTACATCTGGATCTGGTTGTACCCAGAGTAAGCATCCATGAAGCTCATAAGCTCATGCCCGCAGTGGCGTCAACCAATTGGTCTATCCTTGGCAGTGGAAAGCTGTCCTTGGGGCATGCCTTATTGAGGTCTGTATAATCAACGTAGACTCTCCACTTGCCATTTTTCTTCTTGACCAGCACGGTATTGGCTAGCCACTCAGGATAGAACACTTCTCGTATGATCCTGGCTTCAAGCAGCCTCTGGACTTCTTCATTTATAATCCAATGCCGTTCAGGAGCAATCAGTCTTCTCTTCTGTCTGACTGGTGGATGATCTGGATCTACCATCAGCTTGTGAGTTATAAGGCTAGGGTCTATACCCTCTATGTCTCTGGTCTCCCAAGCAAACATAGAGAGGCTATCTTTCAGAAACCCAACTATGTTCTCCTGCTCGGTATGCGTCAGATCTGGGCCGATATACAAATAACGCCCTTCTGCTTCTGAACTGACCAATACTTTGATGGGCTCGCCAACGGGTTTGGCTCGGCTATCTCGTCCCCTTGGGCTCAGGGGTTCTTCAATGTTGGATGGGCAAACTTCTACCTCGAGAGTGTGAGTGAGAACTGGACCTGCACAGTCCCGAGTGTACTGTAATTGCTATTTGGGAGCCTTCTCTTTGAGGGCAATAGCATGGCACTCCCGGGAGGTTGGCTGACACCCTCTGACAGAGTGAACGTTCTGGTTGTGGACGTACTTCAGACACTGATGGAGGGTCGAGGTGACCACCCCTATCTGGTGCAACCAAGGCCTCCCGATAATGACGTTGTAGGGAGATTTCATGTCTAACACCATGTACTCCGAGATGGTGGTCTTCTGCCCTTCACCCTTTCCTACAGTAATGGGAAGGTCGACTCTCCCTAATGGGGTGCTGAGATTGCCATCAAAAGCTGCCATCACGGCAGTGGTGGGCTTGACGTTGTCATGGTCCATCCCTATTTGTTTAAGTGGCTCATGGAACAGTATGTTGATAGAGCTGCCAGTATCGACCAGGACTCTCCTGATCTCGAAGTTGGCAATTTTGAGAGTGATAACAAGGGGATCACTGTGAGGGCAGTGTACCCCTGCTAGATCTTGTTCAGTGAATTGGATCTCCGGCGCTGGCTTGAGCCTCTTTTCTACGTTGGAGATCTGTAATACGTTTGGGGCAGCTCTGGCCTCCCGAGCATATCTCTTTCTTGCCCTGTTGGACATTCCTGTGATAGGGGAGTCACCATGGAGGACGTAAATGACATGGTTGTTCTGCCTCTGAGGCTCGTTTCGTCCTTCCCTCTGATCCTGCCTCTGCTTGGGCCTCTGGTCTGGTCGTTGTTGAGGCTTGTCCTCTTGGGGGTTCTGACTTCCATCTTGCTTGACGAACTCCCAAAGACGCCCCTTCTTTATGAGCTGCTCTATCTCATATCGGAGGGTCCTGCATGTGTTAGTTATATGTCCATGATCTTTATGAAAATTACAATACTTACTTTGGTCCCGAAGGCTGGGATCTCCTTTGATTGGTTCCGGCCACCTCAGGTTTTCCCGATCTCGAATCTGCCGAAGTACCTGGTTCGGTGTGGTGTTCAAAGGAGTGAAGCTGGTGAACTCCCTTGGTCCAGAACTGTACACAGCTCTGGGTGCTATTTTCTTCTCTGGGCTCCTGGCCCTCTTCTTGTTGGAGTCTCTTCTGTGGTCCCCCTTCTTGTGATCTTCCCTCTTTGGATTATCCCTCTGGGTCTGATATTTGCCCTTCTGGGACATGCGGTTGGCTTCTTCCAGGTTGATGTACTTCTTGGCCCTATCCATTAGTGCCGCCATGTCGGCTGGAGGGCTCTTTGTCAAGGAGTCTCTGAAGCCACCTTGGGCAAGCCCAGCAGTTAGGGCTGCTACAAGGAATTTTGGGCTGCAGTTAGTGATCTCCGTGAGTTTGGCATTGAAGTGCGCAATGTAGGCTCTGAGGGACTCCTCCTTAGTCTGCTTGACATTTAACAGGAACTCTGATCCCCTTCTGAGCGTTCTGCTGGTCATAAACCTATCCAAGAATTGTCTACCGAGCTTATAAAAGCTGGTAATTGAGTTCGGAGGGAGGTTGTGGAACCACTTCAGAGCAGTTCCTTTCAAGCTGGTGATGAAAGTTCGACATATAAAAGCATCAGAGGCCTCGTAGAGGGCCATAGTATGCTGGTAGTGTGAGAGATGATCTCCTGGGTCTCCAGATCCGTCGTACAGAGTGAACTTTGGCACCATGAATTTTCTGGGCCTTTCTTCTGATATAATGGCGTGAGTGAATGGGGTGGCCAGTCTTCCGAGCAGCCTGGCCAACTCGTCTTGCTCTGGATGGTTCTGAGGTCCTCTCAAGGCAATTGTTCGGTCCATAGACTCGGCAATTTCCTCTACCCTCCGCGGGTCTCTGAATCTGATATCTTGTGAACCCTGCCTTATAGCCTCGGCTTTAGGGTAGTCGGGTTGAGTGCGTCCCTCGGTCGGAAGAGGGTTCCGAATCGGAGGGATTGGTGCTGCATGGGGATAAGGCTCCTGTGGTGCCGGATGTGCTCCCGAAGCCCTTGGAGTTGGGGCTCGAGTAGTGATCCGGTAATGGACGTCAGGAATGAAGGCGGATGTTCCCCAACCAGGGACTGCTGATGGCTGTGGGTCTCTGCCAACGTGAGCAACGCCCGGGGGATGCCCAGGCTGGTTAGTTGGAGCCTGATTATGGGGTTCCTCATTCTTAGTGGTAAGAGGAGGTTGTGTTCCTGTAGCGAAGTTGACCGGCGGGTTAGGAGAACCCATTGCTTGATTTTGTGTGGGTGTTGCCAACGTTCTAGTGATGGCGAGCAACTGTTCTTGCACCAGTTCATTGTGTCGTTTGATCGATTCAATCTCTTGTCGCATAGGAGCAACTGTTGGCCCCCTTGCTCGTGGAGCAGGCGGCCCACGTTAAGAGCTTTGCGGATTCTGAGTATTCTATCACGGTCGGAGATTTGGTGCCATGGTTTTCCGGTGAAGGAAAAGATAAGTTTGTGAATAGAGCATTTAGAAATTAGTCGTTCCCACAGACGGTGCCAAACTGATGCTGCACTTTTCGACACGCAATAAGTATGGGCTCCGTAACCTGTAAAACACTCAAAAAGACGATCAAAGAACCACCGGATTGGCTCCGACGGTAGCCGCTCCGATGTTTAAGTAAGTAAAAGAAATTGAAAGACTGTATTGAAAGCCAAAAGAATGAGCATGAAAATAAAACGTACCTCTAGGGTTTAATTTATAGACTGTGGCCTTCCTAAGTTGATTAGGATTCGGAGCCATGAATGTAGGGATTTGATCATCGGAGATTGCAGTTACCTTGTGGAATATTGCATAGAGATAACCATAGATGGTAGTTCCCTTGTTGAAGACTGTTTCCTTGTTGAAGACTATCTCCGTGTTGAGGATTGCTTCCTTAGTCTCTGCTCGGCATCCGCTAAGGCGGTGACGAGGTCTGGAGTGTTGGTCTGAATCCTGTAATTACCTCTGAGATCCTTATCCGGATATACGTGCTCTAGAGGCATGTGCTTGGCCACTTCCGACCTTTTGTGCTGATCTGGATGTTCGAGCGCTCAGCGATTAGCTGAGCGAGAGCTGAGTTAGCCGAACATGAGTTGGATTCATAATCATACGTGTCAAGTACTGATTGGCCTGTTCTTTTATGGTATATCATAAATAAAGCAAGACTTATAGAATATTATAGTAGAAAAAATAAATCAAGAAGTAGTGTGCTTGTCTCAAAAAACGCACATGAAGATAAATTATTTAAGATTGAGAGATATAACATGAACAATGGTTATATTATATTAATGGCAGAAGTCTCACAGGCTTTGCTATTACATGAACTTTTGGCTTTTTTTTGGTGGCTCACACTCCATGCTAATATAAATGTGTGTGTGTGTGTGTGTGTGTGTGTGTGTATATATATATATAAAGTCTAATCCTAATGCAATTAGGACTTCTAATCCTATTCAAACTAATAATACCACTCCCACTAAGATAAAAACTCTTAGTCCCATTAGGATAAAACATATCAAATCTTACTACTACTAAGACTTAACATTTTGAGTCCTACTAAAACTATACTAACTTGGTTTAATTGGCTCACAGGGGGAGACAGATAAAGGTAAAAAGAATGACAACGTTAATGTTTCTTTGAAAGGCATATTCACTTTGTGATGGGTGGGGTTAGGGGAGAAAGAGTGGGGTGAAAACGGTCCCCAATGCACAACAAAGTTAGTTTACGAAGAAAATTATCTAATAACACCGTCATATCACTACAAGAAAAGACACTATTGGCGACACTCTCGTGCATCGCTAATAGTAGTAATATGCGTCGTTAAATATATTTAGCAACGCCCACATGGGCGTTGCTCCAAGCGTTGCCAATACTATTAGTGACACGCACACTTGTATGCGTTGCTAAAGGTACCTATTAGTGACGTTCACAGTGTGTTGCTAATAATTAGGCATGGGCATCACTAATACTATACATGGACGCAATGGGCGTCGCTAAGAAGGCCCTTTAGCGACATTCAGTGTGTGTCGCTAATGGTAACCTTTAGCGATGCACATTAAGCGTCGCAAATAGTGCATTGGTTTTCTTTGTGATGAACCTTTAGCGACGCTCGTAGTGCGTCGCTAATAGTTTATTGGTACTCTTTAGCGACGAATGTGAAGCGTCGCTAAAAATTAATTTCTTTGCTTTGAGTGATGCCTTTGCGTGCGTCACTAAAAGTTTTTATTTTTTTTTTGGGAGCATATTTTGACCTGAATTATTTGTTTTGTTCGTTGTTTTATTCCTATTTAAACCTGTATCAATCATCCTAATATACAATAAAATCTAAACATTCTGAAATGAATATATTAAAAGAAAAATACATTGATATATATATATATATATATTATACTAATTACTTACATTTGTAAAAGTACAATTTAACAATAAATACAAAAATAAAAAATTGTCTCAGAAAATATAAATACAGATGTCCATGAAAAGAAAAAAAAATAATAATAATAAGTCCCGATGCAAAACAGAAAGGCGGCGGCGCAATAATCCCGATCAATCTGAAATAAAGATCAAATGATATATATTAGAACACTTATTTAATATATATGAACATAGAATGTGAATATATTTTTTTTTGCATGCATAAATAGTAAGAACGGCATAAAGTAGCATAAGTTACAAACCACTGATCCGAACTGATTGTCGTGAGTTCATGCAAGTCTATTTTATCATGTCTGAGGCGTTTGATGGGGTTTTGGGCTTGTTAGGTTGATATTCGGTATTTTGGTCTGTCAAAACTCCAAAATGGGCATTTTGGAGCAGAAACTTGCATAAGATTCAAACTGGTGATCCGAACTGAGTGCCGTAAGTTTATACAAGTCTATTTTATCATTTTTGAGGTGTTTGATGGGGGTTTTGGGCTCTTTAGGTTGATATCCGGCATTTTGGTTCGTCAAAACTCCAAAATGGGCCTTTTCGGAGCAGAAACTTGCATAAGTTTCAAACCAGTAATCCGAACCGAGTGCCATAAGTTTGTGCAAGTCTATTTTATCATTTTGGAGGTGTGTGATGGGGTTTCAAGGTAGGCCAATATCCGGTGTTTTGGTCTATCAAAACCCAAAAATGAGGCTTTTTAGAGCCAAAAGTTGCATAAGTTTGAAATCGATGATCCAAACAAAGTGCTGTAAGTTTGTGCAAGTCTATTTTATTATTTTTGAGGTGTGTGATGGGGTTTTGGGTTCGGTAGATCGATATCCGAAATTTTGGTCCGTCAAAATCCCAAAATGAGCCTTTTATGAGCAGAAACTTGCATAAATTTCAAATCGGTGATCCGAACCGAGTGTCGTAAGTTTGTGCAAGTCTAATTTGTCATTTTTAAGGTGTGTGATGGGGTTTTGGGGTAGTTAGGTCGATATCCGACATTTTGGTCCATCAAAACCCTAAATTGGGTCTTTTTAGAGCAAAATGTTGCATAAGTTTCAAACCGATGATCCGAACCGAGTCCTATAAGTTCGTGGAAGTCTATTTTATCATTTTTGTAGTGTGTGATGGGGTTTTAGGGTCGGTAGGCCGATATCCAGCATTTTGGTAAGTTAAAACTCTAAAATGGACCTTTTTGGAGCTGAAACTTGCAAAAGTTTCAAATCGGGCATCCGAACCGAGTGCTGTAAGTTTTTGAAAGTATATTTTATCATTTTTAAGGTGTGTGATGGGGTTTCGGGGTTGGTTGGCTGATATCCGTCATTTGGTCTGTCAAAACCCCAAATTAGGCCTTTTTGGAGCAAAAGGTTGCATAACTTTCAAACCAGTGATCCGAACCAAGTCCCGTAAGTTTGTGTAAGTCTATTTTATCATTTGTGAGGTGTGTGATAGGGTTTCAGAGTCAGTAGGCCGATATCTGACATTTTGGTTGGTCAAAACCTCAAATGGGCCTTTTTATAGCTGAAACTTGAAAAAGTTTCAAACCAGGCATCCAAACTGAGTGCCATAAGTTTGTGCATGTATATTTTATCATTTATGAGGTGTGTGATAGGGTTTCAGGATCGGTAGGCCAATATCTAGCATTTTGGTATGTCAAAACCCCAAAATGGGCCTTTTGTGAGCAAAAACTCGCAAAAATTTTGAACCGGTGATCCGAACCGAGTGTCATAAGTTTGTACAAGTATAATTTATCATTTGTGAGGTGTGTGATGGGGTTTCGGGGTAGTTAGGCCGATATCCAGCATTTTGGTCAGTCAAAACCCCAAATTAGGCCTTTTTGGAGCAAAAAGTTACATAAGTTTCAAACTGGTAATCTGAACTGAGTCCCATAAGTTCGTGAAGTATATTTTATCATTTTTTCAATGTGTGATGGGGTTTTGGGGTCGATAGGCTGATATCCGGCATTTTGGTCAGTCAAAACCCCAAAATGGACTCTTTTAAAGCTGAAACTTGTAAAAGTTTCAAACCAGGCATCCGAACCGAGTATCGTAAGTTTGTGTAAGTTTATTTTATCATTTGTGAGGTGTGTGATGAGGTTTCAAGGTCGGTAAACCGATATCTGGCATTTTGGTCAGTCAAAACCCCAAAATTGGCCTTGTTGAAGTTGACAGTTACATAAGTTTTTAACGATCATTAGAATCGATGGAATTAAGTAAGTCCGTGCAAGTCTATTTTAATTGGACAAGTGTGGCATGCAGTTTCTAGGCCTTTAGGCCGAAATCTATTTTTTTTTTAAGTAACATTTTCTATAAATAATAAATACACCAAAGTAATTAATTTTAAAAACTTACCAAGGCTGAACAGAGCCTCCCTACTGGCTGAGGACCGTCTGTATAAGAATCTCTAGCTGGGTCTTGCGAGCCTGGAGCTCTGTCATCATCTGCTCCAGCTGTGCATTCCGTCTCTCAGCTGCCTCAGTTCTCTAGGTGGCTTCGTGAAACCTAGCATCACTCTCAACGGTAGAGAACGATGCCGTCGGCTCCATCCCACTCCTTAAGCCACGCACATATTCGCGCCTCCTGCCCAAAATAGTCTCTCGTATCTGGTCAGCGGTCGGCGGGTTGGCTGAGCACGCAGTTGGACCATCTTCTCCTATAAAAACATAAATATATGTTACTAATTTTATAAATTTAGATTAATATTAAATTAGTAATACTGGTATATATACAAAAATAAGTTACATAAAGCCGCTATGCTTCAGGCCCAGTCCAACCCTTCTCGGGGTTGTAGTGCGTCCTGTGCCATAAATCAATGGGGTTGGATGGTACACCGGTCTCCTGGTCTCGTTGCAGCAAATAAACAGTAGCTTGTGAAGATTAATTTCATGAAAAGATGATACAATAAGAAATTGATACATGTATCAACTTACCATCTCATGCCTATACCTAACAAAAGATCGTGATCCACCGTAATGGGTCACCTTTTGCTTGTTTCTGCTCTCACTATTTTTCTTGCTAAGTTCCTACACTTGGCCAAAATAAAGAAGGTTAGTATAAATGACAATGATTTATCATACAACAAAATTAATTTTGATAATTTTTACCTAGAATGCATCACTAGCGAACCGGTCGCATAGTAACATCCAATTCTCCACCGTCAACCCTCTGTAGGGTTTATCGCGAGGATCTCTACCTGATGCCACCTCCGCTCGTAGTGCATGTGGAGCCTGTGTCAATAGTCCTTGGAACGGACTCCCAAGTAACGGTCTACTGCCTTCATGACATGAGGCAAGTGGAGATCGATGTCAAGCTAAGTGGACCATTACATCAAAGGAAGCTAGAGGAAAAATCTTTTCCAACTTGCAGAGGATCACGACAATGTCCCTTTCAAGCTTTTCTAATACTTCCAACTTCAACGTCTTGGCACTTAATTCTCTAAAGAAACAGCTCAACTCAATCAATGTCGTTGATATGTTATCGATGAGATATCCACGTATTGCAACCGGAAGAAGTCGTTGTAAAAGGACATGGCAGTCATAGCTCTTCAATCCGGATATTTTTTCATCTTTAACATTTACACACCGAGATATATTCGATGTGTATCCATCTGGGAACTTCACCGATTTAATCCACTCGCAAATCCTCATTCGCTCGTCGGATGATAACGTATAACATGCAAGAGGCACGATATATTTATCACCGCCACATATTAGGTGCAACTCTTTCCGTATTCCTAGCTCTTGCAAGTCCAACCGGGCTTTAACAGTATCATTCGTCTTCCCTTCAATGTTCATTAAAGTTCCTAATACATTATCACAGATGTTCTTCTCGATGTGCATAACATCCAAATTGTGCCTCAACTTAAGGGTCTCCTAGTACGGCAAATAAAAAAAGATGCTCTTCTTCATCTAATTTAACTCCACATTAGTACGCTTCCTTTTCTTAGTACCCGGTATCTTCCCAAACCTCACTAGTTGTGTAGAAACCTGAAAAAGAAGAGTAAATTTTTCGTTTTGTCGGTAGAACACTATTTGTAATACCCTGATCTAGGATAGCATGTAAACTGAGGTAGACTGGGTCGAGTATGTAATACCAGTTGTAACCGAACATGAGTTCTGAATGAAATAGAATAATTCCAATTATGTCCAAAGAGTCAAATAATAATACCGAGATTTGACAAAGTCAAGAAGCATAGTTCCAAAAGTAAACTAAGACCAACTCAGACCAAGCTGAGAAATGTAATACCAAAAGGGGCCCGAGTTATCATAATGAGTCATGCATGATAATAGGCACACAGTTCGAGGTAAGTAATGAGATTCACAGATTGAGTGAAATACGTATATGTATAGACTGTTAAAAATGAGTGTATGTGTGTGTACTCAGAATCTAATACACATGTATGTATATAAATATGTATAAGCGTATAGCTATGTATAATTAAGTGTGTATATATATATATATGTATACACAAAGTAACATAATTATATGTATATAATATACAAATGTCTATGTAGATATACATACATCCAGCATGCAAGCATGCTATTGCGTGTGTGGATGAGTGTAATTAGTGTATGTGTAATATTATATACATTTAATATATATATATATATATATACACAAATCTGGATACAGTTAAAGAAAAGAAAAAGCAGGCAGAAAAGAAGGAAGTGGCAGCAAGCAATCTAAAAGCTGCTGAGGGGAGGAACAGTGGAGTTGATGTGTAGGTGAAACATCGTACATATATATATATATATATGCATTGCGTGAGGGTTTGTAGAATCAGAACATTGTGTGTGTAAGCTTCTAAGCTCGACCAGTGATGAGTGTGTGCTGTGACAGACCATGATGTGTGTGTGTGTGTGTGTACATATGAGTGCATGCGGCAGAGAGAGTGGGTGAGCTAGAGAAACAGAAAGAGAGGAATGTAGAGAGAGAGAGAGAGAGAGAGAGAGAGAGAGAGAGATCAGTTAAGAGAAAACCAAAGGAAGCAAAGGAGAGAAGCTATGAAACATTTGGAGGGGGTTCAAGAGTCGAGCCAAGAAGGACACAGAAGTAGAGGAAGTGTACTGCACCAAGAAATCAAAAATAGGTATGTGGAGTTATTTTCTGCTTCAGATTTGTAAAGAGCATGATAGTTAGTTTAAATTTTAAGGTCTTGTAGAATATGAAATTAGAAAATTAATGCAAAAGGAATCAAGTAAAATGGTCAAAAAATCAGCATGAAAAGTTAAGTTGCAGGTTTATACTAGTTTCGGATTCCTTAGTATTTTATGTCTAAAACTTGACCTAAATAGTCTAGACTTGATCCTCATGGGTGCAGAAAAAGATTAGAACAAAACTAGAATCAAAATAGTAAGGGAATTGTCACAGATATGGGCTCACCGGAAAATCGTTTTGTGGCCGGAGCTGCTGGTTTTTCCATTTTGTAAAGATCTAATATATCAAATTGAAAACAAATTAGAGAAATGAAATCTACATATAAAATAGAAGAAAACAATAATTAAAAAGCATTGAAAAAGTGATCGGAAAGGGTAGCCGTCACTGGAGAAGGTGATGGAACCCTATGGGTAAGTCACTGAAAAAATAGGGCTGACAGTGAACAGGGAGACTCAAAACGGCATCGTGTTGGGTCATTGAATATCCAAGCTACGTTGTTTTTGAGTTTCAGTTTTAATATATAAGTAGAATTAGGGCTGTTTGGTCACGGGTGTAGGAAATTATTGGATTGAAATCAGGGATTGGGTGATAACCTATTCACGGTTTAAGACGTAATCCGTCATTTGGGTTAGAAGGAGTAAGAAAAAAATAACGGGGGCTGCTGCCCCCAAGATTTGAACCAAGGACCAAGGGTGAGACTGAAGCACGTGTAACCATGTTGACAGGCAAGCCCGTGTCAACTAAAACCCACAATATATATATATATATATATATATATATTATATAAATAAAGTATAAAATGAAATAAAAAGAAAAAAGGACTGCGCCCTATAGGATTCGAACTCAGGATCTTAAGTATGAAACCCCCCAACCTTAACCAATTGACAGGAACGCCCGTATTGCCCAATACGCATAAATATATATAAATATATATATATATATAATATGTAAAACCTAAACTAAATTAATTAAATTAATTTGATTAAATTAAATGAAGTGAAATAATGCGAAGTCCAATTTAAGTGAATGAATAGTGTATTTTGACTATCTCAACCATTCTAAGTCCAATGGTGAGGTCCGTTTTATGAGATGGGGCTTCAAAAAATAAAAGACCCGCAAAGGTGCAAAATGACCATTTTGCACTTCTGAGTACAGATGTCCGAATTGAATTCTGTTAAAGTCTAAATCGACTTTATTTGACGTTCTGGATTCAATGATAGAGTCTGTTCAGGTAAAATAGATACCAATAGTAAAGAGACATAAAATTTGATGAATAGCATAAACTATTTATATAGTAGACTGAGGTGTATTTCCTGATACATAGGAACGCAAGAGGAAAGGAGAAGACGGTTTAACCTTTTAGATAAATATGAGGACTGCATTCTCACCGATTGATTCGGCCACACAGCGAATACGACTCCCTAGTGTTGAGAAAAACCCTTTCAGGTATGATATTTTGCTAAGTAAGGAATAGGATTAAGTTTAGGAGTGATTCATATGTGATTGAATGATTCATTGAGTTATTTGATGATTTGTTGCTCTAATGATGATGTATCTTGCCTATGTGTTTGGATTGTGACTTTTTGGCTTATATTCACGTTGATATATCTTGTGTTTTGAAAGATATGATTGTTTGATGCATTGGTGCTTTATGAAATTATGTGTTCTTTGTGAATTAGTAAGATTGTGAGAATGTGGCTTGAGCCTGTGTTGAAATGGATAGTTTGTAGCATATGTTCATGTAAAATAAATTTAGAAATTTTGAAGTTATGATTTACGTTGGTTATAATGCATGACTTGAGGTGAACACTATGCATTTGATGAATTGCCTCAATGCATAGTAAAATCAAGGCATATTGGCATATGGTGAATTCTTTGAGAACACAGCGTGGGTTGAGCACTTGGTGCTATGCATTATGAGGGTGTAGATCCTGTGGTGAAAAACTCAAAATTGGCCATTGCATTGATGCCCAGAATCTAACGAAAGTGATCCATGAACGGGTATTGGTACTCAGGGTCCATCGAAAATGATCCGTAAATGAGACATGGGTGTGGCATAGAGTTGCGTGGATGTGTCACGCATATTTCTATTGCATTGTATGGATGAATTGGAAGGCATGTAGATTATAAATGTACACTTGCATATGCCACGCCTTAATTTTGTTCCTTGCATTAGCATTGTGTCATACCATCAGTTGCGCTGACCTATTCATAGGATATCATATTACAGATGACGCTCCTAGTACTTGAGATTTGATGAAGTTTTGAAGAAAGGAAGGAAAATGGACCATGAAGAAGATTTGGCCCTCGATACATTATGTTTTGAGTTGTATAAGGGCATAAGCCCTGAAACCATATGTGTTTATTTGTATAAACCTTGGGTATTATGAAAACAATGGGCAAGACCCTATAGATTGGTATCAGAACGTGAATGTATGTTTAATTGAATCCATTAAATTATCTTTTATTTTATTTTCTTGATCCATTTAGCTCATTTCACTCACCCCCTGGGTTTGTGAAAATTCGAGGCGTGACAGGTTGGATGAGTGCTAATTGCAACAAGAAGTCTTTCCTAGACAACAATGAAGGTGACAATCTGCGCTCAATTTTTTCATCAAACAGATGCTTCTACCGACATCGCCAGCCATGTGATGGTGGTAGAAAACAACGATGGTACATGTAGCATATCTTCTTTCTATTGGACAAAGGTAGGGAACATGCATCCTTATTGCAAACCGAACATGCTAGATACCCCTTAGTGCTCTACCCAGAAAGGTTCCCGTATGCTGGAAAGTCATTTATGGTCCACAATAACGCTGCATGCAATTGAAATGTCTTATTCTTAAAGACGTCGTATGCCTCCACTGCAACCTCCCACAATTCCTTCAACTCGTCCATTAAAGGACGCAAGTATACATTAATTTTATTACCAGGAGACTCCAGCCCTAGAATAAGCAACGACATGAAGATAAATGGTTATTTCATACATTTTCATGGTGGTAAGTTATACGGCACGAGCAACACTGGCCACATGCTGTAGGCATTACTCATGTCACCGAACAGATTGAAACCATCGCTAGCCAGCCCAAGTCGTACATTACGCGGCTCATTTGCAAACCATTCGTGATTTCTATCAAACTCAATCCAAGATTGAGAATCTGTCGAATGCCTACATACATTTTCCTCAGCAACATGCTTCTCCTTATGCCACCGCATATCTTTTGCCATCTTCTAAGACATGTACAACCTTTGTAGCCTTGGTTTTAAGGGAAAATATCTTAGCACTTTATGTGAAATTGCCTTGCTCTTTCCTTCATTCAGCTTGTGTAATACCCTGACCCAAAATATCGGGTCATATGACACGTATTATGAGATTAAAGAAAATTAGTGTAAAAATATTTACACTCAAAGAGAATAATTAATTAAATAAATAATTGATTAATTATTTATATGAAATAATTAGTTTTAATTATAATTAAATAGTTTAAACACACATTAGACTACATGAGAGGTATATTGTATATATGAACATATGATCAAGTATGTATGCATGTATGTATATAAATGAAATGAATTTATGGATATATATATATATATATATGTATAAAGTGAACAGTAGTGTGTGTAAGCAAGTGTGTATATATATATATATATACATATACACATAAGTGTATGCACACATGTAAAATATATATTTACCTAAATAAATATATAGAATATAAATAAAATGTAAAAATATCTCATTGTGTGTGTGAACAGTGCAGTGTGTCTGTGTGTGTCGGCTGGTGTGTGTCTCTCAACATGTTTAAGTGTATGTGTATTATATTTATATATATATATATATATATTATACCAAATATCTTGCAAATTTAATGCAAAGTAGAAAAGAGAAAAAGGGGAAGTTATGAGATGGGAAAGGAAGCAGAAAAATGCAGGCTAGAAGTAGGGCTACGGATGGAGAAAGAGAGAAAGAGAGAGAGAGAGAGAGAGAGAGAAGGGTCGGTTTCTTTTCTTTAAAAACCAAAGCATGCTTATTTCTAAAAGAGGAGAACCAGAAAGGAGCCAAAAAGCTTAAGGAAAGGGAAGTGAAGGAAATCAGAGACTGAAAGGGATTAAAACCACAACAAAAGGTGAGAAATTTGAAAGTTTATCATTTTCTCTCTCTAAGATTTAAGCTTGAATATGAGTTTTTTTTTAAGTTATATATAATTATATGATGCTAGGTATATGTTTATAAGATGGTTAAGCATGAGATTTAGCTTTGAAATGACCAAAAAAGGGGTAACCCACGAAACCGCCATTGAAGACCTTGCTTGAAGCAGGTTTGATTTCATCATCACCAAACTGTGTTTGGTGTATAGGGACTTCAAGTAGACATTATAAACATCCCAAAAATATAAATTCACGACCAAAAATCACAAGAAATGGCCTCCAAACATTGACTTGCAGGTTACGGGTTTACAACCCAAACCTTTAAACTCGTGGTTAAATCCACTCTTATGAATGGAAACAAAATCCTCATGAAGAGGGGATCAAAACAAGCTAAACCCCATGAAAAATGATCAAGAAATAAACATGAACAAGCTAGTTGCAGGTTCGGCCTATCAACCCCCAAACTGCGACATACAGCTACATTCGAAGCTCTAAATTGATGTAAAAATATGCCCTAAAGTTTTGGGAGATGTTTGGAAAAGAAAACAGAAGAAAAGAGTCCCTAAAATGCCATGAAATTCAAACTGTAAAAATTAGGGTTCGGTGTGAACAGTGTCGACTTCGTGGGGAAGATGACACTATTCGGGTCGGGTCGGATTCGGTCACGGGTCAGAGTCAAACCGGGTCCAACGGGTCAGGTTTATTTAAACGGCAACGTTTTACTTTTTAAAATTTAAACATTAGGGCTGACGTCATCCTGACGTCAGCATTACGTGTAAAATTGGCTAAACCGGTTGGTTTGTAAGTGAACCTGACCGGTTCACTTGGATTTGGACCGAACCCATTGGTTTTATAATTTAATTAAAAATTAAATAAACCAATACTTTCAGTATTTGCGGATTTACCCCAGAAATTCTGGAAAATCTTATTGTGGCACAACTGGGGGAAAACTTATGCAATTATGCCCCTAAAAAAATAATTAAATAATTAATTTAATTATTTAATAAATAAGTAAAATTACTATTTTACCCCTAGGTCATATATAAAACAAATGAAGTTCAAATTAAACATATGAATAGTGTATCCTTACTATTTTGGATATTCTGAGACTAATGGTAGGGTCCGTTTTATGAGACGAGGCCCGAAAAATAAAGACACGTAAAGGGATAAATGACCAAAATACCCCTTGTCCAAAATTAATAAGTTATTAGTGTATTCTTACTATCTCAGACCTTCTGAGTCCAATGGTGAGGTCCACGACACGAGATGAGGTCCCAAACATAAAGACACTTAAGGGGGTGATAAGACCAAATTACCCCTACTACCTCAAAAGCTAAATTAAAACCAGGGAAGGTCTAAATTGACTTTCTTTGACATCCTAGACTCAATAATGGAGTCCAAATTACGAAACGAAGTATAGAAAAATGAGACACGTAAAACGGTAAATGACCATTTTGTCCTTTTACATATAACAGTCCGAATTAAATGTTAGGAAAGCCTAAACCGACTTTCTTCGATGCTCTAGACTCAATGGTAGAGTATATTCGACCAAAAAGAAATGTCTAAATAAAAAGACATAAAATTTGATGAATAGCATCTGTTAGATGACTATGAACTAAAATATTGCCAAAGAACTAAACTGAGGCAAATACGAGAAATGAAATACAAAAAGACACGACACGTAAACCTATAAAATAAATAACTTTAATTTAAAGTTAATGGAACTACCAGAAGATTATAAATTGAAATAAATTAAATTTCTAACACATTAAATTGTGTCATAGGTTAAGAGTACGAGTTATAAGTTAAGTTAAGTACATATGAATTTATGAAATCGTTTTAGGATCTATTACGATTTAAGCATAAGTTAAGGAACATTTAGATGATTTATAATGAATGTGAAGTTAATGAGATATTTATGAATTGTTCTTAGGAACTACAAGGAAAGTGGGAAAGCGCATTATTAGCACTAACCCTAAAGGATCAAGGTGAGTAACCCTGTGTTTGAAGTGGAGATTTAACTCCATGGATTTGAAAAGGCTTTAAGTTCAAAGATATGAAGTGTTTGGAGTTTCAAATTTAGTATATTACATGATTTCAGTTTTAAATTATTTCTGTTCTTATAAACCTTATTGTGACATGCTCAGTAAATGTTTTCTTTACAGTTTTCTTAAAAATGTGTTTTCAGCATGTCTAAGTTAAAATACAAATCTTGTTAAATATTTTGAATTTGATTGTTACAAGTATTTGAAGTTCTATTGTAGAAATTATACATTTCATGTTTTAAATACTCATGAAAGTATCTATTGAAGAAGTTATGTGATAAATGTTTTACAAGATAAACGATACTAAGTACCACCCCCTATGATGGTTGAAATCCTTCAGGATTCAACAGTAAATGCCCGGTATCAGGATCTAATCCCCCAAGCAAATGAGATCGACAATATTGGCAGTTAAATAGGAGTCTGGTTCGAAACAGATTCCACCTAATTAAAGAGAAAAGATGACAAACTGATTTTGAAAATGAAAACAGGTTTTACCCTCATTTTCATAATACATGTTTATGTGTTTTAAAGTTTATATACTTTATCTGAAGAAGTACGAGTTAGCTTGAATACTTTAATTGTTTCAAAGCTATCTGTTTTATGAAATGCATATGTTTCGAGTTTTATATACTCTATTTAAGAAATACATGTTATGTTATATGTTTTGAAGTTCATAAGTATAAGTATAGCTTGAATACTTTAAATGTTTCAAAGCTATCTATTTTAAGAATGCATATACTCTGTATTCTAAAATGTATGAACAATTGGCAGTGAATGTTTTACAAACTCTTATGTATTAAAAACCATTGCTAATTGAAAACCCCATGACAAATACTGGAATTGCTCACAAGCTCAGATTAGCTTACCCGGACTTTGTTCGGATCCCCCTTTCAGGTGATATTGGCAGTTTTGGTTAGAAAACGATGAAGATGGATTGGCCATTTGAGAAGTTGTATTTACATAGTTTCTTTATGAAACCATATGAATCTTAAGCACAACTTTTGTATTAGTATATAGTACGAGAATGTGTATTAAGCCCTCTGGGCAGTGGACTTATAATATTGTAAGTTCTTAAGTTTTAGTTATACTCTGAATGTTAAATCATGTATACTGCAATGTGAAGAGTGGCAGTACCGGATGGATGTGCAAATTTTAAAAATGAGAAAAGAAAAGAAAAAGTTTTTCACGCTTCCACAAACCACATGTTGCACATCTATTTGATACCGCTGCTTATGTGAGCCTTCGCCCAAGGGTCCTCGGGCTTGAGGGTGGCGGTCGCGATGCGAAATCTGTAAAGGGTGGGTTTCGGGTCGTGACAGCTTGTACCAGGGTTCGTGGCACACCGTACAATCTATACATTGTTCAGTCTCTTTCTAAAATAACATACAATCATTTCTGCAAGCATGTGTGGGAATATACCCGAGGCCCAAATCTCTTAATACTCTTTTCACCTCGTAATATGATTTCAAAAGGGTCTTCCCAGTAGGAAGTGTTGTTTTAATCAATTCAATGACCATATTAAATGATTTGTTACTCCATCGGTTGATGGTCTTAATATGAAGGAGTTTCACGAGAAAGTCCAATTTCAAAAACTTATCACAACCCGGATATAACGGCTACCTTGCGTCCCTCAACAAGGACTCAAACGCTTCCGATTGTCTTGTGGCTACTCGCCCCAGTTATAGCCCCTTGCAAGTCTGCCAGCATTTGTGGCAAGCCTTCGTAACCAACCCTAACATTATCACCTAAGTCATCATCGTCATCTTTTTCTTTATCCTCAAATACCACTCGTACATCACGGTGTTCCCCATGAAATTGCCAACACGTATACCTCTTGTCCATCCCGTGTAGAAGTAGGTGCTCTTTCGCCTTATCTATGTGCATATAATCCTTATTATTGCACCTCCTAAATGGACATCTTATCCTATTTCTCCCATCTGCAGATGCACGAGCAAACTCAATAAAATCTTTGATCCCCTTCACATACCCTGGCAAATGCCTACCCCTCAAGTCCATCCAACTTTTATCTATTTTCGTCCACCTATTACAAGTCAAAAATGTTGCTCATTATAAATATGAAACATGAGTCCTAGCGCCTTCAACTTTTCTCTAAAGGGTAAGGTGGTCCTATCCCATTCGTGAATGCACAATCTATATTGCAATCAATAACCAATCAAATGCTTGATTCCACTTGGACTAAATTTTGGCAGCATCTCCCCATGATTCTCCAAGTATACGAGATAGATGTTACCACACCTAAATATATACCCAGAGAAAAATAGGAGATCTTGCTGAAATTTTCTCATAATGGAATATTCAAACATACGCTATTGATTTCAATGCAGATTTATGCATTCTCAAACTGTCCTACTCTGGACAATTCAAGAATTGATTTTCAACCACATGAGCCCAATCGCGATTAAATTTCACGACAAGATTCACATGTGATAAAAATAACTCTCGAACGGGGCTAGGTTTATATGAATGCAATTGTTAACTTACAAAACTAGTCCTAATTTTTTTTCACAAATTAATCCCTTAAAAAAAATTTCAGATCAAACAGTAAGGTTTTTCACAAAGTCGCAGCTACTTTGTGAAATTTTTATTTTTTTTTTCTTTAATAAAACGTGTGACACACTAGATAGTTGGTCGGCTACCGTGTGTGTGTGTGTGTGATTTCAACTATAAAGTTATAAATATGTGTCACACTAGATAGATCATGATATCCAACTCTAACACAACTGCACATTAGTTCTCAAGTATTAAGCCACTAATTTTTTTTAACCAAACACAAGTATACAATTTTTAACATAAGTATATTGATATTCTCGTCCAAAATTCTAGCCAATAGTTTGGTTATTAATTGTCTTGCATTTTATTTTAACCAATAAAGACTGTTATTAAATTTGAATTCACACTTTACCATTCTAACATTTTACATTTATATCAAATAATAATCCTACAAATAAATTATTTATTAATTTACATAAAATTTTGTGAATATTAGACGAGGGGCTAACCTTAGGTGGACATTTTTTTGGTGCAATTGATGTTACATAAAAGGATAGTGATGTGTAGACTTTGTGAACATCCTAGGCCAATTCTTTGATTACTGGGGTCTCTGAAAGACCCTCCAAAAAATCAAATATTTCTCTATGGAAGATGAACAAAACCATACAATACAACCAACCCAGATAAGAAAACCAATAAAAGAAAAAAAAATGCAAAAGAACAATGAGGAAAATAAATTATAAATCAAACCCTAAAATTAACAGATCTTTATTTTCATTCTCATAGTTATATCAACAAACAAAGAACGAATCAAAAGACTAAAATATGTAAATAAGAAGAAAAAAAATTAGAACTTCCATTTTGATGAAGATACATACAAGAAATTATCATTGGAAAATTGCTTTAAAAGATAAATT
This sequence comes from Nyssa sinensis, assembly GCA_008638375.1. Classification (NCBI taxonomy): domain Eukaryota; kingdom Viridiplantae; phylum Streptophyta; class Magnoliopsida; order Cornales; family Nyssaceae; genus Nyssa; species Nyssa sinensis. The sequence continues at coordinate 14,490,117 of CM018047.1, forward strand.
AGGAAAAAATTAAACAGGATTAACAAAAGTACCTAATGAACAGAAATAAGTTGTGGATCGAAGAACCGATTGATCATTTTTTGGGGTCGAAATCTATGATAATAGTTGGTGGAGAGTTAAGAGGCGATTCTAAGAATCTGAGCTCTCCCCCTTTTTCTCTTTCTCTCTCTGTGTGTACGGTTTCGTTTTCTTCAAAGAGAAAATCGAAGACATGACAAGGCCACTGGGCAAATGGATGAAATGTAGTGTGGATGGAGAAAGAGGGGAGAGAGAAAGAGAAAGAGAAAGAGAAAGAGAGTGGTGGCCTGAGCAGATTAAGCAGTAATCTCTAAATTAAGATTTGGGGACTGTGTTAGATTTGTTGTGCTCAAATTTGTCCATTGTACAATTATCAGGAGTTCGTTGATAACAAGATCAGAGAGAGGAGATGCATACCGTGTGAGGGAGGAAGAATTAGGGATCAAAAGAGAGAAGAAGAAGTCCCTATGTGTCACAAAAAATCTTCACGACGACGTCGTTCCACTAATACATATATTAGTGACGCTCATACATGCGCTAATATTGTCTTTTGGCGACGCATTATGTGCGTTGCAAATAAGGTGCGTCGCAAAAAAGTTATTTTTTTTGTAGTGTATTATGTCAACGTAGATGAAAACATCTTTTCAATTTAAGTCCTAATTGTCCTTTTGTGAGAGGCCATTACACAACAACGTAATGTGACAATTTCACAAGATAATTTTTCGTGTTTAAGAAATATTCATTTTGTGTTGTGGGATGAGAAATATTATTTAATAGATCTGAAATAACACTTGATAATAGGTTATTCTAATGACACTAATATATATCATGTCTCATTATAAGAGTAAGTCAAATCACACGATAATATTTGAGGGAGAAAGCACCAATTCCATTCAAGGATTTTCGTGGAGTAGGGGTCGGGCGCCGAGAATAGAGGTAAAAACAATGGCAATTAGGAGTGTGATTGCCATTATACATCAACCCTTTTAAGTGAACGTTTTCGACTTGTGAAAAGCATGCATGTTGGATCATCTTCCAAAATTTCTTCCAAAACCCAACTCACCACCTGGCAGCCGTCTGCGTGCAGCTGTTTTCTCTTTCTACTTTCTCTTGTACTCCGTTTCCTTGTTCCATTGGGAACTCATTTAATCAATTTATTAAATTAATAATAATTATTACTTTTAAAGCAGACATTATATATATCAAAACAATAAATATTCACGTCAATTGAAAATTAGAAAGTCACTGTTTATTTTTACAAAAATATAACCTTATCAAGTGCCCCCAAAAGTTTTAATGTAAAATTAAAGATTACATTATAAATATTGATTACACAATACAAAAATTTATTTGTTATCTTATTTCATATATTTATATTAAGATAAGTCATCGCCTTAAACTTGTCACGGCTTTTAAAAAAAAATTCTAAACCTATCTAATCAAGAAGAGAGGTAAAAAGTTGTAATTCTATATTGAATATAACCAACGTACTAAAAATAATTCGTTTCTTACGATCAAGACATGTGGACAAATGAGTTGCCTATAATGTAGAACATATAGTTACCGAGTTGCCCATCTTGTTAAGGTGGTACTGCTATGATGTGCTGTGACAGTGCTACAAATCTCAATTATATTTTTTTCAAGCAATTAAGCTTCCGTTATATATTTGATCTTTCTTTGATTTAATCATCAAAGTTACCATCACCAAGTTCCTCTAATGACTTTTATTGTGATTGACAACATAAAAAATGCACACAACACATTTCAATAATAATTTAAATTGCCTATTCTATGTTTTTTTATTTTTTTATTTTAAGTATTGTTAATTCTATGTGAATAAACCAATTATTTATAAAAAATGATTAGTATATCGATTTGATTTGACAGATGATATGTCAATAATTTTTTTATAACTAAAAAATATATTTTATTATTTTATTTATATTTAAAAAAAATTATGATAAATAATATATAAATTAATCTGATAAATTAAATGGATATAGTTAACATTTCTCGATATATTATGTGAAGCACAGGGGAAAGAACCCCAGCTGAAGTCAACAAGTGGCAATTTAGAGAGAGGACGGATTGCCACGTCATCAAATGTCATCACCGACACTTGCACTAATAAATGTTTTCAAATGTCATCAAATTTTATCCCGGTATTGAAGAGAGGTTGTTGGATACTGCTCTTCCCACCACCACGACAGTCTTCATGCGTCGCCACGTGTCCCCACCCAGCCGCTGTCGCTACTCGTCGTCCTCCTCCTTTTGGCGCCCCTAACGTCACGTGTCCATTCTCACTTGGTTGACCTGTCAACACGTGTGCAGGATCACCCCTTGTGTTTGATTTCAAGGATGGATAAGATGATCGGTCGGCCCGTAGCCCGACAAACCTAGAGATATATGGGAGAGAACGTTTCTATTTTTCTATTTTTTATATTTTAAGACAGGAAGGATCGTTGCTTGGTGGGAGGAGAAATTGAGGGCGGGTGCACCGAGGCAGGTAGGCCCGCGCCCAAGTGGGATGGATAGTGCTTGGTGTTATGACCGAGGGTTTTTGGGAATGTTTATATCATTATATGAGCGAGAATGTGTGTGTATATGTGTGTGTATGCACGTGTGTTATGTGTGAGAGACAGAGACAGTAATGCAAATCTTTGACCGTTGACTTTTCAATGTTTATTAACAAGTTTTTCTTTCGACATCTCGAGGAAATGTAAGAATATATATATATATATATATATATATATATATATATATATAAAGTGACGTGAATGTGAGTTATAACCAATCCTCCGATCTCCTTGCGCTTCTCTTGTGACATTATTTGTTGGTTAATTAAATTAAGTACTTAAATTTAAAAAAAAATTAATTAAGTTTATTGAGTCTTAATAATATTTGAAGTCTTTTTAAATAATCTTAATTGTGAGTTGTAACCAATTCTCGAATCTCTTTGCGCTTCTAACGAAAATTAGTTTTTTAATTATAGTTAAATAAGATACACTAGTTTGTATAAGATTAAATGTTCTAATCAATATAAAACTTAGGATCAATTTTATATATATGTGCGTCTCTATCACAATAAGTTATAAATCATAAAAATAATAAAAAAATGTGGTGGCCAAAAAATAAGAGTGAGGTGTGGCCGTGTGCCGTGAGAAAGCCGTGTGAGTGGCTTGAGATTTCTTAATATGAGATTGTTTTTCTTCAATAAAAATATTAATTTTTATAGTTTATTCAATGGAGTAATAACGTTCTTAGCCATTTGAATTCTTAGTTGATTTTCTTGTATTGTGATTTCGTTCTCTGCCATTCATATTATCGTATTACTTATTATTTTATATTCAATAATTGGTATCGAAGCGATTTTAAATTTTACTATAATATGCATATATGTCAATTTTTGGCAAACTACATGACAACCCATTAGAGGAACACGAGTTATATAAGATTTTTTTGAATAGTAGTTGGCAAAGAAATGGTGTAATTGTGCATATTAAAATGGCTTTCTTTTTTTTTTTTTTTTTTTTCTCAATTCACCATTTGAATGAAAAATACAAAACATAATTAATTGTCGTAAAAACCAACAATTGATATCAAGTTGTTCTATAAAACAAGATGAAAATGATGGGGAACACACATGCGTGGAAAGATATAAATCGAGAGTGCCTTTGCCATACTGTTGTAGTGTTGTACCAATGCTTCGTCTCATGTGAGTAGTCAATCTTGCATAAGTGATTTCTTTTGTATAAAAAGACGAAGAAGATGGGTACACACAGGCTAAAATTGTGATGAAAGATCTTGTAACCTCACTGCTCATTGATTTTTTTCCAATATGATTAGGGCAAAATCCCTGAGGTTTACTATATGATTCCTTAAAGAATTGAAAAATATTGTACATTGGAGAATGTTGTGAAATAACCACAAAGTATTTTCAAGTTATGTTATTTCCACGGGTTAGGATCCCTAGTAGCTGTAATCTTCTCAACTCATTGCCGAACTAGTTGAGGTCTTATTTATCGATTGTCTTTCTTTATATCATCACTCAATCAAATGCTAAATTGAAATTCAGTGTAAAATCTATGAAACAAACAATTTAAAGGGGTAAATAAATTTGTATTTCATTTTGTAATTTCTCATATTTCTTCCATACGCTTCTAAACTTTTCTTATACTAATCAAACCTAATGCAAGAAGCTGAATTCATAGGCCTATCCAAATATAATAGTTATAGCTGCAATTTGGAAGGGCCAATCCGAGCTCGACCCGAAAATTTTAAGGTTTGGACTGATATTTTTTAATACTCGGTACTCAAGATGGGATTGGGTAGCAAAATTCAAGCTCAACTCAATTTCAGGATAGGATTAAATAAGTTAATGCTAGGAGAACCCGAGCACTATATACATATACACACACATATACATATACATATACATATACACTTCAATTATGCTCACAATACCCTCCTGAGTTCATGATGTTCATCCATCATCTACAACTCCTTTCTCTCACTCTAAAATCACTAACACTTACAATCACATCTCTCTCTTAAAATCCACTTTCTCTTTAGTTCAACACTCACTTTCCTCATTTATCTAGTTCTTTCATCTCTCGTCTCAATTCCTACTTAGAAGTGACACACATCGAAGGCCTATTCCATTTTCTCTTTCCTTATCAACTGTCCATCTCTTCCAAGCAGAAGTTAACAAAACCCTCAATGATGTCAACTCTAACTGATGTCCCTCACGATCTTGACAATGACGATGATGAATTGTTCCAACTCACCGATCTCTATAATTAATCCCCTCAAGATCTTAAGCATGATGAATTGTTCTAACTCACTAACCTCCTTCATCGATCCCCACCTTCGTCTACCCTAACTTAGTTTGATCTTGACTTTTATCATGACCTCCTTAATCCTAATCTACAGTCAAACCAACTAGTAACTAATTCATCCCAATTGTTGGATCTCCCCCCCCCCCCCCCCCAAAAAAAAAAAAAAAACCTTTATTTCTCACCTTTGATTACTAGGATAAGACAAATTTAAAGGCATCTATAAAAATGGAGGTGTAAATATCTCATTTTGTGATCATTAATAATTGTATTGGAGTAATTTTGAAAGTTTTATGGCTTACTTGTGAAATCTGTAACTTTAAAGGACATTTTGGTTATTTTTGCATCACATTTTTAAAGATATCTCATTCAGGGAAACTTTAACTTTTCTAGGAGTTTATTACAATGTTTACTTGACTAGGGGCATTTTGATCATATACTAAAGTGATTATAGGTCTTAGGGTATTTTGATAAATTTTTTTATATTTTGGCCCTCGATGGCATTTTTTTAATTTTAGGTCTTTTAGGGGTTCTTGTCCCATAGGGGCATTTTCATCATTTTTTGCCATTTAAAGGTGTTTTGGTCATATTCCAAGAGGTTTCCTATGTATCCTTCAAAAGTTTTTTTTTTTTTTTTTTTGTAATTTATTGAGCTTTCATATTCTTTAGGGGCATTTTGGTTATTTTTAGAGATTTTATACATTTCAAGAGTATTTTCATAATTTCAACACTTTTCTACCTATGAGAGGGCATTTTGGTCCTTTTCACTTTCTAAGGATATTTTGATAGTTTCAACAATTTCCACCTTTGGGGTGCATTTCAGTCATTTATCATGCTTTGAGGGTGTTAAAAGTAATTCTACTAGTCTTAGGGGTTATTTTCATAATTTCATCATTCTAGTGGAATTCTCTAATTTTTGAATGGTATTTTGATAATTTAGAGATTTTCTTAATTTTTGTAAGGATAAATGGGGTGTTAATTTCTTGTATTACCTTTGCTTATTGTGGTAGGTTAGGATTTTATTAGTTCATCTAATTTCTTATTTTTTCAATTTAGATAATAGAACAATTATCAGGTAATTGACGTGACACAACAACACAGTGAGTTGAAGTCCCTAGAAGGAGCCTCTCAATTATGGGACAAATCGATCGATGGACTAATAAAGTTAATACTTTTACTCTCATCCATAAAATTGACTAGGTTAAGAAAAAAAAAACAGTTTTATCCTAGTAGTCCAAATTGGTTTCCTACTTGGCCCGGAATTGTACAGAGATTGAATAGACTTGTCACAACCCGAAACCAGGCCTATGCGGATCAGGGGTCCGTGATCCGCCACCAAGGCCTTTCAATGATCATAACACCATTCTAATTACTATTTACATAGCGGAATGAATTTCTCTTTTTCACATCCATAAAGTAGGCTATATAACTTGGTCAGTGAATTAAACATTGCTTTCTGAAGGATAAAATTTTCACATCACCATACAGTTAAGTTGTATAATATTACACCATCTAGATTTACAAAAAAATTAAAAACCATCTAGTTTATCTTTGGTCAAGAACTCACTTCATCACTTAAGCACTTATCCTGCATCACATGAAAGCAAGTTTGTCTAGTCCTCACCTGAAAACATGGTAAACATCTATAATGAGCTCGACGCTCAGTAAGTATTCCATAACATGCCAAGGGTTTCAAAACTACTATGTAGTAAATTCTATAATGTCTATATTCATATGGAATTTGAATACATCATATCAAAGTACAATAGATCAGAGAATAGTATCAAAGTCATTTTCAATAAATCTTAGTTCAATCATAGTCGTAAATCAGAAATCGATAATATAGCACAATCATAATAATGATTCAATAACATGGTTTGACAACGATGGTTAGTGTTGTAATTCAAATATGGTTCGAAGTCATTTTCAATGTCAATAGTCATAGTCAAATCAATATCATAGTTCAATCATAGTTCATATTCGATATTCATAAAGCTCAAATCATTAAAATTCCTCTTCTATGACCAGTAAATTAGAACATCGCTGACTGAGATCGATATTTAATAATACGATTAATATACCCCGTGGACAGGGTTCGATGAAGTCACAATCTATTCAAGAGTGACCAATCATAGAAGGCTGGTGTATTCAAAATGTCAAAATCACATCCAAAATTAATAATCTCAATAACAAACTCAGTTATTCGAAGAAGAGTTTCATATTTAGTCTTTAGTTAAAACAGTTAAAAAATCGGTAGTAAAACTACATAGTGTCATGAGTATCTTACAAAACATTTTCTTAAATTAAGGGAAGAACATATAGATATCAATGGATCGTTTAAAATATGCACTAGGCACAATGTATCTATTACCAAAGGCTATAAGGAAATATACATCGATAAGTCATTCAAAATAATATCAATTGAAACATGTCTACTACTAGGTCATAAAAGATCTCAATATTTATATTTATGATAAAATTTAACTTAGACATAGCATGAAAATACTCACAAGGAATCAGATATCAATGTCACAAAAGAGTTCAATATTTATATGTATAACAAAAATCCACCTCAATCATGACATGGAAATACTCACGTGAAGTCCCAAAAGCTTAATCCAAAATTTTTTCCTTTAAACGAGGGTCCCTATAATCACAATTCAAGGTCTTGTTACTTTTTTTTTCAAACCATCACACAATTCAATTGTTAACTTAGAGCTCTTTCTATTCCAATTACCCTCTTCTCGTAACTTCATTAAGTATTAAAGACGTATCAGTCATTTTTTAGTTTGTTATCGAGTCTTATTTTTCTCAAAAGAATGTCACCGTTAGGTCCAGAATGTCAAAGATAATTGGTTTAGGCTTTTTTAGATCTAAATTTGCGTACCTATAGTTCATTTTAAGCTTAGGGGCATTTTTATAATTTTATATTTTTACGTGTCATATTTTTCGATACTTCGTTCGCTGAAATGGACTCTACCGTTGAGCCCAGATTGTCCAAAATAGTCAAGACGGGCTACCTTTTTATTCAATTGGCCCCGGATATCATTAGGGGTAAAATAGTAATTTTATATTTATGTGTCTTAATTTTTGGGACTTAATCTCACAAATCGGACTTCATCGTTGAGTCCGGAATGCCCAAAAATATTGGGTTGCACTATACTCTTATTTTAATTGGCCTTCATTTGACTTATTTTTGGCCCAAGGGCATTTTGATAATTTTTTATATAATTAAAGGGATTTAAAATTAATATTTAATTAATTTTTGGGTCATTTCATAATTAATCAAAACTGTTGGGGTCATTTTCTAATTAACAGAAGGTTCTGGGGGTCCAACTATAATTTCAGAATCTAGTGAGAGCCAAAACATAATTTTTGAAAACTAATTAAATAAAACCAATGGGTTTATTTTAATTTTAAGTGAACCCTCCCCAAACTGTGCTGAACCAACCGGTTCAGCCGGCTCAATGCGCCATGCTAACATCATATTGACGTCAGCCCTAACATTTAATTTTTAAACTTTTTTAACCAAAACGACGTAGTTTTGAGTTTAACCCAAACCCATTTTAAAATAGTTGGTCAAGACCCGACCGAGATCCGGCCTATGACCCAACCCATGAACAGTCATCGTCCTCATCTCTAGCGAGGGTTTCGGCGTCTCTTCCAACACCGGCGATTATGTCGATGACTTTTTCTAGCCATTTTTCAATTTGGTTTAAATCTATTTTTGGTGAGGATTCCATTTTTAGTTTTTGTTTTTAACCTAGCTTCCTCCACAAGCCCGAGATAGGCACTTATAGCCGGCTCTAGTGACCTACACGCCTTTCCAGCAACCTCACTGTTCCTCTATTTCTTGGCTTTTTAGCCACGGTTTGTCCACCAAATTTTACGTAAGAGCTCTTGAAATCGTGTGTAATCTATTCCCGCCCCCAAATCGCCACAAAATGAGCCCAAATCACTTGTTTTAATTTTTCTTTCCCCCAACTATCACCATTGTTTTCTCAATTGTTTCTCAACCATTTTTTGTGGTTCAAGTTGCCTCATGTCCCATTTTTAATGTTCTTTCAAGCTAGGTAGGTGTCTTGAAGCTTTAACAAAGTTTACTCAAAACTCAATTTGTTTACATATTTTGGGTTTACCTATTCTAGGGTTTCTTCCTAGTTAAACAAGACTATTTTCATACAAATTTTCTTCCTTTTTCCATATCATATGCATGCATGCATTTTAAAATGCCTTAACAGTAGGCTTTGGCTATGATTTTTTAGAGAGAGAAAATTTTAGGTTTGAGTGTTTATACCTTCCAACAATGGTGTTCCCTTCCTTCTTGCTTGGTGTGATTCTAGGTCTCCATTTCTCCCCTCAGGCTGCCATGCATGCTGGTACAGAACTCCTCTTTTTCTTCTTCCTCTTTCTTTTGTCTCTCACTTTTTCTTTCTACTTTCTCTCTCTACCTGAGCACATGCACACACAACACACTTTTCGAACTTATGCAAGGCCCTGTATATATACATATATTCATATATCATCGTGATTTGATCGGGTGTTGCATGCAACCTTATTGGTTGATTTGGGAGGTGGGGTAGCCTTTATATGAGATATATTAATTTGTATCTAGTGCAATAAATAAAACAAATGTGCTAGCAGCCAAGCTGGCTATTTTGTTGGTTTTAAAATTCTTCCCTCTTTTTTGTAAAGGTTCGAAATTTTTGGAATAATATTTTTTTTTTTTTTTTTTATAATGAGGCGATATTTGAATTTCTTTAAATTTTAGTTATTGTAATTTAATTTAATTATGTTATATGTGAGTGTGTGTGTGTGTGTGTGTTATATATTATATATATATATATAATATATATAACATTAGGGAGAGAAGCAGAACGGGAGAAGAGAAGAAAAGAGGGAAAGAAAAAGAAAAGGAAAAGGAAAAGAGAGAAAGGAAAGGGGGTGAGCCGCATGACCGAAGCAGAAGCAGCGGTGGTCGCGAGGGGGGTCGAGGCAAGGGGCGATCGATCTGCCATTCGGTTCGTCCGTGAATTTGGACATCTTTAAGCTTGATTTCCAATCCGATGATCGCGACTTTGTTAGATCTCGGGACTGGGATCTTTGCAGCTGAATTTGGGATGATTTGTGTGAAGATGTTAAACCAAATAAAGAGAGAGAGAAAAAAGAGAAGCAGCCGAAGCTGCTGGAACATGGAAAGAGAGAGAAGGGCCTCTGGGACTAAATTGTTCAATCGGGTTGAGATTGAGCGGGTTAGATTTGCTGGTTCGATCGTGTCCGTGTTTGGAGGTGAGGTTGGGAATCCTCGCACTATTGGGTTTGGTTCGAATGATCTGTAGATTGGTATTTGATTCACTGAGATTAATGTCACTGCTCAGATTTTTGGAGTTATGGAGCAGATCTGTATGTATATATAGATATATATATATATATAGTGTGTGTGTGTGTGTATGTTTGTGTAACGTTGGAGCAGGGGGGTTTTGGTGCGGCTTGGAACTGGGTATGGTTGTAGCGGTTTTGTGGGATGGCTCGGAATCGAGTAAGGTTCACTGCAGGGGCTGAATTACGCTGGATGTGTGGACCGTTGGAGAGTCGGTTGGATTGGATTTGAGTTGTCATGGGTTTGGTTGGGTCTCCTAAGGTGGTACAGTAGATCGCTGTGCGCATGGGTGAGTAACGGTGCTGCCGTGAGGAGGTGACAGTGGCAACATGAACAAGGCTGAGACGATTTTGGCGTTGGCGAATATTGGGCGAACATTGTACAGTCTTTCGAATGGTTTGGCGGTAGTGATTGAGTTGGGTAGAATTCTTGGATCCATTGTTTTAAAGTACCTTGAACTCGAGAAGTCGCCTTGTTCTGTTGGCTACTTCAGTTCGGAGGGAAAAGAGCGGCATAAAGTCTGATTGTTGGAAGTAGTGGTTGGCAACAGTTGGATTGGGGGCCATGGGTTTTGGATTTCTTGCGACTATCAGATGTTATCTTGATGCTGTGAGAGTGGCTGGTGGTATTTTGATTCGGTGGGACTCTCGGGTAGTGACAACAGTAAACCAATGTGTTGGTGCCGTGAGTGCAATAGTGAAGCGAGTAGCGTAGCAGCCGAGAAGAGAAAAGGGTGAAGAAAAATTGGTGCAGCAGGGAGATTTTATACAAATTTATATATGTACGTTTGTTGTGACGTTGGAACAAGGAGACTGAAAAGAGAGCAGATTTGGGTTCGATTGCTATTGTGGGGCAGCGGCAGCAATAGAAATTGGAGTTATGTTTTGGAAATTCCTACAACAACTAGAGCTGCATGTTGCGAGTGGAACAAGAGTTGCACAGAGGTAGCAACAGGGTAAGATACTAAATTTTCAATCTTGGATTTTAGAAGCATGAATAATTAGATTGATTGTGGGATTTCATTTAGCAGAGGAAATGTTTTAGATCAAATTGGAATCCAGAAAAATAATTCAAACACAACTTAGCGGCTGGGTTTTGTATTTTTATTCGGGCCAAACTGGGTCAAGTCTGACCCGACCCACCCATTCAGATGGCTGCCCAGTATTATTACTTCATGAATAAAATTTTAGATTTAAGTTCTGAAAGTGCTTGGTTGAAAAGGAGAAGCTATCCAATGATTAGCTTACAATGGAAACTTACAAGAAAAACAATGGAAACTTATAGGAATTGGAAAAAAATTATGGGCGGTGAATAGAACTTTGTGAGATTTTAATTATACCCAGAAGATATGGTTAATTGTGAATTGACCCGAGTAATAAAATAATATTAATTTAATTAATTAGAAGAGAAAAAATTACCGAAATGCCCCTAAATCGAAAAGTAGTCCAACGGACTCCGAATAAATTAATTGAATAGTAGATTTTTATTATTTTGAGCATTCTAGACTCAACCGTGGAGTCTGATTTGTAAAAAGAGGCCTCGGGAAATAAGAAACCATGAAAATGCAAAATGACTGTTTTGACCCTTTTAGCCCGAACGTCCAAATTAAATTTCGCGAAGGCCTAAACCTATTTTCTTCGACGTTATGGACCCAATTGTAGAATTTACTTTAGCAAAATAGAAACTAATAAAGTAAAGACATAAAATTTGATAAATAACATCATTCAAATAGCAAATGGACTGAGTAGTATTTTATGATTTTAGGGGCACCGAAAGGCAAGGAGAAGGCAGTCTGACCTTCTGCATTTTTTACTGTGAGTTTCGCTACGCTATGAGTACGACTCCCGAGGGTTGAGACAAACCCTTCAGGTATGATATTTTACTAATGTGAGAAATAAGGTTAAGCTTAGGAGTATTTGGTAAGATGATTGAATGTTATTTGTGCTCAAGTGCAATTAGGAATGATTTGTATGTTGATTGATTTATACATGTGTTGATTTGATGATTTGGAAATCGCGTGGGATATGATTGCTTGAAGAACCTAGAACTGATAACTTACGTACTCTGATATGTGTTTTAAATTATTTGATGATTTGTTACTGTAGTAAAGATGGATCTTACCTCTGTGTTTGGATTATTATGTTTGGCTTACATTCGTGTTGATATATCATGTGTTTTGGAAAGTGTGATAGTTTCATGTATGAGGATGCTTTATGGAATCATGTGTTCTTTGTATATTGATGAGATTGTGAATGTGTGAATCGAGCATGTGTTTAATTTGACTGCTTATAGCATATAGACTTGTGGAAGAAGCTTTGAGATTCAGATGATATTGATGCTTTAAATATGCTGCATTATTTGAAGCATACTGCAAGTGTTGGCAAGAAATGTTTTGTTGAGATTGTGGCATTGCATGGTGGAATCAGGGCATATTGGCATAGTGTGATTCCTTGAAAGCGTAGTGTGAGTTGAGCACGTGGTGCTATGTAGTATGAGGGTGTAGATCCTGTGGTGAAAAACCCAAAATCGGCCATGGTACTCATGCCAGCAGGGACGGACCGTAAAGTGAGAACAAGGTTACTCAGGCCTTCGGGGAAGGACCGTAAAGTGAGAACAAGGTTACTCAAGCCTTCGGGGAAGGACCGTAAAGTGAGACATGGGTGTGACATAGAGTTTGCATGGGTGCGTCATGCATATTGATCATGCATTGCATGGATGACATTGCATGACATGTAGAGATAAATGTACACTTGCACATGCCACGTCCTTAATTTTGTTTCCTGCATTAGTATTATATCATACCAGCATGTTGGCGCTGACCCATTCGTGGGCACAGGTTTCAGATAAAGCTCCTGGTACGTGAGACTTGAAGAGGTCTTAGAGAAAGGAGAAGGAATGAAATTTGGAAGAGTATTTAGCACTTGGGGTGTACTTTTGTAATATAGGGGCTTAAGCCCAAACAGTATATAGGAGATAACTGTTGAGTGTATCTTATATGTATATATGTTAAAGGAAAAGAATGCGTGTTTAATTTTCATGAATTGTGGCCATCGAGTGAGGATGGATTGTGATGTGTTTGTATATATATGATGCATTGTGATTATCAGGGGGGAAAAGGCCCGAAAAACAGAGGAGGTTCTGTTAAAATTTTCTGAAAAATTAAAGGATCGTTAAGTGTATAAAACACCCTGGTTATTATGAAAACAAGAGGCAAGGCCCTATGGATTGTACAGAACAGCGAATTTGGTTAGTGTTGGGAATGTCTTTAATTATACTTTATTTCTTTATTATTTTATTTTTCTTTGTCTCGTTACTCGCGCCTCGGGTTCGCTGGAATTCGGTGCGTGACATTTTGGTCTTGGGATCAAATCCCTTGGCCAACACTTTTGGCTATTTTTCAAACATTCCTCTCCTTATGCCTTGTTTGGCATTACCTTGTTTCCCCTTCTTGTTTTATTTATTTTATTTTATTTATTTATTTATTTTTTATCCCAGTTTAATTTTTCGTAACTTTTTATTTTGTTACGTAAGGTTTCTAAGACTAAATTAGTGACTAATTTTTCAGGTAAATGGGTCGGGGCGTTACAAGACTGCACAAGACAGGGCTAGTAATATATTGAAGTATAAAATTAATATTATATTTTCTAAATTTTTATCCCAAATTTTGAATCTCAAATTATGTGTGCTATTGTATTATTGTGTCACGTCAATTAAGTGATTTGATGCATTACTAATAATGCAAGGACATGCCATTTGGTATGAAGATTTTAGATAAAATTTTGAAAATTCTAGCATATTAATATTTAAATTTTTAAGGAGATAAAACATTTTAAACTTTCACATTTGAGTAAGAATATAAATTTATAAAATCAATCTTGTTAAACATTTATATTAAATTAAGAAAAAGCCAAGTCAAAATTTTCATTATAAATAGTACATTGATGTTTCAAACATAAACTCTCCATTAAGTATCCTAAAAAGAAAATGACGATTTTTAAATTGGGAAGAAGGAAATGCAATAGAATCCTTCTGTAATATAAGGTTTACGAGTCTATAAATCCTACTATGAATCTATTGTAATACCTAATTACAAGTTTGAGGCTAAATGTTCACATGGAAATAGGATCAACAAGCAATGACGCGATTATATCTTTGGTTCGACCACTTGAATTACTATAACCATCTCCTTGGTGGTATATGACTTCCATCATACGTGCAAGATTAGGAGCTGGTAGCAGGAAAGGCAGAGGGGGCCTATTAGGCTTCTGTAGCTCTTCATTGATGTCTTTCCATGCACTTTCCACCATTTCTTTAATCTTCTCACATGCTTTTTTCTCTGACACACCATGCTCCCTCATGTAGCATTGCACGCTTGAAGGAGCATCCCTTCGTTCTTGTTCAACCTTGAAATCAGAAGAAAAACATAATGATTGATTGATTACAACTTAAATCATTTGGGTTGACAGAATTAGTGGCCATGTCTTTTTCAATTTATTTTTTATCTAAGCATTCATATATGGTACCTTATGAGTTTAGATGTCATCAACAAGCTGAGCAATTAGAGCACACGACCTTACAATTTTGGGCATAGTAATCACCCAATCAAAGGCTTCATTGGTTACAATATCTGCCATGCCAATAAAGGATTGGACAGCAAGCATAGGGTACCCGCTGCTCATGACAAAAACACTCAAGTATTCTTCAAATGTTGGCATGTAACAACCTGAAATTTTTTTTTTTTTTTATAAAATTCTCAAGTTGTTATCATTAATTTTTTTTTTTTATTTATTATTATTATTATTATTATTATTATTATTATTGTTATGATGTGTGTGTATGTATATATAAATTAAATTGTTTGGTGTGTATATGTGTGTACATATGAGTGTGTATTTAAATGTGTATATATATATGTGTAAAAGCTGATTGTGTGTGCCATGTGGGTGGGTGTGTGCAGTGAGTGAGTGGGTGATGGAGTGTAAAACACTCCAAGGAGCATGGGAGGTGTGGTGTGTGTAAGAGAGTTGTTGGAAGTGTGTGAGTGTGGTCTGCATGTATAGGTGTGTATAAGTGAGTGAAGAGAGTGGGGAAGAGCAGACTGGTCGTGGGATTTTAGAGAGAGAGAGAGAGAGAAGTGTAGAGAGAGAAAGTGAAAGGAAAGAGAGAGAGTGAGGTGTGTGCTCTGGTTTTTGAAAGAGAAGCAGAAAGAAGGAAGCTAAGGAGGCCAAAGGGGAGAACAGAGGCAAAGCAAGAGGAGAGGAGCACCATCACAGGGTTGGAAACCCATAACCGTGAGCTTTCTCTCTCTAGAAAATCTCTAAATTTTCCAACTTGTTTTGTAACATTTTGCTTAGATTTAATTGTTAGAACTTATAGAGCATAAAATATGGAGAATTTAGGGACAAGAATCAACCAAAATGGTTGAGAAATGAGGGAGAAAAATGGATGTGCAGGTCACGGCCATGGGGGGGGAAATCTGATTTTTCATTGTGATTAAGGGCTCCAAAATGATGTTAAAGAGTTCCAAAAGTGTTTTAGAATAGTTTGGGATTGAAAGGGGCATCAAAAACACCAAGAAAATCAAGTTTGAAAACTTGATTTTCCTGAAATTCCGGCGACGTCGCCGGAGAAGATGACCGGAGGTCGCCGGAACCCTACCGGAAAAACGGGGGGGGGGGAGATGGGCACTGTACGGGTCGGGTCGGGTCGGTTCGGGTCGGGTCGGGCTTGGGGCTGACCCGCCCCTGCCACGTGTCGCCCACTGGTTTTAAATTGAAAACCAATTTGGGGCGTTTGGTTACGGAGATAAGGAATTTAAAACTTTTAAATTAAAATAGGAACAGGGATATCCTATCCCTGTTCTGGATAAACCCTGTTTGGTTAGCCTGATTTAGAATAACAAATTAAACTAGTTTTAATTTGAACCTTTTATTGGAATTTGAACCCTTTGGATTTGAACCTTTGAATTTGAACCTTAACCTGAACTTTCAGAAATTACGAATTGACCCCCCAACTATTAGAAATTACACTTTGACCCACCTGATTAAAATATTAATAAAATATTAATAAAATATTAATTAAATTAATTAATTAATTATTTAATTAAATTAATTTAATTAATTAAATATTCAAAAACATCCCGGAGTCCAAATGGGACAAGTCATAGGTGTATTTTGACTATCTCGACCATTCTGAGACCAATGGTGAGGTCCGTTTTACGAGACGGGGTCCCGAAAAATAAAAGACACGTAGCAACGTGTAAAATTACCAAAATGCCCCTAACTTGAAACACTGTCAGACGAATTCCGAATTAGGTAAACAAATAGTGGAATTTTATTACCTCGAACATTCCGGACTCAACCGTGGAGTCCGATTTGTGAAAAGAGATCACGAAATGTAAGGACCCGTGTAAAGTGCAAAATGACTGTTTTGCCCTTTTTGACCCAGATGCCCAAATTGAATTCTACGAAAGCCTAAACTTATTTTCTTCAACGTCCCGGATTCAACAGTAGAGTTTAATTTAGCAAAGTAGAAGCTTATAAGATAAAGACGTAAAATTTGATGAATAGCATAATTCAAGTGACGATTAAACTGAGTTTCATGTTATGAATTTTAGGGACACGGAAAGGCAAAGAGAAGGTGACCTGACCTTCAGTGTTCTTACGGTGGTTTCACTTGACTACGAGTATACCTTTCTGGTTTGAGATCGATTACCAGGTACGATATATTGTGCTAAGTAAGAAATAGAATTGAGATTAGGAATGCTTGCTTTGCTGTGTTAATTATTCACATGTTTGTCCGAGTGTTCACATGCTTATGTGCTATGTGCTATCTTGTTTAGTCGGATGATGATTATGAGTATATCGCATGTGTTAACGTGGTGTGTGAATTATCTGCTTTGAAGAACTGTTGATGTTATGAATTGTACACTTGAAAGCATATTTTATGTATGAATGAAGTGCATCATTGGGATTGCATTATGACATGATGAGATTAGAGCATATTGGCATGGTGTGATTCCTTGGACATGGCGTGGGTAAGCACTTGGTGCTTTGCATTATGAGGGTGCAGATCCTGTGGTGAAAAACCCAAAATCGGCCATTAGGTACTTGCGAGCCTGACGGATTCCGGACCGTGAAGCGAGACATAAGTGGCGGTACTCATGCCAGCGGAGAATGACCGTATCATGAGACATGGGTGGCATAGAGTTGCATGGGTGTGTCATGCATATTGCTCATATACTGTATACTGTCTATATACTGTCATCATGATATAGAATGCCATATAGAAATAACTGTACACTCGCACATGCCACGACCTTAGTTTTGTTTCTTGCATTAGCATTATATTGTACCAGCATGTTGAGCTGACCCCTTTAGTGGGGCAAACATTTCAGATGATGTTCCAGCTGTGCGGGATATAGAGATGGTCTGATTGAGGATTATATTGGGCCCAATGGGCGCTTGTGATATTATGTAAGGGCATAAGCCCGAGACTGTATTTCATTTTGAATGTGGTGAACCAACGGACCAGACTTTATGTATGTATTAGAACTGTGTACGGAATGTATGAGAATGTCATTGTTATCTTTCATTTCGATATTATTTTATTTCTTTATTTCTTTTTGTCTCGTTACTCACGCCTCGGGTTCGCTGGAATTTGGGGCGTGACAACGTGGTATCAGAGCTTAGGTTCGAATACCTAGAGACCGTGGGGTGTTGTTTAACACCATGAGACCCTAGAGAAAAGAATGAGACTTAGTATGAACCTTTAGCAGCATGTGATAGGATCTTGTGTGCTATGTGGTTTTATATGTCCTGATGCATGACTTATTGTGACTACGTGCTGATTTATGCTATGTTGGAGGCATGACATGTATGATGTGTGAAAAACTTGTTAAGTATAAGTATCATAACATGCTATGTGTACTACTTGTAGGAGCATAGGCCATTGATAGGAACATGATTAGGATCGCACTTGAATGCCCGTATATTGAATGTGAAAAAGTGATATTGAAATTTCTCTCTTGGACTTGTAGATATGCCTCCCAGACGAGCTCCTACGGGAGCTGGACCGCCCAGACGGGGTAGGGGCAGGCCCAGAGGTGCTACCCAGCCTAGAGGCGCCGCACAGCCTCGTCGTGGAAGACCTAGAGCTGCTGCCCCTATTCCCGATATAGTTGAGGAGGTCGTTGCCCCGGCTGACACACCAGAGCATAGTGCAGCTGAGGAGGACGTTGCTCCCGCCCCTGCCCCTATTCCTGCTCCCGCCCCAGCACAGGAGGTAGAGCAGATGATTGGCGCCAGAGATATGGCAGCTCTGTTGCAGGAGTGTCTCCGCACCGTGATGGAGGCGCGGACCACTGGCGGGGAGACCAGGGATACCTTCGTGATGAAGGTGTTCCAGAGGATGAGACCACCTACCTTTGCCGGGCAGCCAGACCCACTTATTGCAGAGGAGTGGTTGAGACAGATTACCCGGATTTTGGATTCACAGGGGATCACTGAGCCCCATCTGAGGATCAGGTGCGCTACATTTCAGTTTACAGACCTGGCCAGTCAGTGGTGGGAGGTAGCTGCTGACAGACTGCACCGGTTTGGAGAGGGATGGGATGCATTTGTGGCCATGTTCAATGACCACTACTTCCCGATGTCTGCCAGAGTGGGGTTTAGGGAGGAGTTCGAGGCACTTCTGCAGAGGGACATGACAGTGGCTCAGTATGAGTCACGGTTTACTGCTTTGGGGAGGTTCGCCCCACACATTATTGCACATGAGGATTTGAGGGTGTACAATTTCCTCAAGGGGTTGAAGACCTCTATCAGGGACAGACTGGCTGGGCATATTATAGAGACATACGAGGAGGCAGTGATCAGGGCCTCCAAGGTGGAGAGAGAGCTGGCTGATCTTAGAGGGATCAGAGAGACTAGAGCACAGGGCAGGGCACCCACAGTACAGACTTCCGCACCTGCCCCGACATATAGACAGCCGAAGAGGTACCGAGCCAGTACTTCTTCCTCACAGCCACAGGCCGGGCCCCTCCATTCTGTAGCTCCCCGTCCTGCCTTGCCATCTACTCCTAGGGGAGGAGGGTCACAGCGACCTAGCACATGTTATACCTGCGGGCAGCCTGGCCATAGGAGGGCCGACTGTCCCTTGAGGGGACCCAGCAGTGCACAGGGTGTCGGATCCAGTCAGGGGTCATTTCCACTACCTCTACCGGCGCCGAGTCAGAGGGCCCCGCCGATTTGTTTCACTTGTCAGCAGCCTGGCCATGTTAGGGCCAACTGCCCTCAGGGGCAGACTTCGCAGAGTGCGCCGAGGTCACACTATTATCAGCATACACAGGTGCCTCTGCCACAGCCACAGTCAGTTCAGGGACTCCCAGCACCCTATCATCAGCCTACACCCTCCGCGCAGAGCGTCAGAGCTCCAGCACCTAGGGGAGGAGGTCAGCAGACACAGAGAGGGGGAGGCAGACAGGGCCAGACCATACAGGGCCGAGTCTACGCAGTAGCCACCCCGGAGACCTCTGCTGCCGGACCGTCAGTAGTCCGAGGTACATTTCTCATATCCAGTTCATGGGCCAGTGTATTGATAGATTCAGGAGCATCACATTCATTCATTTCTACTGCACTTGCCATGTCATTGGGTCTGGATATAGCTTGGTTGGACCCCCCGTTGCACGTGGGTACACCAGTTGGGGGTGTTGTAGTACTGACGAGGATCTGTAGAGATTGCTCGATAGAGATAGCTGATCGTATGCTCCATTTTGATCTTATTGTACTTGATATGTCTGGGTTTGATGTGATTCTGGGGATGGATTGGTTGTTCACCTATCGGGCGAGTATAGACTGTTACAGGGGGAGGGTGACTGTATGCACTCCTGAGGGAGACTGCTTCTATTTCACAGGAGATAGGGGGGATTTCTTGGTTCCACCAGTGCGTGACTCTAGGAGCTGGGGAGGCCACAGTTATATGTTGGCTAGTATGATTGCGGGTGATTTTGAGGCTACAGAGATTGTGTTACCCCCAGTCGTGGATGAGTTCCCCGACGTCTTTCCGAGTGACTTGACTTGTCTACCCCCTAGACGAGAGATCGAGTTCACTATAGAGCTCATTCCTGGTACTACACCTATTTCCATACCACCTTACCGCATGGCTCCAGCTGAGTTGAGAGAGCTGAGGGAGCAGTTGACTGATCTACAGCGGAAGGGGTTTATCCGTCCTAGCACTTCTCCGTGGGGTGCCTCGGCACTGTTCGCGAAGAAGAAGGACGGGACACTACGACTATGTGTAGATTACAGGAGGCTGAACCGGGTTACTATCAAGAATAAGTACCCGTTGCCGAGGATCGACGATTTATTTGATCAGCTGAGAGGTTCGAGATGCTTCTCGAAGATTGATCTTAGATCGGGTTACCACCAGTTGAGGGTCAGGGAGGAGGACATAGCGAAGACAGCCTTCCGCACTCGCTATGGTCACTACGAGTTTGTGGTCATGCCCTTTGGAGTGACGAATGCCCCAGCGGCATTCATGGACTTGATGCACCGCATTTTCAGTCCTTACCTGGATCAGTTCGTCGTAGTATTTGTAGATGACATCTTAGTGTATTCACCTGCTGAGGATGTGCATGCCTATCATTTGAGGACTGTACTGCAGATTTTGAGAGAGCATCGGCTATTTGCCAAGTTCTCGAAGTGTGAGTTCTGGCTTCGAGAGGTACAGTTCTTGGGACATGTAGTATCTAGTGGAGGGGTGTCTGTGGATCCCTCCAAGATTGAGGCTGTCATGAGCTGGGAGAGACCGAGCAGTGTATTTGAGATTCGGAGTTTTCTGGGGTTGGCCGGATACTACCGACGATTTGTGGAGGGTTTCTCCCGTCTTGCCGCGCCGATGACTCGTCTGACGCGCAAGGGCATCAGATTCTTATGGACAGAGGACTGTGAGCAGTCTTTTCAGGAGCTGAAGAGGAGGTTGACTTCAGCGCCCGTTTTGATCATACCTGAGAGGGGAGTGGGCTATGCTGTGTACTGTGATGCTTCCCGAGAGGGATTAGGTTGTGTATTGATGCAGGATGGCAGAGTGGTAGCCTACGGTTCTCGCCAGTTGAAGAACCATGAGCGGAACTACCCCACACATGACTTGGAGTTAGCTGCCGTCATCTTTGCATTGAAGAGCTGGCGACACTACTTATACGGGGAGAGATTCGAGGTATTTTCTGACCACAAGAGCCTCAGGTATATCTTCACGCAGAAGGACCTGAACCTGAGGCAGAGGAGGTGGATGGAGTACATGGAGGATTATGATTTTGACCTTCAGTACCACCCAGGGAGGGCCAATGTGGTGGCTGATGCACTCAGCAGGAGGTCGAGGGGTACTATTGCCAGTATTGCCATCAGGGAGTGGGAGATGATGGGGGATATTGGCGAGTTTGATCTAGATATTGCTGAGTTTGAGGGACAGGCCACACTGTTCAGCTTATGTGCACAGCCCACCCTTTTGACTAGAGTGATAGAGGCGCAGCTAGTGGATGTTGAGGCAGATCAGATCAGAGTACGGATTGCTAGTCCCGAGGGACTTGTGGGATGGACGGTGCATTCTGACCTTAGTCTGAGGTATTTGGGTAGAGTTTTTGTCCCAGAGTCTCTCAGGGCTGAGGTCCTTAGAGATTTTCACCACTCACGTCTGGCAGTGCACCCAGGGGGCACTAAGATGTATCACGATCTGCGCCGTCAGTACTGGTGGGCGGGGATGAAGAGAGATGTGGCGCAGTTCGTGTCGAGATGTCTCACTTGCCAGCAGGTGAAGGCTGAGCACCAGAGACCTGGGGGATTGTTGCAGCCATTGCCGGTGGCCGAGTGGAAGTGGGAGCACGTTACTATGGATTTCGTGATGGGTCTTCCTAAGTCACCGAGGGGCCATGATGCAGTTTGGGTTATCGTGGACAGGCTGACGAAGTCTGCTCACTTCTTGCCTATCAGAGTGACTGATTCATCAGATACCCTCAGTAGGTTGTATATTCGAGAGATTGTACGACTACATGGGGTACCGGTATCCATCGTTTCAGATAGGGACCCACGTTTCACTGCCCGGTTCTGGCAGAGTCTCCAGACGGCCTTAGGGACACAGCTCCAGTTTAGTACTGCCTTTCACCCCCAGACCGATGGCCAGTCAGAGCGTACCATTCAGATCCTCGAGGACATGCTTAGGGCTTGTGTCATGGATTTCAGGGGTAGCTGGGAGGATCACCTCGCCTTGGTCGAGTTTGCCTACAACAACAGCTATCAGTCCAGTATAGAGATGGCACCATTTGAGGCGTTGTATGGTAGGCCGTGCCGCTCCCCGGTATGTTGGACTGAGGTGGGAGAGACAGCTGCCTTGGGGCCCGATATAGTCCGTGAGACCACGGACAAGATACAGGTGATCAGGCAGCGTCTATTGACAGCTCAGAGCCGCCAGAGGAGCTATGCGGATAGGAGGCGTCGGCCCTTGGCATTTGAGGTGGGGGACCATGTGTTCCTCAAGGTGTCTCCCAGACGGGGCTTGAGGAGATTTGGACGTGGTGGGAAGCTGTCGCCACGATTTATTGGCCCCTTTGAGATTCTGGGGAGAGTGGGTGAGGTAGCTTATAAGCTAGCCTTACCACCACAGCTATCTGGGGTTCACGACGTTTTTCATGTATCGATGCTGAGGAAGTACCATCCCGACCCCTCACATGTACTTGATTGGGTAGATCTTCAGCTAGAGGGGGACGCTTCCTATGATCAGAGACCCGTAGAGATATTGGACTCGAGGGACCAGGTTTTGCGAGGCAGGACCATCCCTTTGGTCAAGGTTCGTTGGAACCATCATGGGGTCGAGGAGGCTACTTGGGAGCGTGAGGCCGAGGTCCGTGCTAGATACCCCGAGTTATTTGATTAGTGATGTATTTTCTTTTGTTTTAGTTATTTTAAATTTCGGGACGAAATTTCTGTAAGGAGGGAAGGATGTAACAACCTGAAAATTTTTTTTTTTTATAAAATTCTCAAGTTGTTATCATTAATTTTTTTTATTTATTTATTTATTATTATTATTATTATTATTATTATTATTGTTATGATGTGTGTGTATGTATATATAAATTAAATTGTTTGGTGTGTATATGTGTGTACATATGAGTGTGTATTTAAATGTGTATATATATATGTGTAAAAGCTGATTGTGTGTGCCATGTGGGTGGGTGTGTGCAGTGAGTGAGTGGGTGATGGAGTGTAAAACACTCCAAGGAGCATGGGAGGTGTGGTGTGTGTAAGAGAGTTGTTGGAAGTGTGTGAGTGTGGTCTGCATGTATAGGTGTGTATAAGTGAGTGAAGAGAGTGGGGAAGAGCAGACTGGTCGTGGGATTTTAGAGAGAGAGAGAGAGAGAAGTGTAGAGAGAGAAAGTGAAAGGAAAGAGAGAGAGTGAGGTGTGTGCTCTGGTTTTTGAAAGAGAAGCAGAAAGAAGGAAGCTAAGGAGGCCAAAGGGGAGAACAGAGGCAAAGCAAGAGGAGAGGAGCACCATCACAGGGTTGGAAACCCATAACCGTGAGCTTTCTCTCTCTAGAAAATCTCTAAATTTTCCAACTTGTTTTGTAACATTTTGCTTAGATTTAATTGTTAGAACTTATAGAGCATAAAATATGGAGAATTTAGGGACAAGAATCAACCAAAATGGTTGAGAAATGAGGGAGAAAAATGGATGTGCAGGTCACGGCCATGGGGGGGGAAATCTGATTTTTCATTGTGATTAAGGGCTCCAAAATGATGTTAAAGAGTTCCAAAAGTGTTTTAGAATAGTTTGGGATTGAAAGGGGCATCAAAAACACCAAGAAAATCAAGTTTGAAAACTTGATTTTCCTGAAATTCCGGCGACGTCGCCGGAGAAGATGACCGGAGGTCGCCGGAACCCTACCGGAAAAACGGGGGGGGGAGATGGGCACTGTACGGGTCGGGTCGGGTCGGGTCGGGTCGGGTCGGGCTTGGGGCTGACCCGCCCCTGCCACGTGTCGCCCACTGGTTTTAAATTAAAAACCAATTTGGGGCGTTTGGTTACGGAGATAAGGAATTTAAAACTTTTAAATTAAAATAGGAACAGGGATATCCTATCCCTGTTCTGGATAAACCCTGTTTGGTTAGCCTGATTTAGAATAACAAATTAAACTAGTTTTAATTTGAACCTTTTATTGGAATTTGAACCCTTTGGATTTGAACCTTTGAATTTGAACCTTAACCTGAACTTTCAGAAATTACGAATTGACCCCCCAACTATTAGAAATTACACTTTGACCCACCTGATTAAAATATTAATAAAATATTAATTAAATTAATTAATTAATTATTTAATTAAATTAATTTAATTAATTAAATATTCAAAAACATCCCGGAGTCCAAATGGGACAAGTCATAGGTGTATTTTGACTATCTCGACCATTCTGAGACCAATGGTGAGGTCCATTTTACGAGACGGGGTCCCGAAAAATAAAAGACACGTAGCAACGTGTAAAATTACCAAAATGCCCCTAACTTGAAACACTGTCAGACGAATTCCGAATTAGGTAAACAAATAGTGGAATTTTATTACCTCGAACATTCCGGACTCAACCGTGGAGTCCGATTTGTGAAAAGAGATCACGAAATGTAAGGACCCGTGTAAAGTGCAAAATGACTGTTTTGCCCTTTTTGACCCAGATGCTCAAATTGAATTCTACGAAAGCCTAAACTTATTTTCTTCAACGTCCCGGATTCAACAGTAGAGTTTAATTTAGCAAAGTAGAAGCTTATAAGATAAAGACGTAAAATTTGATGAATAGCATAATTCAAGTGACGATTAAACTGAGTTTCATGTTATGAATTTTAGGGACACGGAAAGGCAAAGAGAAGGTGACCTGACCTTCAGTGTTCTTACGGTGGTTTCACTTGACTACGAGTATACCTTTCTGGTTTGAGATCGATTACCAGGTACGATATATTGTGCTAAGTAAGAAATAGAATTGAGATTAGGAATGCTTGCTTTGCTGTGTTAATTATTCACATGTTTGTCCGAGTGTTCACATGCTTATGTGCTATGTGCTATCTTGTTTAGTCGGATGATGATTATGAGTATATCGCATGTGTTAACGTGGTGTGTGAATTATCTGCTTTGAAGAACTGTTGATGTTATGAATTGTACACTTGAAAGCATATTTTATGTATGAATGAAGTGCATCATTGGGATTGCATTATGACATGATGAGATTAGAGCATATTGGCATGGTGTGATTCCTTGGACATGGCGTGGGTAAGCACTTGGTGCTTTGCATTATGAGGGTGCAGATCCTGTGGTGAAAAACCCAAAATCGGCCATTAGGTACTTGCGAGCCTGACGGATTCCGGACCGTGAAGCGAGACATAAGTGGCGGTACTCATGCCAGCGGAGAATGACCGTATCATGAGACATGGGTGGCATAGAGTTGCATGGGTGTGTCATGCATATTGCTCATATACTGTATACTGTCTATATACTGTCATCATGATATAGAATGCCATATAGAAATAACTGTACACTCGCACATGCCACGACCTTAGTTTTGTTTCTTGCATTAGCATTATATTGTACCAGCATGTTGAGCTGACCCCTTTAGTGGGGCAAACATTTCAGATGATGTTCCAGCTGTGCGGGATATAGAGATGGTCTGATTGAGGATTATATTGGGCCCAATGGGCGCTTGTGATATTATGTAAGGGCATAAGCCCGAGACTGTATTTCATTTTGAATGTGGTGAACCAACGGACCAGACTTTATGTATGTATTAGAACTGTGTACGGAATGTATGAGAATGTCATTGTTATCTTTCATTTCGATATTATTTTATTTCTTTATTTCTTTTTGTCTCGTTACTCACGCCTCGGGTTCGCTGGAATTTGGGGCGTGACATGGCATGTATCGCTTGTAATACCAGTTTGCTTCTCTAAAGTAGGCCCCAACTATACCTTTCATCTTAAGAAAACCAAGCAATATTAGAGTTAAACAATTATTTTGAAAAACTAAAAAAGAGATAAATGAATAATTTTTTTCTGATATAAAACAACATGAATCTGACGATTCCTACGGCTTCTTTTGCGTAGTGTACGCGATAAGATCTTCCTTCATAATCCATCTTTTTCTCTATTTCCTTTACAACATTTGAGAGGGCTAAGAAACAAACTTGCATGTACTCGGGTAAATTGTTGACAGTTGTTGCTTCCCACCTGTGAAATTATAGTGATTATGCATCAGACCATTTCGATATGGTTGTGCCATTTGAGATGTCAATGCTAATAAAAAATGATACAAAACTCAAATTTTATGTCCCAATTATATACTATGTGGACTACTATAATATGCATATATGTCAATTTTTGGCAAACTACATGATGCGGAACGGTAACGTGGAAAAGAGAATCGAACACGTTGATTCCTTAGTAACAAAGTAACATGGAGACTTTTCACCCAACAAGAGAAAATAATTCTCCAAAATTCGTAATTGAATTAATATTAATAAAAAAACTTCTCATAAAGACCTATTACATCTTTTTTATAGTGCTAAAACACTACTACTTTGACTAGGAAACCAAAACTCATATTTTTATACTAATCCTATTACAATAAAGACTAGTAAGTCAAATAGGAAACTATTAATTCCTATATTTTCTATACTAATCCAAATAAAACTAGGAAACTAAAGAAATTATGAATAAATTAAAATAAAAAACTAAACAATCCTAATACAACTCTAAAATAACTTTCCATATTTTTAAAGTACCAAATCTCTCCTACATCAGTTTTTCCCACTTGAAACAACTCGACCTCGAGTTGATTGGATGTATGCGACCTCGAAGTCTTCCATAGCCGGGTAATAATAATTGAATCTTTTGAAGAAAAATTAAATATTCAAGGAGTTCGTCTACCATATCTTCCATGAAGTCGATAATTTTAGGCCCTTTTTTTGATGATAATAATGCTCTAGTAATGAAACAAAAATTATCTTCTTAATCTACCACAATTTCAATTTTACTATAAGTATTAGAATCATCTTTCAGAAATTCAGGTTCAGCTTCATCATCTTTAGTGTTGACAACTTCAATGAAATTTTCTTGGTCAACTTCTTCTTTATCATCTGCACCAACTGTTTCAACAACATCAATAGAAATAAATTTAACTTTATGTCCTATCAACTCTTTGTGATATTCTTCAACGCATGGAAGACTTTGATCTTCGCTTTTTATGACACGAGAGTCTTCCATAAGGATGCTGACTTCTTTCTGCAATTCAGTATTTGGAACCTGATTAGATGAAGTTGCCTTCACTATTTCAGATTTTTCTTGTGCTTTTTCTTGGTGCTTTCCCATGTTGGCCTGTATTTATCTTCTAAAATTTGTAAATAATATCTTAGCAAAAATCTATTCATAAGCAGTTTTATCATTCTTGGCAATGAACGAATACATCTTTTTCTTTGTAGTTGTCTACGCCTCTGTAAATTAAGCCACCATCTTTTCACGAATGCATTGAGTTTAGCTTCAGCCCAAAAATATTCTTTTTCTTCTAACAGTCTTAAATCATAAAGACAATCATCTAAATCATATATCCAATCATGAAAGTTTTTAAAATAAAAGTTACCATTAAAATATGAAAGTCTTCCGTAATTGTGAATAGCCTTGTCTTTAGGCTGACCTCGGTAATTCCTCCGATTATTCCGGAGTATGGCTTCAGCATCTTCCTCATCCTCACTTAGGTTATCCTCATAGGCTAGCTATCTACGTGGAATCTCTAGATAGCGTTCACGAACAACTTCAGCCCTCGTAACCATATTTTCCTCACGGTCACCGCCGTCAAGGATTTTTTCCTCCTTTCGTGCGTTCGCCATCTAAACAAGATTAAGCATGCTCTGATACCAAATGATGCGCAACAGTAACATGAAAAAGAGAATCGAACACGTCGAACACGTCGTTTCCTTAGTAACAAAGTAACATGGGGACTTCCTCACCCAACAAAAGAAAATAATTCTTCAAAATTCGTAATTGAATTAATATTAATAAAAAAACTTCCCATAAAGACCTATTACATCATATTTATAGTACTAAAACTCTACTACTATGACCAGGAAACCAAAACTCGTATTTTTATACTAATCCTACTACAATAAAGACTAGTAAGTCAAATAGGAAACTACTAATTCCTATATTTTCTATACTAATCCAAATAAAATTAGGAAACTAGAGAAATTATGAATAAATTAAAATAAAAAATTAAACAATCCTAATACAACTCTAGAACAACTTTTTATATTTTTAAGGTACCAAATCTGTCCTACATCACTACATGACAACCCATTAGAGGAACATGAGTTATATAGAGTTTTTTTTTTAATAGTAGTTGGCAAAGAAATGGTGTAATTGTGCGGATTAAAATGGCTTCTTCTTTTTTTTTTTTTTTTTTTTCTCAATTCACCATTTGAATGAAAAATACAAAACACAACATTTTTATACTCCAACAATGCCAAATATAGCCATCAATACACATTTACCTTTCAATTGCATCTGTAAATAGCTTAAGCTCTTCCAAGGTACCATACGCATCATAAATGTCATCTATGACAGAGGTTAATGCTATTATTTTTGTGACAAATTCTCTACCCATTGAATAATTGGGCTCAAAATAAACACCTAATATCCAAAAGTAACACTCCACCAATCTATCCCTAGCGAAAGGCAACTTTGATGCAAGGTTTATCTCTTTCCACCACCTACATAATCAACAAAGCTAAGTTACATATACACAAATTGGATGAAAGTGATTAGTTACTTGTCTTGTATCATAAAGATATATAAATCTATGATATCAAAATTTATATGAGATAAATATATAATTATTTGATAAACTAACCTTGAGATGTCACTTATCTCTTTTTGGTGCAATGTCTGTAATAGATTGAAATCTAGCTTTGCTAGCTCTAACAATGAAGCATGCCATGCCACATCTGCTTCATAGACAGAAATATAGCGCCTTGCCTCTCATCTTGGCATTCCCTTGTGCAAAGGTGTCTCTAGTAAATTCTTCACTTGCTGAGCAAGAGGAGCATTTAGATAAGGTAACATGGACTTCAAGTGCTTGGTTGAGAATGTCAGGGCTTCTTCCAATATATCTTCCTCTTTTACTCTTAAATGCAATGCCTCGTAAAAGCACAGGAAAGCTCTTGCATCATTGGTCAGTATTGTCTTGAACTCACATTTCTCGTCTTTGAACTTTTTGAATACATCTGATTAATCCCAAAAATAAGCATATTTCAATTGTTACATGCACAAGAACATTAGTAAGAATTATTGATGTTCACCAAGCTAGCTTACCAGAAGAGATATGGTAGCCTTGTTGTCTTAGAAGTCAGAAGCTCAGAGCAACAGTATAGAGATCATCAGTGACACCATTGTTAATATTGCAGTTGACATGTTCAGTATAAACTGATCGCAGTACCACGTTGATCTTGTTTTCAAAAAGATATGCCACACAAGGCATTGGAGTGCATCGATGAGGATCATTTCTTCCAAAGGTTTGCTTGTTGCATTTTTTAGCATCATTTGCACTTCACTCTTTAGCACTCTAACTCGCATTTCTACGTCGGGATTTGGTTCCTGTATAATGTTAGAATTTGGTGGCATATTAGAACCAAAGAAAAAAATATCAGTGACATATGAAGTGCATTTTCAATCTTCTTCCAGTATTACAAAGACGGACGGCCACACACATAAAGAACTTGCATCATTGAAGGTAGAGATGACGATAGTTCCAACGATGGTTAATCCATGACAATTGTGGTTAACACACAAGTTTCTCCAAACACACTGATCGATCAACCCTAAAACCAACCTCTAAAGCCAAGCTTCATCTCATCAATTGTCACTATAGGCATAAAGTGACACCAGGATTGAGCTCTAACCAAGCGATAGCAATGAATTGGAACAGCCCCACCCGGCCCACTTAAAAAGATTGTCTCCGATCCCGTCTTGTCACATTTAGGAACATATTCGGATCATTCAAGTTTCAAAAATACTCATAAATTAACAAGTTAAAAGTATTTGGAAAAAAAAATTATCAATTTCCTTCAAGAGCAATGATTCATGGTATAAAATGTTAGTATTCAAATTTTGTCTAAATATTTACTTAAAGTGAGATCCATCATTATAGTGAATTGACTCTATGTGACTGTATGAACATTATTTGGGCACCCATACTTCGGCATTCTAGTATTATTCATTCTTAAAAGAGTTGGAATTCGGGTCAGTCACTTGACATGATTTATGATTCAATATTCAAACGGTGTCCAACACTCGCACGAGGTGGAACCTATTATCATGGGTCTTACTAAAAGAGCCAACTCCATGTAAGTGTTAGACATTATTTGAATTAAAATTTATTGTATGGTTCGAGACCGATAATTCCGGCCAATCATGAATTGATATGTTTAGAACTTGTTGGGTTTGTGGAAGATAGTAAAATTATTTTTCTTGATACGGCAATCCATAATTAGTTAGGACCATTGACTAAGTTAATAGTTCAGCACCATACAATAAGTTTCCTATTTCAACACCAATATTTGAGCAGTCAAGTATTATTCGGCACTCAAATACATTACTCGTATCCCCGAGGCATACATGAAGGCTCTTATTTATAGATTCATATCATTTACAATTTACTTCTTTGCACTCTCAGCATTAGTATACTTAACAAGGTATAGTATACTCAATTTTTTGCAAGAAAAGATAACAATGTTTATATGATGGCATTGAAGGATATTGACACCATATTTATAAACAAAAAGTCTTGGAATTATGCTGAGAAGGATGACAGACCATTTAATTACCAATAAACTGAACCATTTGTTTATCTATTTTATATATATATATAAGTATGGATGTTCTTTCAAAAAATATTTTACATTTTTTGTTAACAAAAATACCCTTAGGATCTCAAGAGATTAATAGGCATTGACAAAAATTTATATAAGTATTGATTTTTTTTTTGTCAACAGTCCAAAGTTGAAAAATATAAATAATGTACACATCCCTATCTAGTAAAGAAGTGGGAGTAGAACCATGACCTCCCCTCGTGAATTACTAACCAGAGTACTCTAGTTGACGACTTAATAGAATTAAATTACTTACTTTTTGATTATTTCAACAAAATTTAATCTTCCTAAAATTCTACATCAATTTAAAAACATTATAATAAAATTAATTTACTCACATCCTTCTTCATTCGTCTAACTTGCATTGGGAAGTCTTTTGAAATATTCTAGTTTTTATTAAAACCTTTCTGTCTAATTCATTTAGAGATTTCCGGTTATGAGATCAATTAAAATATAAAAAAGAAAGAAGAAAAGGAAAAAGTGAAGTCATATTAACTTTTAATAAATTTTAGAGTAAATTACACTGACCTCCCCTGAGGCTAGGTCATATTACATATGGCTTTCCTGTAGTTTAGAAAATTACACTGACCTCCCTTGAAGTTTATGTTATGTAACAATCAATCCCTTCCATTGATCAACTGTCAGTTGACCTAACAAAAATAAATAAAAAGATAATTTTATCCTTTCCTATAAAATATATCTTCAGTCTTTATTACAAAATACATCTTTTTTCTCTCCCTGACTGTCATTTTTCTCCCATATTGGTTGCAAATTGCTTTTTATTCCTCAATCATAGACGAAATATGGGAGAAAAATGATAGTCAGGGAGAGAAAAAAGATGTATTTTGTAATAAAGACTGAAGATATATTTTATAGGAAAGGGTAAAATTGTCTTTTTATTTATTTCTATTAGGTCAATTGACAGTTGACCAATGGAAGGGATTGGTTGTTACACAACATAAACTTCAAGGGAGGTCAGTGTAATTTTCTAAACTACAGGGGAGCCATGTGTAATATCACCTAACCTCGGGAGAGATCAGTGTAATTTACTCTAAATTTTATATAATCTTAATTTGGCAATATTAATACTAAATGTTAAAAATTTTACATCTCAAATAAATGATATGGTATAAAATAATTGGTCGTATAATAGGTTCATTGTTTAAGATTTAGCAATCATTCATTACCACATTATGTGAGATGTAAATATTTCTTCTTCGCTGATGCCTAACATTAATCATTGAAAAAAAAAAGACTGCACCTTATGATTTAATTCAAAATTGTGAATCAATTAAGAGACTTTAATGAATTTATAAAAATACACATAATCTAAATCGTCAATCTCCACTAGACAATAAATAATCTAAATTGTCAATCTTCATTAGACAATAAATAAATGGATTAAAAATATCCCCTCTCCTATCTTCTTCTTAACTCCCTATAATGCTCAACAAAGTGTGTAAAAGTTTGGAAGAAAATTTAAATTTAAAAAGTTGCAAAATTAATTTTTTCTTTAAATTTAAAATCTAAAAAAATTAAGAAATCTGTAAAATAACAATTGACAAAAAAAAAAAGGGTTACCGTAAATTTAAGGTGGTGAAACAAAGAAATATATAAAATTTTCTATATAAGTTTTAAAATTCTAAAATTAATATGGACCAATTGAATGCAAAAGTAGAAAAATAAATGAATTAAAAATATTATTTTTCGTTTACATTTAATAAAAAAATTTATTAACTACTTTAATCTCATTACTTTTATTATATTTGAAATGTATTTTAACATAATACTTAATTTTCATCCGTCTTTTTTTTATGGATTATTTTTTAATTCAAGATAATTAAGTAAACTTTACTTAAATTTTCTTTCATTTTCATATAACTTCAATTCAGTTTTTCTTTTTTTTTAAAAAAAAAAAATTGCATTTTTATTTTTCAAATCCTATAATACTTAAATTTATATAACATATACTTTAGTAATCTAATACATATTCATGTGCAACACACATGTTAATAACCTAGCAAAGCTTGTTGCTGCCTCTGTGACTCATTGAAGATGTTGACGTTGATTCATTCAATTTGCCATTTTATTCACCTTCAAGGATGAAGCCGACTTTCAGTGGGCCATCATTGGATTTAAAAAAGATTTTTAGTTGCAGTGGATTCGCTTCTCTTGAAGCTGGTGTGAGTTGGCTGCCGATTGCCAGTATTACTAGCTTGGTTTTTTTTTGGTTTGGTTTTTGCCTGCTCTGCTTTGACCCTCTCTCAAGGCTTTGCTTTTGGATCTCCTGCTCAACATTTCAAGTTAGTCATTGGTCTTGTTGGATTGTTTTGTCCTCTTTTCTCCTTCTCTCTCTTCCCCTCTCTCCTTTTTTATTGATGCAATCTATGTACTTCTTGTGCTCCATGTTCATCAATAATACTATTCTTCTTTGCTGTTAAAAAAAAATGTGAATGCTTGCCCAAGATATGGTGAAGCAGAAACACGCATTCACCTCACCTGCAAAACTGCAGTCTAAAATAATAAAAGAAAAATTATATTGATCCTTCTTCAAATTTTTAATAATTACATTAAC
Organism: Nyssa sinensis; assembly: GCA_008638375.1. Lineage (NCBI taxonomy): Eukaryota > Viridiplantae > Streptophyta > Magnoliopsida > Cornales > Nyssaceae > Nyssa > Nyssa sinensis. The sequence goes on from CM018047.1 coordinate 14,523,861, forward strand.
ATTTTCTCAAGTTCATGAAATTATACTAATTTCCCCTATTTTTTTTGACAAACTACAATTGCCCTCTTCAATCAAATTTTTCTTTCAAAATAGTGAAACTACCCTTTCTATGTTTTTTTTTTTTGCATTTTTCAATTTTGATCAATTTTTTCTTACTTTTTTTTACAATTTTTTTTTATTTTATATAAAAATAATTTAAAGGTAAATAACTTATTTTTATTTTATATAAAAATAAATTTAAGGTTTTATCAATATTTATTTGAAAATGAAAAAAAAAAAAAATTAGGTCAAAATTAAAAAAAAAAAATTGTGAAAAAAAAAACATAAAGGATAGTTTTGTCATTTTGAAAACAAAAACTGGCTGGATATGATATTTTGTAGTTAGTCAGTTAAAATAGGGAGGTAAGTGTAATTTTAAAAATATCAAGAAAGGTCAGTGTAATTGTTAGAAACTTCATAAGAGGTCAGTATAATTTACCAAAAAACAAAAAAGGAGACAATTCTTGGTTCTAGGTATGTGTCATAATCTTAGTATGTCATGTATGCAATCACATGTATATATATCATATGACTTTAATTTTTAATAAAAAATAAAAAATAAATAAAATTAAAAAAACACATATACATTGCATATGTCACAGTATGAAATTAAGCATTGTCCAAAAAAAAAATAACAGCAATGAAGGTGGTAATGAACACAAGCTGCGGGTTTAGGTACGTGAATATCTTCACTTATATATATATATATATATATATATATATAAATAAAACAGATGCATGCAATACAAGAGTTGAACAATGAAAATCAATTTAACAGAAACTGTAGAAGAAACTAGTTAGTAGTGAACTAGTAGTGCCCTCGAATGCTATGCTCTTTAATTACCATTCTCCCAGGGGCGGACACAATGAAAAAGTCATCCCAAACACTAGGACGATAATTGGCAGAGCGACGGATCACCTCTCCTGTTCTCCGGCCATCCATTTCTGTGGAGGAATTCTGAGAAGGAGAAGCAGCGTTATGCGTCATCTGGTGTATCTGATTCAAGATGAATATCCTGCTTCTTGATTCAAAACATCTTGCGCTAGAGGCCCATTTATAAGATAACGAGGGGACGGGTGACGGGCGACGGGGCTGTTCCTATTCCACTCCTTTTAAAGAAGAATAACGTGTTGTCTTCTACTATTTTCATTCCACTTTCATCCATGTATTCTCGCCCTACCGTACTCCCGTCTCCACCACTGCCTCCGTCTCTCTGCCTACTTTTTTTTCTTTTTTGTATTTTCATAGGGTGTCTTCTGAAATTTTTAATACATATACTTTTGCACCAAATTTTTTTTTTGGATCAACCAATCCATTAAGGAGGCCCCATATGTTTAAGCATATATTTTGTCCCCACCTCTCTCTCTCTCTCTCTCTCTCTCTCTCTCTCTCTCCACCCCCATCCTCTCCTAATTTTTAGATTTTTCTCCCCTTTGAAACTACCACTACCAATATAGTATGGAGAGATTTTTCTCCCCTTTGGAAAGAAAAGAGAGGAAAGGAGAAGGAATGAAATATTATTTCTTACTTGGTTTAAAATTAGAGAAAAAAATAAAAGGAGATGGAGGGAGAGAAAATATCGTAACACTTATTTTATTCAATTTGTTCTTCTCTCAAAAATGGATGAAGACGAAGGAAAAATAGAGAGCTATTAATGAATTCTTTATAATATCGATTATAACTTCAAAATTATAAAGAAAAAAAAAAAGACACCTCTATCTTAAAGCATAATAGTAAAAAAAAAGATCCAAACTAGAAGATGGGATAACACTCTCATTTTCTTCATTTATTATCTAAGCATGAAGGAAATATTACAATTTCCTATCGTCTCATCTCATTTCCCTCCTTTTTATCCAAGCATGGTTAAGAATGAAAAAGGGGGATAAAGTGATTTCTCTTATATTTTATCTTCATTTTAAGTAGAATTAAAAAAATTCAAAATAATAAAAAATTAAGAAATTTTAGAAATAATGTTTAAAATTGTCAATTTCTCAATTACTTTTCTTTATCTTTTACTTTTTCCTAGTATTTTTCATTATAAATAAATAATTAAATAATAATTTTCTGTATATTAGTTGTTTCTTTCCTTTATTAAGTCCGTAAACAAATTAACATGCAACACAAGTGAATTAATGAACCAACTCACTTAAAGGGATTTGGCTCTTTTCAATTTCATTCATGGAATCTGTGCCGGACCTAATCTATAAAAATAATATAATTTCAGTAGGTTTTAAACTTCTTAGGGGCTTAGTTTGATCTGGTGCATCTATTTTCCATTAGATGATGTGTTGGCTTCTAATTTAATGTATGAGAGATTTTTATTCTAACCATATAAAGAGTAGGGTGCGACTGTTGCACCGTACGATGATTACTCAAATTTAAACAAATGTGTGAGACGCTTGTGGAACTCACATAACTGTCAATCACATGAATGCGATGATCACACCATTCTTTTTTTTTTCCAGTCAAAAAATGGAGAGAGACGTTATCCCACTTAAGGTAGCAAGAAATTAAAGGAAAAAATATTAAGTTGTCGCTAATGAACTGTAAGATTCGTAACTACAGTATAGCTGAAGTGATTTTAAAAATTTATTTAAATTTTTTTTTATATGAATCATACAATTTTGAATAGAGGATTAAAATTACCTTATTCTTAATAATCTTGATTGTTGAAGAAGTATTCTTGAAGAGGTTGATACAATCTTTCTTCTCTTACTCCTCTAGGTCTTCTCTTCTTTTTTTTCTAGGCAAGTCCTACACCAGAGAGAGGAGAGTGGGCTCCTCTTTTACTCTCTCGCAAGAAAATAATATTTTGTTGTTCTATATGGTTATTCCTTTTAAATCACATATTTATAGGGATTTGCAAAATTAAGAGAAAAGGAGGGATCTAGGGTCACACCAAATTAGCTTCAATTAGTTAATTAATTTTTAATTAACTCTTAATTAATTAATAATTAATTAATTCTACTAAATAATTAGAATTGCATTCTAATTTGGTGAAATAGGCAAAAACCTATTATCACTAAACATATACAGTGAACCCCTCTACATGCATATCAATAGTTAAGATTTGGGCTTATATACTGTGAAACTAATTCCTAATTAATTTTACAACTTAATTCATCAATTATTAATCACTATAAAATAGTCAACATCTCAATAAACAATTTATTGAAAAAATCAGATCCGAATTCAGGGATTAATTAATTGAATTAATACATTGGTAATATCATTCTCTTTCATTTAGAGAGTGTAAATTCCATCTTGAAAATATGTATTCGCACAGTCTAAACAATGATTTTTCAAGATACCGAGGTGTTGATCTAAGAGACCTCACTCATTGGTAACTCAAAGCCACCACCATTAAGAACTTGAGTCCACTATTCTCTCAGAATTAAGAGCTTACTATGAATGCTGAATATAGAATCACGTTAAAGATAATAACTTTATATGACGTGTTTCTTATAGTGATCTAATTCAGCATACTCTAAATACACCAATACAATAACCCAGAGTCTAGTACTATAGTGGTTGAAATAAACCACCCTATCATATAAAGGTCAAGTGTATTACAATTTTACAAACAAAATGCCCAGTCTCATCAATGACTGCGAACAATTCTAGAATTGCTTGATCATAAATTTATATGTCCTATACATAAATCTCATTTATATACACGAACTATTTCTAATAACAATTTAAGGACTAACCATTTCATGGTACAAAATAACAACTTCCACATATATGATAATATAAAACATAATAATAATAAATCAAATTTATTAAATAATAATAACATGTCTTAAATGTGAGAACATGCATCCTAACATGAACAACCACCATTTACCATAAACTGCATTGAAATTTTTTTTATTATTCATTAATGTTTTTTTTCTGAAAAAAGAAAAGAAAAGAAATTGTCACGCCCCGAATTCCCGACCGAACCCGGGGACGCGACTGAACGAAACAAAAGAAGAAAAGAAATAGACGAATAAATAAATAAATACCAATTTAATTGATTTAGATACAAGCCTACATACATTCCCGTTTTAAAAAATTTTTGGCAGAACCTCCTTTGTTTTTTGAGCCTTTTTTCCCCTGATAATCACAATACATCATATATATACAAACACATCACAATCCATCCTCACTCGATGGCCACAACTTTATCAAAGTTAAATATACATCGCCTACTTATACAACCGAAGACAATTAAATAGATACACGCGTACATACGTTCACTTCGGTCAATATATATATACATGTCTTTGGGCTTAAGCCCGTACATCATAACACATGCCTCACGGGCCAAATATCCTTCTAAGTTCGAGTCTCCCCCACTCTGTGAGACTTCCTCAAGTCTCAGGTGCCTGGAGTGTCATCTGAAAAATGTTGCCCACGAATGGGTCAGCTCAACTGCTGGTATGATACAATGCTAATGCAAGGAACAAAATGTAAGGCGTGGCATGTGCAAGTGTACATTTATCTCTATATGCCTTCTAAATCATCTATGCATGGCAATAATAACAATCCACATGCCTTCCACATCATCTATGCAATATAACGACAATAATCCGCATGCTTTCCAAATCATGCATATCACATAATGGTAATGAATCCATATGCCATCCAATTGTCCATGCAATGTAATGACAATACACATGAACCACCCACACAACTCTATACCACATGACAATGCATATGAAACACTCACACAACTCTATGCCACATGACAATGCAAATGAAACACTCACACAACTCTATGCCACATCCATGTCCACTCTATGCATGTCATGTCAACACCATGCATGTCATGTCTCGGTTTACGGATCGCTCCCGATGGGTACCCGAGTAACCAACACCTGTTCACGGATCGCTCCCGTTGGGTCGCAGGCACCAATGCAATGGCCAATTTTGGATTTTTCACCACAGGATCTATACCCTCATAATGCACAGCACCTCGTGCTCAACCCACATTATGTCATCAATGAATTACACTATGCCAAATGCCATGGTTCCACCATGCAATGCCACAATCTCAACAGAACATTTCTTGCCAACCCGTGCAGTATGCTTTAAATAATGCAGCATATTTAAAGTAACAATATCATTCACATCTCAAAACTTTTTCCACAAGCCTGTATGCCATGCGCAGTCAAATTAAACACATGCTCTATTCACAGATTCACAATCTCATTAAGTCACAAAGAATACATAACTCCATAATGCACCAATACATCAAATTATCGCACCTTCCAAAACACATGATATATCAACACAAATATAAGCCAAAACATAATAATTCAAACTCAGAGGTAAGATCCATCTTCACTATAGCAACAAATCATCAAATAATTCAAAGCACATATCAGAGTGCATAAGTTATCAATTCTAGATTCTTCAAGCAAGTATATCCTACGTGATTTCCTAATCATCAAATCAACACATGTACAAATCAATCAACATGAAAATCATTCCTAAACTTACTCCTATTCCTTACTTAGCAAAATATCATACCTGATAGGGTTGGTCACAACCCTAGTAAACTGTGTCCACTATGCAGTCCAACTAATCAGTGAACAACTCAGTCCTCCTACTATGTCGGTCTAGGAAGTCAAGTCGCCTTTTCCTTCCCCTTCAGAGTTCCTAAAATTCACAATTCACATCTCAATAACTCAACACAATAAAAAAATAAATAAAGAAAATTCCTCAATGATTTTAAGGACACTTCAAAGTCTTTCACCCACTTACTGACCATCTAACAAATCTCAAATCCAGCCATGAAATCACCTAATGATTTATCACAATGGCATCATTCACATATCACCCGTACCGCAATGCAATTTAATAACCTATTATTCCCCCAAGGTTATTCTAACTCATCGGAGCCTACCAGTAGCCTACAATATCAATATCAAAGTATGAAAATCCATCTCAAAATATATTAATGACTTGTCCCATTCGGACATCGGGTTATTTCGGCACATTTAATTTAATTAATTTAATTAATTAAATTATTTAATTTACACTAACAAGTACTCACAAACTATAGATTTTCAAAAGCTTTTAGCTCAAGGAACCTATAGTCAACATTCACCATTAAATGTTTATTACATAGATTTTCTATCACTGAATCCATGATTAAAAAGATATACAGAAATTCAAAGAACTATCACACAGTTTCATAAGGTTGGCCAGTTTGCAAATTGAAACAAGATAAATTCAATTTAAAGTTGGCTCAAATGATTAAATGGATAAAGCCCTATGGGTTCAATTAAATAATCCATCACATGTCACATGTCACAAGGTGTGTCAACATGTACAGAGGCTCACAATATAATAATACAACTCTATCAATGAATTAAACACCAATCAAGGCAACAAATCACTCAAAAACATCCAAAAACACATATATGCCTAAACTACCAACTCTAAACTTTTCAAAGAGGCTATCACCTAGATGATTTCTTAACCTTAATTATACACTTACAGCAGTTCAAACTTAATTAAAAACACAAGGGAACTTAAATCTATTTCTAGATTAGTACTACATCATACCTAAAATCAGTTTTTCTTAAACTGAGAAGGCTGTACTTTCTGGATGTCTAAAATGTTTGGTGAGTCTATAGTACTCTTTGAGCTGAACACTTTCTCAGAAGGAAGTTCGGCCAAATTCCCGCTTGAAATGTGTGTTCCGACAGCTTGAAAATGTGGAATTTTAGGGCTTTTCTCTCCCTCTCTCTATACGGACGAGCTCCCTAAAATATCTGAATGTATTTGTGATAAGGATAGACTAGATGAGCTGGATGTATAGTGGGGAATCAAAGGGGCAAGGGCAAATGACCATTTTGCCCTTAATGAGGCCGTAACCCCGTTACTCTACAGCTCATTCCTAAACGCTTCAAATTGAAATTATGTTTTAACCAATGTTCATAAAATTATTTTAAATGAAAATTATTAGAAGGAAACATTTTCATTTGAGGTCGGCTTAGACCCGTTCCACCCAGGTCACCCGAATACCCTTTTTGTCCAATTCCGAAAACCATTTCCGTTTCGGTTAATTTTCGTACAGCGGATACTTCACATTATTCCAAGCACTTTACTCTTCTATGACATACTCTAAATATGTCTCTAAATAGGTCGTTCGGTGAAAACAGTGTAAAAAGGTACTTTACCGATAAAACCGACAAACGTGATAAACTATGCATGCAAAGTGTTCTACCTCAAAAACGAAAAATTTACCCTCATTTTTTGGATCTCTATAGAAATGGTTCACGTGCTTGTTATTCATTTGTATAGAAACACTACTTATTCCGAGACCAATGAATATTTTTTAGAAGAAAATGACTTCCCATAGTGAGCAAAATAATCTATGTAGAAAGGAAAGGAGTAATTATCCAGTGAATTGTCACATCACATCATCGTGTGACAATCTTTCACAAATTTTTAATTTTTTCATAAATGACGTAGTGTGACGATCATATCAAATAATTTCTCAAAGGAAAGGCACTTGGTCCACGTATCTTGTAAATAAAAGCTTAGGTGATCATTCTAGAGAGTTTCATATTAAAGAGAATTAATTTTAAGATATCGAATAACATGAGATTATAATTCACTGTTTGAAAAACATTGTTCAAAAGTGATTATAAAATAATGAATTTCTCTTTTTGTCTTTTATATTTAATAAATATTACATATATATAATATTTTATATTTTACATATTAAAATTATATTATATATTCTATCTTATATTAAAAATAAATTAATATTTAATAAACTAATATATATATATATGTATGAAATTTAATATAATATATAATATATGTAATCGTTGAGGGTGAATAAGAAAAATGAACAATAGATTGATGGATAAAAGGAAGAGGAAGTGAGTTATTGAAAATGCCAAAAAACCCAAAGCAGAGAATCAAAAATCAAGCACCGGGGCTCTCCATCTCACTCTCTAGAATAGAAAGTGATGCTGCACTTTTTGGCTCGAACGAGGTCGGTAGGGCTCCAAACTCCGCTGCCTGAAGAATACTCAAAGAAAAGGAATCAGAGGGCCACCGGAAGGGCTCCGGCGGTAGCCACTCCGATGCTTAAGTCAATAAACTGAATTGAAAGACTGTAATGTAAGCCAAATAATGAGCATGAGTGTAAAGCATACCTTAGGGTTTAATTTATAAGCAATGGCAATCCTAAGTTTGTAAAGATTCGAAAATTTGGAATAAATTTTTTTTTTAGAATACTATGTGAATGTCCTTAATTCCTAATTAATTTAAATTTTGAAAAAATAAAAATAAATAAATAAAATATGACATAAGACGCGAACGGACACCCAGAGACGGTAAAACAAATAATACTGATGTTGAGCCGGCTTTATGCCAACTTTATTGACATTCGTAATTGATATATGAAAAAAAAAAATAAAGTAAAAAAAAATAAAAATGTGTGTAATAGTGTATATGAATAAAATGTAAAGTATGGTATAATATATATATATATATATATATTTATTTATATATATGGGTGTGTGGTGGAAAATGAATAAAAGAAGCAAAGGAAAGAAATAAGGAAAGGGGACGGTGCAAGTCGCGTAAGAACAGGAAAGAAAAGAGAAAAAAAAAAAAAAGAAAAGAGAGAAAGGGAAAAAGGGAAAAAAAGAGAGAAAGAAAGGGGGGAGTCGCGCAAGGGGGCGACGGAGGAGCGACGATCGTCGACGGCGTGGCATCGGAGGTCATTGATCGGACGGTGGCTGAGATTGTTGGGAGAGAAGATCGCGACTTCGTTAGATCTCGGGTCTGGGATCTTTGCGATTGAATGGGTTTGTTGAAGTGTGATTGTTGGGGTTTCGTGGGATGGCTCGGAATTAAGTAAAGTCCGCTGCAATTGTTGAATCACGTTGGATTTGTTGTTGGATGGGCTGTATTCGGTGATCGGGCTATAGCAGAAATTCTGCTTTCAGGTAAGGGAATTCTGATTGTTCGTCCACCAAATCTAGAACAGTGGTCGACTGATTGTTGGTTCTTTATACCGAAGTTGATTCACGAAGCAGGGACGCTAGTGATCAAATCGCAGCAAGCGAAGCTGCTGTTGTAGCAGCGATCGGAGCAACTACTGCACCACTTGCTACGGCAGTAGCGGTGCAACAATGTAACGATGGGGCAAGTGGTATGTATATGTGTATATATATTTATATATATATATATATAGATATAATTGTGGGTGTTGTGGATTTTTTTTTTGTGATGGTTGATGGAGGATAATGGCATGGTTGTATTGGCAATGGGAGGGGGCGATTGAGTGGGGGTTCTTTTAGAGGCATTTTAGAGAAATCAACTGGCTTGATGCTATGGGAATCTGTTCGGTTGATGGCTGTTAATCCAAAGAGTGTTGTGACTGGTAACGGTTCGAATGTGGGCAACAGTCTTTTAGGTGCAATAGGTCTATTGGTGATTTAGATTTCTGTTCATTTTAGATAATGATAATGTGAGATCTGCTGGTGTTTCATAGTTTGCTACTGTGGTTGGCAAAGCTGGAGATGGACAGGTGCATTAGAACGACTGCATGTTGACTGTTTTTCCTGATTTGATTCAGCTTGTCACTTTGTTATCTCAGGAGAATGATAATTTAAGTAGTAAAATCACCAAATCTTGTTGGTTAAACATTTTGGGGATTATTGAGCAGGTTGGTTTAAGGAGTCTCATCCCAATTTCAGTTCATAAAAGTGGTCATAACCTTCCATGGTATGGAGAAAAGATTAAGTTTCTTCATGGTATTTTTACTGATTTAATGGTAAAGTTGGAACAATGCCTCCTCAAAATGGAGAGATGAATGGGGAATTTTGTGTCTCAAATTGTTGGGAGGATCATTGGGGTTTAATGAACAGTTGTGAGGTTGAGGTTACGGTTGTGAGATGGGTTCCTCTGTTCTGTTGTTTCGGTTGAGAACAGGGGTTGTGTAGGGGAAGACTGATTCAGCCGGTTAGAGAGGTTGCCATTGAGTGCTGCAGAACTGGAACTTTTAGAACAACAGTGGTCAAATTAAGTTCGGTTGATGGATTTTGATACAACTAGGGATTTTGTGAATGCTGCGGTTTGTGAACTGACAGGGGATTTTAAAGGATCCAGAGAGCTGCTTGTTTAGTATTCCTTAAGTACTCTTAATGCATTTCTGAGATTTGAATGAGGACTGAAGGAAACTAAGACTTTGGAGGGCTTTGAGTCAGAAAATGGAGGAACTTGAGAATGACGGTAAGTGATACCATAGTTGAGGACTCTGCAACGGAGGACGGGACAATAATCTGATGAAAGGAAAGGAAAGTTCTTCAATATCTGATGGATGGGATGATAAAGGGACAGAATCCGTCAGGATCATCATCTGCTTGGGGGAAAAAGGTTGAAGAAGCTGATGAAACTGGATTTAAAATGGCTGGCCGACTCGATCAACCTGCCGGTGTGTTTTCTTCAACTGCTGAACCATGGACTGGAGAGCAACCTCAAACTCGAGATGCACGAGGGTTTGGTTCACGCTTGACTGCAAATTCTCTAAAGATTGGCTGAGTGGAGATAAGCATAAGCTTGATATGATTCCATTGGAGGACTAAGTTACTTACGGGTTGATTGGATTGCATAGTGGACACCGCTTAGTAGGGTTGTGACCAACCCTATCAGGTATGATATTTTATTAATGTGAGAAATGAGATTAAGCGTAGGAGTATTTGATAAGATGATTGAATGTTCTCTATGCGTAATTGCTATTAGGAAACCACTTAGAATTTGATTGTTTATATGCTTACGTGTTCTTTATGAATCTGTGGGTGTTATGATTTACTTCTTGAGTTGTCATCATATGTGGTTTATGTTTTAGAAGAATCGCTGATATTGCGACATGTAGAATTACATAAGTGTTGGGATTGATCGAGTATGACACGTAGATTTGCGGATGAAGTCTTGTGATTTAGATGCTATTGTTGATCTTAAATGTGATGCATTATTTACAGCATGTTGCATATGCTTATGAAAGGGATGTTTCATTTGAACTGTATCATTGCAAGATGAAATCATGGCATATTGGCATCGTGTGATTTCTTGAAAGCATAGTGTGGGTCAGCACGAGGTGCTGGTGCATTATGAGGGTGCAGATCCTGTGGTGAAAAACCCAAAATTGGCCATTAGGTACTCGCATGCCTGACGGGTTCTGGACCGTGAAGCGAGACATACGTGGCGGTACTCATGCCAGCAGGGAAGAACCGTATCATGAGACATGGGTGGGCATAGAGTTGCATGGGTGTGTCACGCATACTGCTTACATACTGTATATTGTTCATATACTGTCATCATGACATCGAATGCCATATAGAAATAACTGTACACTTGCACATGTCACGACCTTAGTTTTGTTTTTTGCATTAGTATTATATCATACCAGCATGTTGTCGCTGACCCATTCGTGGGCACAGGTTTCAGATAAAGCTCCTGGCACGCGGGACTTGATGAAATCTTGGAGAAAGGAGACGAAATGAATTTGGAAGAATATTTGGGCCCTTGGGGCGTATTTAGACATTATAAAAGATTGGTGTGTTTCTGAAAAGAATGGAAATGACATTGTATATTGTAATAAATAATGAATTTGTGACCTTTTAGTTTAAGTGTAAGAGTAGACGTGATGGATTGTATAAGTAGGTGATGTATATTTAACTTTGATAGAGTTGTGGCCATCGAGTGAGGATGGATTGTGACGGTTGTATATATATATATATATGATGTATTGTGTTTATCAGGGGGAAAAAGGCTCAAAAAACAAAGGAGGTGCTGCCGAAATTTTTAGAAAATTAAAGAATTCTATTTAATGTGGTAAATTCAGAAATTTATTTAATTATCTTTTATTTTATTTACTTTCTGTTCGTCAGTCGCACCTCGGGTTTTGGTTAGAAATTCGGGGCGTGACAAAGTTGATTAGGATTTGGAGCCGTGAATATAGGGATTTGATCATCGGAGAATCGGCAATTACCTTGTTGAACCTTGCGCTTGAGAGATATCCGTGAATAGTAGTTTCCTTGTTGGAGACTGTTTCCTTATCTTCTGCTCGGTAGGCCGCTTAAGGCGGTGATGAGCTCTAAAGCATGAGGAATGAACTGAAGGCCTTGAGTTCGAGCCTGTAAGTTCTGAAGGATAGATGCGTAAGACTGTTCTGCATAATTAACCCACATAGATGCGCAAGACTGTTCTGCATAATTAACCCGCTCTGGCTAAATGGGCTCTGAAGGATACATTGCTGAGTAGGCTCGGGAGGATTGAGTTTGGTAGGTCTGACCTTACACGTGTCTCATGGAGATTGGCTGGTTGCTTTATGGTATATCAGCTACTCCCCCCCCAAGCCCTAGTTGAAGTTTTGACGCGTAACTAGGGTTACGATTTTACAGAAAGCCATACGCCTTGTCTTTTCATTTCCTGAGACAATTGTTAATGGGTCACTTATTGCGCAGCCGATGCTTGGGAAGCCACCATTATTTTCAACTATCATGCCGATTCGACTTAGGGGGTTCCTATTTTGAATACGTATATAAAGAGAGGGAAAGGGCTTATTACGCCTTTCTGCTTCAATTGCTCTTACTGTACCAGAAGTCCTGCCATTGTCAAGTCAAACTGAGTGGCGTATCCTCGAAGTTTGAAGAGTGTTCGTTGCCTGAAGCCTCCATTTCCCTACTTGATCCCAGGTTCGATTTTTAGTCCCTCTTACTATTTTTCTTTTCTCTGCTTCGTCTCTCCTTCTTACCCGCCATGTCTGGTCCTAGGTCACCCTCTAGTTCAAGAAGTTCTTCTAGGACAGTCACTCAACTCCAAATGGTAAATACCCTTCAAATTGATGACGTTGAAAATAGGTCGGTGGGGTCTCTTTCCAGTCCAGAGGTTAAAATAGTCGACGCGTTTGTGGAGCCCCCAAATAGGGCTGGGGAGACCTCTGGTCGACCCACTTATAGAGAAGAAGGTGAGAGTGCGATCACCGAGAAGATGCTAGAGAGGTTGTGGGAGAAGTATGACCTCCCTTCGAATGTCACTTTTAGGGTTCCAGACTCCCTAGATCGCCCTCGGGATATTAGGGATGGAGAAATTTGTGTTTATATGGCTTGGTTTGATATGGGGTTGACACTCCCTCTTCCCGACCTTGTAAAGCAATTCTTCTGTTGGTTTAACCTTTGTCTTACAGACCTCAACCTGAATAGTTGGAGACATTTGTTAAGTTTCATAGTGCTAGGGCATCTGAACAATGTTGACGTGCCCCTTGACTTGATCCGTAGCAACATGGATCTAAAGTATATGAGGTCGGAAGGCCTCTATTATATGTCTTTTGACAAGGGATTCAGACCCCTTTCCTCTGTACCCTCTTCCAATAAAACTTGGAAGAAGTGGTACTTCTTCATTAAAGGAGGATAGGAGCGTGAAGACTTCCAAGACCACTTTTCGACATTCCCTCGAACTACGGGGCGAAGGGGTGAGACCCAATTTTCATTATAATTACTCTGATTCTGTTTCGTTCTTCGACTGTCGGTTTGATTAACTTGTGTGTTTTTTGTACAGATAGGAGTATCTGGAAGAGGCCAATCTTCACTTCCGAGCTGCAGGCCCTGTATCTTCAGCTTTTGCAAACTAGTAGCCGAGATCACTCCATCATCGTTACTCCTGAAAACTTGATGGCTGCTAGGAATCGTATTGGTGATCTGGCGCAGGGCGTAATAGCTAGGTGAGAGACCGGGCCATCTTCAGTAGTAGGGGAGCCCTCTTCCTTTGTGGATCCTCCTCTTCAAACAAAAAGGAAGAGGTTGATTTTGAACTCTCCTGAACCTACCGAAGGGGAGAGGGAGGCCCCTTCCCCTATTTTCGTGGTTCCCCCTGCTCCTATTAGTAAAATGGCCAAGGGTAAGTCGGGGGCAACGGCCCCTCAAGCCTCTGCTGATGCTATCAATTAGGCAACAAAAAAGATCTTCAAGGAGTTTTGGACCAAAGGAGCTCTGAAGCTGAAGCCACAGAAGTCAGAGAAGCTTCTAGCTGATCTGTCTTCTCTTCAAGTTAAAGTAAGTTCTTTAGCTTCCTTTTTTTAGATGCTTTCGGCATGGTACTGACTCGTCCATTCTGTATAATGCAGTTCTTGCACATCCTCTCTGCTCTGACGGAGGTCTTTCCGGCTTCAGAGGAAGTTGACAAGCTTCAGGCTGAGTTGGATGAAGTTAGATTCCAACTGGGATCAGCCCAGTCTGCTACTCATGCTTGGGAGGAGAAGTGGAAAGAAGTATCCAACTCTCTAGCAGTCATGGAGTCTGAGAAGGACCTTTATCCCTGAAGGCAGAGAGACTTCGAAGGGAGATGGACGGCATGTGATATCTCTATAATCAAAAGCTAGAGGACGCAGTTGAAAAGGCCAAGATGGAGAATGAGGCAGAAATGAAAGCGGAGCTTGAAGAGATGGCTGACAACCTAATTCTGTTCGACTTCAATAACTTCCGATCCAAGTTTCTTGCCAAACTTCCTGATTTCAATATATCCTCGATTGTGCCTTCTAGGGTTGCTCCTCTTGAAGCTGTCGTCCCTCTTGAACTCCCTTAACAAGAAGAGCCCTCCCCAACTGATCTTGCAACTTAAACTTTTGTATCTTTGTTTATTTATTTATTTATTTATTTTTTTAAAATTCTGATGTACTGGGCACATTTTTAATATAATTGACTCTTTTAAGTATCTTTGTCTTTCTGAAGACGCGACACTTTGTCAATATTTGTTGTTGATGCCAAGTAGATTCAATGTATTCCTAGTTCTTTGGTATTCTGTAGAATAAGTTTGGGCTCCAGCCCTTCAAACCCTCATAAGAACGTTAAGTGCTGTGACTCAACTGATTAGGATTAGCAAGTTAGCTTCAGACCAGATCCCAAACTGTTGACAGTTGTCTTCCGAGCTGTATAACTTGTAGTAAAATAATGATTGAAAACTAACTCTGCTCGTTTCTTCATCTCAGAAGCTTTTAACGCTTGACTAAGAAGTTATGCACCCTGACTTTTAATCTTTCGGAACGACGACTTAATGCTTTATTTATTACGCAGCCGTCGTTTGGGTTTTCAGGGCCCACATTTTCCTCAACCATTGCGACGGTCCAGATGGATGGCTTTTCAACTTCAGGGGTCTATATATACGATATAGGGTCACACTTTTATGCCCAATTTTCCCTTTCCTTGCCCTCAAATTGTCGCCCAAAGATGATTGACGATTTTCAGTCTGAGTTGGGTGTGATTAAGCGATGGCCGAGAGTCACCCAACCCTTTGCTTCAGTGTCCAAGGAAGGATTAAAGGAGAAGATCTCTTTGCCCATCAAGGAAGGATTAAAGGAGGAGATCTTCTTGTCTATCTTAGCATCCGGCTTGGATTTTCCCTCACGAAGGTGGGCCATCCTTGATTCAACCGAGGTTTGAAGTGTTGACGATGAAAATGATGAGGAGATGCCTCCTTCCTTTCTTCCCTTGTCAAAGACCCTTGTACTGGTTGGCCTGGATGCCATGCTAAATCTAAGAAGAATGAAGGCAGAGAATAAAGGTGTTGTGAGACCCAGTGCCCTCATCCTTCGTTGGTATTGTTACCAGTGACAGTGATGATGAAATGGCCTGGGTACTCCTTGATGCAGATTGGGGGTCAGGGTTCCTTCCTTTCAAATGGGAGCCGATGGCGGCGGTAATGATGTCTTTGGACCCTGGACCCATGTCTCAGATTAGAGGAAGAAAGCCATGAAGGCATAAAACTAGAGTGTGACTTGCACAAAATTATTGTAGCTTTAGAGTTTAGAGTTGTACTTTCTGTTGATCTACTCGTTCTGATGTAATTTTCTCATGATTTATCAATAAGACTGAGTTTCTTTCCTTCAATTCTGGACTCTCTCCAATAAACTATTTTATAGAGCATTTTTCCAAGCACTGTTGCCAACTACTTTCTGCCAATAGTTCTATTTGCATAGACTTACTTTCATAACAACTGTATCATCTCCGAACTGAAATACTTTTGCGAATTCTGTGAGCTGAGTTGTCTTGGCAATGTACTGTTGCACGATAGTGTATGAGTTTGCCTTTGAAAAAGTCTGAGTTACTCTTGTACTATTTAGATCAACTTTGTAGAATAGTCCTTCTAGTAGAGTAACTTGTAGTAATTCGAGTAAATGTAGTGGCAACTATGCTTGCCGAGCCAAGAAACTTGTGTGAATAATTGGATTCTAGAAAGTAATTGAGCAAATCAGACTCTTTGTTTTGGACTAGACCTGAAGGTCTATACATTTGATAGACCAGACTTTTGAAAGTCTGTACATTAGAGATGGACCAGACTCTAAAGGTCTGTGCATTTGATGGACCAGACTTTTGAAGGTCTGTACATTAGAGATGGACCAGACTTTTGAAGGTCTGTGCATTTGATGGACCAGACTTTTGAAGGTCTGTACATTAAAGATGGACCAGACTTTTGAAAGTCTGTACATTAGAGATGGATAAGACTCTGAAGGTCTGTGCATTTGACGGACCAAACTTTTGAAGGTTTGTATATTAGAGATGGACCAGACTTTAAAGGTCTGTACATTTAGAGATGGACCAGACACTGAAGGTTTGTGCATTAGAGATGGACCAGACTCTGAGGTCTATGCATTTAGAGATGGACCAGACTTTTGAAGGTCTGTACATTAGAGATGGACCAAACTCTGAAGGTCTGTGCATTAGAGATGGACCAGACATTGAAGTCTGTGCATTTAGAGATGGATCAAACTCTGAGGTCTATGCATTTAGAGATGGACCAGACACTGAAGGTCTGTGCATTAGAGATGGACCAAACACTGAAGTCTGTGCATTTAGAGATGGATCAAACACTGAAGGTCTGTGCATTAGAGATGGACCAGACCTTTGAAGGTTTGTACATTAGAGATGGACCAGACCTTGAGGTCTGTGCATTTGAGATGAACCAAACACTGAAGGTCTATGCATTAGAGATGGACCAGACCTTTGAAGGTCTGTACATTAGAGATGGACCAGGCTCTGAGGTCTGTGCATTTGAGATGAACCAGACACTGAAGGTCTGTGCATTAGAGATGGACCAGACCTTTGAAGGTCTGTACATTAGAGATAGACCAGACTTTGAGGTCTGTGCATTTGAGATGAACATTTTACGGAGGTATTTTAAGAAAAAAGGAAACCTTTATTGATAGTACTTCCGTAAATGTTCTACATTCTAAGGTCTAGGAATAGGCTTCCCAGCCATGTCTTCTAGCCAATAGGTAGTAGGTCTAACAACCTTTGTCACTCTGTAGGGGCTTTCTCAGTTGGGTGATAACTTTCCCATGGTGGGATCATTGGTGTTTGGAAAGACCCTTCTCAAGACAAAGTCCTGGTTCGGATTCTCCTTGCTTTGTTCTTATCTTTTGGGAAGAGCCCCGATTCTAGGTACTGGTAGATTGGGGTCATCCAGTTCTGGGGCTGCTCATCAGCTTGGTTAACTCGGACTTCCTCGATGCTGGGTCTCGGTTGGTAGGAAATTCTCACTACAGAATCTCCTTCTGACCTTAGGCGGGACGCCATGTTTGCCAAAGCATCTGCTCTGTAGTTCTGGCTCCTTTCTATTTTCTGGATGGAGAACGTTCGGAAGGATCGCTTTAATAAGTTTACTAACTCGGCGTACCGAAGCATCCTGTCGTCTTTAATGGAAAATTCTCCCTGAACTTGGCTCACCACCAACTAAGAATCCGAGAGGACCTCAAGGTTCCGAACATCACATTCTAGAGCTAACCTTATGCCTAGGATTAGGGCTTCATATTCTGCTTCATTATTGGAGGCTCTGAATCCCAAGCTAACTGCCTTTTCTGATAGGAGTCTATTAGGGGACTGTAGTATCAAGCCAACACCCGACCCATGATTGGTGGATGATCCATCCGTATAGAGCCACCATGTACCTGAATCCTCAAAAAGCTCTACCTTATACTGTATTGCCAGGGTGAACTCAGCAACAAAATCTGCTAAGGCTTGCCCTTTGATGGAGCTCTGTGGAACATATGATATGTCAAATTCTCCCAACTCCACAGACCACTTCACCAATCTTCCTGAGACCTCAGGCTTCCTTAATATTGACTTTAAGGGATAGGCAGTTAGAATTTCAATTGGATGGGCCTAAAAATATGGCCGGAGTTTCCGGGCTAATATCACCAAAGTGTAGGCCAATTTTTCTACCTCTAGGTATCTATTTTCTGTGTCGAGCAATGCCCTACTAACATAGAATATGGGCCTCTGGACTCCTCTATCCTGCCTGACCAGTACAGAGCTAACTACATTCTCTGATACTACGAGATAGAGGAGTAGCTTCTCCCCTTGGACTGGTTTAGACAAGAGCTCTGGAGAAGCAAGATATTCCTTTAGCTCTTGAAAGGCTTTTTCGTAGTCTTCCATCCACATTAGAGTTCTGTTGCCTTTCAGAGCTTTGAAGAACGGTAGGCAGCGATCTGTGGATTTAGAGATGAATCTGCTCAGAGCTGCAACCTTGCCGTTCAGGGCCTGGATGTCTTTCTTTGTTCGCGATGATGCCAACTCGATCAAGGCCATGATCTGAGTGGGGTCCGCCTCGATACCCCTCTGAGAGATAATATACCCTAAGAATTTTCCCTTCGTCACCCCGAAGGTACATTTTGAGGGGTTGAGCTTCATCTTGTGTTACTTTAAGATGTCGAAAGTCTGAGCTAAGTGCTGGAGGTGGCTACCTTTCTGTAAGCTTTTGACCAGCATGTCATCAATGTAAACCTCCATGGTATTGCCGATCAATGGGCTAAACATCTTGTTGACCAAACGCTGATATGTTGCCCCAGCATTCTTTAAACCGAATGGCATTACTCTGTAGCAATATAGACCTCGTTCGGTTATGAATGCTGTCTTCTCTTGGTCTAGAACGTGCATCTGGATTTGGTTATATCCTGAGTAGGCATCCATGAAACTCATAAGCTCGTGGCCGGTAATCGCATCAACCAACTGGTCTATCTTTGGTAGGGGAAAGCTATCTTTGGGGCATGCTTTATTGAGGTCTGTATAATCCACGCAGACCCTCTACTTGCCATTTTTCTTTTTGACCAGAACTGTATTGGCCAACCACTCAGGGTAGAACACCTCTCGTATCATCCTGGCTTTAAGCAACCTCTGGACCTCTTCGTTTATGATCTGATGCCGCTCTGGAACAAGCGGCCTTCTTTTCTGCCTTACTGGTGGGTGGTCTGGATCCACCATTAGTTTGTGAGTTATGAGGTTTGGGTCTATACCCTCTATATCTTTAGTCTCCCATGCGAATACGGAAAGGTTGTCTTTCAGGAATCTTATCATCTCCTCTTGCTCGGTAGGCGTCAGATCTGGGCCAATGTGTAGATAGCGCCCCTCAGATTCAGGGCTGACTAATATTTTAACGGGTTTCCCAATTGGTTTAGCCTTGCTATCTCGTCCCCTTGGGCTTAGAGGCTCCTCAATTTTGGAAGGGCAACCCTCCTCTTCGGGATTGTAGGGAGGTACTAGATTCACACGCTCTCGAGCATACTGTAATTGCTATTTGGTGGCCTTCTCCTTAAGTGCGAGAGCATGACATTCCCGAGAGGTCGGCTGGCATCCTCTGCCATTTGGTGTAGCCACGGTATCCCAATTATGACGTTGTAAGAGGACTTTCCATTCAAGGCTATGTATTCTGTCATTGTGGTTTTCTGTCCTTCACCCTCCTTTATAGTTGTAGGTAGATCAATCCTACCTAATGAGGTGCTAAGATTACCATCAAACCCGACCATTATTGCAGTTGTAGGCTTGACATCGTTGAAGTTTATTCTCATCTGCTTGAGTGGCTCGTAGAACAGAATGTTGGTAGAGTTGCCCGTATCTACCAGGATTCTTCTAATCTCAAAGTTAGCAATCTTGAGAGTGATGACAAGAGCATCATTGTGAGGATAGTGCACTCCAGCCAAGTCTTGTTCCGTGAATTGGATCTCTGGCATTGGCCGGGGTCTTTTCTCGATGTTGGTGATCTGCAAGACGCTCCTAGCCTCCCGAGCATATCTTTTTCTTGCTCTGTTAGATGTCCCTGTAGCCGAGCTATCTGCGTGGAGGACGTAAATAACATGATTACTCTGCCTCTAAGGCTCGTTCCGTCCTTCCCTCGGCTCCTGTCTCTGTTCAGGCCTTTGGTCTGTCCTTTGCTGAGGTTTGTCTTCGTTAGGATTCTGTCTTCCGTCCTGCTTAATAAACTCCCGAAGACACCCCCTTTTTATGAGTTGCTCAATCTCATATCTAAGGCTCCTGCACGTATTTGTAGTATGCCCATGATCCTTGTGGAAGTTGCAGTATTTATTTTGGTCCCGAAGATTGGGATCTCCCCTTATAGGCTCTAGCCATCTCAGGTTTTCACGATCTCAAATCTGCTGAAGTATTTGAGCCAGTGTAGTGTTCAGAGGAGTAAAGTTGGTAAACTCCCTTGGACCGTAATTATAGACGGCCCTGGGTGCCGCTATCTTTTCTGGGCTTCTGACCCTCTTCTTGTCAGAGTCCCTTTTCTGGTCGCTCCTCCTAGGGTCATCTCTTCTCTGGTCATCCCTTTTGGGATTTTCCTTCTGGGTTTGCTCTTTGCCTTTTTGGGACGTTCCGTTTGCTTCCTTAAGATTGATATATTTCTTGGCGCAGTCTATTAATGCAGCCATGTCAGCAGAAGGACTTTTTGTCAAGGAGTCCCTAAAACTTTCCAGTGCAAGGCCAGAGGTAAGGGCGGCCACCAGGAAACTTGGTCTGCAATCGGTAACTTCGGTTAGCTAGGCGTTGAAACGAGCGACGTAAGCTCTGAGGGGTTCTTCTCTAGCCTGTTTGACATTCAGTAAGAACTCTGGTCCCTTTCTGAGCCTTCTGCTCGTCATGAACCTGTTTAGGAACCTCCTACCGAGTTTATAGAAGCTGGCAACTGAGTTCGGTGAGAGGTGGTGAAACCACTTTAGGGCCGTGCCTTTCAGACTGGTAATGAAAGTTCGGCACATAAAGGCATCAGAGGCCCCATGAAGGGCCATTGTGTGCTGGTAATGTGACAAATGGTCCCCTGGATCTCCAGTTCCATCATAGAGGGTGAACTTTGGCACAAGAAACTTCCTCGGTCTTTATTCTACCATGATGGTAGGAGTGAATGGGGTAGCGAGTCTTCCGAGAAGTTTGGCCAACTCATCCTACTCTGGAGGGTTTTGCGCACCTCTTATGACAATAGTTCGATCCATGGACTCCGCCACTTCTTCAACCCTTTGTGGTTCCCTAGGCGGAACTTCTTGGGAATTTTGCCTCACGGCCTCAGCTCCCATATGAATGGGATGAGCCTGACTAGTAGATGGAGGAGGATTCTAGCGCTCTTGAGCTGGAGGAACTAGGCCCGCATGAGGTCGGGACTCTGGCGGTACTAGGTTCGCTCCGAAAGCCCCCGGGGTGGGAACCCTAGTAGTACTTCGATAATGGATATCCAAAATGAAGGCCGGTATTCCTCTGTCTGCGGCAGCTGATGGCTGAGGATCTCTGTTGAGGTAGGTACCACCTTGGGGGTGTACCGGTTGGTTCATCTCTCCTTGGGGTTCTCCATTCTTGATAATAATAGAAGGTTATGTTCTCTAAGCAGTGGTGTTGACAGGTGGATTTGCCTCTCGATTCTGAGTAAGACTTGCCAGAGTCCTGGACATGGCCAGAAGTTGTTCCTACACTAGCTAGTTGTGTCGCTTGATTGACTCAAGCTCTTGCCGTACAGTATCAGTTGTTTGATGTACAGGACTGGCCGTTTGACCCCTTCAACGTCCGGCTGGCTGCCGGCGTTGGGGGTTTTGTGGGTTTGGAGCATTCCTTCTTGGACGGAGATTGGGAGCCATGATCTTCTAGTGAGAAAGAAGACGAATCTACTGGTAAGTAGAGCACTAGATGGAAGGGAAAATAGTTAGTTTCCCACAGACGGCGCCAAACTGATGCTGCACTTTTTGGCTCGAACGAGGTCGGTAGGGCTCCAAACTCCGCTGCCTAAAGAATACTCAAAGAAAAGGAATCAGAGGGCCACCGGAAGGGCTCCGGCAGTAGCAGCTCCAATGCTTAAGTCAATAAACTGAATTGAAAGACTGTAATGTAAGCCAAATAATGAGCATGAGTGTAAAGCGTACCTTAGGGTTTAATTTATAGGCAATGGCAATCCTAAGTTGATTAGGATTTGGAGCCGTGAATATAGGGATTTGATCATCGGAGAATCGGTAGTTACCTTGTTGAACCTTGCGCTTGAGAGATATCCGTGAATAGTAGTTTCCTTGTTGGAGACTGTTTCCTTATCTTCTGCTCGATAAGCCGCTTAAGGCGGTGATGAGCTCTGAAGCATGGGGAATGAACTGAAGGCCTTGAGTTCGGGCCTGTAAGTTCTGAAGGATAGATGCGCAAGACTGTTCTGCATAATTAACCCGCTCTGGCTAAATGAACTCTAAAGGATACGTTGCTGAGTAGGCTCGGGAGGATTGAGTTTGGTAGGTCTAACCCTACACGTGTCTCATGGAGATTGGCTGGTCGCTTTATGGTATATTAGAAAGTGTTAAAATGACTCTCTAAATGTGAGGAAGGGGAAAAGAAGAGAGAGTGAGTTCCTATATGTTTTAATATTAATTTTTAATAGTATTTATAGAATGTTTTAATAAAAAAATTGTGATTGTTTAAATTTAAAAATTAATAAGATATTTAAAATTAGATAAAATAAAAAGTATGATTAGAATAACTTTGCAAAAGTAATTAGCCAAATTAAATTTTGAGTCAATGTCAATAATGGCATTTAACAGTGGGCCCGATTTAAAAATTTCTTCCACTTACTCAATGCATGTGTCAATTTCAAAATTTATCAGTGATGAAAAAATATTTTTCTGATAGTGTGTTATTTGATAGGTCAAAAAAATAGTAATTTCATTTTTAATAACATTTAACATTAAAAATAACTAGTGCCATTTTATGATATTCATGGAATACAATTTGCATATGATAAATAAATATAGAATTTACACCACTCTATTACGTAAATACCAAATGGAGGTGGTGTCCACGTTATTTTATCAAGAAAAAAATAGTTATGCTAAAAAATAAAATTTTAGCATTGAAATAGAAATGTCAAAATTTGACCTTTTTTACTGTGACATGCCAAATTATAGAATTGATAGAGATAAAAGGGAAAAATACTAAAAGGTCTCTAAAATAAAATTTTCAATCCAAAAAATTCACGGTATATTTTTTTCTATCTAAAAAGTCCAAAAAAGTCAAATTGTTAATTTTCATCTTAATACGTTTAAAAATATTACTCATTATACCTAAATGACCTTCAAGATACATTTTAGAAAAAAAATACAAAAAATTTATAAAATAAATTTTTCAATCCCAAAAAAGCATAACATTTTATAAAATTAAAATTTATTTTTTAGGCATTCTAGATCAATATAAAATGTTATGTTTTTTTTTGGGATTGAAGACTTTGTTGTATCTATTGTTTATTATTTTTTAAAATTTATCTTGAAGGTTATTTTGGTCTAATCAATAATATTTTTAATGGTGTTAAGCTTAAAGTTATCAATTGTATTTGTTTGTATTAGAATTTTTTCCTTTTTGAACTTTTAAATAGAAAAAATATATCATGAATTTTTTAAATTGAGAATTTTATTTTAAGGACTTTTTAATATTTTTCTCTAGATAAAATGGCATTTAACATTAAAAATGCTCTAATGTCTAGTATTGGCATTTCGTTTGTGAAAACGTGAATTGTACGATGCAAATGGGGCACCGAAAGAGGCCTTCCAAGTGGGCTATTGCAAGTGTGAGAAATTTTAAGTTGCAATTTTGGAGGAATTTTTGAGTGAGTGTGGTACGTCACGTGTCAATGTGTTCTTTCAATAATACTCTACCGTAGGTCATCTTATACATGGCAGGATATCATTAAATGGACACAATGTCATTTCACTATACCAGACTCCCCCCCCTCCCCCTCTTGAAAATTCTAAGATGCCTCTAGCTTGTATTGTAAAGACCAAGAAATTTTTTTTTTTTTTTGAATAAATAAATTTTCCTGTTCTTTGATTTAATTAGTTATTTTTTTTTTTTATTATTATTATTATTATTATTATTATTATTATCATTATTAATGTTGATGTATGAATGTAATGTGTGTATTGTATGTGTATAACTATGTGTATGGTGTATGTGCATGTATATATAATATATACATAATTAAAAATCTGATTTTGGAGAATATATATATATATATATATATATTTATGTATATATATATATATACATATAACAGTGCACAGTGCACTGTGTATGTGTACTCGGTAGTGTGTGTGTGTGAGTTTGAGTGTATCACACTCAAACAAGTATGGGGGCATGGAGTGTGTAAGGGGGGTGGTTGGAGATGTGTGGTGAAGTCTGTGTATATGTGTGTGGTGAGGGTTGAGAGGGACAGACTTGTCGTGAGGGTTGGAGGGAGAGAGAGAGAGAGAGAGATATATAGAGAGAGAAAGTGAAAGAGAATAGAGAGAGAATGGTGTGTATGCTCTGATTTCTGAAAGAGAAGCAGAAGGAGGGAAGCTAAGGAGGCCAAAGGGGAGGACAGAGGTAAAGCAAGAGGAGAGAAGCACCATCACAGGGGGTAGAAGCCATAACCGTAAGCTTTCTCTCTCTAGAAAAATTTCTCAAATATCCAACCTGTTTTGTAGCATTTTGTCTAGATTTAATCCTTGGGTTTTGTTGCATGTGAATAGTGGGTAATTTTGCAAAAAGAATCACTTGAAATGGTGAAGGAACGAGAGAGAAAAGAAGGGTTATGGGTCACGGCCATGGGGGGAGAAGTCTAGGCTTTTCATTACGATTGGGAGCTTCAAAACAGTGTTAAAATGTCCAAAAATTACTTTGGGATGGTTTGGAATCGAAAGAGGGTTTGAAAATACCAAGAAAATCAAGTTTAAAAACTTGATTTTCTGCAAATTCCAGCCACCGGCGCCGGAGAAGGCGACCGGAGGCTCGCTGAAAAAATGGGGGGAGAAGAGGACTGTTCGGGTCCGGATCCGGGTTCGGTTTGGGTCGGGTCGGGCTTGGGCTTGGGCTGACCCGACCCTGCCACGTGTCACTCCCATGTTTTAAATTAAAAGTTGAAATGGGCTGTTTGGCTACGGGGTTATGAAATTAAAATTGGGATTAAATTGGAAAACAGGAATATCCTATCCCTGTTTTGGATTAGCCACTGTTTGGCTATCCAAATTGAGAATAAGGGTTTTCAAAATTACAGAATTGCCCCTAGACCTTTAAAAATTACAAACTTGACCCTGTACTTTTTTGAAAATTTGATTTGACCCCTCAGCTTTCAGAAATTACACTTTAACCCCTAAACTTTTGAGAAATTACAATTTGACCCACCAGATTTAAATATTAATAAAATAATAATTAAATTAGTTAATTAATTAAATTAATTCAATTATTTAAATATTCTAAAATAATCCGGAGTCCAAATGGGACAAGTCATTAGTGTATTTTGACTATCTCGACCATTCTGAAGCCAATGGTGAGGTCCGTTTTTATGAGAGGGGGTCCCGAAAAATAAAAGACCCGTAGTAACCTTTAAAATTATCAAAATGCCCCTGAATTGAAACACAGTCAAATTAACTCCAAATTAAGTAAACAAGTAGTGAAACCTTATTATCTCGAGCATTCCAGACTCAACCGTGGAGTCCGATTTGTAAAAAGGGGTCTCAAAATGTAAGAACCCGTGAAGAGTGCAAAATGACTATTTTACCCTTTTGAGCCTAGATGTCCAAATTGAATTCCACGAGAACCTAAACTTATTTTCTTCGATGTTCTGGACTCAATAGTAGGGTTTAATTTAGCAAAATAAAAACTTATAAAATAAAGACCTAAAATTTGTTGAATAGCATCATTCAGGAAACAAATGAACTGAGTCATATGTTATGATTTTAAGGACACGAAAGGGCAAGGAGAAGGTGATCTGACCTTCGGTATTCTCACAGTGATCCTACTATACTACGAGTACACCTTCCTGAGTTGAGGTCGATTATCAGGTACAATATATTGTGCTAAGTAAGAAATAGAATTAAGATTAGGAATACTCGTTTTGCTGCCTTGATTGTTCACATGTTTGCTAGATTGTTCACATGCTTATGTGCTTCATGTTATCTTGTTGTAAGTTGGGTGATGATATAAATGATGATTGGGTGTATATTACACGTGTTAATATATTGTGTGTAAATTGTATTCCTTGAGAACTATTGAGATTATGAGATATGTGATTGAAAACATGCTTCATGTATGAATGAGATGCATCATTGAGATTATATTGTGGCATGAATGAATCAAAGCATCTTGGCATAGTGTGGTTCTTTGTGCATGGCGTGAGTTGAGCACGTGGTGCTGTGCATTATGAGGGTGCAGATCCTGTGGTGAAAAACCCAAAATCAGCCAATAGGTACTCGCCTGCCTGACGGGTTCCGGACCGTGAAGCGAGACATACGTGGCGGTACTCATGCCAGCAGGGAAGGACCGTATCATGAGACATGGGTGGGCATAGAGTTGCATGGGTATGTCACGCATACTACTCATATACTGTATACTGTTCATATACTGCCATAATGATATAGAATGCCATATAGAAATAACTGTACACTTGCACATGCCACGCCCTTAGTTTTGTTTCTTGCATTAGCATTATATTGTACCAGGATGTTGAGCTGACCCTTTTAGTGGGGCAACATTTCAGATGATGCTCCAGCTGTGCGAGACGTAGAGATGATTTGATTGTGGGTGATGTTTGGCCCGAGGGGCGCATTTGATGTTGTGTAAGGGCATAAGCCCGAGACTATATCTTATTTTGTATGTTGCGAACAAATGACCAGACTCTATGTAATGTATCAGAATAGTATGTAGAATGTATGTGATTGTCCTTAATTATCTTTTAATTTCTTTATCATTTTATTTCTTTTTGTCTTGTTACTCGTGCCTCGGGTTCGTTGGAATTCGGGGCGTGACATGTATTTTGTGGTGGAGAGTGAGAAGAGTCTAAAAATCTAAAATTTATCACCATGAAAGTATAAACAATTTTTAGTAGTCAAGTGATATTTTGTATATCTCCTTGTAAAAAATATCATGATTTCAAATTTAAGCTACAAGTTTGGAGGAATGTTTGAGTGGGTGTGGCACGTCACGTGTCAATGTGTTCTTCTAAGAATACTCTGCCGTAAATCATCTTATACATGGCAGGATATCATTAGATGAACACGTTTTCATCTCACTATGTCAGACTCATTAAAAAAAGTAATGTCATTTTTAATATCATATTGAACATTAAAAATAGCTAGTGTCATTTTATGATATTCATGGAATACAATTTGCATATGCTAAATAAATATAGAATTTACACCACTCTATTAAGTAAATACCAAATGGAGGTGGTGTCCACGTTATTTTATCAAGAAAAAATAGTTATGCTCAAAAATAAAATTTTAACATCGAAATAGCATGGTCAAAATTTGACCTTTTTTACTGTGACATGCCAAATTATAAAATTGATATAGATAAAAGGGAAAAATACTAAAAAGTCACTAAAATAAAATTTTCAATCCAAAAAAATCGACAGTATATTTTTTCTATCTAAAAAGTCCAAAAAAGTCAAATTGTTAATTTCCGTCTTAATACGTTTAAAAAATATTACTCATTATACTAAAATGACCTTCAAGATACATTTTAGAAAAAAAAATACAAAAAATATATAAAATAAATTTTTCAATCCCAAAAAAGCATAACATTTTATAAAATTAAAATTTATTTTTTAGGCATTCTAGATCAATATAAATTGTTATGTTTTTTTTTTTTTTGGATTGAAGACTTTGTTGTATCTATTGTTTAGTATTTTTTAAAATTTATCTTGAAGATTATTTTGGTCTAATCCATAATATTTTTAATGGTGTTAAGATTAAAGTTATCAATTGTACTTTTTTGTATTAAAATATTTTTTTTTGGAACTTTTAAATAAAAAAAAAATATCTCATGAATTTTTTGGATTGAAAATTTTATTTTAATGACTTTTTAATATTTTTCTCTAGATAAAATGGCATTGAACATTAAAAAAGCTCTTATGTATAGTATTGGCATTTCGTTTATGAAAACGTGAATTGTGCAATGCAAATAGGGCACCAAAAGGGACCTTCCAAATGGGCTGTTGCAAGTGTGAGAAATTCTAAGTTGCAAGTTTGGAGGAATTTTTGAGTGGGTGTGGTTCGTCACGTGTCAATGTGTTCTTTCAATAATACTCTGCCATAGGTCATCTTATACATAGCAGGATATCATTAAATGGACACAATGTCATTTCACTATACCAGACTCCCCCCCTCTTGAAAATTCTAAGATGCCTCCAGCTTGTATTTTGTGGTGGAGAGTGAGAGGAGTCTAAAATTTATCACCATGCAAGTATAAACAATTTTTAGTAGTCAAGTGATATTTTGCATTTCTCTTTGTAAAAAATATCATGATTTCAAATTTAAGCTGCAAGTTTGGAGGAATGTTTGAGTGGGTCTAGTTAGGGCTGTAAACGGATCGGATTCGGACTGGATTAGAGCCGATCCGAATCCAATCCGTTTAATAAGTAATCCGATCCAACCCGATCCGTTAATCCAACGGATCATTCGAATGTTAATCCGTATCCGAATCCGTTAATAACCGGATATCCGATCCATTAATCTGGTCCGATTCGTTTAAACTATAATATATATATATATATATATTAAAATTAGTAAAATTAATAAATTATTAATAAAATTAATATATTATATATTAATATATATATATATAAATGGATCGGATCGGATCGGATTGTAAACGGATCAAATCAGCCTATATCATATCCGATCCTTTTATATTTGGGATAATCAGATTCGGATCGGATCGGGTCACGGATCACTATTTCTAAAATCATATCTGAACTTAACGGATCGGATCGGATCGGATCGTCCGATCCGATCCATTGACAGCTCTAGGTCTGGCACGTCACGTGTTAATGCGTTCTTCTAATGATACTCTACCGTAAATCATCTTATACATGGTAGGATATCATTGGATGAACAAGTTGTCATCTCACTATACCAGACTCATTAAAAATAGTAATGTCATTTTTAATATCATATTTAACATTAAAAATAGCTAGTGTTATTTTATGATATTCATGGAATACAATTTGCATATGCTAAATAACTATAAAATTTACACCATGTCACGCCCCGAATTCCAGCGAACCCACGGCGCGAGTAACGAGACAAAGGAAAGTAAAATGATAAAGAAATGAAAGATAACAATAACATTCTCATACATTCTGTACACTGTTCGGATACGTACATAGGGTCTAGTCCACTTGCTTACAACATGTAAAATAAAATACGGTCTTGGGCTTATGCCCCTATACAATATAAAAAAAAAAAAAAACAACGCCCCTTGGGCCTAACATAGTCCCTAGTCAGATCATCTCCACATCTCGTACAACTGGGACGTCATCTGAAATGTTTGCCCCATAAGAGGGGTCAGCTCAACATGCTGGCACAATATAATACTAATGCAAGAAACAAAACTAAGGTCGTGGCAAGTGCAAGTGTACAGTTATTTCTATATGGCATTCGATATCATGATGACAGTATATGAGCAGTATATAATATATGTACTGTATGCGTGACACACCCATGCAACTCTATGCCACCCATGTCTCATGATACGGTCATTCTCCGCTGGCATGAGTACCGCCGCGTATGTCTCGCTTCACGGTCCGGAATCCGTCAGGCTTGCGAGTACTTATTGGCCGATTTTGGGTTTTTCACCACAAGATCTGCACCCTCATAATGCAAAGCACCAAGTGCTTACCCACGCCATGTCCAAAGAATTTCACTATGCCAATATGCTCTGATCTCATCATGTCATGATGCATCTCATTCATACATAAAGCATGCCTTCAAGTACACAATTCATAATATCAACAATTCTTCAAAGCATGTTATTCACACACTACACTAACACATGCAGTATACCCATAATCATCATACAACTCAACAAGATAGCATGTAGCACATAAACATGTGAACACTCAAGCAAACATGTGAACAATCAATGCAGCAAAGCAAGTATTCCTAATCTCAATTCTATTTCTTACTTAGCACAATATATCGTACCTGTAAATCGATCTCAACTCAAGAAGTGCACTCGAGGTATGGTAGGATCACTGTGAAAATACTGAAGGTCAGAGCACCTTCTCCTTGCCCTTTCGCGTTCCTATAAGCATAACAGGTAATTCAGTTCATTGTCATTTGAATTCATTCTATTTATCAAATTTTATGTCTTTAGTTCATAAGTTTCTATTTTGCTAATTTAGACTCCACTACTGAGTCCGGGACGTCGAAGAAACTAAGTTTAGGCTTTCGTAGAATTCAATTCGGACACCTGGGTTAAAAAGGGCAAAACAGTCATTTTACACTTTACACGGGTCCTTACATTTCGTGACCTCTTTTCACAAATCGGACTCCACGGTTGAGTTCGGAATGCTCGAGATAATAAAGTTTCACTATTTGTTTACCTAATTCGGAGTTCATTTGACTGTATTTCAATTCAGGGGTATTTTGGTAATTTTATATGTTGTTACGTGTCTTTTATTTTTCGGGACCCCGTCTCGTAAAACAGACCCCACCATTGGCCTCAGAATGACCGAGATAGTCAAAATGCACTAATGACTTGTCCCATTTGGACTCCGGGACATTTTTGAATATTTAAATAATTAAATTAATTTAATTAATTTAATTAATTAAATTAATCTAATATTTTATTAATATTTTATTCAGGAGGGTCAAATCAGAATTATTAATAGTTGGGGGGGTCAATTTATAATTTCCGTAAGTTTTGGGTTAATCTTCAATTATCAAAAGTTCAGGGGCGGAATTGTAAATTTGAATTCTCCTATTCCTAATTCGGACAGCCAAACAAGGATCAGACTAAAACAGGGATAAGATATCCCTGTTCTTATTTATTTCAGATTCTCAATTTCATAAATCCACAACCAAACAGCCCCCTTTAATCTTTTAATTTAAAACACATGGCGACACGTGGCAGGGGCGGTCCACACCCGCCCGAACCGGACCCGACCCGACCCGGAACCCGACCCGGTCACCCCATCTTCTTCCTCGGCTTTCCGGCGAAGCAGCAGTAGGGTTCCGGTGCCTTCTCCGGCGCCGGCGACCCATCTCCGGCGACATTTTCAACTTTTCAAAATGTGTTTTTCTAGGGTTTTTCGCATAGACTCCATATCCAACCTCCATTTCCCTCCAAAACTTACCCATCTCCACGAAATAGAGGGTCAAACCCTCGGTCAACTCTCCGGCCGAACCTTTCCCTTCCATTTTTGTGACTGTTAGCCCATGGTTCAACCCTTATTTTTATTCTAAATGTTTTCTGCATCTCCTAGGTTCCATTCTACATCATCTACCCCAAGTCTTACACATAAAATGATAACACCCACATACTATGGCCGTAACCTGCAACCTAAGATTTCTCCCTAGTTTCTCACCCATTTCTTCTCATTCTTTTTGCAAAATAATCCCTACATTATGCTCTCTAAGATCCTACAATTTAAATCAGTTAACATGCCAAAAAAAAAAAAATCGAAACAGAAGGAGATTACTCACGATTTTTCTGTTGTTTCTCTCTCTAGCCGTGCCCTCTTCCACCCTTCTGGTTCCAAGCTTAGATCAGGCTTCAACTCTCTCTCAGAACTCCATTTCTCTCTCTCTCTTTCTGTTTCTTTCCTTCTCTTCTCTTCCCACTCGAGACCACACTTATGCACACACAAACCAAATCTCTCACGTCTCTCCCTCATAGCCACTATTCTTGACTTCTTTCACCCTCCTTCAACTTCAGTTGTTCTTCCCCAGGTGCAGCTTTGCATTAAATGCAAAGCTGCCCTATATGTATGCCTACACACACAACTTCACTCATTACACACACACACAGCCGACACCCCCCTAGTTCGGTTGTAACCACTCACACACACTCACATCCAGTTACACACACACAACTCACTGCCATACATCCTCCCACACATCCATATACACATACCCATATACATGCACACATTACACAATTTAAATAAATATATATATATATATATATATATGTATACATCCATGTATATATATATATATATATCATGCACATCATATACACACTTCCATCCATCATAATAATAATAATAATAATAATAGCAAAGATTTTTAATTAACCAAGAATGAATAAAAAAAAAAAAAAATTTCATGTCATAACACACCACTCTATTAAGTAAATACCAAATGGAGGTGGTGTCCACGTTATTTTATCAAGAAAAAATAGTTATGCTAAAAAATAAAATTTTAGCATTGAAATAGAATTGTCAAAATTTGACTTTTTTTACTGTGACATGCCAAATTATAAAATTGATATAGATAAAAGGAAAAAATACTAAAAAGTCTCTAAAATAAAATTTTCAATCCAAAAAAATCCACGGTATAATTTTTCTATCTAAAAAGTCCAAAAAAGTCAAATTGTTAATTTCCGTCTTAATACGTTTAAAAAATATTACTCATTATACTAAAATGACCTTCAAGATACATTTTAGAAAAAAAATACAAAAAATAAATAAAATAAATTTTTCAATCCCAAAAAAGCATAACATTTTATAAAATTAAAATTTATTTTTTAGGCATTCTAGATCAATATAAAATGTTATGTTTTTTTTTTTTTTTGGATTGAAGACTTTGTTTGTATCTATTGTTTAGTATTTTTTAAAATATTTCTTGAAGGTTATTTTGGTCTAATCAATAATATTTTTAATGGTGTTAAGACTAAAGTTATCAATTCTACTATTTTGTATTAAAATCTTTTTTTTGGAACTTTTAAATTAAAAAAACTATCTCATGAATTTTTTGGATTGAAAATTTTATTTTAAGGACTTTTTAATATTTTTCTCTAGATAAAATGGCATTGAACATTAAAAATGCTCTTGTCACGCCCCGAATTCCAGCGAACCCGAGGCACGAGTAACGAGACAAAGGAAAATAAAATAATAAAGAAATAAAAGATAATAATAACGTCCTCATACATTCTGTTCACTATTCTGATACATACATAGGTCTAGTCCACTTGCTTACAACATGTAAAATGAAATACGGTCTTGGGCTTATGCCCTTATACAATATCAAAAAAAACAAACGCCCCTTGGGCCTAACACAGTCCCTAGTCAGATCATCTCCACGTCTCGTACTGCTGGGACATCATCTGAAATGTTTGCCCCATTAAAGGGGTCAGCTCAACATGCTGGTACAATATAATGCTAATGCAAGAAACAAAACTAAGGTCGTGGCAAGTGCAAGTGTACAATTATTTCTATATGGCATTCAATATCGTGATGACAGTATATGAGCAGTATATAGTATATGCACTGTATGCGTGACACACCCATGCAACTCTATGCCACCCATGTCTCATGATACGGTCATTCTCCACTGGCATGAGTACCGCCGCGTATGTCTCGCTTCACGGTCCGGAATCCGTCAGGCTTGCAAGTACCTATTGGCCGATTTTGGGTTTTTCACCACAGGATCTGCACCCTCATAATGCAAAGCACCAAGTGCTTACCCACGCCATGTCCAAAGAATTTCACTATGCCAATATGCTCTGATCTCATCATGTCATGATGCATCTCATTCATACATAAAACATGCCTTCAAGTACACAATTCATAATATCAACAGTTCTTCAAAGCATATTATTCACACACTACACTAACGCATGCAGTATACCCATAATCATCATACAACTCAACAAGATAGCACATAGCACATAAACATGTGAACACTCAAGCAAACATGTGAACAATTAATGCAGCAAAGCAAGTACTCCTAATCTCAATTCTATTTCTTACTTAGCACAATATATCGTACCTGGTAATCGATCTCAAACTGGAAAAGTGTACTCGTAGTAAAGTGAAACCACCGTAAGAACACCGAAGGCTAGGTCACCTTTTCTTTGCCTTTCCGTGTCCCTAAAATTCATAACATGAAACTCAGTTTAATTGTCACTTGAATTATGCTATTCATCAAATTTTATGTCTATAATTCATAAGCTTCTATTTTGCTAAATTAGACCCTACCATTGAGTCCGGGACGTCGAAGAAACTAAGTTTAGGCTTTCGTAGAATTCAATTCGGACACCTGGGTTAAAAAGGGCAAAACAGTCATTTTGCACTTTACACGTGTCCTTACATTTCGTGACCTCTTTTCACAAATCGAACTCTACGGTTGAGTCCGGAATGTTCGAGATAATAAAGTTTCACTATTTGTTTTCCTAATTCAGAGTTCGTTTGACTGTACTTTAATTCAGGGGCATTTTAGTAATTTTAAAGGTTTCTACGGGTCTTTCATTTTTTGGGACCCCGTCTCGTAAAATGGACCTCGCCATTGGCCTCAGAATGGCCGAGATAGTCAAAATACACTAATGACTTGTCCCATTTGGACTCCGGGATATTTTTGAATATTTAATTAATTAATTTAATTAATTAATTAATTAATTAATTTAATTAATAATTTATTAATATTTTATTCAGGAGGGTCAAATCAGAATTATTAATAGTTGGGGGGGTCAATTTATAATTTTCGTAAGTTTTGGGTTAATCTTCAATTATCAAAAGTTCAGGGGCGGAATTGTAAATTTGAATTCTCCTATTCCTAATTCGGGCACCCGAACAAGGATCAGCCTAAAACAGGGATAAGATATCCCTGTTCTCATTTATTTCAGATTCTCAATTTCATACATCCACAACCAAACAGCCCCCTTTAATCTTTTAATTTAAAACACATGGCGACACGTGGCAGGGGCGGTCCACACCCGCCAGAACCGGACCCGAACCGACCCGACCCGACCCGGAACAGACCCCCCCTTCTTCCCCGATTTTTCGGTGACGCCCAGTAGGGTTCCGGCGCCTCTTCCGGCGCCGGCGACTGATTTCCGGCGGCTTTTTCATGTTTTCAAAATGCCATCTTCTAGAGTTTTTCAAGTAGGTTTCACTCCCATCTTCCATTTTCAGTTTAGACCAACGGATTTTCACGAAATAGGGCTCAAAGGCCCATGGCCGAATCTCCGGCCAGCTGAATATCTTCAATTTCTCACTCGGTTGTTCACGGTTTTCCATCATTTCTTTCTCATTTCATTTTCTGCACTTATTAGGGTTATTTCTATCTCATTAGATTCAAGCTTTGTACATAAAATGCTAATCCAACCCCCCCATGACCGTGACCTACAAACCCCTTTTTCTCCCTCATTTTTCAACCATTTTCCTTCATTCTTTTTGCAAAACAATCCTCACAACATACACTTTAAAACCCTATGCATCAAATAAATTATCATGCCAAAAAAAAAAATAAAACAGAAGGGGTGCACTTACGGATTTTCTGAGCTCTCTCTATCTAGCCGTGCCTTCTTTCACCTTCTTGCTCCGAGCTCGAACCAAGCTTCAAACTCTCTCTCAGAGCTCTATTTCTCTCCCTCTTTTCTGTTTCTTTCCTTCTCTTTTCTCCCCACCCGAGACTACACTTATGCACACACACAAACCAAATCTCTCACGTCTCTCCCTCACAGCCACTATTCTTGACTCCCTCTCCACCGTCAGCCACCTTTTGCTTCCCCCCAAATGCAGCTTTGCATTTAATGCAAAGCTGTCACGCCCCGAATTCCAGCGAACCCGAGGCGCGAGTAACGAGACAAAAGAAAATAAAATAATAAAGGAATAAAAGATAATTAAGGACGATTACATACATTCTACATACTGTTCGGATAAATACATAAGGTCTGGTCCATTTCTTCACCACTTACAAAATAAAATACAGTCGCGGGCTTATGCCCTTACACAATATCAAAAGCGCCCCTTGGGCCTAACATAATCCCTACTCAGTTCGTCTCCGCGTCTCGTACAGCTGGGACATCATCTGAAATGTTTGCCCCACTAAAGGGGTCAGCTCAACATGCTGGTACAATATAATGCTAATGCAAGAAACAGAACTAAGGTTGTGGCATGTGCAAGTGTACAGTTATTTCTATATGGCATTCAAGGTCATGATGGCAGCATATACACAATATGCAGTATATGAGCGGTATGCGTGACACACCCATGCAACTCTATGCCACCCATGTCTCATGATACGGTCATTCTCCGCTGGCATGAGTACCGCCGCGTATGTCTCGCTTCACGGTCCGGAATCCGTCAGGCAGGCAAGTACCTATTGGCCGATTTTGGGTTTTTCACCACAGGATCTGCACCCTCATAATGCAAAGCACCAAGTGCTTACCCACACCATGTCCAAGGAATTACACTATGCCAATATGCTCTGATCTCATCATGTCACAATGCAATCTCAATGATGCATCTCATTCATACATAAAGCATGCTTTCAAGTACACAATTCATAATATCAACAGTTCTTCAAAGCATATAATTCACACACCACACTAACACATGCGATATACCCATAATCATCATCCAACTTAACAAGATAGCACGTAGCACATAAGCATGTGAACACTCAGGCAAACATGTGAACAATCAATGCAACAAAGCAAGTATTCCTAATCTCAATTATATTTCTTACTTAGCACAATATATCGTACCTGATAATCGATCTCAACTCAAGAAGGTGTACTCGAAGTATGGTAGAATCACAGTGAGAATGCCGAAGGTCAGATCACCTTCTCCTTGCCCTCTCGTGTTCCTAAAATCATAACATGAGATTCAGTTCATTGTCATTTGAATTATGCTATTCATCAAATTTTATGTCTTTAATTCATAAGTTTCTATTTTTCTAAATTAGACTCTACCATTGAGTCCGGGACGTCGAAGAAACTAAGTTTAGGTTTTTGTAGAATTCAATTCGGATACCTGGGTTAAAAAGGGCAAAACAGTCATTTTCCACTTTACACGGGTCCTTACATTTCGTGACCTCTTTCCACAAATCGGACTCCACGGTTGAGTCCGGAATGCTCGAGATAATAAAGTTTCACTATTTGTTTACTAAATTCGGAGTTCGTTTGACTGTACTTTAATTCAGGGGCATTTTGGTAATTTCATACGTTACTACGGGTCTTTCATTTTTTGGGACCCCGTCTCGTAAAACGGATCTCGCCATTGGCCTCAGAATGGCCGAGATAGTCAAAATACACTAATGACTTGCCTCATTTGGACTTCGAATTAATTTAAAATATTTAATTAATTAAATTAATTTAATTAAATAATTAATTAATTAACTTAATTAATATTTTATTAATAATTTAATCAGAGGGTCAGATTACAATTTCCCTAAAGTTCAGGGGTCGAAGTGGAATTTCAGAAAGTTCTGGATCAATTTTCAATTATCAAAAGTTCAAGGGCAAAATTGTAATTTGTAAAACCCTATTCTATATTCGGATAACCAAATAGGGGATAGGGTCAAAACTGGGATAGGATATCCCTATCTCCAATAAGATTTTCAATTTCAATTTATCATCCCTGTTGCCAAACACTCCCATTCCCCTTTTTAATTTAAAACCAGAATGCGACACGTGGCAGGGGCGGACCGGCCCAATCCCGACCCGACCCGAACCGACCCGACCCAGGTCCAGAACAGCCCCCCCTTCGTCCCCGATTTTCCGGTGATGGCCAGTAGGGTTCCGGCGCCTTCTCCGGCGCCGGCGACCGGTCTCCGGTGACTTTTCCAAGGTTTTAAAATGCCATTTTCTTCTATTCTTTTAGAGGGTTCCATTCCTATGGTTGGTTTTTGGTTTGGCCCTTTAAATCTTCACGAAATAGCCCCAAACCGTAGCTCCGGTCAACCACGTTTTCTTGATTTCGAGCTTGGTCCTTAACTGTTTCGGTCTCTATTCTTCTCTAATGAGTTTCTGCACCTCCTAGGTTCCATTCTACATCATCTAAGGCAAGTTTCACACAAAAAATCACAAGACCCACCTCTTAAAACCGTGACCTGCAACTGGGGAGTTCTCCCTCTCCTCTTAACCATTTTAACTAGTTCTTCTTGCTTTATTCTCCATTTCATTCCCTCTACAAGTCCCTATAATTAAATTAAAGTAACATGCTTTAAAAAAAATTGAAACAGAAGGAGATTACTCACGGTTTTTCTGTTGCTTCTCTCTCTAGCCGTGCCCTCTTCCACCCTTCTTTTGGTCACTCCTCGAGCTTCTTCTCCTTCTTCACAGTCCAGAACTCTCTCTCCCTTGCTCTCAGTCTTTTCTCCCTTCTCTTTTCTTTTCCAACCGAGACCAACCCCTATACCTCACTCATCCACTCTCACACGTTTCTCCCTCACATCAGCCCCTTTTCTTGACCTTTTCCTCTCTGCATCAGCCTCCCAAATTTCCCTACAAAGCAGCTTTGCATTAAATGCAAAGCTGCTCTACATCTATACCTATATACATATCCACTCATATACACACACTAGACACACACACTAGGTCGGTTGTACACACACTGCCATATATACATACATACATATGTCCATCCACATGCACACACACACTCCCACAGATTTATATATATATATTTATATATACATTTGCACATACTTCATTTTACACATGCATACCACTTATATATATATATATATATATATAACACATGTACTAAGAATACTAATAATAATAATAATAATAATAAAATTATTTAATAACCAAGAAAATTTTCATATCAAAAAAAAAAAAAAAAATTCCGGGTTATTACATCCTTCCCTCCTTACAAAAATTTCGTCCCGAAATTTAAAATAACATGAAATGAAGGAAAATACATCACTGATCAAACAACTCGGGGTACCCGTTCGAACCTCGGTTCCAACGAACCTTGGCCAAAGGGACGGTCCTGCCTCGCAAAATCTGGTCCCTCGAGTCTAATATCTCTACTGTTCTCTGATCATAGGAAACGTCGCCCTCTAGCTGAAGATCTACCCAGTCTAATACATGGGAGGGGTCAGGCTCGTACTTCCTCAGTATCGATACATGAAAGATATCATGAACTTCTAATAGCTGTGGTGGTGAGGCCAGCTTATAAGCCACCTCACCAACCCTCCCAATAATCTCAAAGGGGCCAATAAATCATGGCGACAGCTTCCCACCACGTCCAAATCTCCTCAAGCCCCGTCTGGGAGATACCTTGAGGAACACATAGTCCCCCACCTCAAATGCCAAGGGCCGCCGCCTCCTATCTGCATAGCTCCTTTGGCGACTCTAGGCTGTCAATAGACGCTGTCTGATCACTTGTATCTCGTCTGTGGTCTCACGGACTATATCGGATCCCAAAACAATTGTCTCCCTTACTCCAGTCCAACCCATCGGTGAACTGCTAACTACGGTTGCAGGCAAACTCTACCAAAGTAAGGTGATCCTCTCAGTTACCCCTGAAGTCCTTAATGCAGTATCTAAGCATGCTCTCTAGGATCTGAATGGTACGCCCTGACTGACCATCAGTCTGGGAATGAAAAATAGTACTAACTTAGCTGAGTCCCTAAGGCTGTCTAGAGGTTCTGCCAAAACCGGCAGTGAAACGTGGGTCCCTGCCTGAAACAACGGATACTAGAACCCCATGCAGTCGTACTATCTCTCGACATAGTAATAAAAGATCAATGCAAAATGTATTGCAACATGTAGACGTGCAGCCTTACCTATGGATCACTCACCTCTCCCTTAGCCAGGCGATGTGGAATGCATTACCTCCTCCCATTACCATCTCCCCCGTAGGCTTCGCCTCACCGGTAGGCGTGCAGCGGTGTGCAGACATCTCCACACTCCCTGCTAGGGTCTGGTGCTAATCCCATCTGTAACGACTCACTCCACATGGCACAACACATAATGAATTCCTCAAAACACATTGGCTCATAAACGCCAATCCCTTTCGATTTCCATCCAAGTATCACGACTCACCTCAACAATTCAACACAATAAAGAGTAAAGGAAACTCCTCACTGATCACAAGGATACCCCAAGGTCTCTCGCACATGTGACGTTATCTAACCTACCTCAATTTAATCCACAAAATCACCTAGTGATTTATCCCGATGGTATAAACACACATTATCTGCACCACAATGCAATCTGTCATCCAGCATTCTCTAAGTACCCTGATCACCCACGAGATATCAACAGTACAATCTAAAAGTAAAGCTATCACCTCCCACCTTAGTCTATATATATAACTGAGACTAAGTGTCATGTACTAATAAGGGTTAGCCTATTCATTTCATGTACGCGTATGTCGACTGGGTATACAATGTGGACAGTGTAGGTTACATACTCTAATCATGAAATTTAAGTCAATATACCAAAGTTCAGGAAAATGAAACATTAGTGAAACTCTTCACCAATTCCCCTTACGGACCTATATCAATTTTCACACACATGTATCAACACACACATGGAAACATGTTTAAGCATTCTCTCATATATGCATCAATAATAATCAGTCGGTACATATAAAAAAATCAAAATTCGCAGCACTATAATGGTCACTAAACTAGCATGCTTATATAGAGTAAACGTACAATATTTAATAGCTAACACGTAGCTTACCACATCAGCGCCCAGCATAAAATTTCATTTCAGGGATACACACATACATAAATAAGCACACAGTCTGTTGTACAGGTGACCAGGCACATTCCCCAACCT
Source organism: Nyssa sinensis (assembly GCA_008638375.1). NCBI lineage: Eukaryota > Viridiplantae > Streptophyta > Magnoliopsida > Cornales > Nyssaceae > Nyssa > Nyssa sinensis. The sequence continues at coordinate 14,564,712 of CM018047.1, forward strand.
TACGGATATCCAGGCTCATAGCCTATCTCACTGACAACAAGCATGTAGTCTACCATTTAATCTCACTCGTTATACTGTATAAAAGCAAGCATTGAATCCTAGATCATCAATAACCAAGTATACCCCACATTGTACCATTTCACAACTAAGGTAACAAGCACTCCTCTAATCATGTAACCCAAACCAACCCAATTCAAATTAAAGTCTAACCCCTCCTAATTCACAATAAAGTCAATCTAAAAAGGATCTATGGACATCCCATGGAATAAAGAAAACATCTCCCTCAGGAGTACACACCGCCTCTCTTCCCCTGTAACAGCCTATACACGTCTAATGTGTAAATAATCGATCTATCTCCAACAAAACACCAATACTAAACGCATCAAATAAGATGAAGAACCCAAATAAGACATGCAGTCAGCTACCTCTATTGAGTAATCTCTACAGATCCTCGTCAGCATTACTCTACCCCTAATGTCATTTCAACATAGTAGATATGAATGAATGAGATGTACTATGGTCTGTCAATATGCTAGTCCATAAACTAAACATAAAAAAATGTACCTCAAGGCTCTGAAGGTCCAAAAATGATAGGTGACTCTAGGCTGACTACTGCATAAAGCCACTCTGAGTGGTCTGGTCCTGCCTATCACCCCTTTGACTGGGAGTCCTGACACTCAATGCTGTAGGTGTATGCTGAAAATGCGGTGTCGGAGGTCTCTGACCCAATAGTGGCTGTGGTAGAGGCACTTGGGTATACTGATAGAAATGTGGCTCCTCTAAGTCCTGGGAAATCGACCTCTGGGGACAATTGGCCCTAACATGGTCAGTCTGGTGGCATACAAAACAAGTTCGTGGAGTCCCCCGTCCTTGACTCTGTACTGGTGATGGAAATGACTCCTGGCTAACCCCGACCCTCTGTCTCAAGCTAGGGTCCCTCAAAGGACAAGTGGCCATCTTGTGGCCAGGCTGTCCACAAATAAAACAAATAATGGTCCCTTGGGAAGTGTACGTGAATGTGGAAGAAGTACCAGTCTGGGACCTCTTCAATAGTCTCCTACCAGTGTGAGTATGGGCGGGTATAGATATCCGTGCAGCAGTAGCACGGGCTCGAGACCTCTTTGATGGCCTCCTACCAGTGTACATCGGGGTAGATCAAGGGATCTGTGCTAGAGTCGCCTCGCTCTGGGTCTGGGGCTCTCTGACTCCTCTAAGCTCAGCCAACTCTCTCTCAGCCCTGACGGCTCTCGTCACTACCTCCTGTATAGTGTGAAGGCATTCCCGCATAATGGTCGCTACGTCCCCAGAACCACTAGTCCGTCCTACCTCTACTGGAGCAGGTGTAAAAGTGGCGGCCTCCTCAACTGCAACATCTGCCGAAGCAGCAGCTTGGGGCCAACTATGCCACGGTGGTGCAGTGGTCCTAGGCTCATCGTGTCTAGGTGGTATATGTCTGGGAGTAACTTGTCTCGGTGGCATGTCTACAAGTTTAAAGAGAAGAAAAAATTAATACCCCATTAGACACAGGTGTTAAAAGAACATTAAGTAGGTACTTTTCAACACTTCACAATTTCGAAGTAACAACCACAATATATCATGACACACTTGCCTAATCAACACCTACATAACTAATGTCAATCACCACCACCCGTTGGTTATACTAAACAATTTACACCGATCCCTAACATAGCCCTCTATTAAGAAGGATTTTATCTAAACAATGTAATACGCGCATACTTAAGCATTTGAACACCAGTAAGGTTTAGCTCCCAGTGAATACTATCCAACACAATATATCTCTCAACAACCAGGGTTTAACACAAGAACATTTCTATATCCATCATCCAGCCTGTACACAAAATCTCTCACAAGTCTGAATTCTTATTTTAGCATTTTAAGGTTTGATGTGCCTTTTATTTATCCCTTACTTTTATAGCTAGGTGATAACCCTTCATGGATCATAGCTCCCTTCATTACTTGCTGATGGGGTACCATCCATCAGCTGTAACTCAAGACCTGAGACCAATCCAGTCTGTATAAATATCATAGTCATAGTGCTATAACCCCTGAAAATTGGTTACTAACCTAGCACACTCATACAGAATCCCCAAACAACATTCAACCAGGTAAACAACTAGGTTCACAATCTGTCTCCTAAGTAACTAGGCATAATGTCTATTGTATAGATAACTAAGGGTACAACCTACACTTCAAATAACTAGGCACACCGTCTATCCCATAAAGTATACGGTCTATCACATAGACACGAGTTTCTAATCTTAGTCACCCACTACCACAAAAAGAAAATTTCGCCTAATCCCTATCTACCGGGAAGTCAAGTATAGTGCATACGCGTGCACACCAATGCGACATGAGTATATATAAAATATTTTAGATAAACGCTCGGTTATGTTCTTATCAGCGACTAGGGAGTACGCATAGCATGTCATAATGTACACTTAACAAATTCTCACACATTATACATGTCATGCATCTCACTACATTAAATCACATAATCACGCATCATAACATGTCATCAATCAACACGTAATCACAACAAGTCATGCATCAGGACATATAAAACCACATAGCACACAAGATCCTATCACATGCTGCTAATAGTTCACTCTAAGTCTCATTCTTTTCTCTAGGGTCTCATGGTGTTAAACAACACCCCACGGTCTCTAGGTATTCGAACCTAAGCTCTGATACCACGTTGTCACGCCCCGAATTCCAGCGAACCCGAGGCGCGAGTAACGAGACAAAAGAAAATAAAATAATAAAGGAATAAAAGATAATTAAGGACGATTACATACATTCTACATACTGTTCGGATAAATACATAAGGTCTGGTCCATTTCTTCACCACTTACAAAATAAAATACAGTCGCGGGCTTATGCCCTTACACAATATCAAAAGCGCCCCTTGGGCCTAACATAATCCCTACTCAGTTCGTCTCCGCGTCTCGTACAGCTGGGACATCATCTGAAATGTTTGCCCCATTAAAGGGGTCAGCTCAACATGCTGGTACAATATAATGCTAATGCAAGAAACAGAACTAAGGTCGTGGCATGTGCAAGTGTACAGTTATTTCTATATGGCATTCAAGGTCATGATGGCAGCATATACACAATATGCAGTATATGAGCAGTATGCGTGACACACCCATGCAACTCTATGCCACCCATGTCTCATGATACGGTCATTCTCCGCTGGCATGAGTACCGCCGCGTATGTCTCGCTTCACGGTCCGGAATCCGTTAGGCAGGCAAGTACCTATTGGCCGATTTTGGGTTTTTCACCACAGGATCTGCACCCTCATAATGCAAAGCACCAAGTGCTTACCCACACCATGTCCAAGGAATTACACTATGCCAATATGCTCTGATCTCATCATGTCACAATGCAATCTCAATGATGCATCTCATTCATACATAAAGCATGCTTTCAAGTACACAATTCATAATATCAACAGTTCTTCAAAGCATATAATTCACACACCACACTAACACATGCGATATACCCATAATCATCATCCAACTTAACAAGATAGCACGTAGCACATAAGCATGTGAACACTCAGGCAAACATGTGAACAATCAATGCAACAAAGCAAGTATTCCTAATCTCAATTATATTTCTTACTTAGCACAATATATCGTACCTGATAATCGATCTCAACTCAAGAAGGTGTACTCGAAGTATGGTAGAATCACAGTGAGAATGCCGAAGGTCAGATCACCTTCTCCTTGCCCTCTCGTGTTCCTAAAATCATAACATGAGATTCAGTTCATTGTCATTTGAATTATGCTATTCATCAAATTTTATGTCTTTAATTCATAAGTTTCTATTTTGCTAAATTAGACTCTACCATTGAGTCCGGGACGTCGAAGAAACTAAGTTTAGGTTTTTGTAGAATTCAATTCGGATACCTGGGTTAAAAAGGGCAAAACAGTCATTTTGCACTTTACACGGGTCCTTACATTTCGTGACCTCTTTTGTCACGCCCCGAATTTCTGACCGAAACCCGAGGTGCGACTGATGAACAGAAAGTAAATAAAATAAAAGATAATTAAACAGATTTATGAATTTACGAAAAATTAAATAGAGTTCTTTAATTTTCTAAAAATTTCGGCAGCACCTCCTTTGTTTTTCGAACCTTTTTCCCCCTGATAAACACAATACATCATATATATATACAACAATCACAATCCATCCTCACTCGATGGCCACAACTCTATCAAAGTCAGATATACATCACCTACTTATACAATCTATCACGTCTACTCCTACACTTAAACTAAAAGATCACAAATTCATTATTTATTACAACATACAATGTCATTTTCATTCTTTTCAAAAACACACCAATCTTTTATAACATCTAAATACGCCCCAAGGGCCCAAATACTCTTCCAAATTCATTTCTTCTCCTTTCTCCAAGATTTCATCAAGTCCCGCGTACCAGGAGCTTTATCTGAAACCTGTGCCCACGAATGGGTCAGCGACAACATGCTGGTATGATACAATACTAATGCAGGGAACAAAATTAAGACGTGGCATGTGCGAGTGTACATATATGTCTACATGCCTCCCTAATCATTCATATAATATAATGGCAATGTACAAACTACATATGTATAAAATTCTATATCGCGTTCACAAATTCATCAACACAATGTACAAGCAATCATGCGTGACACACCCATGCATCTCCATGTCACACCCATGTCTCGTTTACGGGTACTCCCCGATGGCTCGGAGTACCAATGTCTCATTTACGGGTCTCGCCCGATGGCTCGGAGTACCAATGCAATGGCCAATTTTTCTGGGTTTTTCACCATAGGATCTACACCCTCATAATGCACCAGCACCTCGTGCTGACCCACACTATGCTTCCAAGGAATCACACAATGCCAATATGTCATGATTTCATCATGCAATAATACAGTTCAAATGAAACATCACTTTCATGAGCATATGCAACATGCTTTACATAATGTATTACATTTGAAATTAAATCACAAGACTTCATCCACAATCTATGTGTCATACTCAATCAATCTCAACACTTACGCAAACCCACGTGTCACAATATCAATAAACCGTTTAGAACATAAATCACATATGATAATAACTCAAGAAGTAAATCACAACTCCCAAATAATCATAAAGAACATGGAAACATATAAACAATCCACTCAAAGAAGCAATCATTCCTATGTGATCTTCTATCAGCAGACAAGCACAAAAAAGCATTCAAGCAATATGCACATCAATCCTAATTTAATTCTATTCCTTACTTAGTAAAGTACCATACCTGATCGGGTTATCTCAACCCCACTAAGCTGTGTCCACTATGCAATCCAAATCAACCAGATTGAGCTTTCGTCCACGGTTCATAAGTTGAAGAAACACACCGGCAGGTTGATCGAGTCGGCCAACCATTTTAAATCCAGTTTCATCAGCTTCTTCAGCCTTGACCCCATACTCAAATTGGATAATCGAATTACTACATACATTCCTCACCGTGCCATCATGACAGATAACATCATCCCAGAGGATGGTCATTAAGTCTTTGAATAAAGTTCCAGGCTCAGTCAACTGTCTAGATGAACGGACAATAACTTCTCTACTTGAAATTGAGTGAGCCATCTCCACTCGAGTTTGCATCATTAAACTCAGTCCATCTTGAACAGCAGGTGCTGCAGCACTCCTGCAGCGCTTACATTCACCAACTATTTGAAATTGGAGCTCAAACCATCCAACCCCAAGCATGACTCACACTTAGATATATTTAAATATATACACCACCTGCTGCTTCTATCAAGTTCTTTTAAACTCAAACAACCAGTTTCACAGTCGACCCTCAACATCCATGACAGCCGTATCGGGCCTTGGAGCATCAGGCCTAGCGTCTTTCTCTATTCCAAACATCAACGCCAAGTGTTCCACCTAGAACCTTTAAGATTTCCCCCAATTTTCTGCTCAATAATCCATAACCGCTGCTCCAACACGCTACTGCTTTGGGCTCCCTTTACCTGGTTTCTATCCATCTAGGTCAGTCCCCAAATTTTCATAGCAAGCGCTGTAACGGAAACTCCTCCAATCAGCTCTCACATGGCATGTACAATCCTCACCGGCATTGACAATTAACCTGTCAAATATAGAGTAGCCCCAACGCACCGAACTCCAAATCTGCTCTATTAATTCATTCTAGATGTTCTTCATATCGAGAAATAATGCTATATTTCAATAAGAGACCCAACCAGAAACTCCTCTTCAGTTTCATAAACAACTAGCATATTTAAATACCTCTGTCGCTACATAACATACAAACATATACCTGTACTGACCTCCTTGGTCCAACGCTAGTCTCTTCCAATTCCTCCGGATTATCAAAGACCTGACACACGGAACAATAATTTTTCACCGACACATCACACAACTTCTTCTTCGAATCAGTAGAAAGCGATACGATTCCCTGCAGGTTCACCGATCCATGAAGCTCTCTGTACTCAACTAGAAGCGACAGAAACAGAGGAAATCCCATTCTCTCACTCTGCACTACTGTCCCTCTACTGCCGTTTGGCTTCCAAAGCCACTTCTGTTACTGCCTGAGCACATACCAGCCACGGAATCTAATCAACAAGTCCTAATTCTTGACATATTTGAACCTCGATCTGCCCCTCCAACACGGACATGATTGGATTAGCAAAATCCAACTCGCTACACCTCCATACATATACACATATACATAAATATACCGTCTGCCGCACCGCTTGCGGCAGCACCCTCATCGCCCCCCTACGCTTCACACACATACACAAATTAAATACATACACACCGACCTGGTCAATCGCGCTTCAACGAATCCATTCGACCGCAGCGATACCAGCCCCGAAATCTAGCGAAGTCACGATCTTCTCTCCCAAAAATCTCATCCACCGTCCGATCAATGACCTCCGATGCCACGCCGTCGACGACCGTCTCCTCCGCCGCCCCCCTTGCGCGACTCCCCCCTTTCTTTCTCTCTTTCTTCCCCTTTTCCCCTCTCTTTTTCTCTTTCTCTCTTTTCTTTTCTTCCCCTGTTTTTCACGCGACCAGCCCCTGTTCCCAATTTCTATCTTTCGGTTTCTTTTTTTCAATTTCTCTCTTTACTTAAACACACACCACACATTATATGTTCCATTTCCAAGGCTGCCGACACTCCCTTTTTATCTCCCTTTTTTTTTTTTTTTTTTTCCTTTAGAAATTTCACGAACATATATATATATATATATATGTAAATATATATTTATAATTCGTATCAATCCTATGGATTTATCCTGACACTTCGTTAACCAACGTAAATATTTTATATATATATATATATATATATATATTTTTTATTTATTTATTTATTTTTTTTCAAATCTCTACATCTTTCCACAAATCGGACTCCACGGTTGAGTCCGGAATGCTCAAGATAATAAAGTTTCACTATTTGTTTACTAAATTCGGAGTTCGTTTGACTGTACTTTAATTCAGGGGCATTTTGGTAATTTCATACGTTACTACGGGTCTTTCATTTTTCGGGACCCTGTCTCGTAAAACGGACCTCACCATTGGCCTCAGAATGGCCGAGATAGTCAAAATACACTAATGACTTGCCTCATTTGGACTTCGAATTAATTTAAAATATTTAATTAATTAAATTAATTTAATTAAATAATTAATTAATTAACTTAATTAATATTTTATTAATAATTTAATCAGAGGGTCAGATTACAATTTCCCTAAAGTTCAGGGGTCGAAGTGGAATTTCAGAAAGTTCTGGATCAATTTTCAATTATCAAAAGTTCAAGGGCAAAATTGTAATTTGCAAAACCCTATTCTATATTCGGATAACCAAACAGGGGATAGGGTCAAAACTGGGATAGGATATCCCTGTCTCCAATAAGATTTTCAATTTCAATTTATCATCCCTGTTGCCAAACACTCCCATTCCCCTTTTTAATTTAAAACCAGAATGCGACACGTGGCAGGGGCGGACCAGCCCAAGCCCGACCCGACCCGAACCGACCCGACCCAGGTCCAGAACAGCCCCCCCTTCGTCCCCGATTTTCCGGTGATGGCCAGTAGGGTTCCGGCGCCTTCTCCGGCGCCGGCGACCGGTCTCCGGTGACTTTTCCAAGGTTTTAAAATGCCATTTTCTTCTATTCTTTTAGAGGGTTCCATTCCTATGGTTGGTTTTTGGTTTGGCCCTTTAAATCTTCACGAAATAGCCCCAAACCGTAGCTCCGGTCAACCATGTTTTCTTGATTTCGAGCTTGGTCCTTAACTGTTTCGGTCTCTATTCTTCTCTAATGAGTTTCTGCACCTCCTAGGTTCCATTCTACATCATCTAAGGCAAGTTTCACATATAAAATCACAATACCCACCTCTTAAAACCGTGACCTGCAACTGGGGAGTTCTCCCTCTCCTCTTAACCATTTTAACTAGTTCTTCTTGCTTTATTCTCCATTTCATTCCCTCTACAAGTCCCTATAATTAAATTAAAGTAACATGCTTTAAAAAAAATTGAAACAGAAGGAGATTACTCACAGTTTTTCTGTTGCTTCTCTCTCTAGCCGTGCCCTCTTCCACCCTTCTTTTGGTCACTCCTCGAGCTTCTTCTCCTTCTTCACAGTCCAGAACTCTCTCTCCCTTGCTCTCAGTCTTTTCTCCCTTCTCTTTTCTTCTCCAACCGAGACCAACCCCTATACCTCACTCATCCACTCTCACACGTTTCTCCCTCACATCAGCCCCTTTTCTTGACCTTTACCTCTCTGCATCAGCCTCCCAAATTTCCCTACAAAGCAGCTTTGCATTAAATGCAAAGCTGCTCTACATCTATACCTATATACATATCCACTCATATACACACACTAGACACACACACTAGGTTAGTTGTACACACACTGCCATATATACATACATACATATGTCCATCCACATGCACACACACACTCCCACAGATTTATATATATATATTTATATATACATTTGCACATACTTCATTTTACACATGCATACCACTTATATATATATATATATAACACATGTACTAAGAATACTAATAATAATAATAATAATAAAATTATTTAATAACCAAGAAAATTTTCATATCAAAAAAAAAAAAAAAAAAAATTCCGGGTTATTACAAAAGCTGCTACTATATATCTACATATATATATATATATATATATTATCATCACACACACACACTAGTTTCGCACACTCCCCAACCGGCTGTCCTTCTAGTTTGGTTACAAACACACACACACACACACACCCAGTCACACATACACACCATGCACTGCTATACTTAACTATACACACACCCCTATACATATACATATGCTACACATACATATATAATCCATATACATTCATACATTCTTTAATTTTTAATTAATAATAATAATAATAATAATAATAACTATAATAATAATAATAATAATAAAATTTTAATTAACCAAGAACAATAAAAAAAAAAGAAAAAAAATTCCATGTCATAACAGCTCTAATGTATAGTATTGGCATTTCGTTTATGAAAACGTGAATTGTGCGATGCAAATGGGGCACCAAAAAGGACCTTCCGAGTGGGCTGTTGCAAGTGTGAGAAATTCTAAGTTGCAAGTTTGGAGGAATTTTTGAGTGGGTGTGGTACGTCACATGTCAATGTGTTCTTTCAATAATACTCTGCCATAGGTCATCTTATACATGGCAGGATATCATTAAATGGACACAATGTCATTTCACTATACCAGACTCCCCCCCTCCCTTTTAAAAATTCTAAGATGCCTCTAGCTTGTATTTTGTGGTGGAAAGTGAGAAGAGTCTAAAATTTATCACCATGCAAGAATAAACAATTTTTAGTAGTCAAGTGATATTTTGCATTTCTCTTTGTAAAAAATATCATGATTTCAAATTTAAGCTGCAAGTTAGGAGGAATGTTTGAGTGGGTCTGGTTAGGGTTGTAAACGGATCGGATTCAGACCGGATCAGAGCTGATCTGAATCCAATCCGTTTAATAAGAAATTTGATCCGATCCGATCCGTTAATCCAACGGATCATGCGAATGTTAATCCGTATCTGAATCCGTTAATAACTGGTTATCCAATCCATTAATCTAGTCCGATCCATTTAAAATTATAATATATATATATAACGGATCGGATCGGATCGGATCTGTCACGCCCCGGATTCCCGACCGACCCGGGGACGCGACTCATAAAAGGAAGAAAATAAATTATAAAGTAAATAAATGAATACTAATTTAACTAATTTAGATAAATAAATAACTATTCAACTGATTTAAATAACGATTTAACTAATATACTAATTTAGATACAAGCCTATTCCACTAACATAACTATGCATCCATATATCTCTGTCAATACACATCCATTCCCGTTTTATAAAAATTTCGGCAGAACCTCCTTTGTTTTTCGAACCTCTTTCCCCCTGATAATCACAATACATCATATAAATACAAACACATCACAATCCATCCTCACTCGATGGCCACAACTTTATCAAAGTTAAATATACATCGCCTACTTATACAACCGAAAATATACAACCATCATACAACATATATGTCATTGGGCTTAAGCTCGTACATCACAAAGCACGCCTCTCGGGCCAAATATCCATCTACAGTCAAGTCTCCTCCACTTGGCTAGACTTCCTTAAGCCTCAGGTGTCGGGAATGTCATCTGAAATATGGTTCCCACGAATGGGTCAGCGCCAACATGCTGGTATGGTACAATACTAATGCAAGGAACAAAATTAAGACGTGGCATGTGCAAGTGTACATGTATATCTACATGCCTCCCTAATCATACATACAATATAATAGCAATGTACAAACTACATCGGTATAAAACCCTACATCACGTTCACAAATTCATCAACACAATGCACAAGTAATATGCGTGACACACCCATGCATAACTCTATGCCACACCCATGTCTCATTTACGGGTACTCCCCGATGGCATCGAAGTACCAATGAAATAGCCAATTTTTGGGTTTTTTACCACAGGATCTACACCCTCATAATGCAAAGCACCATGTGCTCAACTCACGCCATATGCCCAAAGAATTCACCCAATGCCAATATGCCATGCATTCATCACACAACGACATAATCTCAATAAAACATTTCACCGATGCATAAAGCATGCCAATTAAACAATATCGTCCTCTTAAAAATAACAATAGCAGCTGAATCATAAGACTTCATCCACAAATATACGTATCATGCACAATCAATCTCAATACTTATGCAATCCACATGTCACAATATCAACAATCCTTCTAAAACATAAATTACATATGATGACCACTTAAGAGATAAATCATAACTCTCAAAAATCATAAAGAACACGAAAGCACAAAAGCAATCAACTCAAAGTATCTCAAAGCAATAACTCCTATGTGATCTTCTATCAAGCACAAAAAGCATTCAATCAATATGCACATCAATCCTAATTTAATTCTATTCCTTACTTAGTAAGGTACCATACCTGATCGGGTTATCTCAACCCCACTAAGCTGTGTCCACTATACAATCCAATCAACCAGGTTGATCTTTCGTCCATGGTTCATAAGTTGAAGAAACACACCGGCATGTTGATCGAGTCGGCCAACCATTTTAAATCCAGTTTCATCAGCTTCTTCAACCTTTTTCCCCAAGCAGACGATGATCCTGACAGATTCTGTCCCTTTATCATCCCATCCATCTTATCATCCCATCCATCAGATATTGAAGAACTTTCCCTTCCTCAAGTTGCTCCTTACCCGAGTCCCCCAATGGTAATTTCCAATTACTTGCAAATTGCATTTCAACTATGCCTATCTTAGATATAACCGGCACTAACAAATGGTCAACAAACAACACATCAACGTGTAGCTACTCAACAAGAAACTCAAAAGCCTTCAATGAAACAAAATCCATAAGTTTATCTTCTAAATTCTTTAAATAAACTTCAGAAATTGGCCTGCTGCTAGGACGCTATTGCTGCTTGGCTTTCAAAGCCAACTCTGTCACTGACCAACCCTTGAAGCAACATCCATCCCAAAGATCTCCACTCCGAGCAGCAAATTGCTCCCAATATATATATATATATATATATATATACTCATATTGACATACATCCCCCCAAAATCAACTTGAATTCAGCCCATCAAAGTGCTGCTAGAACACTGCCGCAGCAGCTATTTCTCTGCTACTGAAACGCTGCTGCCTCCCCCCCATGAACGCCATTAATCTGATCTCAAACTCACAACAATAGGGTATATTGATCATCTCCAAAATAGGATCAATCCCAACAACATACAGAACATCTCCGTGAACAGCCCCTTTCTCGACCAAAAGCAGCAGAACATCATAGGAACCACATCAATCCCTCCAAATTTCCTCCAGGTTTTTCCCAATTTCATCACAGCAGCCTTTCACAACCGCTAGCAATTCTCCAAATTTCATCACGCAACAGCCATCTTCTTCTTTGTTAGTTCTCAATTTCTTTTCTTGCACCGTCCAAACCAACACACAATATAATATATATACAAAACGATCTCTTGCAATTTCACACCTATATCAAGCTTCCAGTCATGTCAGAACAGTCCACCGTGGCCTCAATCTCCAACACGGCTGGATCAAAATTTCCCACATGCACAAACTCGACTCGACGCAACTCCAGTAACAGCCTCAAGATTCAGCTCAGCGACCACGACGCCCACCGAACCTGCTGTGCCAAATCGATCCATAAACACCACACATCACAGCACAGCGCAGCACTACTGCTGCCCCTGCGCAGCGCTGCTGCTGCTTTGCCGCAACAGCGACTGCCATTCCTTCCTCTGTTTCTCTCTTTTTTTTCTTTTTCTCTTTCTTTATCCCATTACACCGCCTCACCTACAGCAGCCCCCTTTTTCTCTCTTTCTTCTTTCTCTCTTCAGTCTCTCGTTTACTCTCTTATCAAATTTCCTGAGCAAACTCCATCTCTTTCTTTCTGGAGATCGGCTCACCGACAGAGCATTGCCCCTCTTATTTTCTCTCTCTAATTTCTCTCTAATTTCTCTTGCTGTACGCCACCCCTGTACACACATATATATGCAAAATTTTCCTGCACCGCTATCTCTCTCTCGGCTGTAACCCACGCCCCCTTTTTTGACTTTTTCATTTTTTTTTTTCCTTTCTTACTTTTCTTGTCTCACTTTGAGATTTGATATATATATCATATAATAATATATAAGACACACAAACACACCACACGTACACCATGCAGCCACTTTATTTGACTTTTCATTTCTTCCTTTTTCTTTTGTTTTCTTATCTTTCTTGTTTGCTGCTTCACTTATATACATTATAATATATATTATATAAACATCACACACCCACATCTCATGCCACACTCCCCAAGGCTGCCGACACCCACTAAATATCTCTTTTCTATTTATTTATTTTTTTTTTTACCTTACCATATTAAATATTTTATAAATATTTCATTCCACAAAATATTAGAAAATGCCAGTAAATTTGCTATAAAGTCGGAGCTCAATTTAATTATTTATTTACCAATATTGGGTCTCGTTTGGGTCCCATATTATATTCTTATAATTAATAATTCGTATCAATCCCATAGAGTTATCCTGGCACTTGGTTAACCGGTTTAAATATTTTATTTTATTTTAATTTTTTTTTTCAAGTATCTACAGGATCGGATTGTAAACAGATCGGATCGAATCGGATTGTAAACGGATCAGATCAGCCTATATCATATCCGATCCGTTCATATTTGGGATAATCAGATTCTGATCGGATCGGGTCACGGATCACTATTTCTAAAATCATATCTGGACTTAACGGATCGGATCGGATCACGATCCTATCCATTGACAACTCTAGGTCTAGCACGCCACGTGTCAATGCGTTCTTCTAATGATACTCTACCGTAAATCATCTTATACATGGTAGGATATCATTGGATGAACACAGTGTCATCTCACTATACCAGACTCATTAAAAATAGTCATGTCATTTTTAATATCATATTTAGCATTAAAAATAGCTAGTGTTATTTTATGATATTCATGGAATACAATTTGCATATGCTAAATAAATATAAAATTTACACCATTCTATTAAGTAAATACCAAATTGAGGTGGTGTCCACGTTATTTTATCAAGAAAAAATAGTTATGCTAAAAAATAAAATTTTAGCATTGAAATAGAATTGTCAAAATTTGACTTTTTTTACTGTGACATGCCAAATTATAAAATTGATATAGATAAAAGGAAAAAATACTAAAAAGACTCTAAAATAAAATTTTCAATCCAAAAAATCCATGGCATATTTTTTCTATCTAAAAAGTCCAAAAAAGTCAAATTGTTAATTTCCGTCTTAATACGTTTAAAAAATATTACTCATTATACTAAATTGACCTTTAAGATACATTTTAGAAAAAAAATACAAAAAATATATAAAATAAATTTTTCAATCCCAAAAAAGCATAACATTTTATAAAATTAAAATTTAATTTTTAGGCGTCCTAGATCAATATAAAATGTTATGTTTTTTTTTTTGGATTGAAGACTTTGTTGTATCTATTGTTTAGTATTTTTTAAAATTTATCTTGAAGGTTATTTTGGTCTAATCAATAATATTTTTAATGGTGTTAAGATTAAAGACTTTTTAATATTTTTCTCTAGATAAAATGGCATTCAACATTAAAAATGCTCTTATGTCTAGTATTGGCATTTCATTTGTGAAAACGTGAATTGTGCGATGCAAATGGGGCACCAAAAGGGGCTTCCAAGTGGGCTGTTGCAAGTGTGAGAAATTCTAAGTTGCAGGTTTGGAGGAATTTTTGAGTGGGTGTGGTACGTCACGTGTCCATGTGTTCTATCAATAATAGTCTGCCATAGGTTATCTTATACATGGCAAGATATCATTAAATGGACACAATGTCATTTCACTAGACTCCCCCCCCCCCCCCCTGAAAATTCTAAGATGCCTCTAGCTTGTATTTTGTGGTGGAGAGTGAGAGGAGTCTAAAATATACCATTCAAGTATAAACAATTTTTAGTAGTCAAGTGATATTTTGTATTTCTCTTTGTAAAAAATATCATGATTTCAAATTTAAGCTGCAAGTTTGGAGGAATGTTTGAGTGGGTCTGGCACGTCACGTGTCAATGTGTTCTTCTAATAATATTTTGCCGTAAATCATCTTATACATGGCAGGATATCATTGGATGAACACGTTGTCGTCTCACTATGCCAGACTCATTAAAAATAGTAATGTCATTTTTAATATCATATTTAACATTAAAAATAGCTAGTGTCATTTTATGATATTCATGGAAATAGCTAGTGTCATTGCATTTTTCTTTGCAAAAATTATCATGATTTCAAGTTTAAGCTGCAAGTTTGTGGTGGAGAGTGAGAGGAGTCTAAAAATCTAAAATTTATCACCATGTAAGTGTAAACATTTTTTAGTAGTAAAGTGATATTTTGTATTTCCCTTTGTAAAAAATATCATGATTTCAAGTTTAAGTTGCAAATTTGTGGTGGAGAGTGAGAGGAGTCTAAAAATCTAAAATTTATCACCATGTAAGTGTAAACAATTTTTAGTGGTAAAGTGATATTTTGTATTTTTCTTTGTAAAAAATATCATGATTTCAAGTTTAAGCTGCAAGTTTGTGGTGGAGAGTGACAGGAGTCTAAAAATCTAAAATTTATCACCTTGTAAGTGTAAACAATTTATAGGAGTAAAGTGATATTTTGTATTTCTCTTTGTCAAAAATATCATGATTTCAAGTTTAAGCTGCAAGTTTGTGGTGGAGAGTGAGAGGAGTCTAAAAATCTATAATTTATCACCATGTAAGTGTAAACAATTTTTAGTGGTAAAGTGATATTTTGTATTTTTCTTTGTAAAAAATTATCATGATTTCAAGTTTAAGCTGCAAGTTTTTGGTGCAGAGTGAGAGGAGTCTAAAAATCTAAAATTTATCACCATGTAAGTATAGACAATCTTTAGTAGTCAAGTGGTATTTTGTATTTTTCTTCGTAAAAAATATCATGATTTCAAGCTTCTTAAATAAAATATGTGATGATTTGTTAATTTGTTAATATTTTATTGGATTTGTCTTTTTCAAGGCCAATTTTTCTGACACTCTTGTTGTTATTTATAAATAATAGATATAATACACACTTAATGATTGACATAAAAAAATATATATATAAACAACTTCATTTTAATAAATATTTTTAGTTAAAAATTAAATTTGTCATTAAGAACGATGCTTTCAACTATTGAAAGCATCAGTTCAGCTGTTTAACACAAGACTCTAGTGGAATTATCATAACCATGACTGATAGTAGCATGTGTTCCAAGACATACAAATTCTAATTGTGATTGGACCCATGAAAACTACAACATATAAATTTTCTACGACTACGAGTATAAAAAGCAACAAATAAAACATGCCTAACATAGTCTCAGACATAGTTGTTAAATTGTCAAGATGATCATAGTCAATGTAATTGACTTATTGCCTAGGTGACGGTTCAAGTAGATTGAAATTAATGATTGGTGTCAATTTAGTTGGGATGGAACAAGTTTTCATAATACATTTCGCATTTAAATTTTATTGATGTATTAGTTTGTATTTCTTGTACAATCTTTTATCAATAATTTTTTTTTTTTTTTTTTTGGCTATTCAAATAGAAGTAAGGGCAGAATCAGAAGAAAAAAAAAATTAGAGAGAGGGCTAGAAGATTTTTGGAAAAAAAAATTTAGTATGGAATTTAGGGTTGGGCCAAGATTATAGGATAAAAATGAGAGAAATAATGGATAAAAATTATAGTCCCTCAAGATATGCCCTAACTTTTAACCTAAGTTACAATTCAATTCCCTCTGAGAAATTCAATTGACTTAGTTATCGGAGACTTCTTCACCGAACTTTGTTTGGTGAATTTTTAACTACTTCGTTTTGCAGACTGTTTATCGGGCGATTCTCCACTAATAATCTCATCAGCCAAAAATTGACCACAACAAATACTATCAATGATCTGATATTACATCATTTGGAATGCAAAATATGATTAAAAAAATTTAAAGTATATAATATTGTTGTTGATATACCATAAAAGACAGACCAATCTTAACATGACGCGTGTATATACAAAGCACCTACGCATATAGACTAAGGAAAGCTCTCCAATCCAGAACAAACAGGCACACAAGGTTCAGAACTTCTTTGCTCGGAATATCGCAAGATCTCTAGTCTTCCCTCCAGACCAAGAAATACTTGGCTTCTCGAGGTTATCACCGCCTTACATATCCTACCGACCTTCGAATAAGAAAATCGAATGCGACATGGAAACTGCTATTTTAGGATATCTTCCAATCCCTACTCTTGCAAGAAGCAAAGTTCAATATGGAAACTACCATATTCGGATATTGTCAAATCCCTATTCTTACGACACCAAATACTAGTCAACTTAGGAGATCCACAACCTATAAATAAAACCCTAAGGTGCACTTTTCAATTACGCTCAATCAATTTCTTTCAATTATAGTCTTTCTTTTAGTTTTATTAATTTTATCATCAGAGCAGCTACTACTGGAGCCAACCCAGTGGCCCTCTGATTTATCTTTTTTTGAGTTCTTAACAGAAGACGAAGAGCGGAAGCCCCACTGATCAGAAAATGCAACATCAGTTTGGCACCGTCTGTGGGAAACGAAAATCGTTTCTTTTTAAACTTTTCTTCGACAACAACAGCTCTCTTGTCTTTTTCCTCTAAAAAGATAATGGCACCCACTCTTCGTCCAAGAAAAAGTTCTCAAAACCCCCGAAACCAGCCTCCCACTGGAAGAGGAAGGGGGGCAAACATCCAACCACTTACAACAACAGCTTGATCGAATCCAACAGCAATCCAATTAGATGCAAGAAGAGCTCCTCACCATGTCCCAGGCCTTGGCTTCCTTGGCCCAGAATCAGCATAGCAATATCCCTCACCCTCCTACCAAAGTCGCTGATGAAGGGGCTTAGCTTCTTGCTACCACCATGGGCGGAGGACCTCCTAACATGGAGACCCCCAACGTGTAGTCGGTACACCCCAATGGTACTACTCACATAGGGATAATCCCCAACCATCAACCGTAGTGGGGAAAGGGATGCTTGCCTTTTATCCTGCTGTCCATTATCAAAGCAGAGCAAGGGTCCCAACTCCAGCAGCCTCGGGTTAGATCCAACACCACCGGAGTATTAGCCTCCACGGGCACCGGCTCCTCCAATCTAAGGAGGGCAACGTCCTCCTACCATCATTGGATAAAATCATCCCTTGAATATAGGGTTGAAGCTACAAGGCAAGGTCAACAGGGGGGCCCAAATCCGCAACCAATTTCGTCCAGAATTCCTCAAAAGACGGAGGAGATAGTGGACTCAGTGAAGCAAACTGTCTTCACCAGAAGGACCTACGCCCCTCCAGAGTAGGATGAACTGTGAAAGTTGCTCGGGAGGTTTGCCACGCCATTCACCCTTACCATAATGGCAGAAGAGCGGCCCAAAAAATTTGTTGTCCCGAAGCTCATCCTTTATGATGGGTCTGAGGACCCCGGAGACCACCTCTCCCACTATCAGCACACAATGGCTTTACATGGGGCTACTGACGCCTTCATGTGCCAAACCTTTGTAACCAGCCTCAAAGGTAGTACTCTGAAGTGGTTCCACAGCCTCTCTCAAGAGTCGATCACCAACTTCTACGAGCTTAGCAGGTAGTTTTTTGATCGATTCCTAACCAACAAGAAGTTAAAAAAGGGGCCAGAATTCCTGCTGACCATAAAGCAGGCCAAGGGTGAGTCGTTTCGGGGGTATATTACTCATTTCAACACCGAGCTCACGGAGATAACAGATTGCAACCCGAGCTTCCTAGTAGCAGCTCTCACCTTTGGCCTAGGGCCTGGGCGCTTTCAAGATTCTTTGACAAAGAATCCTCCCATTGACATAACAGCACTCATGGAGCGAGCACGACAGTACATAAATTTGGAGTACACGAAGATCTCCTTCTAAAAGGCTAAAGAGAAGACTCGGAAGGATGATGAGACCTAGAAGAACGACTTTAGTGCAACTAAGAAGAGGGTCAAAAGTCCCGACAAGAGGGGAGCACCCAGAACCCAAAATAATCCCAATTCTAGGAGATACGATACATTCACCCTCTAAAAGCCTCCCTCACTCACATACTCTGGCAGGTACAAACCCAAGAGGATTTAAAGTGGCCAGAGCCGTTAAAGAGCAATCTCGGTACTAGGGATCAAAATAAATATTGTGATTTTTACAAAGATCACGGGCATACCACCAACAAATGTAGAGGCCTTAAGTAGGAGATTGAACAACTTATCAGAAGAGAGCGGCTGCGAGAGTTCGTTCAACAGGACGGGAGGCAGAACCCCCATAATGACAGGTCAGCACAAAAAAGGCAAGAACAAAGGCCTGAACAAAGGGAGGTTTAAAACGAGTAACCACACCAGAACAATCAGGTCATCTTTGTCCTCCATGTTGACAACTTGATGACCGGAATGTCCAACCGAGCTAGAAAGTAGTATGCTCAACAAGCAAGGGCAAAACCCAACATCCTACAGATCTCTGCTATTGAGAAAAGGCTGAAGCCCGCATCGCAAATCCAGTTCTCAGAGCTGGATCTTGTTGGGGTACACTGTCCTCACAGTGACGCCCTCGTCATCTCACTCAAGATTGTAAATTTTGAGATTATGTAGACACGAAAAGTTTCATCAATGTGCTATTGTATAAGCCTCTCAAGCACATGAGGCACAACCCCAGCGACATAAAGGCCATCACTATCGTAATGGTGTGATTCGATAGGAACCTCAGCACCCCGCTGGGCAAGATAGACCTCCCAACTATAGCAAAAAATGAGGGACAGTCAAAAGACGTTGATCTCTAAATACATGGTCTTGGACTCCAAGTCCCTCTACAATATCATCATCAGAAGACCTTGGCTCCACCAAATGGGGGCGGTCACCTCGATCCTCCACAGTGCCTAAAATACGCACAGAACAACAAGATCAATTCCATTAGGGGCTGTCAGCCAACCACCTGAGAATGTCACGCTCTCGCGCTAAAGGAAAAGGCCCCCAAATAGCAATCACAGCATCCTCGTGAAGGAGAAAGCCCTACTTTTTCCAACCTTCATGAGATAAAGGAGTGCCACTAAGCCCTAGGGGAAGGGACAATAGGGCCAAACCAATGGAGGAACCCATCAAGGTGCTCGTTAGCTCTGAAGGGAGAGGACAGTATTTACAGATTGGTGCAGCTCTATCCCCCTCTAAACAACAGGAGATGGTCGAATTCATGAAAAAAAAAACTATCGGTGTTCACTTAGGAGACCAAGGAAATGGAAGGGATAGACCCTAACCTTATCTCCTATAAACTGATGACTGACCCAGATCACCCTCTTGTGATGCAAAAGAAGAGGACGTTCGCCCCTGAGCGCCACAAGATTATCAACGAAGAAGTCCAAAGGCTGCTAGACGCTAGAATGATAAAAGAGGTATTCTATCTAGAATGGCTCGCTAACATAGTCCTTGCTAGAAAGAAGAGTGGCAAGTGAAGGGTTTGCGTTGACTACACAGACCTCTCAACAAAGCCTGTCCCAAAGACAGCTTTCTTCTTCCGAGGATTGATCAACTAGTTGATGCAACTGTAGGACACGAACTCATGAGCTTCATGGATGCATACTCTGAGTACAATCAGATTCAGATGTACCCTCCAAACCAAGAAAAGACAACCTTAATATCCGAACGAGGTCTCTATTGTTATAGAATAATGTCGTTTGGTCTGAAGAATGCTAGAGCCACATATCAATGTCTGGTGAACAAAATGTTTGGTTCCCTAATTGGCGACACGATGAAGGTCTACATAGATGACATGCTAGTCAAGAGCTTACAGAAGAATTACCACATCTAGCACCTGAGCCGAACATTTAACATCCTAAAGTAGCATAGCATGAAGCTGAATCCCTTAAAGTGTACCTTCGGGATCATTAAAGGGAAGTTCTTAGGTTTTCTAGTCTTTCAAAAGAGAATCGAGGCAGACCCCACATAGATAAAAGCTCTAATCAAACTAAAGTCACCAAAAATCAAGAAAGATATCTAAGGCCTAAACGGGAGGATAGCAGCTTTAAACCGGTTCATCTCCAAGTCTTCCAACCGATGCCTCCTATTCTTCAAAGCCTTAAGGGGGAGTAAGGCCCTAGAATGGACCCCTGAATGCGAAAGAGCCTTTCCGAAATTAGAGCAGTACTTGGTTTCCCCCGAGCTCCTTTCAAAGCCAGTCTAGGGAGAAAAGCTGCTCTTGTACCTTGTAGTATCAGAGAATACCATCAGCACTGTACTAGTTAGACAGGACAAAGGGATCCAAAGGCCTATTTTCTATATAAGCAAGGCGCTCATGGACACCGAAATGAGATAATTTGAGATTGAGAAATTAGCCTTCGCTCTGGTAGTATTTGCTCGAAAACTCAGGCCTTACTTTCATGCACATCCCATTGAAGTCCCTACCTCCTACCCTCTGAATCAATCTTGCACAAGCCTAAAGTCTTAGGACAACTAGCCAAGTGGTCAGTGGAATTGGGAGAATTTGATATATCTTACGTGCCACAAACTTCTATTAAAGGACAAGCATTGGCGGACTTCATTGCAAAATTCATTCCAGCACTGCATGCTAAAGCACAAGCCAACATGGACATCACGGTGTGGCAACTTTACACTGACGGGTCATTCACCGACAGAGGTTGGGGCATTGGCATAGTACTTCACTCCCTTAATGGAACCATAACTGAGAAAATCGCTAGTTTGGGGTTCTGAGCTTCTAATAATGAAGATGAATACGAAGCACGCATCCTTAGGATGAAGCTGGCCCTGGAATGTGAAACCCAGAATCTCGAAGCATTCTTTAACTCTGAACTTGTGGTAAGCCAAGTCTCGAGATAATTCTCCACCAAATATGATAGAATGATCCAATATTCAGAGCTGATAGGATCATTGAGGCTCTCTTTCCATAAGTTTACCATTCAAAAAATTGAAAGGAGCCAGAACTCCAAGGTTGATGCTCTAGCAAACATGGCTTCCCATCTCAAGTCAGAATTGGATTTAACTATAAGAGTCTCTTACTGACCAAAGCCGAGCGTTGAAGAAGTACAATCCTCTCAGGTCTCAGAACAAACTCAGAACTGGATGACTCCCATCATCCAATACATAAAAGAATGACTACTTCCAGAAGACAAAAATCAGGCCTAAAGGATTCGAATCAGGGCATCTCGGTGCCTAATCCTAAATGCAAAACTATACTGAATATCCTACATGCAACCCCCCTTGCGGTGCCTATCTTTAGAGGAATCCCAACATGTCTTGGCCAAGATACATGAAGGGATCTGCGGTAACCACAACGGTGGCAGAACTATAGCCCACCGAGCTCTGACTCAAGGTTACTATTGGTTTGGCATGCTCAGACAAGCCAAGGAATATGTCCAAAGGTGCGACAAGTGCCAATGATTTGCTTTATATCAGCACCAACCCCATCATGAGCTCATTCCTATTGCCAATCCTTGGCCCTTCACTCAATGGGGGATGGACATCGTAGGATTGTTGCCAAAAGTTCCTCAAAACAAAAGATACCTATTAGTTGCTATTGATTACTTCTCTGAATTGGCAGAAGTCGAACCTCTAACTCACATTACAGAAGTAGAGGTAAAGAACTTCACATAGACGAACATAGTCTGTAGGTTCGGTATTCTCTGCGTCATCATTTCAGACAATGGTACACAGTTTGCTGGAAAGATGTTCAGGAAGTTCTGTGAAGACTTGCACATCAGCCACCACTTCTCCTCACTAGGACATCCCCAAGCTAATGGGCAAATAGAGGTCACCAACCGCACGATTCTTGACGTCATCAAGAAGAGGTTGGAAGAGGCCAAGGGGAAATAGGTTGAAGAGCTCCCTAGAATGCTCTGGACCTACCGAACCACTAAAAGAACACCAACTGCAAAGACACCGTTCTTATTTGCATACGGTACTGAGGCGGTCATCCCTGTCGAAATTGGAATGCCAACCCTAAGGACAGATGCCTTTAACCAGGAAACCAACAAGCATCAGCTCGTAGAAAATCTAGACTTACTTGAAGAAAGACACGAGCAAACCCGAATCAAGACTGAAACATACTAGCAGAGAATGGCCAAGAGCTTTAGACAAGGGCTAAGATTTGTCCACTTCCAAGTTAGGGACCTCATATTAAGGAGAGTATTCCCAAACACCAAAGATCCCACCATGGAAAAACTCTCCCCTAATAGGGAAGGGCCCTACAAAATAACCAAGATCGTCAAGTCCATGACTTATTGGTTAGAAGATGTAACTGGGAAACTTGTGCCTAGGCTCTAGATTGTTGAGCATTTAGGAAAATATTATCAATAAAAGAATTTCTTTTTCCCATTTCTAACTACTTCCGTCTCAATGTACAGACCCCTAAAAACCTTGCAACCATTGCAAATATTATAGGTTTGGTTCATCTCAATGTATAGACCCTTAAAAACCTTGCAGCCATTCAAATGTTATAGGTCTGGTCCATCTCAATATACAGACCCTTAAAAGCCTTACAGCCATTGCAAGTGTTATAGGTCTCGTCTATCTCAATGTACAGGCCCTTAAAACCTTGGCAGCCATTGCAAGTGTTACAGATCTGGTCCATCTTAATGTACAAACTCCTAAAAGCCTTTCAGCTATTGCAAGTGCTATAGGTCTGGTCCATTTCAACAAATATACCCCTAAAAGCCTTGTATCCACTACAAGTGTTATAGGCTTGGTCCATCCTTCATTTAGGCGGACAATAGAAGTACTAAATGTCACGACCCGAAACCCACCCTCTGCAGATTACCGGATCGCGACCGCCGCCCCGAGACCCGAAGGCCTCGAGACAAGGCTCTCATCTGCAGCGGTATCGGATAGATGTGTTTCAAGTGGTTGCCGAAGCGTGAAAAACTCTTTTCTTTTCTTTCTTATTTAAAATTTTCACATTCGTCCGGTACTGCCGCTCTTCACATTTCGGTATACATGTATAATCATACATTCAGAGCATAACTAAAACTTAAAGACTCATAACATTTCATATTCAGTTGCCTCGTGGACTCAATACATATTCTTACAATGTCTATAAATACAAAACGTATCACTAGAGTTCATAAGTTTCCAAAAGAACTACTTAAACGTATCTTCCCAAAATGGCAGACTTCATCATCATCGTCCTCAAGATCAATACTGCCGTAAGTCACCTGAAAGGGGGATCCGAACAAAGTCCGGGTAAGCTAATCGAAGCTTGTGAGCAATTCCAGTATTTGTCATGGGGTTTTCAATTAGCAGTGATTTTAGTACATAAGATTTTGTAAACACTCACTGCCAATTTCTCGTATACTTGAACATAGAACATATGCATTTCTTAAAACAGATAGCTTCGAAACAATTAAAGTATTCGAGCTAAACTCGTACTTCGTCAAATAGAGTATATAACTCAAAACATATGCATTTCATAAAACGGATAGCTTTGAAACAATTTAAAGTATTCGAGCTAACTCGTACTTCGTCAAACAGAGTATATAACTCAAAACATATGCATTTCATAAAACAGATAGCTTTGAACAATTAAAGTATTCAAGCTAAACATATACGTCTTCATATAAACTTCAAAATATATGACATAGCATGCATTTCTTCAATAGAGTATATAAAACTCAAAACATATGCATATTGAAAATGAGGGTAAAACCTGCTTCCATTTTCAAACTCATTTGTCATCTTATCTCTTTCATTAGTAGAATCCGTTTCGAACCAGACTCTCATTTTTACATATACGTGGAGATATCTCATTTGCCTGGGGGATTAGATCCTGCTACTGGGCATTTCACATGATAGGTCCGTTGGGTTTCGTACAACCCTCCTCACTACCTATATGATAATGCACATGATAGGTCCGTTGGGTTCCGTACAACCCTCCTCACTACCTATATGCTTATTATTTATCTTGCATTTCAAATACATTTAACATATAAGTATGTCAAATAGATATTTCTCGTGAGTACTTTAAAACATAACATTTAATACATGACTTCCTTCAAATAGGTGCTTCTCATGAATATTTAAAACATCATGTACATAATTTCATAACAAATCCTTTAAACATTTGATATAACAAATTCAGAACACTTTACATAATTTGGCATTTAAAACTTTAGACATGCTGAAATATGTTTGAAGAAAACTATGGTAAATCCATTCACTAAGCATGCCATAATAGAGTTTATAAAATAGAACAATTTAAAACTGAATCATGTAAATACTGAATTCAAAATTTCAAACACTTCATATCTTTGCAATTAAAACCTTTTCAAATCCATGGAGTTAAATCTCCACTTCAAATACAGGGTTACTCACCTTGGTCCTTTAGGGTTACTGCTAATAATGCGCTTTCCCACTTTCCTTGTAGTTCCTAAGAACAATTCATAAATATCTCATCAACTTCACATTTATTGTAAAATCATCTCAATGTTCCTTAACTTATGCTTAAATCGTATTAGATCCTAAAACGATTTCATAATTTCATATGTACTTAACTTAACCCGTACTCTTAACCTATGACACAATTAATGTGTTAGGAATTGAATTTATTTCAATTTATACTCTTCTGGTAGCTCCATAAACTTTAGTTTAAAGTTATTTATTTGACATGTTTACGCGTCATGTCTTTTTGTATTTCATTTTCTCGAATACGGAGTGTCCATTGAGTCCGGAGTGTCCAAGAAAGTCGGTTTAGGCTTTCTTAGAATTTAATTCAGACTTTTATATGTAGAAGGATAAAATGGTCATTTATCATTTTACGTGTCATATTTTTTCATACTTCGTTTCGTAATTTGGACCTCACCATTGAGTCTGGGATGTCAAAGAAAGTCAATTTAGACCTTCTCTGATTTCATTTTGGCTTTAGGGGTGCCAGGGGTATTTTGGTCATTTTATCCCTTTACGTGTCTTTATTTTTCGAGACCTCATCTCGTGTCGTGGACCTCACCATTGGACTCAGAAGGTCCAAGATAGTAAGAATACACTAATAACTTGTAAATTTTGATCAAGAGGTATTTTGGTCATTTACCCCTTTACGTGTCTTTATTTTTTGAGCCCCGTCTCATAAAACGGACCCTACCATTAGCTTCAGAATATCCAAAATAGTAAGGATACACTATTCATATGTTTAATTTGGACTTCATTTACCTCATTTATGACCCAGGGGCAAAATAGTCATTTTGCTTTATTTATTAAATAATTAAATTAATTATTTACTTATTTTTCCAGGGGCTTAATTGCATAAATTTTCCAAAAATTGGGCCACAACATAAATCAGTAAAACAATTGGGGTCAAAATCTAATTTTTACAAGTTTCGGTCTGAACCAGTTGGTTCAGTTCGAATTTTATTGAACCGGTTTGGGTTTCTATTGAACCAACTGGTTTGGGTCGGTTCAGCGCGTAATGCTGACGTCATGATGACGTCAGCCCTAAAATTTTAAATTTTAAATTCCCAAACTTAAAACGTCGTAGTTTCGGTTAAAGGATTTTAACCGTTTCTCGGTTGGGTCGGTGCCCGACCCGACGCCCGGTCCGAGACCCGACCCATTACTGTAGATCGTCTTCCCCAACTCCATCGCTGTAACCCTATTTTTCTGGGTTTCTTTTTCTGTAATTTCGTGGGTTCTGGTTCATCAAATCCCTACTGTTTTTATCTTAAAATGTTCCTAAACCATAAACAATCATTTTGGCATCCTTTTTAGGCATCAAACTGGTCCAACGAGCTCGGTTCAAGCCTTGATAATCTGACCTGCAAGTCGGTTGTATACCCTCATTTCTGAGCCAAATTCGATGAGACTTGTCCTGTTGTGGTCCCCTCTTCATGGGGCTTCACTTTCCATTCATCAAAGTGGATTTAATCTCATGTTTTTGAGATTTGTTTTTGGAACCCGAACTTATAACTCGATATTTGGGCTTCGGTTCTTTTGGGTTTTGGTCATGGCCATAGGTTTTTGGCATGTTTGTGGAGTCTAGTTGAGGTCCCTATAGGTCAAATGGAGTTTAATCTCCATCAATTCAGACCTGCTTTCACTAAGCTTAACAATGGAGGTTTGGTGTACGTCTCGTGTTTCTGAGTTGTTTTAGGTCTAAATTTTCATGCTTATCAACTCTAAAACACATATCTAACATTATGCATGCATAACTAAGCTTCAAACTGTTTCTATTCATGCATATTTCTAGAGAGAGAAAAATAAAACTTAAAGCATTTCTTACCTTCGTTCACTGTTTCTCTTCTCCTTTCCCTTTGTTTCTCATTTCTGAATGTCCAGAACTCCTTCACTCTCTTACTCTTTCTCTCTTTGGTGTGTATAATGTTCTATGTACACTATTATGCATATATGCATATATGAGTACAGACTCACTCATTGCAAAACCTGATTGCCCCTTCATTTAGCTTAACTTGTGGCAGGTTAGGGTCTGAATTATTACTGTTGGGCAGAGCTATCATGGGCTGATTGTGTGTGTGTGTGGTTGTTTGACTTGTATGTATATATATACATATATATATATATATATATCTCTCATAATTCACACACACTAATACACAATGGTCACTCACACACACTTGTACACATTGGGCTTTTGCATGTCCTCATACACATATCTATATATATATATATACATATATATACATCTTCATTTACACCATTATTATTATTATTATTATTATTATTATATACTCCCTTTAAATTCTCATATTATAATAATTAATTACTTTAAAATTAATTATTTCCTTAAGTGTATAACTTTTACACTAATCTCTCGTTATCTCGTAAAACATACCTCATTACCCGACATTCTCGGGTCGGGGTATTACACCAAAAGCCCTGATCTACCAAGGCCCCCCCATCTCTTATAAAATTAGAGCCTAATTCAATCATAGGTTCTGAAGATCTGCGCTTAGTTTAACTACAAGTGGTGAAGATCTTGATTTGATCACAAGTTATGAAGACTTCAGTTTAATTTCAAGTCTTGGAGATCTATACTCGATTTATTTACAAGTGGCGAAGATCTTGATTTGATTTTGAGTTTTGAAGATCTAAGCTTGATTTAATTGCATAGCTTCTGCCTAAAGCTTTGGTTCAATTTCAAGTTTTAAGGATCCACGTTTGAATCGTAAGCTCTAAAGATCCGTGCTTGATTTAATTACAAGTTATAGAGATCTTGTTTAACTATAGAGATCCGAAAAATGAGGGTAAATTTTTCGTTTTTGAGGTAGAACACTTTGCATGCATAGTTTATCAATTTTGTCGGTTTTATCGGTAAAGTGCCTTTTTACACTGTTTTCACCGAACGACCTATTTAGAGACATATTTAGAGTGTGTCATAGAAGATTAAAGTGAAATGTGAAGTATCCGCTGTACGAAAATTAGCCAAAACGGAAATGGTTTTTGGAAATGGACAAAAAGGGTATTCGGGTGACCCGAGTGGAACGGGTCCAAGCCGACCTCAAATGAAAATGTTTCCTTCTAATAATTTTCATTTAAAATAATTTTATGAACATTGGCTAAAACAGAATTTCAATTGGAGGTGTTTAAGAATGAGCTGTAGAGTAACGGGGTTCATGGCCTCATTAAGAGCAAAATGGTCATTTGCCCTTAGCCCCTTTGTCCTCCACTATAAATACAGCTCATATAGCCCATACTTATCAGAGATACACCCAGAAACTTCAGGAATCTCGTCCATATAGAGAGAGGGAGAGAACAGCCCTAAAAACCCATATTTTCAAGCTGTCGGAACACACGATTCGAGGAGGAATTTGGCCGAACTTCCTTCTGAGAAAGTGTTCAGCTAAATGAGTACTATATACTCATTGAACAATTTTTCCATCCAGAAAGTACATCCTTCTCAGTTTAAGAAAAAAACTGATTTAGGTATGGTTTCTTGCTAAACTAGAAATAGATCTAGCTTTTCCTACCTTTCTATGTGTTATTTGAGCTGCTTAGAGATGTATTTGTGGTTAGGATGTTATTTAAGTGGTGTTATTTTGAAGAACCTAGAGTTAGAAATTTGGGGATTTTTATTTCATTTGATTTAATTGATGTTTTATCATTATGAATAACATGTGGCTTGTCTATGTGTTAGATTGCTATGTTTTGATGTGTATTTATATTGAACAATTACTTGATGTCATGAAGGAAATGTGATTGATTGAGGTGGGGAAGCTTTTTGGAATTTTAGCAGTTTGTGAAAAGTTTAGCATAATCTTTGTGAATTGCTAGTATAGTGGAATTGAAGTTTGAATGTGCCTTAATGTGTGTAGCCATAGTATATGCATGTAAATGATGTTTTGGAAGTGTAAAATTATGCATTTTGTGGGATGGAACACATGACTTGAAAAGGGGCACACCATGTGTTTGTTGAAATGTCACATTGAGTTTGCATGATGAAATCATGGCATCTTGGCATAAGATGGTTCTTTGGAAACATGGTATGGGTGGCACGTGGTGCCGGACATTATGAGGGTTCAGATGCTGTGGTTTTTATTATTCAGATGTTATGGATTTTATTATGCAGATGTTGTGATTTTTATTATTCCGATGTTGTGGATTTTATTATGCAAATGCTGTTGTTTTATTATTCGGATGTTGTGGATTTTATTATGCAGATGCTGTGCTTTTTATTATTTGGATGTTGTGAATTTTATTATTCAGATGCTGCGGTTTTTATTATTCGGATGTTGTGAATTTTATTATTCAAATGTGGTGGGTTGAGCACGCGGTGTTGTGTATTAATCGAATGTATTCCGTGAATGAGCATTGGTACCTAGTTTCCATCGGGTGTGTCCCGTAAACGGGGGTTGGTACTTAGTTTCCATCGGGTGTGTCCCGTAAACGAGGGTTGGTACTCAGTTTCCATCGGGTGTGTCCCGTAAATGAGGGTTGGTACCCAGTGTCCATCGAGTGTGTCCCGTGATTGAGACATGGGCGTAATATTGAGTTGCGTGAGTGAGTCACGCATATTTTCATTTCACCAGGGTGTGGCACAGAGTTGACATGGACGAGGCATAGAGTTTGCATGTGTGTGTCATGTATGATGCCTTAGCATTGCATTGATCATTAAGGAGGGAATTGCATGATTTATAAATGCACACTTGCACATGCCACGTCCTAGATTTATTTCCAGCATTGGCTTGTGATCATACCAGCAGTTGAGCTAACCCATTCGTGGGATACCATTTCAGATGAGACCTCGAATACTTGAGACTTGTGCAAGTCTTAAAGGGCGGGAGGATACGGGCTTCTTTGAAGACTTGGCCCTTGGGGCACTTTTTGGACGTATGGGCATGAGCCCAACTTCTTGTATTTATTTTTGGACATGTATTTATTTTGTTTTATTCTTGGAGGAATATGTAAATAATA
The DNA here is from genome assembly GCA_008638375.1 of Nyssa sinensis. Lineage (NCBI taxonomy): Eukaryota > Viridiplantae > Streptophyta > Magnoliopsida > Cornales > Nyssaceae > Nyssa > Nyssa sinensis. Next base: position 14,595,295 of record CM018047.1, read on the forward strand.
AGCCTAGGATCACTTTTGTAAAATGGATGTGACGTAATCTTATTTGAATGTTTTGTAAAAATATGCATCATGTGAAGGGATTGGAAATGAACGTAGTGAATATACGTCAATTCATGAAAGTTGTGGCCACCGAGTGAGGGTGGATGTTTATGAATTCTTACATATATATTTTGTGACTATTAGGTAAAGGAAATAACTTGGAAAAACAAGGGAAAACCATGCCCAAATTTTTGGAAAAACTTGAACATAAAATATATGGGTAAAACACCCTTGAAATGGGGGAGAAGGGGGCTGAAAAATAAGGGTTCAAAACCTGAGAAAATGGGCTGATTTGAATAGCAAATGGGCTGAAAAACTTTAGGGAGAAATGGGTTGAAAAGGGGTCTAAATGACTTGGAAAAAATTGGGAAAAATGATAATTTTTTTTTTTGAGAATTTTTCGGGATGGTTCATAATTAAAATTAAAGGATTTTTTTTGGGACACAACTTAAATAATTTTATACGTTAATGAGGGGAATTCAATTTATTTTACTTAAGCACCGATCATTTACTTCTTTTATTTTCTATTCCGTTCACCCCCAGGTTTGTGGAAATCCGGGGCGTGACATTAACTTACAAAGCTGTGAAGATCTAAGTTCGAAACTTGATTTCATTACAAATATCAAAGTTCAGTACATGACTGTCACACCCCGAATTCTCGCAAACCCGAGGCGCGAATAACGAAACCAAAAGAAGATAAAATAAATAAAATAAAGGGCAATCTAACGGATTTAACTTAACATAAATTCACATCTGTCAACATACAAATAACATGTCATTTGGGCTCATGCCCTTACATTACAAAATATGCCACTCGGGCCAAAAATCCTTCTAAGTCCATATCTCCTCCACTCGGCAAGACTCCCTCAAGTCTCATGTGCCGGGAGCGTCATCTGAAAATGTTATCCCACGAATGGGTCAGCTCAACTGCTGGTATGATACAATGCTAATATAAGGAACAAAATGTAAGGCGTGGAATGTGCAAGTGTACATTTATCTCTACATGCCTCCCTAATCACTCATATAATGTAATGGCAGTAAACATGGTGCATCCATACAATTTCTATATCACATTCATAAATTCATTAACACCACATAATGGAAATATGTGTGACACACTCATGCAACTCTATGTCACACCCATGTCTCATCTTACGGTCCTTCTCCGATAGCCTGAAAACTATTTATGTCTCGCTTCACTGTCTAGACCCGTTCGGCCTACGAGTACCGAATGGCCAATTTTTGATTCTTCACCGCAGGATCTACACCCTCATAATGCACAGCACCACGTGCTCAACCCACACTATGGTCTAAGGAATCACACTATGCCTATATGCCATGATTCCACCACACATTAACACCACCTTATATAAGCAATTCACCAATACGTAAAACATGCTTTTAAACAATATATTCCACTTAAAGTATCCACAACATCAGCATAACAAGACCACCTCATATGAACGCATTCAATACATAATCAACGTAAACACATACTTAATTCACGTACTTCCAATCTTAACTGCTCTCCAAAAAAGTAAATCACGTACAGCACTATCACACAAAACAAATCGTGTCTCCATAGAATAACAGGAAACATATAAGTACTAAATCAATCAATTCTAAGTTCTGTTCTCAAACACGTATTCCTTGTGTGATTTTTTAATGTCAAGTAAACACATGCTTCATTCAATTAATATGACAATCCTTCCTAAACTTAATCCTATTCCTTACTTAGCAAAATATCATACTTGAGGGGTTGGTCTCAATCCTATGAATTCGTGCCCGATGTGTAGCTGAACTAAATGATGAGAATGTTGGAGGTCTGACCGTCCTCTCCTGTCCAGTCAATGTCCCTAACATCATAAAACACATCTCAGTCTACTGCTATTTAAATTATGTCATTCATCAAATTTTATGTCTTTATTTCATGTGTTTCTATTTTGCTAAAATAGACTCTACCATTGAGTCCGGAATGCCGAACAAAGACTGTTTAGGCTTTCGCGGAATTCAATTTGGACACTTCTACTAAAAAGGGCAAAATGGTCATTTGGCCCTTTCACGGGTTCCTAATTCTCGAGGCATCTTTTCATAAATTGGACTCCACGGTTGAGTCCGGAATGCTCAAAACAATAAAGTTTCACTATTCTTTTATTTTAATCGAGTTTCGTTTAACTAGTCTTTTAATCAGGGGCATTTTGGTAATTTTTAAAGTTCCTACGGGTCTTTTAATTTTTGGGGTCTTGTCTCACAACACAGACCTCACCATTGGTCTCAGAATGGTCGAGAACGTCAAAATACACTAATGACTTGTCCCATTTGGACTCCGGATCATTTCGTGTATTTAAAACATTTAAATTAATTAATTATTTAAATTAATATTTTATCAATGTTTTATTGGGGGGGTCACTTCATAATTATCTAAAGTTCTAGGGTTCCTTTGTAATTATAAAATCAGCTAGGTAAAATCTGTGAAATCAGGAAATTCTTATTTCAAATTGGAATAACCAAACAGTGAACAATCCTTTAAACAAGGATAGGATCTCCCAATTCAATTTTAATTTAAATTTTAATCTCTTATACCTGTTGCCAAACGACCCTAATTCACACTTATTTTTGTAACCAAAACGACATAGTTACAGGGTTCTATACATGCGGGTGGGTCAGGTCTGACCCGAACCCGACCCGTAGCCCATCCGACCCTAACCGAAAGCCAAACAGTGGCTTCTTCTCCGGCTATACGTCGGTAGTCTTTTCCGACTCCAGCTATGTTTTCCGATCAGATTTTTGCATCAATCCGATGTGGTCCAATTCCCTCTTACATGGTGATTCCATATATCACTTCAAAATTTGATTTAATCTAGAGTTAGGTGTCCGAATAGAGATTTGCAGCCGTAGCTCCGGTTTTTCGACGACTGTTCATCTCCTCATTTCGTGGCTTTTTAGCCATGGTTTGGGCTCTAAATCTTTCCCTTTTTATTTCTGCACTCAAGGGGATGACTTTCCCATTGTTAACTTCAAGTTTTGATTCTTAAATCACAAAACCCAACTTTATCTTCATGGCCTGTAACTACCCTTATACAGCTTGTTTCTAAACCAAATTAAGTGATTCTTTTTGTAAACTTTTCCACATTTCAAGCTCTACAAGGTTCTGTAATTAAGCATGGCATTTATACTAAAAATTTACAAAACAGAAAGCAAACCTACTAACCTATCTTCTGATCTTTCTGATGTTGCTTCCTCCCTCTACTTCTGTTCCAACCTCTAAAATCCACCAATGTTCACGACCCTCCCAACTCAGTCTCTCCATTTCAGATTTGTCTCTCCAACCAATGTACACATGCACATATACACATCAAGCACAACTGCCCCTTTCTCTCTCCTTTCTCTCTCTCTCTCTATTACTTTCTCTCTCTACCTATCCCCTCAGCCCCTTTTCTTGGACGTTTTGGTTCTGACTTTCGCTGCACCCCTTTCCCATCTCAGCTTTCCATTCAATATCTATAAGATAGTTGTGTCATATATATACATACAATATAAAACACACACATATACAGCTTCACTCTAAACCACTTCCCTCACCCACTGTTTTCTCTCTCCTTTGGTTCTCCCCCCTCTCTGACTTTCCTAATGACTCTTCTCTTTTCTTTCATTTTAACTTTACATCACACACACACCACATCACACACACACACACACACACACACATACACATACCCACTTGCACACAAACTGACACACACACACACTGCACAGACACATAGTACACACACACACACTATTAGTCATACATTTGTATATATATATATATATATATATACACATTTAAATACATTAAATATATACATATGCATGCACATAACATACATGTAATATATATACATATATATATGTTCCACCATATACCCCTACATATACATAACACATTTTTTTTTTAATTAAACCAATGACAATAATAATAATAAAAATAATAATAATAATAATAATAATAATAATAATAATAATAATAAAATAAAAAAATTTCATTCCAAAAAAAGAATTTCTGAGTCTTTACATCCTTCCCTCCTTAAAGAAATTTCATCCTGAAATTTAAAATTATACTTCTTTAACAAATTACAGAAAAATCAGTTCAAACTGTTATTGTGACATGGAGACGTGCAGCCTTACCCATGGATCATCTACCCCTCCCTCAGCCAGGCAAGGTGGGACGCAACTTTAATCCTTCTCTCACTCCCCCAGCAAGGCTCCACCTCCTAGCGAAAGTAGTCCCTCGAAATGACACCACACTCCCTGCTAGGGTCCGGTCCTGATCCCATCTGTAACGACTCACTCCACATGGCACAACACATAATGAATTCCTCAAAACCCATTGGTTCATCAACGCCAATTTCTTTTAAATCCATCCAAGCATCATAACCCATCTCAACAACTAGACACAATAATAAAAATAAAGGAAAGTTCTCACTGTTTACAAGGGTATCTCAAAGTCTCTCACACACTTGTTGACCATCTAACTAATCTCAATCAAGTCATGAAATCATTTAATGATTCACCCCAATGGCATCAGTATATCAATTGTACCTCAACGTAATCCGATAACTCAATACCTTCCAAGTACCATAATTACCTACATGACATTAATCGTATATTCTTAAAGTAAAGCTATCATCATCTATCTTAGTCTATATGCATATATGTATATATATAATCGAGACTAAGTGTTATTTATTAACAAAGATTAACCTATTCATTTCAAGTATCCTTTTATTAACTGGATATTCGAACGTAGGGCAAAGTAGTTTATGTACTCTAATTATGAGACTTAAAGCAATATATCACGATTCAAAAGAACAATACATTAGAGAAGGTAAACAGAATTATCTCAATTTCCTATAAGGTCATCTCAACTCATCGTCGTTCCAGTCAATACATTTATTCAAAGTCCTATAACCATTGAGATTTTCAGTGAAACTCTTCACTAGTCTCAATCATGGATATACACCTTAATTCTTACAAATATTTACCACAATACACTTACATATAAACATCATTTAAACATTCACTTTCACATGCATCAACAACAATCAGTCTGTATATAAAAATCATAGTCGCAGTATTATAACAGGTATTAAACTAGCACATATATATAAAATAAACAAGTAACAATCAATAGCTAACACATAACCTACCACATTAGCATTCAAACATAAAAATCCATCTAAGAACACATGTACATGTAAATGAACACACAACCTGCTACACAGGTAACTAGGTATCCATCCAGCCCTATAGACAGCTGGCTGGTAGTTCATCTTAAAGGTAACAAGTACATAGCCTACCTCCTGATCTCACTCGGTCTACTACATAGGCGTAAGGATCTAACCCCAGTTTGTCAATGACTAAGCATGCTACTCATTGTAGAACTTCACACACTAAAGCAACAAGTACTCATCTAATCACGTAGTCCAAACCAACCCAATTTAGTCGAGGTCTAACCTCTCCCACTCATAACAAGGTCCACCCTAAATAGATCCACCAACATCCCATGAAATAAAGAAACTATCCTCCCTCAAGCGCACACACTGTCACTCTCTCCCTGTAGTACTCTATACTCGTCCCAAAATGTAAACACCCAATCTATCCCCAATACAATACCAAACTAGACATCTCAAGTAGAATGAAATCAAAAGAAAGAATACGATCTCAAACTTTATCGAGTAATCTTTACAGATCCTCGTCAGTGTCACACTACCCCCCAACTAGTGCGTCAGCGTGTAATGATAAATCTTGTTGGACTACTTCCAACCACGATGTCATGGTAAACATAGTGAATATGAAGGAACGAGATGCACTAAATCTATTAGTACTCTAGCCCACAAACTAAAAGTAAGGAATGTACCTCGAACCACAAGGGGTCCGGAGGTAGATATCCTAAGAATGGCTATCACATAAATATGTCCCTGGGTAGTCTGATCTTGTTCATCACTCTCTCTCTGTCCATGTTAGCCCTTACTCCTTTGACTGGGGACTCTAACACTCAATGCTGCAGGTACAGGCTGAAACTGAAGGACAAGGGGTCCATGACCTGGCTGCAGTCGTAATGGAGTCGACTGGACGGGCTGGTAATACTGTGGCCTCTGCCAGTCCTGAGAAGTCTGTCCCTGGGGACAATTGGCCCCATCGTGGCCCGCCTAACGGCAGGCATAACAAAATGGAGGAGGTCTCCACTCTTGACTCTGCACTAAAGGTGGAAACGATCTCTAACTCAGTCCAGCCCCGTATCTCTGGCCGGGATCTCTCTGAGGACAACTGGCCCTCTTATGGCCCGTCTGTCCACATCGAAAACAAGTATTGGGTCCCTAGGACGTTGATGTGAAAGAAGTACCGGTTCGGAACCTCCTCAATGGTCTCCCCCGCTACGAGTCTAGGTCGATGTAGAAGCTTGTGCAGAAAAGGCACAAGCTCGCGACCTCTTCAATGGCCTCCTTTCAGTACAAGTCCAGGTAGGCATAGGGTTCTGTGTCAATTTTATCTCACCTTGGGTCTGGGATTCTCTAATTCCCGTAGGTCTAGTCAGCTCCTTCTAAGGGCAAGTGGCCATCTTGTGACCACGCTGTCCACACCAATAACAAGTCGGGGGCTTCTAGGATACTCTCCCCCGGTAGGTAGTAGGCATAGTAGGTTAGGGTGCTAGAAATTGGATGAGTCCCTGTCGTGTTTGTGTAGAAGAATTACGAACTTAGTATCTCTTTGGTGGCCTGTATGCCCAGACAAGTGCAGGTGCTTGTGTAGGAGGACTACTAGCTCGGTGCCTCTTTAGTGGTCTCGTTGGATCCCTTTATGGAGACATGTGCCTACAAGTCCATGAAAAGAAAATCAATACTCCCCTTCACATCAGACATAAGTGTTATAGGAACACTAAGTAGGTACTTGTCAATACTTCACACTTCACAAGTAACAATTTTAATATGTTATGACACATTCGCCAAATCAATACTCACACAACTCGCGTCACCCATCCCTCATCCATTGGTTACAAAAAACAATTAATATCGAGTTCTAACACATATCTTTATCAAGGGAGTGATTCATTTAAACAATACAATATAAGCCTACTCAAGTTGCACTAGTGTTTAATTTGTCCCCCAATATTCAACCTTAAGCAAATGCTGTTAAAAAAAATAATAATAATTATACTTTCTCCCACAAAAGAGTCTAACACCAGGATATCCCTAAGGTCTTAAGTATAATCACTCTGTGCGTCCCCTATCCAGCCTGTACACACAAAAATCCCCACAAGTCCGAATTTACATTTTTATCATTTTAAGGTCATATATGTCTTTTTAGTTATGGCTTTCTATCTCACTGGCATTTGTTCATTTTAGGTTTTCATAATTCTTTCATTATTTCTTACTTTTATAGCTAGGTAATAACCCTTCATGGATCACAGCTCCTTTTGTTACTAGTTGATGGGGCGCCTTCCATCAACTGTAACGCAAGACTTGGGACCAATCCAGTCTGTATAAACATCATAGTCATAGTACTATAATCCATGAATACCGGGTACTAACCTAGTATACACTTACACATATATATACATATATATATACATATCTATATATATATATATATACAGATATATAAGAACGCAACTAACCAGGTAAATAGCTAAGTTCATAGTCTATCTCACGAATAACTAGGTACACGATCTACCATATAGATAACTAAGTGCACAACCTATACCTTAGTCAACTAGGCCTCCAACCTATCCTATAAAATATACAATCTATCACATAGACATGAGTTTCTAATCTCAGTCAACCATTATATCCAACAATCACGTACCCTCGTCCAATTGAGAAATCAAGTATAGTGCATATCTGTGCACACCACTGCAACACGTGCACCAAAAACGTACCACCCAAACTAGTCTAAACAACTCAAGGTTTAAATTTTTACTACTGTCTCTAGGTATTCGAACCTATGCTCTAATACCACATTGTCACGCCTCGAATTCTCGCAAACCCGAGGCGCGAATAACGAAACCAAAAGAAGATAAAATAAATAAAATAAAGGGCAATCTAATGGATTTAACTTAACATAAATTCACATCTGTCAACATACAAATAACATGTCATTCGGGCTCATGCCCTTACATTACAAAATATGCCACTCGGGCCAAAAATCCTTCTAAGTCCATATCTCCTCCATTCGGCAAGACTCCCTCAAGTCTCATATGCCGGGAGCGTCATCTGAAAATGTTATCCCACGAATGGGTCAGCTCAACTGCTGGTATGATACAATGCTAATATAAGGAACAAAATGTAAGGCGTGGCATGTGCAAGTGTACATTTATCTCTACATGCCTCCCTAATCACTCATATAATGTAATGGCAGTAAACATGGTGCATCCATACAATTTCTATATCACATTCATAAATTCATTAACACAACATAATGAAAATATGTGTGACACACTCATGCAACTCTATGTCATACCCATGTCTCATCTTACGGTCCTTCCCCGATAGCCTGAGTACTATTTATGTCTCGCTTCATGGTCCAAACCCGTCCGGCCTACGAGTACCGAATGGCCAATTTTAGGTTTTTCACTGCAGGATCTACACCCTCATAATGCACAGCACCACGTGCTCAACCCACACTATGGTCCAAGGAATCACACTATGCTAATATGCCATGATTCCACCACACATTAACACCACCTTATATAAACAATTCACTAATTCGTAAAGCATGTTTTTAAACAATATATTCCACTTAAAGTATCCACAACATCAGCATAACAAGACCACCTCACATGAATGCATTCAATACATAATCAACGTAAACACATACTCAATTCACGTACTTCCAATCTTAACTGCTCTCCAAAAAGGTAAATCATGTACAACACTATCACACAGAACAAATCGTGTCTCCATAGAATAACAGGAAACATATAAGTACTAAATCAATCAATTCTAAGTTCTGTTCCCAAACAAGTATTCCTTATGTGATTTTCTAATGTCAAGTAAACACATGCTTCATTCAATTAATATGACAATCCTTCCTAAACTTAATCCTATTTCTTACTTAGCAAAATATCATACTTGAGGGGTTGGTCTCAACCCTATGAAATTGTGCCCGATGTGTAGCTAAACTAAATGATGAGAATGTCGGAGGTCTGACCATCCTCTCCTGTCCAGTCAATGTCCCTAACATCATAAAACACATCTCAGTCTACTGCTATTTAAATTATGCCATTCATCCAATTTTATGTCTTTATTTCATGTGTTCCTATTTTGATAAAATAGACTCTACCATTGAGTCTGGAACGCCAAACAAAGTCGGTTTAGGCTTTCGCAGAATTCAATTTGGACACTTGTACTAAAAAGGGCAAAATGGTCATTTGGCCCTTTCACGAGTTTCCAATTCTCGAGGCATCTTTTCATAAATCGGACTCCACGGTTGAGTCTAGAATGCTCGAAATAATAAAGTTCCACTATTCTTTTATTTTAATCAGGTTTCGTTTAACTAGTCTTTTAATCAGGGGCATTTTGGTAATTTTCAAAGTTCCTCCGGGTCTTTTAATTTTTGGGGTCTTGTCTCGCAACACGGACCTCACCATTGGTCTCAAAATGGTCAAAAATGTCAAAATACACTAATGACTTGTCCCATTTGGACTCTGGACCATTTCGTGGTATTTAAAACATTTAAATTAATTAATTATTTAAATTAATATGTTATCAATATTTTATTGGGGGGGTCACTTCATAATTATATAAAGTTCTAAGGTTCCTTTGTAATTACAAAATCATCTAGTTAAAATCTATGAAATCAAGAAATTCTTATTTCAAATTGGAATAACCAAACAATGAACAGTCCTTTAAACAGGGATAGGATATCCCAATTCAATTTAAATTTAAATTTTAATCTCTTATACCTGTTGCCAAACGACCCTAATTCACACTTATTTTTGTAACCAAAACGACATAGTTACAGGGTTCTATACGTGCGGGTGGGTCAGGTCTGACCTGAACCCGACCCGTAGCCCATCTGACCGGAACCGAAAGCCAAACAGTGGCTTTTTCTCCGACTGTACGCCGGTACTCTTCTCCGACTCCGGCTATGTTTTTCGATCAGATTTTTGCATCAATCCGATGTGGTCCAATTCCCTCTTACATGGTGATTCCATATATCACTTCAAAATTTGATTTAATCTAGAGTTGGGTGTCCGAATAGAGATTTGCAGCCGTAGCTCCGGTTTTCCGGTGACTGTTCATCTCCTTGTTTCGTGGCTTTTTAGCCACGGTTTGGGCTCTAAATCTTTCCCTTTTTATTTCTGCACTCAAGGGGATCACTTTCTCATTGTTAACTTCAAGTTTTGATGCTTGAATCACAAGACCCGACTTTATCTTCATGGCCTGTAACTACCTTTATCCAGCTTGTTTCTAAACCAAATTAAGTGATTCTTTTTGTAAAATTTTCCACATTTCAAGCTCTACAAGGTTCTGTAATTAAGCATGGCATTTATATTAAAAATTTACAAAATAGAAAGCAAACCCACTAACCTATCTTCTAATCTTTCTGATGTTGCTTCCTCCCTTTACTTTTGTTCCAACCTCTGAACTCCACCAATGTTCACGACCCTCCCAACTCAGTCTCTCCCTTTCAGATTTGTCTCTCCAACCAATGTACATATGCACATATACACATCAAGCACAACTGCCCCTTTCTCTCTCCTCTCTCTCTCTCTCTACCTATTCTCTCAGCCCCTTTTCTTAGACGTTTTGGTTCTGACTCTCCCTGCACCCCTTTCCCATCTCAGCTTTCCATTCAATATCTATGAGATATTTGTGTCATATATATACATACAATATAAAACACACACATATACAGCTTCACTCTAAACCACCTCCCTCACCCACTGTTTGCTCTCTCATTTGGTTCTCCCTCCTCTCTGACTTTCCTACTGACTCTTCTATTTTCTTTCATTTTAACTTTACATCACACACACACCCACTTGCACACAAACTGACACACACACACACACTGCACACACACAGTACACACACACACACTATCAGTCATACATTTGTGTGTATATATATATATATATACACATTTAAATACATTAAATATATACATATACATATACATGCACATAACATACATGTAATATATATACATATATATATGTTCCACCATATACCCCTACATATACATAACACACATTTTGTTTTTGAATTAAACTAATGACAAAAATAATAATAATAATAAGTAAGTAAATTTCATTCCAAAAAAAAAAAATTCTGAGTCTTTACAATGATGACTTGCAATATATTACTGAAAATCTTACAAGTGTGGCTACTTTGGGTACTATGTTGAAAAACTACATAAATGCTTTGAAATTTGAAAAAAGTGACACACAGAGTTCTGAATAAGACAATTTCATTCATAGATAGCCCAAATTTGGGAAGATTACAAAGAAGGAACAAAAAATACAAATACAAAAGTTTCCTAGTCTATTACTGGTTCGGCAACCCCTGAAGTATCAATGATGAAGAAAAGTTTTGAAGCTTTGTCCTGCACCATATCAAGATCACTCTCTTCGTCCTCTTCTTTATTTTCTTTAAACTTAACGCATTATATCAAGATCACTCTCTTTGCTCAAGTGCGTCAGCTGGACGAAGCTCAAGAGTCGCTTCCTCCTCTCCATCATCCTATACCCCGATCTCACCAGAAGAGACTTCAATGTTGTCAATCCTAGCTAGATCAAAGTCAGGGTACTTTTTGAGAAGCTTGGCTCTGAAGGTGCGGCACTCGTGCTCGATCAGTTCTCCACCCATATCCTCGACTTGAGCCTTCATATCAGCCTCGATTTGAGCTCTGACAGAATCAACAGTGTCTTGGAATTTCTTAAGAGAGGCGGATTGGAAGTCTTTGAACCTCTTTTGGAGGTCTTCCAATTTTAGAACAAGGGCATCCCGTTCAGACTCCAAGATGGAGTAGGAGTTAGCGGCTTCCTTCAGCTTCTTCTCAGCTGCAGAGGCAAAAGACTGGGCCGTCCCCAGCAACAGTCTGGCCTCATCAAGCTCAGCTTGAAGATTATCAATCAACTCCGAATCCACTGAAGAATCCATGATGGCAGCAAGGCCGTGCATGGTCTGAAAACAAGAAACAGGAAAACATTTAGAACAAATGATAGTAGAAAAAGATGGCAAAAAAGAAAGAAATAAAATGAGCTCATCAGAGCTTACCTTCAGCTAGAAAGACAGTAGGTCTTTGGCAATCTTCTGCGCCTTCAAACCATTAAATTTACTTGGGCCTGCAGCCCAAGACTTGTCGAAGACTTTCTTTGTAGCTAAATAGCCGGAGTCATCAAGCATAGTAGCAGCAGCAGCAGATTTCCCCTTCCCTTTCTTCTTCGTAGAGATTGTAGGGGTAGGGGGAAGAGCAGGCTCTGGAGCAAGAGACTCCCTCATATCCCCAGACATTGTTCAGTCTGGGGAGTTAGAAAGGAGCCTCCTCCTTTTCACCTAGAGGGGCGGCTCGGCAGGGGAAAAGGTCTACTCCACCGTCTTCTTCTTTTTCCCTGGTGCCTAGCCAGACATCAGGGACTTCTTTAGATTTTCAACTCTGCCTTTTACTAGTCCGGCCTCCATCAGGTTTTTGGAAGAGAGAATAATGTTATACGTGCGGTTACTAGTCTGGAGTAGTTTTCGGTACTTATCTTGGAGGTCAACAGAGAAGATGGACCTCTTCCAAGCCCTCTTGTCTGCATAGAAGACAAAATTTAGATTAGACAATGAATAAGTGAAATGAAACAAAAATTGAGGTGAAGGTATTTAAAAAAGGGATCTCACCCTTGATCCCAGTACTCTAGAGGAAAGTCGAGGTCTGGCCCTCGTGGTCTTCAAGCTCCCATCCTCCTCCTACAAAGAAGTACCACTTCTTCCAAGTCTTATTAGAAGTGGGTACTGAGGAGACGGGTCTGAACCCCTTGTCGAAAGACATGTAACACATGCCCTCCAACCTTAGAAACTTCAGGTCTATATTACTTCATATCAACTGAAGATCTACTTCAACACCGTTCATATGACCTAAAACTATGAATCCTAGGAAATGTCTCCAACTATTAAAATTGAGGTCAGTAGGACATATGTTAAACCATTTGAAGAAATCCCTAATCAGGGGATGGAGAGGAAACCTAAGCCTAATCTTGAACCACTCGAGATATACATAAATCTCGCCTCGACCAATGTCGGATGGACGATCCAACGATCCGGATGCCCTATAAGTCACATTTTGGAGAAAGTAAAAAGTAGCCCTCAGAGCACCTAACATGCCTTGAGTTATGGCGTTTTCTCTCTCCTCCCCTTGGGAAGGCTTACCTGAGAATTCCCCCACTACATTCTTAGGCTCAATGAAGGCATCTATAATCCTAAGCTTAGGACTTGGGAGGGATATTCAACTACTTTATTCTCTGAGTTCCTAGAGGAACTGCTACCTATGACTTGAACTTTTGATGGCATAGTTGTCTCAGAAGAGCTTTCTGTGCCATAACCTATGCCTAACAAGGCGTCTGAGGCTGACATTGTGAAATTAATAGGGAAGAAAGGAAGAAGGGTAGAAGAAGGAAAAATGATCAAGAATAAACTGAACCTGACCGAAAGCTTGATCGGAGAAGGAAGGCTTCTTGCAACAGAGATCTCCTCACTCTAAGCTTTTCTCAGTGTGCGGTGAAGTACTTGAAGCAATGATAATGATGAAGAAAAAAGGGCACATACACATCCCCTCTCTTTTTATAAAAGGTTGAAGTGATGGGGGCTGATAATTCCGAACAGTCGCGGTGGTTAAGAAAATGATGGCCTCGAAAGTCCAATCGATGACTATTGCAATAAATGTCACATCAACGGCTGTCACAGAAAGCGAAGAAACACGTTCGCAATTATGACACATGACCCTTTAGATACCCTCAACCTCAGTCATGCAATGCGCTAAACTGAGGCTCGAGGGGGGGGAGTACCTGATATACCATAAAAAGATAGACTAGTCTTAACATGACACGTGTATATGCAGAGCACCTACACATACAGACTAAGGAAAGCTCTCCAATCCAGAACAGACAGGCACACAGGGTTTAGAACTTCTTTGCTCAGAATATCGCAAGATCTTTAGTCTTCCCTCCAAAGTAGGAAATACTTGGCATGCAAGTAAAAGGGTCCCGAGCTGATCACCGCCTTACATGCCCTACCAACCTTGGAATAAGGAAACAGAATGCGACATGAAAACTGCTATTCTCTGATATCTTCTGATCCCTACTTTTACGGAAAGTAGAGTTCAATATGGCAACTACCATCTTCAGATATCGTCAAATCCCTATTCTTACGACTCTAAATCCTAGTCAACTTAGGAGATCCGCAGCCTATAAATAAAATTCTAAAGTGCTCTTTTCAATTACGTTCAATCAATTTCTTTCACTTACAGTCTTTCTTCTAGTTTTACTAACTTTATCATCGGAGTTACTACCACCGGAGCCAACCCGGTGGCCCTCTGATCCTTTTTTGAGTTCTTGACAGAAGACGAAAATTGAAAGCCCCACTGATCAGAAAGTGCAACATCAGTTGTTAATTTAATAGCCACGAGAAACGTTTTTATTTGATCTAACTGATTTCGAATTTAAAGCACAAAGGAGGCCAAGGTATCCACAAATTTTTTTACAGAAGGAAACAACCCACAATTACAACCAAACAACTCTCACATACACTTAACCCTCTTATAATTAATAAGTATGGGAGATAGAAAATTTATTAATTAGTAAAATTATTAATTATTAAGTCTTCTTATATCTTTATAAATCAAAAATTATTTCATATATGTATATGAATCTCGAAACAAATGAATCTCGAAACAAAATGAATTCTTACATGTAACTTTTCAATGATATTTTATATAAAAAAAATACATATAAAGTTTAACTTCAAGCATACAAATTCTTCTTCTTTTTTTTTTTTATTAGCAAAGAAAAAAAAATTATTGATGCAATTGGAATGTACAAGAGATACAATAAATTACATCAATAAATGTTAAGTGCACTAAGTATCATTGCTTAAGAATCCCATCCCAACTAGGTTGGCACCAAGCTTAGAACTAATTATCTGTTAGCACCATGAGAACCATGACACCTTTTGCATTTGTCCATTGTCTCGATGTAATTTGCATGTACTTTTTGTACATACATTTTTCATTTATAAAATCTTTTTTTTACTGATCAAAAAAAGAAAAAAAAATTATCTGTTAGCACCAAACCAAAAGAAACAAACAGGACTCTAAATTTTGGTGAGATACCACTACACCAGAATTACATTTGTCATCTGAATCCATGCACCGAATGAAAGACGAGAAAACTTGCTGCCTGGGAATTTGCTTTTCATGGAATTTATCAACTATGAATTTCACAAGCAATTTCACCACAATCCATAACTACTCACAGTACCTTCCATCTGAAACACTTGGCCCACCGCATTGATGAATGAAGACTTCATAACATCTCCACCAGCTGCTGAAAATTATACACAAAGTTTTGAGCTGTAAAATCACCACTCTTGATGTTACTCTTGCACCCTATTGCCGTCCGATCTTGCTAGTGTCCAACACCTATCCCCACTTGGATTGCTTCCCATTCAAATCACAATCATTTCTCAATTTCCAAATGAACCATATAATAGCGAAAAAAAAAAATGGCTCCCAAATCAATTTAATATTTTTCTTGAAAGTATAATCTTGCCATCAATGTATCAATTGTTGTTAAGGCATACAAATTCTTAATATCTTTTTAAACTAAATAAGTTATGTTTTCTATGCTTACTAATATTGTAATTTTTTTCTCACTCACAATACTTTTGACTCCAATTAAAATAAAATTTATAAATATAATTACTGAAATATATCATAAATGGGATATATATATATATATATATATATACACATACATGTATAACTATTTTATCTTTTTAATACTTAATATTGTAAAGGATCTTTTTTTAAAAAATATTAATTATTAAATAATAGAATTATTAATTATCTATCATAAAACTAAGTTGGTCTCTTAAGAATTTATTAATTATTAGATATTATTAACTTATTCAATATTAATTATAAGAAGATTGATTGTACAAAGTAAATACTGACGACCAAAAATCATGTACACAATTCATGCACTTTGGATAGGATTGAAATTCTCTCCATTACAATTTTACTCTAATATTTTTAATATGGCTCAAGATATATGCATGCTACATCATGTATTTATTATTAAATAGTTAAATAATATAAATAGTGTGACTTGCAAGGTACTTTAAGAAAAATTATGAAATATACAATAAGAAGGGAAGCCTTCTGTTCATAAAAGCTCTATCTTCTCGAGCCAACCGACAGCACCACGACCCAACTTTATTTGCTAACCACACAGACCCATCGTAGCTTTTCTCATGCAAGAGCTTTACAACTACAAAACTTGCAGATACTGTCTTATTCAACTTTATTTCACAATCTAATGTCTTTAACATGCAAATTTAAATAGGAAGAAAAGCATTTTCTTAAGAGAAATTTTACACTTTTTAAATTTTTATTTTAAATAATATAACAATAATGTAGTAATGTATTATTATGTTATATTAATTATATAATTTAATGCACTATTAAAAATATAATAGCCACATCGTTTAAAATAGAAGTTTTAAAAACTTAACAATATTGATTTTTGAAAACATTCATTTCAATCAAAACAATATCAAAAGGCTCTTTTTCTAATACTTTTTCTACAGGATGAATATAAAAGTGATATGACACTCATCAGCTGAAAAAATCAACCAAACTCACCGACAAATCCTAGAGTGTTCTTTGATTATCCTTTTGTTTTTATTTTCTCCTTTGCTTTTATTCAGCTGTTTTGTTACTAGGTGTGTTTCATTGGGTATGCTGGCATATGATCCAATAATTATTTAGTGTGATAATTACTTTATAAGGTCATTAAGTTATAAGTCATTCGTTACGATTTTAATTATAATAGAGTCTATCTCTAATTCTTATAACTCAAAAAATTCAATTGACTTTTATGAACAATATACTTCTCAAAAGACAAAACTGCTCCTCAGTAGTCGTAGAACAAGGAAAAAATTTCGTTACTCAAAAATGCAACTACGATCCAATCCACTAATCCTTCTATTTTCGGCGCTAATTTTGAAATTTCTAAATCTCTATAATTTCGAATATCATCAGAAATTTGAAAAAAAAAAAAGATAAACAAAAAAGATAAAAGAAAAAACTTTATACAATATAAAACTGTGAAATTATACAATAAAATTATAATAAAATAAAGCATAAACATATGTATATTTATGGTGAAATATGTGAAATACAAAATTATACAGTATAAAACTATAAAATTATACATTAATAAAAAAAAGATAAAAGAAAATAAAATATAAACATATTCATTTTTATAATTAACAAAATACAGACATGTAAAATTTTAAAGAACATTTAAGAAAAGAAGTGAAAGATCAATAAACAAAACATTGACATGTAAAAATTTATAGAATATTTAATGAGCAAAGACAGTGATTTATTCACTATAAAAACAAATCAAAAAATATATAATATAAAATAAAATTTCAATAACAAATAATTTATATAAATTTTAAAAAAATATTGAATAAAATACTATGTAAATAATACAAATATTGTATGAAAAAAATCATGAATATAATGCGTATAATTAATAAAAAACTAATATGAAAAAAATTCAAAAAAATATATATAATCACATACCTGATTATGAATAGAACACAAAATGTAATACCCAAAAAAAAAAAATTAAATAAATGATCATATGATATATTTAAATAAATGCCTCAATATATATATATATATGTGTGTGTGCGTGTGTGTGTGTGCAAGTAACTGAACTATATATGTGTGTGTGTGTGTGTGTATATATATATATATATAAGGACTGCTATTGTAGAGATTTGAAAAAAAAAATATAAAATAAAATAAAATATTTAAACCGATTAACCAAGTGCCAGGATAAATCCATAGGATTGATACGAATTATAAATTTATATTAAAAAGATATATACATATATATATATATATGTCCGTTAAATTTCTAAAGGAAGTTATAAAAAAAAATAAAAAAAAAAAAGAAATAAAGAAGGATGTAATGTGTGGTGAGTGTCGGCAGCTTTGGACATATAATGTGTGGTGTGTGTTTGAGTGTAGAGAGAAACAAAAGGAGAAACCGAGAAGAAATAGAAAACAGGGATATGTGTATGGTTGTGTTTGTGTTTGTGTAGCGGTGCGGTAGGAGAGGATTTTGCCGTGAGGATTGGTTTAAGCAGCATGTTAGTGTTGGGTTGAATTGATGGAAATGGAGGATCCCTAGAAGTAGCGTAGTAGCAGCAAGTATGGACGATACAGAACTTGGTTAATTTAGCAAATATTCAGAATTGATGAGATAAGTGATTGGGTTTGGGAGTGAGATAGCAGTAGCGGCGCAGTAGTGTAGCGGTGAAATTTGTTGGGATTTCTTGTTCAGGTTGTGGATCTTGATATAGCTCAGAACTCTGTGTGTGTGGATATTGCAATTTTGTGGAGATGGAGATTCTGGCAGAAGAGGTGATGACAAGAAAAATTTGTAGCAGATGTAGCTGATTGTTTGGGCTTAAAATGAGCTAATAAAAGCAATAGAATAGAGATAGAAAGAGAGGAAATCAGTAATTAAAGTTCTGATTCCAGGCTGTCGGATAAATCCAGTGGTGACTGTGATGCCAAAACCAATGCTGGAAAAAAAAAATGGACGATGGCTGCAACACGAACACGCGGGATCTTCCTTGGAATTTAAGAATCAGGTTTCCTCGTTGGGAATTTAAGGGGGTCAGTTGGTGAGAACTTTGGGTTTTGATGATTTGTTTAAGTTGTGATGGAGAAGTTGGTTCACATTTAGCTATAGAGACAAGCTGCACTTGATGAAGGGAAAACCCGAAATGCCCTATGGGATTCAGGCAGATACAGAGGACATTGAGCTGGGGGGGAATTAGTCTTGAAGGAACAGGGGCTTGGTCTGGGTATTGAAGACTCCAGTCCATTGGCATTCAATTGGCCTATGTCAGTGTGACAATACAAGAATTGGGGATTCTCGCAGGGTAATTTAAAGAAATTCAATCAGAGCAAGGTCCATTGACTGAGGGAAGTAATGCAATATTAGTTGTAGCTTCAACCTTACAGTGGTGAAATTGTTGGGGGCTATAGGTCTTAACCTTGCTTGTAGAAATTGAAGCGACTAGTTGGGAAGACTCTGCATAGAAATCTGATGAGAGGAAGGGAAAGTTCTTCAATATCTGATGGATGGGATGATAAGATGGATGGGATGATAAAAGGACAAATCTGTCAGGATCATCATCTGCTTGAGGGAAAAAGGCTGAAGAAGAAACCGTGGACTAAAGATGAACTTGGTTGATTGGATTGCATAGTGGATATAGCTTCTTAGGGTTGAGATAACCCGATCAGGTATGGTACTTTACTAAGTAAGGAATAGAATTAAATTAGGATTGATGTGCATATTGGTTGCATGATTTTTTGTGCTTATCTGTTGATAGAAGATCACATAGGAATTATTGCTTCTTTGAGTTGATTGTTTATATGTTTCCATGTTCTTTATGATTATTTGAGAGTTGTGATTTACTTCTTGAGTTGTCGTCCTATGTGATTTATGTTTTAGAAGGATTGTTGATATGGTGACATGTGGATTGTATAAGTATTAAGATTGATTGTGCATGATGCGTATATTTGTGGATGAGTTCTTCTGATTCAGATGCCATTGTTATTTTTAAGAGGACGATATTGTTTAAAAAGCATGCTTTATGCATTGGTGAAATGTTTTATTGAGATTGCGATATTGCATGATGAAATCATGGCATATTGGCATCGTGTGATTCCTTGAAAGCATAGTGTGGGTCAACACGAGGTGCTGGTGCATTATGAGGGTGCAGATCCTGTGGTGAAAAACCCAAAATTGGCCATTAGGTACTCGCAGGCCTACGGGGTCCGGACCGTAAAGCGAGACATATATTGGTACTTGCATGCTAACGGGGAAGAACCATGAAGCGAGACATGGGTGTGACATTGAGATGCATGGGTGTGTCATGCATATTGCATGTGCATGTGTTGATGAATTTGTGAACGTGATATAGAGTTTTATACAGATGTAGTTTGTACATTGCCATTATATATTGTATGCGTGATTAGGAAGGCATGTAGATATACATGTACACTTGCACAAGCCATGTCTTAATTTTGTTCCTTGCATTAGTATTGTACCATACCAGCATGTTGGCGCTGACCCATTCGTGGGCACAGGTTTCAAATAAAGCATCCTGGTACGCGAGGACTTGATGAAGTCTTGGAGAAAGGAGAGGAAATAAATTTGGAAGAATATTTGGGCCCTTAGGGCGTATTTTGATTTTATAAAGGATTGGTGTGTTTCTAAAAAGAATGAAAATGGTATTGTATATTGTAATAAATGATCTTTTAGTTTAAGTGTAGGAGTAGATGTGATGGATTGGATAATTAGACAATGTATATTTAACTTTGATAAGGTTGTGGCCATCGAGTGAGGATGGATTGTGATGTATTTATATTTATATGATGTTATATGATGCCTTGTGATTATCAGGGGGAAAAAGGTTCGAAAAACAAAGGAGATTCTGCCGAAATTTTTATAAACCGAGAATGTATGTGTATTGACAGAGATATACAGATGCATAGTTGTATTAGTTAAATCAGTTGTATCTAAATCCGTTAAATCGTTATTTATTTATTTATTTACTTTATATTTTATTTCCTTTCTTTTGTCTCGTTCAGTCGCGTCCCCGAGTTCGGTCGGGAATTCGGGGCGTGACAGCTATACAACAGGTGTGTGTGTGTGTGTGTGCCGTGTGAAGGGGTGTATTGAGGGAAACACCCATGAAATTACAAGGTGTATAAAAGTCTTGAAGCATTAAATACAAAGTTGGAAAAAACAAATGAAATGATATGTGTGTGTATGTGTATATATATATATATAAGGGCTGCTATACAACAGATGTGTGTGTGCCTTGTGAAGGGGTGTATTGAGGGAAACCCCCATGAAATTACAAGGTGTATAAAAGTCTTGAAGCATTAAATGCAAAGTTGGAAAAAAAAATGAAATGATATATATATATATACACACATATACGTAGGCCATGTCACGCCCTGAATTTCCACCAACCCGAGGGTGAGTGAAAAGAAGTGAAAAGAAATCAATAATTAGCAATTAAATAAATTAAATTGAAGTTCACCTATTATTCTTTCAAATTAAAGCTAAACCCTTACCCCGACGTGCGTTCTAATTAATTTAAGTTATGTTTGAAAATGGTCTTTAAAAATAGTCTCAAATTAGCCCCAAAAATTTTCCAAGATGGATGTCGCAAACCACCCCAAAAATGGTCCAAGGTATAGTCCCCAAGTGGGCCAAGAAACCCACCAAAAATCGTCTAAGGAAAAGGGCCTAACACAGTCCATGTTGGTGGCCAAACATGGCCCCAAAAGGTCTCTAAAACAGCCCCTAAATGGGCCTAAACATGGCCCAAAAATTGGTCAAACATGGTTCAAAATATTGTCCAAAAATAACTTAAAAGGTGTCCCAAAAATGGTTCAAAAAAGTGGCCAAAAGATAGGCGAAACAGGACGGAACAGCAAGTGGGACAGTAGCAGGCCACGCAGGGCCAAGGGCGCGCGTAGGAGGGGGGCGAGGCAGGCAAGGCAGCGCTCAAGGGCAAGCCGCGCGCAGGCGCGCGCGTGGGCGCAGGGGCTGGGCAATGCGAGCGCGGCTGGAGCTGTTGAGAGCTGCTGTCCGATTTTCTAATTTTTCCCTGAAACTACTGCAAACATTTCTGATTTTTTTTCTACATTTTCACTATAGCTACAGTGAAAATACTGAGAGCAATTTCCTCTATTTGCTGCCCCAAATTTTCCTATTTTTCCATTTTTCTTTCTAAGTCTTTTAAGCCATTTTTCCACCCATTTCAGCCCAGTTTTTCCCAGGTTTTAAACCGTCATTTTCAGCCCTTCTTCTCCCCCATTTCAAGAGTGTTTTACACATGTTTAGTGTTCAAGTTTTTCTGAAAATTTAGGCATGACCTCCCCTATTTTTCCAAGTGTTTTCCCCCCACTTAATAATCACAAAATTCATATGCATAATTCATCAAGCAATCCACCCTCACACGGTGGCCACGAATTCATTAACTTAATATGCATCCATCATTTTCTTCCAACATAATTACATGACATACATTTAAGTAAAACAATAAGTGCTCTCTTGGGTCTTAAGCCTGTACAATCCAAAATGCCTCATAGCCTAACATTTATAGGTTGTTCAAATGTGAAACAAAATAAAGTGGGCTTATGCCCTTACATTCAAAACATGCCCCAAGGGCCAAATCCTCAACACTATCCATTTCTTCCCATTCTTCAAGACTTTGACAAGTCTCAAGTGTCTGGGGTCTCATCTGAAAATAATGTCCCACGAATGAGTCAACTCAACTGCTGGTATAATATAGCACTAAGTCTAGAAACAAATTTAAGGGCGTGGCATGTGCACGTGTACAGTTATATCTACATGCAACTCAATCATCCACAAATGAAATGGCAATATAAATATGATGCATTCATATAAATTCCATGCCACATTCACAAATTCATCAATACGATATAAATTACACCCATGCCACACTAAGCCACATCCATATCTCAATTACGGAACACATCCAATGAATCCATTAGTACAATGAAATGAAAAATATAGGTGACACACTCACACAACTCTGTGTCACACCCATGTCTCAATTACGGAACACATCCGATGGACACAGGGTACCAACCTCCGTTTACGGAACACATCCGATGGAAACTAGGTACCAATACAAAGATCTAAGGAATCACACCTTGCCAATATACCATGGTTCCACCATGCAAATTCAATGTGGCAATACATCAAACACATGGCAACCCTTGTTCCAAATCATGTAATTCATCCCATAAAAGCTAAAATTTAAACTTCAAGACATCATATTCATAACAAGTATATATCATGATTAAATATATCAACACATATGTAAAACACAAGTCTTACAACTTCAATAGATTCACTAGGAATATAGAATTCCATAATGCATAAAGTTATCAAATCATCACATGGCTCAACCATAAGGTGTGTCAACAAGTACATGGGTTGATAATTTAATGGCACAATTCTATCTATAAAAGACACACTAAACAAAGCAACCAATCACCCAAAATCAACAAGAACAAAAATACCCCTAAACTACCAACTCTAGGCTTTTCAAAGGAACTACTTCCTAGGTGATTTCCTAATCTTAAATATACACCTACAGCAGTCCAATAGCATGTAAAAACACAAAAAAACTTAAATCTATTGCTAGCTTAGCACTACATTATACCTAAAATTAGTTTTTCTCAAATTGCGGTGGCTGTGTTCGCTGGAATGTCAAACTGTTTAGTAAGGATATAGTACTCGTTGGGATGAACAACTTCTCGGAAGGAAGTTTGGTCAAAATCTCTCTCGAAATGCATGTTTCAACAGCTTAAAAGTAAGAGATTTTTGGGCTTTTCTCTCCCTCTCTCTATAAGAACGTGAAAGGCTGGAGATATAGAATGATTTCTGTATCTCCAGCTTCCTAAGGCTGCAATTTATAGTGAGAAGTCAAAGGGGCAAGGGCAAATTACCATTTTGCCTTTAATGACACCGTAAACCCCGTTACTCTACAATGCGTCCCTAAACGCTCCAAGTCGAAATTTTATTTTAGCCAATGTTCATAAAATTATTTTAAATAAAAACTTTCAGAAGAAAATATTTTCGTTTGAGGTCGGTTTTGGCCTGCTCCACCCGGGCCACCCGGATGCCCTTTTCGTCCAATCCCAGAAACTGTTTTTGTTTTTGTTCAATTTCGTACAGCAGATATCTCATAATATTCTAAGCATATTCCTCTTCTATGACATACTCCAAATATGCTTCTAGACATGTCATACGGTAAAAACAGTGCATAGAAATGCTTTACCGGCAAAACCGTGCATGAAAAATGTCCTGCCGGCAAACCGTGCAAGGACAATGTCCTACCGGAAAAAACGAAAAAAAATTTCTCATTTTTTTCCGATCTCTACAGGCGTATGTGTGTGTAGGGTGATTTGAGGGAATCAAAAAGCAAGAGGAGCTATGAACAATTAGAGGGGCTTGGGAGGCTTAGAACTAAGCCACAATAGAGGGAGAAACCACCAAGGTATAAAGCTTCAAACTTTGTTTTATTTTATTTCTTCCTTTTGAAGTTGACACTGTTTCAGTTTCATTTAAGCCTTACATTGAATGCATGCATTGAACTAATACCAAGGGATGGATTTTGAGCAGAATAGAAGAGCCTGAGAAGTTTAAAATGCAAAATCCATAGGAGGCCGCCATTAACAGACCTCTATAGGTGCAGGTTTGAGACCATTGAGACCAAGCCAAGTTTGATTGGTCAAACCCTAAACTATACTTTCTAAGGGTTTCAAAAACCCTATTCCGTGACCTAGAAACTTAGGAAAAGACCCCAAAATATCGACTTGCAGGTCACGGGTTTAGAACCCAACTTCTAACATAGACCCATATTTCTTGTTTTTAGAATAGGGATCGAACCCCCTTGACATGACGGTAAAAACAAGCCAAACCACGCTTGAAACGATGATGAAATGGCCATTTACAAGCCACTTGCAAACCGAGATTATCCAACCTGCCACTGCTTCTAGAGCTCGATTTGAGCTCTCAAATAAACACCAAACCCTTTCTTCGACCTTCAGTAGTCCACACCACCCAAAAGCAGAGACCAAAACAACCCTCAAATGCACGAAATAGGAAAAGTTGAAAACCAGAAACTAGGGCAACAGTCGTGGAGGTTTAGGGACGAAGACGATGAACAGTGTATCAAAGTGACGCCGTTTAAAACGACTTGGCCACACAACACCGTTTTAATCAAGTAATATTTTAAATTTAAAATCAAAGCTACGTCGTTTCGGTTAAGCCACTAAGTGGAACGGTGACATTTTGGTTTCGTGTTTTTGAATGACTTGACACCAGCCTGTTTGGCTACAGGTGTAGCCCATGGAATTAATGCCCCTGTTCAGAACGAGGATTACTTATCCTCAGATTTACCCTTTGTTCGCTGTTTAGGGCAAGGAAAATCAGAAAAAAAGAGAAGAGTCGTAACTCCAATGGATTGAACACATGACTTGTAGGAGAGGTGGTAGTGGTTCAACCACTGTGCCACCCATTGCGCTCCCATTAAAACCTACACTGAAAATATATATATATATATATATATATATATAAAATATACTTTATTAAATTAATTAAAGGAAAAAGGGTTAAACCTGCGGTTCCACCGGATTGAACCCAGGACCGAATTGTTGGGGAGGTGACACTTAACCACTGTGCCACCCAATTCTCACCCGCCATATATCCAACCGAAAAAATATATATATTATACTGTTATTATTAAATTAAATTAATTAATTTAATGAATTTGAAAATAGGTAAATGTTTCGATGTTCAAATTAATTAAACAAATAGTGTATTTTGACTATGTCGGATATTCTGGACCCAATGGTGAGGTCCATTTTGTCAATCGGGGTTCTAAAAAATTAAGTCACGTAAAGCATGAAATTACCATTTTACCCTTAGGGGTACCCGAAGCCAAATAAAAAGTCGTGAAGGCCTAGATTTATTTTCTTAAACGTTCTGGACTCAACGGTGGAGTCCGTTTACCCAAATAAAGTATTCTAAAGGTCGATGTATGAAATTTAGCAACCCTAAAAATATAGCTAAATGATACCGAGAGAGCTAAATAAATCGCGAACATAAGCATCGACCTAGATAATTAAAAATGGGGTTAATAACGATTAATTTCTGATTTATAGGGACCTCCAAGGGGAAAGAAACGAAGACTTAAATTAATAGAACAGCTGAAAACTATTTTTGAGGTAAGTATGATGCTTTAATATGGGTTATTCCTAGCCAGTCACATTTATTTCTATATGCTGCCAGATTTGTATTCTATCACTACCTAATGTACTTGATTTCTTCATTTGAAGTCAATCGACTTGTGATTATCAGTTATACCGTTCTTTGGATTTGACTTGCTTGCTTACATCATTGTGAATTTGATCACTGATACTTAAGCATCATTGTACTATCATACCATCTTGTGATATACCTTGTTACTAGATATTTTGTTATTCCACACACTGTATGACTCGTCGATTTTGATATCAATTGTTTTGAATAATTGTACATCCCGTGAGAAATTTTATGGATCATGATATTCTGGTTTATACCTGGGGTTGTGCTTAGTCACAATGACCCATCTATTCACAAATTGCGTGGGGGAAAGACCTTTCTGGGGTCTTAGATGTCTTTCGAGACCTGAGAGATAAGAGCTCTAGCACTATTCAGTAAGCCCGGGATAAAGATGCAAGTCTGAATGTGCGTTACAGTGGGGTATGCTGGGCCCCGGGTGATCACGCATTTCTTGGTTATTTGATCTCAATATCGATATATTTTTGCATTCGTTGCATGATCATATTCTATGCCCTATGAATGATCATATTATTGCATGCATGATACATTTTGATTGGCTAACGTTTTGTTGTGGCAGCGATTCATCATGATAGGTTAGATCCCATTTTGATTGATCTGTTATTATCTTTTTGTAACTTATTTTGGGATAAGCCTTTTGGACCATTGGGTTATTGTTGTACATCTTGGTGACTGGCCATTGACTACCTGTTGTTTTCTGTATTCCCTATTTCTTATGGACTAACCCTGACCCATGTTAAAGCTAGGAAATTACTTATTGGGCTTTGTTAGCTCAACCCTCTCCTATTTTTTTCAAGTTAACAGGATTTAGAAGGACCCTTGGGCGCTTAGGAGGATTAGACGCCTGCAAGCCACTGATAACTTTTTGGCGAGTTTTTGTACTAAATTAGATACTGGAAAGTCTTAATATCTCCATGTCACTACGGTCCTGACAGTTTGTGTTTTAGAGGATCTGTACTTATAAACATTTATGTTCTTTTGGCATGTACTAAATAATGACTTGACTATGCTACCAGATTTATTATTGACGATAAAATATTTTGTTAGAACCTTACTTCGTATTTCAGATCCTTTTGACGGGGAATGGCCCACGGGCTGCAGACCTAGTCACAGACCCTAATCCGCATAGGATGATTATGCATTCTTTTAAATTGAAGTATTATCATGTTATCAATCTTATCACATTTTTAAAAATAATTTACATGACCAAGAAAATTTTTTCATGTTAACTTAACATTAAACTTTAAACCCCCTAAAGCGGCCCTGCTCAAGGACCTAACTAGTGTTGAAAGGTACGTAGAAATTATCTATTTGTTTGGACCAATAAATACTTTCTCCTTTCAACGCTCTATACAACTTTTGCTATAATTAATTGTCATATAAAAAGATAAAGATGGATCACACGTTTAAATTGATTTGATTCTGGTTGGATCACAAAATACTATGCTAAGGTGTTGACATTTGGAGCCTCAACCTAAACCAGCATGGACTAATCCTAACAAATCATATTAAAATATATATATATATATATATATTATATTGTATATTATATTAAAATAAAATAATATATATATATATCAAATTTAATGTACATGATAAAATATGATTTTTTGTCTTTTATTTAATAAGAATTATATATAAAAAAATATTGTAAATTTTATATATAAGAAATTGTATATTATATTAAAAAAAAAATAATATATATAAATGAAATTTAATGTACAAGACACTTAATACAATATATATAATATATGTAGTTACAGTCAACTCTTTTATAATTAATAAATATAAAAAATTAATATTTATTAATTATTTAAAAAGTACTATGAGATATTATTGTCACTATGAAAAAAATAATAATCATGACGCGTCATTAAGATAGATCTCAACTTAAAAAATAAAAAAAAAAAGTGACTAGACTAGATACAAAAACTTAATAAACGTAGTCTCACTTGGTACTAATTATCTTATTACTAATTATTTTTAAAAAACTTTTTTGTCAAAGTAGAAGTGTGTCGTTAATACTCCAAAAATAAATTAACCTTACTTCTTAAAGAAAACAAACACAGTAGCTTAGATAAGTAAGAGTCGATCCCACAGAGAGTGTCCATAATTTATTTTTTATTTATTCTGACCAATTCTAAACTGAAATTCAATTAATAACAAAACAATAAATGGAAGGGTTGAAATTTGATCAAACTAATTACAATTGAGAACTAAATTAATAACAGAAATCAATGAATTAAAACTCCAGTACTTCGGTTCAATCTCACCCTCACAATTAATGGAACAATCAATCAATTATAACATTATTCTACCCTTTAATGAATCTAATAATCCTAGGTAACAACAAGCTCTGCTACCCGAAATTTTCCTTAATTCCTCACTAATGAAACAAGCTCTCCATTAGATTCTAACCATTAGACAATTTAGAACAAGCTCTTTAAATTTAATATAATGGTAGCATTAATATCAAAGAAATTAGATTATTCTAAGCAACAATCACACAAGTTCGAACTGTTTACCTTAGGTCATGATAATCATAACAATAAACAAAAGTTTGTCCACAATTATCTATCACTATTTATCACAATTGATTAGGAACAATATCAATTACGTAATATACTTCCTGAATCTAGCAATTGATAATAATCTGATCAATTTAACAGGTCTTGATTAAGTCAATTAAACCAAATATCAATAAATAATTAAAATAGATTTCATAAAAGGAAAACATAACGTTACTGAATTGATTCAACCATCAAACTATAATGAGAGTTCAAAATCTTCTTAAACTCAATTTAAAAATCTAATCTAACATAGTAGAATAAAAAAAAATTAATAAATTATTGTCCCTGTTTTGCCGCACGTACTGCACCGCACCTCTTTTGTTTTGCGCCGCACCGCTTCTGTTTTGCGCCGCCCAGGTCTTCTCCTTTCTTCTCAGCTTTCTTTTGCCTTTTAAAGACCCGCGCGTCAATTCAGCCCTAGGCAACGCCAGCTTCTAGGCTTTCTTTCTTTTTTTTCTTTTCCTTTCACGCCAAGTCAACACCCCCTGCGCAGCCCAAGCCCAAGCTGCCTCTTCTTCATTTTTTTCTTTCTTTTCTTTAATTTCAGCCTTACTCTCTTGACTTTTCTCTACTTTTTTCCTTTCTTTTTTTTTTCTTTCTTTTTATTTCTCCTGGGCCCCACACCTTTCTTTACTTTTCTTTCTTTTCTCCCATTTCTTTCTTTGGTCAGCAGCCCAGCCCAAGCCCACAATTTGACTCTCTCTTTCCCGCGCACAGCCAACAACCGCAATATTTAAGCCCCTTTTTTTATTAGATAATGACTGAATCTTGATTCGGGCTCTTCACGGAAGTTGTAGTCCTTGATGAGTAGATAATTTTAGTCTTAAACATCACCTGATTTGAATTTTGGAAACTCAAGTTATGGCCCATTGAAGTTTCTGATCGGACAGGAATCCAACTGTTCAGAACAGCTTTCCAGACCTGATTTTGAAACAATGTTTGGAGGCCCAAACGAACTCGGATTTTTGCAAACCAAATCTTTCTGAAAATCCCAAGACGTCCTCTAAAAATTGCATGGAGACCACTTCCTCATTCTCGAACTCTAACACCATTCAAATCTCAAGTAAAACTCTATAAGTCGAATCTGCCTAAAAGCTGAAAATTACACAATATTATTCTTTTACCTTCAATGTTTCCCTAATTCAATAAATAAATTAATCAACTCACTTAAATAGAAAATATGTCATAAAACTAAATATAAAAGAATTAAAAATATTAAATATTATACTCTTATCAAATTCTTCCACACTTAGTTTTTACACGTCCTCGTGTAAACAAAAACTGTTAACAAAACAAAAGGCTCACTTGAATCCATTCAACCAAACTTTCAAAGGTTTTAAGTTCAATAGCTCATCCATGAAAATTAATGCTAGCAGAAATTTGGTTAATACTTTATCAATCAATTCACAACAATAATCTTGTCATTTTTCAAAAAACAACTTCAAAATTCAAGTGCATGCATACAAGTACCTTTCCTGTAATAACCTCAAAATTTTTTTTTTATGTATAAAATTTTGTGGTTATTATTATTATTATTATTAATTATTATTGTCATTATTAATATTATTATTATTATTAAAAGTGTGAAATGGGTGTAATGTGTGTATTAAATAAATGAATGTGTGTGGGATATTATAGATGTGTATATGTGTATAATGATGTATGTACATGTGTATGTGGGTATATATATGTATATATAGAAAACAGTGCACAGTGTGTGTGTGTGTGGTGTCGGTGGAGTGTGTGTGTGTCTAGTGTGTGTGTGTGATAAGTGATATATATATATAGGTGTATATATAGGGCAGCTTTGCATTTAATGCAAAGCTGCCTTGTAGAGAAAAGAAAGGTGGCTGAGCAGAGGGAAATAAGTCAAGAAAAGGGGCTATGCAGGGGGAGACATGTGGGAGTGGGTGTGTTGTGTATATGTGTGGTCTCGGTTGGGAGAAGAGAAGGAAAGAAAAGCAGAAAGCGAGAGAGAGGACTATGAGAACAGGGAGAGAGAGCTAGTGAGATGCACCAAGGAGGAAGAAGGAGAAGAGAGAGACTGCAACAAGAGAAATTTTAAAAAATAGGTAAGTGGGTTTAGTTTCTGTTTTAAAGTTTTTGAGTTGTTTAATTGATTTGATTTTAGGGTATTATAGAGCATGAAATGAGGTAAATAATGCAAAAAGAATGAGTTAAAATGGTTGAAAGATAAGGGAGAAATGGGGAGTTGCAGGTCTCGGTTATAAGAAATGGGTCTTGACATTTTATGTGAAAAACTTGGTTTAAATGGGAGTAAAATAATCCTCTTAGGTGCAGAAAACAAAAGGAAACTGTTTGGGCCAAAAACAGCAAAAGAATAAGCGTAGAAACAGAAAAAGAAAAGTTGGCCGGAGATTCGGCCATGGAGCTTTGAGCCCTATTTCGTGATGATCTATTGGTCCAAACCAAAAACGAAGGGTGGGAATGAAATCTACATGAAAAACTCTAGAAAACGGCATTTTCAAAACCTTGAAAAGTCGCCGAAAAAATCTCGCCGGCGCCGGAGAAGGCACCGGAACCCTACTGTTGCATCACCGGAAAGTCGGGGAAGAAAGGGGCTGCTCGGGTCGGGTTTCAGGTCCGGGTCGGGCGGGGCTGAACCGCCCCTGCCACGTGTCGCTCCCACGTTTTAAATTAAAAGGAGCTGGGGGCTGTTTGGCTACGAAGTTAAGAAATAAGAAATTGGAATTAAATGGGAACAGGGATATCTTATTCCTGTTTTGGATTAGCCACTGTTTGGCTATCCAAATTGAGAATAAGGATTTTACAAATTACGAAATTGCCCCTGAACTTTTTAAAAATTACAATTCTATCTTGTACTTTTTAAAATTCTGATTTGACCCCTCAGATTTCGAAAATTACACTTTAACCCTAAAATTTTAAGTAATTATGCTTTAACCCACCAGAATTAATATTAATAAAATATTAATTAAATTAATTAATTAATTAATTTAATTTAATTATTTAAATGTTCTAAAATAATCCGGAGTCCAAATAAGACAAGTCATTAGTGTATTTTGACTATCTCGACCATTCTGAGACCAATGGTGAGGTCTGTTTTATGAGACGGGGTCCCAAAAAATAAAAGACCCGTAGTGACCTTTAAAATTACCAAAATGCTCCTGAATTGAAGTACAGTCAAACGAACTCCGAATTAAGTAAACAAATAGTGAAACTTTATTATCTCGAGCATTCCGGACTCAACCGTGGAGTCCGATTTGTGAAAAGAGGTCACGAAATGTAAGGACCCGTGAAAAGTGCAAAATGATTGTTTTGCCCTTTTGAACCCAGATGTCCGAATTGAGTTCTACGAAAACTTAAACTTATTTTCTTCGACGTCCTAGACACAATGGCAGAGTTTAATTTAGCAGAATAGAAACCTATGAATTAAAGACATAAAATTTGATGAATAGCATAAATTCAAATGACAATAGACTGAGTTATAATTTATGCTCTTAGGGACACTGACAGGACAGGAGAGGGCGATCTGACTTCCTGCATTTTCATTGACCAGTTCAGTTAAGTATCGTGCACGATCTTCTAGGGTTGAGACCAACCCGTCAGGTATGGTGTTTTGCTAATGTTAGAAATGAAGTTAAGTTAGGAATGTTCTGTGAATGATTGGAATGGCTTATGTGTTTATTTGGAATGTGTTTACTTGATGATTTGGAGTTGGTTGTTCACATGCTTACATGTTACTTGTACTTTATGAAAATTTAGTGAATAATGAACGTGAATCATGACATGTGTTTAAGTTGATTATATGAGATATGCTTGCATGTGGAATCAGCTGGTGATTTATGTATTATTGTCTCGAGCATACTATATTGTGGAAACCATGTTTCATTGAGATTGCATTGGCATATTGGCATATGGTGAATCCTTTGAAAACATGGTGTGGGTTGAGCACGTGGTGCTTTGCATTATGAGGGTGTAGATCCTGTGGTGAAAAACTCAAAATTGGCCATTGCATTAGTACTCCGTGCCATCGGGGAGTACCCGTAAACGAGACATGGGTGTGGCATAGAGTTGTGCATGGGTGTGTCATGCATACCATTCATATATTACTGCGATGCCTTGAATGTCATTTAGATATAAATGTACACTTTACATATGCCACGCCTTAGCTTTATTTCTTGCATTAACACTTCATCATACCAGCAGTTGAGCTGACCCATTCGTGGGCAACATTTTTCAGATGAGGATCCTCCAGCCACTTGAGACTCTGTGATACCCTGATAGGGTGAAGCACGTGGTATATTTTTGGTTCATGGGACGTATGTTTTGAAATGTAAGGGCTTAAGCCCGAATGACCGTGAACAATGCAGTTGTGCAATGTATTTTATGTTATTGTATGTATTGATGGGAATGGATGCTTGTTTAGTGGATTCATTTACATTTGTCCTTTTATTTATTTTATTTTCTGTCTCGTCAGTCCCTCCTCGGGTTTGTAAAAATTCGGGGCGCAACATTTCATATGATCAACATGAATATACAACTAAGTCCATATGGGAGAACAACTATGCACACCATTTCAAGACTCGAAACATAGTTCTTCCACTATTACTTTTCACACAATTACTTTTTGTTTCCTTTTTAGGTGAGTGCATTTTATACTCCCTCTCACCTTGTTCTTGAGTGAGTGCGTTTTACGCTCTATCTCAACCCACCAGTGAATGCGTTTTACGCTCCATCTCACTTTATGCATGTGTTTATGAGTGAGTGCGTTTTACGTTCTATCTCAACCCACCACATGATTTACTCATTTCATTTTTTTTTCCGTAACATAACTCCATAATTAGAAAACAAAATGAGTAGTTAAGCAAGTTCTAAGTCTTGAAACCAATGCACATAGTTAGACACCCATACAACTTAGCTAATAAAGCATGTATCTCATACTCAAGCACTCATGCTCATAAAAACAAATCAGTTTTCAACAATTCAAGTGTGGATTGTGACTTGGTCATCATTATTCATCAATTAATTAAACATCAACCAAAACCTATAAGTCAACATTAATTCTCACACATTCATTGGCAACCTTCAAGAGCTTAGCCAAATAAAATTCAAACAAAACCATCCAATTCCGCACACAAACATTTATTTGTTTATTTTTTTGTTTTCTTTTTTTTTTTTTTGAAAAGCAAAAAAATAAAAATAAAAATTCAACAACACTAACAAAATCCTCTCCCCCACACTTAAACCTTACATTGTCCCCAATGTAAGATAATGATGCAAAGGAAAAAAAAAAATTGACAAAAAATAAAAAGAAAAGGGAAAGAAATTCAAATCTAGTTTCTTGGGTTGTCTTCCAAGCAGCGCATTTGTTTCACGTCGTTTGCCCGACAACTTGCGCCTCAACCTACCTCCAAATTTTCCTTACTTGTTCGCTCAAAAACTTCCTGCACTAAAAGGTTAATAACATCAACAGCAAAAACATGATTAATATCACTAGGGTACCTCATGGCTTCATAAATGTTAAATTAAATCTTTTTACCATCAAATTCCATGGTCAAGGTACCATTATACACAGCAATCATTGTTTTAGTTGTTTTCAAGAATGGTCTCCCCAATAAAATATGTGCAGGATTAGGAGATGCATCATCATCCATATCCACAATGTAAAAATTCGTAGGCAATATTAATTCATTCACCTGTACTAACACATCCTCAATCACCCTTTCAAGGTAAGCATTAGTACGATCGGCCAACTATATGATAACACCAGTCTTTTTCAAAGGACCTAGATTCAAGGAAGCATAAACAGATCGTGGCATTACATTAATAGAAGCTCCTAAATCTAACATGGCTCTTTCAAATCTAGTATTACTTATTCTACATGGAATGGTGAACATACCTAGGTCTTTACATTTAAAGGGGAGCTTTCTTTGAAGAACTGCTAACACATTCTCCCCCACACTTACCTTTTCATCATCTCTTAATTTCTGTTTGTTAGTGCATAATTCTTTCAAAAACTTTGCATACCTTGGCATTTGCTTAATTGCATCTAGTAAAGGAATATTTACCTCTACCTTGCGGAATGTTTCTAAAATTTCTTTCTCCTGCTCCTCCTTCTTAGACCTTGCACGTCTATATGGAAAAGGTAGGGGGTTAGTTTTAACTTGAATAGGAGGATTAGGAATTACCTTAGATATTTCTACCTCCTTCTCAATCTCCTCCTCAACAACTACAGTAGTAGATTTTGGTACTTCCAATTACTTGCCACTCCTCAATGTTATAGCACTTGCTTTCTCTCTTAGATTAATAATAGTTTAAGAAGGTAGCTTACCTGAGCCTTGAGAATCCAATCGACTAACTATGGTAGCAAGCTAACTCACCTGATTCTCCAAATTATGTATGGAAGTCCTTGTCTCTTGTTGGAATTGTTGCATATGGGTCATGAAAGTTTTAAACATATCCTCAAGCGATGTTCCACAACTGGAAGGAGCTGCTTGTGTAGGTGGGTACTGCTGTTGAACCTGTTGAAAATCAGGCTGCTTATTTAGAAAAACATTTTGCATTGGCTGCCTATTTCCTTCATAGCTCAAATTGGGATGATCTCTCCATACTGAATTGTAAGTATTAGAGTAGGGATCATATCGGTGCTGGGGTTGTCCTGGGAAATATCTCACTGCATTAGCTTGCTGAACAGTTTCATCTTCTTGCAATGTTGGACACACATCTGTATTATGTCCTGACAATGAACAAATTTCACACACTTTTGTTGCTTGCATGTTCCCTACAACCATTTGACGAACCAAAGTAGTTAAATCAGAAATTTGACGTTCAATGTTAGAAGTACTTACCTCATTCACCTTTTTAGGCGTATGCTCCATTCTGGTTCCATACTGCTGTGAGTTGGCTGCCATGGTTGAAATTAAATTCCTAGCAGCATTTGGGGTCTTATCAACCAATGCTCCTCCACTAGCGGCATCTATCATACTTCTATCCCTTGGTAATAGTCCCTCATAAAAATATTGAATTAAATGTTGATCATCAATTTGGTGTAGTGGACAGCTCGAACATAACTTCTTGTACCTCTCCCAATACTCGTAAAGAGATTTTCCATTATATTGTCTGATGCTACATATCTCTTTCCTTAAATTAGCAGCCTAGAAGCAGGAAAATATTTTTCCAAAAATAGCCTCTTCATCTCATTCCATGTCTGAATCGATCCGGAAGGAAGGTAATATAACCAATCCTTTGCCAAGTCTGCCAATGAGAACGAAAAAGCCCGAAGCTTTATTTGCTCCTCTGTTATTCCTTGAGGCTTCATGCTAGAACACACCACATGGAATTCCTTCAGATGCTTGTATGGATCTTCACCTGTAAGACCACGAAAGGTAGGCAAAAAATGTATTAGTCCTCATTTTAATTCAAAAGCAGTAGCTAAATTAGGATACTCAATACACAATGGCTGTTGATTTAGATTAGGAGCAGCCAACTCCTTCAAAGTCTTAGCAGCCCTACTGTTATTAGGAGTAGTCATATCTTCCTCTTCTGAATCACTGTATATACAAATCAGAAAAAAATAAAATAAAATAAAATAAAAAACCACAAACTCAAATTGATCTAAAAGTAACGAATTAAAAATAAAAAACAGCCAGAATAAAATTAAAAAAAATGACTGAAAACACTTCTCGGCAACGGCGCCAAAATTTGGAAACGCGTCGTTAACACTCCAAAAATAAATTAACCTTACTTTTTAAAGAAAACAAATACAGTAGATTAGATAAGTAAGGGTCGATCTCACAGAGAGTGTCCACAATTTATTTTTTATTTATTCTGACCAATTCTAAACTGAAATTCAATTAATAACAAAACAATAAATGGGGGGGTTGAAATTTTATCAAACTAATTACGATTGAGAACTAAATTAATAACAGAAATCAATGAATTAAAACTCCAGTTCTTCGGTTCAATCTCACCGTCACAGTTAATGGAATAATCAATCAATTATAACATTGTTCTACCCTTCAATGAATCTAATAATCCTAGGTAACAACAAGCTCTGTTACCCGAAATTTTCTTTAATTCCTCACTAATAAAACAAGCTCTCCATTAGATTCTAACCATTAGACAATTTTGAACAAGCTTTCTAAATTTAATATAATGGTAGCATTGATATCAAGGAAATTAGATTATTCTAAGCAACAATCACACAAATTCAAACTGTTTAACTTAGCTCA
This sequence comes from Nyssa sinensis, assembly GCA_008638375.1. Lineage (NCBI taxonomy): Eukaryota > Viridiplantae > Streptophyta > Magnoliopsida > Cornales > Nyssaceae > Nyssa > Nyssa sinensis. Next base: position 14,632,347 of record CM018047.1, read on the forward strand.
TGATAATCATAGCAATAAACAAAAGCTTGTCCACAATTATCTATTACTATTTGCCACAATTGATTCGGAACAATATCAATTACGTAATATACTTCCTGAATCTAGCAATTAATAATAATCTGATGAATTTAACAGGCCTTGATTCAGTCAATCAAACTAAATATCAATAAACAATTAAAACAGATTATCAAGAATAGATTTCATAAAAGGAAAACATAACGTTACTAAATTAATTCAACCATCAAACTGTAATGAAGGTTCAAAATTCCCTTAAACTAAATTTAAAAATCTAACTTAACATATTTGAATAAAAAAAAATTAATAAATTACTGTCCTGTTTTGCTGCACATACTGCGCCGCACCGCTTCTGTTTTGCGCCGCCCAGGTCTCCTCCTTTCTTTTTTGTTTTCTTTTGCCTTTTAAAGACCCGCGCGTCAATTCAGCCCTAGGCAACGCCAGCTTCTGGGCTTTTTTTTTTTTTTTTTTTCTTTTCCTTTCACGCCAAGTCAACACCTCGTGCGCAGCCAAAGCCCAAGCCGCCTCTCCTTCATTTTTTTCTTTTTTTTTTTACTTTCAGCCGTACTCTCTTGACTTTTCTCTGCTTTTTTCCTTTCTTTTTTTTTTCTCTTTCTTTTTATTTCTCGTGGGCCCCAAACCTTTCTTTACTTTTCTTTCTTTTCTCTCTTTTCTTTCTATGGCCAGTAGCCCAGCCCAAGCCCAAGACCACAATTTGACTTTCTCTTTCCCGTGCATAGCCAATAGTCGCAATATTTAAGCCCCTTTTTTTATTAGATAATGACTGAATCTTGATTCGGGTTATTCACAGAAGTTGTAACCCTTGATGAGTAGATAATTTTAGGCTTAAAAATTATCTGATTTGAACTCTAGAAACTCAAGTTATGGCTCATTGAAGTTTGCTGGTCGAACAAGAATCCAACTGCTCAGAACAGCTTTCCAAGCCTGATTTTGAAACATTGTTTGGAGGCTCAAACGAACTCGAAATTTTGCAAACCAGACCTTTTTGAAAAGTCCAAGACGTCCTCTAAAAACTTCATAAAGGCTACTTCCTCATTCTAAAATTCTAACACCATTCAAATCTCAAGTAAAGCTTCATAGGTCGAATCTGCCTAAAAGCTGAAAATTATACAATATTGTTCTTTTACATTCAATGCTTCCCTAATTCAATAAATAAGTTAATCAGCTCACTTAAATAAAAAATATGTCATAAAACTAAATCTAAAAAAATTAAAAATATTAAATATTATGCTCTTATCACAAAGTTTCTATTGGTCAAAGTTCTAACACACAAAAAAATCACGATTTCTAGTTTTAGAAATAGAGTGTGGTGATTTATTAATTTCTCACCCAATCAGTAGACTTCTCTTTCTCATGACACATTTATAAACAACTTCACTTTAAAAAATATTATAATAGTATTTTTAATACAATAGTATAAACAACTTCACTTTAATAAATATTTTTAGAGTTAAAATTAATATTTCAGGAAACAGTTTTAGTAGTTGATTTTGTTAAAAATTAAATTTTTCATAAACAATGATGCTTTCAACTATTGAAAGCATCAATTAAACTGTTTAAGAAATTCGTTTTTGATCTGATAGAAAATTTGGAATCATGTGAATTTGGCACAAAAATAAAATTTGAATTTGGTTTCTTCCCAGTAAAAGGCTCGTGGATATTATCCTCATTCCTCCCTCCTACAAATTTGGATATTTGTATTTTTTCCATTAGTTTTGTTAATTTTTTTAACTAAAAAAGATTTAGTCCCTAAATTCTTTTATTTATTTATAAAAAATTTTAAAATTTTAATACTTTCAATTTAATGTATCAAAAAATTTAAATATTATATTTTTTTCACTAATTTTATATAATTGTTTTTAAAACAAATAAAACTTGATCACTCAAATCTTTTTAGATATTCATATAAATTATTTTTAATTTTATAACGTACAATTTTTTAGATCCTTCACTGATTACCATGATTGAGTGTCGATGAATTTGATTGAATTTTGTTCAGCTGATGATCTCATGTGAATTGCATGTAAAAGAGTTCACATTGTGAAATAAAGTTGAAAAAGACCGGATCTGCAATTTTACGGGGGCAAGAGTCTTTGTGGTGCTGTCGGTTTGCTTGAGAAGGCAGAGCTTTTATGAGGACAAGACTTTTCTTTATAATTTTTTTCATAATTTTTTTTTAAAGTACTTTAATCGGAGGTATTATATTGACTTTTTATTTTTATATATTTTTGATAATTATATTAATTATTTTAATATTTTTAAAATTATAGTGATTTTTTTATTTTTATTAACAAGTTAAAAATACCATCCATCAATTAAATATTTTTTTTAAATAACAAAATTTCTTTTTAATTTTGTTTTTGTTATGTTTTTCAATTTTTGACTAAATTTTCTAACTTTTAAAAAAATAAATTTTACATAAAAATAAATTTAAGTTCTTAATCAATATTTATTTGAAAATGAGCAAAAAAAATTTAATCAACTTGAAATAAAGACATACATTTCTTTTATAGAGAAATACAACATATTTTGTTTTATTGTAACTTAGTCCCACTTACGTCCACCACTTTAATTTGAAATGGATGTCCCTATGTCAATTTGAAATGGAGAAATAGATGCCAATTTTGAAATGAATGTCTTCATTTCAATTTTTACTTATTATTTTTTTCATTTTCATCCCAGAGAATTCCTTGATTATCTTTGTGCTTTTATTTTCTCCTTTGCTTTTATTCTGATGTTTTGTTGCCGGGTATGTTGTTTGGATATGCAGGGCCAGAGGGAGGGTAAGGCCATTAAAGCCCTGGCTTTAAGCTCCTAATTTTTTAAGCCCTCATTTTTTAGACCTCATAATTTTTTTTATATTTAAAAAAATATATTTATTATAATAAAATAAATAAATTTTTTCATCTTCTTAATTTCTCTCTTTGACTCTACAACTATCACTGAATAACTATTTTTTGATAGTATTTATTATCTTTTCGTTTATCTCATTTTACTTTTTTCAATAATTAACGTTCTTATTTTTTATTTATAAAATTCTTTCTTTAAGTCTAGAAAGAACTCTGCAACCTAACAATCTGTTATATTTTTTAAAAAATATTCTGCGACCTGCTATATTTTCTGAATTGATTATTTTATATACATGATAGATCAAGCAGTTTTTTCACTTCAAAGTAGATTTGAACAATTTAAAATATATGAAAATATTTTTGATTTTCTTTTTAGTGGTAAAAAATTGAAGTCACTAGACAATAATAGTTTAAAAAGAATATTGTCTTAATTTTGAATGTTCCTTAAAATATAATAATTACTCAGATATTGATGGTTTAGATTTATTTTCAGAACTGAAAGTTTTAAAAGAAGTTATACAAATAGAAAATAATACTCCAATCGACACACTCAATCATATAAAAAGATTTGATTCTTTTTCAAATGCATATATTGCTTATAGAATAATGTTAACAATTCTCGTAACAGTTGTTTCGACGAAAAGAAGTTTTTCAAAACTAAAATTAATAAAATCTTACTTAAGATCAATAATGTCTCAAGACAGATTAAGTGGATTGGTAATACTATCAATTGAAAAAGAAATGTTAGAAGAAATTCATTATAAGAATTTAATTAGTAATTTTGCATATCAAAAAGCTAAAAAAACAAATTTTAAATAAAAAATTTATAAAATTTTAATAAATAAAAAAAGCCTCATTTTACAATTTTGCTTTAGGCCTCTAAATGTGTTGAGCCGCACTTGTGGATATGCCAACACATAATTCAATAATTATTTAGTATGATGATTACTTTATATCATCATCCGAGTTGTTGTAATTGTTTTAACAAATTTTAAAACTCTCCGTTATTTTTTAAAGTAAATCATTTATTGAATATTTATAAAACTTTTGAAACTTGTAAGAGAAGATTACACCAATTTTTTGTATAATGACCTAAAGTGAAACAAATACACCAATTTTTGAATAATGATATAAAATGAGCAGTTTAATTATTGAACGTCTCTTTCTAAAATTATCTAAGACAGAAAATTTAAAAAAAAAAAAAAAAAAACTGTTGTACTTGACATTTTCTTTTCAATTACATAGCAACAGCTCTACCAAGGCTTCCTGATGTGGAACATATTGCACCGAATTCCTAGTACGGAATTGAGTGCAACGTCAGAATAGTCAAAAGTTAGAATTGTGTGAAATTCGGTGGATGACTTGGAATTGATGTGTTGATTTATACTCATGGTTTTGCGACGACCTATGCCGCTTTAGAGCAAATTCCTTCATTTTGGCCTTGAAAAGTGCGTTTTTGCTATTTATGATAATAATGTATTGTTTGAGTTCGGGAAGTTACAATTGTCGTTTAGAGTTATCCTTTTAACAGGTCGCTGCTTCAATTTAGGGTTTTTGATTTACGCTTTTAATTAGAATATTTCTATTTTTAAAATTTTTAGTTTTTTTTTTCCTGATTTTAATTACTGTTTTCCTAGTCCTAGTCGATTTAGGGTTTGCAGCCTATATAAAGGCTTTTTTTTTATTGTAAAGTTAACTTTTCATTTAATAAAGAAATTTTTTTCTGAGATTTTATTCTTTGTGCTTGTAGATTCGAGTATGTTACCTTTGTTTATGGATTTGGATAATTTTTCAAGAAGCAGGCGGTATCCTACTTCTTCACAAGCTTCCGTTACGTCACTTCCTCTTCACCATTCGACCCATTGTTCTAAGTTGGACCAGGCATTGCAGACCTTTCAGACTCGAATGGAAAAGTGGACTCCCTTTTTAAGAGACAAGAACAAAATAACAATCACTTTCATAACTTCAAGAGTGAATTGTCGTAACTACTGAGGATGTTGTTTGAGGAATTGGCTAGCTTCAGTTGGGATGGTTGAAACAGGATCGTAAACCGAGAGTATTTTTTTTCATAAAAAAAACTTGCATTTTTCAATTGATCAAATAGATCTTATCATGTATGCTTGGTGATGAAAGAACAGATAAGATTCAAAGTTTCAAAGATGTCAAAGATAATTTAAGGAGTTCTTGATGATTAAATTTTGACATGCAAGATATTTTTTAGAATAAATTACAGTAACTTCTTTTGAAATTTTTGATAATTATAAAGATATTTCTTGAGTTTTTAAAAATTATAATTCTTTTTCTATATTTTTATTAACAAATTACATATACCTTTCATTTTGTCCAAGTTTTTAAAATTATAAAAATACCCCTTTCATGTGTCTAACTTTTTTAAAGAATTTTTTCATTTTACATAAAAAAAATTAAATTAAATAATTTATATTTATATATTTTAGTCAATATTTATTTGAAAATAAAAAAATGAGAAAAATTGTCAAAATTGAAAGATGTAAAAAATAAAAAATAAATTGTATAGTTTTATTATTTTGAAGAGAAAAAATGATATTGAATTAGAAGAATGGGTACTTTCTTAGTAAAAGTTAGAAAGAAAAATATAATTTTATAAATCTCCACAATTTTTTTTATAATTAACAAAAATTTCAAAAAAAATAAATATAATTTAATCAATATTTTAAATTAAAATATATATTATCATGATATTATTCTTGTCACGTTTTCAAAACTAATTTACATGACCAAGTAAGTAAATTTTTTCATGTAATCTTGACATTAAACTTTAATCCTCCTAAAGCGGCCCTGCCCATGGACCTAACTACCTAGTCTTGAAAGGTACGAGGACCTAACTACCTAGTCTTGAAAGGTATGTATTTGTCTGGAGTCATAAATATTTTCTCCTTTCAAGGAGACGTACTACTTTTGCTATAATTAAATGCCATATAAAAAGATAAAAATGGATACACACTATTTAAATCGGTTTGATGATTTAACTTTTTTAAAGAATTTTTTTTATTTTACATAAAAAAATTAAATTAAATTAAATAATTTATATTTATATATTTTAATTAATATTTATTTTAAAAAAAGAGAAAAATTGTAAAATTGAAAGATGTAAAAAATAAAAAATAAACTGTGTAGTTTTATTATTTTAAAAATAATGTATTGAATCAAAGGTATATGTACTTTATTAGTAAAAAACAGAAAAAAAGTATGATTTTATAAATCTCCAAAAAAAATTTATAATTAACAAAAAATTTTAAAAAAATAAATATATTTTAATAAATCTTTTAAATTGAAGTACATATTATAATGGCATTATTCTTGTCACATTTTTAAAACTAATCTAAGGAAATTTTTTCATGTAATCTTGACATTAAACTTTAATCCCCCTAAAGCGGCCCTGCCCAAGGACCTAACTACCTAGTCTTGGGAGGTACGAGGACCTAACTACCTAGTCTTCAAAGGTACGTATTTGTCTGGACTAATAAATATTTTCTCCTTTCAAGGAGATGCTCTATTTTTGTTATTATTAAATGTCATATAAAAAGAAAAAAATGGATTACACATTATTTAAATTGATTTGATGATTTAATTTTTTAAATAATTTTTTTATTTTACATAAAAAAGTTAAATTAAATAATTTATATTTATATATTTTAATCAATATTTATTTAAAAATTAAAAAAGAGAAAAATTGTCAAAATTAAAAGATGTAAAAAATAAAAATTAGCGCCTTTTTATGCATTTGTCGATTGACAATTAACACACACACACACACTCTCTCTCCCTCTCTCTCTCTCTCTCTCTCTTCCAGATCAACACTCCATCCTCTCCTAATTTTTAGATCTTTCTCTCCTTTGAAACTGCCACTACTAATATAGTCGGGCATTGTAAGTCTGCTTTATCAGTGGATTTAGTTAGGGAAGAAAAAGGGGGATAAAGTGATTTCTCTTCAAAATAATAAAAAAAAAATTAAAACATATTAGAAATAATGTTTAAAATTGTAAATTTCTCAAATACTTTTCTTTATCTTTCACTTTTTTTGTTCTATTTTTCATTATAAATAAATAAATAATATTTTTCTGTACACTATGTTTTCCTTTCTTTTATTAAGTCAGCCGTAAACAAATGAAAATGAAACACAAGCGAATTAATGAACCAACTCACTTGTAGGGGATTCGGCTCCTTTCAATTTCATTCGTGGAATCAGTGGCGGAGTTGGGCCATAAAGTTAGGAAGAAAAAAATAAAAAAAGTTAAATTTTTAGGGACTTCTTATAAAAATATGAAAACGTATAATTTGTTTTAAAAAATTAGGGGTAAAAAAATTTAATTTTCAAAATTATAGCCCCCTAAACTACTGACTACATGTAAGACCACCTCTGCTTGGAAGCATCAAACAAGCACATTGGGATGTTTAAAACTTATCTAAATTACACGGTTTTGGTAAATTTTTAATTTAATATTTTCCAAAACTTACAAAAATATATATATCAGCCAAAAATTGACCACAACAAATACTCTCAATGATCTAATATTACATCATTTAAAATGCAAAATATAATACAAAAATTTAAAGTATATAATATTGTTGTTAATTTAATAGCCACCAGAAACGTTTTTATTTGATCTAACTGATTTTGAATTTAAAGCACAAAGGAGGCCAAGGTGTCCACAAATTTTTTTACAGAAGGAAACAACCCACAAGTACAACCAAACAACTCTCACGTAAACTTAACCCTCTTATAATTAATAAGTATGGGAGATAAAAAAATTTATTACTTATTAAATTTTCTTATATCTTTATAAATCAAGAATTATTTCATATATGTATATGAATATCAAAACAAAATGAAATCTTACATGTAATTTTTCAATGATATTTTGATATTTAAAAAAAAAAATACATATAAAGTTTAACTTAAAGCATACAAATTATTATTATCTTTTTGATTAGCAAAGAAAAAAAAAATTATTGATGCAATTGGAATGTACAAGAGATACATTACATCAATAAATGTTAAGTGCACTAAGTATCATTGCTTAAAAATCCCTTTTCAACTAAGTTGGCAGCAAGCTTAGTGCTAATCATCTGTTAGTACCATGGAACCATGATACCTTTTGCATATGCCTCCTTTCTCGATGTAATTTGCATGTACTCTTTGTACATACATTTTTCGTCTATAAAATCTTCTTTTTTGCTGATCAAAAAAAGAAGAAAAATCATCTTTTAGCACCAAACCAAAAGAAACAAACAGGACTCTAAATTTTGGTGAGATACCACTACACCAGTATTACATTGTCATCTGAATCCATGCACCAAATGAAGAAGAGAAAACTTGCTGCCCAGGAATTTGCTTTTCATGGAATTTATCAACTATGAATTTCACTAGCAATTTCACCGCAATCCATAACTACTCACAGTACCTTCCATCTGAAACACTTGGCCCACTGCATTGATGAATGAAGACTTCATAACATCTCCATCAGCTGCTGAAAATTATACATAAAGTTTTGAACTGTAAAATCACCCCTCTTGATATTACTCTTGCACACTATTGCCGTCCGGATCTTGCTAGTGTCCAACACCTCTCCCCACTTGGATTGCTTCCCATTAAAATCACAATCATTTCTTAGTTTCCGAATGAACCATATAATAGCGGGAAAAAAAATTACTCCCAAATCAACTTAATATTTTTCTTAAAAGTATAACCTTACCATCAATGTATCAATTGCTTTTAAGGCATACAAATTTTTAATATCTTTTTGAACTAAATAACTTATGTGTTCTATGCTTATTAATGTTGTAATTTTTTTCACTTACAATACTTTAGACTCTAATTAGAATAAAATTTATAAATATAATTACTAAAATATATCATAAATGGGATATATATATATATATATATACATACATGTAAAATAAAATAAAAAGGGAAGAAAAGAAAAAAGAAACACAAGTTTTACGTGGTTCGACTTTGATTGCCTATATTCATGGACTAAACCTCCACAGTGTCTTTTTATTTTATTTTTCTCACAAATATACAAGCTTTATAATGAGAAGAGATATATACAAAAAGAAGAATAAAGCCATATAAGGTAAGATGTAATCAATCCACCAAATTTAGGAAAGGAAAATCTTTTCCTAATAAAGAAGGAAAGTCTTCCATTTTGAACAAGGAAAGTCTTCTCTTCCTCAAGGAGGAAAGTCTTCTCTTCTTCACAAAGGAAAGTCTTTCTTTCCTTAAGGAAGAAAGTCTTCCAATTGAATAAGGAGGAAAGTCTTTCTTTCTTTCAGTAAAGTTTCATTTCCTTGAATAGCATTAATACTCCCCCTCAAGTTAGTGCGTGAATATCATGAATGCCCAACTGGTTCCCAAGATAGGTAAATTTCTCCCTTCCGAGTGCTTAGTAAAAATATATGCAAGTTGATGAGAAGAAGAAACATAAGATGTTTGAATCAACCCAACTTGAATTTTTTTACGAATAAGGTGACAATCCAATTCAATTTGTTTTGTTCACTCATGAAATATGAGATTGGTAGCGATGTGGATAGCAGCTTTGTTGTCACAATGAAGTTGCATAGGCCGCAAATGATTAACTCTTAAATCCTTAAGTAAATATTGTAGCCAAATTAATTCACAAGTGGTAGAAGCCATTGCTTGATATTCAGCTTCAACCGAGGAACGAGAGACAATGGATTATTTCTTACTTTTCCATGAAATAGGATTAGCTCTAAGAAGGATACAATATCAAGTGGTAGAGCGTCGAATAGTTGGCCAAGTTGCTCAATCGGAGTCACAAATAAGCTTGAATTTGAAGAGAGTAATGAGAGGATAAAAGAATCTCTTTTCTTGGTGCAGCCTTAAGATATCGAAGCACACGATAGGTAGCATCAAAATGTGGTTTCTGTGGCATATGTATAAACTGACTAAGAAGTTGTACTGAGTAAACAATATCAGGTCGGGTAATGGTGAGGTAAATAAGGCGCCTATATTGACTAGGGTCATCCAATGGATCTTCGTCATCTGGGGTAAGTTTGATATTTTGGACCATAGAAAAAGTAATAGGTTTGACACCCAATAGACCCGCATCATGTAAAATTTTCAAGGCATACTTTCTTTGAGAGAGAAAGATTCCTTATTTGGAACGAGCAACTTCAATACCCAAAAAATATTTTAAGAGGCCAAGATCTTTGATATGGAAGCGAGTGTGAAGAAAATCTTTGAGTGCTTGAATGAAAAGATTGTTGTTGATAGTAATAATGACATCATCCATATAAACTAATACAATAGTTATAGAGGAATCCACTATGGAAGTAAACAGAGAATAATCACAAGCAGACTGTTTAAAACCAGCATGACGAAGAGTTGAAAAAAATTTATCAAACCAGTTACGAAATGATTGTTTGAGTCCATATAAAGACTTGTGTAATCAACATACTAAGTGTTCTCCCTTACGATGGAATCCAAGAGGAAGATGCGTGTAAACTTTTTCATGGAGATGGTAATAACCCGGAATTTTTTTTTTTTTTTTATGAGAATTTTCCTTGGTTATTAAAATTATTATTATTATTAAAATTGATGTATTGGGATTATATATATACATAGTATGAATGTGTAAGTATGTGTAGAATATTATATGTGCAATATGTGTAGGTATGTATGGATATGCATAGGTATATATATGTATATCAGATTTGGTTAGGGGTGTATGTGTGTAACTGGACGTGAGTGTTTGCAACCAAACTAGGGTGTGCAACCGGTTGGCAGTGTGTGTGTGTGGTGTGTGTGTGATGATGATATATATATATATATATATATATGAGTAGGCATATAGGAGCAGCTTTGCATTTAATGCAAAGCTGCATTTGGGGGGAAGCAAAAGTGGTTGAACGGTGGGGAGGAGGTCAAGAAAAGTGGCTGTGCAGGGGGAGACGTGTGGGACTTGATATGTGTGAGTATCAACCGTGGAGTCCGATTTGTGAAAAGAAGTCTCGAAGTGTAAGGACCCGTGAAAAGTGCAAAATGACTGTTTTGCCCTTTTGAACCCAGATGTCCGAATTCAGTTCTACGAAAATCTAAACTTATTTTCTTTAACGTCCCGGATTCAATAGTAGAGTTTAATTTAGCAAAATAGAAACTTATAAGATAAAGACATAAAATTTGATGAATAGCATAATTCAAGTGACAATTGAACTGAGTCTCATGTTATGATTTTAGGGGAACGGAAAGGCAAAGAGAAGGTGACCTGACCTTCGGTGTTCTTACTGTGATTTCACTTTACTACGAGTATACTTTCCCGGTTTGAGATTGATATCAGGTACGATATATTGTGCTAAGTAAGAAATAGAATTAAGATTAGGAATACTTGTTCTGCTGCCTTGATTGTTCACATGTTTGCTTAAATGTTCATATGCTTATGTGCTTCATGCTATCTTGCTGATGTTGGGTGATGATGTGGATGATGATTATGTGTATGCTGCGTGTGTTAGTGTAGTGTGTGAATTATATGCTTTGAGAACTGTTGACAATATGAAATATGTACTTGAAAGTATGCCTTATGTATGAATGAGACGCATCATTGAGATTACATTATGACATGATGAAATCAAAGCATATTGGCATAGTGTGATTTCTTGGACATGGCGTGAGTTACGCACTTGGTGCTTTGCATTATGAGGGTGCAGATCCTGTGGTGAAAAACCCAAAATCGGCCATTAGGTACTCGTCGGCCTGACGGATTTCGGACCGTGAAACGAGACATACAAGGTACTTATGCCGGCGGGGAAGGACCGTATCATGAGACATGGGTGGGCATGGAGTTGTATGGGTGTGTCACGCATACTGCTCATATACTGTACACTGTTCATATACTGCCATCATGATATAGAATGCCATATAGAAATAACTGCACACTTGCACATGCCACGACCTTAGTTTTGTTTCTTGCATTAACATTATATTGTACCAGCATGTTGAGCTGACCCCTTCAATGGGGCAAACATTTCAGATGACGTCCCAGCTGTACGAGTCGTGGAGATGATCTGATTAGGGACTATGTTAGGCCCAAGGGGCGCTTTTGATATCGTATAAGGGCATAAGCCCGAGATTGTATCTTATTTTGTATATTGTGGACTAATGGATTAGATTTTGTGTATGTATCAGAATGGTGTACGGAATGTATGAGATTATACTTAATCGTCCTTATTTCTTTATTATTTTTATTTTCTTTTGTCTCGTTACTCGCGCCTCGGGTTCACTGAAATTTGGGGCGTGACAACGTGGTATCAGAGCTTAGGTTCGAATACCTAGAGACCGTGGGGTGTTGTTAAAACACCATGAGACCCTAGAGTAGGAGTGATGACTTAGTGTGAACTATTAGTAGCATGCTGTAGGACCTTATGTGCTATGTGATCATATGTCTTGATGCATGACTTGTTGTGATTACGTGCTGATTTATGCTATATTTGGAGGCATGACATGTGTGATGTGTGAAAAACCTGTTAAGTGTATATATCATGACTTTCTACGTATGCTACCCGTTAAAGTATAGGTTATTGATGATAACTTGATTGAGATCACATTTAGATGCTTATATTTGAATGTGAAAAAGTGATATTGAATTTTTTCTCTTGGACTTGTAGATATGCCCCCTAGACGAGCTCCTACGAGAACTGGACCGCCCAGATGGGGTAGAGGTAGGCCCAGAGGTGCTGCCCAGCTTAGAGGCGCTGCCCAGCCTCGTCGTGGCAGACCTAGAGCTGCTGCCCCTATTCCCGATATAGTTGAGGAGGTCGTTGCCCCAGCTGACACGCCTGAGCATAGTGCAGCTGAGGAGGATATTGCTCCCGCCCCTGCCCCTATTCCTGCTCCCGCTCCAGCACAGGAGGTAGAGCAGATGGTTGGCGCCAGAGACATGACGGCCCTTTTGTAGGAGTGTCTCCACACTATGATGGAGGCGCGGACCACTGGCGGTGAGACCAGGGATACCTTCGTGATGAAGTTGTTCCAGAGGATGAGACCACCTACCTTTGCCGGACAGCCAGACCCACTTGTTGCAGAGGAGTGGTTGAGACAGATCACTCGGATTTTAGATTCACAGGGGATTACTGAGCCCCACCTGAGGATCAGATGCCCTACATTCCAGTTTACAGACCTGGCTAGTCAGTGGTGGGAGGTAGCTGCTGACAGACTACATCGGTTTGGTGAGGGATGGGATGCATTTGTGGCCATGTTCAATGACCACTACTTCCCGATATCTGCTTTGGGGAGGGACATGACAGTGGCTCAGTATAAGTCACGGTTTACTGCTTTGGGGAGGTTCGCCCCACACATTATTGGACAAGAGGATTTGAGGGTGTACAGTTTCCTCAAGGGGTTGAAGACCTCTATCAGGGACAGACTAGCTGGGCATATTATAGAGACATACGAGGAGGCAGTGATCATGGCCTCCAAGGTGGAGAGAGAGCTGGCTGATCTTAGAGGGATCAGAGAGACTAGAGCACAGGGCAGGGCACCCACAGTACCGACTTCCGCACCTGCCCCGACATATAGACAGCCGAAGAGGTACCGAGCCAGTACTTCTTCCTCACAACCACCGGCCGGACCCCTCCATTCTGTAGCTCCCCGTCCTGCCTTACCATCTGCTCCTAGGGGAGGAGGATCACAGTGCCCTATCACATTTTATACATGCGGGCAGCCTGGCCATAGGAAGGCCGATTGTCCCTTGAGGGGACCCAGTATTGCATAGGGTGTCGGATCCAGTCAGGGGTCATTTCCACTACCTCTACCGGTACCGAGTCAGAGGGCCCCACCGATTTGTTACACTTGTCAGCAGCCTGGTCATGTTAGGGCTAACTGCCCTCAGGGGCAGACTTCGTAGAGTGCGCCGAGGTCCCACTATTATCAGCACACACAGGTGCCTCTGCCCCAGCCACAGTCAGTCCAGGGACTACCAGCGCGCTATCATCAACCTACATCCTCCGCGTAGAGTGTTAGAGCTCCAGCACCTAGGGGAGGAGGCCAGCAGACGCAGAGAGGGGGAGGCCGACAGGGCCAGACCACACAGGGCCGAGTCTATGCAGTGGCCACCCTGGAGACCTCTGCCGCCGGACCATCAGTAGTCCGAGGTACATTTCTTATATCCAGTTCCTGGGCCAGTGTATTGATAGATTCAGGTGCATCACATTCATTCATTTCTACTGCACTTGCCATGTCATTGGGTCTGGATATAGATTGGTTGGACCCCCCGTTGCATGTTGGTACACCAGTTGGGGGTGTTGTAGTACTGACGAGGATCTGTAGAGATTGCTCGATAGAGATAGTTAATCGTATCCTCCACTTTGATTTTATTGTACTTGATATGTCTGGGTTTGATGTGATTCTGGGGATGGACTGGTTATTCACCTATCGGGCGAATATAGACTGCTACCGGGGGAGGGTGACCGTATGCACTCCTGAGGGGGACTGCTTTTATTTCACAGGGGATCGGGGGGATTTCTTGATTCCACCTGTGCGTGATTCTCGAAGCTGGGGAGGCCACAGTTATATGTTGGCTAGTCTGATTGCGGGTGATATTGAGGCCACAGAGATTGTGTTACCCCCAGTCGTGGATGAGTTCCCCGACATCTTTCCGAGTGACTTGACTTGTCTACCCCCTAGACGAGAGATCAAGTTCACTATAGAGCTCATTCCTGGTACTACACCCATTTCCATACCACCTTACCGCATGGCTCCAGCTGAGTTGAGAGAGCTGAGGGAGCAGTTGACTGACCTACAGCGGAAGGGGTTTATCCGTCCTAGCACTTCTCCGTGGGGTGCCTCGGCACTGTTCGCGAAGAAGAAGGACGGGACACTACGGTTATGTGTGGACTACAGGAGGCTAAACCGGGTTACTATCAAGAATAAGTACCTGTTGCCGAGGATCGACGATTTATTTGATCAGTTGAGAGGTTCGAAATGCTTATCGAAGATTGGTCTTAGATCGGGTTACCACCAGTTGAGGGTCAAGGAGGAGGACATAGCGAAGACAGCTTTTCGCACTCGCTATGTTCACTATGAGTTTATGGTCATGCCCTTTGGAGTGACGAATGCCCCAGCGGCATTCATGGACTTGATGCACCGTATTTTCAGTCCTTACCTGGATCAGTTCGTGGTGGTATTTGTGGATGACATCTTAGTGTATTCACCTGCTGAGGATGTGCATGCCTATCATTTGAGGACTGTACTGCAGATTTTGAGAGAGCATCGCCTGTTTGCCAAGTTCTCGAAGTGCGAGTTCTGGCTTCGAGAGGTACAGTTCTTAGGACATGTAGTATCCAGTGGAGGGGTATCTGTAGATCCCTCCAAGATTGAGGCAGTCATGAGCTGGGAGAGGCCGAGCAGTGTATTCGAGATTCGGAGTTTTCTGGGGTTAGCTAGATACTACCGACGATTTGTGGAGGGTTTCTCCCGTCTTGCCGCGCCGATGACTCGTCTGACGCGCAAGGGTATCAGATTCTTATGGACAGATGACTGTGAGCAGTCTTTTCAGGAGCTGAAGAGGAGATTGACTTCAGCGCCTGTCTTGATCATACCTGAGAGGGGAGTGGGCTATACTGTGTACTGTGATGCTTCCTGAGAGGGATTAGGTTGTGTATTGATGCAGGATGGCAGAGTGGTAGCCTACGGTTCTCGCCAGTTGAAGAACCACGAGCGGAATTACCCCACACATGACTTAGAGTTAGCTGCCGTCATCTTTGCACTGAAGAGTTCGCGATACTACTTATACGGGGAGAGGTTCGAGGTATTCTCTGACCACAAGAGTCTCAGGTATATCTTCACGCAAAAGGATCTGAACCTGAGGCAGAGGAGGTGGATGGAGTACATGGAGGATTATGATTTTGACCTTCAGTACCACCTAGGGAGGGCCAATGTGGTGGCAGACGCACTCAGCAGGAGGTCGAGAGGTACTGTTGCCAGTATTGCCATCAGGGAGTGGGAGATGATGGGGGATATTGGCGAGTTTGATCTAGATATTGCTGAGTTTGAGGGACAGGCCACTCTATTCAGTTTGTGTGCGCAGCCCACCCTTTTGACTAGAGTGATAGAGGCACAGCTAGTGGATGTTGAGGCAGATCAGCTCAGAGTACGAATTTCTAGCCCTGAGGGATTTGAGGGATGGACAGTCCATTCTGACCTTGGCTTGAGATACAGGGGTAAAGTCTTCGTTCCCGAGTCTCTTAGGACTGATGTCCTTAGAGATTTCCATCATTCACGCCTAGCGGTGCACCCAGGGGGCACCAAGATGTATCATGATCTGCGCCGTCAGTATTGGTGGACTGGGATGAAGGCAGATGTGGCACAGTTTGTGGCTAGGTGTCTCACGTGCCAGCAGGTGAAGGCTGAGCACCAGAGGCCTGGAGGTTTGTTACAGCCACTACCAGTAGCTGAGTGGAAGTGGGAGCACGTTACTATGGATTTCATGATGGGTCTTCCGAAGTCACCGAGGGGCCACGACGCAGTTTGGGTCATCGTAGACAGGCTGACGAAGTCTGCTCACTTTCTGCCTATTAGAGTGACTGATTCATCAGATGCCCTCAGTAGATTGTATATTCGAGAGATTGTACGACTACATGGAGTGCCAGTATCCATTGTTTCAAATAGGGACCCACGTTTCACCGCTTGATTTTGGCAGAGTCTCCAGACAGCCTTAGGGACACAGCTCCAGTTTAGTACCGCCTTTCACCCCCAGACAGATGGCCAGTCAGAGCGCACCATTCAGATCCTTGAGGACATGCTTAGGGCTTGTGTCATGGATTTCAGGGGTAGTTGGGAGGATCACCTTGCATTGGTCGAGTTTGCCTACACCAACAGCTATCAGTCCAGTATAGAGATGGCACCATTTGAGGCGTTGTATGGTAGGCCGTGCCATTCCCTAGTGTGTTGGACTGAGGTAGGAGAGACAGCTGCCTTGGGACCCGATATAGTCCGTGAGACCACGGACAAGATACAGGTGATCAAGTAGCGCTTGTTGACAGCCCAGAGTCGCCAGAGGAGTTATGCAGATAGGAGGCGGCGGCCCTTGGCATTTGAGGTAGGGGACCATGTGTTCCTCAAGGTATCTCCCAGACGGGGCTTGAGGAGATTTGGGCGCGGTGGGAAGCTGTCGCCACGATTTATAGGCCCCTTTGAGATTCTTGGGAGGGTTGGTGAGGTGGCTTATAAGCTGGCCTTACCACCACAACTATCTGGAGTTCACGACGTCTTCCATGTATCCATGTTGAGGAAGTACCATCCTGACCCCTCACATGTACTTGACTGGGTAGACATTCAGTTAGAGGGGGACGCTTCCTATGACCAGAGACCCGTGGAGATATTAGACTCGAGGGACCAGGTCTTGCGAGGCAGGACCATCCCTTTGGTCAAGGTTCGTTGGAACCATCATGGGGTTGAGGAGGCTACTTGGGAGCGTGAGGCCGAGGTCCGTGCTAGGTATCCCGAGTTGTTTGACCAGTGATGTATTTTCTTTTGTTTTATGTTATTTTAAATTTCGGGACGAAATTTCTGTAAGGAGGGAAGGATGTAATAACCCGAAAATTTTTTTTTTTAATGAGAATTTTCCTTGGTTATTAAAATTATTATTAAAATTGATGTATTGGGATTATATATATACATAGTATGAATGTGTAAGTATGTGTAGAATATTATATGTGCAATATGTGTAGGTATGTATGGATATGCATAGGTATATATATGTATATCAGATCTAGTTAGGGGTGTGTGTGTGTAACTGGACGTGAGTGTTTGCAACCAAACTAGGGTGTGCAACCGGTTGGCAGTGTGTGTGTGTGGTGTGTGTGTGATGATGATATATATATGAGTAGGCATATAGGAGCAGCTTTGCATTTAATGCAAAGCTGCATTTGGGGGGAAGCAAAAGTGGCTGAACGGTGGGGAGGAGGTCAAGAAAAGTGGCTGTGCAGGGGGAGACGTGTGGGACTTGATATGTGTGAGTATATGGGGTCTCGGTTAGGAAGGAAAGAGAAGAAAGAAAAACAGAAAGCAAAGTGAGAGGGAACTGTGAGAACGGATAGGAAGCTAGAGAGGTGACCAAGAGGAACAGAAGGAGAGAGGAAGCAGCCCACAAAGAGAAAATCAGAAATTTTAGGTAAGTGGGTGCTTCTGTTTTAAATTTCAAAAGCATGATTTGTTTGGCTTAAATAATAGGGTTTTATAAAGCATGATTTTAGCTTTCAAATGCAAAAAGAATGATAGAAAACGGTTAAGGAAATAGGGAGAAAATCCAAGTTGTAGGTCTCAGTTAGGAGAGTTGATTCTTGATATTTTATGTGAGAAACCGTGTTTAAATGACCTAGGAATAATCCTACGGAGTGCAGAAAATGATTAGTGAAGAATGAGGTGAAAAACAGTGAACAACCGAGTGTAAAAATGGGAATATTCAGCTCACCGAAAAATCGGCCGGAGCTATTAACCTCCATATTCGAGAAGATAAGGAAGGTTTTGAGGGAAATGGAGGATAGATATGAAACCCTTGGGAGAAAATGAAGAAAACCACATTTTGAAACCTTGAAAATATCGTTGGAAAACAGTCGTCGACGCCGGAGAAGGCGCCAGAACCCTACTGGTTCACCGCCGGAAAGTCGGGGAAGAAGGGAGGCCACTCGGGTCGGGTTTCGGGTCCGGTTCGGGCGGGGCTGAACTGCCCCTGCCACGTGCCACTTCCCTATTTTAAATTAAAAACTCAATGGGTCTGTTTGGTTACAGACTTAAGAAATCAAAACTTTAAATTGAAATAGGAACAGGGATATCCTCCCTGTTCTGGATAAGTCCCTGTTTGGTTAACCTGATTGAGAATAGTAAATTTGACTAATTTCAATTTGACCTTGAACCTTTTGGAAATTGAACCTTAACCCCAGAACTCTAGGAAATCTGATTTTGGACCCCAGAACTTTGATTAATTATGTTTGACCCCCCATGAATAAAATATTGATAAATTATTAATTGAATTATTTAAATACTCTAAAATAACTCGGAGTCCAAATGGGACAAGTCATTAGTGTATCTTGACTATCTCGACCATTCCGAGGCCAATGGTGAGGTTCGTTTTACGAAACGGGGTCCCAAAAAAATAAAAGACCCGTAGTAACCTTTAAAATTACCAAAATACCCCTAAATTGGAACACAGTCAAACGAACTCCAAATTAAGTAAAAAAATAGTAAAAATTTATTATTTCGAGCATTTTGAACTCAACCGTGGAGTCCGATTAGTGAAAAGAAGTCTCGAAGTGTAAGGACCCGTGAAAAGTGCAAAATGACTGTTTTGCCCTTTTGAACCCAGATGTCCGAATCCAGTTCTACGAAAATCTAAAATTATTTTCTTTAACGTCCCGGATTCAATAGTAGAGTTTAATTTAGAAAAATAGAAACTTATAAGATGAAGACATAAAATTTGATGAATAGCATAATTCAAGTGACAATTGAACTGAGTCTCATGTTATGATTTTAGGGGAACGGAAGGGCAAAGAGAAGGTGACCTGACCTTCGGTGTTCTTACAGTGATTTCACTTTACTACGAGTATACTTTCCCGGTTTGAGATCGATATCAGGTACGATATATTATGCTAAGTAAGAAATAGAATTAAGATTAGGAATACTTGTTCTGCTGCCTTGATTGTTCACATGTTTGCTTAAATGTTCATATGCTTATGTGCTTCATGCTATCTTGCTTATGTTGGGTGATGATGTGGATGATGATTATGTGTATGCTGCATGTGTTAGTGTAGTGTGTGAATTATATGCTTTGAGAACTGTTGACAATATGAAATATGTACTTGAAAGTATGCCTTATGTATGAATGAGATGCATCATTGAGATTACATTATGACATGATGAAATTAGAGCATATTGGCATAGTGTGATTTCTTAGACATGGCGTGAGTTAAGCACTTGGTGCTTTGCATTATGAGGGTGCAGATCCTGTGGTGAAAAACGCAAAATCGGCCATTAGGTACTCGCTGGCCTGACGGATTCCGGACCGTGAAGCGAGACATACAAGGTACTCATGCCGGCGGGGAAGGACCGTATCATGAGACATGGGTGGGCATGGAGTTGCATGGGTGTGTCACGCATACTGCTCATATACTGTATACTGTTCATATACTGCCATCATGATATCGAATACCATATAGAAATAACTGCACACTTGCACATGCCACGACCTTAGTTTTGTTTCTTGCATTAGTATTATATTGTACCAGCATGTTGAGCTGACCCCTTCAATGGGGCAAACATTTCAGATGACGTCCCAGCTGTACGAGACGTGGAGATGATCTGATTAGGAACTATGTTAGGCCCAAGGGGCGCTTTTGATATCGTATAAGGGCATAAGCCCGAGATTGTATCTTATTTTGTATATTGTGGACTAATGGATTAGATCTTGTGTATGTATCAGAATGGTGTACGGAATGTATGAGATTATACTTAATCGTCCTTATTTCTTTATTATTTTTATTTTCTTTTGTCTCGTTACTCGCGCCTCGGGTTCGCTGGAATTCGGGACGTGACAAAGATCTCCATGTAAGAAAAAATTATGGATATTAAGTTGATGGAGAGATCATTGTTTAATAGATGTTACGGTTAGCACATAACGGACGAACACTAACTTGGCAATAGGAGCGAAGGTTTCACGGTAATCAAGACTTTCTGTTTGAGTATATCCCTTAGCAACAAGACGAGTTTTATACCTTTCAATGGAACCAACAGATCGATGCTTGATTTTTTACACCCATTTACAATCAATGGGAGTTTTACCAGGAGGAAAGTCTTTCTTTCCTTTAGTAAAGTTTTCATTTCCTTAAATAACACCAATAATACATCAATAACTATTTTATTTTTCTAATACCGAATATTGTAAAGGATCTCTTTTTTAAAAAAATTAATTATTAAATAATAGAGTTATTAATTATCTATCATAAAACTAAGTTGGTCTCTTAAAAATTTATTAATTATTAGATATTATTAATTTATTGAATAGGATTGGAATTCTCTCTATTACAATTTTTTTTTCAATATTTTTAATATGGCTCAAGATATATGCATGTTACATCATATATTTATTATTAAATAATTAAATAATATAAATAGTGTGACTTGCAAGTTACTTTAAGAAAAATTATGAAATATACAGTAAGAAGGGAAGCCTTCTGTTCATAAAATCTCTACCTTCTCAAGCCAACCGACAGCACCACGACCTAACTTTATTTGCTAACCACACAGACCCATCGTAGCTTTTCTCATGTAAGAGCTTTACAACTACAAAACTTGCAGATACTGTCTTATTCAACTTTATTTCACAATCTAATGTCTTTAACATGCAAATTTAAATAGGAAGAAAAGCATTTTCTTAAGAGCAATTTTACATTTTTAAAATTTTTATTTTAAATAATGTAACAATAATATAGTAATATATTATTATGTTATATTTATTATATGATATAATGTACTATTAAAAATATAATAATCACATCGTTTGAAATAAAAGTTTTAAAATTTTAACAATATTGATTTTTGAAAACATTCATTTCAATCAAAACAATATCAAAAGGCTCTTTTTCTAATACCTTTTCTAAAAAATCAACCAAACTCACCGACAAATCCTAGAGTGTTCTTTGATTATCCTTTTGTTTTTATTTTATCCTTTACTTTTATTCAGACTTTTTGTTACTAGGTGTGTTTCATTGGGTATGCTAGCACATCATCCAATAATTATTTAGTGTGATAATTACTTTATAAGGTCATTTAGGTATAAGTCATTTGTTAAGATTTTAATTATAATAGAGTCTAAGTCTAATTTTTATAATTTAAAAAGTTTAGTTGACTTTTATGAATAATATAGTTCTCAAAAACAATTATCAAAAGACAAAAATGTCCCTCCATAGCCGTGGAACAAGGAAAAAAATTTTGTTACTCAAAAAGACAACTCCGATCTAATCCACTAATCCTTTTATTTTCGGCGCTAATTTTGGAGTTTCTAAATTCCTATAATTTGGAATATCATCATAAATTTGAAAAAAAAAAGATAAAAGAAATTTTTTTTATACAATATGAAACTGTGAAATTATATAGTAAAATTATAATAAAACAAAGCATAAACATATGTATATTTATGGTAAAATATGTGAAATACAAAATTATACAGTATGAAAAAATTTTATACAATATTTGGTTTCAAACTTTTCTATTTTTTCAAAATGTTTTTTTGTTTATCAAAATAGTTTTTTCTCTAATTTGAAATAAAATACTGTTTTAAGTACTGGAACTTACAGTAATATCCAAAAGGAGTATCTATTTGAGATTTTAATATTTTTTGTCTCTTTTTCTTTCTCTTAACCTCTCTCCCATAAAATTTATATCTACATCCATTTAATTAACTATTCATGACTGAATCTAAAATGTATACAAGGAAAGATCCTCTCTTGAAAGATGAATAGTAAATCAAATTGGTAATTAGAATGGATGTCTCCAAACTACAACTACTGTTGGAGTTCTTATTGCTATATTTTCACTTTCTAATTTTTTTGCTTAGATTATTATCTTACATCGATCAAAATGCCTACTGCTCTGTTATATAATATAATATATTGCGTGCAAATTATGCCATCATGTTCATTTTTATTAGAGTAGTTCATAATATATGAAAAACTGGCTTTAATTAAAGTCTTTTTACTTGTATTCGAAAATTATTTTTGGGAGTGGTGTTGATAACCAATTCCACATTTGTGTTAACATCTCGCTGTATTTCACACTTATTGATTGGTGGGTCCATCTTCGATATGGAGAATCTCTTTATAAAGACGGAGGATACAGTTGGGCTAGTGCTTGAGAAATAATGATCCAAATAATAATAATAAAAAAAAGCTTCTTTGCTCATTCCTTAAAGTTACAGAAAACCACAAAGTGTTTTCTGTAATGAGGTGCAGATAGTCAATACTTTAGTGATAAGAGTGGCCATGGTTGGTGTGTAGGCATAATGTTTCATTTACTTAAAAATTTTACTAAAAAAATATTAATTTTATGAGTCGTTAATATTGTATTGATCTTAAACTTATATTTAAGGGCAGATCAACGTAGGGGTTTGACCGGCTATAGACCCTCCTCTAATTTTAGGAGAAAAAAATATATATATATGTAAAATTTCGTTCATTTTTAACCTAACTCGTCCTTTTACCTATTATTTTTTTCATTTTTCATACAAAATTCGCAGTGGAGAAGAGAATTGAAAAACAAAAAACGAAGAGGTGATCAAGTTTAAGAAATTTGCAATCAATGATACTGAAAATAGATAAGGAATATATTCAAATTCAAATAAAAAATAAAAAACTAATCATAAGTAATATTAATCAGTAAAGAAACAAATAAAAAAAAAGTGAATTCAATAACATAAAAGATAATAAATAAAAGAAGTAAATTAGTCATTATAAAATATATAAAAAATGACACGTAATTCATAAATTACTTTATAATAAAAAAATACAAAAAAATTTCCTTTATAACAATAACGTAACTAATGTGGATTAATTAATAATAAAGTCACTAATATAAGGATTGGAGACTAATTAACACTACTTTGGAGTTATATCATCATCCGACATGTTATAATTGTTCTAACAAATTTTAAAACTCTTATTATTTTTTAAGTAAATCATTTATCAAATATTTATAAAAAACTTGAAACTTGCAAGAAAAAATGACACCATTTTTTGGATAATAACGTAAAGTGAAACAATTACACCATTTTTTAAATAATGATGTAAAGTGAGCAACTCACTGAATAAGTTCTCGTCACTTTCATTATTGAACGTACCCTTGTAAAATTATCTAAGACAAAAAACTTGTTGTACTTGGCATTTTCTTTTCAATTAGATAGCAGGAGAGTATTTTAAAAAAAAAAACTTGCAATTTTCAATTGATTACATAGTTCTTATCATGTATGGTTGGTGATAAAAAAACAGATGAGATTCAAGGTTTCAAAGATGTCAAAGATAATTAAGGAGTCATTGATGATTAAATTTTGACATGTGAGATATTTTTTAAGATAAATTATAGTGACTTTTTTTTGAGATTTTTGATAATTATAAAAATGTTTTCTTAATTTTTTAAAATTATAATGTCTTCTTATACTTTTACTGACAAATTACACATACATCACATTTTGTCTAATTTTTTCAAAATTATAAAAATAACCCTTGCATGTTTTTATTTTAGTTTTTTTTTTCAATTTTGACTACAATTTTCTAACTTTTTTAAAGAATTTTTTCATTTTACATTAAAAAAAATTAAATTAACTAATTCATATTCATATATTTTAATCAATATTTATTTGAAAATAAAAAAAATGATAAAATTGGTCAAAATTGAAAATTGTTAAAACTAAAAAATAAACCGTGCACTTTTATCATTTTGAAAAAAAAAAATGGATTGAATATGAGATATGTGTGGTTTGTTAGTAAAAATTAAAAGGAAAGTGTAATACTTGATCATTTGATTAAGAACATTAAAGTATAAAAGTGGCTCCGTATGGTAAATTATTAGTCACGAATTTTATGATTACTACGCCTAAAAAGATTGTTCGTTTTAGTCTTGCGTCGTCTTTGTAAGTCCAATGTAAACATTATTCACATTCAATGTGGGACATCAATGTCCCCACCTCAACACATGAACGATGTTGCCTACGATACAATATTAGACGTGTAATCTAGTATAGTAATAAAACTAGTGGCCTGCGAGCGTGGTTTCTTTTGTTAAGGTTATTGGACCAACCCATGAGATTAGAAATCCCGTGAAAAATGTTCGATTGGTAAAAACAATCTATATTTCTTGACTTGTATGTCCAACAATTTAAAGAGGATTACACCATTACATTATTTGGGTGGATTGAACCTTTCTTACATCTCTTATTTTTTAATTTTCTTATTTTATTTATATATTTATCATATATTTTCATCCTACACTAATTATACATTTTTAATATTTTGATATATGTTTTTGGACAACTTACTAAAAGATTATGATTATTAGAAGGATGTATCCCACAAATCACACTTGTTACGAAAATTATATATTTGAATTATGATTGATTGAAATTACACACGTGATAAAGTACTATAGATTCACGATTGATTGAAAATTATATATTTCAAATTTAATAAAAATAATTTAATCTTATTTCATTATGTGTGTCTAATCATAATTTATTACATATGTATTTTTTAATTTTATTTAATTTTTATTTTTTAAATAAAATTAAATAATCACATAATATACGTAACAAACATGTGAATAGGAGAATGTTCTTTTTGTTTAATTTAAAACGAAACACTTCTCTTAAAAATGCCAAAAAAATCCAAAGCAACTGATAGGTACTTTTCTTGAGACGTTGATAATGACATTGAACAGGTGGCTGCAATTAAATTTTTTTCCCACTTATTTTGCAATCACTCACATACATCAGGTATTTTTTTTCTAATTTTTTTTAATATAGTCTTAGTTATATAACATATTATGTATTTGTTATTAAATAATTAAGTAATGAATAATAGGGAAGATCAAAAAATTAGAAGAAGAAAGGATTTTTTTGGTTAGACACATAGAATTAGCTATGAATTTTATTCGAACACAAATAGAACTAGAATGACTGATTTTGTGTCTATTACTAACCTAATTGGTTATATCTAATTACGTAAATTAATAGTTCAAACCGCACTCAACGGTAGGGCATTTTCCATTTTTATAAGAACTTCTGTACTAAAAATAATGATATCTTCAATTATAGCCTCCTGAACACAGCTTACAACTTTTATCGTACTGTTCTCTTCAAACAGCAACTCTTTTCAAAATCTCACTCAAAGGGCGCTGAGTAAAAATCCCATTCTACTTAAGGATTCTTGTGGTTCCGGAAGAGCCAAGTAGAGCATGTATGGCGGAGTAAGATGCTTCTTTTATTCTTTTCTTGACACAATTAAGCCATCTCAGACTTCAACCAAAAGTTTGCTCATACCTTAAAAAAAATTAATTAAAAAAATAAGTCATGGAGAGAAAGCCTTGTGCAGTGCATTTCTTACAAGAAAACGTCAATTGTGCGCTGCAAATGGGCCCCCAAATGGGTCCTAGTGTAAGCGTGAGAAATTCTAAGCTGCAAGTGTGATTTTTTCTTTGTCACGTGCTTTGAAAGTTCTAAGCCGTCTCCTGCTTGTATTTTTGTGGCGGAGGGTGAGGACTAATTATTTTTCCGTTTCTTTTAACTATGGTTCAATCATTGTCGTCAAATTATCTAGACGACTCTATATGATAGATTTAGTTTACTATTTAGATAACCGTTCAAGCGTTCAGACAATTGTTCAATTAAAAAAAAATATATAAAAGTGATCTAATTATTATTTTAATTCATAATTTTATATAATTTATTTTATTAATAAAAAATTAAATCAATGAAAATAATATTCTTATTTTTACATAAAAATGTGAAAAGAAAAAATACAATAGCAACTATGTATTATTAATATTATTTTGTGCCAGAAAAAAAACATACAGTTTGAATTTTAAAAATATTGTAACATGTATAAATAAATCAAAACAATAAAAAATACAATAGAAAATACTTAAATAGAAGTTAACTCATTTAAATAATAAAACTTGATGATAATTTAAAAGGTAATATTGAACAAACTTGATAAAATTCAGAACACTTAATAAATATTAAAAGATTATAAATGTAATTTGTTTTATTTTGACAACATGAAATAAATAGTTGAGGATTAGATGAATATTAACATAATTTTTTATGAAAATTTGACTTTATCTTTTGCATGTAAATAAAATAAGAGGTTATATATATAAGAACTTTAAATACAAATAACCAATGTTTGAAAATTTTTCAATATTTGTATTAATTTTAACTCATTTATTTACAAATAAAATAGAAATTAAAAAAAAAACAAAAAATATAATAATGAAATAGAAAATTAATTATGTATTAAAATAAAAAAATTGTCCTAATAATAAATTATTATTCATGAATTTAAGGATATATTCAACCCTTAACAAAACAAAAATGAACAAAACAGATATAATAATAAAATAAAATTTTAATTATGTATTAAAATTCAAAATTTGGCTAATTATTACAAGGATAAATTGGGCACCCAGGCAACCGCCCAGATATTTTAGTGTAGACGGTGATTGTCTAAGCGTTTTTACTACAGTCGGGCGCCCAGGCAATGGCCCGGGCGCCCAAGCGGTCGCCCATAACAACTATGGGTTCAACGGTAAGATTGAAAGTCACATATGTAATGGCAATAATGTATTGTAAATGTACATGTGCCTATCATTAAATTGTTAAAATTATTGGACCACGACTATTGAATAATTATTTGAGAGTAAGAGTCTAAAAGTCATCACCATAAAGCATAAATTGTTAGAAATATAATCACCTAATTAAGATCGGTGATACACGAAAACAAACAAGAGAATAAAGTCGAATCTAAAATCACACGCATATACAAGAATACAACGATTTACGTAGTTCATCCCATTATATTGTTATGTCAACAGATACTATTTCACTATGATCTGAAAGAGTTACAAATTTCAGTACAAAGAGATGCGACTCTTCAACTATAAATATATAGTATTAAGATAATAGGACAATAATATAGAATACTAAAAATATTTCCAGAAAAAATCAGGATCTACGAACGAAGGACTAATGTCTAGTACTTATCAAGATCTACACTACCCAACATAAATAATTTTATTGTCAAAGATTTGTAGTAGTGAAGTGGTATTTTGTATCTATCCTAGTGAGAAAGATCATAGTCTTAAATCTCTCAAATAAAGCATGTGGTGATTTGTTAATTCCTGGGTCATAAAATGAACTTGACTTTCTGGCAGAGTTCATATTTACAAAACTTACATGGTTGTTTGTAAATAGCACTTATAATATATAATTAATATTGATAGAAAAAAAGGTCTAAACAACTTCATTTCAATAAATATTTTTAGAGTTAAAATTGATATTTCAGGAAACAGGTTTAGTAGTTGATTTTGTTTAAAATTAAATTTGTCATTAAGAATGCTGCTTTCAACAGTTAAACTATTTAATAAATTCAAATTTTATGGGATAAAAAATTTGGAATAATGTGGATTTGGTAAAACGAGTAATGCTAGCGTTTACTGTCAATTATCCTTTTAAATTATTACCACACTCCACAGATGAGGTCAATTGAGTGGGGCTCGTAGTGGGTGGACTCATATGTGCATGTCAGTAAAGAGATAATTTGTAAATTAATTGGTAGAAAAATCTAGTCTTAATATGATTAAAAAAAAGAAAAGAAACAATGCTAGGACTCTCATATTTTTTATGCCATTTTTATTTCACATTTTCACATGAGTAGGATTCATCATTTATTTTTGGGTAAATTATACCGATTTTTCCTGAAATTTTTGAAATTACACTGACTTCTCCTGCTTTACCTGATAATATATAAATACTCTATCTAGTCAGTTTTTTTTTTCAAAAACTATTCATTTCATGTTTTTTTTTTAAAAAAAATTTTGACCTTTTTTTTTTATTTTCTGAATAAATATTAATAAAAACCTTAAATTATTTTTGTATAAAATAAAAATAAGTTATTTACCTTCAATTTATTTTTAAATAAAATAATAAAAAAATATTTTTAAAAAGTTAGAAAAATAATTAAAAATTGAAAAAATATAAAAATAAATAAATAAAACCATAATTTTATCATTTTGAAAAAAAAATTGACTGGAAGAGAGGTCAGTGTAATTATCAAAAACTTTAGAAAAAATCTGTCATTTATTTTTTATTTTTTTAATTTACCAACCATGCAGGTCCACTCATGCAAAAAAAAAAAAAAAAAAAAAATTGAAATAAAATTGATACAAAAGGGAGGATCTCCAGCATTAGTGAAAAAAAATATATGGATTTCGTTTCTCCCAGCAGTGATAAAGACTCGTTGATCCCCATGTCTGAGTTTCAATGAGTTTGGTTGATTTTTCGGCTGACGAGTGTGATGTCACTTTTATATTCTTCCTATAAAACAAAGTTTTTGAAAAAGTTGTTTTTGATTGAAATGGATGTTTTAAAAACTCATAATGAAGTAAATGAATTTATTGGATTTAGTTGAGTTAGTTATCATTATCTTTTTATCACGGAGATGTTATAGGTTCAACTCTAATTTTTTTATTAAAAAATTATGAATATTATTTTTATTTAATTATGGACTGAATTAGTTTATTGATCGGGATAAATATTTGACAAGTTTCTGAATTTAGTAATTTAATTAATTGATAGTTTGTAATTATATGCTGACTTTAGCTTAATTGATTGTAATATTATAATATGAATCATGTGGTAGACTAGTAGTAGTAGTCACAATATATGAGAGTGAGAGAGAGAGAGAAACTTTTCCACTTGAAAAGTATACTTTTCTTTCCCACGTTCTTTGTTCCAAAGTTAGACAAATGTTTTTAAAAAAAAACAGAAGAAGAAGAAAGATTTCAATGTGGTTTAATCAGGTTTCATAATTCATTCTCAATGTTTCATTGGCTTGTTTCTTTGTCCAAACTTATCTTTACGGAGTCTTGTTTGTCCAAGGATATTCTAAAATAAAGAAAGAAAGAAGAAAAAAAAATTGCATGTCATTAAAAAATGCTGTGACATTTCTTTCAATTATGATTAATCATTTAAAACCTCTTACGATAAAACACTTAACATGCATGATTAAGGAGTTGCTAAATTATTTTAGACAACTAAACAAGTAAACTAGATAAGTAATTGTTGAGTCATGTGAATTATTACTAGTTTTAAAATGAAGATTTAAGAAACCTCACAAGCATAAATAAGATTTATGCTTTGATACGAGCTTCACAATACTTAAGAGAACCTTAATAATAAAGAAATTGTTAAAACTTCATCCTAAGTTTTTGAATTAGATTTTCAATAGCTCGTTCGTCTAAACAAAAGCTGAGTCGCGTTTGAATAAACTGTTTTTTTGAATGGTGAAGTTAGGTTTAGGTTTTCTACATTTTGCGTGTTATAAATAAGGCCTTTTGTGTCTCACAAAAGAATCCTAGCTTCTTGAAGCATAGAAATATATTGTGAGAATCTTTGCTTTAGTTTTTATTTATATAGTAAGTTTATCTACAAGATTTCTGCATCTTATGTTTGAAGTCTATATACCTAGTGTCAGGTAGTAAACATATGTTCATATAACAGGGTAGGCACGTTCTTACATTACACAGGATGTTGTACATTGCTGTTAACGTAATATGAAAACGTGAAAGGAGTCGAACACATCAAATTCTTTGAAAATGGAAGCTGAGCTACATCATGTGAAAAGGTTCATTCGAATAGTAAAGCATTCATGTTCGAATGCGTGTTTGATTTGTTGCACAAGGATTGACTGTATCTTTCTAATTTTGTGTTCTTAATTCCTAATCTATCTAGGTTTAGGTTTTATGCATTTCTTGTGTCATAAATAGAGCTTTTGGTGTCACAAAAGAACCCTGGCTTCTTGAAGCATAGAGATATATTGTGAGAATTTTTATTTTAGTTTTTATTCATATATTCAGCTTCTTTGCAATATTTTTGCATCTTGTGTTTGAATTTTATGTACCTAGTGACAAGCAATACATATAGGTTCATATAATAGCTAGGCACATATTTCCATTGTATATAAAGTTGTACACTGCTACGGTGGTGAGTCTGCAGATAGTGGATAGTATTGTAGTTGTAAAAGGCTAATCAAGAAGAAGTAAACAATAAAAAGATTCAAGCAAACTAGTAGTAATCTACTGGTTTGTGGCAATGTTAGTTATTTGTGGTATATATTTGTGAACTTCTACTATTTTCATTATTCATTAATGGATCTTTTGTATTTAAGTGAGTTTTATTCCGTGATATTTTTCCCATAAAAATCTTTGTATCTCAATACTTATTTTTGATGGCATGTTTATTTATTATGATTGTAATTTTGATATCCGGGTAAACTTGAGATCCTACTTATTTAACAAATAAATATATTCGATAGTGATCGATATTTAATCTAAATAAAGTGTTGGCCAATTTAGATTCCATAATTTTAAGAAATTTATTAATTTTAACTTATTGAATCCTAATAATATTTGAAATCTTAATTATAATTGAATAATATTCTAATGAGAGTTAATTTACTAATTAAAATTAAAATTAAAATTGAATAACGTATATTACTTTACTTGTGAGATTAGATGCTTGATCAATATAAAATTTAAAATTATTATACACATGTGAGTCTCTATTACATTCCATATAGTCACAAAATAATATCAAAAGAGGTGATCGAATACTGTGGCCCGTGTGGCCGTAAATTGAGTGTGCTAGGTATTGGCTTCGTGAGAAAGGGCTTTGAATTCCACGTTCAAGTTTTGAATTCAATAAAATATTTAGTTTTATAATTGATATGAAAGCAGGTTCTCTTATATTTTTATTGTTATTATGTTTAAGATATATTCAAATATCTTATTTAATGTCAAACGTGGATTTCTAGAATTCATCATAGAGTACTGAAAGTAGCAATTGTAAGCATACTATGAACGTAGCTTGGTTAATATCTCCTCTTTCTTTTTATATGGGTGGTTCCGAATTCAAGTCTTTTTGAATAGAAAAGTGTGTAAGTGAGAGAGAGATTTACCCTATAAAAAAAAAAAAAAGCTTATCATTGTCTTATTTAAAAAAGATAGATGAGAAAGAAAGAAATTAATATATATATATATATATATATATAATGGAAATAGAAGGTGTAAAAATGATAGAATAATTAATTGTCTTAAAAACCAACAATTTGTTTTTTTTGATGACCAAAAACCAACAATTGATATCAAGTTGTTCTATAAAACAAGATGAAGATGATGGGGAACACACATGCGTGGAAGGATATAAATCGAGAGTGCCTCTGCCCCACTGTTGTGTTGTACCAATGCTTCGTCTCATGTGAGTAGTCACTCTTGCATAAGTGATTTCTTTTGTATACAAAGATGAAGAAGATGGGTACACACATGCCAAAATTGTGATGAAAGATCTTGTAATCTCACTGCTCATTGCTTTTTTTCCAATATGGTTAGGGCAAAATCCCTGAGATTTACTATATGATTCCTTAAAGAATTGGAAAATATTGTACATTGGAGAATGTTGTGAAATAACCAGTGTATTTTCAAGTTATGTATTTTCACGGGTTAGGATCCCGACTAGCTGTAATCTTCTCAACTCATTGCCGAACTAGTTGAGGTCTTATGTATCGATTGTCTCTCTTTATGTCACCACTCAATCAAATGCTAAATTGAAATTCAGTGTCAAATCTATGAAATAAACAATTTAAAGGGGTAAATAAATTTGTATTTCATTTTGTAATTTCTCATATTTCTTCCATACACTTCTAAACTTTTCTTATACTCATCAAACCTAATGCAAGAAGCTGAATTCTGAGGCCTATCCAAATATAGTAGTTATAGGTGCAATTTGGAATGGCCAATCCGAGCTCGACTTGAAAATTTTAAGGCTTGGACTAACATTTTTTAATCCTCGGGACTCAGGATGGGATTGGGTAGCAAAATTCAAGCTCGGCCCAACTTCAGGATAGGATTAAATAAGTTAATGCTGGGAGAACCCGAGCACTATATACATATACATATACATATACATATACATATACACTTCAACAATGCTCACAATACCCTCCTAAGTTCATGGTGTTCATCCATCATCTACAACTCCTCTCTCTCACTCTAAAATCACTAACATTTGCAATCACATCTCTCTCTCTCTCTCTCTCTCTCTCTCTCTCTCTCTCAAAATCCACTTTCACTTTAGTTCAACACTCTCTTTCCTCATTTATCTGGTTCTTTCATCTCTCGTCTCAATTCCTACTTAGAAGTGACACATCTTAGCCCTATTCCATTTTCTCTTTCCTTATCAACTGTCCATCTCTTCCAAGTAGAAGTTGATAAAACCCTAAATGATGTCAACTCTCACTGATCTCCCTCACGATCTTGACGATGACGATGACGATGATGAATTGTTCCTAACTCACTGATCTCCTTAATTAATCCCCTCAAGATCTTAACAATGATGAATTCGTCTAACTCACTAATCTCCTTCATCGATCCTCACCTTCTTCTACCCTAACTTACTTCGATCTTGACTCTTATCATGGCCCCCTTAATCCTAATCTACCATCAACCAACTAGTAACTAATTCATCCCAATTGTTGGATCTTCCCCCAAAACCTTTATTTCTCACCTTTGATTACTAGGATAAGACAAATTTAAAGGCCTCGATAAAAATGGAGGTGTAAATATCTCATTTTGTGATAATAAATGATTGTATTGGAGTTATTTTGAAAATTTTTATGGCTTACTTGTGAAATCCTTAACTTTAAAGGACATTTTAGTTATTTTTACATCACATTTTTAAAAATATCTCATTTGGGGAAACTTTAACTTTTCTAGGAGTTTACTACAATGTTTACTTGACTAGGGGCATTTTGATCATATACTAAAGTAATTATAGGTCTTGGGGTATTTTGATAAATTTTTTTATATTTTGGCCCTCAATGGCATTTTTTTTTTTATATTATTTTAGGTCTTTTAGAGGTTTTTGTACCGTAGGGGCATTTTCATCACTTTCTGCCATTTAGAGGTGTTTTGGTCATATTCCAAGAGGTTTCCTATGTATCCTTCAAAAGCATTTTTTTTTTTGTTGTAATTTCTAGAGCTTTCTTATTCTTTAAGGGCATTTTGGTTATTTTTAGAAATTTTATACATTTCAAGAGTATTTTCATAATTTCAACACTTTTCTACCTATGAGAAGGCATTTTGGTCATTTTCACTTTCTAAGGATATTTTGGTAGTTTCAGCAATTTTCCAACCTTTGGGGTGCATTTCAGTCATTTATCATGCTTTGAGGATGTTAAAGTAATTCTACTAGTCTTAGGGGGTATTTTCATAATTTCATCATTCTAGTGGGATTCTCTAATTTTTGAATGGTATTTTGATAATTTTGGGATTTTCTTAATTTTTGTAAGGATAAATGGGGTGTTAATTTCTTGTATTACCATTGCTTATTATGGTAGGTTAGGATTTTATTAGTCCATCCAATTTCTTATTTTTTCAATTTAGATAATAAAATAATTATCAGGTAATTGATGTGACACAACAACACAGTGAGTTGAAGTCCCCAGAAGGAGCCTCTCAATTATGGGACGAATTGATCGATGGACTAATAAAGTTAATACTTTTACTATCATGCATAAAATTGACTAGGTTAAGAAAAAAAGAAAAGAAAAATAGTTTTATCCTATTAGTCTAAATTGGTTTCCTACTTGGCCCAGAATTGTACAGAGATTGTATAGACTACACAAGACAAGGTTAGTAATATATTGAAGTATAAAATTAATATTATATTTTTTAAATTTTTCTCTCAAATTTTGAATATCAAATTATGTGCTATTGTATTATTGTGTCAGGTCAATTAAGTGATTTGATGCATTGCTAACAATGCAAGGACATGCCATTTGGTATGAAGATTTTAGATTAAATTTTGAAAATTCTAACATATTAATGTTTAACTTTTTAAGGAGACAATACATTTAAAACTTTCATGTTTTTGTAAGAATATAAATTTATAAAATCAATCTCTTTAAAATCTATATTAAATTGAGAAAAAGCCAAGTCAAAAATTTTATTATAAATAGTACATTGATTTCTCAAACATAAACTCGATCTCCATTTAGTATCCTTAAAAGAAAATGACGATTTTTAAATTAGGAAGAAGGGAGTGCAATAGAATCCTTCGGTAATATGTGGTTTACAAGTCTATTAAATCCCACTATGAATCTATTGTAATACCTAATTACAAGTTTAAGGCTAAATGTTCACATGGAAATAGGATCAACAAGCAATGACGCGATTATATCTTTGGTTCGACCACTTGAATTACTATAACCATCTCCTTGGTGGTATATGACTTCCATCATACGTGCAAGATTAAGAGCTGGTAGCAGGAGAGGCAGAGGGGGCCTATTAGGCTTTGTAGCTCTTCATTAATGTCTTTCCATGCACTTTCCACCATTTTTTTAATCTTCTCACATGTTTCTTTCTCTGACACACCGTGCTCCCTCATGTAGCATTGCACACTTGAAGGAGCATCCCCTCTTTCTTGTTCAACCTTGAAATCAGAAGAAAAACATAATGATTAATTAATTACAACTTAAATCATTTGGGTTGACAGAATTAGTGGCCATGTCATTTTTTATTTATTTTTTATCTAAGCATTCATATATGGCACCTTATGTGTTTGGATGTCATCAACAAGCCGAGCAATTAGAGCACACGACCTTACAATATTGGGCACAGTAATCACCCAATCAAAGGCTTCCTTGGTTGCAATATCTGCCATGCTAATAAGGGATTGGACAGCAAGCATAGGGTACCCGCTGCTCATGACAGAAACACTCAAGTATTCCTCAAATGTTGGCATGTATCCCTTGTAATACCAGTTTACTTCTCTAATGTATCCCTTGTAATGTTGGCATAAAGTGACACCAGGATTGAGCTCTAACCAAGCGATAGCAACGAATTGGAACAGCTCCACCCGGCCCACATAAAAAGATTGTCTCTGATCCTGTCTTGTCACATTTAGGAACATATTCGGATCATTCAAGTTTCAAAAATACTCATAAATTAACGAGTTAAAAGTATTTGGAAAAAAATCATCAATTTCCTTCAAGAGCAATGATTCATGGTATAAAATGTTAGTGTTCAAATTTGTCTAAATATTTACATAGAGTGAGATCCATCATTATAGTGAATTGACTCTATGTGAGTGTATGAACATTATTTGGGCACCATATTTGGACATTCTAGTATTATTCATTCTTAAAAGAGTTGGAATTCGGGTCAGGCACTTGATTCAATATTCAAACGGTGTTCAATACTCACATGAGGTGGGACCTATTATCATAGGTCTTATTAAAAGAGCCAACTCCATATGAGTGTTAGACACTATTTCAATTAAAATTTATTGTATGGTCCGAGACCGATAGTTCTAACCAATTATGAATTGATATGTTTAGAACTTGTTGGGTTTGTGGAAGATGGTAAAATTGTTTTTCTTGATATGGCAATCCATGATTGGTTAGGACCATTGACTAAGTTAATAGTTCATCACTATACAATAAGTTTCCTATTTGAACACCAATATTTGAGCATTCGAATATTATTCAGCACTCAAATCCATTACTCCTATCCCCGAGGCATGCACGAAGGTTCCTATTTATAGATTCATATCATTTACAATTTACTTCTTTGCACTCTCAGCAGTAGTATACTTAAAAGGTATATAGTATATTGAATTTTTTGCAAGAAAAGATAACAATGTTTATATGATGCATTGCAGGATATTAACACCATATTTATAAACAAAAAGTCTTCGAATTATGCTAAGAAGGATGACAGACCATTTAAATACAAATAAACTGAACCAGTTGTTTATCTATTTTATATATATATATATATATATATCTATATCTATATCTATATCTATCTATACTACCTATAAATGTATGGATCTACCTACAGTGTTTTCTTCAAAATTGTTTTACACTTTTATTGAATTCACCAAAATATCCCTATTAAACACTCTCTCATTTTTTTCAATACAGACCAGCAATTACAACTATTCAAATTTTTCTCTTCAATACAAATCAGGAGTTACAACTGTTCAAATTCTTCTCATCAATACAAACCAGCAGTTGCTTCCTTTTTGCATTATTACGTGAATATCTAAATTTTTGTAGAGAGAGAAAGGAACAGAGATAGAGACAGAGAAAAATAGGGGTGGTGAAGATCTGGAACGCCATGGAATTGCAGAGGACGCTCACGAAAGCAGCAGCTCAGAAATTCATTCCTCATCTCTCACCGTCGACCACTCGTTCTCTCTTCCTGAAATGATTCCCCGTATCATGTTCGTTTCACCTCTCTCTCTCTCTCTCTCTCTCTCTCTCTATCTCTCTCTCTTTCTATATTCAGGCATCAATTTCCTTCATTAAAATCACTCAGCTATTCTCTACGATTATCCAAATGGTTGGCAGATTGTTCACTCTCTTCTTCCATTGACTAGATTGTTTTCTCTTCTACGAAAGGATCAATCTGCTACAAAGGCATTAATTTCCTTCATCAAAATCAATCGGTCATTCTCTATGATTATCCAAATTTAAATCGCTTGGCAGATTGTTCTCTCTTCTACAAAAGGATAATTGCAAAAAATTCTGCAGTTTGATCATTACGAAAGCATCAACCCCTTCATCAAATCACTCGGTTCCAAATTTCTAACCTTTCGTAATCCCTTGTCAAATAGCGCTAGAGATTTCAATTCTGTACGAAAGCATCAATCAATCGCCAGAGGTTTTATTCCAATCATTTCTATATGGTGGTCAGGTTTTACCTTTTATTTTTTTTAATCTTATTTTTTCTTTGATTTCGTGTTATATTGCTTCGACTTGAACAATTATTAATTATCTATTTTTACTTGCCGTGCAGACTTACAAAATGCTATTTATGAACTATGCTTTGGCAGCTGAATTACACGATGAAGTTTTCAAGCTTGAGCAGAGTTTATAACTGCATCAGCAAAAGCTCAACCATATGAAAATACCAATACGTGTTTCGTTTGGGCGAGAGAGTGAGGCATAAAATGTTCGGTATATACTTCTTACGCTTTCACTGAATTGTTTCATCATTGCTTGGTTTTATTATGATATGTGATCTCATTTAATATATATTTTTTAATTTTAGTCTAAAATGAAGGTTTCGTAATTCGAATTCAGGTGGTTAAATCTCATGATTCTTAGTCCATTATGAGACAATGCAATTCAATTCCTTAGAAAAATGGGTTGTAATTCATAGTTTCACACCTCAGAATATTAATGGATATGGTGTGGTTTATTGGGGGCAGAAAATGAGAGTTTTATAAATACTAGCCATTAACATAGGCAGCTTACTACTTCGCAGCCTTACACAAGCAAGTAATTCTCTTTTGTTGTTTAGTTTTTGAAATTTTTTTCAAGTTTTGACCAAACTCTTTGCATGTTCTTAGAATAAGTTTATATATATTATAACTATAGAATACGCTGAGTAAAAATGTGGAAAACAACTTGCATACTCTGAAGCAAAGGGACAAGGCCTGCATGGTCATCATAGATAAAGACAGTGCATTTTTTCCAATTTCTATTTTTTATCAGGGTAAATGCAGTATATTCCCCATAATAATGTTTATAATGTTGACCCAAGTGATATGCATCCCATGATATATTATTGAGAAGTGTATTCCATATGCTACCTAGAGTGAGTAGGTAGACTAAGATTTTACTAATTGCTTTGCAATCAATTAATCCTTTTCTCATTAAATTATGCTCCCTCATTTAGAAAAGCATTGCTTCACCTTCTAAGTCCACATGTTAGGACTTTTTGTGGGGCTGTTTGGCAGCCTAGATATCGAGTAAATACATAGTTGGATGATCACATGAGTATTTAACTATAGGAAAAATGTCTAGATGATGATCGCCTAAACAAAAAGAACTAGGCGATTGCTTGGGCGTCCAATTCGCTCGGACTGTAGATATTTTTTAATTAACTAAACTTTGTATTTTAAAACATAATTAAAATTTTATTTTATTATTATATTTGTTTTTTTTGTTATGTTAAGGGTTGAATATATCCTTAAATTTGTAAATAATAATTTTTTATTAGAAAAAGTTCTTATTTTAATACATAATTAAGTTTATATTTCATTATTATATTTTTTAATTTTCTTTCTTTTGTTTAATCTGTAAATAAATGAGGTGAAACTAATAGAGAGAGTGAAAGATTTTCACAAAATGATTTTTTTTAAGAATTTCATTGATGTACTTTAAGCCTTGAAAAATCAAGTTATTTGAAAAACATAATTTTGGTTAAGATAGGCAAAATGTCTAATTTGCCAAAATTAGTCAACTGATTGTGTTTTACAAAATTATATCTCTAAGCCTCTAACAAAATCAGCCTTTAAAATGTTTTACACTTTTATCGAGTTCACCAAAATATCCCTATTAAAAACTGTCATTTTCTTCAATAAAAACCGACAATTACAACTGTTCAAATTTCTTCTCTTCAATACAAACAAGGAGTTACAACTGTTTAAATTCTTATCTTCAATACAAACCAGCAGTTGCTTCCTTTCTGCATTATTATGTGAATATCTAAATTTTTATAGAGAGAGAGAAAGGAGCAGAGATAGAGAGAGAGAGAAAAATAGGGGTGGTGAAGATCTGGAACGCCATGGCATTGCAGAGGACGTTCGCGAAAGCATCAGCTCAGAAATTCATTCCTCATCTCTCACCGTCGACCACTCGCTCTCTCTTCCTGAAATGACTCCCCGTATCATGTTCGTTTCACCTTTCTCTCTCTTTCTATATTCATACATTTATGTATATACACACTTCGATTTGAATCTCTTAGCTTAGGTTCTTAATGAATATACGTACCTTAGGGTGGTTCCATTACTTTTGTTTGATGTATTTTTAATTTTTTTTTTGGATTTTTTGGGTACGGAGAAATTGATGAAAAGGAAACGAAATTGAATAATGGAGCAAACGTCAATACTCTACCCAATTCAAGCAAATTACCTTACAAAGCTCGACTACCAAATTCAATTGGAAACCTAAAGCATTTGAGGTATCTAGACCTCTCTTGGAGCCGCATACAGAGATTGCCTGAATCTTTGAGTAGCTTATGCAATCTGCAGACACTAAAATTGATACAATGCCTCGAGCTTGTGGTTTTGCCTAATAATATGAGTAATCTGATGAACCTTCGCCATCTGAATATATCCTTTAGCACAACTTTGTTAAAGATCCTTCCTTTCGCTGATAAATGACTTCTTGACTTACCAAAATGCGTCAGGAACCTGATGAATCTTCGTGATATTGATACTTCTTTTAGCATGAGTTTAGGAAATATCCTTCCCTTTGCTGAAAGTGAATCTCATTCAAATTCTCTCTCCCGATTGATTTCCACCCCACCGGGAATGAGGAAACTAACATGTCTCCAAACTTTGTTCAATTTTGTTGTAACCAAAAGGAGTGGATGTGGAATTGAAGAGTTAAAGAGTGTGGTGGATCTCAGAGGATCACTTTATATTTCAAAGCTGGAGAATGTCACAACTACAGAAAGGGCCAAGGAGGCTGATTTGAAAAGCAAGCATCATCTTCATAAGTTGACATTACGATGGAGTGAAGAAAATCCTTTGAATTTGTGGAATGATGTGCATGAGAAGGGGGTACTTGAGTGCCTGCATCCCAACAAAAATGTCAAAGTTTTAAGGATTGAAAATTTTAGTGGTACAAGGTTCCCAAGTTGGATGAAGAATGTTTCACTCTCTAATTTAGTTTCCATTTACATTATTAATTGTCAGAAGTGTGAAACCCTCCCTCCTTTGTGGCAACTTCCACTCCTCAAAAATCTCAAAATCCATGGAATTCATGGACTGATCCACATAGGGCGTGACTTTTATGGGGATGGTATGGTAGTTGGATTTCCATCATTAGAAAAGCTGGAAATGAAGGCCATGCCTAATCTTAAGCATTGGTCTGGATTTGAGGCAGGTGAAATACCTTGCTTTTGTGAACTTACCATCTGGGATTGCCCAAAGATGACGGAGCTGCCCAACCTCCCATCTATAATTATAACTTTGGAAATTTTCAATTGCAGGGGTTTTGAATCGTTTCCAATGCTCCATTCCATCCAAAAGGTGGTGTTTGGAAAATGTAATGAGGTGGTACTGAAGTCATTTGCTTGCTTTATATGTCTTTCCTCTTTAACTATTTCTACTTGTACTGAGCTGAGATATCTTCTTGATGGACTACTGCAAAACCTAACATCACTTAAAGAACTAAAGATTATTGACTGTGATGAGCTCACTTTTTTTAACTCAGGAGCAAAATTTGCACAAGCTCAGTTCACTTGAATATTTGGAAATTTGTTGTTGCCCACGATTTAAGTCATTGAAGGATAAGTATCTGCTCTCCACACTGAAATCTTTCCGAATTGTATCTTGTCTGTGCTTGACATCACTACCTGAAGAGATGCAGCACCTTAGTACTCTACATCTTTTAGAAGTATGGAATTGCCTAGAACTCTCATCGTTGCATGGAAAAGATATGCCAGCTTCACTTCAGCTTTTTTGGGTAAGGAGATGTCCTGCGCTGAAAGGAACGCTCTCATGATAAAGGCGAAGATTGGCCAAAGATATTGCATATCCCTAACATAAGGATCAATTTGGAATGGATTCAACAGAGCTGAATTTTTTCTAGACTTGTTTCATATTATCGAACAAAAGAGGGGAGGATTTAGGGATGGGATACTCATCAGAGGTTTCACAACTGAAGTCTATATATTTTTTTGTCTATTAGATTTTCATGTGAAATAATTTTGTGCACCATGTGGATGGTTTAACCTATCATTTTCTGATCTAAAATGGGATATCTTACAGAATTGAAAGGGAGCTCTTGCATTCTGCTTTCTAACCACTTAACAAAACCACCATTTGTAGAGGTCACATTTGCAATTATTGCACTGAATTAAAGCATGAAACTTGATTTTAAATTTTTATATTTCATACAATGTTATTAAGTGGCATATAGTAGTCATTGTAATTTTATTTATCATATAGTTTGAAGACATTGCAAACATGAAAGATAAATTATTAATACATCAGTGGAAGAAATAAGGACTAATCTAGAAATGGGTAGTTCTAATATAAGGAACACCTCCTGTGGTAGATGTAGCACTCATCTCAACAACTTTTTGTTGTTGCTGTTGTTTTCTATATTTATTTATTTTGAAACAGGTCATCAATGCGCATATCAAAGAATCAAGCCTTGCAAAGTTGAATTTCAGTGTTGGTACTTTTGAAATAAAGGTGAGAGTCCTTGACAACATTACAGTAGTTCACTGGAATACAACGTTCTCATTTATTGTTGGGCACATCTGGAAGGATAAAAATGAGGAAATCTTCAGCAATCTCAACCATCAACCAGAAAAGTTGCCAAACAAGGCTGGGAACTTGCCATAGAAATTGAACAAGCCTTTTGCAACTCTGAGATGCGTGCACAAAGTTGGTTATAGAATGACATAAATGGTAAGTAAAAATAAAAATTCAATTATTTTAATTAGTTTATGATATGAAAGTTTTTTAATAAGAAATTGTTCCGCATTCAAAGATTGTGCTTCCTTTGATGGTGATGTTTTGGATGTCTAAGAGAGTTAACCAGAGGTATGTTAATTTATTGGTTCTAGGAAATCTAAGAGCATTAGAGGAATTTTTAGTGTTAATTGTTTGTTTGAAGATTATTGTCAAAGTTGACTTAACATCTTGAGTTTATTATATTTGCGGGCTTGCTTTTTTGAGTTGTGGACGATCATGGATCTTGTGATTCGTTGAAGGGAAGCTACATTCTCTTTTGATGTATTTGGGAGAAATGTTGTAATGAACTAATGATGACTTGGTCTTGTAATTTTAGTTAATGTGGATGAACAATTGGTGGTGTTTTTTTTTCCTCCTATGTTTGGACTTGGGATGTTAGTGATGATGAACTAATGATGGACAATTTGGATTTTCTTTTTGTAGACTTGAGCAGCATGTTTATAGTTGTTGATGGTTTGATGATTTTCCCATGTGGTTAATGGTTGATGATTTTTTCTATGCTATTGATTGTTAAATATTAATGTTTGTTGTTAATTAGACTTGAGCAGTAATAGGTTGTATTCTTGAAAAATAATAGGTTTTTTTGTTACATATTAATGATTTTTTTGGTTTTAGACTTTTAATTCTTGAGCAATAGCGAGCAGTACTTTTTTTAAATTGTCTATTCGGGGGGCGGGAGTAGGGGTTGAGTGGCGGGATGGGGGACTCACCATGTACGCGGGGTCGGAGGAGGGGGTCCCGTCTCGTTGTCATTCTTAATTCTTACTCTTCGTGATGTTCATAGTATTTCTAAATTGTAAAACGAGTCATGTTTCTATTAAAAAGCTTTTTGATCATAGATTTAGAGTTCTATTTGATTTCCAAAAAGTGATCATTTCTAAGGAAGGATCATTTGTTAGGAAAGGCTATGCCAAAGATAATATGTACTTGTTTAACGAATTATTTTCGATTTACACTTTTTGATTTTGACAAAAATATGCTCTATATCCATTATTTTTTCGTCCCATACCAAACAAAAAATTGACGCTGAACTCTTCCCAAGAGCCGAACTCTAACTCGTTGAATAACTAGAAATAAATCCAATTCTTGTTCATTACCAGAAATCTATCAATTTCTATCAATCGGCACGAGTTGTTTTTGTTTTACAAAAAATACCCTCTATTTTCCCATCGCATCCCAAACAAAAGACCCCGAACTCTACCCAACAGCCAAAATCTAACCCGCAGAGTAACAGAACCATTACTCGATTGTTCATTACCAGAAATCCATCCATCCCTTGATTATTAATCGGCAGATTAATTTAACCTAACCAAAATATACCACTGTGAATCGAAAGCTCACAATCGGATCCCATATTGCTTCAAGGGATTAGAGAAATTGATTTTCTGATCTTCTTTTGCATCCCACCGCAAATCGTTTGTATTGAAAATTTGGAGGCCCAACTCCCAATTAGCTCATCCTTAAAACCCAGGTGTTAAGGAGAGGTAGAGAGGGCCCTTATATATTGACCAGAGGAGCTAGAGATGGGTGATGTAGGACAATCCAACACGCCTCCTGGACCACATTACCCGCCAGGTGAGGGTGAGCGCACCCAGTTCGTCTAGCCCAAAGTTAGAGCTTTGGCCTGACTCTGATACCATATTGAAATTTTAGAGGCCCAACTCCCAATTAACTCATCCTTCAAACCTAGGTGTTAAGGAGAGGTAGAGAGGGCTCTTATATATTGACCAGAGGAGCTAGAGACAGGCGATGTGGGACAATCCAACAGTTTGCAACCCCATTGGCTCCTTGAATCAATAGCTCACAATTGGAACCTTTTTCGTCGTGAAGTTTCAATCAATAGCTCAACTGAACCAAAGTAGCCGTGACAAGCAGTCTAATATTCTTCTCTCTCCTGCACAAAGCAGGAAAGTAATCCCAATCCCAATCCCAAGACCTAACCAAAGAAGACGCAAAGGTTTAGTGCCCAGTCCAGTGAAGGTCAGTCACTCTTATGTTATGCCCCATGGTATGCAAATTCTCTCTCTTTAATTTATTAAACTATTTTTTCACATCCCATTAAGTTATTTCTCTTTAATTATTATGAAATACTTGGTCATAAACTATAACTATAAATATATAAATATATATATATATATATATATATATATTTACATTTGAGCACAACTTATTATTTCCTATTCAAATTTGTTTACCTTGTTATTGGTCTAACTAAAAAGAGTTTCAATGAAATTGAATAATTCACAAATGGATGAGTTTATCAGGAATGATTCTTTGACAACATACTTTGATGACCATAGAATTACCATTCTTGTACAAGCCAATGGGATTAAGAGAGAGATTTTAACAAGATTTTTCTCATTTGAGTTTGAATTATTTGTTTGCTGAAATAAAATTGTGCTATGTTTTTTATTTCATTCTTTTGTGTTAAGTTTAGAGCATAATTATTGTAGAGATTTGAAAAAAAAAAAATAAAAAAAAAAAATTTAAACCGGTTTACCGAGTGCCAGGATAAATCCATCGCGAGAACCTGAAC
Organism: Nyssa sinensis; assembly: GCA_008638375.1. Lineage (NCBI taxonomy): Eukaryota > Viridiplantae > Streptophyta > Magnoliopsida > Cornales > Nyssaceae > Nyssa > Nyssa sinensis. Next base: position 14,677,142 of record CM018047.1, read on the forward strand.
GAGAACCAATATTGGCGAATAAATAATTAAATTGAGCCCCGAATTTATAGCATATTTTGTGGAATAAAATCTTTATAAAATATATAATATGGTAAGGTAAAAAAAAAAAAAAAAAACAGAGATATAAAGGGGAAGTGTCGGCAGCCTTGGGATATGTAGTGTGTAGTGTGTGGTGTGTGTTAAGTGTGGGTTATCTCTAAGTCAGTGGGAAGAGAAGGAAAAACATAAAGGAGTGGTTATACAGAGGGAGAGAGAAAAGGAGAAACCGAGAGATAGAAATGGGAAACAGGGGCGGGTATGTCGCGTGAAAACAGAGAAAAAGAGGAAAAGGGAGAAGAAAAGAGAGAAAGAAGAAGAGAGGAGAAGAGGGGCGACGGAGGAGCGATGGTGGGTGAGACGGTTGCCAACGGCGTGGCATCGGAAGCCGTTGATCAGACGGTGGCTGAGATTTTGGGGAAGGATGTTTGCGATCTGGCGATGTTGTGGTGTTGGAAAAACGATGGAGGTGGGGACGGCACCTAACGGCGTGTCGAGTTTCGTACGCGACCGAGGTTGTTGTCGACGGAGGGGCCATGGGTTTTGGATTTCTTGCAACTGTTGGATGTTACGAGTGCTGTGATGTTGCAGTTTTGTTGGTGGCTACGGTAACGACTTGATTGAACATTTCCAGGAGCAGTTTGGTTCGGAAAGGGAGGACAAGTTCTATCTTTATCTTTTTCTTTTCCGTTTTGGTTGTTGTGATGAATGGGAGTTATTCTGATTTCCTGAGATTTTCAGAAGGTGTTGGTTGGATTGGATTGAAAGTTGAGCAATGGAGTTTTGGATTAGATGGTGCTTGAAGTGTGTGTTTGTGTAGCGTTGGAGGCAATTAAGATCTGAATTGTTAGCAAGGGCGTGTATATATATATATATCTATATTTGTATGACAGTAGCAGCGAGGTAGAGGAAGAAGGTCGATGAGAATATTGGGAGCAATTTGTTACTCGGAGTGGTGATCTTTGGGATGGATGTTGCTTCAAGGGTTGGTCAGTGACAGAGTTGGCTTTGAAAGCCAAGTAGCAATAGCGTCCTAGCAGCAAGCCAATTTCTGAAGTTTATTTAGAGAATTTAGAAGATAAACTTCTGGATTTTGTTTCATTGAAGGCTTTTGAGTTTCTTGTTGAGTAGCTACAAGTTTGATGTGTTGTTTGTTAATCATTTGTCAGTGCCGGTTATATCTAAGAGAGGCATAGTTGAAATGCAATTTGCAAGTAATTGTAAATTTCCATTGGGGACTCGGGTAAGGAGCAACTTGAGGAAGGGAAAGTTCTTCAATATCTGATGGATGGGATTTGTTTGATTTGAGTTCTATTGAGGGGCCACTGCAATAGAAAGAAACCCTTTGATCAAAGATGTTGATTCAACAGAAGCTTGGGGACATCTTTGTTGACTTGACTGCGTAGTGGACACAGCATCCTAGGGTTGAGACACGCTCTAGTCAAGTATGGTACTTTGCTAAGTAAGGAATAGGATTAAATTAGAAGGAGATAAGTCATCTCACATCGCCTGACTGAGGGAGAGGTGAATGATCCATTGGTAAGGCTGCACATCTACATGACATAATAACATTTTGAGCTGATCATTCTGAAATTTTTTTTTTTTGGAGGATATTAGGTTGTTAAATTGTATTATCGTACAAGTGATGTATTGATGACATTGTAAGGAGCTACTAAATAATTACATGGCTTGATTTGAGGTTGATTGGATGATCGTCGCGTGTGTAGCAGACCTTGGAGTATCATTGTGAACATTAAGTTTTATTTTATTTTACTTTAAATTTCGGGACGAAATTTCTTCAAGGAGGGAAGGATGTAGAGACATGAAAAATTAAGGATAAATTTTTCATTTTGACAATAGGACTATAGCACCCTGAGCTGAGACGTGGCATGTAAATTGAGATAGGTCGAGTCGAGTAATGTGAAATCCTGAAAATTCGACAGATTGCGGACCATACCTCAACCTAAGAAAAATTAAGTTATGTAATATTAATGATTTAAAATAGCCCGAATACGGTAAGCCATGACGGGCTTTAATACTCTCAGGTATAAGGTGACATATGCTCGAAAAAATAGATAACCCGATCGATTGAGTGCCGAGAGGGACAAATGGACAGATACGAATAGTTGATTATGAAAATTATGCGAAAATAAATAAGTCATTAACGGGGACCTAATTTTAACAGAATAAATTCCCGGCTTTATGCAAGTTGTAATTTAATATTTTATGAAATAAAATATGAAACTGATACAGCAAAATAATTATGCAGATGATATAAATATAAAATAAATTATTAATGGAGTCCCACAATTAGTAAAATAAATAATGGCGAAACCGAGTCCCGACTTTAAGCTAAATTTGCTGGCATCTTGTAATGTAATATTTTGTGAAATAAAATATTCAATAAATATTAAATAGTGGTGTGTGTATTTATTTGTTCTGTTGATTTAATTATTTATTTATTTTCTTGTTGTTGAACGAGATGGGTAGCATACATGTGATGTGTTGCAGGTATGTATGTGTAGTAAATTATGTGTATATGATACATTTAAATATATATATATATATATATATATTATTGTGTGTGCACTATTGTGCTACGGGTGTGTGTGTGTATGCTAGCCGTGTATGTGTGTATAATATAATATATATATATATATATATATATAGGTAGAAAGCCAACTTGCAAGAAATGCATTTAATGCATACTGAAAAGGGAGGGGAAGTAAAGAGAAGAAGTCAGAGATAGGGCAGGGGCTGTAGGCCTGAACAGTGGCGTGAAAAAGTGAAAAAACTTGTGTGTATATGAGTGTGTCCGTGAGATAAGAAAGAAACAGAAGAGATAAGAAGGAGAGAGAGAAACTGAGGAGCTGAGAGGATCTTAGAGAGATCCAAGAAGGGTTGAACCAAGTTCAGGAACAAGGATAGGGACTGCCATGAGAGGTAATCCATGAACCGAGCCTTCTCTCTCCAGAATTTCTTTAAATATGCAACCTGTTTCAAAGCATGTTAATTTGATTTAATTTTAGGGACTTGTATCATGTGAAATGTGGATCATTTTGCAAAAAGAATGAATTAAAATGGTTAGAAAACGAGAGAGAAAAATGAAGTTGCAGGTCAGAAATGATAATCGGGTTCCAGGAGTTTTCTTGTTTAAAGCTTCGGTTAAATAGAGTGAAAACATTCCTAATCAGTGTAGAAAAATATTTGGAAAACCTTAGGATCAAAAACTGTGGAAAAGCAGCTTAAAAAGCCACTCACCGAAAATCTAGGGTGGTGACCGGACATGAGAAATGGGTGCCGGAGGGTAGGACTGTTAGGGGCTAGAACCTGTCTTAAAATATTCCTGAAGGTCCCAGGATTGTTTTGACATAAAAACCAAAAGTTTTGGACGTGAAAATGGGAAGAAAATCGTGAGGAGGGGTCGCGGTCTCCGGCGACATGGCCGGAGAAGACGACCAGACTGTTGGTCGGAGAACCGGGGACGAAGGGGGGCTGAGACTGGACCATAGCCGTTTGGGCCTGTTTCAATTTTTTTGGGCTAGGGGTTGGGCCGTCCCTGTTGGGCTGCTGATTGGGTTCAATGGTTTTAGTGACTGGACCTCTCTTCCTTTTTTTTGTTGGGCCGTGTTGGTTTAAAGAGATTTGGGCCCGTTTTAATTAAGAAGGGTTTGGGCCAACAGTTTTAAAAGAAACAAAAGAAAGAAAAGAAAAAAAAAGGGGTGTGGGAGATTCGAACCATAGACGGGAAGGAAGGGGAGGTGACACCTGGCCAAGGTGCCACCAGTACGTGCCCGCTCTCTTTGTGCAAATAATATGTATATATAATATAACTTAATAATTTAGGTTAATTAAATTTATTTAGTTAAGTTAAATGAACCGAAATGGCTCGGAGTCCAAATGGGACAAGCCATATATGTATTCTGACTATCTCAGATCTCCTAAGACCAACGGTAAGGTCCGTGACATGAGACGAGGTCCCGATAAATAAAAGACCCGTGGAACCCTTAAAAATTACCAAAATGCCCTTGAATTGAAGTACAGTCAAACGAACTCCGAATTAAGTGAACAAATAGTGAAACTTTATTATCTCGAGCATTTTGGACTCAACCGTGGAGCCCGATATGTGAAAAGAGGTCACAAAATGTAAGGACCCGTGAAAGGTGTAAAATGACCGTTTTGCCCTTTTAGTCCGGATGTCCAAATTAAATTCTGCAAAGGCCTAAACCTATTTTCGTCGACGTTCCGGACCCAATGGTAGAGTTTATTTTGGCAAAATAGAAACCAATAAAATAAAGACATAAAATTTGATGAATAGCATAAATTCAAATGACAATAGACTGAGTTGTAATTTATGCTTTTAGGGACACTAACAGGACATGAGAAGGTGATCTGACCTCCTGCATTTTCATTGACTAGTTCAGTTATGCATCGTGCACGATCTTATAGGGTTGTGACTAACCTGTCAGGTATGGTGTTTTGCTAATGTTAGAAATGAAGTTAAGTTAGGAATATTTTATGAATGATTAGAATGACTTATGTGTTTATTTGGAATGTGTTTACTTGATAATTTGGAATTGGTTGTTCACATGCTTACGTGTTACTTGCATTCTATGAGAATTTAGTGAAATGATGAACGTGAATCATGACATGTGTTTAAGTTGATTATATGAGATATACTTGCATGTCGAACTGGTTGGTGATATACATATTCTTGTCTCGAGCATGCTATATTAATGAAACCTTGTTGCATTGAGATTGCATGAACATATAGGCATAGGGTGAATTCCTTGGGCATATGGCGTGAGTTGAGCACGTGGTGCTTTGCATTATGAGGGGTGCAAATCCTGTGGTGAAAAACCCAAAATTGGCCATTGCATTAGTACTTCGAGCCATCGGGGAGTACCCGTAAATGAGACATGGGTGTGGCATTGAGTGCATTGGTGCGTCATGCATGTTTTCATTGCATCTTATTAATGGAACTGGAATGCATTTAGAAATTAATGTACACTTTGCACATGCCACGCCTTAGCTTTATTTCTTGCATTAGCACTTCATCATACCAGCAGTTGAGCTGACCCATTCGTGGGCAACATTTTTCAGATGAGGATACTCCAGCTACTTGAGACTCAATGATACCTTGATAGGATGAAGCACTTGGTATATTTTTGGTCCATGAGACTTATGTTTTGTAATGTAAGGGCTTAAGCCCGAATGACCATGCAAATGATGTATTCATGGGATATACTTTATGTTATTTTATGTATTGATGGGAATGGATGCATGTTTAGTGAATTTATTTACATTTGTCCTTTTATTTATTTTATTTTCTGTCTCGTCAGTCGTGCCTAGGGTTTGCAGAAATTCGGGGCGTGACAACATGGTATCAAAGCTTAGGTTCGAATACTTAGGGACAGTGGGAGAAGTTTAGACTTTCAGTTTAGTTGGGTAAGTTTGGGTAGCATGTTTTATGTGTGCAAGTTGTATTGATGTGCACGAGTATGCACTATATTGGACTTCCCGATTGACTGAGGATATATGATTGTTTGGTGTAATGGTGGACTAAGATTAGAAACTCGTATATATGTTATAGACTGTATATTTTATGGGATAGACCGTATGCCTAGTTATTGGGGACATGAGTTGTACACTTAGTATCTATACCGTAGGCGGTATGCCTAGTTATCTGTGAGATAGGTTGTAAGCTAGATATCAATGGAGTTAGATGTGTGCCTAGTTACTTGTATAGCAGGCTGTGTGTTTATCTATGTGTGTATGTATATATATTTTTGAGATGGATTTTCATACTTGGAAATTGATGTGGTAGGCTACTGGTAGGCTCCGATGAGTTAGAATAACCTTGGGAGAATAATAGGTTATTACATTGCATTGTGGTATGGGTAATATATGGATGATGCCAGTATGATAAATCACTGGGTGATTTCGTGACTTGATTTGAAATTTGTTAAATAGTGAGGGACCTTGTGGTGTCCTGGTAATCATTGAGGAATTTTCTTTATTTGTTTTATTGTGTTGAGTTATTGAGATGGGTTGTGATGCCCGGATGGATTGAAAGAAATTGGCATTGATGAGCCAATGTGTTTTGAGGATTTCATTATGTGTTGTGCCATGTGGAGTGAGTTGTTACGGATGGGATCGAAACCAGACCCTAGCAGGGAGTGTGGAGGCACGGGCCGAGGGACCCTGCCTGCCCCGGAGTGGCTGAGCCGGAAGGGGGGGAGGGAGAAGGTGATAAGTCGTCTCACATCGCCTGGCTGAGGGAGAGGTGAATGATCCATTGGTAAGGCTGCACGTCTATATGACACAGTGTATTTTGCATCGATCTTTTATCATTTTGTCGAGGAGATGTATTTTTAAATTTCGGGACGAAATTTCTTTAAGGGGGGAAGGATGTAGAGATTTGAAAAAAAAAAATAATAAAATAAAATATTTAAACCGGTTTACCGAGTGCCAGGATAAATCCATCGCGAGAACCTGAACGAGAACCAATATTGGCAAATAAATAATTAAATTGAGCCTCGAATTTATAGCATATTTTATGGAATAAAATCTTTATAAAATATATAATATGGTAAGGTAAAAAAAAAAAAAAGATATAAAGGGGAAGTGTCGGCAGCCTTGGGATACGTAGTGTGTAGTGTGTGGTGTGTGTTAAGTGTGGGTTATCTCTAAGTCGGTAGGAAGAGAAGGAAAAACATAAAGGAGTGGTTATACAAAGAGAGAGAGAAAAGGAGAAACCGAGAGATAGAAATGGGAAACAAGGGCGGGTATGTCGCATGAAAACAGAGAAAAAGAGGGAAAGGGAGAAGAAAAGAGAGAAAGAAGAAGAGAGGAGAAGAGGGGCAACGGAGGAGCGATGGTGGGTGAGACAGTTGCCAACGGCGTGGCATCGGAAGCCGTTGATCAGACGGTGGCTGAGATTTTGGGGAAGGATGTTTGCGATCTGGCGATGTCGTGGTGTTGTAAAAACGATGGAGGTGGGGACGGCACCTAACGGCGTGTCGAGTTTCGTACGCCATCGAGGTTGTTGTCGACGGAGGGGCCATGGGTTTTGGATTTCTTGCAACTGTTGGATGTTACGAGTGCTGTGATGTTGTGGTTTTGTCGGTGGCTACGGTAACGACTTGATTGAACATTTCCAGGAGCAGTTTGGTTCGGAAAGGGAGGACAGGTTCTATCTCTATCTTTTTCTTTTCCGTTTTGGTTGCTGTGATGAATGGGAGTTATTCTGATTTCCTGAGATGAAGGTGTTGGTTGGATTGGATTGAAAGTTGAGCAATGGAATTTTGGATTAGATGGTGCTTGAAGTGTGTGTTTGTGTAGCGTTGGAGACAATTAAGATCTGAATTGTTAGCAAGGGCGTATATATATATATATATATATATATATATATATATATTTGTATGACAGTAGCAGCGAGGTAGAGGAAGAAGGTCGATGAGAATATTGGGAGCAATTTGCTGCTCGGAGTGGTGATCTTTGGGATGGATGTTGCTTCAAGGGTTGGTCAGTGACAGAGTTGGCTTTGAAAGCCAAGCAACAATAGCGTCCTAACAGCAAGCCAATTTCTGAAGTTTATTTAGAGAATTTAGAAGATAAACTTCTGGATTTTGTTTCATTGGAGGCTTTTGAGTTTCTTGTTGAGTAGCTACAATTTTGATGTGTTGTTTGTTGATCATTTTTCAGTGCCGGTTATATCTAAGATAGGCATAGTTGAAATGCAATTTGCAAGTAATTGTAAATTGCCATTGGGGGACTCGGGTAAGGAGCAACTTGAGGAAAGGAAAGTTCTTCAATATCTGATGGATGGGATTTGTTTGATTTGAGTTTTATTGAGGGGCCACTGCAATAGAGAGAAACCCTTTGATCAAAGATATTGATTCAACAGAAGCTTGGGGACATCTTTGTTGACTTGACTACATAGTGGACACAGCATCCTAGGGTTGAGACACGCCCTAGTCAAGTATGGTACTTTGCTAAGTAAGGAATAGGATTAAATTAGGATTGATGTGCATATTGCTTGAATGATTTTTATGCTTGTCTGATGATAGAAGATCACATAGGAGTTCTTGCTTTGTGATACTTTAAGTTGAGTGGCTATATGCTTCTGTGTTCTTTATGATTATTTAGGAGTTATGATTTACTTCTTGATTTGTCATCATATGTGATTTATGTTTTAGAAGGATTGTTGATATTGTGACATGTGGATTTGCGTAAGCATTGAGATTGATCGAGCATGACACATAGATTTAAAACCTTGTGATTTAAATGCTATTTGTTTATCTTAATTGTGATGTATTATTTAAAAGCATGTTGCATATGTTTATGAAAGTGATGTTTCATTTGAACTATACTATTGCATGATGAAATCATGGCATATTGGCATAGTGTGATTCCTTGAAAGCATAGTGTGGGTAAGCACGAGGTGCTGTGCATTATGAGGGTGTAGGTCCTGTGGTGAAAAACCCAAATTCTGGCCAATATCAGTACCCACGGGCTGACGGGGGCGGACCGTGAAGTGGGACATGGGTGACATAGAGTTGCATATGTGCGTCACGCATATTGACATCGCATTGTAGAAATTCATGAATGTGATATTGATTTTGTATGGATGCATTATATAAATTGCCATCACATCATATGAATGATTAGGGAGGCATGTAGATATACATGTACACTTGCACATGCCACGTTTTAATTTTGTTCCTTGCATTAGTATTGTACCATACTAGCAGTTGAGCTGACCCATTTGTGGAAACCATATTTCAGATGACACTCCCAACACCTGAGATTTGAGAAAGTCTAGCCGAGTGGAGGAGTGTCACACCCCGAATTCTGACCTAACCCGAGGCGCGACTGACGAGACAGAAAGTAAAGTAAAAAAAAGGACAAAAGTAATTAGATTCACTAAACATGCGTCCATCATCATCCATACATCAAATAACATCGAATACATTGTTCATCAGTCATTCGGGCTTAAGCCCTTACATAACAAAATACAAGTTTCACGAATCACAAATACATCACAGGCTTCACCCTATCAGGGCATCACCGAGTCTCTAGTGACTGGAAGATCCTCATCTGAAAATGTTGCCCACGAATGGGTCAGCACAACTGCTGGTATGATGAAATGCTAATGCCAGAAATAAAGCTAAGGCGTGACATGTGCAAAGTGTACATTTATTTCTAAATGGCATTCAAACATCGCAGTAATGTATATATGAATGGTATGCATGACACACCCATGCACAACTCTATGCCACACCCATTTCTCATTTACGGGTACTCCCCGATGGCTCGAAGTACCAATGCAATGGCCAATTTTGGGTTTTTCACCACAGGATCTACACCCTCATAATGCAAAGCACCATGTGCTTACCCACGCCATGTTCTCAAGGAATTCATCATATGCCAATATGCTAATGCAGTCTCAATGAATGTGGATCTCAATAATATAACATGCTCTGACAATAATAAATAAATCACCAGTCAGTTTCACATATATGCATGTCTCATGGGTTCATACATCATAATTCATGTTCTTCCCTTTATTAACTTGCAAGTAACACATAACATGTGAACAACCAATTCCAAATAAACAGGTAAACACATTATAGATAACCACATACAGCATTCCAGTCATTCACAAATATTCCTAACTTAACTTCATTTCTAACACTAGCAAAACACCATACCTGATGGGTTGGTATCAACCCTAGAAGATCGTGCACTATACATAACTGAACCGACGGATGAAAATGCAGAAGATCAGATCGCCCCCTCCTGTCCTGTCAGTGTCCCTAAAAGTAGAAATTACAACTCAGTCTATTGTTATTTGAATTTATGCTATTCATCAAATTTTATGTCTTTAATTCATAAGTTTCTATTCTGCTAAATTAAACTCTACCATTTGTTCTAGAACGTTTAAGAAAATAAGTTTAGGTTCTCGTAGAACTCAATTCGGACACCGGGGTTCAAAAGGGCAAAACAGTCATTTTGCACTTTACACGTGCCCTTACATTTCGTGACCTCTTTTCATAAATCAGACTCCACGGTTGAGTCCGGAATGTTCGAGATAATAAAATTTCACTATTTGTTTACCTAATTCGGAGTTCGTCTGACTGTGTTTCAAATTAGGGGCATTTTGGTAATTTTAAAGGTTACTGCGGTTCTTTTAATTTTTGGGACCCCGTCTCGTAAAACGGACTTCACCATTGGTCTCAGAATGGCCGAGATAGTCAAAATACACTAATGACTTGTCCAATTTGGATTCCGGAATATTTTTGAATATTTAATTAATTAAATTAATTTAATTAAATAATTAATTAATTAATTTAATTAATATTTTATTAATAATTTAATCAGGTGGGTAAAAGTGAAATTTCCAACAGTTGGGGGGGTCAATTTGTAATTTTCGAAAGTTCAGGGTTAAGGTTCAAATTCCAAAAGGTTCAAATTGAAACTAGTTTAATTTGTTATTCTTAATCAGGTTAACCAAACAGGGGCTAATCCTAGAACAGGGATAGGATATCCCTGTTTCAATTTAATTCCAATTTTTCTAATTTCTTATCCTTGCAACCAAACGGCCAAACTAGGTTTTTAATTTAAAACAGTGGGCTGACACGTGGCAGGGGCAGACCAGCCCAAGCCCGAACCGACCCGACCCGGAACAGTGCCCCCCTTCGTCCCCCGTTTTTCCGGCGAAGCTCCGGTCGCCTTCTCCGGCGCCGGTGGCCGGAATTTCAGAAAATCAAGTTTTCAAACTTGATTTTCTTGGTGTTTTTGAAGCCCCTTTCGATCCCAAATCATTCTAAAGTATTTTTGGAACCCTTTAACACTGTTTTGAAGCTCCCAATCACAACGAAAAACCTAGATTTCCCCCCCATGGCCGTGACCTGCACATCCCCTTTTCTCCCTCATTTTTCAACCGTTTTCTATCATTTTTGTTGCGTTTTAATCCTTACATTATGCTCTACAAGATCCTACAATTTAAATCAATTAAAATGCTCTAAAAAAAATCGAAACAGAAGCAACCCACTTACCAAGATTTTCGGTTGTTTCTCTCTCTAGCCGTACCTCCCTTTCCACCTTCTTGCTCCGAGCCCAAACAAGCTTCAACTCTCTCTCTCAGAACTCTATTTCTCTCTCTCACTTTCTGTTTCTTTCCTTCTCTTCTTTCCCACCGAGACCACTCTCTTTTTCTCTTCACTTTCTCTCTCTATATCTCTCTCTCTCTCTCTCTCTCTCTCTCTTTCCCCAAGACCAACTACTCTCTGCCAAACCTGCACCTCCCACTCCCTGAATCCCACTCACACACACAACCCCAACCCATGCTTGTTTGAGTGTGTCACACTCAAACTCATGCACACACACACACACACACGGCACACACACACATACCACACACACTGTTTCACACATGTATACCTTTATATACACTTATATATATATATTCACACATTTTATACATACATACAAAATAAATAATTTAAATTTATATACATATATATATATATACACACATATACACATACATCCATTATCATCATAATAATAATTGTAATAATAATAATAATAATAATAATAATAATAATAATAATAATAATAATAATTTGCAAGAATAAATAATAAAAAAAAAAAAATTTTCATGTTATAACATCCTTCCCTCCTTACAAAAATTTCGTCCCGAAATTTAAAATAACATAAAACAAAAGAAAATACATCACTGATCAAACAACTCAGGGTACCTAACTCGAACCTCGGCCTCACGCTCCCAAGTAGCCTCCTCAACCCCATGGTGGTTCCAACGAACCTTGACCAAAGGGATGGTCCTGCCTCACAAAACCTGGTCCCTCGGGTCCAATATCTCTACGGGTCTCTGGTCATAGGAAGCGTCCCCCTCTAACTGAAGATCCACCCAATCAAGTACATGTGAGGGGTCAGGCTGATACTTCCTTAGTATCGGCACATGACAGACATCATGAACTTCTGATAGCTGTAGTAGTGAGGTCAGCTTATAAGCCGCCTCGCCAATCCTTCCTAGAATCTCAAAGGGTTCTATAAATTGTGGCGACAGCTTCCCACCGCGTCCAAATCTCCTCAAACCTCGTCTGGAAGATACCCTGAGGAACACATGGTCTCCCACCTCAAATGACAAGGGTCGTCGCCCCCCCTATCTGCATAACTCTTCTGACAACTCTGGTTGGCAACAAGCGCTGCCTGATCACTTGGATCTTGTCTGTGGTCTCACGGAATATATCGGATCCCAAAACAATTGTCTCCCTTACTCCTGTCCAATACACCGATGAATTGCTAGCTACGGTTGCAGGCAACCCCACCAAAGCAAGGTGATCCTCCCAGCCACCCCTGGAGTCCATAACGCAGTCTCTAAGCATGTCCTCTAGGATCTGAATGGCACACCCTGACTGACCATCAGTCTGAGGATGAAAGGTAGTACTAACTTAGCTGAGTCCTTAAGGTTGTCTAGAAGCGCTGCCAAAACCGTGCAGTGAAACGTGGGTCCCTATCCCAAACAATGGGTAAGGGAATTCCATGTGATCATACCATCTCTTGTCATAGTACTAAAAGATCGATGCAAAATGTATTGCAACACGTTGACGTGCAGCCTTACCTATGGATCACTCACCTCTCCCTCAGCCAGGCGATGTGGAATGCATTATCTCCTCCCATTACCATCTTCCCCGTAGACTTCGCCTCACCGGTAGACGTGCAGCGGTGTGCAGACATCTCCACACTCCCTGCTATGGTCTGGTGCTAATCCCATTTGTAACGACTCACTCCACCTGGCATAGCACAAAATGAAATCCTCAAAACACATTGGCTCATCAATGCCACTCCCTCTCAATTTCCATCCAAGTATCACGACTTATCTCAACAACTCAACACAATAAAAAGTAAAGGAACTTCTCACTGATCACAAAGATACCCCTAGGTCTCTCACACATGCTATGTCATCTAACCCACCTCAAATTAATCCATGAAATCACCTAGTGATTTATCCCAATGGCATAAATACACATCATCTGTACCATAATGCAATCTATCATCCAGTATTTTCTAAGTACTCTAATTACCCACAAGACATCAATAGTGCAATCTAAAAGTAAAGCTACCATCTCCCACCTTAGTCTATATACAACCGAGACTAAGTGTCATGTACTAATAAGGACTAGCCTATTCATTTCATGTACACATATATCGATTGGGTATACAAATGTAGACTGTGTGGTTTATGTACTCTAATCATGAAACTTAAATCAATATACCAAGGTTCAGAAGAACAAAATATTAGTGACACTCTCTACCAATTTCCCTTACGAACATATATCAATTTTTCACACACATGTATCAACGCACACATACAAACACGTTTAAGCATTTTTCTATACATGCATTTATAACAACCAGTCTGTGTATATAAAAAAATGGAGTCATAATCAAAGCACCATAACAGTCACTAAACTAGCGTGCTTATATAGAGTAAAAGTACAACATTCAATAGCTAATACGTAGCTTACTATTTCAGCACCCAGTATAAAATTTCATTCCAAGAATACACATATACATAAAATAAGTACATAGTCCGTTGTACAGGTAACCAGGCAGATTCCCAGTCCCTACGGATATTCAGGCTCATAGCCTATCTCATAGACAACAAACATACCGTCTACTATTTAACCTTATTCGTTATACTGTATAAAGGCAAGCATCGAATCCCAGATCATCAATAACCAAGTACACCACACCTTGCACAATTTTACAAACTAAGGTAACAAGCACTCATCTACTCATGTAATCTAAACTAATCCCAATTCAACTTAAAGTCTAACCTCTCTTAACCCACAATAAAGTCAAATTAAGAAGGATCTACGGACACCCCATGAAACAAAGAAAACATCTCCCTCAAGAGTACACACTATCTCTCTTCCCCTGTAGCAGCCTATACTCGTCTAAAGTGTAAAGAACCGATCTATCTCCAACATAACACCAATACTAGACGCATCAATTAAGGTGAAGAATCCAAATAAGGCATGCGGTCGGCTACCTCTATCGAGTAATCTTTACAGATTCTCATCAGCATCACTCTACCCCTAACATCATGTCGACATAGTAAATGTGAACGAATGAGATGCACTATAGTCTATCAACATGCCAGTCCATAAACTAAACACAAAAAATGTACCTCAAGGCTCTGAAGGCCCAAAAAAAGATAGGTGACTGTAGACTGACTACTGCATAACGCCACTCTGAGTGGTCTGGTCCTGCCATCACCCCTCTTACTGAGAGTCCTGGCACTCAATACTGTAGGTGCATGCTGAAAATACGGTGTCGGAGGTCCCTGACCCAATAGTGGCCTGTGGCAGAGGAACTTGGGTATACTGATAGAAATGTGGCTTCTCTAAATCCTGGGAAATCGGCCTCTGAGGACAATTGGCCCTGACATGGCCAGCCTGGTGGCATACAAAACAAAGTCGTGGAGTCCCCTGTCCTTGACCCTGTGCTGGTGATGGAAATGACTCCTGACTAGACTCGATCCTCTGTCTCAGGCTGGGATCCCTCAAAGGACAAGTGGCCATCTTGTGGCCAGGCTGTCTACAACAAAAACAAGTAATGGTCCCTTAAGATGTGGATGTGGATATGAGAGAAACACCAGTCCGGAACCTCTTCGGCGGTCTCCTATCAGTGCGAGTCTGGGCGGGTATAGATATCTGTGCAGAAGAAGCATGAGCTCGAAACCTCTTCAATGGTCTCTTACCAGTGTATATCGGGGTAGACCTAGGGATCTGTGCTGGAGTCGCCCCGCTCTGGGTCTGGGGCTTTCTAACTCTTCTAAGCTCAGCCAACTCTGTCTCAGCCCTAACCGCTCTCGTCACTACCTCCTGTATAGTGTGAAGGCATTCCCGCATAATGGTCGCTATGTTCCCAGAACCACTAGTCTGCCCTACCTCCACTAGAGCAGGTGTAAAAGTGACGGCCTCCTCGGCTGTACCATCTACAGAAGCAGCAGCTCGGGGCCAACTATGCCACGGTGGTGCAGTGGTCCTAGGCTCATCGTGTCCAGGTGGTATAGGTCTGGGAGTGGCTTGTCTCGGTGGCATATCTACAAGTTCAAAGAAAAGAAAAATTAATCCCCCATCTTTTAGACACTTGTTTTAAAAGAACATTAAGTAGGTACCTGTCAACACTTCACCATTTTGAAGTAACAACCACAATATGTCATGACACACTTGCCTAATCAATACCTACATAACTAATGTCAATCACCACCACCCATTGGTTATACCAAACAATTCACACCGAGTTCTAACATAACCCTCTACTAAGAAGGATTTTATCTCAACACTGTAACACACGCATACTTAAACATTTGAACACTAGCGAGGTTTAACTCCCAGTGAATACTATCCAAACAATACATCTCTCCACAACCAGGGTTTAACCCAAGAACATCTTTTAAAAAAAAAAATCTAAAATGAACCACTCTAAGTATCCATCTATATACAAAAGGGCTCCACCAGTCCAAATCCTTATTCTAGCATTTTAAGGTTTGACGTGTCTTTTATTATCTCTTACTTTTATAGCTAGGTGATAACCCTTCATGAATCACAGCTCCTTTCATTACTGGCTGATGGGGCGCCATCCATCAACCGTAACTCAAGACCTGAGACCAATCCAGTCTGTATAAATATCATAGTCATAGTACTATAATCCATGAAAATTGGTTACTAACCTAGCACACTCATCCAAAACCCACAAACAACAGTCAACCAGGTAAACAACTCGGTTCACAACCTACCTCCCAAGTAATTAGGCATAACGTCTACCGTGTAGATAACTAAGCGTATAACCCACATCTCAACTGACTAGGCATACGGCCTATCCCATAAAATATACAGCCTACTACATAGACCTGAGTTTCTAACCTTAGTCATGTTCTTGTCAACGACTAGCATTTAACAGGTGGTACATGTCACAGGTCAATATATATATACTTAAAAATTTTCTCCCACTTTATATATGTCATGCTTTTCACTGCATTAAATCACATAATCATATGTCGTAACATAACATCTAGTAACATGTGATCACAACAATCATGCTTCAAACGCACATATAATCACATAACACACAAAATCCTATCGCATGCCACTAATAGTTCACTCTAAGTCTCATTCTCTTCTCTAGGGTCTCATAGTGTTAAACAACACCCCACAGTCTCTAGGTATTCGAACCTATGCTTTGATACCACATTGTCACACCCCGAATTCTGACCGAACCCGAGGCGCGACTGACGAGACAAAAGTAAAGTAAAAAAAAGGACAAAAGTAATTAGATTCACTAAACATGCGTCCATCATCATCCATACATCAAATAACATCGAATACATTGTTCATCAGTCATTCGGGCTTAAGCCCTTACATAACAAAATACAAGTTTCACGAATCACAAATACATCACAGGCTTCACCCTATCAGGGCATCACCGAGTCTCTAGTGACTGGAAGATCCTCATCTGAAAATGTTGCCCACGAATGGGTCAGCACAACTGCTGGTATGATGAAATGCTAATGCCAGAAATAAAGCTAAGGCGTGACATGTGCAAAGTGTACATTTATTTCTAAATGGCATTCAAACATCGCAGTAATGTATATATGAATGGTATGCATGACACACCCATGCATAACTCTATGCCACACCCATGTCTCATTTACAGGTACTCCCCGATGGCTCGAAGTACTAATGCAATGGCCAATTTTGGGTTTTTCACCACAGGATCTACACCCTCATAATGCAAAGCACCATGTGCTTACCCACGCCATGTTCTCAAGGAATTCATCATATGCCAATATGCTAATGCAGTCTCAATGAATGTGGATCTCAATAATATAACATGCTCTGACAATAATAAATAAATCACCAGTCAGTTTCACATATATGCATGTCTCATGGGTTCATACATCATAATTCATGTTCTTCCCTTTATTAACTTGCAAGTAACACATAACATGTGAACAACCAATTCCAAATAAACAGGTAAACACATTATAGATAACCACATACAGCATTCCAGTCATTCACAAATATTCCTAACTTAACTTCATTTCTAACACTAGCAAAACACCATACCTGATGGGTTGGTATCAACCCTAGAAGATCGTGCACTATACATAACTGAACCGACGGATGAAAATGCAGAAGATCAGATCGCCCCCTCCTGTCCTGTCAGTGTCCCTAAAAGTAGAAATTACAACTCAGTCTATTGTTATTTGAATTTATGCTATTCATCAAATTTTATGTCTTTAATTCATAAGTTTCTATTCTGCTAAATTAAACTCTACCATTTGTTCTAGAACGTTTAAGAAAATAAGTTTAGGTTCTCGTAGAACTCAATTCGGACACCGGGGTTCAAAAGGGCAAAACAGTCATTTTGCACTTTACACGTGCCCTTACATTTCGTGACCTCTTTTCACAAATCGGACTCACAGTTGAGTCCGGAATGTTCGAGATAATAAAATTTCACTATTTGTTTACCTAATTCAGAGTTCGTCAGACTGTGTTTCAAATTAGGGGCATTTTGATAATTTTAAAGGTTACTGCGGTTCTTTTAATTTTTGAGACCCCGTCTCGTAAAACGGACTTCACCATTGGTCTCAGAATGGCCGAGATAGTCAAAATACACTAATGACTTGTCCCATTTGGATTCCAGAATATTTTTGAATATTTAATTAATTAAATTAATTAAATTAAATAATTAATTAATTAATTTAATTAATATTTTATTAATAATTTAATCAGGTGGGTAAAAGTGAAATTTCCAACAGTTGGGGGGGTCAATTTGTAATTTCTGAAAGTTCAGGGTTAAGGTTCAAATTCCAAAAGGTTCAAATTGAAACTAGTTTAATTTGTTATTCTTAATCAGGTTAACCAAACAGGGGCTAATCCTAGAACAGGGATAGGATATCCCTGTTTCAATTTAATTCCAATTTTCCTAATTTCTTATCCTTGCAACCAAAAGGCCAAACTAGGTTTTTAATTTAAAACAGTGGGCTGACACGTGGCAGGGGCAGACCAGCCCAAGCCCGAACCGACCCGACCCGACCCGACCCGGAACAGTGCCCCCTTTCGTCCCCCGTTTTTCCGGCAAAGCTCCGGTCGCCTTCTCCGGTGCCGGTGGCCGGAATTTCAGAAAATCAAGTTTTCAAACTTGATTTTCTTGGTGTTTTTGAAGCCCCTTTCGATCCCAAATCATTCTAAAGTATTTTTGGAACCCTTTAACACTGTTTTGAAGCTCCCAATCACAACGAAAAACCTAGATTTCCCCCCCATGGCCGTGACCTGCACATCCCCTTTTCTCCCTCATTTTTCAACCGTTTTCTATCATTTTTGTTGCGTTTTAATCCTTACATTATGCTCTACAAGATCCTACAATTTAAATCAATTAAAATGCTCTAAAAAAAATCGAACCAGAAGCAACCCACTTACCAAGATTTTCGGTTGTTTCTCTCTCTAGCCGTGCCCCCCTTTCCACCTTCTTGCTCCGAGCCCAAACAAGCTTCAACTCTCTCTCTCAGAACTCTATTTCTCTCTCTCACTTTCTGTTTCTTTCCTTCTCTTCTTTCCCACCGAGACCACTCTCTTTTTCTCTTCACTTTCTCTCTCTATATCTCTCTCTCTCTCTCTCTCTCTCTCTCTCTCTCTCCCCAAGACCAACTACTCTCTACCAAACCTGCACCTCCCACTCCCTGAATCCCACTCACACACACAACCCCAACCCATGCTTGTTTGAGTGTGTCACACTCAAACTCATGCACACACACACACACACACGGCACACACACACACACCACACACACTGTTTCACACATGTATACCTTTATATACACTTATATATATATTCACACATTTTATACATACATACAAAATAAATAATTTAAATTTTATATACATATATATATATATACATATACACATACATCCATTATCATAATAATAATAATAATAATAATAATAATAATAATAATAATAATTTGCAAGAATAAATAATAAAAAAAAAAAATTTTCATGTTATAACAAGGAGACTTGACTATAGATGGATATTTGGCCCGAGAGGCGTGTTTTATGATGTACGGGCTTAAGCCCAATGACATATATGTTGTATCATGGTTGTATATTTTCGGTTGTATAATTAGGCGATGTATATTTAACTTTGATAAGATTGTGGCCATCGAGTGAGGATGGATTGTGATGTGTTTGTATATATATGATGTATTGTGATTATCATGGGGAAAAAGGCTCGAAAAACAAAGGAGGTTCTGCCGAAATTTTTTTTTTAAAACAGGCATATATGTAGGCTTGTATCTAGATTAGTTAAATCGGTGTTTATTTATGTATTCATCTATTTCTTTTCTTCTCTTGTTTCGCTTGAGTCGCGTCCCCGGGTTCGGTTGGGAATTCGGGGTGTGACAATTATTTATTTCAAATTTTATGTATGCACGTGAAAAATATTCACTCTCATATATATATATATATTGTCCTTGTTTAGCACTGTAGAATTGAATGATATTTATGTACATTACAATGTTGACTGGTGTTTAATTTAATCATTATGTAAGTGATTTTGCTTTTATTTCATTGAGATATTGAATACCACAATCATTTTGATATCCCTGCAAGCTGCTACTCTCACTACAAAAAATTGGAGTTTTTGCGGCCCACAGTATTTGCGACGCCCATCAAGCGTCGCTAAAAGGGCCCTTTTGCGAAGCACAAAGCGTGTGTCGCTAAACAAGGCAACAAAATGGGTTCCCGCGCAAAAAAAATTGGCGGTAACCTATTGGCGACGCACATTCACACATTAGCGACGCTTCTGTTCTTCACTAATAATCAAAACCTTTAGCGACGTTCATTCGAGTGTCGCTAATAGTAGTGAATGAGGAACGCTGTTGTTTCAATGGAACATTAGTGACGGGCATTGACTTATTAGCGACGCTCACGTGGGCGTCGCTAATAAGTTTTATAAAACTTTGCGCCGCCCCCTGTTTTCTCTCTCTCTCTCTCTCTCTCATTCTTGATCTGTGTTTTTGATCGACTATCTCTCTCTCTCGGTCTCTTTGCTTTTGATCCATTGGAGGCTATCTCTTGAATCAAACACATCGATTGACAAGGGGCAAAACATCAAGATTGTGCTGTCTCTCAAGTAGGTATGCCTTGTCTTTGGATTTAGATTCCCTTATTTGGTTTGACGATTTCGGATTGTTACCTTCTTCTATTCTTTTTTTGGGTACCAGTGGATGCTTATCTTTGTAACCTTATATCTGAATGCATGCTTGTTTGTTTAATATTTTGAAATCTGAACACTGTTGTTAATCTTCTAGCATGTTACAATTCTTCTCTAAACTTTATATAAGGGCGTATTTTCTGCTAAAGTTGAAATTTAGAACTTTAAATTATTAGTTAGTTTGTTTGTGTCTTTGGTTTTATGCTGGTTTATTTATTCTCTGTCTTTGGCTTCTCTAAATTTTTTTTTTTTTCCAATTTTTGGAGTTAGGAGAGCTTCATAATGAAACTTTTATAATGGAGTAGGGAACTCCTTCTCTAATCCCTGTACAGTGAAAAAAAGATGTTCACTAAACCATTTCTTTTACAAAATAATAAACATAAGAAAGTAGGTGACCATGAAACCTTCATATATTTATAATATATATATATATATATATATATACACACACACACACACACACACATAAGTAACAAATATAAGTTAGTGAGGGTTACTCTCCGAGTATGAAAATAACCAATTTCAAACCTTTGATAAAATTAAAACTTATCTATCGACATTTTATCATTGCATGTAAAAAAGTTATCTAAATCTTATTGAGCTAAAAAAAAAAATTAAGTTAATCAAAGATTTACAACTGTCTCATCAGGATCACATTTAAATTAATATTTTTAATATTTAATTAATAAAAAAGTGAGTTTGTGAATCTAACACTAATTTACAATATGTACTGATATTTGACGTGCATGACAAGCACTGCAAAAAGGTCCAATCCAACCATTAGATTTATAACATACAATATCTATTTTTTGTAAGAATAAAAAATATCAACCTTGAAAATATGTGAATATTTTATTTTAATATTAAATTTTGTATAATTGTGTAGAAATTCTTTCCAAAATAAATATATTATAATAACTCTCAAAAAATAAAAATAAAAATTGGGATTGTCCATTGATTCGTCATGGTACTGTCACTGACCACCAAGCAATGGGACGGGAATTTAGTGGTGTAATGTTGAAGATGTCAAGTGTGACATGAAGACATTGAGAGCACTAAGGGGGAAATTAATATAACCCTTTTTGTTTTTAGCCAAGAGCTCATAACACGATAAATTATTATTGTATCAATCAGTCACGCAATGTGACAATTTCTATGATTTTAATATTTTGAAGAAATATACATAAAACCTACTGTAATATTTTGCCAAGGGCTCGTGAAAAAAACTTTGACTTCTAATGGAATTATAATTTATCATATTCTTTTTACGTAGAGTCATTATAACATGTTAACGAGGTGGAATCCCATTTTAAAAACATGTGTCTCTCTCATTATTATGTTCAATTAGGATTCTATCTTCTTCTCTTTAGTGTAAATTTGATAATTGTATTGAATGGGTGAAAGATTTCTAAGGAAATTCTTTTGTTTAGGAGACTTTTTTATTTCATTAATTACAGCGGAGAAAGATTTCTGAGGGAATTCTTTTGTTAAAGACATTTTTTTATTTTATTAATTAAATTAAAACATTCTTGTTTTTATAAGGGTATTTTTGTCAACATCAGAAAGTATAAAATAAAAATCATCCATACTTTTATAGATAGTGTTCTAAATGCAGTTATGGAGGGTTGGAGAGAGGAATTTAGCACGCATTTCATAAGTTGTCGGTATAATTATTCAAAGTTGTTGGTATAATTTTTATTACTAATGACTCTTTCTTTGTCTCTTAATATTTCTATATTTTTCTTTCTTCCTCCTTATATAAAAATCTATAAGAAAGATTTTATTATTAATCTACCTTAATCTTTTCTTTTATTATCAAATTTTTTCATCCAAACAAACTAGAAGTTTCTTCTAACTTTCTATTAAGCCATCATTAAAATAATAAAATTCTTTATTTTTTTTCAAGTATACCAAATTTATCCCATTATTTATATGAAATGAATAAAATCTTAAATATTTCTCAAATATTTTGACAAATTTCAAACTATTTCCAAAAATCCTAACCACCACAAATAAGTTTTTTTTTTTAATTTATTTATGAAATTCTTAATTTATTGCAAATAATTATAAAATAAAACCTCTTTCTTTTAACTTATTTAACTACATAAATTTTCTTATTTAAAAATTTATCTTGAATATTTTTTAGTTATTAATAATAATTTCCCAAACAACTCTCAAATTTTAAATTGTTATTCAATGATGTATAATTTTGAAATGATAAATTTGTCACTAGCTCTTCTATGGACTTCCAAGTATTGTTTTCATGAATGCTTTTGATCTTGTGATTCTCTCTTAGGTAATGCCAATTTAGAACAAAAAAATGTACAATGTCATAATAACTATAATCATAAACTTTTCTTCGATATCTCGTTAATGTTTTCCACCTTGGTCTTTTTTTTTAATTAGTAAAAAAAATTTTATTAATATAACCAACAATGTACAAGATATACAAAATAATTACATCAGCAAAGGTTCGGTACACAAGTATCATTACTTACCAGTCTTGTTTCAATAAATTATATAACACCTAAAATTGGTTGAAATTTGAGTACCAAATCCACAACTCCTTCACCACTTCACTTGTCTTTGCCCACAAAATTACCTTTACCATAATCCTTTCGAGGACCTCCTCCCATCTTGGCTGAATTGACTCAAAAATTATCATATTTGTTTTATTTTAAATATGACATATGTTAAATATCTTGCTTTAGTGTTTTGTAGGATTTTAGTCAAAAAATTCCTTGAAATCTAGACATATGAGTGCATTTGGACCTTTTTTCATGTATGTGTTCATTCAACATGTATTTTTCCATGGCTGTGTTTTTTCCCCTCTTGTGTTTCATGTATGTGTTCATTGAACTGCAACTTGAACCCTAATCCCTTGCTCCTGAGTTCCTCTAAACAATAATTTTTTATTTTTTTTTTTGTTTTGGCTGCCAAGTAATAAGAGTTCTTGAGTCCTATTGATTGAGAGATCAACTAGATACACCTGACCTATTAAGTCAGTTAGTGGTTTTAGGTAGCAATTGATTTGCTTTTGTTGGTTAAGATGTTGTTGTCAGGTGCCAAGTAAATAATTCTTGATGAATGACCTTAATTAATAGATAAAAATTGAAAGCTAGGTGTTTTTACTAGTTATCAACCAAGATCAATATGTTTTCTATTGGCATTTTCAATGTTATTGTTAATGGTTTTTTAAAGCAAAACTCTGTCTGACAATCAGAGTTTGCACTTACATTAATGAATTTTTTAATTGATTCATGTAAGCCTAGCCCCGTTCGGGAGTCATTTTCATCACATGTGAATCTTGTCTCGAAATTTATTCGCGATTGGGCTCGTGTGTATTAAAATCGATTCTTGAATTATCCAGAGAGGACAGTTCGGGAATGCATAAATCTGCATTGCAATCAATAGCGCATATGCTTGAATATTTTACTATGATAAAATTTCAGCACGGTCTCCTATTGTTCTCTAGGTATATATTTAGGTGTGTTAACGTCTATCTCGTATACTTGGAGAACCCTGGGGAGATGCTGCCGAAATTTTGTCCGAGTGGAATCAAGCATTTGATTGCTGCTGATTGCAATGTAGATTGTGCATTCACGAATGGGATAGGACCACCTTACCACTTTCTCAATCTCTTCCACCCACCTTTTTTTCTCTTTCCTCCTCTCCATCCCTCTAACAACACATTTGGATGGAGAGAGTCCAAAAAAAAAAAGGAAGGAAATGGGAAAGAACGAGAACTTATTTCATATTTGGTTTAAAAATTAAAAAACAAAGAAAAAAGACAGAAAAGAGGAGACAACTCATTAATAAATTTTTATAATACTAATAATACTTTTAAAATCATAAATATAAAATCAAACAAACCCCTCAATCTTAGAATATAATAGTAAATTAAAATATAATTTTTTTCTTTCTTTTAACACTTCCAAATAAATGAATTATAATCATACACATTGTGACAAGTCAAATTCAAGATAATTGAAAGCGTCAAGTGGCCCCAAGTCTCTAACCAAATTCATTATATCTAGTTTCATAATTGCATAGGTAGGTCCAACTTAGCTCCCCACCTATGAAGCATGAAAAAGCTCTCCTTAATTTCTCCTCAAGACACCCTTAGAAATTCAAGATTTTTCTACCGGCCGAGTGACTTTGGGAGGGTTGGGTGGGGTCTAGCCATAATGAACATTTCATTCTCTTCGCTCATGAATGGGTCCAAGTGATTATTAATTACCATAAATTGCTAATGATGTGATTCACAACAATATTATTTGAGATTTTCATTAATTTATTAAACACTATGACAAATTCTTGTCTCAAAACCTACAAATTATCAACTTTGTAAAGTAAATTTACACACCTCACACACCTCACAAATGATAAAATAGACTTGCACGAACTTACGACACTCGGTTCCGATGCCCGGTTTGAAACTTATGCAAGTTTCAGCTCCGAAAAGGCCCATTTTGGAGTTTTGATAGACCAAAATGTCGGATATCAGCCTAACTACACTAAAACCACCTCACATACCTCACAAATGATAAAATATACTTGCACAAACTTATGACACTCGGTTCCGATGCCCGGTTTGAAACTTATGCAAGTTTCAGCTCCAAAAGGCCTATTTTGGGGTTTTGACAGACCAAAATGCTGGATATCGGCCTAACTGCACTGAAACCACCTCACACACCTCACAAATGATAAAATAGACTTTCATGAACTTACGACACTTGGTTCCGATGCCCGGTTTGAAACTTATGCAAGTTTCAGCTCCAAAAAGGCCCATTTTGGGATTTTGACAGACCAAAATGCCGGATATCAGCCTAACTGCACCGAAACCACCTCACACACCTCACAAATGATAAAATAGACTTGCACAAACTTACGACACTCGGTTCCGATGCCCGGTTTGAAACTTATGCAAGTTTCAGCTCCAAAAAGGCCCATTTTGGGGTTTTGACAGACCAAAATGCCGGATATCAGCCTAACTGCACCGAAACCACCTCACACACCTCACAAATGATAAAATAGACTTGCACGAACTTACGACACTCGGTTCCGATGCCCGGTTTGAAACTTATGCAAGTTTCAGCTCCAAAAAGGCCCATTTTGGGGTTTTGACAGACCAAAATGCCGGATATCGGCCTAACTGCACCGAAATCACCTCACACACCTCACAAATGATAAAATAGACTTATGCTACTTTATGTCGTTCTTACTATTTATGCATGCAAAAAAAAAAAACTATTCACATTCTATGTTCATATATATTTAATAATTGTTCTAATATATGTCGTTTGATCTTTATTTCAGATTGATCGGGGATTATTGCCCCGCCGTCTTTATGTTTTACATCGGAACTTGTTATTTTTATTTTTTATTTTCATGGACATCTGTAGTAACATTTTGGAGACAATTTTTAATTTTTCTATTTATTGATGAATTGTACTTTTACAATTGTACATAATTAGTTTAATACATATATATGAATGTATTTTTATTTTTTAAAATATTCATTTCAGAATGCTTGGATTTTATTGTATATCAGGATGGATGATTGATACAGGTTTAAACAGGAACAAAACAATATTAAAATAAAGTAGATATGGTTCTAAAAAAAAAAAAAAAATACTTTTAGCGACGCATACCATAGTGTCACTAAAAGTCAGAATTTAATTTAAAAATTTAGTATTAATGACACCATATTTGATGCGCCGCTAAAAATCACTTTTAGCGACGCACAGTGAGCGTCGCTAAAAGTCAGTATTGGCGACGCATCAAATTGCGCGCCGCTAATACTCACTTTTAGCGACGCTTACTGTGCGTCACTAATACTGATTTTTAGCGACGCACAATGTGCCCTTGGGTATTATTGGCGACGCACGTATCCAATTATTAGCGACGCGTTATGGGCGTCGCTAATAAGCACTTTTAGCGACACTAACGGTTTTGTGCGTCGCTAATAGTATTAGCGATGGTACTTTTTGTGACGCCTTAGCGATGCACGTTTGTGCATTGCTAAAGGTCTTTTGCGACGCACAATGGCACTATTAGCGACGCACAAACGCATCGCTAATAGTGCATTTTGTTGTAGTGTCTGTAAAATGCTAAAATTCCACAATAATTTTTTGTTGTTTTTCAACACTAAAACATCAATCCTTACGTCCCCTCCTACCTTGAGCAAATCCCTGCAACAACATTTCAAAAATCAGCAATTTAAATACATGAAAAAAATTCCATGATTATTTACCCATAAAAAAAATCTCATATTAATGGACCATTGATCTCTAAACAGATTCATATCATCTCTCACTGTTTATATATATATATATATATACACACACACACACACACAGATGTATATATAGGAATAGAAAACGCATCAAAGAGAGGTTTCTAGCTACCATCATTTCTCATTCTCTCTGTAATCTCTCTTTGTAGATGATATCATTGCCTTTTGTTATTTTGATGGTTTATTTCTATAATTGAATTCCATATATTCTACTTGGCTGCTAAGAAACTGAGGAAAAGAAAAGAAATTTTAAATTTTGTAATCATTTGTTGGCAGTTGGCTCTATTTTAATGTTGAGGAACATGAGGGGAAAAATGATTTTAAAATTATGTCATCATGTCTTAGCAAAAACATTGACTAACCAAAACTAGGCCGATAGGTCTTTTAGGTTTAGGCTATTGAGTTTAGAGTGATGCAATTCAAATATTAATTTATGTTGCTATAATTGCTTTTTTAAATTATTAGCTTGGAGAATGTATACTTTTTTTTCCTTTATTTCTTCATCTGCTTCAGTGATTGAAGGGAGATATAAGGATAAAAGAAGAAAATTTCATGCGTGTGCATGCACATGTATGCAAGTTTATAGATGTCTTTTGTACATACTGTTTAAATTGATAATTTGAAACAATTGTTTCACTAATTATTATGCTTGTTTTTGCAGAAGTATTTTCCCCCCTTTATTCCCTTTTAAATTCATTTGTTTTATGTAAAGATCCAAAAATTTCGGTATAAATTATTTTTTATTCTTATTTATTTATTGATTTATTTATTTAATTATCTATTTAATTATTGTGTGAAATGTGTATCATACATGTGTGATGTGTTGTATATGTATATACATGTGGTAATGTGTGCTAAGTGTATGCATGTATTTAAAAATATGTAGACATATATATATATATATATATATACACACCATGTGCACATCAGATCTGTGTAGGTGTGTGTGTGGGGCTGTAGGCTGCTCTGTGTGTGTAAGGTTGTGTTGGTGTGTGTGGGAGTGTAATATAATATACATATACATGATACTCAAATGCAAGCAACCATTAAATGCAAAGAGAAAAAAGGGGGAAAGAAATTAGAAATGGCAGAAGGTTGGTCAGCCAAAGGGGGCTGTGGCAGCTGGGCTATGAAAGGATAGGTAGAGAGAGAAAGCATAAGGTGTGTGTGTGTGTGTGTGTGTGTGTGTGTGTTGGGTCTTGAGTTTAGAGAGAAAAAGCAGAAAGGAGAGGAGGCAACGTGAGAGGGACTGAAGGAGTTCAGAGGATTCAAGAGGAAGGAAAATTAGAAGGGAGAAAGGTGTGGCAACACCTTGAAACCCAGGAAAGAGGTATGCCCAGGTTCACTTCTGTTTCTAGATTTTAAGGCATGATAGCTTAGTTTGATTTTTGAGGTTTGTAAAGCATGAAAAATGGAGCAAAACGCAAAAAGAATCAAGAAAAATAGTTGAAAATCGAAAGAGAAAACAGTGGTTGCAGGTTTAACAATAAAATCGGTTTTGATGAGTTTTAATGCATGAAGCTTAGTTATTTTAATGAGGAAGTGTTCCTCTCAGGTACAGAAAAATTTGGGATTTAAAATGGAGTTGAAAACGGTTGAAAACAGCCATAAAATGTGGAAAAAACCAGTTGGCCGGAAATTGGGTTTCGACCGGAAAGTTCAGTGGGTATATCGAAGGTGGTGAGGGTTAAAGGCCCAAGATAGTCCCCAAATCACTCTCCAATGTCCTAGGATTGATTTGGTGTAAAGATAGTGAAATTGCGACGTTAAAATAGGAAGAAAAACGTGAGGGTTGGTCGTGGTCTCTGGTGACATGGCCGGAGAAGAAGACCGGAGGTCGGTCAGAAAGTCGCAGGGGCGCCTGGGTTAATGGTTGGGTCGGTTTTGGTTTAGGGGTGTTAGGCTTGGTTGAGTGGGCTAAGATGGGTCTGTTAGGTTAAGAGGAGTTTTGGGCCTAATCAAATTTAAGGGGTTTGGGCCTGAACGAAATTGGGCCAACAGTAACAGAAATAAAGAGAAAAGGAAGGAAAAAAAGAAAAGAAAATGGGGGGTGTAGATGCCAGGGATCGAAACCTGGTGGTGAGCGTGGGAGAAGCGCGTGTGACCAGGGAAAGACAGGACAATCCGTGATCTCCTTTAGGCAGAAAATATATATATATATATATATATATATTACATTTTAACTTTATTTACTTAATTAAATTATTTAAATAAATTAAACGCTCCGAAATGGCTCGGAGTCCAAACAAGGCAAGTCATATATGTATTCTAACTATCTTGGGCCTCCTAAGACCAACAGTGAGGTCTGTGACGTGAGACGAGGTCCCGAAAAATAAAAGACCCGTAGAACCCTTAAAAATTACCAAAATGCCCTCGAATCAAAACTAGTCAAACGAACTCCGATTAGAGTGAATGAATGATGAATTTTTATTATTTCAAGCATTCTGGACTCAACCGTGGAGTCTGATTTACAAAAAGAGGTATCAAGAACTAAGAAACCGTGAGAGTGTAGAATGACTATTTTGCCCTTTTAGCCCGAATGCCCAAATTAAATTTTGCAAAAGCCTAAACCTATTTTCTTCGACGTTCTTGACACAATGGTAGAATTTAATTTAGAAAAATAGAAACTAATAAAATAAAGACCTAAAATTTGATGAATAGCATCATTCAAGTAGCAAACGAGCTGAGTTGCATTTTGTGATTTTAGGGACACCGATAGGCAAAGAGAGGACAGTCTGACCTTCTACATTCTCCTTGTTAGCCTGTCACGCCCCGAATTTCCAACCAAACCCGGGGACGCGACTAAAGCGAAACAAAAGAAGAAAATAAATAGACGAATAAATAAATAAATACCAATTTAACTGATTTAGATACAAGCCTACATACATTCCCGTTTTAAAAAAATTTCGGCAGAACCTCCTTTGTTCTTCGAGCCTTTTTCCCTCTGATAATCACAATACATCATATATATACAAACACATCACAATCCATCCTCACTCGATGGCCACAACTTTATCAAAGTTAAATATACATCGCCTACTTATACAACCGAAGATAATTAAATAGATACACACGTACATACGTTCACTTCGGTCAATATATATATACATGTCTTTGGGCTTAAGCCCGTACATCATAATACATGCCTCACGGGCCAAATATCCTTCTAAGTTCGGGCCTCCTCCACTCTGTGAGACTTCCTCAAGTCTTAGGTGCCTGGAGTGTCATCTGAAAAATGTTGCCCACGAATGGGTCAGCTCAACTGCTGGTATGATACAATGCTAATGCAAGGAACAAAATATAAGGCGTGGCATGTGCAAGTGTACATTTATCTCTATATGCCTTCTAAATCATCTATGCATGGCAATAATAACAATTCACATGCCTTCCACATCATCTATGCAATATAACGACAATAATCTGCATGCTTTCCAAATCATGCATACCACATAATGGTAATGAATCCATATGCCATCCAATTGTCCATGCAATGTAATGACAATGCATATGAACCACCCACACAACTCTATGCCACATGACAATGCATATGAAACACTCACACAACTCTATGCCACATGACAATGCATATGAAACACTCACACAACTCTATGCCACATCCATATCCACTCTATGCATGTCATGTCAACACCATGCATGTCATGTCTCGGTTTACGGATCGCTCCCGATGGGTACCCGAGTAACCAACACCTCTTCACGGATCGCTCCCGTTGGGTCGCAGGCACCAATGTAATGGCCAATTTTGGGTTTTTCACCACAGGATCTACACCCTCATAATGCACGGCACCTCCTGCTCAACCCACACTATGTCATCAATGAATTACACTATGCCAAATGCCATGGTTCCACCATGCAATGCCACAATCTCAACAGAACATTTCTTGCCAACCCGTGCAGTATGCTTTAAATAATGCAGCCTATTTAAAGTAACAATATCATTCACATCTCAAAACTTTTTCCACAAGCCTGTATGCCATGCGCAGTCAAATTAAACACATGCTCTATTCACAGATTCACAATCTCATTAAGTCACAAAGAATACATAACTCCATAATGCACCAATACATCAAATTATCTCACCTTCCAAAACACATGATATATCAACACAAATATAAGCCAAAACATAATAATTCAAACTCAGAGGTGAGATCCATCTTCACTATAGCGACAAATCATCAAATAATTCAAAGCACATATCAGAGTGCATAAGTTATCAATTCTAGATTCTTCAAGCAAGTATATCCTACGTGATTTCCTAATCATCAAATCAACACATGTACAAATCAATCAACATGCAAATCATTCCTAAACTTACTCCTATTCCTTACTTAGCAAAATATCATACCTGATAGGGTTGGTCACAACCCTAGTAAACTGTGTCCACTATGCAGTCCAACTAATCAGTGAACAACTCAGTCCTCCTACTATGTCGGTCTAGGAAGTCAAGTCGCCTTTTCCTTCCCCTTCAGAGTTCCTAACATTCACAATTCACATCTCAATAACTCAACACAATAAAAAAATAAATAAAGAAAATTCCTCAATGATTTTAAGGACACTTCAAAGTCTTTCACCCACTTACTGACCATCTAACAAATCTCAAATCCAGCCATGAAATCACCTAATGATTTATCACAATGGCATCATTTACATATCACCCGTACCGCAATGCAATTTAATAACCTATTATTCCCCCAAGGTTATTCTAACTCATCGGAGCCTACCAGTAGCCTACAATATCAATATCAAAGTATGAAAATCCATCTCAAAATATATTAATGACTTGTCCC
Organism: Nyssa sinensis; assembly: GCA_008638375.1. Lineage (NCBI taxonomy): Eukaryota > Viridiplantae > Streptophyta > Magnoliopsida > Cornales > Nyssaceae > Nyssa > Nyssa sinensis. Next base: position 14,708,600 of record CM018047.1, read on the forward strand.
GTTCGGACATCGGGTTATTTCGGCACATTTAATTTAATTAATTAAATTATTTAATTTACACTGACAAGTACTCACAAACTATAAATTTTCAAAAGCCTTTAGCTCAAGGAACCTATAGTCAACATTCACCATTAAATGTTTATTACATAGATTTTCTATCACTGAATCCATGATTAAAAAGATATACAGAAATTCAAAGAACTATCACATAGTTCCATAAGGTTGGCCAGTTTTCAAATTGAAACAAGATAAATTCAATTTAAAGTTGGCTCAAATGATTAAATGGATAAAGCCCTATGGGTTCAATTAAATAATCCATCACATGTCACATGTCACATGTCAGAAGGTGTGTCAACATGTACATAGGCTCACAATATAATAATACAACTCTATCAATGAATTAAACACCAATCAAGGCAACAAATCACTCAAAAACATCCAAAAACACATATATGCCTAAACTACCAACTCTAAACTTTTCAAAGGGCCTATCACCTAGATGCTTTCTTAACCTTAATTATACACTTACAGCAGTTCAAACTTAATTAAAAACACAAGGGAACTTAAATCTATTTCTAGATTAGTACTACATCATACCTAAAATCAGTTTTTCTTAAACTGAGAAGGCTGTACTTTCTGGATGTCTAAACTGTTCAGTGAGTCTATAGTACTCGTTGAGCTGAACACTTTCTCAGAAGGAAGTTGGCCAAATTCCCACTTGAAATGTGTGTTCCGGCAGCTTGAAAATGTGGAATTTTAGGGCTTTTCTCTCCCTCTCTCTATACGGACGAGCTCCCTGAAATATCTGAATGTATTTGTGATAAGGATAGAGTATATGAGCTGTATGTATAGTGGGGAATCAAAGGGGCAAAGGCAAATGACCATTTTGCCCTTAATGAGGCCGTAACCCCGTTACTCTACAGCTCATTCCTAAACGCTTCAAATTGAAATTATGTTTTAACCAATGTTCATAAAATTATTTTAAATGAAAATTATTAGAAGGAAACATTTTCATTTGAGGTCGGCTTAGACCCGTTCCACCCGGGTCACCCGAATACCCTTTTTGTCCAATTCCGAAAACCATTTCCGTTTCGGTTAATTTTCGTACAGCGGATACTTCACATTATTCTAAGCACTTTAATCTTCTATGACACACTCTAAATATGTCTCTAAATAGGTCGTTCGGTGAAAACAGTGTAAAAAGGTATTTTACCGATAAAACCGACAAACGTGATAAACTATGCATGCAAAGTGTTCTACCTCAAAAATGAAAAATTTACCCTCATTTTTTGGATCTCTACATAGCCACTACACTTCGAGCATGGTTTATTAGGGTTGAGACCAACCCGTAAGGTATGATATTTTGCTAAGTAAGAAATAGGATTAAGTTAGGAGTAATTGTTATATTGATTCCTTGATTCACACATTGCTTTGACTGTTATATTGTCACGCCCCGAATTCCAAGAAACCTGAGGCACGACTAACGAAGGAAAAGGAAAATAAAATAATAAAGAAATAAAGGACAATCTAACAAGTTCAACTTAACTTACATTCACTTCTGTCAATACACATATAATACATCATTCGGGCTTAAGCCCGTACATCACAATACATGCCTCACGGGCTAAATGTCCTTCTAAGTTCAGGTCTCCTCCACTCTGTGAGACTTCCTCAAGTCATAGGTGCCTGGAGTGTCATCTGAAAAATGTTGCCCACGAATGGGTCAGCTCAACAGCTGGTACAATGCAATGCTAATGCAAGAAGCAAAGCTAAGGCGTGGCATGTGCAAGTGTACATTTATCTTTATATGCCATGAAATATCATCAATGCATTACATGAACAGTATGCATGACGCACCCATGCAATCACCATGTCACACCCATGTCATCAATCCAATCACATAGTAACAGTTCTCATTCATTTCTTCGTCGAATTCTCAAAAATATAAGAAGTACAAAACACAAACAATCAAATCTCAAATCATCAAATAATCACGATCTGAATAATTCTCAAACAACAGTTAAGCATATGCATCATTCAATTCACCCATGAAATGTCCCTAAACTTAACCCTACTTCTTACATTAGCAAAACACTGTACCTGATAGGGTTGGTCACAACCCTAGTAAGCTGTGTCCACAATGCAGTTCCATCCACCAATGAGTAACTCTGCCCTCCCACTGGGTCAGTCTAGAGAATCAACTCACATTCTCCTTTCTGTCGTTCCTAAAATTCACAATTAAGTCGCAATACATCATTATCTAAATTCATGCCATTCATCAAATTTTATGTCTCTTTATGATTGGTATCTCTTTTACTTAAACCAACTCTACTATTGAGTTCGAAACATCAAACAAAATCGGTCTAGGCTTTCGCGGAATTCAATTTGGATATTTGTACTTAAAAGGGCAAAACGGTCATTTTGCTCCTTCACGAGTTCCCAATTCTCGAGGCCTCTTTTCGTAAATAGGAATTCATAGCTAAGTTTGGAATGTTCGAGATAATAAGATCTCACTATTTGTTTACTCAAATCGAGGATCGTTTGACTATGTTTTGACTCAGGGGCATTTTGGTAATTTTCAAAGGTTCTACGGGTCTTTAATTTTTTGGGACCTCATCTTGGGTCACGGACCTTACCGTTGGTCTTAGTAGGTCCAAAATAGTTAGCAAACATATAAAGCTTGCCTCATTTAGGTTTCGGGCTATTTCGGGTTGTTTAATTTAATTAAATTAATTTAATTCATTAAATGGAGCCAAATGTATTACATATATATTATGTTCAAAATATGGCACGGTTGGTAACCGTCCAAACTGTTCACGCGCTTGGCTCCTTTCCCCCACGTCCCTAGTTCGAAACCCCTGAGCCGCACCTTCCTGTGAAACCCCACCCCCCTTTTTATTTATTTATTTATTTTTTGAATCTATTGGGCCAAGCAGGCCCAATTTCTCTTTAAAAACAGAGGCCCAATTTCCCTTTTAATCTAACAGACCCATCTCAGCCCACTCAAACAAGCCCAACACCCTTAAACCAAAACAGCAACCCAACAGGAACGGCCCAAGTTGCCCTTGCGCCCACACGGCTTTCCGACCAACACTCCGGTCGTCTTCTCCGGCCATGTCGCCAGAGACCGCGATCAAGCCCCTCGTTTTTCTCCCCATTTTTACGTCCAAATCTTATTATTTTTACCCCAAAATAAATCTGGAACCTTAAGCCATAGATTAGAGTGTATTTCAGCCCCAACCCAACCGGTTTTCCCTACACCCAGTTTCGTCTCTCTGGCCACTGACCCAGAATCCGGCCGACTGGTTCTCCCCCATTTTTGTGACTGTTTTCCAATGGTTTTAACTCTGTTTTCTCCCTAATATTCTCAGGTATTTTGTAAGATTACATTTGAGTTGTTTAAGCACAGTTTCACACATAAAATGTCAAGAATCCAAAGCTTACCCTAGACCTGCAACTCGAAGTTTCTCACTCATTTCTCAACAATTTTGGTTGATTTCTTTTGCATTATTTTATATTTTTGATACTCTACCAGCCCTTAAAATTAAATCAAAATAATATGCTTAAAAATGGAAAATCAAAGCTTAGTCACTTACCAAATTTTTTTTGAGTTTTTCTCCCTTCTGCCCGGTGCTCTTTCCCTTTCTATTGCTTCTGATTGTAATATTTTTTATATTATTGAAAGTTTCAAAATTTGTTTTGACTTCTTCCTAATTTTTTATTTTTGTTGCTGATTTTATGATATGTTAGTTGTTGACTTGTTAATTATTTTAATGCAGATTTTTTGCCACATGCGGTTGATTTTGTGGGATATTTTGTTGGTGGAAGAAATACAGAATGCCTATAAATAGAGGCTTATGTATTCTTCCACAACACAACAACAAGAGTTCTTATTCTCTTTAATCCAATCTCTTCTATCCAATCTTTACGTATTTTTCATATTATCTTTGTGTGGGCAACTTTGATTCTAGACGGTTCATTTCATTCTCCCAGTGGGCGTGGACTTTGAGGAGATTAGCTGTGAGCAAACTTGGGTTTTATCTTGGAGCTGTCTGTGACCATTGGAACCTTCACGTAGGGAGGCACAACAGCTTTAGGGCAGTGATTACACGCCTCACAGGCCAGCTCACTCCAAACTTATTTTTCCTGTCATTGACGCATGTTAATTTAATTGTTTTATTTTATATGCATGAAATTTAGTTATTCTGTAATTTTATTCTATTATAATTCTTTTATTTTAGAACTCTTAAATAAAGTAGTTAAATTTGACTAACAATCTAAAGCTGTTGTAGTCATATAAAAGAATTACAGATTCATTAAAACATTAATTCATGTTTACATAGTATCTGTAAATAGAATCGTGCATATATTATTTACATATATATAAACCTTACATATACATATATATATATAAAAGAAAAACAGTTACCTAATATATATAAACTGTTATCTAATATATATATATATATACATATATTCTTTAAGTTAAATATAGATATATATATTTTTCGTCAATACACACACACACACACACATATATATATATATATATATATATATATATATATAGGAAACAATGCTTCACGATTATAAGAGGTGAGAGTGTTTTGTACAAAGCATTAAAAAATGAAATTGGCAGTCCCACGTTATTTAAATGAAATGCATAATTATATTTGATGTATAGATTTGATATATCGTTCTGTTAACCATTCAAATTTATCATATTATATCTAATAACTTAATTTTGCTATATAAAATAAAATTTAAAATAATATAATATAAAAAAAAATGATAATAGTTTTGATAAGAGGTGGGATACCAAAATATTATAATATGTATCTATTTTATAAAATCCCTGATAATTAGGAGAACACTCGGTGAATTACATACATGATTTACTCCTACAAAATAGCTTCTAAAAATAGTAACAAATCCTAATAAAATATTAAATTGTGGGATTATGTTGTTATTAAGTCCAATACATATTTTTTCTCTTTTGTAGGAGTTGTTGAGATATTCTTGATTAATGGGATTTGGGAAAGTGAAATTTATTTTACTGTTATTAACTATTTGGATTTAGCTTTTTAAGTCATTAGTTCAGTTGGACACTTTGTGTTCCCCAATAAATATTTATCAATATACGAAACATTATTAAACGTATAGGAGCTTGCATGTTGAGTTTAACGGTTGAATATGAGATAAGTTCTATGAGGGTAGATCATAACAAGGGTTACAAAATTTTTATGATTCAGCACTTCCTTGTTTTGAGTTTTATTAAGAACAAAATCATATAAAGAAAATTGAATGGGTGAGAATCTATGTGTGTTATTTATGTTGGTTGGATTGGATTAGAATGGGCTATTTAGAGTTTTATTGGAAGCAGTTCATGGCAGCAGCAGACCTGGAGAACTTGAGAGAAGCAGTAGTCCGTAGGACCGGATGGATTGGAAGGTTTGGTGAGTGACTGTGGCTGCTGTCCAATGCAGTTTGTGGTGTTAAAACTAGAGGAAATTAAGTTAGCGTGCAGCAGAGAAATTATACATATTTATACCTATGGCCGCGAGTGGAACAGGAGCTGTAGAAAGGTAGCAACAGGGGTAAGACACTGAATTTTTGTCTTGAATTTTTAGAAGTATGAATAATTGGATTGATTTTGGAATTTCATTAAATATGGAAATTGTTTTAGAATTGCAAATTGAAATCCAAAAAAACAATCTAGAAACTAGAGGGAAGGAAATACGGCTTAGCGACTGAGTTTTGTGATTTTATTTGGGCCAAACCGGGTCAGGTTCGACCCAACCCAACCATTCAGATAGCTGCCCAACATTGTTACTTTATGGATAAAATTTTAAATTTGAGTTCGGGGGATGTTTGGTTGAAAATGAGAAGCTATCCAATGATTGGCTTACAAGGGAAAAACAATGTAAACGTACGGGAATTGGAAAAATTATGGGCAGTGAATAGAACCTTGTGAGATTTTAATTATACCCAAAAAATTGGGTTAATTGTGAATTGACCCAAGTGAATAAAAATAATATTTAATAAAATAATAATTTAAAGGGTAAAATTATCAAAGTGTCCCTAAGTCAAAGAATAGTCAGACGGACTCAGATTAAAATAAAAGAATAGTGAAACCTTATTATTTTGAGCATCCTGGACTCAATGGTAGAGTTCGATTTGCGACGGGAGGCCTCGGGAATTGGGAACCCGTGAAAGGACCAAATGACCATTTTGCCCTTTTTGGTACAAACATCCAAATTGAATCCCGCGAAAGCCTAAACTGACTTTGTTCGGCGTTCCGAATTCAATGGTAGAAGTTAATTGAATGGAAGAAATACCAATCATAAAAAGACATAAAATTTGATGAATAGCATAAATTCAAGTAGAAATAAACTGAGTTATGTTGCTTGATTTTAGGAACATCGAGGGACAAAGTGGAGTCTGTCTAGACCTTCCAGTGAGATACAGTACAGAGACTACGTAGTGGACACATCTTTCTAGGGTTGAGACATGCCCTAGTCAGGTATGATATTTTGTTAAGTGAGGAATATGATTGAGTTAGGAATGATTTTCATATTGATTGAATGAAGCATGTGTTTAATTGATATTAGAAAATCACATAGAGAATACTTGCTTTGGAACAGAACCTAAAGTTGATTGATTTGGCACGTGTGTTTTCCTGTTATCCTGTGGAGGTATAACTTGTTCTGTATGTTAGCATAGTATGTGGTTGGCATATCTTGTTTGTGAGTTGTTAAGACGTGGATACGTGATTTGGGTATGTGTTTACGTTGGTTATGTATTGCATATGAAAGTGGTTTTTTATTATTCTGAGGTTGTGGCTTTTATTATTCCGATGTTGTAGCTTTTGTTATCTAGAGGTTGTGGCTTTTATTACTCAGATGTTGTGATTTTTATTACTCAGATGTTGTGGTTTTTATTATTTAGAGGTTGTGACTTTTATTATTCGGATGTCGTGGATATTATTATTCAGATGTTGCGGCTATTATTATTTAGATGTTGTGGGTTGAGCACGTGGTGTTGTGTATTAATCGGATGTGTTCCGTGAATGAGCATTGGTACCCAGTTTCCATCGGATGTGTTCCGTAAACGGGGGTTGGTACCCAGTTTCCATCGGATGTGTTCCATAAACAGGAGTTGGTACCCAGTTTCCATCGGATGTGTTCCGTAAACGGGGGATGTTACCCAGTGTCCATCGGATGTGTTCCGTGATTGAGACATAGGTGTGATATTGAGTTGCGTGGGTGAGTCACGCGTATTTTCATTTCATCAGGGTGTGGCATAGAGTTGACATGATGCGGCGTTGAGTTGCGTGGGTGAGTCACACGTATTTTCATTTCATCAGGGTATGGCATGGAGTTGATATGATGACATAGAGTTGACATGGATGTGGCATAGAGTTTGCGTGGATGCATTATGTGCGCTGCCATCACATTGCATAGACATGGGAATTCTTGCTGTTATATAGTTTGAATGATTGGATAACATTTGGATTACTACTGTTACATTAGTAGGGTGATTGGGATAGCATGTGGATTATTCCTATTGCATTGTTTGAGTAATCTGGAAGGCATGTGGATAATTGTCATTACACTGCTAGGATGATTTAGAAAGCATGTAGATATAAATGCACACTGCACACGCCACACCTTACTTGAATGCAACATGCATATTACTATCATATTGTATAAATGATTAGAGAGGCATGTAGAAATAATGTACACTTGCACACGCCACGTCTTGATTTTGTTCCTTGCGTTAGCATTATATCATACTAGCATGTTGGCACTGACCCATTCGTGGGCACAGGTTCCAGGTAAAGCTCCTGGTACGTGGGACTAGAAGAAGTCTTGGAGAAAAGAGAGGAAATGAAATTTGGAAGAGTATATAGCACTTGGGGTGCACTTTTGTAATATAGGGGCTTAAGCCCAAACTGTATGTAGGAGATAACTGTTGAGTGTATCTTATATGTATGTATGTTAAAGGAAAAGAATGCGTATTTAATTTTCATGAATTGTGGCCATCGAGTGAGGATGGATTGTGATGTGTTTGTATATATATATAATGTATTGTGATTATCAGCGGAAAAAAGGCCCGAAAAACAGAGGAGGTTCTGCCGAAATTTTATGAAAATTAAAGAACTCTATCTAATTTATCGTAAATTCGTAAATCTAATTAATTATCTTTCATTTTATTTACTTTCTGTTCGTCAGTCGCACCTCGGGTTTCGGTTAAAAATTCGGGGTGTGACAACGTGGTATCAGTGCCTAGGTTCGAATACCTAGGGGACAGTGGGAGAAGTTAGACTTTTGGTTTAGTTAGGTAAGTTTGAATGGTATGCCTTTGGTACATGGGTTGCACTGGTGTGCACGGGTATGGATTATACCTGATTTTCGGCTTGACTGAGAGTACGTGGTTGTGGGATATATTGGTTGACTAAGATTGGAAACTCCTATCTATGTGATAGACAGTATATCTGGTGGGATAGACCGTGTGCCTAGTTGTTGTGATATAGGCTGTGTACTTAGTTATCTATATGGTAGGCGGTATGCCTAGTTATTTATGAGATAGGTTATAGATCTAGTTATCTACTTGGTTTGCTATGTTCATTCATGTATATGTGTATTTTTATGATGGGTTTTATGGTTGAGTGCTTATTTGGGGGGATATGTATTAACTGTTGACTGTTGTTTGTAGATTTTGTATATGTGTGCTAGGTTAGTACCCGATATTCATGGATTACCGTACTATGACTATGATGTTTATACAGACTGGATTGGTCTCAGGTCTTGAGTTACAATTGATGGATGGCGCCCCATCAACCAGTAATAAAGGGAGCTGTGATCCATGAAGGGTTATCACCTAGCTGTAAAAGTAAGAAATAATAAAAGACGCATCAAACCTTAACATGTTACAATAAGGATTTGGACTTGTGGAGCTTTTTGTGTATAAATGGCTATTTAGAGTGTTTATCTTTAAATTTTTAGTGATGTTCTTGTGTTAAGCCCTGTTTGTGGAGAGATGTGTTGTTTTGGATAGTATTCACTAGGAGTTGAACATTTGTAAGTTAGTTGAACACTAGCAAGGTTTAAGTATGCGTGTATTGCATTGTTTAGATAAAATCCTTCTTAGTAAAGGGCTATGTTAGAACTTTGTGTCGATTGTTGAGTGTAACCAACGGGTAGGGATGGTTGACATTAGATATGTAAGTATTGATTAGGCAAGTGTGTCGTGACATGTTATGGCCAGCTAGAGGTGGCAATTGGCTGCTGACAGGATTGACAGATTTGGCGAGGGTTGGGATACATTTGTGGCCATGTGCAATGACCCTTAATTCCCACAGACTGCCAGGATCGGGTTTAGGAAGGAGTTTGAGGTACTTATTCAGAGGGACATGACAGTGACCGAGTACGAGTCCCATTTTACCGCCTTGGGGAGATTTGCCCCACATATTGTTAGGGAGGAGCCACTGAGGGTTTTCTATTTTCTTAAGAGGTTGAAGACCCCTATTAGGGAGAAGTTGGCAGGCCACATCTACCCCAGTTTACATCGGTAGGAGACCACCGAAGAGGTACCGAGCTAGTACTTCTTCTGCACAGGTATCCCAGGAACCCGTCACTTGTTTTCATTGTGGACAGCCAGAACACAGGTTCGCCAATTGCCCTCACAGAGACCTTAGTTAGGGACATGGAGCTAGACCGAGCCAGATGTCATTTCCACCTCAAGCACAGAATCAGGAGTGGGGAGCTCCACGGCTTTGCTTTGCAGTGCCACTAGTCAGGACAATGTTAGGGCCAACTGTCCTCAGGGACAGACTTCACGGGGCTCGCAGAGACCATCTCATCATCAACCAATTCAAACATTACAGCCACTACCACAGTTAGACTATGAACCTCCAATGCCTCATTTTCAGTCTGCACCCTCAGTGCAAATTATTAGGATCCCCGGACAAAGGGGGGGAGATAGGCAGAGTCAGACTACCCAGAGTCGTGTTTACCCAGTAGCTGCACTTGAGGTATCTACCTCCGGACCTCTTGTGGTTCGAGGTACATCCTTTATTTTTAGTTCACAGACTAGTAGACTGATAGACCTATGCATCTCATCCATTCATGTTTATCATGCTTACCGTGCCATTATGATTAGATGTTCATAATTATGTGGCAGACTGAGTGAAACTCAGAGGTGGGTTATGTGCTTGTTGTTTATGAGATAGGCTGTGAGCCTGGATATCCATGGGATTGGATGTATACCTGGCTATCTATATAGCAGGATTATATGTTTATTTCTGTATATATATATATATATATTGTGAGCCTGGATATCCATGGGATTGGATGTATACCTGGCTATCTATATAGCAGGATTATATGTTTATTTCTGTATATATATATATATATATATATATATATATATATATATATATATATATATATACTGTGATAGATTTTAATACTTGAAAACTGATGAGATGGGTTACATGTTAGCTGTTTGATGTTGCATAATGATTTTATGTGAGCATACTGGTTTTGTGCCTGTAGTAGTGCTGTGACTATGATTTTATATGCGAATTGATTGTTATTGATGCATGAACAAGAATATTTTTAAATGTGTTCGTATGATGCATGTGAATAAACATAGATATATACTCGTGATTTAAATTGGTGAGGGGTTTCCCTAATGTTTTGTCCTTCTAAACTTTAATACATTACTTTAAGTTTTACGATTATAACGCTGAGAACTGGATTATTGAATCATATTGTAGTACGGATGATATATGGATGATGCCATTGGGATAAATCACTAGGTGATTTCATGGCTAGATTTGAGACTAGTGGGATGGTTAGCAAGTGTGTGAGGAACGTTGAGATGTCCTTGTGAACAGTGAGGATTTTTCCTTTATTTGTTATTGTGTTGAATTATTGAGGTGGGTTTTGATGTTGAATGGATTTGGGAATATTAGCATTGATGAGCCAACGTATTTTGAGGATTTCATTGTGTGTTGTGCCATGTGGAGTGGGCCGTTACGAATGGGATCAGAACTAGACCTAGCAGGGAGGGTAGAGATGTCTGCACTCCGCTGCACGCCCGCCAATGAGGCTGAGCTTACGGGAGAGATGGTAATGGGAGGGGGTAGTATATCCCACATCGCCTGGCTGAGGGAGGGGTGAATGATCCATTGGTAAGGTGGCACGTCTACATGTTATAGTGCGTTTTGCATTGATCGGTTATTATTTTGTCGAGAGTTGTATTTTTAAAAATTTCGGGACGAAATTTCTTTAAGGAGAGAAGGATGTAGAGACCTGAAAATTTGGGGTAAATTTTTCGTTTTAAAAATAATAGGGCTTTAATACCCTGACCCGGGACTGAGTCTTGTGATGCATACACACGTATTTCTATGCATGTGTACGTTCGTGTATACGTGGAGGTCATGAAATGTTAGGGTATGTGAACGTACTCGGAATCTAATAAATATGATATAAGATATGAAAGTTGATAAAGTAAATAATTAAAATACCGAGTCTCAGCTTTAAGACTAAATTATTGTTTTTCATAATTACCGTTATTCATAATTAATAACATATTAAAATGGTGAGATATAAAATGTATATATATATATATTATAAATATTCACACATTTGCTGTATGAGATTTATATGTGAATATATGAATAATTATTATAAATATAAATGTATGTATAATTGAATGACATGGAAGTTTCTTGAAGGACCATGAAGCATAACCATAATATACTATATATATATATATATATACAAATATGGAATCAGGAAGCTTCGAGGAAGTTGCTGAAGGAAACAAAACTATGTATATATTAATATATAGTGTATAGGCAGGTGGGTGCGAGAGGAATTTATGTGTGTGGGGTATTCGGTTTGCAGAAAATCGGAGGGAAGGAGGGATTGATTGAGCATTGCCAAGAGTGAGGAGCGTTGCAGGGAACAGGGTGATTCGACGCGGTGGAGACCGAAAAACCCAGAAGTCGCCTATGAGTTCTGCTTCTTCCGAGTAGACAAAGATGGCTGAGCCGTGAAATTCAGACGGCCGTGACACCGAGATTAAAATAGAAGAGATCGGGAAGAATTCGCACAAGATTAAATCTCAGATCTGAAGCAGTGAATTTGTTTATAATTGAAATTGGAAATTCAGATCTGGAATTGGGCTTGTTGCCAAACTGATCTTGATCGCTTGCGCATTGACGATTTGTGGTGATGTCACGGTTGTAGGGGTGTATATGTGTAGGTGCAGGTGTATCATTGTGTATATATATAGATATATAATTGTGTGCATAGCAGTGCTGCGCATGACTTGTTGCGCAGCAGAAACGGTGAAGAGTGGGGGGGTTCAGTTTGGGTGTCAATCTAGTGGCAATAGCGATGGTGTAGCAGGCCAGTGTGCATGTATTTATGTGTGTTATTTATATTGGTTGGATTGGATTAGAATGGGCTGTTTAGAGTTTTATTGGAAGCAGTTCATAGCAGCAGCAGACCTGGAGAACTTGAGAGAAGCAATAGTCCGCAGGACCGGATGGATTGGAAGGTTTGGTGAGTGACTGTGGCTGCTGTCCAATGCAGTTTGTGGTGTTAAAACTAGAGGAAATTAAGTTAGAGTGCAGCAGAGAAATTATACATATTTATACCTATGGCCGCGAGTGAAACAGGAGCTGTAGAGAGGTAGCAACAGGGGTAAGATACTGAATTTTTGTCTTGAATTTTTAGAAGTATGAATAATTGGATTGATTTTGGAATTTCATTAAATATGGAAATTGTTTTAGAATTGCAAATTGAAATCCAGAAAAATAATCTAGAAACTAGAGGGAAGGAAATACGGCTTAGCGACTGAGTTTTGTGATTTTATTTGGGCCAAACCGAGTCAGGTTCGACCCAACCCAACCATTCAGATAGCTGCCCAACACTGTTACTTTATGGATAAAATTTTAAATTTGAGTTCGGGGGATGTTTGGTTGAAAAGGAGAAGTTATCCAATGATTGGCTTACAAGGGAAAAACAATGTAAACGTACGGGAATTAGAAAAATTATGGGCAGTGAATAGAACCTTGTGAGATTTTAATTATACCTAGAAAATTGGGTTAATTGTGAATTGACCCAAGTGAATAAAAATAATATTTAATAAAATAATAATTTAAAGGGTAAAATTATCAAAGTGTCCCTAAGTCAAAGAATAGTCAGACGGACTCAGATTAAAATAAAAGAATAGTGAAATCTTATAATTTTGAGCATCCCGGACTCAATGGTAGAGTTCGATTTACGATGGGAGGCCTCGGGAATTGGGAACCCGTGAAAGGACCAAATGACCATTTTGCTCTTTTTGGTACAAACGTCCAAATTGAATCCCGCGAAAGCCTAAACTGACTTTGTTCGGCGTTCCGAATTCAATGGTAGAAGTTAATTGAATGGAAGAAATACCAATCATAAAAAGACATAAAATTGATGAATAGCATAAATTCAAGTAGAAATAAACTGAGTTATGTTGCTTAATTTTAGGAACATCGAGGGACAAAGTGGAGGCTGTCTAGACCTTCCAGTGAGATACAGTACAGAGACTACGTAGTGGACACATCTTTCTAGGGTTGAGACATGCCCTAGTCAGGTATGGTATTTTGTTAAGTGAGGAATATGATTGAGTTAGGAATGATTTTCATATTGATTGAATGAAGCATGTGTTTAATTGATATTAGAAAATCACATAAAGAATACTTGCTTTGGAATAGAACCTAAAGTTAATTGATTTGGCACGTGTGTTTTCTTGTTATCCTGTGGAGGTATGACTTGTTCTGTATGTTAGCATAGTATGTGGTTGGCATATCTTGTTTGTGAGTTGTTAAGACGTGGATACGTGATTTGGGTATGTGTTTACGTTGGTTATGTATTGCATACATTCATATGAAAGTGGTTTTTTATTATTCTGAGGTTGTGGCTTTTATTATTCCGATGTTGTAGCTTTTGTTATCTAGAGGTCGTGGCTTTTATTACTTAGATGTTGTGATTTATATTATTCAGATGTTGTGGTTTTTATTATTCAGAGGTTGTGACTTTTATTATTCGGATGTCGTGGATATTATTATTCAGATGTTGCGGCTATTATTATTCAGATGTTGTGGGTTGAGCACGTGGTGCTGTGTATTAATCGGATGTGTTCCGTGAATGAGCATTGGTACCCAGTTTCCATTCGATGTGTTCCGTAAATGGGGGTTGGTACCCAGTTTCCATCGGATGTGTTTCGTAAACGGGAGTTGGTACCTAGTTTCCATCGGATGTGTTCCGTAAACGGGAGTTGGTACCCAGTTTCCATCGGATGTGTTCCGTAAACGGGGGATGTTACCTAGTGTCCATCGGATGTGTTCCGTGATTGAGACATAGGTGTGATATTGAGTTGCGTGGGTGAGTCACGCGTATTTTCATTTCATCAGGGTGTGGCATAGAGTTGACATGATGCGGCGTTGAGTTGCGTGGGTGAGTCACACGTATTTTCATTTCATCAGGGTGTGGCATGGAGTTGATATGATGACATAGAGTTGACATGGATGTGGCATAGAGTTTGTGTGGATGCACTATGCGCGCTGCCATCACATTGCATAGACATGGGAATTCTTGCTGTTATATTGTTTGAATGATTGGATAACATTTGGATTACTGCTGTTACATTATTAGGGTGATTGGGATAGCATATGGATTATTCCTATTGCATTGTTTGAGTAATCTGGAAGGCATGTGGATTATTGTCATTACACTGCTAGGATGATTTAGAAAGCATGTAGATATAAATGCACACTGCACACGCTACACCTTACTTGAATGCAACATGCATATTACTATCATATTGTATAAATGATTAGGGAGGCATGTAGAAATGAATGTAAACTTCACATGCCACGCCTTGATTTTGTTCCTTGCGTTAGCATTATATCATACCAGCATGTTGGCGCTGACCCATTCGTGGGCACAGGTTCCAGGTAAAGCTCCTGGTACGTGGGACTAGAAGAGGTCTTGGAGAAAAGAGAGGAAATGAAATTTGGAAGAGTATATAGCACTTGGGGTGCACTTTTGTAATATAGGGGCTTAAGCCCAAACTGTATGTAGGAGATAACTGTTGAGTGTATCTTATATGTATGTATGTTAAAGGAAAAGAATGCGTATTTAATTTTCATGAATTGTGGCCATCGAGTGAGGATGGATTGTGATGTGTTTGTATATATATAATGTATTGTGATTATCAGGGGGAAAAAGGCCCGAAAAACAGAGGAGGTTCTGCCGAAATTTTATGAAAATTAAAGAACTCTATCTAATTTGTCGTAAATTCGTAAATCTAATTAATTACCTTTCATTTTATTTACTTTCTATTCGTCAGTCACACCTCGGGTTTCGGTTAGAAATTCGGGGCGTGACAGAAAGAACTCGAGGTGTTTTGGCCCTTGGGGCATATTTTGAGATGTAAGGGCCTAAGCCCGAATGACCTGTGAACACTGTAATGTTAGGATGTATCTCATGTTATTTTGATGTATTGAATGGTAATGAAAGCATGTTTAGTTAAATTTATTCAGATTGTCTTTTATTTTATTTTATTTCTGTCTCGTCAGTCGTGCCTTGGGTTGGCGAAAATTCGGGGCGTGACATTTTATGAATTATCTAATCCGAGAATGTGAACTATTTTTCTCTATTTGTTCCATCTGTTTCATATATAAGAAAAAAATACTCCTATTTCAGTGAAATATTTGATGGGAGTTTTTTTTTTTTTTAGGAGAAAAGAAATAAACTTCACACATAGACACACATACATAAATGCACAAGCATATATGTTTCTATAGAGTACATAGGTATCTAAAACTGATAATCTAAAAAATATTTCAAGGGAATGCTTTTAAAGGGAAAAAATGCATAAATGAAAGATAAAAGGTAAATCTGAAAAGTGTGTATATGCTATTTACATATATTTATGTATTAGAAGTTGCTTAAAATGACTTTTCTTAGCTAGATATATCTGTAGATAATTGAATTTTGAAAAAAAAGGGATTTTTTTATCCGTTATTTGCTGTAAAAACAAATGGGGTGCGGTGAGGTCTTCCGCAGATGGTTATGTGGTGCTAAGGGGCAATGCTCCATGGCGGATATGTAGAGTAGCTTATCTTCACATCCATTTTAAGCACCCAAAAAAAAAAAAAGATAAAAAGTAAATTTGAAAAGTGTGTATGCTATTTACATGTATTTATATATTAGAAGCTGCTTAACGTGACTTTTCTCAGCTAGATATATTTGTAGATAATTGAACTTTAAAAAAAATGGATTTTTTTATCCGTAATTTGCTCTCAAAACAAACGGGTTTTAGTTTCTATTGTTGAATTTTGTTGCTGTTATTGCTGTATCTTCTCAAATTTTGCTTTCAATGTTTTTACTACAGACCACTCTATTGAATCATATTCTGACATCACAACATGGCAAATGGATTGCTGTCATTGAAAATGAGGTATTGAGATTCTTCTGTCCTAAAACTCAGTACTAAGGTCTATTACTTTAATTTTTTTTTTTATTATAATACTTCTCTCTCTCTGTCTCACTCACTCATTTCCCCCAAGCAATGTCAACTATACGTACACATATACATACATACATACATAATAAGAGATGTATTTTACTTACCAAAAAATTAATAAGAGATATTTTGATCATTGGTAAAATTATTAATGCTTGGGACCATAAAGCTTTTTCAATCAACTTAGCTGGCTTTCTAACATCTGATGATAAATTCATTTATGTTTTATCCATTCAAACCCAAAAATGAAAAATAAAATGTGTGTCCCTCAGAGTCTCACAGCGCAACACTCCCATCCCCACCTCCGCTGAAAAAAAAGGAGAAGAAGAAAAAGAAATTGAAGGATAAGCATGTCCATCATTGTTTTGCTTATTTTAATGACGTGATCATGTCATTAGATAGGTTTTACCGAAGGTTTACTTCCTCTGCCTCTTTGATTTTCTTTTCCATTGCTAATTGCTGAAGATCTCTTTCATTCTTGGATGGAAACAAACGTAGATGACATCAAAATCAAAACATAGTGAATCGCAGCAAAAAATTTCAAATTGTGAGAATTTCAGACTATACAAAGATTAAATGGTCCATCAATTATTTATAAACACAAAGAAATTTACCAACAAGATGAAGTTTGTTTGTTGTGATTTACAGTTATTTTTTTTTTTTTAAAAAAAAAAAAAAAAAAAAAACAACATTCAGGCACTGGACCTTGATGAGAGTAATGTACTGAATTTACTGTTCACAGCTCTATGCATTCTCCTCTAAGATAGCAATAGTGACTTATCAAGCTGGATTGGCCCCTCCTCAATCTATTTGGAAGGAATGCATGAAACTATACTGGAAATGCATCTTATGGCCAACCATGAAAGTACCTCCTCTCGCATGTGTCCCAACTCATGGCTCCAGCAGCATATAAATATTCCTGAACCCCAAGTTGTCATCATGTGGTCGTCTCAAATTTGAGCTTGACTTCACCCTCAATGTGTCAATTGGAAGCGTAACGAATTGATAGATCCTCTACCCTTTGAGCTACAACTCTACAGAAGACTTACAAAAACCTGTTGCCACACCCTTGAATTATACTTTTCTGAACTGTTTTCTTTAATTTTAATACATAATGATTCAACCATTCCTTTATAAGCAAATTAACATCATGACTTGCTCTGTAAATCAATCTTATTCCACTGCCACACTTCCTGATCACTTCCAGCAACAATCTTCAGCACCCAAATCTCCACTCTCATCCATTCCCTTAAAGCTTACTTTGAAAAAGACTAACATGTCTAATCATCTAGCGCAAGAACCTCTATACATTTCATCTCAAAAAGGTTTTGGATACTATGATGAATCAAAAGATTCAAATCTCTAGACTCTTTGATCCATTGCAAAGCCTACAAAGCCCATAGATCAATACCAATACAAATCAACATCGAATTTGATCAACAATCTTAAGAAGTTGCAGCTTGGAAGCTTAAAATTGGCATATACTTTAAGGAAATGGTTTAGCTGAGATTTCATAATTTTCATTGATCTAGGTCTTTCTAGGTTCGTCTTTGAATTTCTGTTTATTACATGTTCTTCTATAATATTTTGCGATCGTTGAATTCTTGTGGTTTGAATTTGTTTGTAATTTTTTGTTCATTATGTCCGCACTACAACAGATGAGATAAAAAGCACAAATGATCACTAGAAGAACAATGAAGAGACGATTTCAAGGTGAATTTCACTGATATCAAATGTTATACATTATACGTGTGTGTGTGTCTATTTATATTTGTGTTCTCGAAAAAAATCAATTTAGCTTTTAATGACAAAATAGAAATACCAAATTTAGTTGAACTACCTATTCATCTCATACATTGTATGTAAGGATTGATATACTTGATATATATTGTGCATTGCATTAATCCAATTTACATTCAATATTGTGTGTTCTGCTTTTGGTAGTATAGAGTTGTGGGAAAGAATTGACAAAATAGAAATACCAAATTTAGTTGAACTACCTATTCACCCCCCCTCTCTAGGTAGACTTTTACCCAAGTTCACACTAGGGACCAAATTATTTATAGTTTTGGCTCAAGTAGACAAATTTTATGCACCTCTAATTAGGTTATTAAATTAATATTTTAGGACCAGCAAGCAAACTTATGAGAATATAGCATGATCATGATTACATCATGTCACAATCCACAAACTTTCTATCTGTTCAAGTCATAAACTTGTTTGCCAATGAACTTGACCTCAGTTGTCTACATTTGCTAGCTGAAGTAAAGCAATGGAGAAACTACAATAGACCTCGAAACCCATCTATAAAGAGATATTACAGAGAGAATGAGAAATGAGGGTAGCTAGAAACCTCTCTTTGATGCGTTTTCTATTCCTATATATACATCTATATATATGTGTGTGTGTGTGTGTGTGTGTATAAACAGTGAGAGATGATATGAATTTGTTCAGAGATCAATGGTCCAGCAATATGGAATTTTTTTATGGGTAAATAATCATGGAATTTGTTTTCATGTATGTAAATTGTTGATTTTTGAAATTTTGTTGCAGGGATTTGCTCAAGGTAGGAGGGGACGTAAGGATTGATGGTTTGAACATCCAACACATCTTGGCTCTTTCCTTTTTAGGGGGAGATCGGCGGTGTCTCTTCAAATTTGGAAAGAATGGTGATAAGATTGTCTCCTTGCGAATTTTCTCCCTTGGATTAGTTTATTTTAGCAATGTATGGAGTCTCATGGTCATGTATTTTTGGTGCTGGAAGCAAATTCTCTTTGCTTGTATTGTCTGTGCATCAAATACACAAGTGGGAAGCACTGTGATTTCTGCAATGATAATGTTTTTTTTATATAACTGTTAGATTATGTGTCCTATTATGGCAATCAAATCTCTTCTCGTATTCATGGATGCTTGATCATGCCAATATGAGGTGTTTTTATTTTATTTTATGTATGTAATAGCAGTAAACATAAAAACAAACATAGCACATATAGGTTTACATTTACTTGCATGTTTTTAAATGTTGTCTTTTTGTGCCCCTTTGCTTTCTTTTCCGGCTTGTTAAAGGTTATAAGAGCTTGGTCAATACATTACCAAACTTGAGTACAGAATGCAAATTATGGTAGTTAGTGAGATGTCTATCAACTTGTATGTGGAAAGTGGGGATATCTTGTGAGTTTTGTTTTTATTAAGTAGAGATATCTTGTGATTGTTCTATATCATTTTCATCTTTTTTTGTTAAAATTGATACATACTTTGCTTAAAGTCTCATAATGGTACCAGTTGTATATGCTTTGTGAGTTGTTTAGCTCTTGATAAATTTGTAAATATTTGGTGAATTTAGACTGGTCATTTTTTTCTTTTCTCATAAGATATTAGCAAAGTGAATCAGCAAATGCTCTCTATAATTAGGCCACTAAAGGCACATTTACATTGTTACACTACTTATTAAATTTTGTCTAAACTTAGCATCAAGAATGGGAGCCAGAAAAGAAAAATGATATCTTTGTCAATCCAATGTTACACAAGTTGAAGATATCTCAAGCATTCTGATAACGAATTGGATGACAAGCAAACCCTCAAATCTGCGTGAAAAACTTCTTCTGAACCCGTGCTTATTACTCTAGATTTGAAATCTAACCCCTTTTGTCACGTCCCGAATTTCCCACGAACCCGGGGCGCGAGTAACGAGACAGAAATGTAAAATAAATAAAAGGACATAAGTAATTAAATTCAACAAACATGCGTCCATCATCATCCATACATAAAGTAATATCGAATACATTGTTCATCAGTCATTCGGGCTTAAGCCCTTACATAACAAAATACAAGTCTCATGGATCACAAATACATCACGTGCTTCGCCCTCTCAGGGCATCACTAAGTCTCATGTGGCTGGAGGATCCTCATCTGAAAATGTTGCCCACGAATGGGTCAGCACAACTGCTGGTATGATGAAATGCTAATGCCAGAAATAAAGCTAAGGCGTGACATGTGCAAAGTGTACATTTATTTCTAAATGACATTCAAACATCGCAGTAATATATATGAATGGTATGCATGACACACCCATGCACAACTCTATGCCACACCCATGTCTCATTTACGGGTACTCCCCGATGGCACGAAGTACCAATGCAATGGCCAATTTTGGGTTTTTCACCACAGGATCTACACCCTCATAATGCAAAGCACCACGTGCTTACCCACGCCATGTTCTCAAAGGATTCATCATATGCCAATATGCCAATGCAATCTCAATGATACATGGTTTCCACAATATAGCATGCTCGAGACAATAATATATAAATCACCTAACTGATTCCACATGCAATCATATCTCGTAAAATCAACCTATACACATGTCGTGAGTCACATTCATCATTCACTAAATATTCATAAGGTACAAGTAACATGTAAGCATGTGAGCAACCAATTCCAAATAAACGGTAAACACATTGCAGATAAACACATACAACATTCAGTCATTCACAAATATTCCTAACTTAACTTCATTTCTAACACTAGCAAAACACCATACCTGATGGGTTGGTATCAACCCTAGAAGATCGAGCACTATATGTAACTGAACGGGCCGACGAAAATGTAGGAGATCAGATCGCCTCCTCCTGTCCTGTCAGTGTCCCTAAAAGTAGGAATTACAATTCAGTCCCTTGTTGTTTGAATGTATGCTATTCATCAAATTTTATGTCTTTAATTTCATAGGTTTCTATTCTGCTAAATTAAACTCTACCATTGGTTTTAGAACGTTTAAGAAAGTAAGTCTAGGTTTTCGTAGAACTCAATTCGGACACCGGGGTTCAAAAGGGCAAAACAGTCATTTTGCACTTTACACGTGTCCTTACATTTCGTGACCTCTTTTCACAAATCGGACTCCACGGTTGAGTCCGAAATGTTCGAGATAATAAAATTTTACTATTTGTTCACCTAATTCGGAGTTCGTTTGACTGTGTTTCAATCTAGGGGCATTTTGGTAATTTTAAGGGTTACTACGGGTCTTTTATTTTTCGGGACCCCGTCTCGTAAAATGGACCTCACCATTGATCTCAGAATGGTCGAAATAGTCAAAATACACCTATGACTTGTCCCATTTGGACTCCGAGATATTTTTGAATATTTAATTAATTAAATTAATTAAATTAAATAATTAATTAATTAATTTAATTAATATTTTATTAATAATTTAATCAGGTGGGTCAAAGTGTAATTTCTAACAGTTGGGGGGTCAATTCGTAATTTCTGAAAGTTCAAGTTAAGGTTCAAATTCAAAAGGTTCAAATTCAAGGGGTTCAAATTCCAAAAGGTTCAAATTAATACTAGTTTAATTTGTTATTCTAATTCAGGTTAACCAAACAGGGGATAGGGCTAAAACCGGGATAGGATATCCCTGTCTCTATTCAATTTCAAATTTTTGATTTCTTACCCTTGCAACCAAACGGGCCAAGTTCCCTTTTAATTTAAAACAACCACGCGACACGTGGCAGGGGCGGTCCACGCCCGACCCGAACCGGACCCGACCCGACCCGACCCGGACAGACCCCCCTTCTTCCCCCGATTTTCCGGCGAACCTCCGGTAGGGTTCCGGCGTCTTCTCCGGCGCCGGTGACCGGAATTTCAGAAAAATCAAGTTTTTGAACTTGATTTTTATGGCGTTTTCGAAGCCCCTTTCAATCCCAAACTATTCTAAAACGTTTTTGGAGTCTTTTAATATCGTTTTGAAGCTTCCAATCACGGTGAAAACCCAGATTTTTCCCCCACGGCCGTGACCTGCACCTCCATTTTTCTCCCTCATTTCTCAACCGTTTTCTATCATTTTTGTTGCGTTTTAATCCTCACATTATGCTCTACAAGGTTCTATAATTTAAATCAATTGAAATGCTCTAAAATAAATCGAAACAGAAGTGACCCACTTACAAATTTTTCGGCCGTTTCTCTCTCTAGCCGTGTCCTCCTTCTCCCTCTTGCTCCGAGCTCGAACCAGGTCTCTAACCCTCCTTCAGAGCTCTGTTTCTCTCCCTCTTTTCTGCTTCTTTCCTTCTCTTCTTTTCCACCCGAGACCACTCTCTTTATTTTCTCTCTCTCTATATTCCTCTCTCTCTCTCTCTCTATAAATTCTACGAATTCTGACCTCCTCCCAACTCTCATACTCACTCTCACACTTCACCACACACACCCACCAACTCTCTTACACTCCACAGCCCCCCCTTGCTTGTTTGAGTGTATCACACTCAAACTCACACACACACACAACCGGGTACACACACCTACACACACTGTCCTATACATCTATATATATATATACATATATATATATATTCACATTTTTTTTTAATACACACTCCTATGTACACACATATGTACACTAACAATTTAATTTATATATATATATATATATATACACACATCATAACAATAATAATAATAATAATAATAATAATAATAATAACAATAAAATTAATTAATTAACAATTGCAAGAATAATAATAATAAAAAAAATTTCCATGTTATAACACCTTTGATGACAATGATTATGGGATACGGGCTTTAGATTGCTTCAAGAACTTGTTTCTGGATGCAATAAGGCAACTTGAGAAGGTCTAGCTTCGAATTATCAGATCTTGTTTTTTTTTTTGAATATTGATTGCTTTGTTGTTATTTTTTGTTAAATATTACTGGGAAAGCATTAATGCTTAATGAGATTATCAACTATGTGTAGTCACTGCAATAGAAGGTCAAGAAGGTATGCTATTATGCAACTTTAAGATAAAAGTTAGTTATTTGATTGTTACAAAAAAATTTGTGGGTAATTTCTCCACAATAGATTTTGACATCATGGTTGAAGCATACCTCAAATTAGATAGAATTTGGTGCTTATGCAAGCTAGGATGATATTTTCTCTTACATATTTACAATAGAAATCTTTGCCTTGGAACATAATTACCAATCGTGCTGGGTTGATATGATTTTTCTCTTCTCAATAAAAATTGGATTTTGTATTTGTGGCTTCATAAATCTTCTGTTATTTTTGATCCATTCCCCCATGCTTTTCTTGTCATGTTGCTCTAACTTATTACAAGCTCAAGTATAGTTATAATTGCAAATTAAAAAAAAAAACAGCTCCTGCATATTTGTTTGTTAGTTCCTCACGCATGTTGAAAGCTTCCGTCTATGAAAGAAAGTTGATGGAATTTATTAAAAGAAATCCACATGCTCAATTCTTATGCAGATTAAAAGATTATGATCTATTTTAATTCTTTGGAAGTGGTTGTTCTCACCTCTCCAATAAAACCTCTTAGTACATCTAAAAATTAAAAAAAAAAAGATTTATTCTTTAATTTTCTTTTAAAATTATTCTATTAAAATGTATAAATTGTTACAAAACGTACTCACGTGCAATGCACGTGTACCTCTACTAGTATATATATAAGTATGGATGTTCTTTCAAAAAATATTTTACAATTTTGGTTAACAAAAATACCCTTTATGCCTATTAGGATCACAAGAGATTAATAGGTATTGACAAAAATATATATAAGTATTGAATTTTATTTTTTTTTTGTCAACAGTCCAAAATTGAAAAATATAAATAAAGTACACATTCCTATCTAGTAAAGAGGGTAGGAGTAGAACTCATGACCTTCCCTCAAAAGAAGTCATGAGTAACTAACCGGAGCACCGCCATGGACGACTTAATAGAATTAATGTTGAAAATTGGAGGCCCAACTCTAATTAGTTCCTTAAAACCGAGGTGTTAAAGAGAGGGAGAGAGGACCCTTATGTATAGACCAGAGGAGCTAGAGACGGGTGATGTGGGACAATCCAACACGCCCCCTGGACCACATTGCCCCCAGAGGGAAGGCAGGTGAGCGGCCCCGTGCAGCTAGCCCAAAGTTAGAGCTCTGGGCTGGCTCGATACCATGTTAAAAATTGGAGATCCAACTCTAATTAGCTCCTTAAAACACAGGTGTTAAGGAGAGGGAGAGAGGGCCCTTATGTATAGACCGAAGGAGCTAGAGACGGGTGATGTGGTACAATCCAACAATTAAATTACTTACTTTTTAATTATTTCAACGAAATTTAATCTTCCTAAAATTCTACATGAATTTAAAAATGTTATAATAAAATTAATTTACTCACAACCTTCTTCATTCGTCTAACTTGGGAAGTCTTTTGAAATATTCTAGCTTTTATTAAAACCTTTCTCTCTAATTCATTTAGAGATTTCCGGTTATGAGATCAATTAAAATATACAAAAGAAAGAAGAAAAGGAAAAGGTGAAGTCATAATTTTCAAGAAAAATAATTTAAAATAAATTCAAATACTGTTATTGAATGATGTTAAAGTGGAATTCTAATCAAAAACAAATTGTGTAAAGTAAAAAAGTAGAAGAAAATAAATAGAAAGATTAATTTAAAAAGTATAAATGGACGTAATAATAACGTAGCTCCATGTTTTGGGATTGCAATTCGTTAACTTTTAATAAATTTTATATAATCTTAATTTGGAAATATTAATACTAAATCTTCAAAATTTTACATCTCAAATAAATGATATGGTATAAAATAATTGGTAGTATAATAGGTTCATTGTTTAAGATTTAGCAATGATTCATTACCATATTATGTGAGATGTAAATTCATTACCACATTATGCGAGATGTAAATATTTCTTCTTCGCTCATCAGAAAAAAAATGTAAATTTTGATACAAAAATTTGTGATTCCTAACATTAATCATTGAAAAAAAAAAGAGTGCACCTTAATTATGATTTAATTCAAAATTGTCAATCAATTAAGAGACTTTAATGAATTTACAAAAAAACACATAATCTAAATCGTCAATCTCCACTAGACAATAAATAATCTAAATTGTCAATCTCCATTAGACAATAAATAAATAGATTAAAAATATCCCCTCTCCTATCTTCTTCTAACTCCCATATATTGCTCAATAAAGTGTGTAAAAATAAAAGTTCGGAAGAAAATTTAAATTTAAAAAGTTGCAAAAATTAATTTTTTCTTTAAATTTAAAATCTTGAAAAAATTAAGAAATCTGTAAAATAACAATTGACAAAAAAAAGGGTTACCGTATATTTAAGGTGGTGAAATAAAGAAATATATAAAATTTTCTATATAAGTTTTAAAATTCTAAAATTAATATGGACCAATTGAATGCAAAATTAGAAAAATAAATGAATTAAAAATATTATTTTTCGTTTACATTTAATATAAAAATTTATTAACTACTGTAATCCCATTACTTTTATTATATTTGAAATTTATTTTAACATAATACTTAATTTTCATCTGTCTTTTTTTTGTGGATTATTTTTCTAATTCAAGATAATTAAGTAAACTTTACTTAAATTTTCTTTCATCTTCATATAACTTCAATTTAGTTTCTCTTTTTTTTTAAAAAAAAAATTGCATTATTATTTTTTGAATCCTATAATACTTAAATTTATATAAAATATACTTTAATAATCTAATACATATTCATGTACAACACAGGTGTTAATAACCTAGTAAAGTATAAATGAATGAATGAAGTATTAAGTGAATGCTTGCCTAAGATATGGCGAAGTGAAAACACCCCTTCACCTCACTAGTAAAACTGCGGAGTCTAAAATAAAATAAAAAAGAAAAAATTACATTGATTTTTTTTTAAATTTTTGATAATTACACTGATCTTTTCTGAAGTTAATGAAATTATACTAATTTCTCTTACTTTTTTTGACAAACTACAATTACCCTCTTCAGTCAAATTTTTCTTTAAAAAAGGTGAAACTACCATTTCTATGTTTTTTTTTTTTTTTTGCCTTTTTCAATTTTCATCAATTTTTTCTAACTACTTTTTACAGAATTTTTTTAATTTTATATTTATATAAAAATAATTTTAAAGTAAATAACTTGTTTTTATTTTATATAAAAATAAATTTAAGGTTTTATCAATATTTATTTCAAAATAAAAAAAAATCAAAAAATTAGGTCAAAATTTAAAAAAAAAAAAAGAAAAAAATACATAAAGGGTAGTTTTATCATTTTGAAGAAAAAACTAGCTAGATGTGATATTTGTAGTTAGTCAGTTAAAGTAGAAGAGGTTAGTGTAATTTCAAAAATCTGAGAAAAGGTCAGTGTAATTGTTAGAAACCTCACAGGAGGTCAGTATAATTTACCCAAAAAAGAGTAAACAATGCTTGGCTTAACACTAGGTAGGAGGTATGTGTCACAATCTTAGTATGTCATATATACAATCTTATATATATATATATATGTCATATGACTATTTAATTTTAATAAAAATTAAAAATTAAATAAAATTAAAAAGCACATATAATTTGTGTATGCCACATGTGAAGTTAAGCAGTGTCCAAATAAAAAAAAAAACAGCAATGACGGTGGTAATGAACACAAGTTGTGGGTTCAAGTACGTGAATATCTTCACTTATATATATCTATATATATAACAGATGCATGCAATACAAGAGTTGAACAATGAAAATCAATTTAACAGACACTGTAGAAGAAACTAGTTAGTAGTGAACTAGTACTGCCCCCGAATGCTATGCTCCTTAATTACCATTCTCCCAGGGCCGGACACAATGAAAAAGTCATCCCAAACACTAGGATGATAATTGGCTGAGCGACGGATCACCTCTCCTGTTCTCCTGCCATCCATTTCTGTGGAGGAATTCTGAGACGGAGAAGCAGCGTTATGCGTCATCTGGCGAATCTGATTCAAGATGAATATCCTGCTTCTTGATTCAAAACATCTTGGGCTAGAGGCCCATTTATAAGATAACGAGGGGACGGGTGACGGGTGACGGGTGACGGGGCTGTTCCGATTCCACTCGTTTTAAAGAAGAATAACGTGTTCCACTATTTTCATTCCACTTTCATCCTTGTATTCTCGCCCCTACCCTACTCCCGTCCCCACCACTGCCTCCGTCTCTGCCTATATTTTTTTTTTTTGTATTTTCACAGGGTGTCTTCTGAAATTTTTAATACATATACTTTTGCACTAAAATTTTTTTTTGGATCCGCCAATTCATTAAGGAGGCCCCATAAGTTTGAGCATATATTTTGTCCCCACCTCTCTCTCTCTCTCTCTCTCTCTCTCTCTCTCTCTCTCTCTCCACCCCCATCCCCTCCTAATTTTTTAGATTTTTCTCCCCTTTGAAACTACCACTACCAAATATAGTATGGAGAGATTATTCTCCCCAAGGAAAGAAATGAGAGGAAAGGAGAAGGAATGAAATATTATTTTTTACTTGGTTTCAAATTAGAGAAGAAAATAAAAGGAGATGGAAGGAGAGAAAGATATCGTAACCCTTACTTTATCTAATTTGCTCTTCTCTCAATAGTAGATGGAGTCGAAAGGAAAATAGAGAGCTTTTAATGAATTCTTTATAATATCGATTACAACTTGTAAAGGATTCACACTTATTTCTATTCATGCTCTGTATGTTTATACAACCCGAGAGGCCTGATTTTAGGCAAAAATTATGGAACTGAAAAAGAGATTTACAATAGCAATATTTACAAAGATAAGAAACTGATCCTTGAATTATGGAAGGCACAAAATTTGGGTGACAGCTATGCTTGAGTTGGCAATTGTTTAAATTCATTAGTTTCCTTGATACGCCCCTGCAAGAACGGGCTACCATCGGATAGACCGATCTTGTCTCATAGATAATCTGTCCTTTGTCTGGAGAGTGGCTTGGTGAGGAGATCTGCGAGCTGGTCATGAGTGTGAACATGCCGAACAGTAAGAATTTTTTTCTCAACCAAATCTCGCACAAAGTGAATGTCGATCTGGATATGCTTCATCCGTGAATGCTGGACAGGATTAAAACTGAGCTGTGTGGCGCCCAAATTATCACACAAGAGTAGAGGTGGTTGTGGTAAGGTAAACTTAATTTCTTGGAATAGAGATAGCAGCCACATGGATTCTGCTGCAGCCGTTGCTAAAGCCCTATACTCAGCTTCGGTTGATGACCGTGCAATGGCACGTTGCTTTTTAGAGCTCCATGAAATGGGTTTGCGGCCAAGGAAGAGGAGATAAGCTGGAGTTGATTTTCTGTCATCCAAACTACCAGCCCAATCAGCATCCGAGAAGTAGGTGATGGTTGAGCTTGATGTTTTTCTAATATTGATGCCATGAAAGATGGTGTTCTTCAAGTAACGCAGCAGTCGTTTAGTGGCTGTCCAGTGGGTTTGGGTGGGGCGATGCATAAACTGGGAGAGTTTATTCATGGCAAAGCTTATATCAGGGCGAGTTAAAGACAGGTATTGCAAGGCTCTAATCACGCTACGATATTCAGTTGAATCAACTGATAATGAACCATCGGCCAGCTTGAGAGAAACCGATGTAAAGAGAGGAGTTGTGACATCCTTAGCTCCATCCATACTTGTCTTAGCAAGTATATCTCGGATATACTTATGCTGAGTTAGAAACAAGCCATCCTTGGTAGGAATGACCTCAACACCGAGGAAAAAATGTAAGGACCCCAAATCTTTGATGGAGAATTTCTGGCCAAGTTGATCAATAATGCTTGTAACAAAGGTCAAATTGTTCCTAGTCAGAATCAAATCGTCGACATAAACTAAGTAGTAGGCAAGTATGGAACCATCATGAAACACAAATAGAGAAGAGTCAGATTTAGCATTTATGAAACGAAATTCTAACAGGGCCTGTTTGAGGGCAGAATACCAAGCACGAGGTGCTTGTTTTAGCCCATAGATTGCCTTTGTAAGGCAACAAACATGATCTGGTTTTTTCGGACTCCTGAAACCAGGGGGTGGCTTCATATACACCTTTTCGGTGAGATGCCCATGAAGAAAGGCATTATTGACGTCTAATTACCGTAGAGACCAACCTTGCATAACAACAAGGGTTAAGACAGTGCGTATGGTGACTGGTTTTACGATAGGACTGAAGGTCTCTTTGTAATCTAGTTTGGGTCTTTGATTGAACCCTTTGGCCACGAGTCGGGCCTTGAATCGATCAACAGATCCATCAGCATGCCTCTTAATCCGAAACACCCACTTACAACCAACAATATTACAATCATTCGGAGGTGGTACTAGGTGCTATCTATTGTGATGCATTAACGTAGTTAATTCAGAGGACATGGCATCACGCCATCTGGAATCAATGAGGGCTGCAGTAACACTTGAGGGTTCCAAGGAGGATGGAAGAGGGTGCTTAGTGACAGCAAAAGATTTTTTTGGTTTATAGATATCATTCATGGATCAGGTAGTCATTCGATGGGTGCGCACTTCAGTAGGCTCAGAGACAATAGGGTCAGGCACTTCTAATGGAGGAATTGAGGGCGAAAGCAGAGTAGGAGAAGAGAGAGAGCTTACTTGGAGAGGAGGCGGTTCAGGGGAAGACCCATGCGCAAGCGACAGCGAGACGGTAGTACCCACGTCCGGAGAGGCTGTAGGGCCTAGTGGAGCCAAGGGAACTTGCGGCAGTGAGATCGTTACAAAGGAGTCGTCGGCAGCTGATGGAGGGACAGAGGGGATTGTGAGGGTTTGATTCTTGAAAGGGAAATTCCCTTCATGGAAAATGACATGCCGAGAGTGAAAGAGCTTTCTAGTATGGGGCTCAAGACAAAGATACGCGTTTTGGGAGAGGGAGTAACCCACAAAGGTGCATGGTTGGGCCTTGGGCTCAAGTTTGTGTTTATTATAAGGCCTAGTTAATGGATAATAGAGGCAGCCAAATTGCTTGAGCTTGAGGTAATTTGGGATTTGTTTGAACAATTTTTCAAATGGAGATTGATTGTTCAAGGTCGAGGTGGGCATTCGATTTATGAGATAGGCAGCGGTTTGAAACGCGTATGGCCAATATGAGAGAGGCATGTGACCATTCCGTGAGTAAGGTGAGACCCGTCTCAACAAGATGGCGATGACATCTTTCAGACATACCATTTTGTTGTAGAGTGTGGGGAGCGGTTGTGTAATGACTAATCCCATGAACGGAAAGGTAAGATTTTAGTCCAATATATTCCTTACCATTATCAGAATAAAGACTCTTGATTTTTGTGTTAAACTTATTTTCCACAAGAGTGCGGAATTGCGGAAAAATTGTTTGAACAGTGGATTTATGAGTCATAAGATAAAGCCAACTGTACTTGGTATAGTGGTCAACAAAAATAACATAATATTTGGAGCCATCAATACCAATTTCATGAGAGGGGCCCCAAACATCGGTGTAATTAATTCCATGGGAGCAGCGCTAGTGAGACCATGAGTATTAAAAGTTTGACAATGAGCTTTATTTTGAGAACATGAAGTACAAAGAGATAAATGGCCATTTTTATTGGTGGGTAAAGAAAAAGCATGAATTAAATGATGGACCAATTTTGACGATGGATGACCAAGTCTTTTGTTCCATCCATCGGTGGTGGTACGTTCATGAACATAGGCAACGACATTTTTGGAGGTGGGTGGTAGACGCTCCGAAAATGGGTACACTCCATCTTCACAGTCGCCTTTGAGTAGTGTCGCCCCCGTGATCCGATCCTTCACCAAAAAATAAGTAGGATGAAACTCAAGGTAAACATTATTATGCTTGGTAAAGTGGTGAACGGAAATAAGATTTTTTTGAATTGTGGGAACACAAAGTGTATCACGTAAATGAAAGACACGATGATTAGATGATGCAAGAGATAATGAACCAATATGATACACAGGCAAATTTGATCCATCACTGATTACCACCTCATCAGTACCATCATATTCAGAATTAATCGACAGTTTAGAAAGGTCGATGGTCATATTGTGAGAGGCCGCCGAGTCAACTAGCCACTTGTGATTTTTTCCTTGGGATGATGCTGCACAGTTTGCAGAGAATTCAGCATAAGACATTTTTGGGCAATTTTTGGCCGTATGGCCCACTTGATCACACCATTGGCACTTGGGCTGATATTTCTTGTGGCTTAAATTGAAGGGCCCATTTTTGTGGTACCTATTGTTACTGCGAGTCTTCTTGGAAGAAGACTTAGAGCTCTGTTTATGTTGTCCAGGGGCACCTCTTTACTGATGAGAATAATTAGCAGTGGGAACAAATGCTGTTGCAGATTTATGCTCCAGCCATTGAAGGTAACTCTCATGACCAACAAGAAGATCATGTATTTCCTCAAATTTCAGAGAGGTCTCACGAGCACGAATGGGTGCCGCAATTTCTCTAAATTCAGAACCCAATCCAGTGAAAATGTAAAGGGTTAAATCATCATCCGAAACCGGATGATCAATGATTGCGAGTTCGTCGGCAATTACTTTGATTGCTTGAAGGAACTTAGTGACAGTGTGATTTCCACGAGTGCTCAAGGTCAGATCTTCCTTGAGTTGCATCGCACGCGTCCATGATTTTCCCGCGTATAAACGGGTAAGTGTTGTCCAAGCCTCATGGGAGGTTTTGTAGGCAGCAAGAAGGGGGGTAATAGTGGTGGAGGTAGAGACAAGAAT
Organism: Nyssa sinensis; assembly: GCA_008638375.1. Taxonomy (NCBI): domain Eukaryota; kingdom Viridiplantae; phylum Streptophyta; class Magnoliopsida; order Cornales; family Nyssaceae; genus Nyssa; species Nyssa sinensis. The sequence continues at coordinate 14,740,680 of CM018047.1, forward strand.
GGCGTGGAGGATGAGTTTGTCTTGGTAAACCCAGTGGGAGTCCGCGGCTTTGGATGTAGCAGAGTTCATTGCATCAATGGCAGGGCATTTTTTTTCACCAGTGACAAAGTCAATGAGATCATTGCCAGTGAGCAAGGCTTCAAATTGAGCCCTCCATTGAGGGAAGGTAGAAGGGGTGAGTTTTTCGTTGATGGTGGTTGCGGCATTGATGGTGATGATGGGTGAATTAGTGGTAGATATAGAGATGGCAGCCATGTCGCAAGAAGTAGGAGAGGAAAGATACTTGTTAGAGGTTTGATGCTCTGATACCATGTAAAGGATTCACACTTATTTCTATTCATGCTCTGTATGTTTATACAACCCGAGAGGCCTGATTTTAGGCAAAAATTGTGGAACTGAAAAGGAGATTTACAATAGCAATATTTACAAAGATAAGAAACTGATCCTTGAATTATGGAAGGCACAAAATCTGGGTGACAGCTATGCTTGAGTTGGCAATTGTTTAAATTCATCAGTTTCCTTGATATTACTTAAAAAAAAAAAAAAAAAAAAAGATACCCCAATCTTAAGGCGTTGTAGTAAAAAATATATAATTATCTTATTTTCTTTCTTTCTTTTATTGTTTTCAAACAAGATGATAACATTAAGCTCTCATTTTCTTCATTTATTGTCTAAGCATGAAGGAGATATTACAATTTCCTCTCATCTCTTCTCATTTCCCTCCCTTTTATCCAAGCATAGTTAGGGATGAAAAAGGGAGAAAAAGTGATTTCTCTTAAATTTTATCTTCATTTTTAAATAGAATTAAAAAAAATTCAAAATAATAAAAAATTAAGAAATTTTAGAAATAATGTTTAAAATTGTCAATTTCTCAATTACTTTTCTTTATCTTTTACTTTTTCCTACTATTTTTCATTATAAATAAATAATTAAATAATAATTTTCTGTACATTAGTCGTTACTTTCCTTTATTAAGCCCGTAAATAAATTAAAATGGAACACAAGGGAATTAATGAACCAACTCACTTAAAGGGATTTGGCTCCTTTCAATTTCATTCATGGAATCAGTGCCAGACCTAATCTATAAAAATAATATAATTTCAGTAGGTTTTAAACTCCTTATGTGCTCACTTTGATCTGGTGCATCTATTTTCCATTAGATGATGTGTTGGCTTCTAATTTAATGTATGGGAGATTTTTATTCTAACCATATAAAGCGTAGGGTGTGACTGTTGCACCTTACCATGATTGCTCAAATTCAAACAAATGTGTGAGACGCATGTGGAAGTCACATAACTCTCAATCACATGAATGCGATGATCACACCATCCTTTTTTTTTTTTTTTTCCCGTCAAAAAATGGAGAGAGACGTTATCCCACGTAAGGTAGCAAGAAATTAAAGGAGAAAATATTAAGTTGTCACTAATGAACTGTAGGGTTCGTAACTATAACATAACAGAAGTAATTTTAAAAATTTATGTGAATTTTTTTCTTTACATGAATCATACAATTTTGAATAGATGGATTAAAATTACTTTGTTGTTGATTGTTGAAGAAACAATGTTGAAGAGATTGATACAATCTTCCTTCCCTTACTCTTTTAGGTCTTCTCCTTTTTTTTTTTTTTTTTTTCTAGGCAAGTATTGCATCAGAGAGGAGAGTGGGCTCCTCTTTTACTCTCGAAAATGATCTTTTATTATTCTGTATGGCTATTTCCTTTAAATCATATATTTATAGAGGTTTGAAAAATTAAGACAAAAGGAGGGATCTGCGATCCCACTAAATTAGCTCCAATTAGTCAATTAATTTTTAATTAACTCCTAATTAATTCTAATTAATTCTACTAAATAATTAGAATTGCACTCTTATGGTGAAATAGACAAAAAGCCATTATCACTAAACATATACAGTGAGCCCCTCTACATACATATCAATAGTTAGGATTTGGGCTTATACACTATTAGACAAATTCCTAATTAATTTTACAACTTAATACACCAATTATTAATCACTATAAAACAGTCAACATCTCAATAAACAATTTATTTAAAAAATCAGATCCGGATTTTAGTGATTAATCAATTGAATTAATACATTAGTAATATCATTCTTTCTCATTTAGAGAGTGTAGATTCCATCTTGAAAATATGTGTTACCACAGTGTAAACAATGATTTTTCAAGAAACCGAGATGTTGATATAAGAGACCTCACTCATTAGTAACTCAAAGTCACTACCATTAAAACTTGAGTCCACTATTCTCTTAGAATTAAGAGCTTACTGTAAATATTGAATATAAGAATCACGTCAAAAATGACAGTTTTATATGACGTATTTTTCATAGTAATCCAATTCCACATACTCCAAATACACTAATACAATAACTCAGAGTCTAGTACTTTAGTGGTTGATACAAACCACCCTATCATGTAGAGGTCAAGTGTATTACAGTTTTACAGACAAGATTCCCAGTCTCATCAATGACTGCGAATAATTATAGAATTACTTGATCATAAATTTATCTCTCCTGTAAATAAGACTCATCTCTTCTCATTTCCCTCCTTTTTATCCGAGCATAGTTAAGGATGAAAATGGGAGATAAAGTGATTTCTCTTAAATTTTATCTTCATTTTAAATAGAATTAAAAAAAATTCAAAATAATAAAAAATCAAGAAATTTTAGAAATAATGTTTAAAATTGTCAATTTCTCAATTACTTTTCTTTATCTTTTACTTTTTCCTACTATTTTTCATTATAAATAAATAATTAAATAATAATTTTCTGTATATTAGTTGTTACTTTCCTTTATTAAGTTCGTAAATAAATTAAAATGGAAAACAAGTGAATTAATGAACCAATTCACTCAAAGGGATTTGGCTCCTTTCAATTTCATTCATGGAATCAGTGCCCATTATAAGAAAATAGGCCTTTCGCGACATTTTACATTCGCCGCTAAAGGGTTTAAAAACTGCCACTAATTACATTTGTGGCGTTTTTGCGGCGTTTTATCGTTTTGACGCCAATGCTTCCGTCGTAATTTTGTTACAGCAGTTCAAGAACTGCTGCAAAGTATTTGTGGCATTTTTAGTGGCGAATTGATTTGCCGATAAAACAAAAAAGTGTCGTTTGACGAATATGGATATAAATGACGCATTTAGTGGCGTTTGTCTAGTTGCCATTGTAATAACCTGAAATTTTTTTTTTATATATAAATTTTCGTGGTTATTTATTTTATTATTAGAATTATTATTATTATTGTCACGCCCCGAATTCCAGCGAACCCGAGGCGCGAGTAACGAGACAAAGGAAAATAAAATAATAAAGAAATAAAAGATAATAATAACATTCTCATATATTCTGTACACTGTTCTGATACATACATAGGTCTGGTCCACTTGCTTACAACATGTAAAATGAAATAAGGTCTTGGGCTTATGCCCTTATACAATATCAAAAACAAACGCCCCTTGGGCCTAACACAGCCCCTAGTCAGATCATCTCCACGTCTCGTACTGCTGGGACATCATCTGAAATGTTGCCCCACTAAAGGGGTCAGCTCAACATGCTGGTACAATATAATGCTAATACAAGAAACAAAACCAAGGTCGTGGCATGTGCAAGTGTACAGTTATTTCTATATGGCATTCGATATCATGATGACAGGATATGAACAATGTATAGTATATAAGTAGTATGCGTGACACACCCATGCAACTCTATGCCCACCCATGTCTTATGATACGGTCCTTCCCCGTCGGCATGAGTACCTTGTATGTCTCGCTTCACGGTCTGGAATCCGTCAGGCTGGCAAGTACCTATTGGCCGATTTTGGGTTTTTCACCACAGGATCTGCACCCTCATAATGCAAAGCACCAAGTGCTTACCCACGTCATGTCCAAAGAATTTCACTATGCCAATATGCTCTGATCTCACCATGTCATGATGCATCTCATTCATACATAAAGCATGCTTTCAAGTACACAATTCATAATATCAACAGTTCTTCAAAGCATATTATTCACACACTACACTAACGCATGCAGCATACCCATAATCATCATACAACTCAACAAGATAGCACGTAGCACATAAACATGTGAACACTCAACCAAACATGTGAACAATTAATGCAGCAAAGCAAGTACTCCTAATCTCAATTCTATTTCTTACTTAGCACAATATATCGTACCTGGTAATCGATCTCAAACTGGAAAAGTGTACTCGTAGTAAAGTGAAACCACCGTAAGAACACCGAAGGCTAGGTCACCTTCTCTTTGCCTTTCCGTGTCCCTAAAATTCATAACATGAAACTCAGTTTAATTGTCACTTGAATTATGCTATTCATCAAATTTTATGTCTTTAATTCATAAGTTTCTATTTTGCAAATTTAGACTCCACCATTGAGTCCGGGACGTCGAAGAAACTAAGTTTAGGCTTTCGTAGAATTCAATTCGGACACCTGGGTTAAAAAGGGCCAAACAGTCATTTTGCACTTTACACGTGTCCTTACATTTTGTGACCTCTTTTCACAAATCGGACTCTACGGTTGAGTCCGGAATGTTCGAGATAATAAAGTTTCACTATTTGTTTACCTAATTCGGAGTTCGTTTGACTGTACTTCAATTCAGGGGTATTTTGGTAATTTTATATGTTACTACGGGTCTTTTATTTTTTTCAGGACCCCGTCTCGTAAAACGGACCTCACCATTGGCCTCAGAATGGCCGAGATAGTCAAAATACACTAATGACTTGTCCCATTTGGACTCCGGGATATTTTTGAATATTTAAATAATTAAATTAATTTAATTAATAATTTATTAATATTTTATTCAGGAGGGTCAAATCAGAGTTATCAAAAGTTGGGGGGTCAATTTATAATTTTCGTAAGTCTTGGGTTAATTTTCAATTATCAAAAGTTCAGGGGCAGAATTGTAATTTGAAAACTTTTATTCCATATTCGGATAACCAAACAAGGGATAGGGTTAAAACTGGGACAGGGTATCCCGATTCCCATTCCAATTTAAATTTCAATTTCTTAATCCGGTTGCCAAACAGCCCCAATTAGGTTTTTAATTTAAAACCTCCGTGCGACACGTGGCAGGGGCGGTTCACACCCGCCCGAACCGGACCCGAACCGACCCGACCCGGACTCGGACAGACCCCCCCTTCTTCCCCGACTTTCCGGCGACGCACAATAGGGTTTCGGCGCCTTCTCCGGCGCCGGCGACCGATCTTTGGCGAGTTTTCCCAGTTTTCAAAATGTGTTTTTCTTTGGTTTTTCTCGTAGATCCCATATCTAGGTTTAGTTTTAGTCACAACCCACTCAATCTTCACAAAATAGAGGGTCAATCCCTCGGTCAAACCTCCGGCCGACCCTTCCCCTTCCATTTTTGTTACAGTTTGGTCACGGTTTTTCTCCCATTTTTATCCTAAATGATTTCTGCACTTCACCCCTTGAATTTTCCATCCTTTAAGCTAAGTTTTTCACATAAAATATCAAGACCCAACTCACACAACCGAGACCTGCAACCTAGGTTTTCTCCCTAGTTTCTCAACCATTTTCCTTCATTCTTTTTGCAAAACAACCCTCACAACATACACTTTAAAACCCTATGCATCAAATAAATTATCATGCCAAAAAAAAAATAAAACAGAAAGGGTGCACTCACGGATTTTCTGAGCTTTCTCTCTCTAGCCGTGCCTTCTTTCACCCTCTTGCTCCGAGCCCGAACCAAGCTTCAAACTCTCTCTCAGAGCTCTATTTCTCTCCCTCTTTTCTGTTTCTTTCCTTCTCTTTTCTTTTCTTCCCACCCGAGACCACCTTATGCATCACAACTCAATCTCACACGTCTCTCTCTCTCTGACCTCTATCACTCTATATCAGCCACCTTCCTTCCCCCAAAATGCAGCTTTGCATTTAATGCAAAGCTGCTCTACTCTAGCATATATATATATATATATAGCTCACTTCTCTCACACACTAGACACACACCAAACACACACACCCAGCCGACACTACACACCTCACACACTAGGTCTGCCACCTCACTCACACTGCCAAATGCATCCTCCCACTCATCCATATACACATGCCCATATACATGCACACATTACACAATTTAATTAAATATATATATATATATGTATACATCCATGTATATATATATATATCATGCACATCATATACATACTTCCATCCATAATAATAATAATAATAATAATAATAATAGCAAAAATTTTAAATTAACCAAGAATAAAAAAAAAAAAATTTCATGTCATAACAATTATTATTATTATTATGAAAAAAAAATAATAATAATGTGTGTATGATTATGTGTAAATATATATATATATATATATATGTGTGTAAGGTGTGTGTGTGTATTAAACATGTGTGTGTGTGTATAATTATATGTGTATACGTATACATATATATATATATATATATATATATATAAATCAGGTTGTGCAAGTGGGTGTGTGAGGTGTCGGCTGTGTGTGTGTGTCTTGTGTGTGAGTGTGTGTGTAATATAATATACATATACATGATACACAAACACAAGCAAAGCAATAAATGCAAAGTGAAAAAGGAAGGAAGAGAAGTCAGGAAGAACAGAGGGGAGGTCAGGATAGGGTTGGAAGAGAGAGAGGGAAACCATGGGCTGTATAGGTGGTTTTCACATATAAAAATATATATGCATAGGTACGGTTGGTTCAGGTTTGTGAGAAAATCAGAGGAGGTGAGAATGAGAGATAGAAACTGAGAGCATTTTGAGGGAGATCCAGAGGCTTAGAAGTGGAGAAACAGAAGTAGAAACCAAGGGAAGAGAGAGAAAAAAAAATCAGAAAAGGTATGTGATGTATAGTTCTGTTTTGAAATTTTTCTTGCATGATTAATTTATTTTGCGTATAGGGTTAGAAAGAGTATGAAATATGGAGAATTTAGGGACAAGAATCAACCAAAATGGTTGAGAAATGAGAGAGGAAAAGGGAGTTGTAGGTCGGGCAGGATAATCGGGTTGGTGCATTTTTCTTGCCTCAAAACTTAATCTAATGGCCTAGATCTAACTCTCATAGATGCAGGAAATCTTTAGGAAAGAAAATGGATTAAAACAGTGAGAAAAACACTAAGAAATGAAGCTCGCCGGAATCTGGGTTTGGGGTGGCTGGAGCTACGGTTCTAGTCATTTCGAAGGGTTCTGACTGATGAAAGGGAAAACAAACATTAGATACGTAATCCCCTAAAAAAATCGAAGAAAACTGTATTAAAAAGTCGATGAAATCTCACCGAAAAAATGTCGCCGGCGCCGGAAGAGGCGCCGGAACCCTACTGGCCCATCGCCGGAAAATCAGGGACGAAGGGGGGCTGTTCTGGGCCTGGGTCGGGTCGGTTCGGGTTCGGGTCGGGCTTGGGCCGAACCACCCTGCCACGTGTCGCGCTAAGGTTTTAAATTAAAAAGAAAATGGGACTGTTTGGTTCCTAGGATAGGGAATTAGAATTGAAATTGAATTGGGGGATGGGGATATCCTATTCCAGGTTTGAGGGATAGCCACTGTTTGGCTATCCATAGTGAGAATAGGACTTTCTTAAATTACAAATTGGCCCCTTGACTTTTAGAAATTATGAATTGACCCAAGAAGTTACGAAATTTATGAATTGACCCCCCAACTGTTAATAATTACGTTTTGACCCACATGAATAAAATATTAATTTAATTAATTAATTAATTAATTAATTAATTTAATTTAATTAATTAAATATTCAAAAATAATTCGGAGTCCAAATGGGACAAGTCATTAGTGTATTTTGACTATCTCGACCATTTTGAGACCAATGGTGAGGTCCATTTTACGAGACGGGGTCTCAAAAAATAAAAGACCCGTAGTAACCTTTAAAATTATCGAAATGCCCCTCAATTGAAATGCAGTCAAATGGACTCCGAATTTAGTAAACGAATAGTGAAACTTTATTATCTCGAGCATTCCGGACTCAACCGTGGAGTTCGATTTGTGAAAAGAGGTCACGACATGTAAGGACCCGTGTAAAGTGCAAAATGACTATTTTGCCCTTTTTAAACCCCGGTGTCCGAATCGAGTTCTACGAGAGCCTAAACTTATTTTCTTCGACGTCCCGGACTCAATAGTGGAATCTAAATTAGAAAAATGGAAACTTATGAATTAAAGACATAAAATTTGATGAATAGAACAAATTCAAATGACAATGAACTGAATCACCTGTTATGATTTTAGGGACACGAGGGGGCAAGGAAAAGGTGATCTGAGCTTCGGTATTCTCACTGTGATTCTACCATACTACGAGTACCCCTTCTTGAGTTGAGATCGATTATCAGGTACGATATATTGTGCTAAGTAAGAAATAGAATTAAGATTAGGAATACTTGTTCTGCTGCCTTGATTGTTCACATGTTTGTTTGAATGTTCACATGCTTATGTGCTTCATGCTATCTTGCTAATGTTGGATGATGATTATGTGTATACTGCGTGTGTTAGTGTAGTGTGTGAATTATATGCTTTGAGAACTGTTGATATTATGAAATATGTACTTGAAAGCATGCTTTATGTACGAAAGAGATGCATCATTGAGATTACCTTATGACATGATGAAATTAGAGCATATTGGCATAGTGTGATTCCTTGGACATGGTGTGGGTAAGCACTTGGTGCTTTGCATTATGAGGGTGCAGATCCTGTGGTGAAAAACCCAAAATCGGCCAATAGGTACTTGCCTGCCTGACGGATTCCGGACCGTGAAGCGAGACATACGTGGCGGTACTCATGCCAGCGGAGAATGACCGTATCATGAGACATGGGTGGCATAGAGTTGCATGGGTGTGTCACGCATACTGCTCATATACTGCATATTGTTTATATGCTGCCATCATGATATCGAATGCTATATAGAAATAACTGTACACTTGCACATGCCACGACCTTAGTTCTGTTTCTTGCATTAGCATTATATTGTACCAGCATGTTGAGCTGACCCTTTTAGTGGGGCAAACATTTCAGATGATGTCCTAGCTGTACGAGACGTGGAGATGAACTGATTAGGGACTATGTTAGGCCCAAGGGGCGCTTTTGATATTGTGTAAGGGCATAAGCCCGCGACTGTATTTTATTTTGTATGTGGTGAAGAAATGGACCAGACCTTATGTATTTATCAGAACAGTATGTAGAATGTATGTGATCGTCCTTAATTATCTTTTATTCCTTTATTATTTTATTTTCTTTTGTCTTGTTACTCGCGCCTCGGGTTCGCTGGAATTCGGGGCATGACAGCCATTAATTTGTGGCACTTTTGCCACCGCCGTTAATAGACAACATTTGTGGCTATTGTCAAAATGCCGCTAAAGCTTTTCTTTGTGGCATTTATCGTTTATGACAATTATTTTACCACCGCTAAAAGCATTTAATTTTGTGTCAATTCTTTAAACGCCGCAAACAATTTTGTGGCGTTTATCTTTTGTCATAATTTTTTATATGGAGAAAAAATCTGCCACTAATATACTCCTAATCAATTATCACTTTTTAAAATGATTTTAATACATTCTTGCAAAATTTTAAACACATTCACTAATTAAGTGCACTAAACACTCAATACATCAATCCACACATAAGATGTCTTATACCAAAACTCATCAATTCATATAAAACCAAATTAAAATCTCACTTGACATCACTAACTCAAATCCAAATTAATATCCATACAAATAAAATCCAAGATAGATAATCTCCCAATATCCAAGTAAGATAGGCATCAAATAAGTAACAAATACAATAGTCATCAACAACCAAATAAGCAGGAAAAATAATTCCTAAACAAAAGTCTCAAACAAGTAAAAAGCAAGCTAATTAGAATGAACTCCAACTCCAAGCAGCATTAACAACGGCCCACCATAAAAAACAACAATCCATGAGAAGCCTAACATCAACGACAAATAGTCCGTTATTTACTCATTCTCATTAACCTGACAAAATGGAAAAATAAATAAATAAATTAGTTTATACAAGCTAATATTTAGTTGCAAAATCATGATATTAGAAAAAATAACACATACCACATCACTAATTTTCCATGCAATATTTGATCCAATAGCCTCTTGAAGCATGTCAACACTATCAAGGGGCCTTATCAAAGGATAGCGGGGCTTTGCAACCTCTTTAATATTTACTTCACAAAAGTATGGTCCAAGTACCACCCCTTCTACTTTTCTTGATGGGTCCAAACTAACAGTGGATCCCTTCGCCACAAATACTTTGGGTATTTGGAAGCTAAGAAGATGAACTTTCATTCCCACCTACAATTATCATTATTACTGTCACGCCCTGAATTTCTGACCGAAACCCGAGGTGCGACTGACGAACAGAAAGTAAATAAAATAAAAGATAATTAAATATATTTACGAATTTACGACAAATTAAATAAAATTCTTTAATTTTCTAAAAATTTCGACAGAACCTCTTCTGTTTCTCGAGCCTTTTTTCCCTTGATAATCACAATACATCATATATATACAACACATCACAATCCATCCTCACTCGATGGCCACAAATCTCACAGAATTTAAAGGTGCATCGTCTAATTATACAATCCATCATATATACAGCTACACTTAAACTTAAGAATCATCGACTCCCAATTCATTACACTATACTAATATCATTTCCATTTTCTTTTCACAATATACAAATTTTCTACAAGACAAGAAGGAAGTAAAGTAAGGAGCAATCTCAACGGAATTGACTAGACATGCATCATTTCCCATCAACACATATAGAAACATAAAATACATCTTACAACTACATTGTTCATAGGTCATTCGGGCTGAAGCCCTTACATCACAAAACATAAGTCCCGTGGGCCAAAATACACCAAGTGCTTCATCCTATCAAGGTGTCATCGAATCTCAAGTAGCTGGGGCATCCTCATCTGTAATATATGTCCCACGAATGGGTCAACGCCAACATGCTGGTATGATATAATACTAATGCAAGAAACAAAATTAAGGACGTGGCATGTGCAAGTGTACATTTATCTCTACATGTCATTCAATGTCATCCATGCAATGCATGATCAATATGCATGACGCACCCATGCAACTCTATGTCACACCCATGTCTCACTTTACGGTCCTTACCCGAAGGCCTGAGTAACCTTGTTCTCACTTTACGGTCCTTCCCCGAAGGCCTGAGTAACCTTGGTCTCACTTTACAGTCCGTCCCTGCTGGCATGAGTACCATGGGCGATTTTGGGTTTTTCACCACATGATCTACACCCTCATAATGCACAGCACCACGTGCTCAACTCACACTATGCTTTCAAGGAATCACACCATGCCAATATGCCCTGATTCCACCATGCAATGACATGTTCATAACAAAACAATCTACCAATACATAAAGCGTGCTTTAAGTCATGCATATTCCACTTAAAGCCATAATCACATCACACGATTCAGTGCACAAGTCCACATATCATGAACAATCCATTTGATCACATGCTCGGTTTTCACATTCATCATCTTGACAATTCTATAATTTACACACAATGATAACATATGAATTACACATATAGTCATGGCTCACATCTATCATTCAATCAAATATCCAGGAAGATAATAAGAATCACATAGACATAGAACTAATCAAACAATATGGCAATTACTCCTAAACTCAATCCTATTTCTTACTTAGCAAAATACCATACTTCTCATTCAAATAAATCTCCTAACAATTCAAAGAAATACATAAGTGTACAAACAACCAATCTAGGGCTATCAAGACAATCAAGTTCTAAGTGATTTCCTAATAGCACTTAAGCACATAGAACATTCAATTATTTTACCAAATACTCCTAAGCTTAACCTTATTTCTCACATTAGTAAAATATCATACATGATAGGGTTGGTCACAACCCTACTAATGTTATAACATGAAAATTTTTTTTTTTTATTATTATTATTTATTCTTGCAATTGTTAATTAATTATTATTATTACTATTATTATTATTATTATTATTATCATTATTAAGAATGTGATGTGTGTATTGTATGTGTACAATTATGTGTATGCTACATGTGCATGTATATATATATTATATGCATATTTAAATTTGGAGAATATATATATGTATTTATTTGTGTATATATATATATATGTATATAACAGTGCACAGTGCACTGTGTGTACAGTGTGTGCATGTGTGTGTGCCGGTTGTGTGTGTGTGTGTGACCTTGAGTGTTACACACTCAAAGGGGTATGGGTGGGGTTGTGTGTGTGAGTAGAATTCAGGGAGTGGGGGGGGTGCAGAGTCAGCAGAGAGTGGTTGATCTTGGAGAGAGAGAGAGAGAGAGAGAGAGAGAGAGAAATATAGAGAGAGAGAGAGAGAGAGAGTGAAGAGAAATGAGGGTGTGTCTCGGGTGAGAAGAAAAGAGAAGGAAAGAAAGAGAAAGAAGAGAGAAACAGAGAGAGAGAGAGTTCTAGACTGTGAAGAAGGAGAGGAAGCTCGAGGAGGAACCAGAAAGGTGGAAGTGGGCACGGCTAGAGAGAGAAACAACAGAGAAGCCACGGGTAAACCCCTTCTGTTTCAATTTTTTTAAGCATTTTTAATTGATTCAAATTATAGGATCTTAGAGAGAATAATGTAGGGATTATTTTGCAAGAAGAATGAGAATGAATGGTTGAGAAACTAGGGAGAAATCCCTAGTTGCAGGTTTCGGCCATGGAGGTTGAACCTCATCATTTCATGTGTAAAACTTCCTTTAAATGATCCTAAAATAACCCTATGAAGTGCAGAAAGTGAATGGGATTGAATTGGGTTCAAAACAGTGGGGGAAAGTGGGGGAAAAAAATGGGTGGCCGGAGAGTTGACCGAGGGTTTGACCCTCTATTTCGTGGAGATGGAGGAGGTTTTGAGGGAAATGGGGGTTGGGGATGTGATCTACGTGAAAGAAGGAAGAGAATGGCATTTTGAAAATGGGGAAAACTCGTCGGAGGCCGGTCGCCGGCGCCGGAGAAGGCGCCGGAACCCTACCGCTGCTTCACCGGAAAATCGGGGAAGAAGGTGGGGTGCCGGGTCGGGTCCTGGGTCGGATCTGGTTCCGGTTCGGGCGGGTACGGGTCGCCCCTGCCACGTGTCAGCCCATTGTTTTAAATTAAATGGAATTTGAACCTTTTAGAATTTAAACCTTTAAATTTGAACCTTTTGAATTTGAACCTTAACCCTGAACTTTCAGAAATTACGAATTGACCCCCAACTGTTAGAAATTACACTTTGACCCACCTGATTAAATTATTAATAAAATATTAATTAATTAATTATTTAATTAAATTAATTTAATTAATTAAATATTCAAAAACATCCCGGAGTCCAAATGAGACAAGTCATAGGTGTATTTTGACTATCTCGACCATTCCGAGACCAATGGTGAGGTCCGTTTTACGAGACGGGGTCCCAAAAAATGAAAGACCGTAGTAACCCTTAAAATTACCAAAATGCCCCTAACTCGAAACACTGTCAGACGAACTCCGAATTAGGTAAACAAATAGTGAAATTTTATTATCTCGAACATTCCGGACTCAACCGTGGAGTCCGAATTGTGAAAAGAGGTCACGAAATGTAAGGACACGCGTAAAGTGCAAGATGACTGTTTTGCCCTTTTGAACCCCGGTGCCCGAATTGAGTTCTACGAAAACCTAGACTTACTTTCTTAAACGTTCTAAAACCAATGGTAGAGTTTAATTTAGCAGAATAGAAACCTACGAATTTAAAGACATAAAATTTGATGAATAGCATAAATTCAAACAACAATGGACTGAGTTGTAATTTCTACTTTTAGGGACACTGACAAGACAGGAGAGGGCGATCTGATCCTCTACATTTTCATCCGTCGGTTCAGTTACATATAGCGCACGATCTTCTAGGGTTGATACCAACCCATCAGGTATGGTGTTTTGCTAGTGTTAGAAATGAAGTTAAGTTAGGAATATTTGTGAATGACTGAATGCTGTATGTGTTTATCTGTAATGTGTTTACCTATTTATTTGGAATTGGTTGTTCACATGCTTACATGTTACTTGTACCTTATGAATATCTAGTGAATGATGAATGTGAATCACGACATGTGTATATGTTGATTTTACGAGATATGCTTGCATGTGGAATCAGTTAGGTGATTTATGTATTATTGTCTCGAGCATGCTATATTGTGGAAACCATGTATCATTGAGATTGCATTGGCATATTGGCATATGATGAATCCTTTGAGAACATGGCGTGGGTAAGCACGTGGTGCTTTGCATTATGAGGGTGTAGATCCTGTGGTGAAAAACCCAAAATTGGCCATTGCATTGGTACTTCGTGCCATCGGGGAGTACCCGTAAATGAGACATGGGTGTGGCATAGAGTTGTGCATGGGTGGGTCATGCATACCATTCATATATATTACTGCGATGCTTAAATGTCATTTAGAAATAAATGTACACTTTGCACATGCCACGCCTTAGCTTTGTTTCTGGCATTAGCATTTCATCATACCAGCAGTTGTGCTGACCCATTCGTGGGCAACATTTTCAGATGAGGATCCTCCAGCCACATGAGACTTAGTGATGCCCTGAGAGGGCGAAGCACGTGATGTATTTGTGATCCATGAGACTCGTATTTTGTTATGTAAGGGCTTAAGCCCGAATGACTGATGAACAATGTATTCGATGTTACTCTATGTATGGATGATGATGGACGCATGTTTATTGAATTTAATTACTTCTGTCCTTTTATTTATTTCACTTTCTGTCTCGTTACTCGCGCCCCGGGTTCGGTCTGAAATTCGGGGCGTGACAACTAAGCTGTGTCCACTACGTAATCCAATCAACCAGTAAGTAACTTAGTCCTCTAATGGAATCATATCAAGCTTATGCTTATCTCCACTGAGCCAATCTTTGGAAAATTTGCAGTCAAGCGTGAACCAAACCCTTGTGCATCCCGAGTTTGAGGTTGATCTCCAATTCATGGTTCAGTAGTTGAAGAAAACACACCGGCAAGTTGATCGAGTCGGCCAGCCATTTTAAATCCAGTTTCATCAACTTCTTCAGTCTTTTTCCCCCAAGCAGATGATGATCCTGACAGACTCTGTCCCCTTATCATCCCATCCATCTTATTATCCCATCCATCAGATATTGAAGAACTTTCCCTTCCTCTCATCAGATTACTGTGCAAAGTCTTCTAAATCAGTAGTTCCGATTTCTACAAGCAAGGTCAAAACCCATAGCCTCTAACAATTTCACCATTGCAAGGCTGAAGTTTCAACTAATATTGCTTTACTTCCCTCAGTCAATGGGCCCTGCTCAAGGATATCCAGTACCCAGATTCTAAAATCATGATTCAGATTGTAGCAGCTGTTAGAGGTTCTGCTCCATTGTTGCTCTTATCCATTGCCAAAGAGGAAATAGTAGCAGGGTCTGAAACCATCTAACGGGGGGGTTGTCCAGAATCGTATCTCTGCTAAGCACTTGCCATTTGCTTGTAAAACAGATGCCCAATACACCAAAGAGTCCCTCAAGTACACTAGGTCTATGTTCATCAACTCATAACCAAGAATAAATTAGAAAGGGTCAATTGGAATATATGAAAGTGCATCTATTTTCAAGCTGGAAGGATCATGGCTCTTAAAACTTAATCAAAAAGAGCAACAACATCAATTCCATGTTTCCTTGAAATTCTCCCTTAATTCAACCCACAACTAACCAAGCTATACAACTAAAAACATCACCTCCAAACACGGACACAACCGGATTAACAAATCCAACCTGCTCAATTTCCTGCTCCGCTTCAAACCCAAACAGCCGTAAAAAAAACCTGATCAACAAATTCCAATTTTTTTGACACATTTTGAACCTCGGTCTACTTCTCCTTCAATCTCTATCCTGCTGCTTCTGTCAATCTACTTCAAACCCAAACAGCCATCAATTATCCATTTTTCAGGTGCGTAGGTTCCCCCTCTGCATCGCTACTGCTCTCTTCAACAAGGACCCCATGACTTGCCTTTGCTCCAATGCTACACAGACACACATATCAACCGAGACATTCACAATTACAAAACATCAATTTTATTCCCCAATCCAAGCTGTCGTAACCTTCCTTACACTGCCATCAATACATCCACAAATTCAATCACCACCCAACAGCCGCAACATCTACACAATGTAAATATATATATATATATCCCTACAACGAATCCCAACAGAGGAACCCAAACAGAATCCACCCCGTGCAGCGAATTGCTTCACTTCGCATTTCCGTTTCCCCCTTTCGCAACTCCAATGGCAGGCATACGCAATTCCAAGCCACAAAACCGTAACACCCAACCTACTCAATCTCAATCCGACGATCTGACTTAGTCGCAGAGATCTCAGCCCCAAAATCCAACTCAGCGATCAACCGTCGCTCTCAGAATCTGGCTGACGTCGCAGACGTGAGGGTCTTCGCTTTTGCTTGAAGGCTAAGAGAGACGACGATGTCGCGAACTCGCGATGACGCCTGGTCTGAGGCTGAGAGAGGAAAGGCAACCACTGGACAATCACAAAGCATAAGCTTTGTTCTGGTTGGGGATTCACTGTGCGAGGATCGGAGCTCCCCCCTTCCGTCTCTACGCACCGCCTCCCTTTTCTTTTCTTTCCATTTCTTTTTCTCCCCCCGTTCTGCCTCTCCCTAATGTTATATATTATATTTATATATATAATATATAACACACACACACACCACACAACCAAAGCTGCCGACACTACTTTTTTCTTTTTTCTTTTTTTTTTCTTTTTTTCTATTAGCTTAGTATTATATATATGACTCATATACACTAATGGGTCCACATCTAAACATTTCAACATCTTAATTGCCTTCTTTAAAAGCTTCATTAATTATATATTTAAATATTGCTCTATTAAAAAAAAAATTTATTCCAAAATTTTGAATCTTTACAATTACATTTTTTAAAAATAAACCTAACTATTTAAGATTGTAGTTATTATATATTTATATAGACTTAGCAAAAAAAAAGCATATGTATAGAGTATTGGATTATAAGAGAATGTTGTAATTATTAAATGAAAAACTTACCTTTAGAGTATCATTGTTGTGATGGGGTTACTTCTTTATTTTTTTTGCTGGAGGTTCCTGCATTAGATATTTGAATTGAATGATATGAGTCACTAATTACTAAGGTAATCACCAAAAAGAAAACATATCTAACCTCATGAAGCGAAGAAGGTGGTGTTTGTAAGGGAGATGACAATTGATCATCTGAATTTGCACCCGCTGATAGATGTGGTTGGTGAGCACTTGATGCATCCGGAACCTATTTTAAATTAGATAATTATATTGTATATTGATTTTTTTAAATGAAGATCAATATAATCTTAAATTTATAAACCCTTAAATTTATCATACCTGTCCAGTACTCGAACCAATAAAGGGTGCACCATTCATTGGAAATCCTGTTTTTTGCAAATGAACTCGCATTATCTCAACTGTTGCGAATAACGATTCACATTTATTCTTCCATTCATTGATCTCACCCTGCATCTGATCTAACTTTTCTTTCATATGCTCCTTTTCTCTCCTATTCTCTTCATCACATTTGTGAGCAAATAAAGCAGATGGGGTGGGACCTAAGCCGTAAGTCCTCACACGACCATGCCTTTCTTGTCCCATGACATTGGACAAAACCTCCTCACGAAAATCTAATGATTGTGAAGATTCTGGTACCTGTGAAAGTTGTTCGTTGAACTTTTCTTACAAAATTTTCATAGTAAGTAAATATAATAAATAATAAACATCATTTTCATAAAAATATGACATTTTTCTATCTGCATAATATGTATTAAACATACAATTGTATCAGTTGATGCTTGGTCAACTATTTGACCATTTTTCTTGGTATGTGTTTCAATAAACATAGTAATTTGATCTGGTTCCTTCCCAATAACTTTCTTCAACTACATTAAAAGATAGTGTAAACATTTGTATTAAATTAAATTGTATAAGTACATAATATAATAACTTAAAATTTCCTTACAACTTAATATTTTATTTTACCTTATCCCAAACACGGCAATGGGCCATTCTTCCTGTTGAGTGGCTCATCTTCTGCTTAGCACGATTAGCTTTATTGATTTCACTACGTTCCTATAATAAATTATAGATTTTCAAGAAAATCTGTCAATAAATTGTGTAAGATAGATAAATAAAAAAATTACAGACAACTAGTATATAAGTTTGATACCCTTGCAGATTGAGAACCCCAATGTTGGACTAAATATTCCCACTGATTTTCTATTACCCTATCTGGACGATGCGCAAGGCGCTCTTCATCAGTGTCAAATGCATCATAGAAATCTTTTTTCAAGCGACATTTCCAGTCCCTCCATTTCTTGGTAAGAAATTTCATGCAGTTGGATTTAAATATATCTTCTACTCCAGTATTTTCCTGTATTAAAAAAATTACATATGTAAACATCATATAAATAAAATAAAAGGGTTCTAAACTATCATTATTATATGTTCTTATAGTTCTTATACCTTCACATCATCAAAAATACGATTCTTAAATTCTTTCGGCATATTTCTCCAATCTTTATATGTTAGGGGTAATCTTAGTCCGCTTCTAGCTATAATACCCATTTGTGTTTGAAGAGCTGCTGCCTTGTCTCCAATTGGAAGCAATAGCTCATCTAACTCGACATTCAATACATGCCTTGTACCCCATGAAGAATTTGCTTAAGAAGGTCCTCGAGATTGAGAACAATTAGTATAAGGTACTGAACTTGGACCTAATCAATGTTAAAAATTACATAAATATGGACACCCTTTAATCTAGGAAAATGCATGAAATTTGAATTAAAAATAACACATGTTAATATAGAAGTACATGCATACCTGCAGAAATGCTTAATGGAGACTGTGGTAATGTATGAACTGGTGATGATGGTGGTGGTGATGGTGGTGGTGGTCGAGGAGGGTTGGTTTGGGGTTGGGGTTGGAAATATTCAATGCATAATCATCCGGAACCTTGACATTCTTTAGCACTTTACAAAAAATATCTTTGTGTTGTTTGTCCATTGTGAAACATGCAGCAGGTGTATACACTTTGTCATTCCCTAACTGCTGGGGGTGCAATGTTTTTCAAATACCCATAGCTTCAAGATCACGCTGAGCCTTCAAACTATCCTTTGTTTTCCTAGCAACACCTAATAGTGTCCATAATATATTATCGCACACATTTCTTTCAATATGCATAACATCAAGATTGTGGTGGATTAGATTATGCTCCCAGTATGGTAATTGAAAGAATATGCTCTTCTTTTTCCACTGTTTCTTCCAATTCAAAGCATCTTCATCATGTGTAATTTCTCCCATTTTCCTCTTTTTTGTTCTTTTCTTCTTTTTAGGTTGCTCAACTTTTCCATATTTTGTTACCATACCATGTAACTGTTGTAATATCTCAGTCCCAGATAATTGTTTGGGTTGAACTTGCATCTCTCGCATGCCATCAAAAGATACTCTATCTTTTCGAAATTTATGGTTTGGTTTTAAAAATCTTTGATGACCCATGTAACAAAACTTACTACAATGAAACAACCATTCCGATCGAGTGTCTTTGTTGCAGCTAGGACATGCATATCTACCTTTTGTGCTCCATCCCGGCAAGTTTGCATATGTTAGTAAGTCACTTATTGTCCATAATAATGTTGCATGCATGCGAAACATTTGATTTGTCGATGCATCATAAGTGAGTACACCATCCAACCATAATTCATTCAGTTCTTCAATCAATAGTTGTAAATACACATCAATGTTATTACCAGGAGAACGAGGCCCATCAATTAGCACAGATAAGATAAAAAATGGTTGCTTCATGCACATCCATGGTGGTAAGTTGTACGGCATTAACACAACAGGCTACGTGCTATGAGCAATGGTCATTGTCCTAAACGGATTGAATCCATCAGCTGCTAGTCCAAGTCTAACATTACGACTGTCAGATGCAAACACTGGGTTTTGCTCATCAAATTTCTTCCAGGCAAGGGAATCAGCAGGATGCCTTAATACACCATCATCGGTGCATCCCTCTGCGTGCCATTTCATGTGAGAAGCTGTTTTTGATGACATAAATAACCTTTTGAGCCTCGGTTTCAAAGGAAAATACCTAACTTGTTTCGTAGCAACCTTTCCAGTTTCATCAACATATCTAGATGCATGATGATTTTTACATTCTGTCTTATCCTTCTCCTCATTTCTATATATCATACAATCATTACGACATGCATCAAACTTTTCATAAGTGAAGCCAAGGTCATCAATAATCTTCTTAGCTTCATAAAACGGCTTTGGTAATGTTACACCATTAGGAAAAGCTTCGTTCAACAACTCTAACGCCATCGTGAATGACTTGTCAGACCAAGAACACATCACTTTTATAACCATCAACCGGACAAGAAACGAAAGTGTTGTAAACTTATTGCAACCTGGATATAGTTCACACTCTGCATCTTTTAGAAGTTTAAAATATGCCTCAGTTTCTATATCAGGACCTTCCATAGTTTGACTTGGCTCATTGTCAACAACATCATCCATGTTAGGAATCCCAAATGCATCATGTATCATTCCAACCATGTCATCACATATACTCGATTCTAAATTTGGTCTCCTCGCCGCATCATTATCACGTCCATCAGTGTATAGAGGTTCACCGTGGTAAATCCAATTTTTATAATTTCGAAGAAACCCATTTACAATTATATGCTCGTATGCAACTTTTTCTTGAACAAGTTTGATATTCTGACACTTCGTACATAGACAATATATTTCTGACCCAGGAAGCTTATTGGCCATTGCAAAATTGAGAAATTCGTTGGCCCCTTTGACATATGACTTATCTAACCTATATTCCAAATTGATCCAACTCTTATCCATAGGTTTGTTCATCAATTATTATCACCTGAAGTATAACAAATATATACTTAATCATAAAAAAAAATAATAAAATTTGCTATCACTAAAATCAAATATAAAATATTTAAAATATTTATTGCATAATGCAAGCAATCTATATACGTATAAATTTGTCATACACATACATATACACATACACAATAACCCTTCATTGAGATTGGTAAGTCACATTGCCTTGCAATAAAGTAAAATTAATATCTAATGCATGTCAGGGTAAAGATGATGAATTGAACAAATTAAAGAAAGAAACAAGTGAAAGAGAACATTTCTCTATTAGCCCTCTGTAATGAACTGGGTTCTTCTTCTTTAATTATGTTCATACAAATAGTGGAGTATGATCAAAGCATTGTGTTAAGTGAACTTATTAAGAAGAAGTTCTAAAAGAAAGAAATTACATGTATTTTGGAGAATATCAACTATAAAGAGAGAGTAATTGAGCTGGGAAATGCTTGACACAACAACATTAAAATAACAAAAATTCAGAAATTAATGACAGATTTATACGTATATAGATTAGCTTGCATTTTTTATATGCACAATAATTTTCATCTCTTCATTAATTTAATCTCATTTATTCACAAATTCAAAATTTATAAATATATTTAACTCTTCAACAAAACAAAACAAAAAAATATAAATATTATAATAAAATAAAAAATTAATTACAAAAGTTTGTTGGTCAAGCAAATTGCACGCTTAGACATTGAAGTAATTTTTTTGTATTGGAACGTCCTAGTCACCCTATACTATTATCTAGTTATAAAAATATATATTTATATATAAAAGTGAAAGGATTATAAAACAAAAACTGCTGGACAAATATATATTTATATATAAAAGTGAAAGGTTGCTCCTGCATATAATGTATATATGTGTGTGTGTGTGTGTGTGTATATATATATATATATAATATTATAAAACTAGAAGCTTCCAAAGGAAGCTAGCAGGTCATGTATAGAAGCAGCCGAAACTGTTGGACAAAGGAAGATATAGCAACGTAGAAGCTGCTGGAACAATTGAACAAATTAAACAAAAAAGGGCAGCGTTGGAAGCTTCTAGCAGAAAGCTTGTTAGAAAATATGTAGATAATTTTGAAAGCTTCTTGAAGAGGCTGGAACAGTGGAAAAAAGAGGAAAAGGGGCAGCACGTTTGAAGAACTAAAAGAGCAGAGATTTGGTTAACTGTTAAGTGATTTTTCTTTAATTCAAGGAAAATTTTAGAAAAATGCAATCAGGATATAATATTGATGATTTCGTTCAAGAAGTTCAAACACGGTGGCGCCGTTCACGTTCTGGCCGGTGAGTTTCAGATAGTATATATATATATATATATATATATATATATATATATATAAACACATAAATATATGGGATGGCGAGGGGAAGAGAGGGATACCTCTGATGGTGAACTGAAAAGCTCGACTTGCAGCGAAATCGACGATCGCGATGGGTATTGCGTCGTTCCTGTTCTGGCCGTTCCCGTTTCTACAACAGGTAGTGTTGGTGTTTGTTGCAACGTGAAGAAGGGTTAGATTAGGGTTTTGAAGTTGTATTTTGATGTGTGTACATGAAAAATGCAAGTTGAATGTATAACAGGTTGATTATCATAGGCGGGGAAACCACGACCTTTAGGTTTCTTTCACATTTTTTTTGTAAAAAATAATTAAGGTTGCTTGGGATTGGAAATAACTATTACCTTATTTTATTACTAGATCTTTAAGGTTGCTTGGGAGAATTTTTTAGATTGGTCTTTCCATTTGGTCTTTACAAAAGTTTTCTTCAAAAAAAATATGGTTTTTAAAAATATTTTTACATTGATTTTATTTTTTTAAATACAAAAAGCAAGTTTGCAAAAATATATAATTTTAGGTTGAGTTCATCTTCAATAATTACTCATATTTAAATAAAACCTTCATTTGATGTGAATATTTACTCAAATCTTTTGAAAAGTATTTTGTTTCAAAATTTCAAAAATTGAATTTAAGTAATAATTTAATTAAGCTTATGAACTATATTTTTTGAATTTAAATATAAATTTAACTAAAATTCAATCCGTAAGGATTCATTTGAAATAACTTTTCAATGCTCATTACTTTTTTGTGTTGTATTTGCAAAAGCTAGTTTCCAAAAATGTGCTTAGCTATTTAATTAAGTTTTTAAAATTATTTTTGTATTAATTTTATTTTTTAAACACAATTTTGTGCATGTTTTGTTCTCAAAACACAAATATATATAGTTAAATACATTTTAGTACGTACCTTTTAATTTATTACTCGTTTCAAATAAGGTTATTTATTATAAATTACTTTAAATAAGTTACTTAATTTATATTTTTGTTTCAAATAAGATTCTCTATTTTAAATTATTTCAAATAAGATTTTCTATTTTAAATTATTTTAAATAAGACTCTTAATTTGAATGAAAGAAAACAAGTGATTTGAAATCACTACAAGAAAATAGGTGTTTTGCGGCGAATTCGAAGCAGCACTTTTTACCAACTGCCACTAATTTGTGGCAAAGGAAAATAACCGCCACTATTTAGCAACACTTAATCAAATCGCCGCTAATTAGTGGTGCCATTCGCGACAGTTACTAAAATTTGCCATTGTATTTCATTAAAACGATTTCGTTTTGTTAGAAGTTAGTGGCAATTATAAGAAACGCCGCTTTGTTACGGCAGTTATTTTAAAGCGCCGCTAAATAGTGGCGGTTATTTTCATTTGCCATAAATTAGTGGCGGTTGGTAAAAAGCGCCGCTTAGAATTCGTCGCGAAAGGCCTATTTTCTTGTAGTGGCCGGACCTAATCTATAAAAATAATATAATTTCAGTAGGTTTTAAACTCCTTATGTGCTTAGTTTGATCTGGTGCATCTATTTTCCATTAGATGATGTGTTGGCTTCTAATTTAATGTATGGGAGATTTTTATTCTAACCATATCAAGAGTAGTGTGTGACTGTTGCACCATACCATGATTGCTCAAATTTAAACAAATGTGTGAGACGCATATGGAAGTCACATAACTCTCAATCACATGAATGCGATGATCACACCATCCTTTTTTTTTTTTTTTTCCCAGTCAAAAAATGGAGAGAGACATTATCCCACTTAAGGTAGCAAGAAATTAAAGGAGAAAATATTAAGTTGTCACTAATGAACTGTAGGGTTCCTAACTATAGCATAGCAGAAGTGATTTTAAAAATTTATGTGAATTTTTTTCTTTACATTAATCATACAATTTTGAATAGATGGATTAAAATTACTTTGTTGTTGATTGGTGAAGAAACATTCTTGAAGAGATTGATACAACCTTCCTTCCCTTACTCTTTTAGGTCTTCTCCTTTTTTTTTTTTCTAAGCAAGTATTGCACCAGAGAACAGAGTGGGCTCCTCTTTTACTCTCGAAAATAATCTTTTATTATTCTGTATGGCTATTTCCTTTAAATCATATATTTATAGAGGTTTGAAAAATTAAGACAAAAGGAGGGATCTGGGATCCCACCAAATTAGCTCTTGTTGGATTATCCCACATCGCCCGTCTCTAGCTCATCTGGTCTATATATAAGGGCCCTCTCTCCCTCTCCTTAACACCTGGGTTTTAAGGAGCTAATTTAGAGTTGGGCTTCCAATTTTCAATATGGTATCAGAGCCACAAACTTGTGGCCTGTAGTCTTTTTTTTTTTTTTTCCGGCGTTCTTCTGGCAAATTTTTGGTGCTCTTCCTTGTGATGGTAGCCGCTACTTGAACGGTGCCTCATGAGCCGGCACGCACCGCCACTCCTCTCCACCTTCCTCAATTTTGCACTGTTCCGGTCACCATCTCTCAAAGGTACCACCACCATTGGACAGCTCATTCAGAGAGGAGCCCAACGCCGTCAAGATTGCCTCCATCGGAGCTGCCACGCGCCACTTGGAGTTCTGCCATGCCACCCACGCGCCTCACGCTCCAGCCACGTCAGCCCTAGTCCACGTCACTACCACGTCAGCCCTAGGTCCACTTCAGCTTGCACCGCCACATCATTGTTGACTGTTGACTTGACCGTTGACCGTTGACTTTTTCCAACTTCAAGTGCTATCTGCTCCATGTTTCGCCCTGGTTTCATTTTTGCAATCTGTTTGTGCATTTGAAGCTTCGATATGTCTCAATCTGCATCAAATCTCGTCTCTATCGTCCGTCCTATAGACATAATATTGGATGGATCCAATTATAGTATGTGAGCTCAGAATATGGATGTCACGCCCCGAATTCCCGAACGAACCCGGGGACGCGACTGAACGAAACAAAAGAAGAAAAGAAATAGACGAATAAATAAATAAATAAACAAATAACTAATATAGATACAAGCCTACATACATTCCCGTTTTTAAAAAAATTTCGGCAGAACCTCCTTTGTTTTTCGAGCCTTTTTCCCCGTGATAATCACAATACAACTTATATATACAACTATATCACAATCCATCCTCACTCGATGGCCACAACTTATCAAAGGTAAATATATATCGCCTAATTATACAATTCATCACGTCTACTGCTACACTTAAACTAAAAGATCACAATTTCTATATTTATTACAATATACAATGCCACTTCCATTCTCTTTAGAAATACACCAATCTTTTGTAATATCAGAATACGCCCCAAGGGTCCAAATATTCTTCCAAATTTATTTCCTCTCCTTTCTCCAAGACCTCATCAAGTCCTGCGTACCAGGAGCTTTATCCGAAACCTGTGCCCACGAATGGGTCAGCGACAACATGCTGGTATGGTACAATACTAATGCAAGGAATAAAATTAAGTCGTGGCATGTGCAAGTGTACAGGTATATCTACATGCCTCTCTAATCGTGCATACCATATGATGGCAATGTAAAAACTACATCTGTATAAAACCTTATATCACATTCACAAATTCATCAACACAATGCACAAGTAATATGCATGACACACCCATGCATCTCAATGTCACACCCATGTCTACTCCATGCCATGTCAATTCTATGCCATGTCCATGCCTCATTTTACGGACCTTCCCCGAAGGACATGAGTAACCAAATATGTCTCATTTTACGGACCTTCCCCGAAGGACATGAGTAACCAAGTATGTCTCATTTTACGGACCTTCCCCGAAGGACATGAGTAACCAAGTATGTCTCATTTTACGGACCTTCCCCGAAGGACATGAGTAACCAAGTATGCACAACACCAAATGCCCCACTCACACTATGCCAATATGCCATGCTTTCATCATGCAATAATACAGTCCAAATGAAACGTCACTTTCATAAGCATATGCAACATACTTTAAATAATGCATCACAATGAAGATCGAATCACAAGACTTCATCCACAATGCTACGTGTCATACTCAATCAATCTCAACACTTACACAATTCCACATGTCACAATATCAACAAACCGTTTAAACCATGAATCACATATGATAATAATTCAAGAAGTAAATCACAGTCCTCAAATAATCATAAAGAGCATGGAAACCTATAAACAATCAATTCAAAGAAGCAATTAAGTCCTACGTGATCTTCTATCCGCAGATAAGCACAAAAGCATTCAATCAATATGCACATCAATCCTAATTTAATTCTATTCCTTACTTAGTAAAGTACCATACCTGATCGGGTTATCTCAACCCTAAGAAGCTATATCCACTATGCAATCCAATCAACCAAGTTCATCTTTAGCCCATGGTTCAGAAGTTGAAGAAAATACACCGGCAAGTTGATAGAGGCGGCCAACCATTTTAAATCCAGTTTCATCAGCTTCTTCAGCCTTGACTCCATACTCAAATTGGATAATCGAATTACTACATACATTCCTCACCGTGTCATCATAACAGATAACAACATCTCGAAGGATGGCCATTTAGTTTTGAATAAAGTTCCAGGCTCAGTCAACCCTCTAGATGAACGGACAATAACTTCTCTGCTTGAAATTGAGTAAGCCATCTTTACCTGAACAAGAGACTCAATACCCAAACTTGTAACGCCTGAAGTGCTGCAACCACTTTCAAGAACCCATCTGTTACAGAAATCTGTGACAAACTGAAATCTGTGACACACTGAACTTCCCATAGGACGCCCTCGACATCTCTCATCTTCACCAGCAGGGTCAATGAGAATTCCTCCTACTTCTTCACAGCAATCACTGGAATCCTCCCATAATTTGCAATCAAGTCTACGGTAACTGAACTGTTCGCCTTCAAGACCTCTAAATCAATTCCAATAGTCATCTGCCAGTTCCTCCCTTCAATTGACCATCAGCAAACGAGCCAATCCAACATCAAGCAATACATCGCACTCACAACCCAACAAGCTATACAATAACACCACCTCCTGACCCAACAAAATGCGTAGGATTCCAACTTCGCATCATCAAAGCAACATATAATTTATCCCGGCTGAACTTCCTAATTCCTACTCAAGGATCTCGAGATGTAATCGGGGCAAAACAGTGATCAATACCGCTGCACAAACCAGTCCCTAATCCACCTCTGTTCTCAATTGGAAACGGCAATAGACGAAACCCCCAGACCAACATCACTACCAACATCAAATCACACCATCCACACGCAAATACTAGCCACAAACCGTGACATCCACACACCCAATTCCGAGTCACAACAGTCACCGTTTACCAACTACACTCACAACTCATCTCGAACTAGAAGACTCCTCTCACAATATACAATATAAATATATACATATCCTTGCAATAAGTTCCAAACGGAGGAGAAATGGCCAAATTCAAGAATAGCAGCAATAAGCAATACTCTGTCAAAAATTTCTCTCAATTCAACCACAAACAATTCAATCCATACACTCCAACCACGGACACCAACATCACTCCCTTTTTCCATCCATACTAATCAATTTCCCTTCAACAAACCAACTACAAGGAGGTTCAACAAAGCAACAAGAAACCGACACTTGATCGAACCTCGTGAGACAATCCGTCCCATAACTCGCATTTGAATCCCAATTCCCAACTTCACCTCCAAACATAGGCGCGGTTGGATCAACAAAATCAGACCGAACCATTTTCTGTTACCTTTCAATCACCCAAACCCAAATCCTGCAATATCCCCACACCTGCTGCCACTATACACACACCGCAACGACAACCGAGCCCCCCGACAGAAACCACAAAACAAACAGGGCAGTCGACCCTCAATTCAAATCACAAACCACAAGCCTTACACAAGCATCACCTCCAAACACCGACACAACCGGATCAATAAACCCAACCACGGCCATGACCGAATCAGCAATCCAATTCAGCCAACACCTTTCGAAAATCTCAGGAAATCAGAATAACTCCCATTCATCACAGCAACCAAAATGGAAAAGAAAAAGATAGAGATAGGACTTGTCCTCCCTTTCCGAACCAAACTGCTCCACTCTCCTGCTCTGCGTCAAACCCAAACAGTCACACACACACAAACCGTAACACAATCAAGCCCCATATATATACATATATATATATATATGTCTACATATATCCACGCACAAGCTTCACAACACAGTGATTATATATATATATATATATATATACATACCTCTGCACTGCTACTGGATTCAAACAACCCAACGGACTGATTTAGCCGCAAGGATCTCGGCTTCGAAGCCTAACCGTACTGCCGTTACTCCTCCTTCTTCTTCCCGAACTGCCATATCTATATATATATATATATATGTGCATCGATCTCCTCCACCATCATCGTCATCACTTGCTCATCTCACCGACCAAAACCGAGTTGGATTTAGCCGTCAAAAAATCTGAATCCGTGAAAACACCGAGTGGACTGATGCGGCAACCGTGCGTTGTTTGGCCTTGGATTGACGAAGCGGGATCGTTGGCAACGGAGGCCAACCTGGCACGCTTGAAGACTGAGGCTACCGTCGGATTCGCCCCCTCCGATCTGCGGCTCACCGATTGCTTCGCTGCCCCTGTCGCCGTCTGATCAACGGCCTCACGCTCCTCCACCGATCGCCTCTGCGTGTTGCCCCTTTCTCCTCTCTTCCTTCTTTCTCTTTTTCCCCTTTTCTCTCTTTTCTTTCTTGTTTTCACGAGACTCCCCCTGTTTCCCATTTCTCTCTTCCCAGTTTTCTTTTCCTCCCAATTCTTATCTTTTCCTTTTATCTCCACTGCCTCACGTAATATATATATATATATATCTAATTACATGTACACACATACTTTATATATATATACACACATACAACACACCATTTCACACACATCTAATTAATAAACAAACAAACAAATAATTAAATAAAATAAACAAATAAAATAAAATTATTCCAAAATTTCGGATCATTACAATGGAGGTTTTCTTGAAAGGACGCCGATAATGGCGTTATGTGACTGGAGACCTTGCTGCACTAACACAGAAGGAAAGTGAGAGAGGATGCATTTTCATCTCGTCTGGAAGAATGGGACAGTACGCACTACAAGATTTTGTCTTGGTTCATCAACACCTCTATTCCATCCATCAACAGTCTCCTTCCAAGACTTGGGAATGCTAAGGTAGCTTGGGATTTTCTTGCCAAAAGATACAATTGCACCTATGATGCTTCCTTCGAGTTTCATCTAGCAACTAAAATTTATCAGATGCGTCAGGAACCAGGTCAGTCTATTGCTGATTTTTATTCTCAAACCAATCATCTTTGGGAACAATTATTTGCCGCAGATCCGAAGTTAGCATGTGCTCAAGACATTCAAACATTTGCTGCCTAACTTGATCGACGGAAGTTTATGCACTTTATGATGGCTCTTCGTGATGATTTTGAATCTACTCGAGCCCCTCTTCTTCATCGTCAACCACTTCCGACTTTAGATGCTGCGGTTTCTGAACACATCTCTGAAGAAACTCGTCGTTCCACTATGAAGATGCAATCATCTGATATGGTTCTTGCCACTGCTTCTCGTGGTACTTCACCAGCTTTTATTGGCCGTTCACCATCCCAATCATCTGATATGATTCTTCCCACTACTTCTCGTGGTCCTTCACCATCTTCTACTGGACGTTCATCATCCCAATCCAACTCCAAGTATCGTCAGTGCAAGTGGTGTAATTTTCGTGGTGTCACCATCGATGAATGTCTCAAGTTCAAGTATTACATACAGCAACAAGCTTCCCAGCAGACAACTATGGTCACCTTACCTACTCCTTTCCAACAGACAGCTGCGCTTGCTTCCTTTACTTCCTTTGCACCCGAGTCTTCATCTCCATCCACTCCTCTCACTGCAGCTGACGTCAAGGACTTAATTCACCAGGTTTTATCCCAATCTTCCACTGCCTTGTCCATCACCCCAAGTAATTCTCAATGGTTTATAGACTCTGCTTGCTGTAACCATATGACATCTGATTCCACCATCTTCTCTCATAAAACTGCTCTTTCTCCCCATCCTGCAATATACACTGCCAATGGTTCTCATATGTCTGTTAGTCACGTAGGGTCTATTTCTACCTCTAATTTATCTGTCAGTGATACTTACCTTGTGCCTCAGTTATCCTTAAATCTTCTTTCTGTTGGACAACTTTGTGAGTTAGGCCTTGACCTGAAATTCTCTAACAAGGGTGTTGATGTACAGGATTCACGAACGGGTCAGCTGCTTGGGACAGGCCGTAAAGTTGAACGTCTTTTCGAGCTCACATCTCTACAGATTCCTCCTTCCACAAACACTTCCATGGCTGCCATCACAGTTACTTCTAGTTTGTGGCACTCCCGGTTGGGTCATGCCTCACTTCCACGTGTCCAGTTTTTGGCTTCTCAAGGTCATTTAGGTCCCGTTAAATTTCAGTCTTTTGATTGTGTGTCATGTCACCTTGGAGAACAAACACATTTATCCTTTAATAAAAGTGACTCTTTTTCCGCTAAACCTTTTGACTTAGTTCATTCTGATATTTGGGATCCTACCCCGACACCGACTGAGGGGGGATCTCATTATTTTTTTATCTTTGTGGATGATTACAGTCGTTATACTTGGATTTATCTTCTGCAGAATAGGTCTGAACTCACCACTGTCTACCAGAATTTTCATAAAATGGTGCAAACTCAATTTTCTTGTACCATTAAAACGTTTCGTTTAGATAATGCAATGGAATACAAGGATAAGTCATTTCTTACCCTTTTACAGCACAATGGGACAGTCTCTCACCATTCTTGTCCATACACCTCACAACAAAATGGTCGAGCAGAATGTAAACATCGCCACATTCTAGATACAATAAGAACACTTCTCATCTCTGCCTCTCTTCCAGAGCATTTTTGGGGAGAAGCTGCCCTTACTGCTGTCTACACCATCAATCGTGTTCCCTCATCCACTATACACAATAAAACTCCGTTTGAGCTTCTCCATGGTACTATTCCTAACTATTCCTTGCTTTGAGTTTTTGGTTGTGTTTGTTTTGTCACTCTCCCCTCACATGAACGCACTAAACTTGAGCTTCGATCCCGACTCTGTTGTCTTCTTGGTTATGGTCTCACTCAAAAGGGTTATCGTTGTTATGATCCCATCGCCAAACGTCTTCGTATTTCTCGTCATGTAGAGTTTTGGGAACATAAGATGTTTATGAATATTTCTCCTTTTTCGTAGTCTTTTATCAGTTATGCTCCTATCTTTACTGACCCCTCTATTGCTTTACTTCCTGACTCCTCTGCAGAGATGCGAAGCTCCTCAGATGTTCCTTCTTCGCCTGCTTCAAAGTCATCTAACACGTCTGTTGATACTCCTGGTCCATCAACTGCCTCCAAGCCTCTCTCGGTACCTGCACCTCGTCAATCCACTAGAGTAAGAGCTCCTCCTTCTCATCTTCAAGATTTTCATTGTTATTATGTTATTGCTACTCTTCACGAACCTCACAGTTATCGTGAGGCTAATGCTGACCCTCTTTGGCAGAAAACTATGTCTGATGAACTAGAAGCTCTCACTAAGACTCATACTTGGGACTTTGTGGATTTACCTCCTGGCAAGTCTGCAGTTGGATGTAAGTGGGTCTACAAAATCAAGACTCGGTCAGATGGATCAGTGGAACGCTACAAAGCTCATCTGGTTGCCAAGGGTTTCTCTCAAGAGTATGGTATTGACTATGAGGAGACTTTTGCCCCTGTTGCTCATCTTACTTCTGTCCGCTCTTTGCTTGCCGTTGCTGCTGTGCGTCATTGGCAACTGTTTTAAATGGATGTCAAAAATGCATTCTTGAATGGTGATCTTGCCGAGGAAGTTTATATGCATCCTCCCCCTGGTTATGCTCATCCTCCTCACACAGTTTGCCGTCTTCAACGTGCTCTCTACGGTCTCAAATAAGCTCCCCGAGCCTGGTTTGCTAAATTCAGTTGTGTTGTTGCTTAACAGGGGTTTACTCCTAGTGCCTATGAGTCAGCTCTTTTCCTTCGGACCACTAGTGCTGGTATTATTCTTATTCTTCTTTATGTTGATGACATGATCAATACAGGCAATGATCTCTCTAGTATTCGAGCTCTTCAGCATTTCTTGAGTCAGAATCTTGAGATGAAGGACTTACGGCAGCTTAACTATTTTCTAGGTCTTGAGGTTACATCTGGCTCAGATGGTTATTATATTTCTCAAGCTAAGTATGCATTTGACTTGCTTTCTAAAGCCGGCTTGACTGACAGCAAAACATGCACTTTTTCATGATCCTAATGTTTGGCTACTTGCTTCTGATGGTGAATCTCTTCGTGATGCTACTTTGTATCGACAACTGGTCGGTAGTCTCATCTATCTCACTGTTACTCACCCAGACATCTCCTATGTTGTTCATCTGGTTAGCCAGTTTATGAGTGCCCCTCGCTCTACTCACTATGCTGCTGTTCTTCGCATCTTACGGTATGTCAAGGGCACTCTGTTTCATGGCCTTCACTTTTCTTTTCACTCCTCTCTTGAGCTCCGCTCCTATTCTGACGCTGATTGGGCTGGTGATCCTACCGATCGTCCCTCCACCACGGGGTACTGTTTCTTACTCGGCACCTCTCTCATTTCTTGGCATAGTAAGAAGCAAACTGTTGTTGCCCGCTCTAGTACTGAGGCTGAGTACCGTACTCTTGCTGATACTACAGCTGAACTTGTGTGGTTACGATGGCTTTTGACTAACATGGGTGCTCCTCAGACGACTAGTTCTCCTCTTTATTGTGATAATCAGAGCGTCATCCAAATTGCTCATAATGATGTCTTTCATGAGCGCACCAAGCATATTGAAATTGATTGTCACTTCATTTAGCACCATCTTCAGTAGGGCACCTTGGATCTTCAGTCTGTCTTGTCTGAAGATCAACTTGCCGATATTTTCACGAAGTCTCAACCTCTTGGTCGGCTACGTGATCTTGTTTCCAAACTCTAGTTGACTTCGTCATCTCGCGTTTGAGGGAGGATGTTAACATATATAATTTATTCTGTAATTTATTCCTACATCGTATATATTCCCACATTGTATTCTCACCATCTACCTATAAATAGGCCTCCTATTGTACAGTTTCATTACATAGAAATAAATACAAATTCTATTCTCCTCTCTATTTCTTCATGGTATCAAAGTCAGGCCAGAGCTCTAACTTTGGGCTAGCTGCACGGGGCCGCTCACCTGCCTTCCCTCCGCGGGCAATGTGGTCCAGGGGGCGTGTTGGATTGTCCCACATCCCCCGTCTCTAGCTTCTCTGTTCTATATATAAGGGCCCTCTCTCCCTCTCCTTAACACCTGGGTTTTAAGGAGCTAATTTAGAGTTGGTCCTCCAATTTTCAATAGCTCCAATTAGTCAATTAATTTTTAATTAAGTCTTAATTAATTAATGATTAATTAATTCTAATTAATTCTATAAAATAATTAGAATTGCACTCTTGTGGTGAAATAGACAAAAAGCCATTATCACTAAACATATACAGTGAGCCCCTCTATATGCATATCAATAGTTAGGATTTGGGCTTATACACTATCAAACCAATTCCTAATTAATTTTAGAACTTAATACACTAATTATTAATCACTAGAAAACAATCAACATCTCAATAAACAATTTATTGAAAAAATCAATTCGGATTTCAGTGATTAATTAATTGAATTAATACATTGGTAATATCATTCTCTCTCATTTAGAGAGTGTAGATTCCAACTTGAAAATATGTGTTACCACAATGTAAACAATGATTTTTCAAGAAACCGAAATGTTGATATAAGAGACCTCACTCATTGGTAACTCAAAGTCACCACCATTAAAAACTTGAGTCCACTATTCTCTTACGATTAAGAGCTTACTGTAAATATTGAATATATGAATCACGTAAAAAATGACAACTTTATATGACGTATTTTTTATAGTAATCTAATTCAGCATACTCCAAATACACTAATACAATAACTCAGAGTCTAGTACTTTAGTAGTTGAGATAAACTACCCTATCATATAGAGGTCAAGTGTATTACAGTTTTACAGACAAAATGCCCAGTCTCATCAATCACTGCGAATAATTATAGAATTATTTGAACATAAATTTATCTCTCCTGTACATAAATCTCATCTCTTCTCATTTCTCTCCCTTTTATCCAAGAATAGTTAGGGATGAAAAAGGGAGATAAAGTGATTTCTCTTAAATTTTATCTTCATTTTAAATAGAATTAAAAAAAATTCAAAGTAATAAAAAATCAAGAAATTTTAGAAATAATATTTAAAATTGTCAATTTCTCAATTACTTTTCTTTATCTTTTACTTTTTCACTATTTTTCATTATAAATAAATAATTAAATAATAATTTTCTGTATATTAGTTGTTACTTTCCTTTATTAAGCCCGTAAATAAATTAAAACGGAACGCAAGTGAATTAATGAACCAACTCACTTAAAGGGATCTGGCTCCTTTCAATTTCATTCATGGAATCAGTGCCGGACCTAATCTATAAAAATAATATAATTTCAGTAGGTTTTAAACTCCTTATGTGCTTAGTTTGATCTGGTGCATCCATTAGATGATGTGTTGGCTTCTAATTTAATGTAGGGGAGATTTTTATTCTAACCATACAAAGAGTAGGGTGTGACTGTTGCACCGTACCATGATTGCTCAAATTTAAACAAATGTGTGAGACGCATGTGGAAGTCACATAACTCTCAATCACACGAATGCGATGATCACACCATCCTTTTTTCTTCTTTTTTTTCCAGTCAAAAATTGTAGAGAGACGTTATCCCACTTAAGGTAGCAAGAAATTAAAGGAGAAAATATTAAGTTGTCACTAATGAACTGTAGGGTTCGCAACTATAGCATTACAGAAGTGATTTTAAAAATTTATGTGAGTTTTTTTTTTTTCTTTACATGAATCATACAATTTTGAATAGATGGATTAAAATTACTTTGTTATTGATTGTTGAAGAAACATTTTTGAAGAGATTGATACAATCTTCCTTCCCTTACTCTTTTAGGTCTTCTCCTTTTTTTTTCTAGGCAAGTATTGCACTAGAGAGGAGAGTGGGCTCCTCTTTTACTCTCGAAAATAATCTTTTATCATTCTGTATGGCTATTTCCTTTAAATTATATATTTATAGGGGTTTGAAAAATTAAGACAAAAGGAGGGATCTGAGATCCCACCAAATTAGCTCCAATTAGTTAATTAATTTTTAATTAACTCTTAATTAATTTTAATTAATTCTACTAAATAATTAGAATTGCACTCTTAAGGTGAAATAGACAAAAAGCCATTATCACTAAACATATACAGTGAGCCCCTCTAGATGCATATCAATAGTTAGGATTTGGGCTTATATACTATCAAACCAATTCCTAATTAATTTTACAACTTAATACACCAATTATTAATAACTATAAAACAATCAACATCTCAATAAACAATTTATTGAAAAAATTAGATCCGAATTTCAGTAATTAATCAATTGAATTAATACATTGGTAATATCATTCTCTCATTTAGTGAGTGTAGATTCCATCTTGAAAATATGTGTTACCACAGTGTAAACAATGATTTTTCAAGAAACCGAGATGTTGATATAAGAGACCTCACTCATTGGTAACTCAAAGTCACTACCATTAAAAACTTGAGTCCACTATTCTCTTAGGATTAAGAGCTTACTGTAAATATTGAATATAAGAATCACATAAAAAATGATAGCTTTATATGACGTATTTTTTATAGTAATCCAATTTAGCATACTCCAAATACACTAATACAATAATTCAAAGTCTAGTACTTTAGTGGTTGAGATAAACCACCCTATCATATAGAGGTCAAGTGTATTACAGTTTTACAGACAAGATGCCCAATCTCATCAATGACTGCGAATAATTATAGAATTACTTGATCATAAATTTATCTCTCCTGTACATAAATCTCATTTATATACATAAAATATTTCAAATAACAATTCAAGGACTAACCATATAATGGTATAAAATAGCAACATCCATATGTATGATAACATGAAACTTAATACTAATAAATCAAATTTATTAAATAATAACAAAATGTCTTAAATGTGAGAACATACATCCTAACATGAACCACCACCATTTACCATAAACTGCATTGAAAAATTTTTCATTATTCATTAAGTATTTTTTTTCTAGAAAAAGAAAAGAAAAGAAAAGGTTCATGGGCCTGTTATTCATTTGTATAGAAACACTACGAGACCAATGAATATTTTTTAGAAGAAAATGACTTCTCATAGTCAGCAAAATAATCTACATAGAAAGGAAATGAGTAATTATCTAGTGAATTGTCACACCACATCATCGTGTGATGATTTCTCACAAGTTTTTAATTTTTCCATAAAGACGTAATGTGACGATCATATCAAATAATTTCTCAAAGGAAAGGCACTTGGTCCATGTATCTTGTAAATAAAAGCTCAGGCGATCATTCTAAAGAGTTCATATTATAGAGAATTAATTTTAAGATATCGAATAACATGAGATTATAATTTGCTATTTGAAAAACATTGTTTAAAAGTGATTATGAAATATGAATTCCTTTTTTTGTCTTTTATATTTAATAAATATTTTATATATATATATATATTGTTGGATTGTCCCACATCATCCGTCTCTAACTCCTCTAGTCTATCTATATAGCAGGCTGCTCCTCTCCTTAACACCTGGGTTTTAAGGAGCTGAATGGACTGCGCCTCCAATTTTCAATATAGTATCAGAGGCAGGTTAGAGCCTAACTTTGGGCTAGAGGAGTCGGGGAGCACTCACCTGGCCTCCCTCCGCGGGCAATGTGCTCCAGGGGATGTGTTGGATTGTCCTATATCGCCTGTCTCTAGCTCCTCTGATCTATTTATATAGCAGGTTACCCCTTTCATTAACACCGGAGTTTTAAGGAGCTGAATGGGTTGCGCTTCCAATTTTCAATATGGTGTCAAAGCCTAATTTTGGGTTAGAGGAGTTAGGACGCGCTCACTTGGCCTCCCTTCGGAGGCAATGTACTCTAGGGGACGTGTTGGATTGTCCCACGTTGCCCGTCTCTGGCTCCTCTAGTCTATAACTTTGGGTTAGAGGAGTTGGGGCGCGCTCAACTGGCCTCCCTCCGCAGGCAATGTGCTCCAGGGGACGTGTTGGATTGTCTCACATCGTCCTTCTCTAGCTCTTCTAGTTTATCTATATAGCAGGCTGCCCCTCTGCTTAACATCTGAGTTTTAAGGAACTGAATGGACTACGCCTCTAATTTTCAATATATATAATATTTCATATTTTACATCTTAAATTTTTATTATATATTGTATCTTATATTAAAAATAAATTAATATTTAATAAACTAATACATATATATATATATGAAATTTAATGTAATATATAATATATGTAATCGCTGAGGGTGAATAAGAAAAATGAACGATAAATTGATGGATAAAAGGAAGAGGAAATGAGTTATTGAAAATGCCAAAAAACCCAAAGCAGAGAATCAAAAATCAAGCACCAGGGCTCTCCATCTCACTCCCAGAAATAGAGTGTTAAAATGACTCTCTAATTAGGAGGGGGAAAAGAAGAGAGAGTGAGTTCCTATATGTTTTAATATTAATTTTTAATAATATTTATAGAATGTTTTTATAAAAAAATGGTTCAGGCTAATAATGAATATTTTTATTTAATAAAAAATAATAAATTTGATTGATAATTAAGTTTCAACTTAAACTTGTTAATAATTTTATTTATTTTTTATGAACCTAAGAGTGAACGATGTTATAAAAAATTATACTAGTTAAATTTAACTCAGGATCAATTTAATTAAAAGCTTCATCAAAATT
Source organism: Nyssa sinensis (assembly GCA_008638375.1). Classification (NCBI taxonomy): domain Eukaryota; kingdom Viridiplantae; phylum Streptophyta; class Magnoliopsida; order Cornales; family Nyssaceae; genus Nyssa; species Nyssa sinensis. Next base: position 14,778,984 of record CM018047.1, read on the forward strand.
AAATTAAAATATTAATAATTCAAGTTGAACCAATTTAAATTTTATTTATTTTTATAACTCTGACACTGTTTTTGTACAGATTTTGTCTTTAGTACGGCCCTGAATCCCTGATGGCCGATACGTGCTCCTTTAATTAGGCCTGACATCATCTTTGAATCTATCTGCTTTTTCAACACCAAGCGTACAGCGTTTCGATTAAATCAAAATTAATCCCAACTTGTCAAGTGCCCTTTTAAACTCAAATAACTATTTCATATCAAAAGGTGAAATAACTCTTTCATATTATTATGATTGAGTTGAGTTATAAACTAATTCACACAAAAATGTCTCCATTATTTGAGATAAACTGCATTTACGTCAATTAAAACTTGTAATTTATTTTTTTTAAAAAAATAATGCGACGTAAAAGATTTAGGCTGAGATTGGGTAGTGATTTAAATATAATTTTTTTAAAATATTTTTAAAATTTTATAATTAATTTTTTAAAAATTATAAAAATATATTTGAATATGACAATCTAAATTTTAAAAAATTAAAAAAAAAATTAATTTCAGAACACGTATCTTGCATTTTGAAATTAAAAATCTATTTTTAAAAACATAACTAAACATAACCTAAGATTTCTCACAATTTTGTATTTAAGAATAAAATAATTTATTATGTATAATTGAGTGAAAATAAGAAAATATTTGAGATATCTCAAATAAAATGCGAAGAAAGTGTTATAAAAAAAATTCATGATATATTAAAATGCAAAAAGTCAAATAAGTGATTATATATGTTACAATAATTTAATACATATGATATATGTCAAATTTTAATATTGATAACCCTGAAATTTTCTATGCTAATTACCATTAGATTTTTTTTCAATAAAACACACATTAATAAAATATCCGAATAAAGGAAAACATGAAAATACAAACACTCAAATGATCAAAGAATCCTGAGACTTTAGCATTGTTCTATGACATGCAAATTCCAGTTTCACACAAGTTGTGATTCAACACAAAATCTACTAGAAGTATTTTATAGTCTAAATTTATATATTTAAATTTTGTACCCAAATGATTAGAGTCTTTAATTACTATCGTATTAACTGTTTTTTAAAAATTATCTCATTAATGACTCTTTATCTTTTAAGCACAAGATTTAAATAACAAAACATTTCTGTAAAAATTATCGACTACTCAACAACTCATAAATTGAGACGACATGAGTATTAAAATCTGTATGCTTCCAAAAAAATGTATCTCTCATTGAGAAGATATGATTCTCCAAATTTATATGACCCCGGGAAAAGATTTTTTCATTTTGATGATTTAAAAAGAGTAATGAAATATTTTTCAAATTAAATAATGTGAGAGTATATAATTGTGGAACGATAATTATCTTCTTTAATGCACCGTCAATATTATTATTTAGAATTTTGAATACATATTTGAAAAGTATATATTTTTTGTTCAACAAATTTGAGTCAAACCCCAAGGCATAGATTCAGATGTTCCACCTCAATGGAGTCAATCTTTGTAGGATTTTACATGCAATTATTTAGACTTGCATGGGTACGATATCTTCATTTTAAATTGTGTACGATTGCGATTAAATTGTGTACGCCCATCAAGGTATCAACGTGGGTACGATTAAATTGCGGACTTGTATAACTAGGAAAATTTAAACTCATGAAAAATTTTAAATACTAATCATCCAATTACTTGAAAATCGTCCTTCCAATGATGGTCCCATAACAAAGTGTTCTAATCACAGCCAGTAGTCCTCGCAATTAATATCTACCACCTGACTACAATGAGAAATGAATAAAACAATCTAAAAAACTTTAGTGGATGTGGTGTGACCTGTAGTCGGTTGCCAAGGGCTATGGACCCGTTTAATAAATTCATAATGCCAGAATGTCTGCAAAGAGTGATAAAACCTATAAATCATGCTAAAATGTACTGGGGCCAAAATGACAAAGGTGTGAAAGCTACAGAATAATAATGTATTATTTACTTTCTATCTAATATATGTCCAAAAATGGAGAGGTTGGGACGTCGAAGTGGTAGTGACTTATGTTGGATAATGAGTTAGTGCACCAGCTTTTTTATCTATTTTGAGTTAAAATAAAAATGAGTCTCACATATTATTTTTTGAGGTAGATTTTATGAAAATATATTCTTTTTTGTTAGTAGATTAAGAACATATATTAAGTTGTTTAAATTAATAAGGAGTAAGTATAAAATTGATTCCAAACATTACCACTTGAATATGGTAACATAAATTTGTGAAAAACTTGTGCCCAATATTAATTAGATACAAAGTTTTAAGTGAGTATATATACAGTTACATTGAATAATGGTTTGGAACCTAAAGAGCACCCACTTTTGTAGAAAGGAAAGGACCCTACCTATGATAGGTTCACCACATATGCGCCACCTCATGTCGAGTCGGGTTTGGATTTTGGCCTATTATATATATATATATATATATATATATATATATATTTGAAGAAAATTTATTTAGTGTTTTAATTTAAATTTTCAGAACGTTACCAAAACAATACCGTTTTAATGTGACTGTTAGCACCGAACAGATTCATTAATTGGAACCGGTGGTTTGTTCATCGTGAATAGAGTTGTCTTTTTCCCTTATGCCTGTACCAAATAGTCACGAATAGTTCTATATAAATCAGTTTACCCTTATGGCATACGTTAATCAATGTTGACATTCAATCTGCATTCATACACGAGTCAATTCACATACATGGAGTCACTGAGGGTACAAAACATGGTTATGGTTTGTTAAGCACATAGTTTGTAGTGCTTCTTCTGTGAAAAGATTCAAATTATTGTATCCTGGGAAAAAGGCGTTTAAAGGGCTCATAAACATTACTACAAGGTGCAAAGTGTCACGACACGAAACCCATCCTACGCAGATCCCGAGGATGTGATGCCAGTTGGCTACCTTGCCGATTTTCTCCATCGACAATGCGACCAACCAAAGGCAACTTCTGAACTTAACAATGAATTGCATTCCAAATGTAAGGTCAAAACACCAAAAATTAAAACCTTTTTAAATTGAAAATTCAAATCATCTAAATACATCAGAGCATGTCTAGAATCAGTCACCAAATATCTCTAGAGTATCAATATACATGCCTCAATGCGTCCATTCTATATCAATGAATTTCTTAAAGCAGAAGTTACACCAATACAATTCAGCTGATCAAAACTCATCTCCAATGATCAACAATCAGAATGTCTCCAAGTACAATTTAATCATATTGATCAACATACTAGGCTAACCTCATCACTAATGATGTAATATTATAATACAAATTGTGAACTTAACCTTACAGAGTACGTAGTCAACTTGACTTGGAGTTCATCTCGTCAGTGTAAATCATTTGTGCTTCACTAGTCCTGCTAGTTATCTCACTGCATATCATCCGTCATAAGCTACCTGAAAAATGGTTATAAATAAGGGGTGAGCTAACAAAGCTCAGTAAGTAAATTCCTAGCTTTGCCATGGGTCAGGGTTAGTTCACAAGAATAATAGAAGAAAGGGATAACAGATAGCCAATAGCCAGTCACCAAGATGTACAACAATGACCCGAGAGTCCAAAAAGGCTTATTCCCATGAGGAATAATACAAGAGAGGAGCAATCAAAAGAGATCTAGCTCAACACAATAAATTGCTGCCACCAATAATACGTTAGCCAATCAAAAGTATTTCATGCTTACAAATAATATGATCATTCACAGGGTATAAAATATGATCATCCAACAATACAAAAACGTTATTATCGAATTCTAACAAAACAGATGCGTCAACAAAATGGGGCCCGGCATACCTCTAAAACACGCATATTCAGACTTGCCTCAGTTCCTCGGGCTTATTGAACAGCGCAAGAGCTCTTTACTACAGGCCCCGAAGGACACACACAACATGTCCCAAAGGAGACAACAAACCCCAAAGGGTCTACCCCGTATTTGAGATTAGATAGGCCATTGTGACTGAGCACAATCCCGAGCACAAATCGAATATCATTATCAACAAAATCCCCCTTGGGTCCCTGCGAGCCTGAGCGCATAACCCTAGCGACTCCGTCCAGGTGACCTCAAGGTTTTGTTCTGGGCTGCGCCCAAATTCGTCATAAAGTGTGTAGAATAATAAGATCTCCAACGATAAAATATATTACAAGATCATGACATGGTATCCATGATGGTATAATTATGTTCATGCATCAACGAGTCAAGATCACAAAATGATATAGGCAAGCAAGTCAAATCCGGAGTACAAGCATGAACAAATCATCACAAGTCAATTGGCCTCAAATTAGAGAAATCAAGTCATCAGGTAGAATATAGAGTACAAATTTGGCAGCATATGGAAATAAATGTGATTGGCTGGGAAAGACCACATAACAAAGTTCGGATTTACTTACCTCGGTTTCTTAGTATTCCATTCTTCATTTTCAAATACTCTGATAATCTCCAGATACTTCAGGTATATCGTTGCATAACCTGAATAATTATCATTAATCATAGACAGATCAAAATTCATCCATTCATGTCTTATTCATCATCTTAGGAGTCTATCAGATGGCCTAATTAAGTTCATTGGCCTATTACCCACCCATTGGGTTTTAACCTATGTTATTAAATTCCTCAAATAGGCTTAGTAGCTATCAAGATTATAATCTAGTTCAATTGGACTCCAATTGTTATCAATTAAGTACTTATTTAACCTTAGGGGGAAAATGGTAATTTGTCATTCTTGCCTCGGACCCTATCATGGTCCTTAGTCCGACCCGAACAGTGTCATCTTCCCTAACGAGGTCGACACTGTTCATGTGACACCTTATTTTTTTACAGTCGGATTTCGTGATTTTCTTCGAGTCTATTTCTTCTGTTTTTTGTTCCAAACGTTCCCTAGAGCGTCCAAGGATAAAATAGTCATTTTACCCATTTAATAAAATAATAAAATAAATTATTTTATTATTTATTTATTTTTCAAGGGCTTATTTAAATTAATTCTTTAAAATCTAGGCCAGAATAGGATTTCTAGAACTTGTTGGGGTCAAAATGAATTTCTAGAATTTCCTGGGGGTCCCAATGGAATTATTTAAAATATTTAAAATAAACCAGATGGTTTATTTTATTTTTAAGTGAATTGGTCTAGGGTTTCACCGGACCAACCGATTTGGTCGGTTCAATATGCAATGCTAACGTCATAATGACGTTAGCCCTAAATTTAAAATTTTAAAATCCTCTAATTTAAAACGTCATAGTTTCATTTAAGGTTTTAACCATTTCACAGTTGGATCGGAGCTTGACCCAAAACCTAATCCATGACCCAAACCGACCCACACTGCGATAGTGTCATCTTCTCCACTCGATGGGTTCCTGCGCAAAAAAACCCTAGAGTTTCAGGCGGCTTTTTCTCTCTTGATTTAACCGTTTTGTTCCTTGTTTTTGTATCAAATTGCTTCTAAACAAATCAAGGACTCGTTTAGGACGGTTTTTAAGCTTCAATCCCTCACCTTTTGGCCTACCCACCAAGTTCTCCGGCCATGCAACCTCCACTGTAAAATGACCACAAAATGGTCATTTCTTGACCATTTTTCCTGATTCAACTTGAAAAATTCCCCACATTTTATGGGCTCTTTAACCATGTAAGAGTTTTTGAGTTTTCATGATTTTGACAAAAAAAAAAAAACAGTTTTCCAGAACATCAGGTTTTCATGGTTTCTTAGAGTTTTTCACTTCTCTGACATCCCATTTATCTCTAATCTCTTCTATTTTAATTATCTAACACATATACGCAGTTTATATACGTCAAAACAAAGAATACGCCATAAAGTTTTAGAGAGAGAAAATATGGAAGTAAGGATTTACCTTCCTTTACTTGGTAAGTCTCCTTTCTTTATCAAGCTTTGGATCACTGAATTCTCCAGCAGCTTGCATGCATGGAGTTTTCCTTCTATTTCCCTTCTCTTTCTCTTCTTCTTTTTAGCTTCACTCTCTCTCTTTCTCTCTCTCTACATGCACGGTTCAATGAACACACACTTGGTGTATTTTCTCACACTAGATCTCACGCACACAGTGTTGGTCTCTCACTCACTCAGAATATTCAGCACACAAGACTTGAGTATTCTCACAAGCTTCTCTCTCTCTTCATGGCTGAATGTTCACTCCCATACGCAATAGGCTTAGGTTATATATAATTGCAAAATATTAATTTTATATTTTATTTTGTTGCATGTAATTTAATTGGTGGGGGTGGTGGTCCAATGAGGGGCTGTCACCTCATTTTTTATATTCAGAATTTAGCATTATATGATATACATATATATATATATATATATATATCTTTTGTAAAATAAAGCACAAAAGTGCTTATGGGACAAGTGGTAAGATTTTGGGACTTTAAAACCTTGCCTCACTTGGTTAAAGGTTCAAATCCCATTGCTTGCATTTTGAGCATGTTTCCCAACTTTTTGGCTTATGCCTCGTTTGGCACCCTCAATTTATCGTTTTGCCTTTTTCCTTTATATTTTCTTTTCTATTGTTGTTTTTACGAAGCGGTTTCTTCTAGTCACTTCCTATTCCAGTTAGCTTCGATATCCCAAGCTTTGCGCCGTATCTATTTTCCTCATGGTTCCTGAGGCTTGTTAATTTTATAATCACAGCATTTCAAATTTTACTCCAAACGATTAGATTAACATATTACATTATTTCTTCGTGTATTTAATTCTTTCACTAGTCCTTCGTAATTTATCGGGAAGTCCTGATAAATTTTCTTAATCATTCTTTATTTTGTTTCTAATTAATAATTAGTGAACTAATTATTAATTAATTAGGTCGGGGTGTTACAAAGTCTATCTTAAGGACATAGTGTTAAACACTAACCTTGATTTACATTACTTCTCTCTTTTTTTTTTTCCTCCCAATTTTACCACCGAACAGATACATCCATTTAAACAGTTGTGGCCGTTTGTTCACCATGAATAAAGGTGTTTTAATAGCCACGAATAGCTCTATATAAATCAATCTGCCCCCATTGCATAGATTGATCAATGTTCACATTTAATTTGTAGTTATGCATGAGTCAGTTCATATAAATAGAATCAGTAAAAATACAAACACGGTTATGATTCACTAGACACAAAATTGGCAATGCTTCTACTACATAACAATTCATATCATTATATATTAAGTGACTAAATGGCTCATAAGCACCACTATAAAGGACAAAATTTGTCTTAAGAACATAGTGTCAAACATTAGCTAACTTTGATCTACATAATTTCTTTATTCTTTCCAAATTTGCAGAAAACTATAAGTTCAAGTTTGATTTAATTTTATATTATGTTTGAATTATTGAAATTCTTTTCCTGTGAATTCTATTTTATAAATAATATTTTATTTTTTTTATTTTTGTAAGTTTTGATTCTGAGCTCTTAGAATATGTTTCTGTACTGTTTTAATTGATATATAATCATTTTAGTTGCATTAATTGTAAAGTAAAAGTGGTCACTGTACCAACAACTTAATGTGAATCTTTATTTGTTTTCAAAGGTAGAAAGAAGATTGAAATCCCCACGCCAGTAAAGGAAATTAGGATTAGGAATTTAAACCATTGACTTTGGCGATCAACTAGCCTTTCAAATAAAACAAAATTTATTGGGAGAGATGGAAAGAACTGTGCTAGTGATGTGTGACATATATAAGTACTTGTTAAAAAAAATATATTTTATTTTATAATTATTTTAAAAGTCTTTAATTTTTAAATTTGAATTTATCTTAAATTATTTATTTTAGATAAAATATTTATTATTTTATATTCAAATTAAATAAGATTTTTTATTGTATTAAGACTAAGATAATGATAAGTTATAGTTTTTGATTCTGCACTTTCTGATCAACAGAGGTTCCGCTCTTTGTCGCCTGTTGAACATTTAAAGAAAGAGATCAGAGGGCCACCGAGTTGGCTTCGAGGGTAGCCACTCCAATGATAAAGTCAATAAAATTATAAAGAAAGATTGTAATTGAAAGTAATTGAATGACTGCAATTGAACCGTGTACCTTTGGGTCTAATTTATAGGCTACTAATTCTCCTAAGTTGATTAGGATTCGACCTCGTGAAAGTAGGGATTTGATTGCTATCATAGAATGGAAGTTACCATGTAGAACACTGCGCTCCATGGAAATAAGAAGTGGAAGTTATCCAAGAATGGCAGTTTCCTTGTTGCGCACAGCTTTCTTATCTTTAACTCGGCAGGGTGCCTAAGGTGGTAATCAGCTTGGGACCCTCTTGTGCATAGGTATGGTGCCTTCTGAGGTGAAGATGAGTCTAAAGGTTACCCAGGGTTCCAAGCTATGAAGCTTTGGAGCCCATATGTATAATCCTGCTTTGGATGGACGAGCTTCATCTGTTTTGTGTATACGCGTGTCATGTGCAGATTGGTCTATCACTTTATGACATATCAGGTACTCCCCCCCGAGCCTTAGTTTGGCATAACGCGTAACTAGGGCTGTGGGCTTCCAAAAAGTCACAGGTCTTGTCACTTCGTCTTCCCAGAAGACCGTTGATGTGGCATTTATTACTGCATTCATCATTTGGGCTTTCGAGGCCATCATTCGCTTCAACCGTCGTGATGGTTTGGCTGGATGGGCCCCCATTTTTGTGAACCTATATAAAGAGCGGAAAAGGTACTCATATGCCCTTCCCTTCATCATTTTCTTTGCCTCTAAAGAATCTCCTGTTGTCAAATCAGAGTGACCAGAGAGCTTAAAGAGATCGCCGTCGTTCGGAGCTCCCATCTTCAATCATCCAGGTTCAATTTTTGTCTTTCTTTGTTTATTTTCCTTTCTTTTTACTTCATGTTCTTCTTCTTCTCTTTTTGTCTCTTTTTCTATTTGCAATGTCAGTCTTTGATGCCTTTTCCAGCAGTGGTTATGGCATAGAAAGCTCCTCGGAGATGACTGTGCCATCCCAAGTTCATGTAATAGGTAGTAGTTCCTTTGGGGACACTGTAGATAGGGTAATAGAGTCCCCTTCTAGTCTGGGGCTTAGGATAGTAAACGCCATTCTTAAGCCTAGGAATAGAATAGGGGAGACCTCTGGTAGGCCTTCCCAAGAAGAGGAAGGAGAAAGCGCTATTACTCAGGGCATGCTAGATGACCTGAGGGCCACTTTCAAACTCCCCTTGAACGTGACCTGCAAAGCCCCTAGCTCTTTAGATCGCCCTTCTGACGTCCATCTGGGTGAGATCTGTGTCTATCTCGTATGGTTCGAGATGGGACTTAGACTCCCCCTTCCTTCTTTAGTTAGGCAGTTCTTCAAATGGTTCAACATCTGCCCTGCCGACCTCAACCTTAATAGTTTGAGGCACTTGCTTGGGTTTTATGGTGTTAGGACATCTGAATGGCGTCGAGGTAGGCCTTGACCTAATCCATAGCAATATGGATCTGAAGTACATAAAGTCGGAGGGCCTCTTTTATATGTCATTTGACAAGGGGTTCAGACCCCTCTCCTCAATGCCTACCTCTAATAAGACCTGGAAGAAGTGGTACTTCTTTGTGGGAGAAGGATGGGAGCTAGAGGACTTCCAAGATCAGATCTCGACATTTCCCTGAAGTATTGGGATTAAGGGTGAGACCCTTTCTCTAAAATACATCTCTGCCTCTATTTTAGCATATTTTTACTTCTTTATTGCTTGTCTAACCTCTGTGTTTATGTCTTATGTGTAGATAAAAATGCTTGGAAGAGGTCAATCTTCACAGTTGATCTCTAAGACAAATACTGTCGACTCCTTCAAACCAACAATAGAGCTCACACTGCCATCCTCACACCAGAGAACCTAATGGATGCTCGTTTGACGACCACCCGAGCTAGAAATCTCAAAAAGTCCCTAATGTCCAAGTGGGCTCCAAGGCAGAAGAAGAAGACAGTAGGGGAGCCTTCCTTTCCTACCGTCCACCTCTTCAAGTAAATAGAAGAAAGCTCCTCTCTAGTTCCTCGGATCATACGCTGGTTGAGGATGAGAGGGTGCCTCCTGCTCCAGTGTCTGCCCTTGAGGTTCCGACCAGGCGAAGGTATCATGACCCGAAACCCACTCTATGCGGATCTCGTGTAGCGGGGCCGACCCTAAGGCCCTCCCTACTTTTCCTATTCCTGTATCATAGTACGAATATGCAATGTACTAAAAATTTAAAACAATAATCAGTGGAAGTCTTTTCAATAATAATAATCAGCGGAAGTCTTTTCAATACATAATATGGTTCTACAATAATCAAAATAAGAACCAGACATAACCAGCACCCGTGGGTGGTGAATACATGGGAGAACTACATCATAACTAGCATATTTCCTCAAAATGTCCTCATACGCTCTCAGACTCCTACTGGGGTCTTGCAACATCGTTACCTGAAAGGTGGTAAGTAAGGTGGAATGAGCTACAAAAGCTCAGCAAGTAAATACGGATCTCCGACACAGGTATCGATGATCATAAAAGAATATGAATCCGTGAATAAGAATATGATAGCCAATCATAAGAAGTAAGATGTTGTGATAGCCAAGGAGAACAGTTGCCATAATGGCCAATGAATAGTGGAGTCACAATATACATTCAGGAGTAATTGATAGAACATTTACATGGAATTCTTAATAATAATGCATCAACATAAATGTACTGCCACAATAAATCGATCACAATCAATTCAATAAAGAAGGTTCTTTCAGTATAAGACAATCATAAGGAACAGTACCATTTAATAACGTAACCATAAAAATCCATAAGAGATGCTTATAATCTGTAGTAGGATATGGCAGTCCCTCTGTATTTTGAGGCCCGACATACCTCCCATAAACTCTGTCACGCCCCGAATTCCAACAAACCCGAGACGCGACTGTCGAGACAATAAATAAAATAAAATAAAGGACGACTTAAACAAATTTAACTAAGCATACATCCATTACTGTCAACACATCAAAATAACATGAATTGCATCCCATGAATCCATTGTTCATACGTCATTTGGGCCTAAGCCCTTACACATCAAAATATGCCTCCAAGGGCCAAAAACACTCCAAGTGCAGTCTCCTATCAAGAAGTCACCAAATCTCAGGTAGCAGGGGCATCCTCATCTGTAATATGGTGTCCCACGAATGGGTCAGCTCAACTGCTGGTATGATAGAGTGCTAATGCAAGAAACAAAATTAAGGACGTGGCGTGTGCAGGTGTACATTTATCTCTACATGTCATGCAATGTCATCCATGCAACACATGATCAATATGCATGACGCACCCATGCAAACTCTATGCCACACCCATGTCTCACTTTACGGTCCTTCCCCGAAGGCCTGAGTCACCTTGTTCTTACTTTACGGTCCGTCCCCGCTGGCATGAGTACCATGGCCGATTTTGGGTTTTTCACCACAGGATCTGCACCCTCATAATGCATAGCACCACGTGCTCAACTCACACTATGCTTCAAGGAACCACACTATGCCAATATGCCCAGATTCCATCATGCAATGATATGATCTTAACAAAACAATTTATCAATACATGAAGCATGCTTTAAGTTATGCATATTCTACTTAAAGCAATAATCAAATCAACCATCTCAATTCATCATTCCATATATCATGAATAATCCATCTGATCACATGCTTGGTTTTCACAATCATCATCTTAACAATTCCATAAATCACACATCATGATAACACATAGAATGCACATATAGTCATGGCTCACATCTATCGTTCAATCAAATATTCAGGAAGATAATAAGAAACACATAGGCATAGAACCAATCAACAAAATAGCAATTATTCCTAAACTCAATTCTATTTCTTGCTTAGCAAAATACCATACCTGATGGGTTGATCTCAACCCTAAGATGTAGTGCTTGCTGGGTGGCAGAACTAACATTGATGATGCAGGAGATCAAACCTCCTTCTCATTGCCTTTTGATGTCCCTAAAATTACACAATATAATTTAGTCTATCTCTATTTGAATTATGCTATTCATCAAATTTTATATCTTTATTTCATCATTTTCTGTTTTGCTAATTCAAGTCCTACCATTGAATCCGAAGCGTCGAAGAAAATAGGTTTGGGCTTTCGCGGAATTTAGTTTGGACGTTCGAGCTAAAAAGGGCAAAACTGTCATTTTGCACTTTTAAGGGTTTCTATCTCCCGAGACCTCTCCTCGTAAATCAGACTCCACAGTTGAGTCTGAAATATTCGAGATAATAAGATTTCACTAATTGTTTATTTAAATTGGGTTTCGTTTGACTGTGTTTTGACTCAGGGGCGTTTTGGTAATTTTAAAGGGTTCCACGGGTCTTTTATTTTTTGGGACCTCGTATCACATCACAGACCTCACCGTTGGTCTTAGTAGGTCCAAAATAGTTAGAAAACATATATGACTTGCCTCACTTGGATGTCGGATCATTTAGAAGTATTTAATTTAATTAATTAATTTTTAATTAAATTAAATCCATTTAATAGGACACGTATTTATTTAGTTCGCATATAAAAACAGGTTGAATAGGATGGCACGCTGGCCAGCGTGTCATCTCCCTCCCCATACATCTTCCGTTCGAAACTCCGTAGGTGCAGAATGCACCGTTTATTTCTTTTTTATTTATATTCATTAAATATATTATATATATACATCTTGTTGATAGTGGGTCACACGCGTGCGCGTGGCCGAGTGGTAAGGAAGGGGTGCGTGGGCGCGTAGGTCAGGGGTTCGAACCCCCCCGCAACCCATCTCTTCCTTCTTTTCTTCCTTTTCTTTTTACTTCCATTTTTTCTCAATAGGTTGGGCCAATCAGGCCCAATCTCTCTTTTAAAATTGAATAGGCCCAAAGGCCATTTAAACTTAAAACAACCCAGACCCAAATCAAAATTAAAACAGGCCCAAACGGACCCAACAAGGAACGGCCCATTCGCCCCCCCTGCGCCCCCACTTTCTCGACCGGTCTCTGATCATCTTCCCCGGCCGAACTCCGGCCATTTCGCCGGAAAACTGCAACTACCCCTCCCATTTTCTCCTTATTTTCACGTCCAAATTTCTTTATTTTTACATCAAAATTCTCCTAGGAACCTCACGAACTCATTTAACACTGTTTTGAGCTTCAAAAGCCAAGTGGGAACTCACGGAACCCTGGTAAACCCTAGTTGGCCGCGACCTGTAAATGGGAGTTTCTCCCTTGTTTCTTGACCATTTAAAGTGATTCCAACGAGGTTGGAATCCTTGGAGGGTCTTTGTTCAGTCCTAGAGGGAATGATAAGGTTTTGTTCCTGTTTTCTCATACCCGAGCTTCAAGTTGGCCATCCATGGAGGCCCCCTCACGGTTTGACGTTCTGGGTTTTGTTCAGGTCTGGCTTTCACACCTAAGTTAAGTCTCACACATCCTAGATACTACGCATGCATTCAAGAGGTTTAAACAGTATACATATACACATATATTCTAGAGAGAGAAATTAAATGGGTTTGTGATTCTTCACCTTAAAATGGCACCTCTCCTCCCTTGCTTGTTTCTAACTCCTTTCTAATGAATCTGAGACATGCTAGGGCTGTCTGCAACTTTTCTTCTCCCTTCTTCTTCTCTTTTCTTTGCTTTCTCTCTCCATACTGCTCTTTCTCTCTCTACCCGAACTCACTTCTGTTTCTCTTTTCTCTCTAACCAAAACGAACCCTCATGTATACACACCCTCTCTCTCACCGTCCAGGCCAGCTACAGCCCCTCCCTACCCTTCTCAAATCCAACGGATATTTCCTATGCACACCTAGAGACACATACACATCATTTCACACAGTCTGCTACAGCCTCCTATTTCTCTCTCCCCCTCCATACTTCTTCAGCTTTCTCTCCTTTCCATCAACTTTGCATTTAATGCAAAGTTGACCTTGGTTGTAGTTTATATATATATATATATATATATATATATATATGTATTAGATCATGCACACATGCACACTGTTGCATGCCCGGCAGTCCACACATACACACCCGGTTGCCAACAGCCTGCTACACACACACACATATATATATATATATATATATAACTATCTTTATATACACACTTAAATCATAACACATACATGCATACCTATAAAACATCACACACACGTCTACATGCACACCTACATAATATTAACAATAATAATAATAATAATAATAATAATAATAATAATAATAATAATAATAATAATAATAATAATAATAATAATAATAATAATAATACTAAAAAGAAAAGAAATTTGGTATATATAAAAAAAAAATTTTTTTTTTTTTTTCATGTCATTACAAACTCACATCTTGTGCTACACGTCCGTTCACAGACTTGACGCATAAGTCATCATTGTAACTGAAGCATCGGATGGATATTGTGACTGAGCACAAATTCGGCATTCATAACATAACATGATCATTCGTGATTCCGTAAGAGTATAAAGATGGAATATCATATATTCAGTAAAGACATAACAGTAGGCCTTTCAAGGCATGGTTCAACATGATAACAATGATATAGCAGTCAATCTATGTCCACAAGATATAACAATATCACATTGTAAAAAATAATAACCTCAGGTACGTTCAAGAGTACAATTTCGGTAGTAAAGAGAATAAACTTAGCTTAGAAACACCACATGAAAGAGAAAATAATTTACTTACCTCTAAATGCAGTCCTAGATCAGTATTCCGTGAGTTTACCCTTCTCTTTCGAGTTCCCTATATATCAGTAGATACGTCTCAGAATTAATGTTATTCATCAAATTTTTTGCCTTTCTATCATAAGTATCTCTATCACAAATTTAGAATCTACCATTGAGTCCGAAATGCCGAAGAAAGTCGGTTTAAGATTTCGTAGAATTCCATTTGGGTTCGGATAGCAATAGGGGTATTTTGGTCATTTGGTGTTTCTACGGGTCTTCATTTTTTTGGAGTCCCGTCTCGCAAAACGGATCTCACCATTGGACTTAGAATGCCCGAGATAGTCAAAATACACTATTCCTTCACTTAAATTAGACTTCGCATTATTTCACTATATTTAATTTAATATAATTTGTACATAATATATATATATATATATATATATATTTGTGGACAATGGATAGCATGGACTTGCCTGTCCATTTGGTTAGGGTTGGGGTTTCTATGTATAAGGTCCCTGTTTCGATTCTCCAAGGGTGCAGCCCTTTTCATTTTATTTCATTTTACCCACTAATTATATAATATATATATATATATATATTTTCACAAAAACTAATACGGGCTTGCCTATCCATCTTGGTTACGCACACCTCACTCCTCACCCTAGGTCCTCCGTTCG
Organism: Nyssa sinensis; assembly: GCA_008638375.1. NCBI lineage: Eukaryota > Viridiplantae > Streptophyta > Magnoliopsida > Cornales > Nyssaceae > Nyssa > Nyssa sinensis. The sequence continues at coordinate 14,794,342 of CM018047.1, forward strand.
ACTCGCAGGGGTAGCAGCCCCTGTGTATTTTTTTCTAACATTTTCTAAACCAAACGGCGGTTTACCTTTAAATCGTGAATAAGATATCCCCCAATCCCCCTTTTAATTCAATTAATTCCTTATACGTATAACCAAACAGTCCCATTTGAGTTCAATTTAAACAGTCTTAAACAAAACGGCGCAATATTACTCTATCTAAACTCCAAATGATGTTGCATAAGAAGATCTTGTTCACTGTCTCCCTCGATAATCCTGTAGAGCCATATTAAGGTTCCGTTACCTTCTTCGGTGACGGCGACTGTTCCGACCCTATTTTTTAACCTAAAATCAATTCTATCTTCTTCTAAATTCCATGGAGATTCCATATCTAGACCTTGTTTTTTATTTAAATTGCCACAGCCCTTCGAAAATGGGATTTTAAATGGGAAGCCGATTTTCTGGTGACTTGATTTTTCCTATTTTCAAGCCTTTTTTCCTACTGTTTTAACTTATTTTCATCCCTAATGTATTTCTACACCTATGAGGATCAATTTCTCATAATTAGAACAAGGTTTGAAGCATAAAATTTTAAGAACTATTTTATTCCTCTAAACCTACAACTTACTATTTCTGCCTCTTCATGGCATCATTTCTATTGTTTCTTTTTGCATTCATTTTCAAATTTCATCCTCTACAAGACTCTATTATCAAACTAATCTTTCATGCTTTAAAATTGAAAAACATAAACTAAACCACTCAACTATTTTTTCTGATTTCTTAGTGCAGCTCTTTCCTCCACTTCTGTTTCCTTCTTGGCTCAGCCTCTAAATGTTTCTCTCAGTTTCTCATTCTTTGGTTTCCTTCAATTGTTTCTAAATCTCTCTAAGTGTGCAACTCTATATATAGAGGATTTTTCATCCACTTGCCTCCCACTTGCAGTCACATTTTCTCTCTCTTCCCCCCTTTCTTGCAGTTGTCCTTGACTGCTTTAAACCACCCATCAATCCTCCATCATCCACGCACAACTTACACAATATATATATATATATATATATATATATATATGCACTCCCACTTACATCTCAAGTCGGCAGCCTTGCTGCCCTTACTTCAGCCACACAGCTCACACACATTATTCACTCATACAACACACACACAACCCCCCATTCCTCCTCTTTTCCTTTCATTCATAGCATGTATACGTATATATATACATACTATACTATACCGTATGTATACATATATATACGCACCCTAATTATACATGTATACATATCTATGTTTATTCATATATATACTTATATACACATTTCTACACACACATACATACACTCATTTTAATTAAGTTATGCATGCATGCAAACGTTCATGTGTATGGAAATATGTGTGTGTATGCATTACGAGACTCGATCCTGCGTTGCTCGGGTCTCGCCCGGCACTGGTTGTAAAAAATAAACCGTTTACATTCAAAGCGTTTAATCTAATGAAATATCATGATATAGAGCTCAAATAGCTCGGGTTACATCTGGAGTTACACTACTCGATCAATCTACCTCGGTATATGTGCCATATCTCGGGTCAGGATATTATAGAAGGGGGAAAGGGAAAGCAGCTGCTCCTGCTTTTGAGGTGCTTGATGATTTCGGTTACTTAGCCTCGAAGAAAGCCTTCGATGATTTCTGGGCTTTTGGCCCAAAGCAATATAAGGGACAAAATACGGAGAAGATTGCCACACATCTTCTGTCCCTCCAGTTAAAGGTAGTTTCTGAGCTCTCTTCCTTTTTTTTTTTTTTTTTTTTTTTGCGTTTTAAAATTTTGCTTTTACTTGTTTTGACTTGTTTTTGTTTTTCTTTGGCAAACCATGCATGGCCTTGCTGCCATTGTGGAATCTTCTGCGGATCTAGAGACGATCGAAAATCTCCAGTTCGAGCTGAATGAGACTAGACTATAGTTAGGAACAACCTAGTCCCCTGTCTCTACTGCCAAGGAGAAGTTGAAGGAGGCGGCAAACTCCTTGTTGATCATGGAGTCTGAACGGGATTCCCTTACAAGAAAGTTGGATGACTTTCAGAGGAGGTTTAACGACTTCCAAGCTACCTCCATCCAGAAGACCAAAGACGCAGTCGAATCTGCCAAGGCCTAGACCGAAGCAAAGATGAAGGCTGAAGTTGAGGAGATGGGTGAGGAGCTGATTGAGCCATGGGTACAATACCTTCATAACAAAGTTCCTCGTGAAGTACCCCGACCTTGATCTGATTGGGATTGACAATGTTGAAGTCTCTCCAACCGAGGCCGAGGTTCGGAACGATGATGATGAGATAGCCCCTCTTGATTTTCCCTCCGCAGAAGCACCTGCTCAAGCTGGTATAGATGCAATGTGCTAAATTTGAGAAGAATGAATGAAGAGAGTGACGAAGACATGGTACAAAATGACCTCTTCCTCGTTCGGACCAACTGCACTGAAGGAAGAGAGTGATGATAACATGGAGCAAAATGGCCTCTTCCTTGTCCAGACCAGCTGTAGTCTAGGATTTTTGCTTCTGTACTTTGCTTCTTTGTAAACCTTCCGATCTGATGTAATCCTTTGCCAATTATCAATGAAATTGACTCTTTTCCAGAACTGGTGTACTTTTATATTTTAAGCACTTTTGTTGATTGCCTTTTCAGAGTAGCACTACTTGTAAATTTTGTGAATTGTTGTGGATGTTAATAATGTGCTAACTTTGTAATAGACTTCAGCACTGTTCCAACCCATCGTTGCTCTATAATATGACCTTGGGCTTCCGGCCTTTAAGCTTACAATTAAATTAAGTAAAAAATGTTCGGGAATTGAATAAACTTCAGATCTTCCCTTTAACTTTTAAATGAGCATGAGTTGAATGTTGTCTTCCGAGTAGAGAACTTGTAATTATATGGTAACTGAACAAATTTTCGATGATCAGAACTTCTATCACCAGAACTGGTAATAGCCAAGCAGTAAGACTTGTAATTAAACAGTCACGGCAATTGAACAAATCTTTTGTCACCAAAATTGGTATTAACAGAACAGGACTGAATTCACACCCAGCAATCAACGCTGATAATCTTCCTTAAAAGATACTTTAGGCCTTTATTGCTTATAAGGTCCTTCTTTAGAAATCATTGATCACTATCCAGACCCATAATTCTTGTAACAGTTACGAAAAATTGTAGGGGTCCGTTCATTGAGATGGATCAGACCTGTAACTCTTGCATGGGCTGAATGTTTTTAAGGGTTTATACATTGAGATGGACCAGACCTGTAACTCTTGCATAGACTGCAAGGTGTTTTAGGGGTTCGTACATTGAGAGGGACCAGACCTGTAACTCTTGCATGGGTTGCAAGGTTTTTAGAGGTCTGTACATTGAGATGGACCAGAGTTGTAACTCTTGCATGGGCTGCAAGGTTTTTTAGGGGTCCGTACATTGAAATGGACTAGACCTGTAATTCCTGCATAGGCTGCAAGGTTTTTAGGGGTCTGTACCTCGAGATGGACCAGACCTATAACTCCTGCATAGGCTGTAAGGTTTTTAAGGGTCTGTATATTGAGATGGACCAGACCTGTAACTTTTGCATGGGTTGCAAGGTTTTTAGGAGTTTGTACATTGAGATGGGCCAGACTTCTAACTCTTGTATGGGCTGCAAGGTTTGTAGGGGTCTGTACATTGAAATGGACCAGACCTGTAACTCCTGCATAGGCTGCAAGGTTTTTAGGGGTCTGTACATTGAGATGGACCAGACTTGTAACTCTTGCATGGGCTGCAAGGTTTTTTAAGGTTCTGTACATGAACACTTTTTAGGGAAGTAAAGAAATAAAAATCTTTATTGGTAGTATTTTCATAAGTGTTCTACATTCTATGGCCTGGGTATAGGTTTCCCAGCTATGTCTTCTAACCAGTATGTGGTAGGTCTAACAATCTTTGTTATCTTGTATGGGCCTTCCCAGTTAGGCGATGATTACGCCCAAAGAATAACGCGGTAGTTGTAGTGTAGCTTTGGGGTGTCGATTCCATAGGGAGACAAAATTAAAAGAATAATAAACAGAATTTCTGAAACTAAAGAAAGTATTAAATGGTTAACGAGAAAATAAAAGATAAAAAGTGATTTTGATTGCAAATAAAAATTAAACAAGCTGATTAACGAACAAAGTACTCAAATTTAACGAACAGTGGAGTGTCGGGAATCCCTTGCACATATCTGGTATTTTAACTATTTTTGATTCACTGATAACTCAATTGAGAAATTAAATTCCAAAAATTTCAATCGGAAGATATAAAATTATGAACTAAAATTACACTGAAAATAACCCTTTGAAAAATCATTCAACACTTTTAAATCACACAAATTATTATTCACATTGAGAAAACCCAACAACGACAATATACTTAACGAGCAATATTGCAGCAGAGAATTGAATCAATATAAATATTTAATTGTTCCAAAAATAATCAAAACATTAATACATTTGATAGAAAAAGCATGACTGAATCTATAAACGGACTAAACCCTTTAATTATTCGGAGAATAAAATTCAACAATAAATTGTGAATGATCATCAAAGAATTTAATAAGTGAAAACTACGTACAGGAATCAAAAATAAATTAAAACAACCATCTATAGTGCAAGTTCATCCCTAACCCCACTTGAAAATTTAGTTACCCATGTACAGAACGGGCAACGTAAATTTTATAGAAAAGAAACGAGCCATGGCGTGACTGCAAAGAATTTTCTGTTCTGCCGTCGCCCGTCCTACGCCAGCAGCACCTCTGTATTTTTTCTATTCTCTCTCCGTTCTGCAGCAGCAGCGCCTCCGTTCTGTCCCTCCCCTCACAACCGTAGGAACCCTTTTTTGTTTTAATTTTTTCCTGCGCCCTAAAGCCCTTCGCTGATTCTGCACCTGGGCTTGCTTAGCCTCGCCTCAAGCCTGGCCTGCTGCACCAAAAACTCAAACACATGCGCCTCGCAAGGCTCATTCATTCAGCGCATGAGCCACGCCATCCCGTGTCGCACCAACCCAAACTGGCTTGGCCCAGTCCCTATGCGCGCTTGGCCTAAGCTTCCAGCACCTCACAAGGCTTTTCTTATTCAGCCGCAAACACCACTGGGCCCCACGACTTTTTCTTCTTCTTTGATTCATTTTTTTTCTTTTAATTCTACTCCATGCCTTGCTTCATGCGTGGACCCCCCTGAATTCAACTTTTCTCCACTTTGTTTTTCAAAACAGCCCAAGCCGCACCAGTTAGCCCCTCTTTTACATGCTCAAGCACCTACCTCCATCCACAACATCAGGTCACTAGAAGCCAATCGGACAGCATGGGCCCCACTTCTTAAATCTCTCCAACGCACAAGCTTGCACCGCATCACTTCTGCTTATTCTTTTTATTTTTTCTATTCTTTTGGCTTCTTTTCCTTTTCTTTCTTTTGCTGCACTGTTTGTTTTGGCCTGTTGGACGGTTTGGAGTGTCGGATTTTAAGTGCAATGCAACTGTCATCAACATAAATTTAAATAAATAATCTAAATAATAAAGCTCAAAAATATTAAGTGTGAGTCACAATTATGAATTATTTCTCGCCAATAAAGTAATGCTCAAACCAATCTCACTGTGAGTAAAAATTAAATCGATTAACATCAATTACAACCCAACATTTCTATTCACTTTCTAGCATTTTAATCAAATAATAGGACATTTAGAGTGCACTTTTGCGCCCTCATTAAGCGACAGTTTTCCTATGGTGGGATCCTTAGTGTTTGGGAACACTATTCTTAGGACAAGATCCCTGAGCTGAAAACTAAGGGGCGTTATCCCTTGTTTGAAGCTATTAGCCATCCTGTGCTGGTATGCCTCCATCTTGATTCTGGCCTGATCTCGTTTTTCTTCAAGTAGGTCCAAATTTTTTACAAGCTGCTAGTCGTTGGCCCCTTGGTCCAAAGCTTCCGTCCTCAAGGTAGGCATACCGATTTCGACAAGAATCACTATTTCCGAGCCATAGGCAAGTGAGAACATAGTTTTAGAGGTTGGTGTTTTTTTTGTAGTTCTGTAAGCCCAGAGCACACCAAGAAGCTCCTCAACCCATTTTCCCTTGGCATCTTCCAACCTCTACTTAAGAGCATCAAGAATTGTTCGGTTAGTGACCTCGGCTTTTCTATTGGCTTGGGGGTGCCTTGGCGAAGCGAAGTGATGACTGATGCGCATGTCTTCGCAAAATTTCTTGAAATTTTTTTCGACAAACTGCGTACCATTGTCTGAAATGATGACGCAAGGTATGCCGAACCTGTAGACTTTATTTCTCCATGTGAAGCTCTTTACTTCCACTTTTGTGCTGTGATTTAGGGACTCAGCCTCCGTGCACTTGGAGAAATAATCGACGGCTACCAAAAGGTACCTTTTGTTCGGAGTGGCCTTTAACAGCGGCCCTATGATGTCCATTCCCCACTAAGCAAATGGTTATGGGCTGGCAATAGGAATGAGCTCATGGTGGGGCTGGTGCTGGTAGGGAGAAAATCGTTGGCATTTTTCACATTTTTTGACGTACTCCTTGGCTTGCTTCAACATACTAGGCCAATAGTAGCCCTGTGTTAGAGCTCGGTGGGCTATGGTTCTGCCACCATTATAGTTGTCGTAGATTCCTTCGTGTATTTCTGCCAAAACATATTGAGATTCTTCTAGAGCCAGGCACTACAATAGAGGTTGAGAGTAGGATCTTCTATAGAGCTTTCCATTCAAGACCAGGTACTGAGCCACCCTGACTTGAGTCCTTCGGGCCAAGTTTTTGTCCTTCGGAAGCAGCCCTTCTTATATATATTGGAGGATGGGGGTCATCTAGTTTTGAGTCTGTTTAGAAACCTGGGAAGACTGTACCACTTCAATGTTCGACCTTGGTTGGTGAGAGATCTTCAGAGTGGAATCCCTTTCTGGTTTCAGATGGGAGTCCATGTTTGCCAAGGTGTCAAACCTGGAGTTCTAACCTTTCTCAATTTTTTGAATGTTGAATTCATGAAAGGAGCGCTTCAGTAAGTCTACCAGTTCTGAGTATCGGAGCATTCTATCATCTTTGATGGAAAATTCTCCCAGAACTTGGCTTACCGCCAGTTGGGAGTCAGAGAAAACTTTGAGATTCTAGGCCTCGTACTCCTTTGTTAGCTTCATCCCAAGGATAAGGGCTTCGTACTCGACTTCATTGTTAGAAGCTTTGAATCCCAAGCTTACTGCTTTTTTCTGCTACAAGCCCCTTGGGGGACCATAACACCAGGTCAATGCCAGAACCTCAGTCTATGAGTGATCCATCAGTATAGAGCTGCCATACAGCGGTGCTCTTACTTAGCTATGCCTTATCATGTAGCACTAGGGTGAACTCCGCGACAAATTCTGCCAATGCTTGCCCTTTTATGGAGGTCCATGGAACTTAGGATATATTGAATTCTCCCAACTCTACAAACCATTTAACCAATCAGCCCCAAGACTTCAGGCTTCCGTAGGACTGACTTTAGTGGATAGGAGGTTGGGATCTCAATAGGATGTGCCTAAAAGTAAGGTCGGAGTTTTCTGTGTAGATATTATCAGAACGAAGGCTAGCTTCAATCTCTGGATACTTTTTCTCCACGTCTAAAAGTGCCTTACTTATGTAGAATATGGGCTTCTGGATCCCCTTGTCCTGTTTGACCAGCACCGAACTAATGGCATTTTTAAAGACCGCAAGATAGAGGAGTAGTTTCTCCCCTTGGATTGGCTTTGAAAGGAGTCTGGGGGAGGCCAAATACTTCTTCAGTTCTTGAAAGGCCTTCTCACATTCATCGGACCATTGCAAGACCCTGTTTCCCTTCAAGGCTTTGAAGAAGGGCAGGCAACGATCGGTAGATTTGGAAATGAATCGATTTAGAGCCGCAATTCTCTCATTCAAAGCTTAAATGTATTTCTTATTCTTCGGTGATTTTAGTTCAATCAAGGCTTTAATCTGAATGAGGTCTGCTTCAATACCCCTCTAGGAAACCAAAAAACCTAAAAACTTTCCCTTGGTTACACCGAAGGTGCACTTTAAGGGATTTAATTTCATTTTGTGTTGTTTCAAGATATCAAATGTCTGGCTTAGGTGTTGGATGTGGCTGCTCTTCTGTAGGCTTTTGACTAACATGTCATCTATATAGACTTCCATTGTATTGCCGATCAAAGGGCCAAACATCTTGTTCACTAGACGTTGATATGTCGCCCTAGCATTTTTCAGACCGAACGGCATCACCCTATAGCAATAGAGACCTCGTTCAGATATGAAAGCTGTCTTTTCCTAGTTTGGAGGGTACATCTGGATCTGGTTGTATCTAGAGTAGGCGTCAATGAAGCTCATGAGTTTGTGCCCTACCATTGCATCGACTAATTAGTCTATCCTTGGAAGAGGGAAGTTGTCTTGGGGACAGGCTTTGTTAAACACTCAAAGAAAGAGATCAGAGGGCCATCGGGTTAGCTCCGGCGGTAGCCACTCCAATGATGAAGTTAATAAAATTGTAAAGAAAGACTGTAATTGAAAGTAATTGAATGACTGTAATTAAACTGTGTACCTTTGGGTCCAATTTATAGGCTACTAATTCTACTAAGTTGATTAGGATTCGACCTCGTGAAAGTAGGAATTTGATTGCTATCATAGAATGGCAGTTACCATGTAGAACACTGCGCTCCATGAAAATAAGAAGTGGAAGTTATCCAAGAATGGCAGTTTCCTTGTTGCGCACAGCATCCTTATCTTTAGCTCGGTAGGGTGCCTAAGGTGGCAGTCATCTCAAGACCCTCTTGTGCATGGGTATGGTGCCTTCTGAGCTGAAGGTGAGTCCGAAGGTTACCCGGGGTTCCAAGCTACGAAGCTCTGGAGCCCATATGTATAATCCTGCTCTAAATAGACGAGCTTCGTCTGTTTTGTGTGTACACGTGTCATGTGGAGACTGTTCTGTCACTTTATGGCGTATCAGTTTTTTTATTATAAATATGATGAAATAGGTTTTTATTATGAAAATTTTTATTAATAATAATATATTTTAAAATTTAAAAAAATTTATTCTCATTTTTGAGTTGGTCATTTCCCGTTGTGGATATTAACTTTAGTTGTATTTATCATTTCATATTTTCGTGCTGCATTAGTTAATATCAAAATGAAGATTTACCTAATTAGATGATAAATGATGGAATTGAAAACATAAATTTCATTGACATTGGTCGTGATTGATCAACTTGGTGCAATTTGTGAGATGTCTATGGGACTTAATTTCAATGCCAATAAGAATCCTTCAGTTGACAGGAACTATGCTAAAAGAGTTGTCCAAGGCCAACCTACCAATTAACTCTATAATATTTTGGGTTTTCCACACAACTTTAACATGGATGAATAAGGACCGTGTGACTTGATCATTGTTTTAATCTTATAAGATTAATCAAGTTGTTAAGTATCGTTGTTAAGAAATGATTAGGCGGTTGTCTCCCTACCAAAAATATTGGGTGATCTTGAGCTATTATGGCCCCATTGGCCTCGCTAATAATGAGCTATACAATACATTGGGATTTTAGTAGACACATGAGATTTTTAAAACTGGGTTATATTCGAGAGATACAAATATTCACACACCACCACGTTGATAATTTATAATTAATCAAATAAATTGAATTTCTAGAGAATAGTTTAGGATTATCTTACAATTTTGGCTATTTTTGCGAGGCTGATATGATCAGGTAAACTTTTTTCTCTATTAAAATTTATTTTAGACGATAGTTGGCTCTATACTGGATAGAAAGAATCTCTTTTCATTTATATACATATTATAATTTTATTGTGTCATATATATAATTATTTATATATCATGTGACTATTTAATTTTAATTAAAAAATACATATATAATATATATGAAACATATTATAATAATAATATATGAGCAGATACGTTAAAGTTATTCTTACTTAATATGAAACCAAACATTATTATTTTTTTTTTATTTTAAATTTTCATCGGTGAGATCAGCAACTTTGAAAAGTCGTTATATGGAATCATTTTGCCGACATGCATTTATGGTTCTAATAAACCTAAACTTTATCTGGGACACTGCATTAATGTATAATATAAACCCATGTATAAAATCTAAACTACATCATTTTGCCGACAGAATTTTATTAAACTTTTAAGTACTGGGAGTATTACTTTATACCGTGAGAATTTGTGCTATATACATATTATCAAATTTTGAAGTACATTAACAATCAAATGTGATCAAATGTACTTAAACTAGATGCATATGCATAGGAAATGATTTACATCAATACAAATTTAAGTATCTTAAATCGAATTATAGATATTTTAGGTAGAAAAACTACTCTTAAATGATCAATTTAAGTGGCCATCAATACGGGTTTTAGTTTTTCCGAAGAGAAAGCCAACTATATGATAAGATTGAAAGGTGGGGATAAGTGGAATTAAATACATGAATTCGATGTGTAACCAAAAAAATTATTAAATCAATAAATAATAAGTAGATAGTAGACCCACTAATGAAATCAATTTTAAAAAACAGAAAATTAGTAGGTCCACTTGGAAATATTCATTAAAAAACAATTTTGAAATTAAATATTATTAATAAAAAAACTTAATCATAAAAACTTATTATAACATATTTACAGAGATATAATATTATTATTTTGACTAAAAAATCATAATATTTATTTTTTTAACTTAATGCTAATTGAATAAATATTCTTATTTTGAATAAAATTATAAAAATAATCAATTTGTGACATGCTCAAATTAAAAAAAAAAAAAAAAAACTCTATAATTAATATTTTTAATTTTAAAAAACCATATCTATTACTCAAAATACAGAGAAAATTTTTCCCTTTTTCATTCATATATTATACAGAGTATGTATATGATTATATAGCGGTGATTCTCACAAATCAAAGGATTGTCACCAGATTGACTCCTACACAAATTGGGATTTGATTCCCATACTCAATCTAACAATAGAAGGAGAATCCTACAACGAATCAATTACAATAAAAATCTCAACACTCCCTCTCAAGTTGGTACATAGATGTCATACATGCCCAACTTGCCTAAAAACTTTAAGAACACTTGGCTTGAGACTGTTTTGGTGAGGATGTCGGCCAACTGATCTTCTGATCGAATCTTTGGCAACTCCACGCTTTTTTCATCTAACTTCTCCTTGATGAAGAATCTGTCTACCTCGACATGCTTTGTACAAATATGTTGAATCGGATTATGAGCTGTCACATGCTACTTTGTTGTCACAATATAGTCGAATCGGTAGCCTAGATAAGTAGCCCAAGTCCTGCAAGAGGAGCTTTAACCAGAACACCTCACAAATCCCAAGTGCCATCCCTCTATATTCAGCTTCTGCACTTGATTGTGCAACAATATTTTGCTTCTTGCTCCTCCAGGTAACGAGATTACCACCCACAAAGGTAAAGTAACCCGAAGTAGATCGCTTGTCATCTACTGCTCCAGCCCAGTCAGTATCAGTATATATATTTATAGTTTGATCGTTTGTGTTTTTAGTGAATAAAATTCCTTTTCCAGGAGCCGACTTCAGATACCTCAAAATGCGCATGACCGCATTCATATATTGCTCTCCAGGATTATGCATAAACTGGCTGACAATACTCAATGCACAAGTCTCTGGTATCTCCCTTTGTCAACTGGTACTTGATCAGACTCAATACATAACTTTAAACCTTCTTCTACTGGTGTATAAGCTGGTTGACATGTTGTCATACCAGTCTCTTGTAATAAATCTAAGGCATACTTTCTTTAAGAAAGGAAGATTCCTTTATTAGATCTAGACATTTCGATCCCAAGGAAATATTTCAAATGACCTAGATCTTTCATTTTGAATTCTCTGGACAAATACTTTTGTAGAGCCTTCCTTTCTTCTGGATCGTTTCCTATAACCACCATGTCATCCACATATACAATGAGTGCAGTGATTTTTCCTTGTTGTTTCTTTAAGAATAAAGTGTGGTCTGAGTTGCTTTGTTGGTAACCAAAGGCTGTCATAGACTTTGTAAACCTTCCAAACCAAGCTCTCGAAGATTGTTTCAACCCATACAGTGATTTCTTTAGTCTGCATACCTTCTGACTGTGCTTTTCTAATATCATGCATCCTGGTGGAAGATTTATGTAGACTTCTTCAGATAACTCACCATGTAGAAAAGCATTTTTCACATCGAACTGTTGCAATGGCCAATCCAAGTTTGCCGCTAATGACAACAAGACCCGCACTGTGTTGATTTTAGCTACAGGAGTAAGTGTTTTTGTATAATCGACCCCAAAGGTTTGGGATTACCCTTTTGCCACCAGTCTTGATTTAAATCGTTCGATTGTACCATCTGTTTTTATACTTCACGGTGTAAATCCATCGACATCCAACTGATTTCTTTCCTTGTAGACGATCAACAAACTCCCAAGTTTGATTCTTTTACAAGGATTCCATCTCCTCATTCATAGCAGTTTTCCACCTTGGGTCAGCTAAGGCTTTCTTCACACTGTTAGGAATAGATACAATAGATAATTGATTTACAAATAACTGATTTGATTGTGATAGACGATGGTCTAACACATAATAATTCATGGGATATTTAACTTTACTAGATAACTCGGGTTCATATGTGGGCTTAGGAATACCTCTAGTGAGACGTGGTGGTAACTATTTTTTGGACGGTTCAAACACTAAATCAGGAACATCCGTAGCAGAAAATTGGGTGGGTGTATCAGTTGACTGTGGCACAAAGGACTTGGACTCAATCAATAGTGGAGGTGAAACCATACTTTCCGTTTCGTCCATACCTTCAGTTTCTTGTTGTTCATTACCACTTGAATCCAAATTGCCCACATCCTGGTTAGCTGATTCAAGGAACTCTCTAACCTCAGAGTTATGAAAATCATCTTCTAGAAAATCATAGTCTAGAGTCTAAATTTCTTTCTGATACTCCCCCTAAAGTTCAGGCTCAAAGGAAAAATACATTGAGTCTTCATGGAAAACAACATCCATGGTGATAAACATCTGTCAAGTCAGAGGATGATAACATCGGTACGCTTTTTGATACGCAGCATATCCGAGAAAGACACACCGCAATGCTCGAGGAGTCAACTTGTTGCGTTGATGCTTGTGGAGATGCACAAATGCTACACAACCAAAGACATGAGCAGGTAAGTTTGGGACGGTTGAGGCAACAACTGCTTCAGCAAATGCTTGGACTGATGTTCGAAAGTCCATAGAGCTGGAGGGTACTCAATTGATTAAATATGCTGCAAAATTAAAGGCTTCTCCCCAATAGGATAATGGCATATGAGCTTCTATTAATGATGCACGAACAACCTCTAACAAGTGTCAATTTTTTTGCTCAGCGACACCATTCTATTGAGGTGTATCAGGACAAGTAGTTTGATGAATAGTTCCATGTGCTTCCAAATACTTTTGAAGGTTAGAACTCTAGTATTCTCCACCATTGTCACTGCGAAAAATTTGAACCTGTGCATTGTATTGAGTGCCAATCATTTTATGAAACTTTTGAAACAACATGTTCACTTCGCCTTTGGACTTCATTAAACATAACTAGGTCATCCGGGCACAATCGTCAATAAAAGTAACAAACCAACGTGATTCACCCAAAATAGAGACTTTGGACGGACCCCAAACATTAGAATGTATAACCATAAAAGGAACTAGACTTTTATTGAAACTCAAAGGAAACACGGCACGATGACTTTTTGCCATTTCACAAACATCACAACAGAAAGTAGAAATGTCACATTTTTCAAATAGACTAGGAAATAATTTCTTCAAATAACCAAAAGAAGCATGCCCCAGACGTCGATGCCAAAGAAAGATGTCAGATTTCTTTTCTCCCCCTTAGACCTGTAAAGATCCAAGTTTTTTTTTTTTTTTTGGAATAAAATTTTTCTTTATTTAAATAAATGTGTGTATGTATGAGGTGTGTATGAATAGTGTATTGTGTATATATACATGTATATGTGTACAATATTATGTGTTATGAATATATATATATATATACATGTGTTTAAATATATATATATATGTACATATATAAATACACAATGTGCACAACAGTTGTGTGTGCAAGTGGCTGTATGTGTGTGTGAGGACTGATCGTGTGTGTGTGGTGTGTGTAATATAATATATATATATATATATTTAAAAAAAAAATCAAAATGCAAGCAATGCATTAAATGCAAAGTTACATTTTGATGGGAAGGAAAAGAAGAAGAAATCAGGGGCAGTAGGGCTGCTACAGGTGTTTACGTGAGGGTATGTATATACCCTTATGTATATGAAAAATTGTGTGCATTGGTTAAAGAGAAAATCAGAAAAGGAGAGGCTGAGTTAGGGAGGTCGTGAACATTGGGAGAAGCTCAGAGGGTGAACCACAGGGGAGAAAGAAGAGGAGAGAAGCTGCAATAAGGAAAAACCCGAAAAACAGGTATGCCATGTTAGTTCCTGTTTTTAAATTTTAGAAGCATGGTGTTTAGTTCTAAAAGTAGGGCCACACTAAGCATGAGAAATGCAAGAAAATGCAAAAGGAATAAAAAAGAATGGTAAAAAAATGAGGTTAAAAAGTGAAGTTGCAGGTATAGAGAAAAATACAGGTTCCATGAATTTATAGGTTGAAACTTTGTTTTAGGTTTAGGTAAATGATCCCCAGGGACGCAGGAACACACTAGAATTAAAATGGGGTTGAAACAGTTGACAAACAGTCACAAAAATGAAACTAACCAGCTCGCCAGAAATATGAGTTTTCTTCACCGGAGCTACGGGTTAGGGCCATTCGTGAGGATTGGGCGGTCCAAATTGAAAACTAATGTTAGATATGTGAAACTTATGAAAAACCAGCGAAAACCACATTTAAAAAGCATAAAAAACCAACCGGAGTTAGGTCGTCGTTGCCGGAGATGGCGATGAAAACCTAACTATCCCTCCACCGAAAAACTGAAAAAGGCTATGAACAGTGGTTTTAGGTTTAAAAGGGGCGATGTCGTTTTGGTGTTGCGTAGGGGCCATACTGCGTCGTGTTGGGTCTAACCGTTTTAATTTAAAAGAGGGGAATAGGGGTATTTGGCTACGGGTTTCGAAAATTCGAATGGGAATTCAATTGAGAATGGGATATCCTATTCTGGTTTAAGGGGTTGTCCACCATTTGGTTTTGAAAAGATTTGAATAATAAGAAGGGGCGCGCATAGAGGCTGTGCCCCCTAAGATTCGAACACAGGATCAGTGGGTTGGGTGAGGAACGTGAGGACCAATTGGGACGGGACAATCACGTGACATATTTTGCCACAAATATATATATATATATATATATATATATAGTAACAGTAATTAATTAATTAAAATTAATTTAATTAATTAAATATTAGTAAAATGGCTCGGAGTCCAAATGGGACCAGTCATTAGTGTATTTTGACTATCTCGACCATTCTAAATCCAACGATGAGGTCCGTGTTGCAAGATGGGGTCCCAAAAAATAAAATACCCCGTAGGAACATTAAAAATTATCAAAATGCCCCTGAGTTAAAAAGAAATCAAACGGACTCCGATTAAAGTAAACAAATAGTGAATTTTTATTATTTCAAGCATTTCAGACTCAACTGTGGAGTTCGATTGGTAAAAAGAAGTCTTAGAATGTAAGAACCCGAAAAAGGGCAAAATGACCATTTTGCCCTTTTCAGTATAGATACCCAAATTGAATTCCGCGAAAGCCTAACTGACTTTGTTCGACGTTCCAGACTCAATGGTAGGATTTAATTTAATAAAATAAAAACTCAAGAAGTAAAGGCATAAAATTTGATGAATAACATAAATTCATGTGACAATAGACTGAGTTATGTTTCCTGAATCTTAGGAACACCGAAGGGAAAGGAGAAGGCTGATTCACTCTCTAGACTAATACAGTAGGTGGACTACATTCTCATTGATTAGTTCGGATACACCATGAACATGATTTCTTAGGGTTGAGACCAACCCATCATGTATGATATTTTGCTAAGTAAGAAATAGGATTAAGTTTAGGAGTAATTGGCATGTTAACTTAATGATTCACATATTTGTTTGATTGTTTATATGCTTATATGTTTCTTGTTATCTTTTTGAAAGTTTGGTTAAGTGATGGATGTGAGTCGTGACTATATGCATATTCCATGTGTTGGCACAGTGTGTGATTTATGTTTTTGGAGAATTGCTAAGATTGTGAATGTGTGAACCAAGCATGTATTTAAATTGATTTTTCATGATATACAGCCTTGTGGAAAAAGTGTTGTGATTTAATGACATTGTTGTTTGAAGTAGAATGTGCTTTACTTAAAACATGCTTTATGTGTTGATAAAATGTTTCGCTGAGATTACATTATTGCATGGTGGAATCAAGGCATATTGGCATGGTGTGATTCCTTGAAAGCATAGTGTGGGTTGACCACGTGGTGTTATGCATTATGAGAATGTAGATCCTGTGGTGAAAAACCCAAAATTTGGCCAGTGTATCGGTGCCTGATTGATCGACGGGAGCGGTCCGTGAAACAGGTGTGGTACTCAAGTGACCATAGGGAGCGATCCGTGAAACCGAGACATGGGTGTGGCATAGAGTTGCATGGGTGTGTCATGCATATTGTTAGTGTATTGTATGGATGATTGGAATGGCATGTAGATATAACTGCACACTTGCACATGCCACGCCTTAATTTTGTTCCTTGCATTAGCATTATATTATACCAGCAGTTGAGCTGACCCATTCGTGGGATAACATATTACAGATGACGCTCCTGCTACATGAGATTTGATGAGCTCTTGACCAAAAGAAGAGAAAAGGATTTAGAAATGTATTTCGCCCTTAGGGCATGCTTTGAGATGTAAGGGCTTAAGCCCAACTGGTGTGAACAATACGTCTATCGAATGTATTTTATGTGTTTATGTATTGAAAGAAAGGAATGCACGCTTAATTGAATCCATTTAGATTATCTTTTATTTACTTTTCTTGTTTTATCTCACGCACCTTTGGGTTTGTGAAAATTCGGGGCATGACAAGACCTATCTATAGTCAAAGCGTGTTGTAACCTGTCCGAAGTCTTTCACGCCAAGTTCGAGTAATACAGCTTTCCTCGTCTAACACCACAACTAATTGTTTTCTGTGTTCGGATGTCCTAAAATACACAATAATCAGGCCAAAAAATCACAACACAAGATAAGGCTGTGGTTATTTGGGAAACTAAAAAAAGATTATAATTTAAGGATGGAACAACCAAAACAGAATCTAAATTTAAAGTATCAGTGAGAGACAAAGAACCTTCCCCAATAATCGGGGTTGTAGTACCATTGGCAATAGCTACAAATTTTTGTAAGGATGGATTAAGAAGGGAGACCTGTCTAGAATCAAATGTCATATGATCTGTGGCACCAGAATCAATTATCCATGCACTATTTGAAATAGATGTACAGATATGTAAACCCTTACCCCCTTTGTCTACAGTCGCTACTAATACTGATGCGTGTTTATCCTTATCATCATCTAGCCTTGTTTCGACAACTGCAACAATAATGGATGTCTTGGAATTCCTCTTCTGTGGATCACGACTATGATCCCACCAGTCTGGATAACCTATAAGCTCAAAACATTTACTTTTGGTATGACCAGTCTAGTTGCAATGAGTGCATTTGTTTATAGACTTGTCAACACTATTTGCGATTTTAAGATGATTAGGCCTCGCTCATTTTTTATGGTGCGAGCGATTTTTAGCTACCATGGCAGAAGCTTCAGAGTTGTCAGACTCACTTTTCAGAGTGGTACGTCGTACTCCCTCACGACGAATCAAAGAATAGCATTCCTCCAAATTTGGGACTAGTTCTTTATGCAGAATCTCTCCACGAATTTGGTCAAAATTGTCTTCCAATCCTGCAAGAAATATGTGTACCCTCAGTCGTTCAATGGACTTCCGGTATGCTTTAACATCATCCAGATCTTTCATGACCACTTTATCACGGTGATCTAGCTCTTGAAAATTTTTGATCAACTCCTCATAATATATTGAGAGTGATTTTCCACTTTGTCTAGTAGTGAAGGCCTTCTGGTTCAAGGAAAACACCTATAATTCATCATTTCCATCATAGAAGGCTTTGGACAGGGCACTCCAAATTTCGTGGGCAATGGGTAGGCGTAAATAACACTTCATAATCTCTGGAGACATGGACATCAACAGCCACCTCTTGACTTTTTGATTTTCAGCATACCATTTTTCATATCCATCTTCAGATTCTGTAGGTGGATTTGTCTTCTAACGGATGAAGGAAAGTTTTTTCCGCTCAGCAATATGCATTTTCATCAACTGGGACCAAATGTCATAGTTGGATTCAGTGAGAATAATTCCTGCATTAAAAACACTTTCAGATTTAACAATAATAGGGACTAATTTCGTCCCAGACGATTCAAAAATTTTTTCGCCCATAGTTGTTCTCGGTTTGATTCGATTTTTTTTCAGTTTAAAAGAAAAAATCAAAAAATGGGCTCTAAGTTCACACGAGCTCCGCTATCACAGACCACAAATATAAGTGGTTAAAACGGTCAAATCGGCTGTTTGAGAACAACTCCAAAAAATAGCCCACAGTGTTTCTTGCGCCGTGTGGGAGCAAACTGGTGCGTGGCAGCAGATGGGAGCAGATGGGAGGCCGTGTTTCGCCTGCACAGGTTTGCCAGTCCCTGATTACCTCAAGCCTTCAAGTTTGAATCCAAGCAAACTTGGCTAAAGATTTGTACAGTGACATAGCCACACGAATCGACGGTGGCTTTGATTTCTGCCATTCCGACGGTCAGAATATGCGATCTTCAGAAGGCTAGACCAAAGGCCAGTGTTCTGCGTTCGGCCATGGTTTTCTCCTCGGCCATCTCGAGTTTCTGCGAGTCCAACAACAGACGGAGGATCTTCCCCATTACCAGATCCGATCGGACGGTCGTCAATGCCTTCTCCGCCAACAACTCACTCACGCAGCGATCACTCCGGTTCTGCGGTCTCAAATCTGTGAGTTCGACTCAACTCGTTGCGTCGTTGAAGCGGCGACAATTAAATAAGGTATTGGCGTCGTTGTCAGGGAATGGGACTCCAACAAAGGGTTTCGATTATGATCTGGTGATTATTGGAGCTGGTGTTGGGGGTCACGGCGCATCACTTAATGCTGTTGAGAAGGGTTTGAGAACTGCCATCATAGAGGGGATGTGATCGGCAGTCGGCTTTCTCTAGAATCAGAGAGGCTCTGCTACCAACTCAAAATACAGAGAAATGTTTTCTCTTTTTCATTCATATATTATACAGAGTATGTATAGGAGAATATAGCAGTGATTATTACAAATCACGAGATTGTCACCAGATTGACTCCTACACAAATTGGGATTTGATTCCTATACTCAATCTAACAGTAAAAGGAGAATCCTCCAAGGAATCAATTACAATAAAAATCTCAACACTATTTTACATCAATTGCTAGAACCAATAGTCGAACATCACTCAATATTTTCTCCTTTCTTATTAACTTAAATGAAATAATGCTTCTCTTCATTTTATGATTGAAAAAAAAAGACTAGTGTGTCATCACACTGTTGTAATGATGCCTTGATTTGAGAATTATGCGACTCTCTCATATTTGGTCAAATTTGGGTGGTTCTCACACTGCAATAGAACCACCAAACTATTTTTTAGGATTAAAATGAAGAGATCTAATGCATTAAACTACAATATAAATTCAACACATGCATATTGCATGTTTATATATATATATATATATATATATATATGAAAATGTAATTGAAACTCTCCAATGTACAATTACTTTCCCTATACATATAGCACTACTATCATATGTCTAACTATTGAGTTTATCATACTCTAGGCATCGGTTACTCAAATGAAATTGGTACAATGGTGTGATCATATACTTTTTTAATAATATTATGTCATGAATAATATAAATTATTATTTTTGAATGAAATAAAATACATATAATAGAGTGCTGTTAAAAAAATTATATTGACACATGATGTAAAAAACCACTAAAAAATATCATATCTCAATTAAAATTAGAAATATTAATATTAAAAAAGAATTAAAATGATATTATTTTATTTTTCAAACATAAAATTCTATTAAATTTGTCTCAATTTTTAATTGTTGACTAAACCCAATTCAACCATCCCTCTCTTGACCAGAGATGTATCAACTTTCTTTATTTTTACCATTAGGCTTTTTTTTTTTTCAATAAAACACACATTAATAAAATATCTGAATAAGAGAAAACAAGAAAATACAAACACTTGGATAATCAAAGAACCCTTGAGACTCTAGCATTGTTCCATGAAATGCAAATTCCAATTTCACACAAGTTGTGATTCGACATATCAAAACTACTAACAATTCAATAACTCATAAATTGACAAAGATATGAGCATTAATTGAAAGTTGTATGCTTCCAAAAAAAAATTGTTTCTTTTCATTGAGAAGATATGACTCTCCATATCTATATGGCCCCCAAGGGCAAGATTTTTTGTTGGTGGTGGTAATGATACGTTATTTCAAATTAAATGATGTGAGAGTATATAATTGTGGAACATTAGTTATCTTGTTTAATTTATCGTCTATATTACAGTCCTTTGATTATATAACTCATAAATTCATAATGTCAGAATGTCTACAACGAGTGATTTAGCTAAACGGCACTCGTCGATCATGATAAAATGTACTTGGGGCAAAATGACAAAGGTGTGAAAGCTACTGAAGAATAATGGGTTGTTTACTCTATCAAATGCCCCAAAACCGAAACAGAAGAACACTGCTTGGGACGTCGAAGTGGTAGTGACTTATGTTCACAAAATGGGTTCAAGATTAAGTTTTTGTTCAATTTTGAGTTCAAATAAATGTGGGCCTTACACGTTATTTGAGGTGAGTTTATATGAAAATGTATTTTTTTATGAGTATATTAAGAACATATATAGGGTTATTTAAATTATTAATAAGTAATTAAGAAATTGACTCCAAATATCATTACTTGAACATGGTAACATAGATAAGCTTATGAAAAACTTACATCTCATATTGGTTTGACACAAAACTTTAAATGAGAATATATATAATTACTTTGAAGATGGATTTGGCCCCAAGGGATACCTTATTTTTATAGACGGGAGAGTACCTAGCCTATGATGGGTTGTGCGCACACCGGCTCGAGTTTGAACCATTGCTTGATGTATGTATATATTTATTTGAAACATATACACACACACACACACACAAAAGAAGTGCTCTGTATAATTCAGTCTGTACCTCATAGCATAGGTTGATCAATGTTTGCATTTAGTCTCCAATCATGTACGAGTTAGTTCATATAGATGGAATTAGTGAGAATACAAACACAGTTGTGATTCACCAGGCACACAGTTTGCAATACTTCTACTATGTGAAGATTCAGATCATTATATCTTGGAAGA
Source organism: Nyssa sinensis (assembly GCA_008638375.1). Taxonomy (NCBI): domain Eukaryota; kingdom Viridiplantae; phylum Streptophyta; class Magnoliopsida; order Cornales; family Nyssaceae; genus Nyssa; species Nyssa sinensis. Next base: position 14,815,863 of record CM018047.1, read on the forward strand.
CAGCCGTCTACAACTCTCGTAAACAACACTAAGATAGGCAAAATCTGTCTTAAGGGCATAGTGTCAAAGACTAGTTTTGATCTACATTATTTCTTTGATCTTTCCAAATTTGCAGAAAACTATAAGTTCAGTTTCTGATTTATAATTTTATATTCTATTAGAATTATTGAAATTACTTTACTGTGAATTTTATTTCATAAATAATATTTATATAAGGTTACACTTACCTCCCCTGTAATTCCTAACAATTATTGATATATCTCCTATAGTTTGGAAACCTATACTGTCCCCTTTCTACTTTGATTTAAAGTTGCAGATGCCTTCCTGACGTCAATTGCTGTTACTGATAGCGACAGAATTTGATGATGTAAGTAATATTTTTTTTATTAAATTTCTAAATTGCTTTTAAGAGTAGTGGAATGACTATATTAACCCTAAATAATAATATAAATTGACAAATTTGACCTTAAATATAGGTTAATCAAAATTGATTTTAAAAAATAATATTTACATTTTGCATTTGTCTAAAATTCTCCCTTAAATCTTTTTTCTCCCTCTAAAAGATTTTGGTACGTTAATTTATTTCTGTAGTACTTTAATTGATATATAATGATTTTGGTTGTATTAATTGAAAAGCAAAATTGGTAACTACACCAACAACTTAATGTCATTCCTTATTTATTTTCAAAGAAGAAAAAAGATTCAAATCCGCACATGAGCAAAGGAAATGGGGGTTAAGGATTTAAACCATTAACCCTGGCAAACGACTAGCCTTTAAAAAAATACACTAATTGGGAGAGATAAAAAGGTATGTGTCACGACCCGAAACCCATCCTATGTGGATCCCAAGGGCGTAATGCCAGTTAGCCACCTTGTTAGTTTTCTCCACCGACAATGCAACCAACCAAAGGCAACTTTTGAACTTTACAATGAATTGCATTCTAAATGTAGGGTCAAAGCAGCGAAAATTAAAACCTTTTTAAATTAAAAATGCAACTCATCCAAACACATCAGAGCACGTCTAGAATCAGTCACCAAATATCTCTAGAGTATCGATATACATGCCTCAATGCGTCCATTCTATATCAATGAATTACTTAAAGTGGAAGTTACACCAATACAATTCAGTTGATCAAAACTCATCTCCAATGATCAACAATCAGAATGTCTCCAAGTACAATTTAATCATAGTGATCCAATATACTAGGCTAACCTCATCACTAATGATGTAATATCATAATACAAATTGTGAACTTAACCTTATAGAGTACATAGTCAACTTGACTTGGAGTTCATCTCGTCAGTGTAAATCATTCGTGCTTCACTAGTTCTGCTAGTTTTCTCACTGCATATCATCCGTCATAACCTACCTGAAAAATGGTTATAAATAAGGGGTGAGCTAACAAAGCTCAGTAAATAAATTCCTAGCTTTGCCATGGGTTAGGGTTAGTTCACAAGAATAATAGAAGAAATGGATAACAGATAGCCAGTCACCAAGATACACAACAATGACCCAAGGGTCCAAAAAGGCTTATTCCCACAAGGAATAACACAAAAGAGGAGCAGTCAAAAAAAGATCCAGCTCAACACAATAAATTGCTACCATCAATAATACGTTAGCCAATCAAAAGTATTTCATACTTGCAAATAATATGATCATTCACAGGGTATAGAATATGATCATGCAATGAATGCAACAAATATCATCATCGAGTTCAAATAACCTAGATATCCGTGAATCACCCGGGGCTCGTCATACCCCACTAGAACGCACATTCAGATTCTCCTCTTTATCCTGGGCTTATTGAATAGCACTAGAGTTCTTATTTCTCAGGTCCCAAAGGACATACAAGACCCCCAAAGGGTCATTCCCCCACGTAATCTATAAATAGATGGGCCATTGTGACTGAGCACAACCCTAGGTACATACCAAATATTATGACCAATAAAATTCCACACAAGATGTACAACCGTACCAAACAATTGATATCACAATCAATGAGTCATGAAATGTGTGGAATAACAAGATTTCTATTAACATGATATATCTCAAGATCAGGTCATGGTATGATAGTACAACGATGTAAGCAAGCAAGTCAAATCCAACGGGCAGGTATAACCGATAACCACAAGTCGATTGGCTTCAAATCAAGTACATTAGGTAGTGATAGAGTACAAATTTGGTAGCATATGAAAATAAGTGTGACTGGCTGAGGAAGGACCACATAACAAAGTTCGGGTTTACTTACCTTGGTTTCTTAGTATCACATTCTCCATTTACAAATACTCTGATAATCTCCAGATATATCAGACATATCCTTGCATAGCCTGAATAATCATCATTAATCACAGACAAATCAGAATTCGTTCATTCAAGTCTTATTCATCATCTTAGCAGTCTATTAGATCCCCTAATTAGGTTCATTGGCCTATTACCCACTTATTGGGTTTCAACTTATGTTATTAAATTCCTTAAGTAGGTTTAGTAGCTGTCAGAATAATATTTTAAGTCATTTTGACTCCAGTCGTTATCAATTAAGCACTTATTTGACCTTAGGGCAAAATAGTAATTTTGTCATTCTTGCCTCGGACCCTATCGTGGTCCTTATAATATTTCATATGTCTTATATATAAATTTTAAGGTCTTTTGGACTCCATTTGGTATCTATTTTTGATCATCAGGACACATCGATCATTTCTCATTTTATACTCTAATTGTTTCGGAGTCTTATTTAGTCTCATAATTATGCTTTATATCAGATTGGCCTTTTTTTCAAATTTATTCAGCGTTTGCTTTGCATTTTCTATGCTTAAGGGTATTTTGGTCATTTCATATTTGATGATATTCTGACCCTGAATTATTATTTAGTCATTCATACAAGTTTACAATTATTTGGGCCTTCATCGGTATCAATTTCGTCCAATTTGAACTTTATTCTGGCTTCATACTATACTAGGGGCATTTTGGTAATTTTATATTTTCACGCATCACATTTTTCGGTACTTTGTTTGTTAGTATGGACTCCACCGTTGAGTCCAGAGTGTCCGACATAATTAAAATGGACTATCTTTTATTTTTTAATTAGCCTTGGGTATTATTAAAGGTAATACAATCATTTACCATTTGCGTATCTATATTTTTTGGGACTTAATTTCTCAAATCGAACTTCACCGTTGAGTCTGGAATGCTCGAAATAGTAAAAATACACTACTCATTTATTTATTTTGGACTTCGTTTGACTTATGTAGTGTCCAAGGGTAAAATGGTCATTTTATCCAATTAATAAAATAATTAAATAAATTATTTATTATTTATTATTTATTTATTTTCCAAGGGCTCAATTGAATTAATTTTCTAAACTTTGGGCCATAACAGAATTTCTTAAAAGTTTGGGGGTCAAACCGTAAATTATGAAAGTTTCGGTTTATTTATTTTAATTAAATCCTTGAACCAAAGGGTTCAAGGTTAGAAACCCTAGACCGGTCCAAGTTCCAATTGAACCAGTCAGTTTAGGTTTCTCAGAAAACCGGTTTTAGATATTCTCACTAAACGCCCTATCCACAGTTGGGTTATCTTCATTCTAATTTTTCAATTTCTTATGTCTGTAACCAAACAGCCCTTAACCAATTTAAAATTAAACTCATTTCCCCCAAAACGGTGCCTTATCAATGACCCATGTGCATGTGCGGTTGGGCGGGTCTAAATCGACCCGAACCTTCTGACCCCACCTGCGAGTACTGTTCATCGTCTTCCTCATCGAGGGAGACGCAAACAGTCTAAACCCTAGAATTTTCTTCTTTATTTCATGACATTTTTCACATCTAATCAACTTGTTTTCCAACCCAATTAACTTCCCTAAGCCCCTTCTTGTCTTTGGTGTTTATTTCATGCCCCAAAACAGTCTAGAAGCTAGGTTCGAGCTCTGATAATGGTGACTGTAAATTTCCTATTGCATGCTCAGTTCTTTACTGTTTCATGCATGTTTTAATCTGTTGTGTTCCTTAGGTTATAGAGATTCAAACCAAGTTCTAAAAATAAGGTTGGAAGCTTTGTTGAAGAAACTAGGTTATGAACCCGCGACCTGTAACTTCATTTTTCATGGCTTTCCCTTGACTATTTGGTCACGGCCTAAGGTTTTTAAAACCCCCTTGAAGTCTATTTTGAACTTAAAACCACAAAAATGGGTTCATTGATGGTCGTCTCAGACCTGCATTGTTGGAGGCCCAACAATGGCAGTCGTTCATGGTTTAGGGTTTTTCAAGCCATTTTGACCCTCTCTATTTATTCCGAACAGTCCCTAAATGTTGTAATATCTCATGCATGCAAATTTAGACTCCTAACTCATTCAAATCGTGCCAAGAATTTTAAGAAGGGAAAGTCCAAGGGTTGGTGTTTTTACCTTCTTGGGAGTGGCTACCTCTCTACTTGGCTTGACTCTGATCCTTTCAAGCTCCTTTAAAATAGCTCAATCTCTTCCCATCATCCTTTAGTCATAGGCCTTCCAACAAGTACACATGTGCATGCACTCACACATACTTGCACTTACACACCACCTCTCATTGTACACAACTTCACTCACACATACACCCTTGGGTTGCAACACACACACTTGGTGTATTTTCTCACACTAGATCTCTCTCTCTCTCTCTCTCTTCACAAACTTCTCTTTCTCTATTTTCTCTTTCTAGCAGACCAACATGGTTCTGGCTTTCCCTTTCACACACTCAAGATATATATATATATATATATGTATATATATATATATAAGCTTACATATACACATGTATATATTTTATATTTTTAGTTTGCTGCATAAAATCTAATTGGTGGAGGTGGGGGTCCAATGAGGGGCTGCCACCTTATTTTAATAATCAAAATTTAAGCATTCCATGATATATAAATATATATCTTATGTATATTATAGTATAAAAGTGCTTGTGGCCAAGTGGTTAACTTTTTGGGAACAAGTTCCTACTCTTTTTGATCTAAGAATCAATTCCCATGTCCAACATTTTTTGCTTCTTTTTGGCCTTTTTTTTTTTTTTTTTCTTATGCCTTGTTTGGCAAATTAAAATGCATATTTTGGATTTTTACTTCATATCTTTCTTTTCATTTCCCTCTTTGTGAAGCGGTCTGCTTTAGTAGTTTCCTACTCGGGTTGGCCTCGATATCGTAAGTTTCGCACCGCATCCATTTCCCTCCCGGTTCCCGAGGCTTGTTAATTTCACAATTACGGTATTTCAAATTTTTGCTTCAAACCATTAGATTAACACGTCACATCGCTTCTTTGTGTATTTATTCTTTTTATTAGTCCACCAAAACTATTGGAAAGTCCCGATTAATTTCCTTAATTATTCTTTATGTTGTTTCTAATTAATAATTAGTAAACTAATTATTAATTAAATAGGTCGAAGTGTTACAATATGTGTTAGTGATGTATGATATATATGATACTTGTGAAAAATATGTATTTTATTTTGAAAGTATTTTAAGAGTATTTAGTTGCCAAATTTGAATTTATTTGAATTGGTTATTTTAAATAACATATTTAATATTTTTTTATTAAAAGTAGGATTCTTTATTATATTAGAATTAGGATAATAAGAGGAGTTGCGATTTTTTAGTTAAAATAGTAGTATTCTAACTCTATAAATACGATGCAATAAGTTGTTATGATGAAATTCCATTCAATCTTCTACATTAATCAACAACATTTACACTTCATTTGGTTGTTGAGGATATAAAGAAAAAGAGAAAAATGAATTGTTATTATAATAAACTTACATGTAATATTTCTGATTTGGCTACAAACATAGATTATTACAATATCAAAATTTAAAACAAAAAATATTAGACATGTTTATAATTTGAAAAAATTATAGTGATCTTTCTTAAGGTATATTAATATTACACAAGAGACCCTAAAATTTAAAAAATTATACTGACGTTCCCTATTAAAGTTAATCTTTTAACGGTGTTAATAAATAAACTAAATTATCGTATTACCCTTGTGTTTTATATTATTTTTGTGCTATTAAAATCAAATAAACTAAAATAAAAAATCATCCCAATCAAGAAACAAGTTGATTCAGATTCAACGACACTAATCATCAAATGCAATTTTCTTCCAAGACCCAATCAAGTTGATTCAGAACATGGAGCCTCATCATCAATTACCCTAATTTCAATTTGGGTTAATTACATGCACCTACTTTTCTTCTAAGATTTTTGAAAATTGCAAAAACCTCCCCTATACTTTCTGAAGTAACACTGTCCCCCTGTTAGTTTGGTCGAATAACTGACAGTGATGGAAAATACAAAATTACTAAACTACCCATCTAGGCGATCTCATTAAATATCATTATTTTTATTTAAAAAATGGAATGCTTATACCCAACCCTTTCCTCTCTTTCTAACCCTATTTCTCTCTCATGGCAGCAAAGGGTGCGAAGCCCCTCTACCACTTCACCTCTCCTACCACTACCATTGCTGCAAGTGCATTCAGAAGACCCACAAGTGTTCCTGTTACTCCTGCCACTAGGACGAACTTATCTTCCCCAACCCTAGTCCTAACCCTATCTCAAACCCCAGTCCTAATTCCAACCTTGGTCCAAATCCACCACCATCTCTGCTAACCAGAACCCCTAACCAGTCACCTCCTCTGCCTCCGCCTACGTTTAGTCCTCTAAGCTTGGTGGTGGAAACTTCAGGTCCAATGTATTAATAGTTGATTCTTGCTTGGTGATGCATTGTTTCAATTTGTTATTTTTTATTTTCTTTTGAATAATCGTTATATGGGTTTGTATAAAAAAAAAATTACGATGTTTATATTCAAGGTGTTCAATGGCGAAATTATGACTTGCAGTTACTTTGCATGTCTTAGTCCATTCATTTGATTACATTGTATATTGTTTAATGTGCGAATCAATTTTTTTTCTCATTTCCTCTTGATATGGATTGCATAAGAATGAAGATGATAATGATGGATTCTGTGTGTATGTTTGTATAATTGGTCATTATGTTCTTTTATTGTTACTTTTCTGTAGAAACAATTAGAACCTTAGTGATAAATCGAAGGAATCAAATAAAAAGTTGCGATAGATTTTTTGGTTTTAATGAATGTAAAATTTGAGGAAGATCATAAGATGTTCTTTAATTGGGACTCAAGTTGATGGTTTTAATGAATTGGGTACCAGTGGATTAGGATTTGATTAGAATTCTTGCTATTAGGTGGTTCAATTGAGATTCAAGTTGATGGGATAATTGTGTTGGTTTCTTTTTGTTTTTCTCCTGTTTTGATGTAGCCTTGGGGCTTTGTTTTACTTTCCATTTTTTTTTTTTTTTTTTGGGGTTCTGAAGTTTTTGTAAGGGTTGAATTTTGATCAATTTAAAATTAAAACTAATTCATTGATGTTAAAAGTAAAATCATTAAATATTGGCATTACCAAATGAAAGACAAATTTTATTTATATTTTTTTTCGCAATGTATTCGGCACAATTTTTTATGATAGTAGTGTCTTCTTGAGAAATTTCTTTATGATAATTTTAATAGTATCTTCTTGGAGAGGATTTTTTTTAGAAGGGTGATTAATTTATGAAATATTTTAAATTAAGTTTTAGAAAAATAAATTTGGACAAAGATAATTTTAAAAAATAATTTTTAGTACCTTTTTTTTCATAGATAAATGAATTTTAGAAAGAAACTCATAAATAACTTTAGTGAAAAAGATTTTAGAAAAAAAAAATAGAGATAAAATATTAGAAAAAAAAAATTAGAGAGATAAAATATTTTTTTTTTCCAGAAAAAGAAGAATTTTAGAAAGGATTTATAGTTTTACAGAAAAATGAAATTTGGTTTGCACATAACTTGTGCAAAAGGGTATTATTGTAATTTTATAATAGTCTTTTAAGAGTAAAGTTGTCCTTCCATTATTTTTAGGGACAACTTTGACATTTTGATCAAATTTATTACTTACATCATTAATTTTATTAGGTTAACTAATAGTTTCTGACGGGAAGAGGAATTTGTTACTGATATTGAAACTAGAAAAGGATAGTATTATTTCAGAAAGTATAAGAAAAGTTTTTACAATTGTTAAAAACATCATTAAGAGATAAGTATAATTTACCCTTTTTCAATTTTTATAACACACCGAGAAAAAAGCCCATTGGGAATGGCGGCTTTCACTCCTGGTTTATAGATCCATCATGGGGTTGCCTCTGCTTTTGCAATTGATATAGCAAATTTTTCGTAGATGATGAGGCTTACACACATAAGTATCGATCATTTCAATTCTGCAATCACGGTCGAAAAATCCTAGCTTCGACTAAAAGCTTCAAGGAATCGACGCAAATCTAAGCCGGAAATCGTCGGAGATTCAAATCCCTTGTTCTGATAGGGGACTCTCATTTCCTTTCATTCGTTCTCTTTCTAGTTTATGTCGGTAAATTACCCTCATTCGAACCAGAGGGGATGTCTTCAGATTGGGCTTAACATCGAAAGGATTCACCTGTGAACAGTTGACGGTGTTGGTGGCCATGGGTTGTTGCATTGTGGCAAGTTGCGGTGTTGGTGGAGTTGATGATGTCGTTGGTGACTGTTAGTGAAGGTCACTGCGACAGAGGTTGTGGTGGTGGTCGTCGTCGTCGCTGATTCTAGCAATGGCGGTGGTGGTTTGTGGTGCCGACTTGTTGGTTGGTTGTGTGGCTCAGTTTTGGTTGCCGGTTGTATGTGATTGATCGTGTTTGTACTGTTAGGTTCTGTAGAGATGATGGCCAATGGTAGGTGTCTTATGGTGGTTGGCTAGGGTGGGTGACGTCTGGGTAGAGTCGGTGCTTGGTGGAGTGGATCATTGAGGAATGATGGGGGAGGAGTACAGAGAGGGAGAGTGTTGTAGAGATAGTCTTTGAGAGAAAAGAGATGGGGAGATTGGTTGTGGGTTTTTTGTTTGACCCATGGTTTTTTTATTTTGGTTCGTGTTTCTGCTTGTGCAGAGAGAATGAGAGAAAGAGAGAGATTGCAGAGAACGAAAGGGGTGATGATAGGGGTAAAATTGGTACTTTAAAACATATATGAGATAATATTAACAAAAATTGTCCAGTTATCTAACGGTTAAAAAGGAGTATTTTTGTTACTGGTCCTAAACCTTAAAACGAGGTTTATTTAGTTTTTTAAATTAAAAAAATACTGTATATAATATTATTAAATTTTAAAAAACGTTAATATAATTTATTCTTATAATTATTATGCCGCTACGAAGTCTCTCCTAATCACAACTTCATTTTCTCTACTAAATACTGGTATTGTGAGGGTTGTTGCAGCTCTCAACTTCAACAACTTAGGAACTGAAAAATAAACAATGGTTTAGTTTTAATAACTTTCATTAAGACTTATTAAAAAAATAACCTTCATTAAGACACAAACTCAGCATTACTATTTCTTTGATTAGTTGCTTGCAACTTTTAGTTCTCCACTACCTTAATTCTAGGATTGAAATGATTTAAGTTTTGAATTTAAATTTCATGTAATTATCTTATTAGTTGTACTTCTTTCGATGTTCTTAAAAATTAAGCAGTTCACAATTAACACAGCATAAAAATATTAAGGAGAATTAAATACATTAAATTTTTTAAAAACCAAGAAAAATGAGATACCTTAAAATTAAGGATATTAGTTTAGGAGTAAATTACATTTAACCTCTCCTAAAGTTTTTGAAAATTACACTGACCTTCTTGGAGTTTTTGAAATTACACTGACATTCCTTATTTTATCTAACAATATACAAATACCCCCCTCCAATTTATTTTTTTTTCAAAATGAAAAAACTTCCCGTTTTATTTATTTATTTTTACATTTTTAAAATTTTGACCAATTGTTTTTTAAACTTTTTTTAAAGATTTTTTATTATTTTATTTAAAAATAAATTTAAGGTAAATAACTTATTTTTATATGATATAAAAACAAATCTATGGTTTTTATCAATATTTATTTGAAAAATGAAAAAAAGAATCGGTCAAAATTTAAAAAAATTGAAAGAAAAAAAAAACATGAAAGGGACAATCTTATCATTTTGAAGAAAAAATTGACTGTTAGAGTCCTTTGAGGAGGTTAGTGTAATTGTCAGAAATTTTAGAAAGATCAGTGTAATTTATCCTATTTTTAGAATTGTATTAAGATTTTTTTAATTTCTAAATTTGAGTCTATCTCAAATTAGTAGTTTTAGATAAGATATTTATTATCTTTATTGTTTTATATTTAAAATACGAATCTTTCTTATATTAGGATTAGTATAAAAATAGGAGTAATTGGTCTTTTAATGACTTCATGTCCAATCAAACATTGAAGATCTTAAATGTCACAACTCTTATTGTAAAGAAAATTGAAAAAGAAGGAACTTCAAAATTAAAAGATCTAATAACACTAATAGATTCTGCATGTTCTTTTATGAAAGAAGAAATTGTTAAGTAAGAAAAATCTATTGAAGTTGTCAACACTAATGCAATTGAACCTGAAATCACGAAGGATTATTTTGATGATTATAAAAAGATTGAGATTGTAATGGATCAAGAAGAAGATTTTTCTTGTTTCATTCACTACAAAAAAAACCTACTTTTCGCAACGCACACTTTTAGCAACGCACACAATGCTTCGCTAAAAGTGCCTTTTCGCGACGCACATCGGGGCGTCACTAATAATAGAAAAAAAATAATAAAAAAAGTAGTTTCCTGCGCGAAAAAATTGGCGCAAAGCTATTAGTTTCACACAATTGACCATTAGCGACACACAGTTGTGCGTCGCTAAAAGTTGATGCGTTTAGCGACGTACAGTTAGTTTGCGTTAATGAAACGGCATCGTATTCATAACTTTAGCGACGTTCAGAGAGTTATTAGCAACGCACGAAGTCCTTATATCTCTATTCCCCAATTCAATCACTCTCTCTCAGACGCTCTTTCTCTTTTTCTCTCTCAAGCATTGTTGCTCTATCTGCCATTAGCGATCTCGGAGCTCTCTCTCTGTCAAACATAATTTGGAGAAACGAAACAAGCAGCAAACTTTATTCGATTCCACCGATTTACCCTCTAAACAAAAACCCTCTCAACGTCACGCCCTAATCTCTCTCTCTCTCTCTCTCTCTTGCTCTCTTGGTTTTTGACGCACAGTCTCCACGGAGTGCGCTATCTCTCTCTCTATCTCTCAATCATGCTTGTGGCACTGCTCTCAAGCACTCTATAGGTATGGAATTTCCGATCTCTGTCAAATAATTCATGAAATATGTAACTTGTGATTTGTCATTTTATGAAATTTTTTTTTTTATTTGGTTGAATATTCCAACAATTTTTTCTGTGAATTTATTCATATCTCAATTCCCCAATTTTATGTCATTATGTGATCGCGAAGCTCTTGATGATTGTTCGAATGATTTGCACGCTCTTGTAAGGGTATGCACAATAATTTTTGAATCTTTTGCCAATTGTTTAATGCATTCAGAATAGTGTGATACTAATTTAGCCATTTAGTGGTTAAGATAGTCCTTGGGTTCTTATAGATGGATTATGATTGTTTTATCATTGTGCTGTAAAATGAATTTGTTGTACTTCTTGATCTTGCAGTTTATAAAGTTGGTATGGATTTCATTATCTTGATTGCCAATCTCAACAGTCCATTTAAATGCATTTGGAAGAGTCTTGTTTGGGTAAATCATATTAAGACAGTGCGTGGAAAGAATTGTACCATCCAGTATTCATATCCAAGGACAAGTATTGCATAGTATTTTGTTTGGTTGCTGAGAAAAATTTGGAAAAGAAATGAGAATCCATTGGTGGATTGTCTACCTACTTATTTTGACAGTTGTTTCCTTCAAAAGCACCGATTATGTTTAACATTTTTCATTATGAATTGCCCTTGTTTTGCATGGAGTAATTTTTTATAGGAACAAATGGATTTTCTCTCTTTTTCCTATTCTTATTTCAATTTACAGTTCATGATATGATGGTATTGCCCTGTTCAAAAGTAGACCTCTTCGTTTCTGCTATATAGTTAGTCCTTGTTTCGTAATTTCAAATCTCGTTCTCGTCCGGTTTAAAAATTAAAACTAATCAATTAATATTATTACAAATATAAATTTATATATATATATATATATGTATATATAAATTTATATATGCAATAATATTATATAAATTTAAAATAATATAAAAATTTTGAAATTTTTTTTATATAATTTAAAAATATAATCCCGATGCAGTGGTATTTTTGTAATTATCTTTGATTGATAAAAAATGAAAAAGGATTTCTTATTCAGAAAAACAAAGTAGAAAAGAAAAAGTGCCGATTGATGAATTAGTTTCAACAAGTTGGTCTGAATAGACAGTTTTTTTTTTTTGCTAACATGCTCATTTAGTTCCTAATGTAAAAAACACATGAAAGAGATTACCTATAATGCTACATGTGATAGAAGGATAAAATGAGATTGGAGTAGATCCATATCTGATCTTGCTTTGGGAAAAAAAATTGCATCCATTTATTTAATTCGTATACATGGGAAGAATAACAAAGACCTAGCATGGTAGAACTAATGTTACTCTACTCAAAAGTATTGTTTAAAAAAGTTTTTCAAATAATGTGAGCCGAGGACAAGACCAGAAATTTAGGCGAGGGGGGCAAAAATTTGATTTAATGTTTGATCTATAAATTATAAAATTTTAAAAAGTATAAAAAAATAATATTGACTGATAATATTTTTGATAAGTAATTAAACTGCAACAATATATCCCACACAACCTATGACCTTATTGAACCCATTATGGTCTTCTTAAATAAAGACCAATCCATTTCTTCCTTTTAAATGTGAAAAGTAATGTGTCAAAGCCCGTTCGTTATTGTCAAATGAGTTTTGGCTAGAAGAGCTTCTAGTTTTTTTTCTCCTATATTGCGTGCTGATGCGCCTTTTCAGCAGGGCCGCTGTGAGCGTCGCCTAATTTTATTTTTTTTACTGATTACTTCGTGAAAAAAAAAATAGGACTAGTTTTTTAAGTTAGCAATTGTATTCATGTAAGCCTAGTCCCGTTCAAGAGTCATTTTCATCAAATGTGAATCTTGTCACGAAATTTATTCGCGATTGGGCTCGTATGTATGAAATTGATTCTTGAATTGTCTAGAGAGGACAGATCGGGAATGCATAAATCTGCATTGCAATCAATAGCTACTCATGCTTGAATATTCTACTATGATAAAATTTTAACACGGTCTCCTATTATTTGCTGGGTATATATTTAGGCGTGCTAACGTCTATCTCGTATACTTGGGGAACCGTGGGGAGATGCTGCCAAATTTTATCCGAGTGGAATCAAGCATTTCATTTGCTGCTGATTGTAATGTAGATTGTGCATGCACGAATGGGATAGGACCACTTTACCCTTTAGAGAGAAGTTAGAGGTGATAGGATTCATGTTTCATATTTATAACGAGTATAATTTTTGACTTGTATTAGGTAGACGAAAATGGATAAGAGTTGGATGGATTTGAGGGGCAGGCATTTGCCAAGGTATGTGAAGGGGATCAAAGATTTTATTGAGTTTGCTCGTGCATTTACAGATGGGAGAAATAGGATAAGATGTCCATGTAGGAGGTACAATAATAGGGATTATATGCACATAGATGAGGCCAAAGAGCACCTACTCCTACACGGGATGGACAAAAGGTATATGTGTTAGGAATTTTACAGAGAACACCGTGACGTACGAGTGGTATTTGAGGATGAAAAAGAAGACGACGATGATGACTTTGGTGATAATGTTGAGGTTGGTTACAAAGGCTTGCCACAAATGCTGACAGACTTGCAAGGGGCTACAACTAGGGTGAGTAGTCATAGGAGTGACACAGGACAATCGAAAACGTTTGAGTCGTTGTTGAGGGAAGCAAGGCAGCCGTTATATCCGGGTTGTGATAATGTATTCATGAAATCAATCTTCACAAGTTACTATTTATTTGCTGCAGCGAGACCAGGAGACTGGTGCACCATCCAGCCCCATTGAGTTGTGGCACAGGACGCACTACAATCCCGAGAAGGGTTGGACTAGGCCTGAAGCTCAGCGACTTTATATAAGTTATAAAAGATTTATATACCACTATTACTAATTTAATATTAATCTAAAATGTTTAAAAATAGTAACATATATTTATGTTTTTATAGGAGGAGATGGTCGAGCTGCGTGTTCAGCCGACCCTTGAGGTTGAGCATCCGCCAACCGATGACCAGATATGGGAGATTGTTCTAGGTAAGAGGCGCGGATTACTTTGGTGGATTTATTATTTATAGAAAATGTTACGTAAAAAAAAAAAAAGGATTTCGGCCTGATGGCCTACAAACTGCACGACACTTCACATATGAAAATGGACTTGCACGAACTTATTTAATTTCATAGGGATGTAAGTTTCAGCTCCAAAAACGCCCATTTTGGGGTTTTGACGGACTTAAACATCGGATATTGTCCTACCAATCTCGAGACCCCATCACACACCTCACAAATGATAAAATAGACTTGCACGAACTTACAGCACTCGATTCGGATGTCCGGTTTAAAACTTATGCAAGTTTCAACTCTAAAAAGGCCTATTTTGGAGTTTTGACTGACCTAAACACTAGATATCAGCCTACCGACCTCAACAACCCATCACACACCTCACAAATTATAAAATAGACTTGTACGAACTTACGATACTCGGTTCGGATGCCCAGTTTGAAACTTATGCAAGTTTAAGCTCCAAGAAAGCCCATTTTGGGGTTTTGATGGACCTAAACACTGGATATCGGCCTACCAACCTCGACACCCCATCACACACCTCACAAATAATAAAATAGACTTGCACGAACTTACGACACTCGGTTCGGATGCCCGGTTTGAAACTTATGCAAGTTTCAGCTCCAAAAATGCCCATTTTGGGGTTTTGACAACACCGGATATCAGCCTACCAACCTCAACACCCCATCACACACCTCACAAATGATAAAATAGACTTGCGCGGACTTATGGCACTCGGTTCGGATGCCTGGTTTAAAACTTATGCAAGTTTCAGCTCAAAAAAGGCCCATTTTGGGGTTTTGACAGATCAAAACATCGGATATCAGCCTATCGACCTTGAAACCCCATCACACACCTCATAAAGGACAAAATAGACTTACATGAACTTACGACAATCAGTTCAGATGCCCGGTTTGAAACTTATGCAAGTTTCAGCTCCAAAAAAGCCCATTTTAGAATTTTGATGGACCAAAATGCCAGATATCAGTCTAACTACACCGAAACCCCATCAAACACCTCAAAAATGATAAAATATACTTGCACAAAGTTACGACACTTGGTTCGGATGCCTGATTTGAAACTTATGCAAGTTTCAGCTTTAAAAAGGCCCATTTTGGGGTTTTGACGAACCAAAATATCGGATATCGGCCTAACTACACCAAAACCCCATCACACACCTCAAAAATGATAAAATAGACTTGCACGAACTTACGGCACTAGGTTTGGATGCCCGTTTGAAACTTATGCAAGTTTCAACTCCAAAAAGGCCCATTTTGGGATTTTAACGGACCAAAATGCTGGATAACGGCCTAACTACACCGCAACCCCATCACACACCTCATAAATGATAAAATAGACTTACAGAAACCTACAACACTCGGTTCGGATCACCGGTTTGAAACTTATGCAATTTTTTACTCCAAAAAGACCCATTTTGGAGTTTTGACAGACCTAAACACCGAATATCAACCAAACATGCCCAAAACCCCATCAAACACCTCAGACATGATAAAATAGACTTGCACGAACTTACGGCACTCGGTTCGGATCAACGGTTTGAAACTTATGCAAGTTTTTACTCTGAAAATGCCTATTTTGGGGTTTTGACAAACCAAAATGCCGGATATCGGCCTAACTATCCTGAAACCCCATCATACACCTCACAAATGACAAAATAGACTACCACAAACTTACGAGAATCAGTTCAGATTAGTGGTTTGCAACTTATGCTACTTTATGTCGTTCTTACTATTTATGCTTGCAAAAAAAAAAAAAAACTATTCACATTCTACTTTCATATATATTTAATAATTGTTCTAATATATATCATTTGATCTTTATTTTAGATTGATCGGGATTATTGCGCCGCCGTCTTTATGTTTTGCATCGGAACTTATTATTTTTATTTTTATTTTTTCTTTTAATGGACATTTGTAGTTAATTTTTTGAGATAATTTTTATTTTTCTATTTATTGCTAAATTTTAATTTTAAAAATGTACATATTTAGTATGATATATATATATATATATATATGACTGTATTTTTCTTTTTTAATATATTCATTTCAGAATGCTTGGATTTTATTGTATATCAGGATGATTGATACAAGTTTAAACAGTAATAAAATAACAAATAAAACAAAGCAAATATGGTTTTAAAAAAAATTATTTTTAGCGGCGCACACAAATGCATCGCTAAAAGTAAAGAAATAAATTTATAGCTGATGATTTACATTCGTCGCTAAAGAATGCCAATACACTATTAGCAACGCACACAATGCGTCACTAAAGGTTACAATTAGCTACGCACACTCTGTGCGTAGCAAAAGGTTACAATTAGCGACACACTCTGTGCATCGCTAAAAGCTATCATTAGCGACGTACGTTGCGTTCGTGTATAGTATTTGCGATGCCTCAGTCCAATTACTAGCGACGCACTGTGAGCGTCGCTAATAGTTACCTTTAGCGACGTCAAGGGATCTGTGCGTCGCTAATACTATTAGCAACACGACTAGTTGCGATGTTTGTAGCGAAGCCCCTTTGTGCGTCTCGAATTTTCAACTTGTCATTGAAAAGGAAAGGACATCAAAGGTAACGTGTTAATTATTAAACAAATTAATGACATATGGTTAAGTATTTCTTTTTATGACAATCAGGCTTATCATTTAAATTTTAACAGTCAAGAATCAATATAGAAAAAACTTGAACTCAAAATATTTAAACTTTATACTTAATATCTTTACGTTCAACCACACTTTTAAATGATGTATCTAGCATTACTTTTGGCATTGCTAATAATCCTTCAAAACAACTAAACTTAATTGATGCAATCGAACGCCTTAGCGTCTCATTTCATTTTGAAAGTGAGATTGAGGCTTCATTACAACACATATATGATACTTATCATCTCCATGGTGTCGAAAAAAATGATGACCTTTACGCTACTGCTCTTTGTTTCCACTTACTCAGACGATAAGGGCATTTTGTGCCTTGTGGTAAGTCTTTTCTAGTTACTCGTGTCGTGTGTTGGGTGGTCAAATAAGATGTGTTCAACAAATTCAAAGACGATAAGGGAAAGTTCAGGGAATCCCTAACGAGTGATGAGCAAGGAATGTTGAAGTTGTACGAAACTATGCATATGAGGGTGCATGGAGAAGATATACCGGACAAAACACTGGCTTTTACCACCACTCACCTTGAGTCATTGGCATTCCACTTAAGCAATCCAGTTGCAACACAAGTAATGCATGCTCTAAAATGGCCCATTCGAAAGGGCTTTCCAAGGGTTGAGGCAAGGCATTACATTTCTGTCTACTAAGTAAAGGATACGCGTGATGAAACTTTGTTGAAGTTTGCAAAATTAGATTTCAATTTGTTACAAAAAGTGCACCAAAAGGAGATATGTGACATTTTCAGGTTAGTTTTTCAACCAACTTAAACATTTTGGTGCATGTAAGCTTGTAATGGATTGGCTTTGACTATATATGTATTGTATTGCATTGAACATTTCAAGTGATGAAAAGATTTAGGCATTCTGAATAAACTACCTTTTATAAGAAACAGGGTGGTAGAGCTCTACTTTTAGATATTGGGAGTTTTCTTTGAGCCCCAACATTTTCTTGCTCGAAAGACACTAACCAAAGTGATTGACATGACTTCCATAATTGATGACATTTATGATGCATATGGTACCTTTCAATAACTCCAGCTTTTCACTAATGCCATTGAGAGGTTCGATTTTTAAACTTATAAAACTTGCGAATCTTAAATATTATTTAAGTGTTACTCCAAAAACTTTAGAAACTTAATATAGGGAAAAACTCATTTGATGTGTGCTACCTGGTCTTTTAGGTGGGATATCAGTGCCATGGATTTACTGCCAGAGTACATAAGGGTGTGTTACAGAGTAATGTTAGACGTTTATAGTGGAATTGAGGGAAACATGTTCAAAGAAGGAAATTCGTACCGAGCCCACTGATGAAAATTCTAGTTAGAGGATATTTTGCTGAAGCCAAATGGTTTCATAAAGACGATATTCCAACAATGGAGGAGTATATGTGCAATGCACTAGTAACTGGAGGTTACTCAAAGCTCGTAGCCACTTCCTTTGTTGGCTTGGGAGAATCAGCAACAAAGGAGGCCTTTGATTGGGTGTCCAATGAGCCTAAAATTGTTAGAGCAACATCAGTAATTTGCAGACTCATGGATGGCATAGTGTCTCACTAGGTACGAGTAAAGATTATGAGTTTTGAGTTCCTGAGTATATATTGTTTCAGAAACACACACACACACACACACATATATATGTGGTATAATTGCAAATACATTTCAATCTTCACCAATTATTTATGTGAAACTTGATAGGACGTCTTCTTGTAAAGATCTGAAATTTTAGAAAAAAAAATTTTTTTGATAAGGCAATATTTGAATTTTTTTAAATCTTAATTACTTTTAATTTAATTAAATCACATTATGTGAATGTGTTATTAGTATTGTATATACATGTGTGCCAAAAAAAAAATAATAAAAAAATAAAATAAAATAAAATGAAGCAAAATAAAGTAAAATGAGATAAAACAAGAAAATGAGAAAATAGAAATGAAAAAGTCAAAAAGGAGGGGGTTGCATGTGTACATGTGTACGTATGGGCTGTGCGTGTGATATATGAGTGTCAAGTGTGTGTGAAGTATGTACTGTGTGTGTAATTGGTGTGTGTTTTCAAGTGGGCTACCGACAGTGGAGGATGTTGGTATCCTCACTCATGTGCTGTAACATATATTGCATTATATATATAATATCTCATATGAAATTAGTCAAACAAAAGGGGCTGGGTGATGAATAGAGGGAGAGAGAAAATAAGGTAAAGAAAAGAGAGAGTCGGTGAAGTTAGAATCAGGAAAAAAAAAGAAAAAGAAAAGAGGGAAGCAGCCGAAGCTGCTGGAGCGTGAGAAAAAGGGAGAAGGTCTCTGCGGCTAAATCCGTCAGCCGTGTTGAGATTGAACGGGCTGGATTTGAGGGTCGACTGTCGTCCGTGTCTACCGGTGGTGGTGCGTTGCCAAGAGTAAGGCGCGTTGAAGGGAACAGGGTGATTCGACGCGGTGGAGACCCAAAAACCCAGAAGTCGCCTATGAGTTTTGCCTCTTCCGAGTAGACAAAGATGGCTGAGCCGTGAAATTCAGACGGCCGTGACACCGAGATTAAAATAGAAGCGATCGGGAAGAATTCGCACAAGATTAAATCTCATATCTGAAGCAGTGAATTTGTTTATAACTGAAATTGGAAATTCAGATCTGGAATTGGGCTTGTTGCCAAACGATCTTGATCGCTTGTGCACTGACGATTTGTGGTGATGTCACGGTTGTGTGGGTGTATATGTGTAGGTGCAGGTGTATCGGTGTGTATATATATAGATATATAATTGTGTGTGTAGCAGTGCTGCGCATAACTTGTTGCGCAGCAGAAACGGTGAAGAGTGGGGGGGGTTCAGTTTGGAAGTCAATCCAATGGCAGTAGCGATGGTGTGGCAGGCCAATGTGTATGTATTTATGTGTGTTGTTTATGTTGGTTGGGTTGGATTAAAATGGGCTGTTTAGAGCTTTATTGGAAGCAGTTCATGGCAGCAGCAGACCTGGAGAACTTGAAAGAAGCAGCAGTCCGCAGGACCGGATGGATTGGAAGGTTTGGTGAGTGACTGTGGCTGCTGTCCAATGCAGTTTGTGGTGTTAAAACTAGAAGAAATTAAGTTAGCGTGCAGGGAGATTTTATGTATATGTGTGTGTTTGTTATGGAAGTGCAGCCGTGAGTGTAACAGAGGCTGCTATTGGAAGGGCCGGTTGGGTTACCGAGAGTTGGAATCTGCAGCAGTTGAACTGCTGCAAGACCTGATGCAAATCAAGAACGCGGATTGGGTCGGTTTGGATGCTGTTGGAGAATCAAGCGTGGGCCGTTCCATTCTTGTAGCAGATTGGTTATGTTGGCTTGAATGGTGACCGAAATTGAGTTGGGTCTGTTGACAGAAATCATAGAGCTGCACCGGTAACTTGGGCTGTGCAATTAGATGGGTTGATTTATCAAGGGAAAGCCAATGGATTGGATTGATGCGATCCAGTTGCTGTCACGATACCACAAACTGATTTGGAATGGGTTGATTGCAGATTCTGTCCAAACAGATTATGCCTGAAGTTTCAGAATTGTTTCAAGATGATACCTATAGCCGTGTGTTGGGGGATGGTTGGTTAGCGACATAGATGGCTTCGGAAGCTATTGTTCCACACCAATCAGAGGAGGAGGAAAACAGAAGTATTGAGAAATTTTGTGTCTGTTCTAGTTGTTGAAGAAGAGCTGGACCACGACAGATAGATGGCGTTGAGGGAATTGTTGGGTTATATACTGATACCTATATATTGGGTTATGGTTGGGGTGCCATAAAAGTAGAATCATTGGAGGCTTGGATTTTGATTTATTTATCTAAGCAGCAGTCCAAGTGAGAAGGACCTGGAGGGTTAAATGATGATTGCAGTGCCAGTGGAACGCTAATTACCAGCCAAAGGTTGAATTTAATTATTATTGGTTATTTCAAATTAAAATAGAATTTTTGTTAAATTATAATTGTGCCTAGGATTTATGGTTAATTGTGAATTAACCCGAAGTCCAAATTAAGTAAATAAATAGTGTATTTTGACTATCTCGAATATTCTGAAACCAATGGTGAGGTCCGTCTCGTGAAACGAGACCCTGCAAATAAAGGAACCCGTGAAAGGACCAAATGACCATTTTACCTTTTAGGGTACAAATGTCCAAATTGAATTCCGCGAAAGCCTAAACCGATTTTGTTCGGTGTTCCGGATTCAATGGTAAATTCTAATTATGTAAGAGAGATTCCAATTATAAAGAGACATAAAATTTGATGAATAGCATAAATTTATGAAAATATAGACTGAAATGTGTTTATGAATCTTAGGAACACTGATGGGAGGGGAAAAGATGATTCGATCTCCCAGACTGATACAGTACAAGGATTGAGCTACTCGCCGGCTGATTGACCATATAATAGACACAGCCTGCTAGGGTTGAGACACGCCCTAGTAAGGTATGGTATTTTGCTAAGTAAGGAATAGGATTAAGTTTAGGAATGATTTGCATGTTGATTGCTCTATGCATGTATTGATTTGAAAATTAGGGAATCACGTAGAATATAACTGCTTGAAGAACCCAGAATTGATAACTTATATACTCTGATATGTGCTTTGAATTGTTTTATAATTTGTTGCTATAGTGAAGATGGATCGTACTTCTGAGTTTGGATTATTATGTTTTGGCTTACATTCGTCTTGATATATCATATGTTTGGGAAGGTGTGATAGTTTGATGTATTGGTGCTTTATGGAGTTATGTGTTCTTTGTGAATTGTTGAGATTGTGATTGTGTGAATCAAGCATGTGTTTAATTTGACTGTTCATGGCATACAGGCTTGTGAAAGAAGTTTTGAGATTCAGATGATATTGTTGCTTTAAATATGTTGCATTATTTAAAGCATACTATATGTGTTGGCAAGAAACGTTTTATTAAGATTGTGGCATTGCATGGTGGAATCATGGTATTTGGCATAGTGTAATTCATTGATGACATAGTGCGGGTGAGCACGAGGTGCTATGCATTATGAGGGTGTAGATCCTGTGGTGAAAAACCCAAAATCGGCCATTGCATTGGTGCCTGCTACCCAACGGGAGCGATCCGTGAACAGGTGTTGGTTACTCGGCTACCCATCGGGAGCGATCCGTAAACCGAGACATGACATGCATGGTGTTGACATGACATCCATAGAGTGGACATGGATGTGGCATAGAGTTGTGTGAGTATTTCATATGCATTGTCATGTGGCATAGAATTGTGTGGGTGGTTCATGTGCATTGTCATTACATTGCATGGACAATTGGATGGCATATGGATTCATTACCATTATGTGGTATGCATGATTTGGAAAGCATGCGGATTATTGTCGTTATATTGCATAGATGATGTGGAAGGCATGTGGATTGTTATTATTGCCATGCATAGATGATTTAGAAGGCATATAGAGATAAATGTACACTTGCACATGCCACGCCTTACATTTTGTTCCTTGCATTAGCATTGTATCATGCCAGCAGTTGAGCTGACCCATTCGTGGGCAACATTTTTCAGATGACACTCCAAGCACCTGAGACTTGAGGAAGTTTCACAGAGCGGAGGAGACCCGAACTTAGAAGGATATTTGGCCCGTGAGGCATGTGTTATGATGTACGGGCTTAAGCCCAAAGACATGTATATATATATATATATATTGACTGAAGTGAACGTATGTACGTGTGTATTTATTTAATTGTCTTCGGTTGTATAAGTAGGCGATGTATATTTAATTTTGATAAAGTTGTGGCCATCGAGTGAGGATGGATTGTGATGTGTTTGTATATATGTAATGTATTGTGATTATCAGGGGGAAAAAGGCTCGAAAAACAGAGGAGGTTCTGCCGAAATTTTATGAAAATTAAAGAACTCTTATCTAATTTTTCGTAAATTTGTAAATCAAATTAATTACCTTTCATTTTGTTTACTTTCTGCTCGTCAGTCGCACCTCGGGTTTCGGTCAGAAATTCGGGGCGTGACACTTCTAACCATGGATAATTGTAGTTCGAGCAAAAGCGAGGACACGTTGCCTCTGGTGTTGAATGTTACATGAAACAATATAGTGCCTCAGAGGAAGAGACAGTTGCTGAATTTCAAGAACAAGTTAGTAATGCATGAAAGGTGGAAGGATATAAATGAAGAATTCCTCCGCCCCACAGCTATACCAATGCTCCTTCTCACGCGAGTCCTCAATCTTGCAAGAGTGATTAATGTTCTGTACAAGGATGAAGATGGGTATGTAAATGCCCTTGTTGTGATGAAAGATCTTGTAACCTCAGTGCTCATTGATTCAGTGTGATCAATATGCATGATCTGGACAAAAATAGTTCCCCTGAGATATTTCCTATTTCTATATATATATATATATATATATATATATATATATATATATATATATATGCTTCCTTGAATAATTCATATATATTTTATTTCAATCGCAATGTATATTCAAGTAATGTATTTCGGCTTGTTTGGATCCCTACTCATTGCCAAACCAATTGAGGTCTTATATACCGATTGTCTCTCTTTATGACACCTTCTAATCAAATGTCTTATATATGTACCGCTTGTATTTTGGACTGATCCAATTGTTGAAGATGATCATATTGAATCAGCTCTTACTGATCCTAATACTACTCAGCCCTAAGTAAATGAAGGACAAGTCTTAGTTTGGTTGTATTCACCTAGGGTAGGGTTGGATACATCTAAGGCCTGGTTCGGACAGTCGAATAAAGGGTAAGAATGAATAGGAAATAAATAATATTGGATAGTTCACAATTTTTGTTGCAAAATCTCAAACAAAGGGAAAGGTTTTTTGTTTGGAACAAGCCTGAATAAAATATTCGAATCTGCTATTATATTCTTGTCCTATATTTGTATAAGTACCAAATAAGAGGTTTAGATATAACTCTTCTTTTTTTTCATACAAACAATAAAACTTTTACATTTATATTTTGACATAATGTAGAAAATGAACTTTCCAACTGTTATAATACAGATTGAATATATCCCATCCTAGGTCCAATTTAGAAGTTGCTTATCAGATGTGCTTTTGGCTTCCCTTCCAGTAACATATATGACAATCAAAATTTAGTTCCATTTACAACTTGCCATGTTAAGGTTCAACTTTCTTTCTTTCCTTTTATTTCTATCATGTAGAGTAAGCCAATGTCGCCTCTATGATTCAAATTATCCCCAATATTTTGAATTTAATAATTCCCAGAATTAATAGCTATGTTAGGCACTCAAATAGCTTTCTCCATTTTTCTGCAATTCCATCACCTTTAGCTATAGCTTTGCCTGCTTCCAAGGGGAGCTGAAATTGGGTACAAGTCCTTCATCCTGAAAGGATTAAATCACACTTAAAAAGCAACTATCCTATGTTTCTTCCCTCTAATTACCTACCAGAGTTTTTCAACATTTTTTTAGTAAAATGACATTTTAGCCCTTTGACTGATTCAAAAATGACCGTCAACACCCGTGACTCAGATGCATCCTAATTCCCAACTAAATTGTTGAGCCTATTCTGAAAATGAAGTGATAATTGATACTCCAGGTTCATTCAGTGATTCTTGGCATTACATTTAATGCAAACTCAGTTTACTTGTATAGACCTCCCTCTTTCTTTTCTTGTACATCGTATGCATAATGCAATAAAAGTAGACTTCATTGTTAGGTTGTGTTATATGTATTAGTTGATGTACAATGCTAGAAATGGCTCCTTTCATCCACCATAGTACTAACTATTGATGGATCTCTATATCATAGACTGAGGGCACTCCGCTTCAATTCTCACTGCATCACTAAAATTGTTATTTTCCTGATACTTAGTATACCAGAATCTACTCTATTTTAACTACAGCATTCAACATCAAGTGCAATGCATGGAGCAAATAATAAGTCAAACAGGCACCCTGCCAATAACTCCTAACCACTAATAATTGGGCAAAAAGGATAAAGTGACACATGTTTTCAATAGAAGTATCTAAATAATTTTTATTATCCCAAGAATGCCAAAATATAAAAAAAAATGGATGCAGGGGCTTAGTCTTAAGCTAACCTAAATTATACAAATACTTGCATGTCAGTGAGAATGCAATACATCCTGAACATTCAAAGAGCCCAGAAAACGAAAATGAGAAACCCTGCATCATATGTACTTACAACTTGATAACAAAGGAAAAGATATCTATGAAAGAACAATGGTGAAAGGTTTGGTGGAAAGAGAATGCTATATCATCAAATATTTCAGCCGTCAAATATCGTAAATAACATTGGACATCACCAAACTCATACAATGGCTGATTGTCATCATACTTGCATACCTTGGAGCTATGTCGATATTGCCAACTAGAAACTGTGTCATTTCTGATTATGACTTCTATGTGTTCCCCTACTCTTATTGCCAAGCAGATGCAGAGACGAGGTTCCTGTCCTTCCACCCCAACAGCATAGTCCAATCCTTCTCCACCAGTGTATAATGCTCCGAGTAACACCTCAGTAAGCTCCTTATCACAGAGTTGACATAAGAGCTCAGAGGATATTGCCGGAAGCCTGCCATTGTCAACCTGGACTTCCACTTGCCAAAGAGCTCATGACGTTCGACCCTTTCCTTGCCCTACAAGCTATGATGTTCACAATATCCCTAGCCAAACAGTGCTGCTCCACATTAATACTCTCTTTTCTGTCCCTCGGTAGGGTCACATTTATTGACTCAAACATTGCAGTATAGAATTCTAGAGTTTCTAAGAACCTAGGGAAAAAAGGGGCTGTGTTTATATTTGACTCTTGCTCCACCAAGGTGACCACCTTGGGAGAAAGTGACTTCACCATCCTCAGAAGTTCATCCCTTGGATTGTTCACATCAACACTCTCGTCAGGGGCGTGGTTGAGCTGCAGAGGGAAATTCACGGCCAGAGCCTCCCCAGGCCTTACATCAAGCATATCCTTTGTGATATCTGGAGCAAAAACTAGCACTGCATGAAACTCAACTGGGATCTTAAATTTCTCAGAAATGGCTTTCAACCGTCTACCTACTGCATCCAAACATCTCCTCGGGCATATTTATTAACTGGGTCATCAATCCCAATGATCCGCACGTGGGGCCCCACTTGGTCTTGCAGCTAATGCTTGTAAGAGAGTCATCCACTGCGTCCCCTGAGCAATTTAGAAGTCTATAATGTGGATGCGGTCCTCAGTTCTGCATGCTTCAGCAATGGCCCCATTTGCTGCCATGTACCCAAACTTCAAGTAAGGGCAGATCTCGTACAAGAGCAAGTCCTTACCTTCCGGCTCCCTACACCTGAGGATCTGATAAATATTATTACCCGATGCCTCTTTTCTTGCAACTAGCCCTTTTACCAAATAAGCACCAAGGCGCGGGATTGGTTCTCCACTAATGGACACAGCACTCCGAGCCTTCTCAATCAACTTCTCAAAATCATCTAGTTTATTTTCAGAGAGAGCTAGCTCTAGCACATGCAATCACCAAGTGCTTCAGATTGCCTGGTGGGATACCCTGCAAAGATGCTTCTTCCATTGCTTTGTAACGTTTCTCAATGTGAACAATATTTTCTGACTTACCACAGCTGGACACATATGATGGCTGAGGTTGAATCACGTGTGGACCCTGTGGTTCCTAGCTCCAGGCCCTGGTCCTCTGTCCTGATGTTTGTGGACGCTTATTTTCCCCAGAAGAAGGATTTGGTGTGGTTACTTCTTCTTCTTCGTCAGGCCCCACCAGAGCCGTCTCTAACTCCTGCAGAGCGTGTTTTATGTTCTCACCACAACTTGCATTCTATAAGAAGGAAGTCTTACCAGAACGAAGTAGTAAACTGTCTTGGTGGCAGTCTAGAGAAGGGCTCAACTGTTGCAAATAACTGCAAGTTTCGAGTGAAGAATTACAAGAAAGGCTGGCTCTTGAGAGATTCTCCGTGGAGCTGTGCTGTTCCTGACTATCACTAAATGTTGCGAGGGTCTCAGAGTCAAAGTCAGTTGAGAAAGGTGAGTTCCTTATATCAAATTTCGAGGATTCAAACTGCCTACTGGGTATTGACGGAACAGTAGGATGAGAAGAAGAATAGGTTAAGCCTGCACCAGCTACACCGTATCCAAAAAATTGGTGCGAGTCCATGCTATAAGATTAGCATCAGCTGTTCTATGCAAATTGAAGAAATAAAGGAAAGAAAAGAAAAGAATTGCAGAAATATTTTCATATATTTTTATATTTGAAATTGTATAATATGAGGCCTATTTATAAGTACAATATGAGAATACAATGTAGGAATATATACGATGTGGGAATACAATGTGGGAATATATTCTAGAATCTAGAATATTTTATATTTTAACGCCCCCCTCAAACTTGAGATGACGAAGTCAACTTGAGTTTGGAAACAAGATCACGTAGCCGACCAGGAGGATGAGACTTCGTGAAAATATCGGCAAATTGATCTTCAGACGAGACAAACTGAAGATCCAACGTGCCCTGCTGAAGGTGGTGCCGAATGAAGTGACAATCAATTTCAATATGCTTGGTGTGCTCATGAAAGACATCATTGTGAGCAATTTGGATGGCGCTCCGATTATCACAATAAAGAGGAGAACTAGTCGTTTGAGGGGCACCCATGTCTGTTAAAAGCCATCGTAACCACAAAAGTTCAGTTGTAGTATCAGCAAGAGCATGGTACTCAGCCTCAGTACTAGAGCGGGCAACAACAGTCTGCTTCTTACTACGCCAAGAAATGAGAGAGGTTTCGAGTAAGAAACAGTAACCCATGGTGGCGCGACGATCGGTAAGATCACCAGCCCAGTCAACGTCAGAATAGGAACGGAATGCAAGAGATGAGTGAGAGGAAAAGTGAAGGCCATGAAACAGAGTTCCCTTAACATACCGTAAGATGCGAAGAACAGCAGCATAGTGAGTAGAGTGAGGGGCACTCATAAACTGGCTAACCAGATGAACTGCATAGGAAATGTCTAGTTGGGTAACAGTGAGATAAATGAGACTATCGACCAGTTATCGATACAAAACAACATTAGGAAGAGATTTACCATCAGTAGCAAGTAACCGAACATTAGGATCAAGTGGAGAAGTGCATGTTTTGTTGTCAGTCAATCCAACTTTAGAAAGCAAGTCAGATGCATACTTAGCTTGAGAGAGATAATACCCATCTGATCCAGATGTAACCTCAAGACCTAGAAAGTAGTTAAGCTGCCCCAAGTCCTTCATCTCAAAATTCTGACTCAAGAAGTGCTAAAGATCTCGAATACTAGAGAGATCATCGCCACTAATGATCATGTCATCAACATAAAGAAGAATAAGAATAATACCAGCACTAGTGGTCCGAAGGAAAAGAACTGAGTCATAGGCACTAGGGGTAAACCCCTGTTGAGAAACAACACAACTGAATTTAGCAAACCAGGCTCATGGAGCTTGTTTGAGACCGTAGCAAACACGCCGAAGACGGCAAATTGTGTGAGGAGGATGGGTATAACCAGGGGGAGGATGCATATAAACTTCCTCGGCAAGATCACCGTTCAAGAATGCATTTTTGACATCCATTTGAAACAGTTGCCAATGACACACAGCAGCAACGACAAGCAAAGAGCAACAAAGGTAAAACGAGCAACAGGAGCAAAAGTTTCCTTATAGTCAATGCCGTACTCTTGAGAGAAACCCTTGGCAACAAGACGAGCTTTGTATCGTTCCATTGATCCATCTGACCGAGTCTTGATTTTGTAGACCCACTTACATCCAACTGTAGACTTGCTAGGAGGTAAATCCACCAGGTCCCAAGTATGAGCTTTAGTGAGAGCTTCTAGTTCATCAAACATAGTTTTTTGCCAAAAAGGGTCAGCACTAGCCTCACAATAACTGTGAGGTTCATGAAGAGTAACAAGAGCATAATAACAATGAAAATCTTGAAGATGAGAAGGAGGAGCTCTTACTCTAGTGGAGTGACGAAGTGCAGGTACCTGAGCAGGCTCGGAGGTAGTTGATGGATCAAAAGTATCAGTAGTCGTGTTAGATGACTCCGAAACAGGCGAAGAAGGAACATCTGAGGAGCTTGGCATCTCTGCAGAGGATTCAAGAATTAAAGCAATAGAGGGGGTCAGTAAAGATAGGAGCATAACTAATAAAAGACTGCGAAAAATGAGAAATACTCGTAAACATCTTATGTTCCCAAAACTCGACATGACGAGAAATATGAAAACGGTTAGCTATGGGGTCATAACAACGATAACCTTTTTGAGTGAGACTATAACCAAGAAGACAACAGAGTCAGGATCGAGGCTCAAGTTTAATGCGTTCGTGTGAGGGAAAAATGGCAAAACAAACACAACCAAAAACTCGAAGCAACGAGTAGTTAGGGACCGTACCATGGAAAAGCAGAGTCGGGATCGAGGCTCAAGTTTAGTGCGTTCATGTGAGGGAAGAGTGACAAAACAAACACAACCAAAAACTCGAAGCAACGAGTAGTTAGGGACTGTACCATGGAGAAGCTCAAATGGAGTTTTATTGTGTACAGTGGGTGAGGGAACACGATTGATGGTGTAGATAGCAGTAAGGGCAGCTTCTCCCCAGAATGTTCTGGAAGAGAGGCAGAGATGAGAAGTGCTCTTACTGTATCCAGAATGTGGCAATGTTTACGTTCTGCTCGACCATTTTGTTGTGAGGTGTATGGACAAGAATGGTGAGAGACTGTCCCATTGTGCTGTAAAAGGGTAAGAAATGACTTATCCTTGTATTCCATTGCATTATCGAAATGAAAAGTTTTAACGGTACAAGAAAATTGAGTTTGCACCATTTTATGAAAATTCTGGTAGACAGTGGTGAGTTCAGACCTATGCTGCAAAAGATAAATCCAAGTATAACGATTGTAATCATCCAAAAAGATAACAAAATAACGAGATCCCCCTTCAGTCGGTGTCGGGGCAGGACCTCAAATATCCAAATGAACTAAGTCAAAAGGTGCAACGTAAAAAGAGTCACTTTTATTAAAGGACAAATGTGTTTATTTGCCAAGATGACATGACACACAATCAAAAGACTGAAATTTAACTGAACCTAAATGACCTTGAGAAGCCAAGAACTGGACACGTGGAAGTGAGGCATGACCCAACCAGGAGTGCCACAAACTGGATGGAACTGTGATGGCAGCCATGGAAGTGTTTGGTGAAAATGGGATCTACAGAGATGTGAGCTTGAAAAGACGTCCAACTTTACGGCCTGTCCCAAGCAGTTGACCCGTCCGTGAATCCTGTACATCAACACCCTTATTAGAGAATTTCAGGTCAAGACCTAACTCACAAAATTGTCCAATAGAAAGAAGATTTAAGGATAACTGAGGCACAAGGTAAGTATCACTAACACATAAATTAGAGGTAGAATAGACCCTACATGACTAACAGGCATATGAGAACCATTGGTAGTGTATATAAAAGGATTTCGAGAAAGAGCAGTTTTATGAGAGAAGATGGTGGAATCAGATGTCATATAGTTACAGCAAGCAGAGTCTATAAACCATTGAGATTTACCTGGGGTAACGGACAAGGCAGTGGAGGATTGGGACAAAACCTGGTGAATTAAGTCCTTGACGTCAGCTGTAGTGAGAGGAGTGGATGGAGACGAAGACTCGGGTGCAGAGGAAGTAGAGGAAGCAAGCGCAGCTGTCTGTTGGGAAGGTGTAGGTGAAGTGACCGCAGCTGGTTATTAGAAAGCTTGTTGCTACTTATAATACTTGAACTTGCGACATTCATCGATGGTGTGACCATGGAAGTTACACCACCTGCAAAGACGATTCCTGAAGTTGGATTGGGATGATGAACGTCCAGTAGAAGATGATGAAGTACCACGAGAAGTAGTGGCAAGAACCATATCAGATGAGTGCATCTTCATAGTGGAACGACGAGTTTCTTCAGAGATAAGTTCAGAAACCGCGGCATCTAAAGTCGGAAGTGGTTGACGATGAAGAAGAGAGGCCCGAGTAGATTCAAAATCATCACAAAGAGCCATCATGAAGTGCATAAACTTCCATCGATCAAGCCAGGCAGCAAACATTTGAATGTCTTGAGCACATGCTAACTTTGGATCTGCGGCAGATAATTGTTCCCAAAGATGATTAGCTTGAGAGTAAAAATTAGCAATAGACTGACCTGGTTCTTGACGCATTTGATAAAGTTTAGCTTCTAGTTGAAACTCCAAGGAAGCATCATAGGTGCAGTTGTATCTTTTGGCAAGAAAATTTCAAGCATCCTTAGCATTCCCAAGTCTTGGAAAGAGACTATTGATAGATGGAATAGAAGGTGTTGATGAACCAAGACAGAATCTTGTAGTGAGTGCTATCCCATTCTTCCAAACGAGATACAAACACCTCTTCTGTTTCACTTCCCTTCTGTGTTGGTTTAGGAGAGGCACCAGTCACATAACATCATAATCGGCGTCCTTTCAAGAAAATCTCCATATTCTGAGCCCATATACTATAATTGGTCCATCCAACATTACGTCAATAGGGTGGACAATTGAGTCGAGATGCGATGCAGATGCAGATTGAGACATATTGAAGCTTCAAATGCACAAATAAACTGTGAAAATGAAACCGGGATGAAAAACTGAACAGAAAGCACCTATTTTGTAAAAAGTCAACGGTCAATAGTGCATGGACTAGGGCTAACGTGGATAGGATGTTGTTGATGGGCGCATGAGGCAGCGGAAAAGAAAAGAAAAAAAAACTTACAAGCCACAAATTTGTGGCTCGGATACCATAAAGATATAAAGAAAAGAAAAGAATTGAGGAAATATTTTCATATATTTCTATATTTGAAACTATACAATATGAGACCTATTTATAAGTATAATATGGAAATACAATGTGGAAATATATACGATATGGGAATACAATGTGAGAATATATTCCAGAATCTAGAATATTTTATATTTTAACACAAATAATTCCTGAAAGTATTTTCAGTGATTCAGAAAGAATCGGTCCTGGCCTTTTATCGGATAATAACTACTGGCAGCTCTGAATCTTCTGGTCAAAATTCAAAGTTGTCTGCTTTTAGAAAAATAAAGTCAACCTCCAACAACAGAAAACGATGGCAACCTGTGACATACAAATGAACAGATAAGTAACCAAAATATTTGTGTTTAGGAGAGGACAATAGCAGTCACAGTTTTGATAAAATTTCATAAACTATTCTACCACTGTGGATAGTGCTAAGGATCAGGGGCAAGCAGAAAATAGGTTTCAAACAAATGCTTTTAGTTCCCATTGCAGGTCATCCACAGAATGATATCACGTCAAACACCTAGAAGATGAATAATTTTTCTAAGGGACAAGGGCAAGCATTTGTATTTACAATCAAGTCCATAGAAAGAAAACAAATCTCTCAATCATTCCAATTGGAACTCCAAAAGAACAAAAGGGGAAAAAATTCAGCAGCCGAAGGCAAAGTGAAGTTCAGGGATCAATTTTATTTCTTGAATTATAAGATTACAGATGCAAATTGGGTAGGAATATTTTAAAGAACAAGTCTAACTTCCTTTCTGCTATCCATATTCACCAAAGTTTTCTTTCTTAAATTCTCTTTCTTCAAAACTCTCTCAATTTCTTCATTTAACTCTTTTTAGTTTTTCAATATAACTATTTAACTCTAAGATTGCTTGGTTTTCTATGGATGAAAGGTATAGTTAGGTCCTACTTTAGAGAAGCAAACTAGTATTACAAGGGATACATGCCAACATTTAAGGGAAGTGTTTCTGTCATGAGCAGCGGGTACCCTATGCTTGCTGTTCAATCCCTTATTAGAATGGGAGAGGTTGCAACCAGCGATTACCCTATGCTTGCTGTTCAATCCCTTATTGCTGTTCAAAGTCTCTCTTTTTCTTGGTTGACAGGAATGATAGAAAGAACAGAAAAGAGAAACCCCGCTAAGCGAGGATAGCGGGTATGAGCATTAGCAGATGAATCTGCCAAGAACATCTAAAGCATTCCTAGGGGGATTGTTGAAGACCACCAACTTTTCTCATTGTAACACACAAAATGCAACTAAGAGGGTGGTCATTTTAACCCCAAGAAGGGGTTGACCAACTGAAAAGGAGTCGCTCGTAACGGATCAATTCTTGAGACTACTCACGTCTTGTCCATAAAAATAGGACAAAGGTTCGTGGGATGTTAGAGATTAGTTTAATAAAGATTGGTGAGTGTAGTATAAATTAGGCTCGAAATGCGATCAATCTGATTTGTAAATATTCTTCCTTTTAAAAAAAATAAAATGTGCTGAAAAAAGAACACAAGTTCGGCGCAAACTTATTGAAAGTTAAAACTAAGTTATATTTTTATGTACTCACAGCTTGTTCAATTAGAACTTAAATTATCAAAATATTAAATTATCACCTATTTTGACTTAGAACTTTTCATAAATAACCTGTTGGAAAATAATGGGTTTGAACATAATAAATAGCTAACTTTGAGCTAAAATTAAAGTGGGTCCCACAAATTAATTTTAGTGGGTCCACATGGGAATGTGTTCTCCTCCATAAGGAGATGAATATTAAATATTGGGTTGCTCAAAACCATTAAGGGGTGAATGAGAAATTGCCTCCAAACATCACCACTTGGGAATGGTAACTAAACCTTGAAACTTGTGCAAAAAAAACTTGTGTCCCACATAGGATGGAAACAAGGCTGTTAAAGAGTATATATGCACATACCTGCTTTGGGGTTTGGGCCCCAAGGGGCACACCAATTTTGTGGAAAAGGGAGGACCTAAGCAAATGCTTGGACCACCACACACCCGCGCCCGGGCCGCCGCCTCCGCACCACACCGAACTGAACTGAACCGGGCCGGGCTCATGCTCGGGTTCGGGTTCGAGTTCTGGGCCTGGGCTTGGGCTTGGGCTTGGGCTTGGGCTTGCTGTGTATATATCTTTTTGGAGAAAATTTATTTAAAATTTTCCAACCAGAAAACGCGGTCCGAATTATTGCATTCTCTCTCTCTCTCTGAGTACCGAGAGGGAGCAAATTCGTCTTAAGGAAATTGTGAATTTCACAAGGCTCGGATTTACATTCTGTTCAAATTTAATACAGTGAGTTTCTGTTCAAATTTAATACTGTATTTCTATTCCATTTTATTATTGTAACAGTGCTTATTTATTCTGATTAATTCCTTGTAACAGTATATAGATATATATATATATATATATTCAGTATATTGGAAAGGTGTAACAATCTTAAGACGAATTTTATTTTTCCTGTTATAATATACTGTTATATATTATATATATAAATATACAGTATTGATATATTATATATATAGACCACTGTTGTTATTTATATTATTATATAAATATATAGTACTGTTTATATATAGACTGTTGAATCTGGTTATATATATATAGTACTGTTATATATATACTGTTGAATCAATATATATATATATATATATTGTTTAAACTAGAATCTGGTTATATATATATACTGTTTATACTGTTCACTGGTTTTTGTTAAAACATTGAATCTATTTCATTGTTTAATAAAATATTAACTGTTTTATAAAAACATTGAATCTGTTTTTATAAACTTCTCTGTTTTATAAAAGCAGTTCTGTTTAAGTGGATTTGTTTTACTTATCAAAGTTCTGTTTAAGTGGATTTGTTCTACTTATTAAAGTTTTGTTTAGTAGTTTTTTGGTTAATAAATAATTGAAACATAACTTTCTATTTTTGTAACAGAAATGGCATCTACAAGCAATGCACCTACAAGCAATGCACCCACCATGAATGTGTCTCATGGAGAGAAGCCCGAAAAGTTCAATGGAACAAATTTCAAACGTTGGCAACAAAAGATGATCTTCTATCTTACAACCTTGAATTTGGCAAGGTTCCTTCATGAAGATTCTCCTATACTTGTTGAAGGAGAAACTGACAAGGAAAAAGTGGCTGCTGTTGATGCATGGAAACATGCAGATTTCTTATATAGAAATTACGTGTTGAATGGATTGGATAATACATTATATAATGTATATTATTCAATCAAAACAGTAAAGCAACTATGGGAATCTTTGGACAAGAAATACAAAACTGAAGATACTGGCATGAAGAAATTCATAGTTGGTAAATTTCTTGACTACAAGATGGTAGACCATAAAAAGGTGATAAGCCAAGTTCAAGATCTACAAGTGATCCTCCATGACATCCATGCTGAAGGAATGTCTCTAAGTGAGTCATTTCAAGTGGCTGCTGTGATTGAGAAATTGCCACCATCATGGAAAGACTTTAAGAATTATCTCAAGCACAAACGCAAAGAGATGAATCTTGAAGAGTTGATAGTGAGACTACGAATTGAAGAAGACAACCGAGGTTCTAAAAAGAAAAATGAAAATCATTCCATGGGGGCTAAGGCAAATGTTGTTGAACAAGGCTCAAAGAATAAAAGGAAGCGTGAAGGAGAGGGTCCTTCTCAAGTTTCTAAGAAGTTCAAAGGGAAATGCTACAACTGTGGTAAGCAAGGACATCGTTCAAAGGACTATCGCAAACCTAAGAACTCAAGGAAACCAAATGCTCAAGCAAACATGACAGAATGTGATAGGCTTTCAGTTGATGTTGGTGAGATGAATCTTTCCGCTGTTGTATCCGAATGTAACTTGGTGGGAAACCCCAAGGAATGGTGGGTAGACACTAGGGCTACACGCCACATTTGCTCAAACAAATGGATGTTCTCTACCTACAAACCTGTTGAACACGAAGAACAACTCTTCATGGGTAATTCTTCGAGTTCTAAAGTGGAAGGAAGTGGAAAGGTGATACTGAAAATGACATCTGGCAAAGAACTCACTCTCAACAATGTGCTTCATGTGCCTGACATTTGCAAAAACTTAGTCTCTGGATCATTGCTTAGCAAGAATGGCTTCAAATTAGTCTTTGTGTCTGACAAATTTGTGCTCACTAAGAATGAGATGTTTGTGGGAAAGGGTTATTTGAGTGAGGGGCTGTTTAAGATGAATGTTATGACTATTGTACCGAAAGTTATTAATAATAATAATAATGCTTCTTCTTCTTACTTGCTTGAGTCTTCAAATATTTGGCATGCTAGATTAGGACATGTTAATTTTGATACTTTACGTAGATTAATTAACTTAGAATTTTTGCCTAAATTTGGTATTAATCCTAATCACAAATGTGAAACTTGTGTGGAATCTAAATTGACAAGATTACCCTTCAATTCTGTTGGAAGAAGTATTGAACCTCTAGATTTAATTCATAGTGATATCTGTGACTTAAAGTTTGTGCAAACTAGAGGGGGAAAAAGTATTTTATTACTTTTATTGATGATTGCACTAGATACTGTTATGTGTATTTGCTAAGAAGCAAAGATGAGGCTATAGAAATGTTCAAAAATTACAAGAATGAAGTTAAGAATCAACTTAGCAAAAAGATCAAGGCAATAAGAAGTGATAGAGGTGGTGAATATGAATCACCTTTTGAGGAGTTCTGTTCAGAACATGGAATAATTCACCAAACTACCGCTCCTTATTCACCTCAATCTAATGGTATTGTTGAACGCAAAAATCGAACATTAAAAGAGATGATGAATGCTATGTTGTTAAGTTCTGGTTCACCCCAGAATTTGTGAGGGGAAGCTTTGCTTTCCGCTAATTATATTCTCAACAAAGTACCTCATAAGAAAACTCATAAAACACCTTATGAATTATGGAAAGGTCATAGACCTTGTTATAAATACTTAAGAGTGTGGGGGTGTCTAGCTAAAGTGGCAGTTCCTAAACCTAAAAAGGTTAAGATAGGACCAAAAACCATTGATTGTGTATTCATTGGTTATGCAAATAATAGTAGTGCATATCGATTTCTTGTGCATAAATCTGAGATTCCTGATGTGCATATTAATACAATTATTGAGTCAAGGGATGCTTCATTTTTTGAAAATGTATTTCCTTATAACATGACACATGAATCAAGTTTACGGAAAAGGCCTCTAGAAGCTACAGTTAGTAATAATCATGAAAGTATAGACCAAAAGTCTATAATTGATGAACCTAAACGTAGCAAGAGAGCAAAGAAATCAACGTCCTTTGGACCTGATTTTCTAACATATTTGTTGGAAAATGATCCTCAAACGTTCAAGGAAGCAATGTCCTCTCCCGAAGCTTCATATTGGAAAGAAGCAATCAATAGTGAAATTGAATCCATCATGCAAAATCATACGTGGGAATTAGTGGATCTTCCACCTGGTTCCAAACCATTAGGGTCCAAATGGATCTTTAAAAAGAATATGAAAGCTGATGGGTCAATAGAGAAATATAAAGCAAGACTTGTGGTCAAAGGCTATAAGCAAAGGGAAGGATTAAATTATTTCAATACTTACTCACCAGTTACTAGAATCACATCTATTCGAATGTTGATTGCGATAGCAGCTTTAAATGGATTAGAAATACATCAAATGGATGTGAAAACTGCTTTCTTAAATGGTGAGTTAGATGAAGAAATATATTTGGAACAACCCAAAGGGTTTATTGCTTCTGGACAAGAAAGGAAAATATGCAAGCTTGTCAAATCCCTCTATGGATTAAAGCAAGCACCAAAATAATGGCATGAGAAATTTGACAATGTAATGATGTCAAATGGATTCAAGATCAATGAGTGTGACAAATGTGTATATGTCAAAACCACTCAAAAAGGATATGTCATCTTATGTCTTTACGTTGATGATATGTTAATTTTAGGTAGCACCATTGATATGATAAATGCTACAAAACAAATGTTATCCAATAGATTTGATATGAAAGACTTAGGTGTCGCAGACACCATTTTAGGAATGAAAATTTCTAGAATGTCTGATGGATTTGTTTTATCTCAATCTCATTACATTGAGACATTACTTGATAAGTTCAAGAAATATACCAT
Organism: Nyssa sinensis; assembly: GCA_008638375.1. Classification (NCBI taxonomy): domain Eukaryota; kingdom Viridiplantae; phylum Streptophyta; class Magnoliopsida; order Cornales; family Nyssaceae; genus Nyssa; species Nyssa sinensis. Next base: position 14,853,755 of record CM018047.1, read on the forward strand.
AAATCCTGTAAGACACCAGTGGATGTAAGTCTTCATCTTGCTAAAAATATTGGAGAAAGCATATCTCAATTAGAGTACTCTCGTATAATAGGCAGCTTAATGTATGTCATGAACTGCACTCGACCTGATATAGCATATTCAGTGAGTAAGCTTAATCGATTTACGAGTAATCCAGGAAACAATCATTGGAAAGCAATAATAAGACTTTTGGGATATTCAAAATATACCCAAAATTATGGACTGCACTACACGAGATATCCAGCTGTCCTTGAAGGGTATAGTGTTGCTAATTAGATATCTGATTCAAAAGACACCAAATCCACAAGTGGATATGTTTTTACTCTAGGAAGTGCAGCTGTGTCTTGGAAATCCTCCAAACAAACATGTATTGCTAGATCTACAATGGAATCTGAATTCATTGCTTTAGATAAAGCTGGAGAAGAAGCCGAATGGCTTCACAAATTCTTAGAGGATATTCCAAATTGGTCAAGACCAATGCCCGCTATTTGTATCCATTGTGATAGTCAATCAGTAATTGGAAGGGCACAAAGTCATATGTATAACGGTAAGTCACGACACATACGTCGAAAACATAATACCATTAGACAATTGCTCTCGAATGGAATTATCACCATTGACTATGTAAGGTCAAAAGATAATATTGCGGATCCACTTACAAAAGACCTAACCCGAGAGCAAGTGGAAAGTTCATCGAAGGGAATGGGTTTAAAGCCTATGTCTAAACAAGAGTTTTCATAGTGGCAACCCAACCTAGTTGACTGGAGATCCCAAGATCTAGGTTCAAAGGGCCAACCGAACTATGAAACAACTCAGTACGCACTGAGGAGATATTTACTCCTAACCATTCCTATGATGAGACAGTGCACATCTACCACGAGAACCAAGGATAAGTTACGCTTTTAATGATCTCTATATCTTGGAAAGATGTCCAAGTAGGGTATTGCAGGATACTCTTCATAGAAATCACCTATGTGAGTAAGAAGGGGCCGCTTCTATGAGAATTTGAAAGGCTGAATTCTCTAACACTCACAGAACCAAGAGGTGTTTAAGGCCAAAATGAACACAAACGTGAGAACCAACTATGTTCGAAAGGGTACTGTGTGATTTCTATTGTCTTGGTTTACACAAACTGACAGTTCAAAGACCTCATGTCTACTGATTAGCTAAGTAAATCCGATAGTCGTTCACTAGGGCAAGTTCAAAGCCAGTAGGCTACTTAACCCAATGCAATAACTTTGTCACTATACTCGAACTAGTGTCTGCAAGTTCAAAGCCAGTAGGCTACTTAACATTTGTTTTGTAGCATTTATCATATCAATGGTGCTACCTAAAATTAGCATATCATCAACGTAAAGACATAAGATGACATATCCTTTTTGAGTGGTTTTGACATATACACATTTGCCACACTCATTGATCTTGAATCCATTTGACATCATTACATTGTCAAATTTCTCATGCCATTGTTTTGGTGCTTGCTTTAATCCATAGAGGGATTTGACAAGCTTGCATACTTTCCTTTCTTGTCCAAAAGCAATAAACCCTTCAGGTTGTTCCAAATATATTTCTTCATCTAACTCACCATTTGAGAAAGCAGTTTTCACATCCATTTGATGTATTTCTAATCCATTTAAAGCTGCTATCGCAATCAACATCCGAATAGATGTGATTCTAGTAACTGGTGAGTAAGTATCGAAATAATCTAATCCTTCCCTTTGCTTATAGCCTTTGACCACAAGTCTTGCTTTATATTTCTCTATTGACCCATCAGCTTTCATATTCTTTTTAAAGATCCATTTGGACCCTAATGGTTTGGAACCAGGTGGAAGATCCACTAATTTCCACGTATGATTTTGCATGATGGATTCAATTTCACTATTGATTGCTTCTTTCTAATATGAAGCTTCGGGAAAGGACATTGCTTCCTTGAACGTTTGAGGATCATTTTCCAACAAATATGTTAGAAAATCAGGTCCAAAGGACGTTCATTTCTTTGCTCTCTTGCTATGTCTAGGTTCCTCAATTATAGACTTTTGGTCTATACTTTCATGATTATTTCTAACTGTAGCTTCTAGAGGCCTTTTCTGTAAACTTGATTCATGTGTCATGTTATAAGGAAATACATTTTCAAAAAATGAAGCATCCCTTGACTCAATAATTGTATTAATTGGTGTATATATTATGATTAATGTTATATATAATGAATTTTTTTATTTTTTATTTAAAAATATATGATAACAAAATTTATTATAATAAATACATGTGAGTCTCGTTATCTTGTATTGAAGGGCATCGATGATGATTGAAACAATTAAGAGAATAATCAAACCCAGCTCCAAAATCATACTTGTTCATCCTCAAGATCCCACTCAGCAACACCACAGTGATCATCCTTCAATTGTGATATACCACAAAGTGACAGACCAGTCCCCATGTGACACTTGTGATTACAGATCAGATAAAGCTCGGCCATACAGAACAGACTCAACCATTCAGAGCAGGCTTGGGTACTTAGCCTTCAGAACTCACAGGTCCGAGCATAAGGCCTTCAAAGCCTCCTTCAGGGTTCAGAGCTCATCACCACCTTAAACATCCTACCGAGCAAAGGATAAGGAAACAGTCTTCAACAAGGAAACTACCACTCATGGATATCTCTCAAGCGTAGTATCCAACATGGTAACTATTATTCTCCGATGATCAAATCCCTATTTCTATGGCTCCAAATCCTAGTCAACTTAGGAAAGTCACAGCCTCTAAATTAAACCCTAAAGGTACGCTTTATTTTCATGCTCATTCTTTGGTTTACATTACAGTATTTCAATTCAGTTTATTGACTTAATCATCGGAGCGACTACCGCCGGAGCCAATCTGGTGGTCTTCTGATCCTTCTCTTTGAGTGTTCCTCAAGCAACGGAGTTCGGAGCTCCTACCGACCAAAAAGTGCAGCATCAGTTTGGCGTCGTCTGTGGGAAACGACAATCATTCTTTCAACAATAGTGCTCTACCTACGAACAAAGTCATCCTCCTTCTCACTGGAGGACCATGGCTCCCAATCTCCGCCCGAGAAAAAATGTTTAAAATCCTTAAAACCCTCAACCCCGGCCGCTTGCTGGACGAGAAAAGGGGCAAACAACTGATCCCATGCGGCAAGACAAAATGAGTTGATACAAGAACAGTTACTTGTCATGTCTGAGACTCTAGCGGTACTCACCTAGGACATCGAAACCAACCCTTTGAATCTGCCCGTCAATGTAGCTGATCAAAGGACACAACTTTCTGCCGCCACCTCAAGCGGAGGATTTCATGAAGAGATTCCCAACAATCAACCGGTGTACCCCCGAGGTGCCATCCACATTAACGGAGACCCGCAGCTATCAGCAGCTGTAGGCAGGGGGATACCAACTTTCATTCCAGATATCCAGTATAGAAGCACCACTAGGGCTCTAACCCTAGGGGCTTTAGGAGCAAATCAAGCACTGCAAAAGTCTCAACCTCAAGCGGCTCCTACTCCTCCAGCTTAGGAGCACCAAAATCCTCCTACAGCCATGGGACATGCCCATCCCATTCAGGTAAAAGCTAAAACCGCAAGGCAAGACTCACAAGAAGTCCCGCCCTATTGTGATGAGGGGTATCAAAATCCCCCTAGAGTAGGACGAGTTAGCCTGATTGCTCGGAAGGCTTGTCACATTGTTCACCCCTGCCATCACGGCAGAGGAGAGGCCGAGGAAGTTCGTCGTCCCAAAGTTCACCCCCTATGATAGGACTGGAGACCCAAGGGATCATCTTTCTCATTATCAGCATACCATGGCACTGCACGGGGCTTCTGACGCCTTCATGAGCCGTACATTCATTACCAGCCTCAAAGACACAGCTCTAAAATGGTTCCACCATCTCCTACCAAGCTCAGTCACCAGCTTTTATGAGCTCGGTAGGTGCTTCCTAGACAGATTCATGACTAGCAGGAGGTTGAGGAAGGGCCCAGAATTCCTATTTAAAATAAAACAGTCCAAAGAGGAACCCCTCCGAGGTTATATTGCACGCTTTAATGCCGAGTTCACAGAGATTACAGACGGCAGCCCAAGCTTCTTATTAGCTGCTATGACCTCTGGACTCGTATAAGGAGGCTTCAAAGACTCTCTGACAAAGAGCCCTCCTGCCGACATGGTAGCCCTAATGGATCGGGCAAGGAAATACATAAATCTGAAGGAAGCAAAAAACCCTTCTCAAAAGAATAAAGAACAAGCTCAGCAGGATGACCAAAAGAAGGACTCTAGTACAAACAGAAAGGTTAGAAGCCCGGACAAAAGAACGGCCTCCAAAACTCCAAGCAGCACTATTCTTAGGGGATTCACTACCTTCACTCCCTTGAATGCCTCCCTAACCCACATACTTCGGCAAGCCCGATCACGAGAAAATCTAAGATGGCTACAGCCGTTAAGAGGTGACCCTAGCTACCAAGATATAAGCAAGTACTATGCTTTCCACAAAGATCATGGGTACGCAATTGACACATGCAAGACTCTTAAGCATGAAATCGAGCAGCTCATAAGGAGAGGACGACTGTTGGAGTTTGTCAGGTAGAACGGGAGGCAGAACCCCCATAACGACAAACCCTAGCAGAGAAGGCCAGACAATAGGCCAGAGCAGAGGCCAGAACAAAGAGATGGAAAGAACGAGCCTCAGCATCAGAACAATCAAGTTATCTTCGTCCTCCATACAGATACCCCGGCAACAGGGACGTCCAACCAAGCAAGAAAATGGTATGCTCTGGAGGCCAGAATTACTCCTAGCATCCTACAGATCTCCAATATCGAGAAGAGACTGAGGCCGATACCTGAGATCCAGTTCTTGGATCAGGATCTTGCAGGAGTATATTGTCCTCACAGTGATGCCCTCATTATCTCCCTCAAAATTGCCAACTTTGAGATCTGAAGAATCTTGGTGGATACAGGGAGTGCTGCGAACATGTTATTCTATGAACCCCTCAAACAGATGAAGCTCAATCCCAATGACATCAAGCCCACCATTACTATCATGGCAGGATTTGATCGGAACCTCAGTACCCCATTGGGGAGGATTGACCTCCCGACCACAGCAAGAGAGGGAGATGGACAGAAGACGACGATGTCAGAGTACATGGTTCTGAATGCCAAGTCCTCTACAATGTCATAATTGACAGACCTTGACTACATCAGATGGGAGCAGTCACTTCAACCATTCACCAATGCCTGAAGTATGTCCACAATCATACTGTGTACTCTATTACAAGATGTCAACCGACCTCTCGAAAGTGTCATGCGCTTGCGCTCAAGGAGAGGGCCCCTAAATAGCAATTACAGCATGCTCGTGAATTCGTGGATCCATACCTCATCCACCCTCACGAAACGGAAGGTTGTCCTTCCATAATTAATGAGCCTCTGAGCCCTAGAGAAAGGGACAGCAGAGCTAAGCCCGTAGGAGACCCCATCAAAGTGCTTGTTAGCTCGGAAGAACAAGGGCATTACCTACAGATCGGTCCAAACCTGACGTCTGCCGAGCAGAAAGAGGTGATAAAATTCCTAGGAAACAACCTCTCAGTGTTTGCTTGGGAAACGAAGGATATGGAAGGCATAAATCCAGACCTCATCACTCACAAGTTGATGGTGGATCCTGATCAACCCCCTGTGAGATAAAAAAGAAGGCCACTCGCTCTAGAGCGGCATCAGATCATTAACGAAGAGGTCCAGAGACTGTTAGACGCCAAGATGATATGAGAAGTATTCTATCCAGATTGGGTTGCTAACACGGTCCTGGTCAAGAAGAAGAATGGAAAGTGGAGAGTTTATGTTGACTACACAGACCTCAATAAAGCCTGCCCAAAAGACAGTTTTCCATTGCCAAGGATAGATCAGCTAGTTGATGCTACTGCAGAACACGAACTCATGAGCTTTATGAATGCTTACTCTGGATATAACTAGATCCAGATACACTCGCTAGACCAGGAAAAGACAGCATTCATAACCGAACGAGGTCTCTATTGCTACAGAGTGATGCCGTTCGGATTGAAAAATGATGGGGCAACATATCAGCGTCTGGTCAACAAAATGTTTAGTCCTCTGATCGGCAGTACCGTGGAGGTTTACATTGACGACATGCTGGTTAAGGGCCTACAAAAGGTAGCCACCTCTAACACTTAGCCCGAACATTTGACATCCTGAAGTAACATAAAATTAAACTGAATCCCTCAAAGTGCACTTTTGGTGTAGCCAAAGGGAAGTTCTTAGGGTACGTAGTCTCTCAAAGAGGTATAGAAGCAGACCCCACTCAGATTGGGGCATTGATTGGGTTGGAATCACCGAAAATCAAAAAGGACATTTAGGCTCTAAATGGCAGAATTACAACTCGAAGCAGATTTATCTCCAAATTCACTGATCGCTGCTTACCGTTCTTCAAAGCCCTGAAAGGTAACAGAGCCCTACAGTGGTCAAAGGAATGTGAAAAATCCTTTCAAGAGCTGAAGAAATACTTGGCTTCCCCTGAACACTTATCAAAGCCAGTCCAAGGGGAAAACTACTCATCTACCTTGCTATCTCCAAAAACGCTGTCAGTTCTGTACTGGTCAGACAGGACAAGGGAGTTCAGAAGTCCATATTCTATGTCAGCAAAGCTCTTCTGGACATTAAGAATAGATATCCCAAAATCAAAAAGCTAGCCTTGGCACTAATAACCTCAGCATGGAAGCTTAGACCCTACTTTTAGGCTCATCCCATTGAGATCCCAATGGCCTATCTGCTGAAATCCGTGCTTTGAAAGCTAGAAGTCTCAGGACAATTGGTCAAGTGGTCAGTAGAATTGGGAAAATTTGACATATCTTATGTTCCACAAATCTCTATCAAAGGGCAAGCCTTGGCTGATTTCATCGCCGAATTCACCCCGGCACTACAAGACAAGGCATATATTTGTGAAAGTTCAGGTACATGGCAACTTTATACTAATGGATCTTCTACCGACTATGGTTCTGGCGTCGACTTGGTTTTATGTTCCCTTGATGGGCTTATAGTAGAGAAGGTAGTAAGTTTGGGGTTCAGAGCTTCTAACAATAAAGTAGAATACGAGGCCCTTATCCTTGGACTGAAGCTAGCTTTATAATACGAGGCTCGGAACCTCGAGGTCTTCTCTAACTCGCAACAGGTGGTAAGCCAAGTCTTGGGAGAGTTTTTCATCAAAGATGACAGAATGCTCCGCTACTCAGAACTGGTGAAATTGCTGAAGCAATCCTTCCAAAAATTCACAATCCTGAAAATTAAAAGAGGTCAGAACTCCAGGGCTGACGCACTAGCGAACATAGCCTCCCACCTCAAGGTCGAAGAAGAATCCACGCTGAAAATTTCCTGTCAGTTAGAACCAAGCATAAAAGAGATCCAAGTTGCTCAAGCTACAGAGCAAACCCAGAGCTAGATAACTCTCATCCTCTAGTATCTAGAGGAAGGGCTCCTCCCAAAGGACAAGAACAAAGCTAGAAGGGTCCGAATTAGATCAGCTCGGTACCTTGTTATGAATGGGAAGCTTTATCAAAGGTCTTATTCTCAACCCCTGTTAAGGTGTTTAACTCTAGAAGAATCCAAGTATGTTCTGGTAGAAATACACGAAGGAATTTGTGGCAACCACAATAGGGGTAGAACCATAGCCCACCAGCTTTAACATAGGGCTACTATTGGCTGAGCATGTTGAGGCAAGCGAAAGAGTACGTCCAAAGGTGTGACAAATGCCAACGATTCGCTCCCTACCAACACCAACCCCACCATAAGCTCATTCCTATTATCAGCCCATGGCCCTTTGCTTAGTGAGGGATGGACATCATAGGCCCACTACCAAAAGCCACACCGAATAGGAGATACCTCTTAGTGCCATTGACTATTTCTACAAATAGGTAGAGGCAGAGCCCCTAACACACATTATAGAGAAAGAAGTCAAGAATTTCACTTGGAAAAATATAGTCTCCAGGTTCGACATTCCACGCGTTATCATCTCAGACGATGGTACACAGTTTGCAGGCAAAGTTTTTAAGAAATTTTGCCAAGACCTGCACATCAGTTAACAATTTGCCTCTCTAGGCTATCCCCAAGCCAACGGGCAAGCAGAGGTCACCAACCGAACAATCTTGGATGCTCTTAAGAAGAGGTTGGAAGAAGCCAAGAGAAGATGGGTTGAAGAACTCCTTGGAGTTCTCTGGGCCTACAGAACTATCAGAAGAACACCTACTTTTGAAACTCCCTTCTCGCTTGCCTATGGTACCGAAGTGATGATCCTTGTTGAGATTGGAATGCCTTCCCTAAGGACTAAAGCTTTCAACCAAGGGAGCAATGATCAATAACTTACAGAAAACTTGGACCTACTTGAAGAAAAAAAGGATCAAGCCAGGATCAGAATGGAAGCCTATCAGCATAGGATGGCCAACAACTCTAAAATGGGGCTAAAACCATCAGCTTTCAGGTTGGAGATCTCGTCCTGGGAAGGGTGTTCCCAAATACTAAAGATCCCACTATGGGAAAGTTATCACCCAACTAGGAAGACCCTTATAGAGTAACAAAGGTTGTCAGACCTACCACATATTGGTCAAAAAACATGGCTGGGAAACCTGTACCCAGGCCTTGGAATATAGAACATTTACGGAACTATTATCAATAAAGTTTTTCTCTCTTTTACATCCTTTCAGAAGAGTATCCTCCTCTCAATGTACAGACCCCCTGGTCTAGTCCAGTGTAATGACTCCTAAAGCCTTGTATCCATTACAAGTCCTTCAGGTCTGGTCCCCTCAATGTACAGACCCCCAAGTCTGGTCCAACGTAATGACCCCTAAAGCCTTGTATCCATTACAAGTCCTTCAGGCCTGGTCCTCTTAATGTACAAACCCCTAGGTCTGGTCTAATGTAATGACCCCTAAAGTCTTGTATCTATAACAATTCCTTCAGTCCTGGTCCTCTCAATGTACAGAACCCCTAGTCTGGTCCAATGTAATGACCTCTGAAGCCTTGTATCCATTACAAGTCCTTCAGGCCTGGTCCTCTCAATGTACAAACCCCCTAGTCTGGTCCAGTGTAATGACCCCTGAAGCCTTGTATCCATTACAAGTCCTTCAAGTCTGGTCCCCTCAATGTACAGACCCCTTGGTCTGGTCCAGTGTAATGACCCCTGAAGCCTTGTATCCATTACAAGTCCTTCAGGTCTGGTCCTCTCAATGTACAAACCCCCAGGTCTGGTCCAGCGTAATGACCCTTGAAGCCTTGTATCCATTACAAGTTCTTTAGGTCTGATCCTCTCAATGTACAGACCCCCTGGTCTGGTCCAGTGTAATGACCCTTGAAGCCTTGTATCCATTACAAGTCTTTCAGGTCTGATCATCTCAATGTACAAACCCCTTGGTCTGGTCTAGCGTATTGACTCCTAAAGCCTTGTATACACTACAAGCCCTTCAGGAATGGTCCATTCAATGTACAGACCCTCTGGTCTGGTCTATCGTAAAGAATAGACCCCTAAAAAACCTTGCAACTTGCGCAAGTAATGCAGTTCGGTTACTACCAATTTTGGTTCAGTTATTATGAAGCTTCCTATTCAGACCTTATCTGCCATAATGAAAGAAAATTTGATCTTGGGAGACATGTTGTCTACTCTTCTGATGTTACAGGCAAAGGTTTGGATCAATTCAATGACTGAAAGTATTCTTGCTCAAAGATTATTAATCCTGGTGGACAGACCTTACTTTTGAAAGACCAGCTCAATTATCATTACAAGCCTCACAGATCAACAGTTAAGTCCTGAAGGACGCAAATTCTCACTATGGACGATTTGTCACCATAAGTCATCCCACAGATCATAATCTTTGCAAGTCCTCCTACTCAAGTCACTCAGAACAAGTTCTGATTTATCTACTCAAGATGCTCTGCTCGGGAGACAGCTTCTGATCATAACTAGTGCAAAAACTGAACATGAGGGCTGGAGCCCAAAGTTTATACTACAGAGCAGCAACAACTCAAGGCAATACTAGATCTACTCAACAACCACAAGTTCTACAGTCTATAAGAATAAAAATGCATAAGTCCGAGCTGTAAGGAAAGCTGGTTTTATTACTCAAAGATTTGGATACATTAGGTCAGAAACAAAAGAAAGAAGAACACACCAGAATCAAAAAAAAAAAAAAGAACTCAATTTTTAATCCTTAAAGAGTTACATCAGCTCAAAAAGTTTACACAAACGAAATACAAAAGTAAAGAAACCCTAGACTACAAACTGCCTCAGACAAGAAAGTCGTCATCCTGCTCCATGTCATCATCACCCTTTTTTCTTGAGTTCTTCGGGTTCAAAGAACAGGGATTCTGAATCCCAAGCCGTCATCATCATTTTCCTTGGCACCTCACCATCGTCTCCACCACAAGTCATCATTTTCATCATCAACACTCCAAGTCCCGGCCAAGTCCAAAATTTCCCACTTCCAAACAAGGAAGTCCTACTCGGATGCTAAGATGGACAAGAGAGCCACTGCCTCCGTCGATCTTGCCATGGTAGCAAAGGCGAAGGATCGAATTGCTACTAGCCTTAGCCTCGTCTCATCCAACTCAAACTGAAGATCGTCAATCATCTTCGAATCCATGATAGTAACAAAACCATAAACAAACTGCAAAAATTCAAACACGCAAGTCAGTAAATAAAAAAGAAAAGAGAGAAGGAAAGATATATAAATATATGTATATAACACCATCATCAATGCCAAACACACTGTTTGGAGATGATGAGGTAACAGAAAGGAAGAAGGATGAGTAGACGGATCAAACCTGAACAGTGGAAACGGAAGAAAGCTCCAGATGGCGGCAACCTTCGTGAAAACTCCAATCACCCCCACAGGAGAACATCAAGGGAGCAAGGAGTAAGGGGGATAGGCGTAAACACGTTCCCCCTCTTCATATATAGACCCTTGAAGTCAAATGGGCGCCCAGCCAAACCGTCGCAACGGTTGGAAACTGTAATGGCCTCGAAAGCCTAAACGTCGTCTGTGCAATAAATGACACGCCAATAGTCATCTTGGAAATCAGAAAGACAGGATGTGTGACTTTTTGAAAGCTCATAGCCCTAGTTATGCTCTGAGCTCAAACTAGGGCTCAGGGGGGGAGTAACTGATATACCACAAAGTGACATACCAGTCCCCATTTGACACGTGTGATTACAGATCAGATAAAGCTCAACCATGCAGAACAGACTCAGCCATTCAGAGCAGGCTTGGGTACTTAGCCTTCAGAACTCACAGGTCCGAGCGTAAGGCCTTCAGAGCCTCCTGTAGAGTTCAGAACTCATCACCGCCTTAAATATCCTACCGAGCAAAGGATAAGGAAACAATTTTCCACAAGGAAACTACCACTCATGGATATCTCTCAAGCGCAGTATCCAACATGGTAACTGCTATTCTCCGATGATCGAATCCCTATTTCTATGGCTCCAAATCCTAATCAACTTAGGAAAGCCACAACCTATAAATTAAACCTTAAAGGTACGCTTTATTTTCATGCTCATTCTTTGGTTTACATTACAGTCTTTCAATTCAGTTTATTGACTTAATCATCGGAGCGGCTACTGCCAGAGCCAATCCGGTGGTCCTCTGATCCTTCTCTTTGAGTGTTCCTTAAGCAACGGAGTTCGGAGCCCCTACCAACCAAAAAGTGCAGCATCAAATTGCATACTTATTCATCCTCAAGATCTCCTTATTTAAATCAATCTACTTGAAACCCATCTCCGCTTCGCAATCTCTCCATTGCCCTCTCCGCCTCATGCCACCTGCTAAACAAGTACCAAACGAAACTCATTGATTTACAAATGAAATAAGAGAAGGTGAAGATGTTGAAGCAGATTATAGATCGAACATGAGGCAATGAATCTGTCACTTCTGATGGTGATTGGGAGACCCAATCGAACGTTTCTTATGATATTTTCTCCACTTGAACATTAATAGTGGCCTCACAATTCTCTGACAGTGGGATCTCATTGTAGACATAGTTGTTACGCGGTAGCTTGGATGCCCTATTAGATGTAAAATGTTTAAATCATGATCCTCTCAACTAAAATAATTAGACGGTCAAAGTCGCCTGGCTGGCCAGAAATTTTTAATTAATCAATTTTTTTATTTTAATAAATAATTAAAATTTTATTTTATTATTATATTTGTTTTATTCTTCTCTGTTTTGTTTTGGCTTAAATATATCATTGAATAATAATTTATTTTTAGACAAATTTTTAGTTTAATATATAATTAATTTTCTATTTCATTGTTATATTTTTTGTTTTATCTATAAATAAATTAGGTGAAATTAGTAGAGAGATTGAAAAATTTTCAAATATAGATTATTTGTACCTGAAATTCTTATATATAACAACCTCTTATTTTATTTACATGTAATATAAAAATTCAAATTTTCCTAAAAAACTATGTTAATATTCTTTGATCCCTCCATTTGTTTATTTCATGCTGTCAAAATAAAATAAATTATAATTATGATCTTTTAATAGTCATTAATTGCTTTAAATTTTATTAAGTTTGTTTAATATTGACTTTTAAATTATTATCAAATTTTATTAATTTAATGGATTAATTTCCATTCAAGTATTTTTTATATTATTATCTATTTTATTTAATTTATTTACATATGGCGTAATGTTTCTAAAATTCAAGCATATATGTTTGTTTGCATTAACATTAGTAAAAATAGTTGTTATTGTATTTTTTTCATATTTTTATTTAGGAATCACAATATTACTTTTATTAATTTAATTTTTTTATTTAAAAAATAGATTGTGTGAAACTAAGAATTAAAATAATGATTAGATAGATTCTTTTGAAAATTCATCTAATGCTACTTAGTAATGCTCAGTTCATTTTATTCTCTCAGAAATTTTTAGTGAACCGATGGAGTCTTTTGTAACTTCAAATCTTTCATAGGATCCTACTCGAGAAGAGGTTTACCAAGCAATTAAAGACTGCAAGGCTATAGGCATTCGAGTTGAAGATTTGATGAGCAAGGGGTCCGTGAGAGAGAGTATGAGCCTATGTGCAGTACCAGTGCTACTAGTGCCAAAGAAGGATGGGATTTGGAGGATGTGCGTTGATTGCAAAGCAGGTCAACAATATTATGGTAAAGTATCGTCATCCCATTCCAGCCTAAACGCCTACAACCATAAAAACATAAAATAAGTCCACACGCCTATACTTAACGAAATAAAAAGTCTACACAAAACCACTAGGTTATGCCGCCCCCCTCTATAACTTGTATCACATGGATTAAGCTGGTTCTTCTTCTTTCAAGCCCAACCATGAAAGCTTCTTACCTCATTGATGCCTTTAAGCGTTGGCCACTCCTTGATGACCTTGATTTTCTCTTCATCCACCTCAATACCTTTTGTACTAACAACATAACCAAGAAAAATAATTTTTTTCATACAAAAGGTACATTTTTTAAAATTAGCATACAACTTTTCACATCTCAACACATCGAACACACATCTCAAATGCTCAATATGTTCATCTAAGTTCTTGTTGTACACTAGGATATCATCAAAGTACATGACTACAAATTGCCTAGGAACGCACGTAATACATGGTTCATTAATCTCATGAAAGTACTAGGCGCATTTGTAAGTCCAAATGGCATAACCAACCATTCATAAAGTCCATATTTAGTCTTAAAAGTAGTTTTTCATTCATCTCCCTCTTTCATTCTAATTTGATGGTATCCACTTTTAAGATCTATTTTATTGAAAATACATGAGCCATGCAATTCATCAAGCATATATCTAATCTAGGAATGAGATGACGATACTTTACCGTAATATTGTTGACCGCTCCGCAATCAACGCACATCCTCTAAGGCCCATCCTTCTTTGGCACTAGTAGCACTGGTATTGTACATGGGCTCATGCTCTCTCTCACGGACCCCTTACTCATCAAATCTTCAACTTGCCTTTGAAGCTCATTTTTCTCCTCCAGATTACTCCTATAAGCTGGTTAGTTTGGAATAACAGCTCCAGTACAAAATCAATTTGATGTTCGATGCCTCTAATGGGCAGCAACCCACTAGGCATTTCCTCCAGAAATATATCCTCGAACTCTTGTAACAAGGAAACAACAAAACTAGGAAGAGATTGGTTAGTTTCATCAAGATTAAGATAAGATTCTTTGTAAATAAGAAAAATCATATGCTGATATGCTAAGAAGGCCCTCTTAACCTCACTCTCCTTTGTATAAAAACTCATCTTTGTCTCTCTTTTTCTCTCTATAGGTTCTCTTTATTAAACTACCGACTAAAGCTAATAAAAGAAATCTACTAAATGAGTTAAATAGGCCCAAATGCCTAAACAAAGTTTATAGATATGAAAATTATAGATATGGAATTTAAAGCAAAGATTCGTGTAATCAATTAAAGAATTCGCAGGTCTGAATTCTTGAATCAAATACACTAGTGGTCAATTGTGAGGAACATAAATCTGAATTCAATCACAAGAAATTAACAAGAATGCAGAAGGAATCACAGATCAGAATAGAAAAACCTAGAACACACCTAACACAAAACCCAAATGCAAGAATTAAAAAGGATAAATCAGATCTGATTTGGAGTCTGAGTTCTAATACCAAATGATGTGAACCCGTGAGATCGAAATCTTTTAAACCCACAATCAAATTGAAACTTACCTAAGAAAGCCATGAATCAAGTCAAAATGATCTAGTCCCATTGAAAACTTGTTTCAAGAACCTAGATTTGATGATAACACCACAAAAGGTTTGCCTTTGATAAGTTCGTAGCTCAATCAAGAACTCGTAGAGAAAACTGGAAAATTCTCTATGAAGATAGTTTTATTCATGTTCCCCATTTTTAAAATGCGGCTACAAGTCCTTTTAAAACCCTCCATGAAATCCTAGGGCCGAACAAGGCCTACATCAATTAAAAGACACAGGCTGAACATCTTCAGGCACAAAACAACCTAAACTACCGACTAAAGCTAATAAAAGAAATCCACTAAATGAGTTAAATAGGCCCAAATGCTTGCAACCATAAAAACATAAAATAGGCCCACACGCCTATACTTAACGAAATAAAAAGTCTACACAAAACCACTAGGCTATGCCAGCTCCTTCTGTAGCTTGTATCACATGGATTAAAGCTAGCTCTTCTTCTTTCAAGCCCATCTTGAATGTTGGGGTCTTTCTCGATGAATTTACAAACTCGGCCCAAGTGGATTGAACCAATCCTTACATTGCTTCCTTGATCCTCTTAGCTCTTGACCTTATGATTGGCCCATCTAGAACTTGTAAGGTATCTTTAAGACTTAGTCCGCCATGGTGCCTATCATTGGCATTGAACATCAAATTGATTTCATACCTGGAGCTGTTATTCCAAACTGACCAACCTATAAGAGTAATCTAGAGGAAACAAATGAGCTTTAAAGGCAAGTTGAAGATTTGATGAGCAAGGAGTCTGTGAGAGAGAGCATGAGCTTATGTGTAGTACCAGTGCTACTAGTGCCAAAGAATGATGGGACTTGGAGGATGTGCGTTGATTATAGAGCAGTCAACAATATATACTATGGTAAAGTATCGTCATCCCAAATTTGATGAGCAAGGGGTCCGTGAGAAAGTGCATGAGCCTATGTGCAGTACCAGTGCTACTAGTGCCAAAGAAAGATGGGACTTGGATGATGTGCGTTGATTGTAGAACGATCAACAATATTACGGTAAAGTATCGTCATTCCATTCCAATAAAGGGCGATAATGTGTCATCTTTGAACCCGGAGATTAGGTTTGGGTTCACATGTACAAAGAAAGATTCCCAGCCCATAGAAGAACTAAATTGCATCCTCGCTGAGATGGACCTTTCCAAGTCCTTGAGAAAATTAATGATAATGCTTATAAAGTGAATCTTTCAAGTGAATATAATGTCTCTGCTACTTTCAATGTTTCTGATCTTTCTCCCCACTACAAAAAATTGTAGTTTTTGCGACGCACCTTATTTGCGATGCCTATCAAGCGTCACGAATAGTGTCTGGTAGTAGTACAGCAAGGGGCCACACTGCAGCAGCCACCACCTGTGGCGGCCGATACGTCTCAAGGCACCATGGATCCACCAGGACCAGTTCAGCAGCCTCTCTACGTAGCAGTACCTACAACGCAAGAAGCTAGCCGGCTTGAGGCTAGTGATAGCCATCAGGGGTTCAAGAAAGATGTGGAAGATAAGAAAATGGCAAGCAAGCTAGAGAGTCTCGAAGAGCAAATGCGGTCTATCCAGGGAATTGACGCCTACGGCAGCACAAACTTTTCTGACCTGTGTTTCTTCCCTGATCAATATGAGGGATCCTTCAAAATAAAGAAGGGTGGGCAAACCATTTCGATGTGTTTCGATTCTTCCGAACAAGAGAGATTTGATGCTTCTGAATCCATTGTATTAATTCCACTTCCTACTCGTAGTATGCTCTTTATGATCTTGGCTCATGATTCAATTGCCATGTATTTTTCTATTGAGCCTCAAAGTTTATGTTTTTATGTGATCGCAGCACAAAAAAGAAAGTCTGAATTTTCCACGGAAGTCGGCTCGAAATATTTGATCTTAGGTGCATTTCCTTCTGGAATATTATTGTTTGGATAGGACCGAATAACTACCTATATCTATTAATATCTTTTCTTATAATTTTGTTGTTAAATATATATATAGCCTTTCAACCATTGACATATCTGTTCCCTAATCCAAGACCTCAGTTGTACCAGTTTACCCTTGGCATGTGTCGCTAAAAAGCAACAAAAGGAGTTTTCTATGCGAAAAAATAGACAGAATCCTATTAGTGATGCACCATTGGCCATTAGCGACGCATATGTGCGTCGCTAATAGTTTAGCGACGCCCAAGCGAGTATCGCTGATAGTATTGTATATGAAACGTTGTCGTTTCACTTAACTCTAGCGACGCTCAATGATTTATTAGCGACGCACAGAGTGTGTCGCTAATAAGTCCTGTTATAAACTGATCAGTCTCTCGCTCTCAGCTCCGCACCCCATTCTCTCTCTCTCTCTCTCTTTCTCTCTCTCTCTCGCTCTCTCTCTTTTTCCCCTTTAATCGGTTGATTCCAGGGCCTCGTTCACGCATATCGATCCTTCGTTAACGTGATATTTTCAATTCTCTATCTAATCAAACTTTCAATCAAAACTTTTTGGCCATCGCAAATCGATCTTAATTTTTCAAAATCTGTGATTCTCAAAAAATCGAAGGCTTCTGTTTTAAGTTACGATCGTTGACTGAAAGCTTAATTTTTGAAGTTTGTGGAGGTTCAGAGCTTTCGGATTCCTTTCAGGTGTGGTATAATCCTTGTATTTATTTACTAAATCTTTGGATTAAGGGATAATTTAGCATTTAAGTTTCAATCAGAATTGGGACAAATTCGAGAAAGTCCATAAATTGATACTTCAATACTTGTATCTTGTTTGTTTAGTCTGACTAATGGTGTATCCTTGGTGTATTGTCAATTGGAACTATGTTCGTTTCTTTTTTGTTTTTGGTGCTTGAAGATAATTTGACTCTTGCTTGATGTCAATCCTGTCGAGATAAAGTTTGGTGTCCATAATACCTTATGCACTGTAACTTTTATTGATATTTTTTGCCTATGTAATTATTAAGGTAGTTGAGTCTTAGTGCAATTATACTGTACTAGTGAAGATTTTAAGACAAGTTGGACTAAATTATAAATATATGATTCTAAAAATTAAGAGATTAAGAGTACAAGGAAGGTGTTAAAATTAATCCATCAAGAAAGGTACAAACACACACATAACATGCATTGCATTCATGATTTAAGATATGTGCATAATCTTTCACATATGGTTATGGAACCAATGGCAAATCTAATGATTAAGGAGTGGAAAAAAAAAAAATTTGGGAGGGGGGGAGGGAGAGGGAGGCGAAATCCTATTTTTTAAAAAAAAAAAAATCTAACAAAACAGGGGATAACACCTTCGTACCCCCCTCCCCCTCCCATTGCCACTACCTAGAGAGGTCTATATTTGATTCTACACATAACTTTTGATAGTTTTAGTATTAATTATAGGTTAGAAAAAATTTAGAATTGTGTTTAATTGACTCGTAGGTTCATTAGTACGTAACACATGGTTGTATAAAATAGAGAGACAAAATAGTGGCTTGAGTATTCAAATACAACTCTTGATTGTTCGAAGGATGAACATTTTGTTTGTCTTTGTTCACAAATAATAGTGTGTTAAAATTATGTAATATTAATATCACAACCTTTATCGTCCCAACATGACGTGGCGGAAGCTTATGAAAAAGTAGAATCAAACATGTGAATTTCTTAGTAACAAAGTAAAAAGGGGACTCCTCACCCAACAAGAGAAAATAATTCTCCAAAATTCGTAATTGAATTAATATTAATAAAAAAAACTTCTCATAAAGACCTATTACATCATATTTATAGTGTTAAAACACTACTA
This sequence comes from Nyssa sinensis, assembly GCA_008638375.1. Lineage (NCBI taxonomy): Eukaryota > Viridiplantae > Streptophyta > Magnoliopsida > Cornales > Nyssaceae > Nyssa > Nyssa sinensis. Next base: position 14,872,279 of record CM018047.1, read on the forward strand.
GTTTGACTAGGAAACCAAAACTCGTATTTTTATACTAATCCTACTACAATAAAGACTAGTAAGTCAAATAGGAAACTACTAATTCCTACATTTTCTATACTAGTCCAAATAAAACTAGGAAACTAGAGAAATTATGAATAAATTAAAATCAAAACTAAACAAACCTAATACAACTCTAAAACAACTTTCAATATTTTTAAGGTACCAAATCTATCCTACATCAGTCTCTCCCACTTGAAAACAACTCGACCTCGAGTTGATTGGATGTATGCGACCTCGAAGTCGTCCATAACCGGGTAATAATAATTGAATCTTTTCGAAGTGCAGCTTTATGACCAGCAGTTTACTATTTTTGGGATTTGTGGTAAGTGCTAATGGGATTAAAGTTGGTGAAGAAAAGATTCGTGCCATTCGGGAGTGGCCAACTCCACAAACAGTGGGTGAGGTTCATAGCTTTCATGGTCTGGCAACATTTTACAGGCGGTTTGTCAGAGATTTTAGCGGGATAGTCGCACCAATTATTGAATGCATGAAGAAAGGGAAATTCCATTGGGAAGATGAAGCAGAATAGAGTTTTGCATTGATCAAGGAGAAATTGTCATATGCCCTAGTTTTAGCACTACCAAATTTTGACAAGCTGTTTTAGGTAGAGTGCGATGCCTCTATTGTTGGCATTGGTGTTGTACTTTCTTAACAAGGCAGACCCGTTGCGTTTTACAGCGAGAAGCTCAATGAAGCTCGCCAGAAGTGGTCTACTTATGAGCTGGAATTGTATGCTATTTTTCGTGCCTTGAAGGTTTAGGAACACTATCTGGTGCAGAGGGACTTTGTCTTGGGCCTTCTGAGAACCCAACGCGGATTTGATTCTGTATTCGTAGTGGTTGATCGGTATTCAAAAATGACTCACTTTATTGCTTGCAAAAAGACCTCAGATGTAGTGCACGTGACCAATTTATTTTTCAAAGAGGTTGTTCGTTTGCATAGGGTTCCCAAACCCATCACTTCACATAGGGACACCAAATTCTTGAGTCATTTTTGACAGACTTTATGGAAGCGGTTTGACACATCCTTGAATTTCAGTAGCACAAGTCATCCTCAGTCCGATGGTCAAATGGAAGTGGTGAACCGCACTCTTGGGAATTTAATTCGCTGCATTTCTGGAGATAAACCAAAGCAATGGGATCTTGCTCTTGAATAATTCAGGAAAACCAAATAATTCAAGAAAAAAAAAATCTTTCCTTTTTTTCTTTTTATTCTTTCTTTTCTTCTTTTTCATTTTTCTCCTTTCACTTTTTATTTCATTCTCTTCTTTTTCTTCATTCTCCATCTTTTTTTTTATCTTCTTATATTTTAATTCATTCTTTTTCTCTATTTTTTCCTTTATTTTTTTCTTCTTTTCTTTTTTTTTTTTTCCTTTTTCTTCTTTCATACACTTTCATTAATGGAAGCTTGTGAAGAAGTAGGACACAGCCTACTTCTTTGAAAATATTCTTTAGTAACAAAGTAACAAAGGGACTCCTCACCCAACAAGAGAAAATAATTCTCCAAAATTCGTAATTGAATTAATATTAATAAAAAAAACTTCTCATAAAGACCTATTACATCATATTTATAGTGCTAAAATACTACTAGTTTGACTAGGAAATCAAAACTCGTATTTTTATACTAATCCTACTACAATAAAGACTAGTAAGTCAAATAGGAAACTACCAATTCCTATATTTTCTATACTAATCCAAATAAAATTAGGAAACTAGAGAAATTATGAATAAATTAAAATAAAAACTAAACAATCCTAATACAACTCTAAAACAACTTTTCATATTTTTAAGGTACCAAATATGTCTTACATCACAACATGGACTTGAATTGTTTGAACGTGGACATAAACCGTCCAAATGTAGATACCATGTCCGAATGGTAGCTATTCCATTGAAACACCACTCTTACACATAGATTATGATTCATCATAAGTTACCTAATTAGGTTAATTACCTATATATTGTCCCTTTCACTTTGTGTTTCACATAGAGAGCACATATAAAGAGCAAATACGGCCAACATAGAGACTTAACTCTTGAATCCTACAAACCTTTCTAAGAGATTCATTATTGTCTTCAAGGCTTAATTTTGATAAACTTTGATTTATTACTATTGTCACCTTTCATAAAGGAACTTATGAGTTTTTGCTAATTTTTAGGAGCATTTAGTCGAGACACCTAGACCACTACATAGTGATTTACACCCTTGGTGAAGCTAAGCTCACCCATGTCTCTTGTTTGTTTGATCCATAATTTATATAGAAAAAAAATTAAAATTAGATATTCTTTTTAGGAAAAATGTTCCATCACCCTTGAACAATATATATGTCAATCCTAATATTTTTATGTTAAAACTTGCATACTTATGTTTGGTTAAAAATAATTAGTGGCTTAGTACTTAAGAACTAATGTGCAGGTGTGTTAGAGTTGTATATCATAATCTATCTAGTGTGACACACATTTATAAGTTTATAGTTGAAATCACACACACACACACACACACTAGGTGGCCGACCAACTATCTAGCGTGTCACACATTTTATTAAAGAAAAAAAATAAAAACTTTCACAAAGTAGCTGCGACTCTGTGAAAAACCTTACCATTTGATTTGAATTTTTTTTTTTAAGGGATTAGTTCATGAAAAAAAAAAATTAGGACTAGTTTTGAAAGTTAGAGATTGCATTCATGTAAGCTTAGCCCTATTCGAGAGTCATTTTCATCACATTTGAATCTTGTCGCAAAATTTATTCGTGATTGGGGCTCGTGTGTATGAAAATCGATTATTGAATTGTCCAGAGTAGGACAATTTGGGAATGCATAAATCTGCATTGCAATCAATAGTGCATGCTTGAATATTCCACTATGAGAAAATTTCAGCACAGTCTCCTATTGTTCTCTGGGTATATATTTAGGCGTAGTAACGTCTATCTCGTATACTTGGAGAACCGTGGGGAGATAGTGCCGAAATTTTGTCCGAGTGGAATCAAGCATTTGATTTACTGCTAATTGTAATGTAGATTGTGCATTCAAGAATGAGATAGGACCACATTGCCCCTTAGAAAGAAGTTGGAAGTGATAGGACTCATGTTTCATATTTATAATGAGTATCATTTTTGACTTGTATTAGGTAAACAAAAATGGATAAGAGTTGGATGGACTTGAGGGACAGGCATTTGCTAGGGTATGTGAAGGGGATCAAAGATTTTATTGAGTTTGCTCGTGCATCTGTAGATGAGAGAAATAGGATAAAATGTCCATGTAGAAGGTGCAATAATAGGAATAATATGTACATAGATGATGCCAAAGAGCACCTACTCCTACACGGGATGGACAAGAGGTATACGTGTTGGGAATTTCATGGGGAATACCGTGACGTACAAGTGGTATTTGAGGATGAAGAAGAAGACGACGACGATGACTTGGGTGATAATGTTACGGTTGGTTACGAAGGCTTGCCACAAATACTAGCAGACTTCAAGAATTGAGCTTTCAGTCAACGATCGTAACTTTAAACAGAAGCAGCCTTTGATTTTTCGAGAATCACAGATTCTGAAAAATTAAGATCGATCTGCACAGCCAAAAAGTTTTGATTGAAAGTTCAATTAGATAGAGAATTGAAAATATCACATTAATGAAGGATCGATCTGTGTGAAAGAGGCCCTGGAATTTACCAATTAAAGGAGAAAAAAAAAAGCGAGAGAGAGAGAATAGGGCGCAGAGCAGAGAGCCAGAGACCGATCAGTTTATAATAGGACTTATTAGCGACGCACTCTATGCATCGCTAATAAGTCATTAAACGTCGCTAAAGTTAAGTGAAACAACATCGTTTCATATACAATATTATCAGCGATGCTCGCTTGGGTGTCGCTAATGGCCAATGGTGCGTCGCTAATAGGTTCCCCCCTATTTTTCGCGCAGGAAATCCCTTTTTGTTACTTTTTAGCGACACACGTAGACATATGCGGTGTGCGTCGCAAAAAGATACTATTCGCGACGCTTTATGGGCATCGCAAATAAGGTGCGTCGCAAAAACTATAATTTTTTGTAGTGATATAATCCACAATATGACAAAGGAGATGGTTTTCCAGATTGATTTCTTGATACCTTTAAATTTGAAGCTGAACCACCAATTGTGGATTTCGGAACCACCTATTAGAGACCACATCAATTTACTTATTGAGACCAGATTTTTCAGACTTCCATACACTGGAAGAGAAGAGATAAGAAGCAGACTCAATTTCATTTTCGTAAAAAAGACATGCACAAGATGTCGTTCATACCATTACAAGGAGGACATTATTTTCTTCCGATGATTTATCTATTTGATTATAGGATCTCCGATTTGATTGGATCTAGTATTATTTTCAGATTTATTTGTATCTCTGTCTACTTGACTATTATTAAAAATCTTGTTTCTGTTGAAAAAAAGAAAAAAAAAAAAAAAAGGTTTGGCATTGAACCGAGAAAATTATGGCCAATTGAAAATTCATTGCAGTAACACCATAAAAGAATACATTGCACTCATTTCACAACATTCTGCGAAGTACAATATATTTCAATTATTTAAGAAAGCAAATATATATATATATATATATATAAATAAAAAAAAAAATCTGAAGAAAACTATTTTCGTCCTGATCATATCATATTGGCACGGAATTAATGAGCAGTGAGGTTACAAGATTTTCTGTCATAATTTGTGCATGTGTGTATCCATCTTCGTCCTTGTATAAAACATCCATCACTCGTGCAAGATTGAGGACTCGCGTGAGAAGAAGCATTGGTACAGCAGTGGGGCGGAGGAACTCTTCATTTATATCCTTCCATGCATTACTAACTTGTTCTTGAAATTCAGCAACTGCCTTTTTCTCTGAGGCACCTTCATGTTGTTTCATGTAACATTCTACGGCCGAGGCTACGTGTCCTCTCTTTTGCTCAAACTATGATTATCCAATCATAATGCATGGTTAGAGGCGTCCAATCAAGTTTCGTTTAAATAGTTGATTAATCTGTATTTACAATTATACAATAAATATATATATATATATATATATTCAAAAATTCATCATCTGTAGTAACTCTTACCTTGTGGGACACTATGTCATCCATGAGTCTGCAAATCATTGACGCCGCTATAACAATTTTAGGGACACTGGAAACCCAGTCAAAGGCGTCCTTTGTTGCTATCTCTCCTAAGCCAACAAAGGAAGTGGTTGAGAGCGTTAAGTAAGCACCAGTTAACAATGCATTGGGCATATACTCCTCCATTGTTGGAACATAGCCTTCGTGAAACCATTTGGCTTCAGTAAAATATCCTCTAACTTGAGTTTTCATCTGAAAAAAAAAACAGAACAAAATAATTTTTTTTTTGGGGGGGTGTTTATTTCTTATTGCATTAAATTAATTTTTACGAGTCTTACTGCTTCTTTTGCATAGTGGATTCGGTACGAATATCCTTGTTTAACAATCTCTTGCTCAATCTCATTGTAAACATCTAATAGTGCTCCATAGCACACTTTCATGTACTCTGGCAATTCATCCATGGCACTGATATTCCACCTAAAAAACAAAGTAGCACGTATCAAATGACTTTTTTCACACACACACACACACACACACACATATATATATATATATAGTTTCTATTATTTCAGAGTAATACTTTTGTAATATTTAAGACCTAAAAGTTATATAAGCTTAAAAATCGAACCTCTCAATGGCCTTAGTGAAAAGCTGGAGTTCTTCAAAGGTACCATACACATCATAGATGTCATCAATTATGGATATCATGGCAATCACTTTGGTTAGTATCCTTCGAGCAAGGAAGTGTTGGGGTTCAAAGTAAACTCCCAATATCCAAAAGTAGAGCTCTACCACTCTGTCTCTTGTAAAAGGTAATTTTTTTGGAACATCTAAATCTTTCCACCACCTAAAATATAATATACAATATATATATAGTCAAACCCAATCTAATACAAACTTACATGCACCAATAGGTCTGTGTTGGTTGAAAAACTAACCTAGCAATGTCAGTCAACTCCCTTTGGTGCACTTTTTGTAACAAATTGAAATCTAATTTTGCAAACTTCGACAAAGTTTCATCACGTGTGTCCTCTTCTTGGTAGATAGAAATGTAATATCTTGCCTCTACCCTTGGCAAGCCCTTTCGAATTGGCCGTTCTAGAGCATGCATTACTTGTGTTGCAACTAGATTGCTTAAGTTCGATGCCAAGGACTCAAGATGAGCAGTGGTAAAAGCCAATGCTTCATCTAGTATATCTTCTCCATGTACCCTAAGATGTGTAGCTTCATACAAACTCAACATTCCTCGCACATCACCGATTAAGGATTCCATGAACTTTCCTTTGTTGTCCTTGAATTTGTTGAATACATCTGCTTCACCACCCAAAACACATGAGCCATTTGTAGAAGAAATATTTCCATGATTGAGTCCATCACATGGTTTGACATCTTTTCAATTTTGTTATTTTATGGGGTTTGTGTGTGACCTACTATACGGCTAAAATCTTAAAAACTATCAAACACGTGTGACATGATCATTAACCTATTACGTGTTTGGATTGGGGCATAAATTTATACAGATGGTTAAATGATCAAATGGGAAAGGACTTACCACAAGACATAAAATGGCCTTGTTGTCTGAGTAAGCGAAAACAAAGAGCAGTGGTGTAAAGGTCATCTTCATTTTCATTGTCACCATGGAGATGATAGGTATCATAAATGTGTTGTAAAGCTGCCTCAATCTCAGTTTCAAAATGATATGAAACGCCAAGGCGTTGGATTGCATCAATCAACTTTAGTTGTTTTGCAGGTTTATCAGCAGCGCCCACAACCATCTTCCTCACTTCTTCTTTTAGTTGTTGAACTAGTAGCTCCGTGTGTGAATCATTTTCCTGCACGGGGAAATAGATGATTCAAGAAGTATGCTCTATTACACAAATTCGCAATTTTCAAAGACTATTTATCTCCTCCATTCCATTAAAAAAAAGGGTGTGTGTATATATATATATATATGCACAACAAGTAATAATGATATTATACTGTAATGTTGGAAGGGCATGTGAGGAAACGGTCTCCCCAAATGCTAGGATGAAAGTTTGCAGAGCGACGAGTAACCTCAGGCACAACGTTTTGGGTTGTAACAAGAACAGCTGAAGCTTGAACAGACATTTTCGAGTTTTCTTTGTTCTAGGTGCTGTGAAAGTTGGGGATGGGGAAGGGGAAGGGGAAGGGAAACCAACACTTGAAAAAGTTTCAAGCTGTAGCTGGAGTGTTGTGTGATGGTTTCTTGATTGGTATGTAACAAAATGCTTTTGCGATTCGGAATTTATATACAATTCCCGAATGGACTTGTGGGAAGCATCTGGAGAACCACGTGAAATTAATGTTTCATTGCAAGTTGATGTGTGTGTGTGTGTGTATATATATCTCGGGGGACTCGGAACGGATTCATTAAAGTATTTATATATAGGTTTGGGTCACTCTCATACATTTTAATCAGTTTTTTACTAATTATCTTTAAAAAAAAATTCTTGTCAAAGTTTCTGTTGGTCAAATCTCAACACAAAAAAATCACGATTTCAAGTTTTTGAAATAGATTGTGGTGATTTATTAATTTCTCACCCAATCACTAGACTTCTCTTTCTTACAACTTTAAAAAATATTATAATAGTATTTTTAATACAATAGTAAATTTTTTAATCCCAAAAAAGCATAACATTTTATAAAGTTAAAATTTATTTTTTAGGCATTTTAGATCAATATAAAATGTTATGTTTTTTTTTTTAATTGAAGACTTTATTGCATCTATTATTTAATATTATCTAAAATTTATCTTGAAGATTATTTTAGTCTAATTAATAATATTTTTAATGGTGTTAAGATTAAAGTTATCAATTGTACTTTTTTATATTAAAAGTTTTTTTCTTGGAACTTTCAGATAGAAAAAATATATCATAAATTTTTTGGATTGAAAATTTTATTTTAAAAATATTTTAGTATTTTTTCTTAGATAAAATGACATTTAGCATTAAAAATGCTCTTACTAGAAACATTTTTTTCTTGAAAATGCAAATTGTGCAATGCAAATGAGGCACCAAAAGGGGCCTTCCAAGCCGGCTGTTGCAAGTGTGAGAAATTCTAAGCTAGTTTGGAGGAATTTTTGAGTGGGTCCGATACGTCACATATCGATACGTTCTTTGAATAGCACTTTGTTATAAGTCATTTTATACATGACAAGATATCGTTAAATGAATACATTATGATCTCACTATATTGAAAAATTTTCCGCAAGTTGATCTCCCCCCGCTTTGAAAATTGTAAGCTGCCTCTGGCTTGTATTTTATGGTGGACAGTGAGAGGAGTCTAAAAATCTAAAATTTATCACCATGTAAGTATAAATAATTTTAGTAGTCAAGTTGTATTTTGTATTTCTCTTCATAAAAATTATGTTATGTGATGATTTATTAATTTCTCAATCTTTTAGTAGATTTGTCTTTTTCAAGATCCATTTTTCTGACACTCTTGTTATTTATAAATAATATATATAATACACAGTTAATGATTGACATAAAATGTGTATATATATATATATAAACAACTTCATTTTAATAAATATTTTTAATTAAAAATTAAATTTGTCATTATGAACGATGCTTTCAACTATTGAAAGCATCAGTTCAGCTGTTTGACACAAAACTTGTGGAATTATCATAACCATGACTGAGAGTAGCATGTGTTCCACAACATACAAACTCTAGTTGTGATTGACCCATGAAAACTACAACATATAAATTTTCTACGAGCACGATTTGATATTTAGTGTCATTGATTTAGCCGCCTTTGTCATTGTATTCATTTTTCAACGACTAAAGACACATTTATAATCGCATCACCGAACATTGTACTATAAAAAGCAGTAAATAAAACATGTCTAACATAGTCTCAAACATACTTGTTAAATTGTCAAGATAATCATAGTTAATGTACATGAATTATCGCCTAACTGACATTACTAGTAGATTGAAATTAATGATTGGTGTCAATCTTGTTGGGATGGAATGAATTTTCATAATACATTTTGCATTCAAGTTTTATTGATCTATTAATTTGTATCTCTTTTACAATCTTTCATTGATAAATAGGAAGAAAAGTATTTTCTTAAGATATAGCAATTTTACACTTTTTAAATTTTTATTTTAAATAATGTAATAATAATATCATAAAATAGTAATATATTATTATGTTGTATTTATTATATGATTTAATACACTATTAAAAACATAATAATCACATTGTTTAAAATAAAAGTTTTAAAAATTTAACAATATTGATTTTTGAAAACATTCATTTCAATCAAAACAATATCAAAGGCTTTTCTAATACTTTTTTCTACAGGATGAAAATAAAAGTGATATGACACTCGTCAGCTGAAAAAATCAACCATAGTCACCGACACATCCTAGAGTGTTCTTCGATTATCCTTTTGTTTTTATTTTCTCCTTTACTTTTATTCAGATGTTTTGTTACTAGGTGTGTTTCATTGGGTATGCTATCACATCATCCAATAATTATTTAGTATGATAATTATTTTATAAGGTCATATAGTTATAAGTCATTTGTTAACATTTTAATTATAATAGAGTCTAATTCTAATTCTTATAATTTAAAAAGTTCAGTTGGCTTTTATGAACAATATAGTTCTTAAAAAAAATTATCAAAAGACAAAAATTTCCCTCCATAGCCATAGAACAAGGAAAAAATTTTCGTTACTCAAAAAGGCAACTACGATCCAATCCACTAATTCTTCTATTTTCGGCTCTGATTTTGGAGTTTCTAAATTCCTATAATCTCGAATATCATCAGAAATTTGAAAAAAAAAAAGATAAACAAAAAAGATAAAAGAAAAAAAATTTGTACAATATAAAAATGTGAAATTATACAGTAAAATTATAATAAAACAAAGCATATACATATGTATATTTATGGTGAAATATGTGAAATACAAAATTATACAGTATGAAAAAATTTTATACAATATTTGGTTTCAAACTTTTCTATTTTTTCAAAACAGTTTTCTTTTTATCAAAATAGTTTTTTCTCTAATTTGAAATAAAACAATGTTTTAAGTACAGGAACTAACAGTAATATACAAAAGGGGTATGTATTTGATATTTTAATATATTTTTATCTCTTTTTTTTTTTTTTCTTTCAACTAACTTTTGAATCTCTCTCTCATGAAATTTATATCTACATCTATTTAATTAATTATTCATGACTGAATCCAAAATGAATAAAAGGATGAATCATCTCTTGAAAGGTGAATAATAAATCAAATTGGTAATCAGAAAGGATGTCTCCAAACTACAACTACTGTTGGAGTTGTTCTTATTGCCATATTTTCAGTTTCTAATTTTTTTGCTTAGACTATTATCTTACATCGATCAAAATGCCTACTGCTTTGTTATATAATATAATATATTGCGCGCAAATTATGCCATCATGTTCATTTTTATTAGAGTAGTTCATAATATATGAAAAACTGGCTTTAATTAAAGTCTTTTTCCTTGTATTCGAAAAATATTTGGGGAATCTCTTTTATAAAGATGGAGGATACAGTTGGGCCAGTGCTTGAGAAATAATAATGCAAATAAAGAAAAAAAAAAAAAGCTTCTTTGCTCATTCATTAAAGTTGCAGAAAACCACATGAAATGATCAAAGTGTTTTCTGTAATGAGGTGCAGATAGTCAATACTTTAGTGATAAGAGTGGTCATGGTTGGTGTGTAGGTATAATGTTTCGTTTACTTAAAAATTTCACTAAAAAAATATTAATTTTATGAGTTGTTAATATTGTATTAGTCTTAGTCTTACATTTAAGGGCAGATCAACGTAAGGGTTTGACCCACCGCTAATTTTAGGGGAAAAAAATATACATATAAAATTTTGTTCATTTTTAACCTAACTCATCCTTTTATCTATTATTTTTTTCATTTTTCATACAAAAGTCACACTAGAGAAGAGAATTGAAAAACAAAAAACAAAGAGGTGATCAAGTCTAAAAAATTTGCAATCAATGATACCGAAAATAGATAAAGACTGTATTCAAATTCAAATAAAAAATAAAAAACTAATCATAAATAATATCAATAAGTAAAAAAAAAATTAAAAAAAAAAAAGTCAAATTAATAATGTTAAAAGATAATAAATGAAAGAAGTAAATTAGTCATTAAAAAATATATAAAAAAATGACACGTAATTCATAAGTTATTTTGTAATAAAAAAAATACTAAAAAAAAATCTTTATAACAAATACGTAACTAACGTGAATTAACTAATAATAAAGTCACTAATATAAGGATCGGAGACTAATTAACTCTACTTTGGAGTTATATCATCATTCAACATGTTATAATTGTTCTAACAAATTTTAAAACTCTCATTATTTTTTAAGTAAATCATTTATCAAATATTTATAAAAAATTTGAAACTTGCAAGAAAAAATTACACAATTTTTCAAATAATGACATAAAGTGAAACAATTACACCATTTTTTGAATAATAATGTAAAGTGAGCAGCTCACTGAATAAGTTCTCGTCACTTTCATTACTGAACGTCCCTTTGTAAAATTATCTAAGAGAAAAAAATTGTTGTACTTGACATTTCTTTTCAATTAGATAGCAGGAGAGTATTTAAAAAAAACTTGCAATTTTCAATTGATTACATAGTTCTTATCATATATGGTTTGCGATGAAAAACAGATGAGATTCAAGGTTTCAAAGATGTCAAAGATAATTTAAGGAGTCATTGACGATTAAATTTTGACATGTAAGACATTTTTTAAGATAAATTATAGTAATTTCATGTCTTTTCATACTTTTACTGACAAATTATACATACATCCCATTTTGTCCAATTTTTTCAAAAATACCCCTTCCATGTTTTATTTTTGTTTTTTTTAATTTTGACTACAAATTTCTAACTTTTTTAAAGAATTTTTTCATTTTACATAAAAAAAAAAATTTAAATTAACTAATTTATATTTATATATTTTAATCAATATTTATTTGAAAATGAAAAAAATGAGAAAATTGATCAAAACTGAAAATTGTTAAAAATTAAAAATAAACTGTGCACGTTTATCATTTTGAAAAAAAAAATAATAGACTAAATAGAAGATATATGTAGTTTGTCAGTAAAAGTCGGAGAAAAAAATTTAATTTTAGAAATCTCAAAAAAAAAAATTAAAATAATTAAAAATTTTAAAAAAATAAATAGAATTTATCAAATTTTTAAAATTAAAGTATTATTATCACATCACTCTTATCACATTTTTAAAAATAATTTACATAACCAAGTAAGTAAATTTTTTCTTGTTATCTTAATATTAAACTTTAATCCCCCTAGAGTGCCCCTGCCCAAGGACCTACCTAGTCTTGAAAGGTGCGTACAAATTATCTATTTGTCTGGATCAATAAATACTTTCTTCTTTCAATACAACTTTTGCTATAATTAATGTAAACGTTTAAATTGATTTGATTTGATTCTGATTAGGTCACAAAATATTACGCTATGCTATGGTGTTGACATTTGGAGCCTCAACCTAAACCAGAATGGACTAATCCTAACAAAACATATTAAAATATATATATATATATATATTATATATTGTATATTATATTAAAATAAAATAATATATATATATATCAAATTTAATGTACATGATAAAATATGATTTTTTGTCTTTTATCTAATAAAAATTATATAAAAAATAATAATTTCTTATTTTTTAAATTTTAACTGCTAAGTCTAGAGACAATTTCTTTTTTTTTTCTTTTTTTTTGAAAAAAGTGATAACATGTTATAATTTATGTATTATAACAAAACTCAATCAATTTAAAAAGATTACCCAATCCAAAAACCTCCTTAATGTTTAAACTATTTAACCCAACCCAACGAGTCATACAATTTTTGCTACGATTAAATGTCATATAAAAAGATAAAGATGGATACACACCGTTTAAAAGATAAATATTAAATTAGTTTAAATTGTTTTTATCAAACAAAACGTTTTAGTAGATTTTAAACTCCTTAATATGCATGATTTGATATGCTGCATCTATTTTCCAGTAGATGATGTGTTAAGTCCTAATCTAATGGACTTTGTGATTTATATTTCAATATTTTCTACGACTGATGATTAGATTTGACAAAATATGTGGGGCTTCCCTAACTTTCAAATTTGAGCAACCATTTTGTAGCAGTAATAGACTATTTTCGTCCCATCATGAGATTGAGAGAAGTCTGATCTCACCTAAGATAGCAAGAAATAAGAAAATATTAATTGGTCCTAAACCAATGGACCATGCCAATAAACAACAATCATTTACCAAAAATTAAATTAAAAAATAAGTAATGTTATATTTCTCAAATTTGTATCATAAATTTCTATTTTAAATAAAATTGATGTAATATTATATTAATGACAACACTTTAAATGATGTAATTAATATAATTGTTCCATATTAGTAACATATTATTATCATATATGGTTGGTGATGAAAAACAGACGAGATTCAAGGTTTCAAAGATGTCAAAGATAATTTAAGGAGTCATTGATGATTAAATTTTGACATGTAAGACATTTTTTAAGATAAATTATAGTAATTTTTTTTAAAATTTTTGATAATTATAAAGATGTTCCTTTAATTTTTTAAATTTATAATGTCTTCTCATATTTTTACTGACAAATTACACATACATCTCATTCTGTCCTAATTTTTTTAAAATTACAAAAATATTCCTTACATGTTTTATTTTAATTTTTTTAAAAAAAAATAATTTACATGACCAAGTAAGTAAATTTTTTCATGTTATCTTAATATTAAACTTTAATCCCCCTAGAGTGCCCCTGCCCAAGGACCTACCTAGTCTTGAAAGGTACGTCCAAATTCTCTATTTGTCTGGCATCAATAAATACTTTCTTCTGTCAATACGACTTCTGCGATAATTAATACAAACGTTTGTATTGATTTGATTTGATTCTGATTAGGTCACAAAATATTATGCTATGCTATGATGTTGACATCTGGAGCCTCAACCTAAACCAGCGTAGACTAATCCTAACAAAACATATTAAAATATATATATATATATCAAAAAATTTAAATATTATATTTTTTCACTAATTTTGTATAGTTTTTTTTAAAATAAATAAAACTTGATTACTCAAATCTTTTTTTATATATTTATATAAATTATTCTAAATTTTATAACGTACAATTTTTTAGATTCTTCACTGATTACCATGACTGAGTGTCAATGAATTTGTTTGAATTCTTCAGCTGAGGATCTCATTTACTCTTTGGAATTGCATGTAAACGACATCAGACTGTGAAATAAAGTTGAAAAAGACCGGATTTGCAATATTTACAGGACAAGTGTCTTTATGGTTCGATTGAGAAGGTAGAGCTTTTATGAGGACGAGACTTTTCTTTATAATTGTTTTTTAAAGCAACTTTAATCGGAGGTATTATATTGACTCTTTATTTTTATATATTTTTTTTATAATTATATTAATTTTTTTAATATTTTTATAATTATAGTATTTTTTTATAAACAAATTAAAAATACCGTTCATCAATTAAATATTTTTTTAAAATGATAAAATTATTCTTTTCATTTTTTATTGTATGTTTTTCAATTTTTGACTAAATTTTCTAACTTTTTTTTAAAAAAATAATTTATATAAAAATAAATTTAAATTCTTAATCAATATTTATTTAAAAATGAGAACAATTTTTTTAATCAACTTGAAATAAAGACATGTATTTCTTTCATAGAGAAATACGACACATTTTATTTTATTGTAACTTAGTTCTATTTAGATTCACTACTTTAATTTAAAATGGATGTCTCTATCTCAATTTGAAATGGAAAAATAGATGCCAATTTTGAAATGGATGTCTTCATTTCAATTTTTACTTATTATTTTATTTTATCTTTTGCTTTTATTCAGATGTTTTGTTGCTGGGTGTGTTGTTTGGGTATGCCGGCAAATGATCCAATAATTATTTAGTGTAATGATTACTTTATATCATCATCCGACTTCTTGTAATTATTTTAACAAATTTTAAAAAGCACGTTATTTTTTAAGTAAATCATTTATTAAGTATTTATAAAACTTTTGAATCTTATAAGAGCAGATTACACCAATTTTTTGAATAAAGATGTAAAATGAGCAGCTCACTGAATAAGTTCTCGTCAGTTTCATTATTGAATGTCCCTTTGTAAAATTATCTAAGACAGAAAATTAAAAAAAAAAAAAACTGTTGTACTAGACATTTTCTTTTCAATTACATAGCAACAGCTCAACCAAGGCTTCCTCTTCAAGATTCGACCCATTGCTCTGAGTTGGACCAGGCGCTGCAGACCTTTCAGACTCGAATGGGAAAGTGGACTCCCCTTTTTGAGAGACAAGAACAAAATAACAACCACTTTCATAACTTCAAGAGTGAATTGTCGAAACTACTCAGGATGTTATTTGAGGAATCGGTTAGATTTAATTCGGACAGTTGAAACACGGATCGTAAATCGAAAGTATTTTTTTCATAAAAAAAAAAAACTTGCATTTTTCAATTGATCACATGGTCCTTATCATGTATGCTTGGTGACGAAAGAACAGATGAGATTCAGAGTTTCAAAGATGTCAATGATAATTTAAGGAGTTCTTGATGATTAAATTTTGACATATAAGATATTTTTTAGGATAAATTATAGTGACTTCGTTTAAAATTTTTGATAATTATAAAGATATTTCTTGAGTTTTTAAAAATTATAATTCTTTTTTATATTTTTATTAACAAATTACACATACCTTTCATTTTGTCCAAGTTTTTAAAATTATAAAAATACCCCTTTCATGTGTCTAACTTTTTTAAAGAATTTTTTCATTTTACACATAAAAAAAAATTAAATTAAATAATTTATATTTATATATTTTAATCAATATTTATTTAAAAATAAAAAAAATGAGAAAAATTGTCAAAATTGAAAGGTGTAAAAAATAAAAAATAAAATGTGTAGTTTTATTATTTTGAAAAAGAAAATTGTACTGAATTGAAAGTATGTGTACTTTATTAGTAAAAGTTAAAAAGAAAAGTATGATTTTATAAATCTCCAAAAAAAATTTATAATTGACAAAAATTTTAAAAAAAATAAATATAATTTAATAAATCTTTTAAATTAAACTACATGTCATCGTAACATTGTTCTTGTCACGTTTTCAAAACTAATTCACATGATCAAGTAAGTAAATTTTTTCACGTAATCTTGACATTAAACTTTAATCCTCCTAAAGCGGCCCTGCCCAAGGACCTAACTACCTAGTCTTTGAAGGTACGTATTTGTCTGGACTAATAAATATCTTCTCCTTTCAAGGAGACGTACTACTTTTGCTATAATTAAATGTCATATAAAAAGATAAAAATGGATACACACTATTTAAATTGATTTGATGATTTAACTTTTTTTAAAATATTTTTCATTTTACATAAATAAAATAAAATAAAATAATTTATATTTATATATTTTAATTAATATTTATTTGAAAAGAAATGAGAAAAAATTGTCAAAATTAAAAGATGTAAAAAATAAAAAATAAACTGTGTAGTTTTATTATTTAAAAAAAATGTATTGAATCAGAGATATGTGTAATTTGTTAATAAAAATTATAAGAAAAGTATGATTTTATAAATTTCAAAAAAAAAATTTAAAATAAACAAAAACTTTTAAAAAATAAATATATTTTAATAAATCTTCTAAATTAAAGTACATATTATAATGACATTATTCTTGTCACATTTTCAAAACTAATTTAATGTAAATTTTTTCACGTAATCTTGACATTGCACTTTAATCCCCCTAAAGCAGCCCTGCCCAAGGGCCTAACTACCTAGTCTTGAGAGGTACGAGGACCTAACTACCTACTCTTCAAAGGTACGTATTTGTCTGGACTAATAAATAATTTCTCCTTTCAAGGAGATGTACTATTTTTGCTATAATTAAATGCATATAAAAAGATAAAAATGGATACACACTGTTTGA
The DNA here is from genome assembly GCA_008638375.1 of Nyssa sinensis. Taxonomy (NCBI): domain Eukaryota; kingdom Viridiplantae; phylum Streptophyta; class Magnoliopsida; order Cornales; family Nyssaceae; genus Nyssa; species Nyssa sinensis. The sequence goes on from CM018047.1 coordinate 14,889,443, forward strand.
ATTGATTTGATTATGGTTGATCTCAAAATATTATGCTAATTAAGTTTTTGTTTTCATAACAATCAAACTCATTTTTTAATTTTTAGTTGCTAAGTCTTGAGACAATTTTTTTTTTTTTTTGAAAAAAGTGATAACGTGTTATAATTCATGTATTAAAACGAAACTCAATTAACTTAAAAAGATAATCCCAACGATCAGTACAGAGACATTCTTCTTTGGATTGTAATTTAACAAGTATGATTATCTTGATAATTTAACAAGTATGTCTGAGACTATGTTAGGTATGTTTTATTTGTTACTTTTTATAATAGCATATTCGGTGGTGCGATTGTAAATGTGTCTTTAGGCCGTTGAAAAATGAATACAATGACAAAGGTGGCTAAATCAATGACACTAAATATCAAATATAATTGATTATACTAAAATAATCTTCAAGATATATTTTAGAAAAAAAATACAAAAAATATATAAAATAAATTTTTTAATCCCAAAAAAGCATAACATTTTATAAAGTTAAAATTTATTTTTTAGGCATTTTAGATCAATATAAAATGTTATGCATTTTTTTGAACTATTATTTAATATTATTTAAAATTTGTCTTGAAGATTATTTTAGTCTAATCAATAATATTTTTAACGGTGTTAAGATTAAAGTTATCAATTGTACTTTTTTATATTAAAAGTTTCTTTTTTGGAACTTTCAGATAGAAAAAATATATCATGAATTTTTTGGATTGAAAATTTTATTTTAAAGATATTTTAGTATTTTTTCTTAGATAAAATGACATTTAGCATTAAAGATGCTCTTACTAGAAACATTTTTTTCTTGAAAATGCGAATTGTGCAATGCAAATGAGGCACCAAAAGGGGCCTTCCAAGCCGGCTGTTGCAAGTGTGAGAAATTCTAAGCTAGTTTGGAGAAAGTTTTGAGTGCGTCTGATACGTCACATATCGATACGTTCTTTGAATAGCACTCTGTTATAAGTCATTTTATAAATGGCAAGATATTGTTGAATAAATACATTATCATCTCACTTATTGAAAAATTTTCCACAAGTTGATCTCCCCCCGCTTTGAAAATTGTAAGCCGCGTCTGGCTTGTATTTTGTGGTGGACAGTGAGAGGAGTCTAAAAATCTAAAATTTATCACCTTGTAAGTATAAATAATTTTTAGTAGTCAAATCGTATTTTGTATCTCTCTTCATAAAATTATGTTATGTGATGATTTATTAATTTCTCAATCATTTGTCTTTTCCAAGACCCATTTTTCTGACACTCTTGTTGTTATTTATAAATAATATATATAATACACAGTTAATGATTGACATAAAAAAAAATATATATATATATATAAACAACTTCATTTTAATAAATATTTTTAATTAAAAATTAAATTTGTCATTATGAACGATGCTTTCAACTATTGAAAGCATCAGTTCAGCTGTTTGACACAAAACTTGCGGAATTATCATAACCATGACTGAGAGTAGCATGTGTTCCACAACATACAAACTCTAGTTGTGATTGACCCATGAAAACTACAACATATTAATTTTCTACGAGCAGAATTTGATATTTAGTGTCATTGATTTAGCCGCCTTCGTCGTTATACTCATTTTTCAATGGCCAAAGACACATTTATAATCGCACCACCGAACATGGTACTATAAAAAGCAGCAAATAAAACATGCCTAACATAGTCTCAGACATACTTGTTAAATTGTCAAGATAATCATAGTCAATATACTTGAATTATTGCCTAACTGACATTACTAGTAGATTGAAATTAATGATTGATTTGAAAAAGACAAATCTACTAAAAGATGGAAAAATTAACAAATCATCACATATTTTATTTAAGAGACTTGAAATCATGATACTTTTTTTTTATGAAGACAGATGCAAAATACAACTTACTACTAAAAAATGTTTATACTTACATGGTGATAAATTTTAGAGTTTTAGACTCCTCTCACTATCCACCACAAAATACAAGCCAGAGGCAGCTTAGAATTTTCGAAGCGGGGGCGTGAGGGCAATCAAACTTGCGGAAATTTTTTTAATGGGTTTGGTATAGTGAGATGATAATACGTTAATCTAACAATATCTTGTCATATATAAGATGACTTACAACAGAATGTTATTGAAAAAGCGTATTGATATGTGACGTATCAGGCCCATTCAAAAATTCCTCCAAACTTGTAGCTTAGAATTTTTCACACTTGCAACAACCTGCTTGGAAGGCCCCTTTTGGTGCCTCATTTGCATTGCACAATTCGCATTTTCACGAAAAAAAATGTCTCTAGTAAGAGCATCTTTAATGCTAAATGTCATTTTATCTAGGAAAAAATACTAAAATATTTTTAAAATAAAATTTTTAATCCAAAAAATTCATGATATGTTTTTTTCTATCTAAAAGTTCCAAGAAAGAAACTTTTAATATAAAAAAGTACAATTGATAACTTTAATCTTAACACCATTAAAAATATTAGTGATTAGACTGAAATAACCTTCAAGATAAATTTTAAATAATATTAAATAATAGTTCAAAAAAATGCATAACATTTTATATTGATCTAAAATGCCTAAAAAATAAATCTTAACTTTATAAAATGTTATGCTTTTTTGGGATTAAAAAATTTATTTTATATATTTTTTCGTCTTTTTTTTTAAAAAAATATATCTTGAAGGTTATTTTAGTATAATCAGTTATATTTGATATTTAGTGTCATTGATTTAGCCACCTTTGTCATTGTATTCATTTTTCAACGGCCAAAGACACATTTACAATCGCACCACCGAACATGCTACTATAAAAAGCAGCAAATAAAACATACCTAACATAGTCTCAGACATACTTGTTAAATTATCAAGATAATCATAGTCAATGTACTTGACTTATCACCTAACTGACATTACTAGTAGATTGAAATTAATGATTGGGGTCAATCTAGTTGGGATGGTGAATGAATTTTCATAATACGTTTTGCAGTTTTATTGATGTATTAATTTGTATTTCATCTGCAATCTTTCATCGATAAAATTCCTTTTCGCTATTCAAAATAGAAGTAAAGGCAGAATCAGAAGAAAAACAATTAGAGAGAGGGCTAGAAAGTTTTTGAAAATAAAAATTTAGTATGAAATTTTGGGTTAAGCCAAAATTATAGGGTAAAAATAAGAGAAATAATGGATAAAAATTATAGCCCCTTCGAGATACGCCCTAACTTTTAACCTAAGTTACAGTTCAATTCCTTTTAAAAAATTCAACTGACTTAGTTATCGGAAACTTCTTCACGGGACAAAATTTTTAACTACTTTATTTTGCAGGTTGTTTATCGGGCGGTTTTCCATCAATAATCTCATCAGCCAAAAATTGACCACAACAAATACTATCAATGATCTAATATTACATCATTTGGAATGCAAAATATAATACAAAAATTTAAAGTATATAATATTGTTGTTAAATTAATAGCCACCAGAAACGTTTTTATTTGATCTAACTGATTTTGAATTTAAAGCACAAAGGAGGCCAAGGTGTCCACAAATTTTTTTACAGAAGGAAACAACCCACAAGTACAACCAAACAACTCTCACGTAAACTTAACCTTCTTATAATTAATAAGTATGGGAGATAAAAAAATTTATTAATTAATAAAATTATTAATTATTAAATTTTCTTATATCTTTATAAATCAAAAATTATTTCATATATGTATATGAATCTCAAAACAAAATGAAATCTTACATGTAATTTTTCAATGATATTTTGATATTTTATAAAAAAAAATACATATAAAGTTTAACTAAAGTGTACAAATTATTATTATTTTTTTGATTAGCAAAGAAAAAAAAATTATTGATGCAATTGGAATGTACAAGAGATACATTACATCAATAAATGTTAAGTGCACTAAGCATCATTGCTTAAGAATCCCATCTCAACTAGGTTGGCATCAAGCTTAGAGCTAATTATCTGGTAGTACCATGGGAACCATGATACCTTTTGCATTTGTCTCCTTTATCGATGTAATTTGCATGTACTTTTTGTACATACATTTTTCGCCTATAAAATCTTCTTCTTTGCTGATCAAAAAAAAGAAAAGAAAAAAAATCATCTTTTAGCACCAAACCGAAAGAAACAAACAGGACTCTAAATTTTGGTCAGACACCACTACACCAGTATTACATTTGTCATCTGAATCCATGCACCGAATGAAGAAGAGAAAACTTGCTGCCTAGGAATTTGCTTTTCATGGAATGTATCAACTATGAATTTCACAAGCAATTTCACCACAATCCATAACTACTCACAGTACCTTCCATCTGAAACACTTGGCCCACTGCATTGATGAATGAAGACTCCATAACATCTCCATGAGCTGCTGAAAATTATACATAAAGTTTTGAACTGTAAAATCACCACTCTTGATATTACTCTTGCACACTATTGCCGTCCGGATCTTGCTAGTGTCCAACACCTCTCCCCACTTGAATTGCTTCCCATTAAAATCACAATCATTTCTTAGTTTCCAAATGAACCATATAATAGCGGGAAAAAAAATTACTCCCAAATCAACTTAATATTTTTCTTAAGAGTACAACCTTGCCATCAATGTATCAATTGCTTTTAAGGCATACAAATTTTTAATATCTTTTTGAACTAAATAACTTATGTCTTCTAACTTACAATACTTTTGACTCTAATTAGAATAAAATTTATAAATATAATTACTAAAATATATCATAAATGGGATATAAATACATACATGTAAAATAAAATAAAGAGGGAAGAAAAGAAAAAATAAACACAATTTTACGTGGTTCGACTTTGATTGCCTATATTCTTAGACTAAACCTCCATACTGTCTTTTTATTTTATTTCTCTCACATATATACAAGCTTTATAATGAGAAAAGATATATACAAAAAGAAGAATAAAACTATATAAGGTAAGATGTAATCAACCCACCAAATTTAGAAAAGGAAAATCTTTTCCTCATAAAGAAGGAAAGTCTTCCATTTTGAATAAGGAAAGTCTTCTCTTCCTCATGGAGAAAAGTCTTCTCTTCTTCACGAAGAAAAGTTTTCTTTTCCTTAAAGATGAAAGTCTTCCAATTGAATAAGGAGGAAAGTCTTTCTTTCTTTTAGTAAAGTCTTCATTTCCTTGAATAACATTAATACTCTCCCTCAAGTTGGAGGGTGAATATCATGAATGCCCAACTTGTTCCCAAGATAGGTAAATTGCTCCATTCCGAGTGGCTTAGTGAAGATATATGCAAGTTAATGAGAAGAAGCAACATAAGATGTTTTAATCAACTCAACTTGAATTTTTTTACGAATAAGGTGACAATCCAATTCAATATGTTTTGTTTGCTCATGAAATACGGGATTGGCAGCGATGTGGATAGCAGTTTTGTTGTTACAATGAAGTTGCATAAGCCGCAAATGATTAACTCCTAAATCCTTAAGTAAAGATCGTAGCCAAATTAATTCACAAGTGGTAGAAGCCATTGCCCGATATTCAGCTTCAGCCGAGGAATGAGAGACTGTGGATTATTTCTTACTTTTCCATGACATAGGCTTAGCTCCAAGAAGGACACAATATCTGGTGGTAGAGCGTCGAGTAGTTGGACAAGTTGCTCAATCGGAGTCACAAATAGGCTTGAATCTAAAGAGAGTTATGAGAGGATAAAAGAATCTCTTTTCTTGGTGCAACCTTAAGATATTGAAGCACACGATAGGCAGCATTAAAATGTGGTTTCTGTGGCATATGCATAAACTGGCTGAGAAGTTGTATCGAGTAAACAATATCAGGTCGGGTAATAGTGAGGTAAATAAGGTGCCTGTATTGATTAGGGTCATCCAATGGATCTCCATCATCTGGGGTAAGTTTGATATTTTGGACCATAGGAAAAGTAATAGGTTTGACGACCCGCATCATGTAAGATTTTCAAGGCATACTTTCTTTGAGAGAGAAAGATTCCTTGTTTGGAACAAGCAACTTCAATACCTAAAAAATATTTTAAGAGACCAAGATCTTTGATATGGAAGCGAGTGTGAAGAAAGTTTTTGAGTGCTTGAATGGAAATATTGTTGTAGATAGTAATAATGGTATCATCCATATAAATTAATACAATAGTTATAGAGGAATCCACTGTGGAAGTAAACAGAACATAATCACAAGCAGATTGTTTAAAACCAGCATGACGAAGAGCCGAAGAAAATTTATCAAACCAGTTACGAGATGCTTAATTGTTTGAGTCCATATAAAGACTTGTGTAATCAACATACCAAGTGCTCCCCCTTACAACGGAATCCAAGAGGAATGTGCATGTAAACTTCTTCATGGAGATCTCCATGTAAGAAAACATTATGGATATCAAGTTGATGGAGAGGCCATTGTTTAATAGATGTTACGGTTAGCACATAACGGACGGTCACTAACTTGGCAACAGGAGCGAAGGTTTCATGGTAATCAAGACCTTCAGTTTTAGTGCACCCCTTAGCAACAAGACGAGTTTTATACCTTTCAATGGAACCAACAGATCGATGCTTGATTTTGTACACCCATTTACAATCAATGGGAGTTTTACCAAGAGGAAAGTTTTTCTTTTCCTCAATAAAGTCTTCATTTCCTTGAATAACGTCAATAATACATGTATAACTATTTTATCTTTCTAATACCTAATATTGTAAAGGATCTTTTTTTAAAATATTAATTATTAAGTGATAGAATTATTAATTATCTATCATAAAACTAAGTTGGTCTCTTAAAAATTTATTAATTATTAGATATTATTAATTTATTGAATAGGATTAGAATTCTCTCTATTACAATTTTTTTTAATATTTTCTCCTTTAACTTTATTCAGATGTTTTGTTACTAGGTGTGTTTCATTGGGTATGCTAGCACATCATCCAATAATTATTTAGTGTGATCATTATTTTATAAGGTCATTTGTTAAGATTTTAATTATAATAGAGTCTAATTCTAATTTTTATAATTTAAAAAGTTTAGTTGACTTTTATGAATAATATAGTTCTCAAAAAAATTTATCAAAAGATAAAAATATCCCTCCGTAGCTGTGGAACAAGGAAAAAGAATTTGTTACTCAAAAAGAAAATTACGATCCAATTCACTAATCCTTCTATTTTCGGCACTAATTTTAGAGTTTCTAAATTCCTATAATTTCGAATATCATCAGAAATTTGAAAAAAAAAATAAAAACAAAAAAAAAAAGAAAAGAAAATTTTTTTATACAATATGAAACTGTGAAATTATACAGTAAAATCATAATAAAACAAAACATAAACATATGTATATTTATGGTGAAATATGTGAAATACAAAAGTATGAAAAAAATTTATACAATATTTGGTTTCAAACTTTTCTATTTTTTAAAACAGTTTTCTGTTTATCAAAAGAGTTTTTTTCTCTAATTTGAAATAAAACACTGTTTTAAGTACTGGAACTAACAGTAATATCCAAAAGGAGTATCTATTTAATATATTTTTGTCTCTTTTTCTTTCTCTTCCAACTAACTTTTAAATCTCTCTCCCATAAAATTCATATCTACATCCATTTAGTTAACTATTCATGACTAAATCCAAAATGAATACAAGAATGAATCCTCTCTTAAAAGATGAACAGAAAATCAAATTGGTAATTAGAATGGATGTCTCCAAACTACAACTAATGTTGGAGTTGTTCTTATTGCTATATTTTCACTTTCTAATTTTTTGCTTAGATTATTATCTTACATCGATCAAAATGCCTACTGCTTTGTTATATAATATAATATATTGCACACAAATTATGCCATCATGTTCACTTTTATTAGAGTAGTCTTAAAAATCCTGTCGCAGTAAACTCTCCACCACAATCAGAGAATGGTGTGCTCGTGAGTGTGTCTGCGACTAATCAAAGCCCAACAAACATCATAATTTTAATTCTACAAAAGAATTGAACAGCAACAAGAAATTGTAAAAACTAGAACAACAACAGAGAGAGAGAGAGAGAGAGAGAGAGAGAAAGAGAAGAAATTGCCAAAACAAGAAGAAGAAATCATAGAGAAGAATTTCTGCCTCTTTTGCAATCATCATTCAGAAGAGAAAAATAAAACAGAGGAAATAACAGAGAAGATAATTTGAAAAAATGATGTCTTATTTCAATGAATGGCAATGTGAACCATTAGGCTATACAAGAAGAGTATTTAAACTAAGTAATACAATGATCTCCCATATTCAAAAAATAAAATGAATCTCATAAAATCTGCTACGTTGACATATGATCCTCAGATTTTGTGGTTGGCGTATATCTTTGATTTTCTGCAGTTGGTGTTGATCTCGGATAGGATTTCCTGCAATTCGCATTGATCTCAGATTCTCTTGTTATTGACAGCTTTATATTAGGATCTCCCTTATTAGCCAAAACTGATAGATCTTCATGTTGATATGATTCTTCCTTATGTTTAGGACTTGCTAGATCATCACTATGGTTTGAACTTGTTGCCGTTAGAGCTCCAATACCTCTCAATGTCTTTCCACTAATTTCGGCAATATTGTGAGAGTCTTCCCCCTTTTTCCTCGAGGAATCTCGTGCTTCCTTATTGCTCCATTGACTCTCACTGTTGTTGAGTGTACCGAGCTATGGTATGTTGCTAATACCCTCCCTCAAACTTTGCCGGGGTTGGAGGCAAAGTTTGGTTTGGAAATATTAAAGGGCTGCTTTTGACATTGGTTTTGTGAAGAGATCAGCAACTTGGTTATCAGTGGAGATATGTTGAGTGATAAGCAGTCCACGTGTAACTCATTCGCACACAAATCCAAATCAATGTGTTTGCTTCGGGCATGGAATACAGGGTTAACTGTCATATGAAGAACACTGAGATTGTCATAGTAGAGTATGGGAGTGGATGTCATTGCAATTCGAAAGTCTTTGAGAATGAATGTCATCCATGTGAGTTCGGCTGCTGTGTTAGCCATGGCGCGATACTTTGCTTCTGTGCTTGATCGTGAAATTGTATGTTGTTTTTTTGCACACCACGAGATGAGGTTCCCTCCCAGGAATGTACAGTAACCTGTGGTTGATCGTCTTGTAGTAAGACACCCTGCCCAATCTGCATCTAAGAAAGCAAAAAGATCAAGTGTAGTGTGTGAAGAAAAATATAATCCCATTTCAATTGTTCCTTTGACATATCGTAAGATACGTCGAACCATTTTTAAGTGTGTCATCGTGGGAGCATACATGAATTGGGATACATAATTAACACTAAATGAAATATCTTAGTGAGTGAATGTAAGGTATTGTAAGGCTCCAACAAGGCCTCGGTAGTAACTTGGGTCTTTCATGAGAGTTTCATTGGAAGAAGTTTTGGCTTTAGCTTCAAGAGGTGTACTCATTGGCTTGCAATCTACCATATTGGAGCATTCAAGTATGGTAAGAGCATAGTGAGACTGAGATAAATGAAGCCCATTGTTTGTTGCCATGATTTCCATTCTAAGAAAGTGATGAATTGGTCTCAAATCTTTCATTGGAAACTCATTGCTTAGTAACATAATAAAAATTGCAACAAGTGCTGGAGTAGATCCTGTAAGCAATATGTCATCCACATAAAGAAGTAAAAATAATGAACCAAATTCAGAGTGATAAATAAACAATAAAGGATCGGCTAGACTACAAAAAAAAAAAACCAAATTTAAGAAGAAAAGCACTAAATCAATCAAACCAAGCACGTGGTGCTTGTTTTAATCCATAGAGTGCTTTTTGTAGTTTATAAACATATGTTCGATGTTGCAGATCTGTCATTCTTGGTGGTTGCTACATATATAGATCTTCATAAATTAATCCATGCAAAAAGACATTTTTTACATCTAGGTTGACGAATAGACCACTACTTAACAAAAGCAATGGTTATAATCATCTGAATTGTTCCTAGTTTGATAACGGGAGAAAAAGTTTCTGTGTAGTCTACTCCATCAACTTGATGATATCCTTTTGCAACCAAACGCGCTTTAAGTCGATCTAAAGTCCTATTAGGCTTAAGTTTTGACTTGAATACCCATTTTGAACCAATGATATGCATGTTAGATGTGAGGGGAACAAGTTTCCATGTCTCGTTTTGATGAAGAGCGGCAAGCTCTTCATTCATGGCTGCTTTCCAACCAGGGTGTGCTAAGGCTGTTTTGATGTTTTCAGGTTCATGGGGTACATTGGTAAAGGTGATTGTGGTCAAGGCATACTTAGGTTTGGGTTTTGCCACACCTAGTTTTGATCTAGTTACCATGGGATGTGTGTGTTCTGCAGAAACAAGTGTGTGATGTGGTAATTCTGTCGATATGGTTGCTGGCTGTAGGGCTACGATTTGATGTATTTCTAAATTTTCTGGTGTGTGTGTGTCTCATGTGGTGATGAAATTTCTGGTGTGCCAGTGCTGTCAGGGAATTCGGGAAAGTCATTCTCAATGTTTTCTATGGTGGTTTAAGGTAATGCGTTAAGGGGAAGCTAAGGTGAAGGTTCGGGTGACATGGAATTTTGTGGGAATGTTGTTGTGTCTTGAAGTTGAGGTAAGGGACTTAAACATGGAGATGTGAAAGAGACCGAATATGTCCCTGCAGAATAAGAAATATCAGTATGTGGTAACCAAGTGTCAAAAATATTTATAACTAATGGCTTTGCTATTGTCATGCAAGAATTATTTATAGACTTATAAGAAAAAATTAGTTCATCAAAGACAACATGCCGAGAGATAAAAAATTTCTTGCTTGATAGATGAAAACATTTATTAAGCCTTATGTTTTTCACTGTAGCCTACAAAGATGCAAAGAAGTGTTTTAGGATCAAACTTGTGACGTCGTGTATCCCAAGTGTAGGGAAAACACTTAGATCCAAAGGCTCGAAGTGATGAGTAAATCGGATGCGTTCTATGCAATGCAAAATATGGGGTTTCAAAATTGAGAGCTGGTAAGGGTAGTCGATTCATGATCTAAACAGCTATAGTGAAAGCTTCAACCCATAAAAATAAAAGAGCACCACAATGAAACAACATAGTCATACTTAATTCTCTTATAGTTCTATGTCGTCTTTCAACCATACTAGTTTGCTCGGGAGTATATGGGGCTGATATTTGATGAACAATGCCTGTGGAAAAAAAGTTAGTTGATAATTTTGAATTGATGAACTCACCTCCTCCATCAGAATGGAAGATTTTTATTTGCTTGTTGAATTGTCTAGCAACATATTTTTCAAAGGCTAGATATGCATTGAAAAAATCAGATTTTTTTCTTAAAGGGATAATCCATGTATACTTAGAAAAATCATCAACCAAACAAGCATAATATCTTAATTTTGCAATAGAAATAACATGAGCAAGTCCCCACAAATCACAATAAATTTTCTCGAAAAATACTGGTACTTCAAGTGTTCTGAACAAGAAAATGGTAATCAACTAAGCTTTCTTAGTTAACAACTATCACAAAGATGTTGAGATTTTGTTGTCCCTACAACATCAATTAATCCCTTATTTTTTAACATTTGCAAAGCCGAAGATTGAGGGTGGCCGAGGCGTTGATGCCAAACTTCTGTTGTGCCAGACTTGAAACGATGAGAGAAATAAAGTTCTAGTGAAGTAGGTAGGACATAGAGATCACCCTTGCATTTCCCTATTATCATTGCTTGTCCTGTTTCCCATTTCTTAACACAAAAATTCACATTAAAAAATTCACAATTAACAGGAAATTGAATGGTTAGCTGACTTACAAAGAGCAAGTTCTTTTTTAGATTAAGAACTAATAACACATCATTTAGAGGTAAGGCTGAATTTTTTTTGCTTTATATAAGAGTCTCCAATTACAAGAATTGGCATGGAAGATCCATCTCCAATTAACACTGAGTCAGAACCAGAATAATGTCGAATGTTAGTTAACATACCTGGCTTACCTGTCATGTGATTGGAAGCCCCGGTGTCGGTAGTCCATTCCGTGTCTGCTATGGTATTGTCCACTGTCAATGCCGCAAGTGCTTGTGGAATTTCATCTTGTGGAGTTTATTTTTTTGGTACCCACTAGCATATCTTCGTAATATGGCCCATCATGCCACAATATTGACACTGTTGATCACGATATTTCTCCCTTTCGAATGCTGTCATAGCGGCGTTCACCTGGTGGTAGAGGTCGGCGATGTGCACTTGCAAGAGAAGAATTGTAGGCTTGGCTTGAATCCTTGTTTTGTTGTGCCTGGAATCCACGTCTAGTTGATGTGAATTTTTGTGTTGATCCACGATATCCTGAATTGTTTGTCTGAGACCATTGTTGTTGTTGTCCGTAAAATGCCACTTGATGAGAGAGTGTTGAAACTTGGACGTCGGTGTGGCTAGAGAACCAATTTCTCCTTTGATTATAATTTTGGAGTTGAAAAACCAACTCAGAATAGGATGGTCTCGGAAGCTTTAACATAGTTGTTGTGAATGTTTCATATTGCAGACCAAGGCTGGTGAGGAGACAAAATACCTTTTCTTGGTCTGGAATAGGCTTCCCAATTGCTAGTTAAACTATCACGGAGACCTTTGAAGGTACGAATGTGCTCTGTGATTGTTGTGTGGTCTTCTTTCCGAAGGTAGGTAAGCTATTGACTGCAAAGTGAATTCACGTTCTTGTAATTCTTGGGCATATGCATTCTTGAGAGCCTCCCATACTGCATGTGTTGTATCAAGACCAACGACGAGTCCAAGAGCTTCCTCAGAGAGTGTCCCAATGATCCACCCTCGAAGAAGAAGGTCAGACTTTTGCCATGCTATGAAAGCATCTGTTAATTGATGAATTGTGTTGTCTGCATTTGTAGAGTTGCTTGGGTTTGGTATGATATATCTGTTTGGTGCAGGATCTTCATTTGTGAGATGCCCCACTAATTCTTGGCTCTCGGCAAGAGCTAATGCTTGCTCACACCACAGGGATAGTTATTTGGGGTAAGTCTTAGAGTGATGAAGTTGCCAACATTAAGAGATAGTGTAGCCATGGTGAGCAGAAGAAGGAGCTGTGGTGTTGTGCCTAAGGTTCACAATGGCTCTGATACCAAGAAGAGAAAAATAAAGCAGAGGAAATAACAGAGAAGATAATTTGAAAAAATGATGTTTTATTTCAATGAATGGCAACGTGAACCATTAAGCTATACAATAAGAGTATTTAAACTAAGTAATACAATGATCTCCCATATTCAAAAATAAAATGAATCCCATAAAATCTGCTACGTTAACATACTGATCCTTAGATTTTGTAGTTGGCGTATATCTCTGATTTTCTGCAGTTGGTGTTGATCTAGGATAGGATTTCCTACAGTTGGCATTGATCTTGGATTCTTTTGTTATTGACAGCTTTATATTAGGATCTCTCTTATTAGCCGAAACTAATAGATCTTCATATTGATCTGATTCTTCCTTATTTTTAGGACTTGCTAGATCATCAATGTTTTGAACTTGTTGTCGTTAGAGCTCCAATACCTCTCAATGTCTCTCCACTAATTTCGACAATATTGTGAGAGTCTTCCCCCTTTTTCCTCTAGGAATCCCGTGCTTCCTTATTGCTTCATTGACTCTCACTGTTGTTGAGTGTGCCGAGCCGTGGTAAGTTGCTAATACATTCCACCTTCCCAAAAATTCTAACCAATTTCTGCCTCTTTTCTCTTTAAAACACAAAATCCCTAATCAACAAAATCCTTAATAAAATTGCAAATATAGAGTCGATACTCTCAACACCATCACATATTGACCGCAGAGACTATGCTTGCCAAAATCTCGCACTTCATCTTGGTGGATCAAGCCCCTAGCCTTTCAAATTAAAAAACAAACAAAAAGCATTTTCATCACACACGAAAGAAATACTCTTTGGTGAAAATCATTAATTTGATTCCAAAGATTCCATTATGTGGGACTAGGATGGACTAATTCAAATGCTATCAACATGTTGTATCCACCAAAAAAAGAGGAGGAAAATATTGATGGAGAAGGGCTTTTGTCATGAATGGAGCACACAAAACTTACAAATTTCCTAAAAACAATGAACACCAAAAAAAAAAAAAACCGAGTTGCGATCTTACCTGCCTGCCTTAATTTTGTAATAAACTGTCAATAGATTAACAAAGATCCATACCATTAACATTTATGTTACTATTGGTAAGACTGATTTATTACCAACCAACACCAATGGTACAAATTAAACACTACAAGCAGCAGGAAAACAAAGCAAAACAGAGCAAGGAGAAAGATACAAATTAGATTGGTGGTGCACTGTCAGTGGTGGTTTTGAGAGGTTGAAGAGCAATGGAAGGGTGCAATGATCGGTGGTGGGTCATGCAATTGACAGCGGTGGTGGCTATGGCACTGGTGGTGCCTTTGACAATGGCACTGCATTTTGTCGATGGTGGCTCTCACTAGAGAAATTGAGAGAGTTTTCCGGTGGTGGCTGGATGCTGTGGATGGTGGAATGTGTAGGACGATAAGTGCAGTGGAGTTGCTTCTTCCTATGGAGGTTAGAGAGATAATTTGAGAACTGGGTCATGCTCATATGTAGAGAGATATTGCTGTAAATTGAGAGACAACGAGGAGAGAGAAAAATACAAAAGAAATAGGATTATTGACTTTTTATATTCGTTAACGCCATTTGTCCTATCATACTGATAGGAAATTTCTTTTATGAGATGTTAGCGTCCACATTGCAACAATATCCATGGTCAACTTCTAAAAATGAGACAGGACATCTTACCTTTTGCACTCTTCAGGTGATCACCAACCTACCACAAAGGACATCTTACCTTTTTCACTCTTCTACAGGTTCAGGTGATCACCAACCTACCCCAAACACCGAGACCCAACAGGACATCTTTCCTTTTTCACTCTTCAGGTGATCACCAACCTACCCCAAAGGGCATCTAACCTTCTTCACTCTACAGGTTCAGGTGATCACCAACCTACCCCAAACACCCAGACCCAATCTTGGAGAGCACGTAAGACCATGGGTGGAGCCTAGACAATAATTTATTAATTCTTTTGGTTGAACTATTTGCCTGCTTTAAAAAAAATGGATAAATTAGTCTCACTGTTTGGAAGAAAAAAAAACTCACTAATAATACCGAAAATAAATAATAACCATAACATAGATAAAATCAGGATCGGAGAAGAGAAATGTAAAATTACTAATCCTATCAGTAAAGAGAATAGCTAATCTACCCTTATCCAATCCATGAAACAAACAAAAATTAAACCTAACTTGGCCCCAACCATTCTACACACTCAAACACCGATTATGCTTGGCATACGACATGAACTCCTTGTAACCTTCGGAAAGAAACCAGCACTAACAAAGAGATACCAGTGCAAGCAAAGGATCATGAAAACAAAATTTGCTTTCAAGATTAACTACAAAACTTATAGCCTTACCACTGCAACGTCGCAGATGAACATTCAAAATCCAACTGAAACACAAAAAACAGAAAGATCATAACAAAACTAAAGCCAGCATCCTTAAAATCTCTAAGCACTCTAATCAGCTTTGGCTGCAGTAGCAGCAGCTTGTCCACGGAGTCGACCGGTCCTCCTGGCAGCAATTAGACCAACCTTTTGTCCAGGTGGGGCATCACGGCGAACAGTGCTGGCGTGACCAATATGTTGGTGGTTACCACCACCATGGGGATGCTCCACGGGATTCATAGCAACACCACGTACCTTAGGCCAGCAGTTCCTCTTAACCCGGAACTTGTGATATGCATTGCCAGCCTTAAGCATGGGCTTCTCAGTACGTCCTCCTCCAGCAACTTGGCCAATCATGGCACGGCATCCGCTAGGCACAATCTTTTTTGAACCTGATGGGAGTTTGATCCTATCAATGCACAAATATGTCAAACTGATCAGATTATAGATTGATCAAATATAAGGCCAATGTTATCATGGATAAATAGTCATCCAAGGATAAGAAAATATGAGTCTCAACAGATCCAAACCATCTAGAACAAACAAATAAGTATGAATTCTGGAGAGGAAAAAATCCTTCGACAGCTTGACATCAATAAAGAGTAGATGACAATTGATCCTCTCTCTCTCTGTGTGTCTCCCCCCCCCCCCCCACCTTTCCTCTTTTTTCTTCTTTGTCCAACACATTCATTCCCCCCTTTCCTCTTTTTTCTTCTTTGTCCAACACATTCATTTCCAATTATTTCTACACAGAACTGAAACATCTGAAACAATGTACTGTTACCTCTCCTTGTATATTCCTATTTTTATATAATTTTTCAATAATTGAACTCATGCTACTCAGATCTCACTAGCATGAATACTAAATTTAACCAATCAAAGAAGGGAAACAGATATTACAGGCATCAAATCCATGAAGCATTAGCTCTTGAAAGATCATTGACCAATGTCTAGTATTGTACAGATATCATGTTTATTACGGTCCTTATGTTCCCCTAAATAGAAAATGGAGGAGAAAGAATCAAAACGGGCAAGCAGATCTTGTAATCAAAATGCATTGACCACCATCTTCCACTGAAACTAATGGCAGGGATTGTGTATTTGGATGTGCTTGTGCACATATGAGGGAGATAGTGTAGTACCTGTGCTAATGGTTAATACTATCCTCACTGCACTCCACAGTGAGAATGCAAAAGAATTTAAGCCTTCTAATGTGTCTGGGGTTACTTCACCAAACACACTTGCATTTGGAGAAAAGTAGTCCAAAATTGCTTTTCTACACATGCAAATTCTGTCTGTTTGGGGAAGCAAAATCAACACAAAAAGTTTTAAAAGCTTGGCCAAACACGTTTCATGGGGCAGCTTTTGCAAAACATGAGTTTAATACCACTACAAGAATGCTAATTTATAAGGGGAAAAAATGAAGAATAGGCCAACTAAAAAAGTCACATATTCATTCAGATATAAAACAGAAGTATAGGCATTCTGATTCCCAAATATTGTACTATACATACAATAATGATGATGAAAGTTTGAGGGTACTCATCAAATATCATAGAACAATCCTGTACAGCAAAGCCACATCCCAATGTATGGTATACTTCATGATGTACGAGTTTAAAAACAGAAAGAAAGAAAAAGAGTACAATTCATATTCAAACAAAATATATAATAGGAACCAAAATTGTTATCTCAAAATCATGAATTTATCACAAAAATAACAATGAAGAAGTAGAGATAATTTAAATGCCACATGACAAGTGGAAAAGAGATTACAAAAAAACTTTAAAGCAGAGATTTTCTCTCTCTTTTTTTTCATCGGTAAAAGTATAATATTATAAATAAAAAGGCGACCGAGGGGGGCAGATGCATACTAACAAAAAAAGAGAATGGCTACATAAATCAAAGCCCAAGTCCCCCACCCAAAAAAAATAAAAAAATCTAAGAATCCAGATACATGGGCCTAACTTCTATACACCAAATGAAAAACAACTTTAGAATAGTGTCCTTGAGTCTCCAAAGGGGAGTTTCCCCTTCAAAAATCCTTGAGTTCTCTCTTTCCAAAGACTCCACAAAATGCACAAAAGAGTCATTCTCCACACCATCAGCATCTCTTTTCTCACTCCATGACATCTCCACCCCAAAAGAACCTCCTTTATAGTAGCCGGCATCTCCCATCTACATCCAAACAAAGAGAAAAATAGACTCCACACCTCCCTAACCATGGGACAATAACAAAAAGATGATTCACCAATTCCTCTGCATTTTTGCACAAGTAACACAAAGTAAGAAGGTGGTAACCCCTCTTGTGGAGATTGCCCATGGTTAAGATAGCCTCTCAAACAGTCACCCATGCAAAGAAAGCCATTTTGCTAGGCACCCGCGACTTCCAAATAACCTTCCATGGAACTTCCTCCCCACTACCCACCAATTTCTTGTAACAAGAGCTTACTGTGAAATTTCTATCTTTATTCGCCTTCCAAACCAACCTATACCCACCAACTCCATTAATCTTACAAGTATGCACCACCTCCATGAAGTACAATACCTCATCCATTTCCTAGTCGAAAAAATCTCTTCTATCACAAAATTACAAAAATCAGCAACTCCCTTTTGAATAACCTTCCACAGCCATAAGCTCCCACCACCACGCTAGGAAACCAGCCCCTATCATCACACCCATACTTGTGCCCGATAATGTCCCTCCATGTGGCTTGATCTTCCACCACAATCTCCAAATCCATTTTTCAAGAAGAACTTTGTTGAAGAGCTAAAAGACTTTCACCACTAAATCATCCCCCTTGATGGAAAGTGTGGCCTTGTCCCAACGAACAATATGGACTTTCCTTTCCTCCCCCATGCCTCCCCATAGAAAGTCCCTTTGTATTTTTTCTAGCTTCCTCACCACTGTCGTTGGCATTTGAAAGATTGACATGTAATACGTGGACAAGTTCGCTAGTGTGCTCTTCTTGATTAAGGTGATTTCCTTTGGACAGAGAGTCTCTCTTCCATCCTGCTAAACTCTTCAGGAAGCGCTCGACAATAGGATACAAAATAGACACAGCTTTTGAAAAAGGCCCCAATGGTAAACCTTAATGTAGTGGGTAAAGAACCAGCATTGCACCCAACAAATGTGATATCTCCACCCTGTCTCCCCCTCCATTCTCCACACCAGCCCCTTAATCAAACCATCCACCACCACCCAACCCAACATTCGACTAAGAGCCTCCATCACCATAACAAAAAGGCACAGGGATAGAGGATCCCCTTGCATCAAGCCCCGCGAAGAATGAATGAAAGGCGCCAGATAATTTAAATGCCACATGAAAAATGGAGGAGATATTTAAAATAAAAAACTTCATTTTAAAGTTTCTATGTATAGAATACACATCTGATTTTTATTCACTTATTTCTTGAGAAGTTGAAAAAAATACACCAGATTTTAAACAACTGTTCACATTAACAGATATAGCGAGACTGTTAATCATCAGTTATATTTAAAGAATTCAGAAATAATCATGAAGGCAAATAGAGAAGCACTCAAACAGTTGCACAAAAAAAAAAGGAAACCGCTTCAAAATACATCAAATTATCAGCCAAACGCAAGCCAAAATAAAAAAATAAAATACATGTATTCGAAATTTCATTTCATACAATGAAAGCAAATTATTTTCAAATAACAAAGTTACGTAAAAATCTCCAATGTAAAGAATCAAATCAATGAACTATTAACCATTCATCACAGAATCTAAACAAATAAAAACTGAAAAAAAAAAGTAAAAAAACTTTAACCAATTAATTTGATAACCCCATCAATTATATTTAACACTCAATAAACTATAACTATATATATATATATATATGTGTGTGTGTGTGTGTGTGTGTGTATACACATAAAAACAAGCTCAAAAAGAATATCAATAACAAAGTTACATCAATTAAATCCAGAGTCAAATTCACCACCTACAAACTTGTAAATCATAGAATCAGATCACAATATGCATTGAAATGAATAATCACATTAATCACATATAGGTGTATAACAAGCTCTTGCTATATACCTTGTAGTCCCATTATCTGGGTTATGACTGATCACAATAGCGTAATCACCAGAAGCTCTAGCGAAGACCCCACGATCACCCACATGGTGTTCGACGTTACACACAACAGCACCTTCAGGTATAGATCTCAGCGGGAGGACGTTGCCAACCATGAGATTGGCCTTCTTACCGCAGTATACGAACTGGCCCGTGTACATGCCCTCGGCGGCGACGAAGAGCTCCTTCTGGTGCTTGTAGCGGAAGGGGTGGCGGAAGGTGACTCGAGCTAGGGGGGCACCCCGACCGGGATCGTGAATGATCTCGGTGATGACGCCCTTGAGGTAGCCGTTTCGCTCGCCGAAGTCGAGGCTTCTTAACCTGGCCGGACCCTTGCGGTGGTGGGTGTGGGACTTGAAGACTGAGCCCGCACCCTTACGCTGAGCCCTGATCACACGACCCATCTCTCCCTCTGGTGTTGAGGTTAGGGGTAGGGTTTGGGAACGGAGACGGAGAGAGGTGGAAGTTGCAAATGAGATGGGGATATAGGACTTTCAGAGACTGGCTTTAGGTTGCCCTAGTTTGTGTTTGGTTAATAGAAACTTTCTGCCCTATTCCCAAAAATAATAATAATAAATTAAATACCTTACCCGTCAAAAATTTAATACTCCCTTCCGTTTTAAAATAATAGTCCTTTTTAGGCATTCTAACATTTTAGAGAGTATTGTTTTATTATTTTGAAACTATTTAAATTTTTTTTATTATCCTCATTTAATTGTAAATTATGTTCACATTAGGTATAATAAAAGGATAGTTTTAAAAATTTATAATTTAAAAGTACGTTAACTTTTCAAATGAAACTCTTAAAATAAATAGTGATAAAGAACTCTTAAAATAGAACTAGAGAGAGTAAATTTTTCAAAATACAAAGCTTCTTTCAGTAGTATTGTAATCAGAGTAGTGATGAGTAATGGGTTGATTATGCTTGTTTTGATATAATTAAGGAGTTTTAAATTATATTTAAGTTTAATTTATTTATATTTTGAATCAATTTTAAATAAATTTTTAATCGAATTGATTATAAATCAAGTTTAAGTTTTATTTTTTCTTTTTTAAAGTAGTTAGGAGTATTTACTTAACCAAATGAATTAACAAGTTTTAAAGTATATAAATGTTTATTTTACTTATTTCAAGAATTAATTTTAAATAAGCTTCTAATTAAAAGAATCATGAGTTAAATTCAACTAACTTGTTTCATTTTATAATTATATTTTTTATATAGGAGAAATTAGATAGAGACTAGGAATTTCCTCCTTTGAAAGATAGTCTTCATCCGTACTTATAATAGTTAGGAATGGTAACAAAACGAATTGGAAATGATCCTTTTCCCAAACCTAATTCGCGAAAAGAAGTTGTTTCTAAATTTGTTTAAAATCAGTAATGTGCAAGGACAAGTTTCATTTGAATACCAATTTTTTTAAAAAAAAAATTTTCATCTATTTATTTATTTATTTTATTAAATTAAGTATAACTAACATATTTCATTACATGTGTTCAAATAAGAATTATACATGTCAATAGAAGATTAAAATGGTATTATTTTATTTTTGAAATGTATAAATATATTAAGTTTTGTTTAAAAAAATGGGTTTAAGCATTATAATTAGTTATCTTTGAGCTAAAATTAAAGTGGGTCCCACAAATTAATTTTAATGGGTCCACATGTGAATGTGTTCTCCTCCATGAGGAGATTAAGATTATATATTGGGTTGCTCAAAACCATCAAGGAGTGAATGAGAAATTGCCTCTAAACATCACTACTTAAAAATGGTAACAAAAGCTTTAAGCTTGAGAAAAAAAAAAAAAAAAAAACTTGTGTCTCACATAGAATGGGTATAAGGCTTTTAAAGAATATATATACACATACTTTGGAAGAGAGTTTGGGCCCCAATGGGCACCCTAGTTTTGTGGAAGTGAGAGGACCTAGCACATACTTGGTTCACCACGCGCGCGCGCGCTGCCCCCTAGGGCCGGGCTTGGGCTTGGGCTTGCTGTGTATATATCTTTTTAGAGAAAAAATTTATTTAAAATTTTCTAAACCAGAAACGCAGTCTTTTTAAACGTACGTTTAAGTTACCGTTGGGATTCCAAAACGCTGTCGCTTTGCGACGTGCATATGGTTACCGTTGAGAGTCCAAAACGCTGTCGTTTTGGAAGCACTGTTTGACTGAATGGGCATCTTCTCCACAAACGCGACTGTGTCTGTTCGCCATGAACAGACACAACCCAAGCTTCATGCTTGTACCAAACAGGCATGAGCGAGTTTATAAATATGACACAATGCACAGCATTTTGCATCCTATTCATTACATATCATCATCTTCATTTGAGAGAGTTCTGCATAGTTCTGGTTCGACAGACAACAAAAGGAAGTGCTTGCCTTGTGTTGGTTCGATCATTTTATCCTAGGAGACATATTGCCTAGAACTCGTAAGTACCGCTGCGAGGGCAATAAATTGTCTTAAAGACATTGTGTCCAACACAAGACTTGATCCATTTTTCAGAAGTTCTCTGTTCTCTGTGTTCTGCAAGTTCTTCTTCTATAACAGGTTCTGTTTTTAATTACGTTTAATTGTTTCTGTTGCTTTAATTAAGTCTAATTCTATTTTACGTTTAATTGTTTCTGCAATTCAACTCTGTAACAGAATTGTTTCTGATTTTTTCTAAAATAGTTCCTACTTGAATTATGTTTTGTATTTTCAAAATAGTTAATGTTTTCATAAAATAGAATTGTTTCATGGTTTACAAAATAGTTTCTGTTTTCACAAAGATTTGAAATTCTGTTCTTGTTTTTAATCTGAGTATGTACAAAACTGTTTTACTGATATACCATTTCTAACAATCTTAAGACAATTTAATTATATATTCAGTTCTATAGTTTGTAATTTTACAGAACTTAAAATTCAATTCTTACATATCAGTTCTGTTTTGTCAGCTCTGTTTACTGTTTTGCTTTATACAATTCAGAAACTACAGAACTTAAAATTCAGTTCTTATTTATCAATTCTAGTTTTACTGTTCTGGTTTATACAAAAATTACAGAACTTGAAATTCAGAAACTAGTATGTTGTTCTGGTTTATGCAGAAATTATATAACTATAAATTTTGCTACTATATTCACTAAAGTAATCTGGTTTAGAAAATCAGTTTATAATTTTCAGATTTTAAAAAACATTGTTTTGGTTTTTGTTTAGTTGTACTAATTTATTTATTGCAGAAATCTTCAAACCAATTTTGTATTTGTTGCAACCAAATCTTTTCTAATTGCCTTTGTTTATTCAGAATTGGTTCTGAACTTTTTGACCAAATTTGAGTATCCTAAATTGCGATAGTAATGACTACTGATTCTATCCCTCCTCCTACTCCTACTGTGGTGCCTCCTCCAATTCCTATTATAGCGCCAATAACTGTGAGTCATGAAGAGAAGCCGAAAAAGATTTAATGGGACAGAATTCAAGAGGTGGCAACAAAAGATGCTGTTCTACTTGACCACTTTGAATTTGGCCCGTTTCCTTTGAGAGGATGCTTCCCGCATTAAAGGAAAATGAAAATGATAGGCAAGTGGTTGTCGCTGTGGAAGCATGCTGATTTCTTGTGCCGGAACTACATCCTAAATGGTTTGGACAACACATTATATAGTGTATATTGCACCCTCAAGACTACAAGAGAATTGTGGGAATCCTTGGACAAGAAATACAAGACTGAAGATGCCTGGGCTGAAAAAGTCTGTAGTGGGAAAATTCCTAGACTACGAGATGCTTGATTCCAAGACTGTGATCAGTCAAGTTCAAGATCTACAAGTGATTTTGCATGACATACATACAGAAGGGATGTCTCTTAGTGAATCCTTCCAAGTGGCTGCAATTATTGAAAAATTGCTACCCCTATGGAAAGAATTCAAGAATTACCTAAAGCATAAGCGAAAGGAAATGAGACTTGAAGACTTGATAGTGAGGTTGAGGATAGAGGAAGACAACCGTGCATCTGAAAAGAAGGCAAGCAAGGCCATTATGGAATCCAAGGCCAATGTTGTGGAAACAAGGGCAGACCTCTCACAATAGCAAGAAGAGGAAACACAATGGCAATGGTCCCAAACAAGATCCCACCTAAAAAGTTCCAAGGCAAGTGTTATGCTGTGTAACAAATAAGGGCACTATGCTAAGGACTGTCATAGTCGCAAGGACCAAGGGAATCCAAGCAATAGGCATACTCAAGCCAATATAACCCAAATGGGCAACCTTTCTGAAGATGTCTAAGAAATAAACCTCTTTGCAGTGGTATACAAGGTGAACTTCATTGGCAGCAATACCAAGGAATGATGGGTGGACACAGGGGCTACTCGTTATGTTTGCTCAGACAAGAAGATGTTCTCATCATATCATATCATAGATAATGGAGAACAACTCTTCATGGGCAACTCTTCTTCTTTCAAGGTTGAAGGCCAAGGAAAAGTGGTATTGAAGATGACATTAGGGCGAGGAACTTACTCTCAATGATGTGCTGCATGTGCCAGATATTCGAAAGAATCTAGTGTCTGGATCATTGCTGAGTAAGAAGGGTTTCAAATTGGTGTTTGTCTAAGACAAGTTTATCCTTACCAAAAATGGGATGTATGTGGGGAAGGGGTACACGAGCAATGGGCTCTTCAAAATAAATGTAATGATCATTGTACCTCTGATTAAAAATAATAATAATAAGAACACATCTTCTACTTATATGCTTGAGTCTTATAATGTATGGCATGGTAGACTAGGACATGTTAATTATGATACACTGCGTAGATTAATTAATATGGAATGTTTGCCTAAATTTGAAATAGATCCAAATCATAAAGGTGAGATTTGTGTGGAATCTAAACTTACAAGAACTTCTTTTCAATCAATTGAAAGAAGTAGTAAACCTCTAGAATTTATACATTTAAATATTTGTGATTTAAAATTTATTCAAACTAGAGGTGGTAAGAAATATTTTCTTAAATTCATTGATGATTGCACAAGATATTGTTATGTTACTTATTGAGAAGTAAAGATGAGGCATTGGAAATGTTTAAACATTTCAAAAATGAGGTTGAAAACCAACTTGATAGGAAAATCAAGGTGATAAGAAGTGATAGAGATGGTGTATATGAAGCACATTTTGGTGAGTTTTGCTCAGAACATGGTATTATACACCAAACAACGACACCCTACTCACCACAACAAAATGGGGTTACTGAGCGTAAGAACAGAACTTTAAAAGAAATGATGAATGCATTATTATTAAGTTCTGGACTACCTTAGAATTTGTGGGGGGAAGCAATTCTTTCTGCAGATTATATTCTCAATCGAATATCTCAAAAGAAAACCAATAAATCCCCTTATGAGTTGTGGTCGAAGATCTTTTTACAAATACTTAAAAGTGTGGGGGTGTTTGGCTAAAGTGGTGATACCTATACCTAAAAAGGTTAAAATATGAGCAAAAATAGTTGATTGTGTTTTAATTAGGTATGCTCATAATAGTAGTGCATATCGATTTCTGATTCACAAATTAGAAATTTTTGATATGCATGTTAATACTATTATTGAGTCAAGAAATTAATGCATCTTTCTTTGAAAATGTATTTCCTTACAAATCAACAGAGGAGTCGAGTTCAATTAAAAAAACTCATGATACTGCAATAAGCAGTAGTCAAAGCCAACAAGATGACGAATGAACCTAGACGCAACAAAAGAGCTAGAACATCAAAATCTTTTGGTCCAAATTTTCTAACATATTTGTTAGAAGATGAGCCTCAAAGCTTTAAAGAAGTAATGTCGAGCCATGAAGCTCTATATTGGAAAAAGGCTATTAACGATGAAATAGAATCCATTATGCAAAATCATATATGGGAACTAGTGGATCTTCCACCAAGGTTCTAAACCTTTCGGATATAAGTGGATATTCAAGAAGAAAATGAAGGCAGACGGATCTATTGACAAATATAAAGCTCGGCTGGTTATCAAAGGTTACAAGCAAAAGGAAGGCTTGGACTATTTTGATACATATTCACCAGTTACTGAGAATATCATCCATTCAAATGTTAATAGCTATTGCAGCTATACACAATCTTGAGATACATCAAATGGATATAAAGACAAGCTTTCTTAAATGCTGATTTGGATGAAAAAATATACATGGAACAATCTAAAGAGTTTATTGTTCTAAGTCAAGAAAAGAAAGTTTGTCGGCTTGTTAAATCTCTTTATGGATTAAAGCAAGCACCAAAGCAGTGGTATGAGAAATTTGATAGTGTAATGATGTCAAATGGGTTCAAAATCAATGAGTGTGACAAATAGGTATATAGTCAAGAACACCAAAAATGGTTTTGTCATTATTCGTCTCTATGTTGATGATATGCTCATTATGGGTAGTAATAATGAAGTCATTAAATCTACCAAGAAAATGTTAAACAATAAGTTTGACATGAAGGACTTAGGTGTTGCCGATGTTATACTTTGGATAAAAATCTCTAGAACATCGGATGGATTAATATTATATCAATCACATTACATTGAGAAAATTCTCAAGAAATTTAAACAAGATGATAGCAGTCCAGCAAGAATACCTATAGATGTAAATCTACATTTATCTAAGAATAATGGCAAAATCATATCGCAACTAGAATATGCATAAATAATTGGCAGCCCTAATGTATGTGATGAATTGTACCCGTCCAGACATAGCTTATGCTGTCAGCAAATTGAGTAGATCTACAAGTAATCCAGGTCTTGACCATTGGAAGGCAATAGTTAAGATTTTGAGGTATCTAAAATACACCCAAAACTATGGATTTCACTACTCAAAATATTCAGGTACTACTTGAAGGATACTGTGATGCAAATTGGATATCCGACATCAAAGACTCGAAGTCCACAAGTGGCTATCAATTTACACTTGGTGGTGGAAGCAGTGTCTTGAAAATTTTCTAAGCAAACGTGCATTGCCAGATCCACGATGGAATTTAAGTTTATTGCACTTGATAAAGCTAGTGAAGAAGCAGAGTGGCTTCGTCATTTCTTAATTAGAAGATATTCCAATGTGGCCAAAACCTGTGCCCGCTTTCTGTATTCATTGCGATAGTCAATCAGCGATTGGTAGGGCACAGAGTCATATGTATAACGGTAAGTCTCGACATATTCGTCGAAAACATAATACCGTGAAACAACTTCTCTCTAATGGTATTATGACCATTGAATACATAAGGTCAAAAGATAACATTGCGGATCTGTTAACCAAAGGTTTGACTAGCAAGTGAATAAATCATCGAGAGGAATGGGCTTAAAGCCTATGCACTAAGAGTCGCCATAATGGCAACCCAACCTAGCTGACTGGAGATCCCAAGATCTAGGCTCAAAGGGACAATCGAATTATGTGGGACTCATTAAAGATCACTATGGAGATAAAATCTTCTACCCATTCCTATAATAAGAATAATGATGTTTGTAGCATTAAAAAGGATAAGCTAAGCTTCTAATGATTCTTATACCTTGTTAACATACAAATGGGGTATAACAGGATACTCTTAATAAGAAATCACCTATGTGAGTATGAACTGGGCCGGTTCTATGAGAATGATAAAGGCTAAATTCTCTAGGAGCACTCATGAAACTAAGGAACTGTTTAGGGCCAAAATGAACACAATCATGAGAACGAACTGTGTTAAGAAAGATTCTGTGTGAATGTTGTTGTCTTGGTTTACACAAACAATTGAACAGTTCAAGACATCATGTTCATTGATCAATCAGTAAGCCCGATAGCATTTCACAAGGGAAGGTTCAAGGCCACAAGCTACCTTCCTCTATACAGGAAATTTTCAACTGAACTCTCTCTTACTATCTACATGTCATTTGTATTACTTTTCAGTCAATTTCATTCATGTGGGAGATTGTTGAAAAAAATGGGTTTGAGCATTATAATTAGCTATCTTTGAGCTAAAATTAAAGTGGGTCTCACAAATTAATTTTAATGCGTCCATATGAGAATGTATTCTCCTCTACGAGGAGATTAAGATTATATATTACGTTGCTCAAAACCATCAAGGAGTGAATGAGAAATTGCTTCCAAACATCACTACTTGGAAATGATAACAAAAGCTTTAAGCTTGAGAAAAAAAAAAAAGCTTATGTCCCACATAGAATGGGTACAAGGCTTTTAAAGAGTACATATACACATACATTGGAAGAAGGTTTGGGCCCCAAGGGGCACCCCAGTTTTGTGGAAAGGGGACGACCTAGCACATGCTTGGTTACCACACGCGTGCGCGCACGTCGCCACTTGGCCCTGCATCGAACCGAATAGGGCCGGGCAGGGCCCCGGCTCGGGTTCAGGTTCAGGTTCTGGGCTTGGGCCTAGGCCTGGGCTTGTTGTGTATTTATCTTTTTAGAGAAAATTTATTTAAAATTTTCTAAACCAAAAACGCAGTCGTTTTGAACGTACGTTTAAGTTATCGTTGGGATTTTGAAATGCTGTCGTTTTACGACGTGCGTATGGTTACCATTGGGAGTCCAAAACGCTGTTGTTTTGGAAATGTTGTTTGACTGAATGGGCGTCTTCTCCACAGACGCGACTAGTGTCTGTTCGCCATTAACTAGACACAACCCAAGCTTCATGCCTGTACCAAACAGGCATGAGCGAGTCTATAAATAGGACACAATACACAACATTCTGCATCCCATTCATTACATATCATCATCTTCATTTGAGAGAGTTCTGCATAGTTCTAGTTCGACAGACAACAAAAGGAAGTGCTTGCCTTTGTGTTGGTTCGATCATTTTATTCTGGGAGACATTTTGCCTAGAACTCGTAAGCACCACTGCAAGGGTAATAAATTGTCTTAAGGACATTGTGTCCAACACAAGACTTAATCCATTTTTTAGAAGTTCTCTGTTCTCTGTGTTCTGCAAGTTCTTCTTCTGCAACAGGTTCTGCTTTTAATTATGTTTAATTGTTTCTGTTGCTTTAATTAAGTCTAATTCTGTTTTACGTTTAATTGTTTCTGCAATTCAACTCTGTAACAGAATTGTTTCTTATTTTTTCTAAAATAGTTTCCTCCTTGAATTATGTTTTGTATTTTCAAAATAGTTAATGTTTTCATAAAATAGAGTTGTTTCTGGTTTACAAAATAGTTTCCGTTTTCACAAAGATTTGAAATTCTATTCCTGTTTTTAATCTAATTATGTACAAAACTGTTTTACTGATATACCATTTCTAACAATTTTATCTAAACTTTTAGTATATGACTAAAAAATATTATCAATAACATTAATTATATAATACAAAAAATTTTTATTATTTTATTTTCTATAATCGAAACAAAGCGGATAAGAAGTCTTCACTTCTAACTCGCCATAAATTCTAACGAAGTTGACATAATTTTTCGCCACTATATGAAATTGATACAAAATTATATGCAATGAAACTAACACAGATCAAAAAATGCTAAATTATTTTAATTTATATCTCCAATGTAGTATGTTATTACATAAAAGTTTTAGACCTCACATAATATGATTTTCAAGAACATTATACAGTTATACATTACATTAAAAATATAACCAAGAATATAAATTAGGGATATGAATGATGCACATGGAAATTACGAATTAATGAATAAATGAATGCCAGTGAAGGGAAAACTACCCAATCGACCTCTTTCTTCAATCTACAAGGTCAAGCTTGAAGATTTTGAACCTGAGTTTGAACACATCCAAAAACTGGTTAAATGAAAAAAAATCCATAGTTAATCTTTGGATGCAACAACTAATTAAAAGTTACATGCGCTCAAATTAGAGAATATGTGATTTTTCTATACTCATTGCTTGCAGATGACAAATGACTTGTCGAAACACATGCAACTTGTCAAGATCGTAAGAGATGGCACAATTTCAAGAGCCTTGAACATGAATCATAGGTTATAATATTTAACATTTACGAATTTTTAAAAATTCTGCATGCCTTTCTAAACATAGGTTGGTGCTATCATCACCCGCGATCTTATTCCTACTACAAATAACTCATGTCCAAAATTATTAGTACGGTCTGATTTTCTCTCCAACCCACGTCACCAATGGCCTCTAAATCGTTTTCCATTCTAGATTTCTTCCAATCTACCAGCCTTTGACATTTGATCACATTGACATGAAACCCCACAGCTTACAAACAGTAATGAGGCAATAGATGGAAAATTACATGACTAGATCCTCATTCGCCGCTCATAACACCCAATTTTAGCAGTCGTGCGGAGGACTCAAGAATGCTGCCGGGTCAAACGAGCCAATAACTCAATCGCATTCGGTCTATTTTTTGAGCAAGACTTATAGCGTTATCTTACCTTCACTATGATATGGACTTCGAGTTCTTATGACAGTGTATGAGAAGATTTATCATCAATATGATGATAAAAATGAAAATCAAAAACACGACTAGAGTCTTCAGGGTCTAAGATAAAAAACCATCTGTAACAATAACGTAAGCATGATACTTTTGTATAGTATTGGTGAACCAGATGGTCGCGGTGATGAAATTCGGAACGAGGAGAAAAAGTAGTACTACTTTTATCATTTGATTTTATTAAATTTTTTTATCTGTTAACGTAGTTGCACTAGTTAAAATAATGATATGTGTCAAGTGCTACTCAGTGAAACATTTTAGTGATAGGTAATAGAGTCATTCTAGGTAAGTCCAAAATTTTTTATTAATTAGTACTAAGATGCTGAATTAATTAACACTATAAATCAAGAAGTTGAATTCACTAACACCCTCATATACTAGGAGGTTGTACTTACTAGTACCCGAACAATTAAGAAACTGAATTAACTAACACATGTACATACTAAGAGGCTATATTTACTTGTATTCGGATATATCAAGATATTATATTTATTAGCACCTGAACAACCATGTTAACAAGTAAAAGAATTTAGTAAAGTGTTAGGTCATATTTGGTATGCTAGAAAAGAATGAAATAGAAAATGAAGTGGAAATGAAATGAAATGGAATAAAGATTAATCATCTGTACCAAGGCCTTGTTTGGACAACTGAATAAGAAAATAGAATTGAATAGGATATAGTTGAATCGGATAAGATATAAAATCATGTGACACATTAAATATTCTAATCTAGTGTTTGAAATTGACTCGAATAAAAAATCTGAATATATTGTTATATTACATTCCTATGTTTGAGTGTTTTTTGAATATAAGGTTCAGATATAAAATTCGGTTTTCAAAAATTATTTTTATAGAAGTCATTTTTTTTCTTCAAATATATGCATACAAGATATCTAAAATTAACATTTTATTCATAAATCAATTGAAAAATCTAATAACCATAATCTTTATATTTCATAATGTAATTGTGCAAATATCATTCAAAATATAATAGTTTCTCGCTTTCAAGGTGATTCAAAAAAAAAGATGGTCCGTATTGTTAAGAATCATCCAAATCAATGATTACATACATGCATATATATATATATATAATAGTCCATTTATTGATACAAAATAATACATTAAAAAGTCTGGAACATATCAAAAAAATTTGAACAATGATAAAAAGAAAAAAAATAATTTTTTTAACTTAACTATTCACCGTCTTGGTCTCTTTAAATTATAACGTTGTAATTTTTTTATGACATGATGTCATATTTTTATTCTAGTGAAAGCAGATAATTCTAATATCACCATCTCCTTGTGATAAATTATATCCTACTTAAGTAGGATATAAATGATCTACGGGATATAAATATTAAATCTAATGAAAACACCAATCATGGGATAGGATAATATTATCTTATTCAACTCTCTTATTTCGTCGTTTAAACATGACTAAAAAATGTTTAAAATAATTTTTAATAAAATACTCATTTTATAAAATAAATATTCTCAATTATATAAAATAAAATTAAAAATTAAAATAAAATATTTTAAAATATCTATTTCAACTGTATCAAACGTAACCTAACCGCAAAAAAAAAATAGCATTACTCAGTGGAGAGTTGCCCAACTTAAGCATATGTCATCAAGAACATCACTTGATCACAATACTTTCCAATACATGAGATTACTCGATTAGTGATGAGCCACCACCTGATCTTCCTACCCTCGTGGCCCCCACCTTTAGCAGATGACACTGTGTGTTGAGACTTGAGAGGATGCGTAGATCAAATGGCTATTTATATACAATACGTTATGTTAGACTATTATATATGTGTGTATAATGTGCATATATATAAATATATATGTGTGTATAATGTGTATATATATAAATTATATATGTGTGTGTGTGTGTATACCTAACAGTGGGAGACATTTTTTTTAGTATGACGCGTGGTTTCTAGGCATTATCAGGCAGTAAGCAGCATATATAGGCTCTCCAAGAGATTAACGTGCACACGAAAGGCAAAGATAGCTTAACAGTAAAACCTCCGCAAGCCACCCTTCCTCTATTTCTCAACACCTTATAATGCAAGAGAAGAACAAGAGTCGCTTTTGCCCATTTCTATTGGCTTCAATAGCTTAAAAGCCAACCGTCCCAAACCACCCCTGCCCTATTCTTCAACACCTTATAGTGCAAGAGAAGAACAAGAGTCGCTTTTCCCTATTTCTTTTGCCTTCAACCATACTTTCTTCACCTTCACAACTAAGATAATTTAATGACACTTCTTTAGATTTATATAATAAAATACTATCTTCACCTTCACAACTAAGATAATTTAATGACACTTCTTTAGATTTATATAATAAAACCCATTTCCAGAGTCAAATCTTATCAGAAGCTCTCTCACAAATCATCTAAAAGATTAAGATTCTCCATGACAGTTACACTTTTCCTCTTTCTAATAACTCTTCTCTTTACAAACTCAGAATCCATTAGCAGAGCAGATTTTCCAGATGGGTTTATCTTCGGAACCGCCTCTTCAGCCTACCAGGTACTGCTTTCATTTTTCCACCTCCCCTGTTTCTAAGTCATGATAGAGTGTGTATAAGAATAGTTGTATGACCAAGTGATGTTGTGCGTGCTAGTTTGAAGGGGCTGTAAATGAAGGAAACAAGGGGGTCAGCATATGGGATACTTTCACCAGGGAATCAGGTCAGAATTGGCATATATTTGAAGGCAATTCAACACTGCAAAACCCTGAAATCTCTAACAGAGATTATATCAGAATTGATTTATTATTGGTTTATCTGTTTAAACAGGAAGGATCTTGGACTTCAGCAACGCAGACATGGCTGTTGATCAGTATCATCGGTTTAAGGTGAAATCTGAAAACACATTGATTAACTTCTAATTAGCATAATTAGAGTTCCAACTTTTAAGCCTCCATAAGTGGTTTTTTTCCCCCAAAACTTAATCTATTTTGTTGTTTTTTTTTTAGTAATTTGAATTTTTATGCACAGGCTAGATGTTTCCAAAACTAAAATTAAACTATAATGGAATCAATACACATCAATAGATAAATTTAGAGCGATAAAGCCACATATTATAATAGAGTTCATTTGGAAGAGAATGCCTAATTATTTGACAATAATGGAACTCATAATATTATAAGGTGAAGAATAATAAAGTGATGCAGATAATGATATGCCACCGACTTTGATAAGATAAGAATAAGAATAAGAATGGCTAATAGCTTCCAAGGTGGACAATGGGCACAAAAGATAACAAAAACATCACTTTAGTTGATTAAAAACTGCACTTTGTCTTACCTATCCAAAAAAGAAAAAAAAAATTGTACTTTGTTACTAACAGAAAAAGGGGATAAAAACTTGAAATTACAGTCTGATATAGACTTGATGAAGGACTTAGGAATGGATGCTTACAGATTCTCAATATCATGGTCAAGAATCCTCCCAAGTAAGACATAGTCCTGCCTATAATTCTTTTCTTCCCAAGTTGCTTCCTGCAGCCAGCAGGCCTTATATTTATCTCCACATATTTTTAACAGATGGAACAGGAGAACCAAATCCAGAAGGAATAGAATACTACAACAGCTTCATAAATGCTTTACTGGAAAAAGGTCATCTAATAAAAAAGCTCTCTCAGAAATCTATATGTTTTGTAAATAATTTATATATTATTGAAAAGTTATCCGCTTTCTTTTTCTCTCAGGAATTCAGCCCTATGTAACTCTATATCATTGGGATCTTCCACAGAAGCTCGAAGACTCATATGAAGGGTGGTTGAACAATCAAATAGTGTAAGCATGATATGATGCTCATGTGACTTTTGTGGGGTTACAGATGATGCTTTTAAACATAGCCTCTATTTTCTTACAGAAAGGACTTTGAGCATTATGCTTGTACCTGCTTCCAAGCTTTTGGAGACCGAGTGAAGTACTGGATCACCTTCAATGAACCTCGTGGTTTATCAATCCAAGGCTATGACCTGGGCATTCAAGCTCCTGGGAGGTGTTCTATTCTGGGTCATATATTCTGTAAAATAGGAAAATCATCTGTGGAGCCTTATGTGGTAGCTCACAACATCCTCTTGTCTCACGCTGCTGCTTATCATAGTTACCAGCGCCATTTCAAGGTACTCTAGTTTGCAAGCATGATTTAATTACCAGAAATTGTGCTGATTTTCAATTTATAAAAAAAGAAAGAAAGAAAGAAAGAAAGAAAAAGGAAAAAGAATATTATAGTTTTCTTCTTCATTCATTTGTGTCTTCCAGGAAAGACAAGGAGGTCTAATTGGGATAGCACTAGATGCCAAATGGTATGAACCAATGTCTGATAATGATGAGGACAGAGATGCTGCAAACAGAGCAATCGACTTTGGACTTGGATGGTAAATACTTGTGTGGAATATCTTATGAATCTAAAATTTAGTAACATTTTGGAGAAAATTGAAGTTCAATATATTAGTCGGTATAACTCAGAAAAGGTGAATCAGGTTCCTTGATCCACTTCTCCTTGGCGAATATCCTCTTTCAATGCAGAAGCTTGTGGGTCAAAGATTGCCTGAGATCACTCCTGAGATGTCAAGATTATTACTTGGGTCCTTGGACTTTGTTGGCATAAATCATTACACCACATTATATGCCCGGAATGACAGAACTCGGATTAGGAAACTCGTATTGCAGGATGCTTCATCAGATGCTGCGGTGATTACTACCTGTAAGATACCAAAGCACTACATTCAACATATATATCTAATGTAAAATGAAGATGGATTAAGCTAGGAACTGATATTTTTTGTACATGCCCTCAATTTTAGCTTCCAGGCATGGAGCTGCTATTGGAGAAAGAGTATGTCCCAGCTTCTTACTGCGCACTAGAATTTAGTATAGGATTCATTTAAAAATCTGCTCATGGACTCTTCCTCCTCCAGGCTGCTTCTCATTGGCTACACATTGTCCCATGGGGCATCCGAAAGATAGCAAGATATGTGAAAGATAAATATGGGAACCCACCAATGATGATCACTGAAAATGGTGAGAAATTACAGCCTTAGAAGCTAAAGCCTTTTAACCTCCATGATATATCACATGGTTTAAGCTCATGACTGCAGGTATGGATGATCCAAATAGACCTTATATCGCTTTAAACAAGGCTTTACAGGATGAAAAGAGGATAAGATATCACAGGGATTACCTCTCTAACCTATCTGCTGCTATAAGGTATTTGCAAATCCCAAGCTGTATGCTCAGTGTGCTTTGTCTTAGGTTCGCTACAATTTTAGATTGTGATGCCCCAGAAACAGATCTTTCTTCTTGTTCTTTAGGCTCTCTACATTCTACTTAACAAGAAATTAAACTAATGCAGGGAAGACAACTGCGATGTGCGTGGTTACTTTGTGTGGTCCTTGCTCGACAACTGGGAATGGAACTTAGGCTATAGTGTCCGGTTTGGACTATATTTCGTGGACTATAAGAATAATCTTACAAGGATTCCAAAGTCTTCTGTTAAGTGGTTCAAAAGAACGCTGAGGTTGAAAAGTGATGAAAGCTATCAGTTATAGATTTTATAGCATATCAAGCAAAGTTATTCCATAAAATGACAATTGTAAACAAAAAAAAATTACAGTAAATGAAAAAAAAATTGTACCGCGGAGACTTGAATGGATGAATCCTTTTCCTTGGTTTCCTGTTCTATGCATGCCTAATGCACAAAGAAACACCTTGCTTTACTGGACTACTGAAAGAAGATGACAGATGATGAATCTGAGGCCTTTATTGAAGGGGACCCAATTCACCACACGAAAGCAGATACAGATAGAATGTCGAAACTTTATCAGATTAATATTTTTGTATTGATTTTAATGTCTCCAAAAGGTTTCTTCCTTGATCACAACTGTCTCTGTCATGTTACATTAACAATTACATGTTTATGTGTTCATATGTATATAATATGTGTTTATCAACTGTAAAAGTGTCAATTCTTAAATTCACCTTTACAAGTGTGTTCCCCTAGCTAGATAAACAAAATTAATTCATCTCCTCATTGAGGCATTGAATCAAACATAATATTGTTTGTACCTCCTGGACGTCTCCATCTAAAGCATCCAACAGGTTGAAATGTAACTTAAAAGACCCAAATGTTGTGAGAGAGATTTGCTCAAAATCACCGGTCATTCAATTTGCCGCAGGGCATTTGAAGTTTGAACAAAGATCAATGGCATGGGGCTTTTTTTCGGGGGCAAGTTAGATTTATTGAAACCAAAAAAAGCAGATCTACAACAGGCATAGACCATAAACCTACTGCCAAAGAAAAACAGACAGCATACTACAAAAAAAAAATCACAGAACACTAGGGAAAGCCAAATGCAAAAAAAAAAATGACTTCCCTACCCAAAACCAACTGAAAATTTCACATCTAGACTCCACACCTTAATCTGCAAGAGATTCTGAAAATCAACAATTACTGAATATCTTGTTTGAACCACCAATTTTTAAGTTCAATAACCAATTTTCCCTTGTATTTGGAATATTTCTCCAGGCGGAGACAGTATCGCTTTTAGCTTTGTTGATCTCTTTCTTTAGCTGGCCCATATCCTTTCCTTGACTATTGAAGACCCTTCCATTTCTTTCAATCCAGAGAGTGTATACTGTTGTTGAGAAGGTCAGCAGAGCAACAGAGTGGAAAAGGCATTGGTTCATAGCGAAAACACCTGCCCAATTAGTAATCTGGTTCCAGTTTCGTGGATGATTATCAGACACACAATTACGTACTGTATCCTTCCAAATTTCTGCAGTAAACTCACATTCAAAGAATAGGTGATCCCTAGTCTCACTGTTATTGTTACAGAAAGTGCATCTGTCATCTATTTCCTTCCCCCAGTCTTTCAACTTACTCTTTGTTGTCAGGCCTTGATTATAGGAGAGCCAGCTACTCCATTCTTTCCTAGGCTTGTGAGCTCGAATATGGTAGCAGTCTTTGTAGAGAACATGCCATTTACTGTTAAATTCCATTTGAGTTTATCTTCATTTCCTGAAAGAATGGGGACCTTCATTTCTCTCTGGCCATTCTGATTACTTCATTTATCAATTCAGAGTTATTGCTTGGTCATCTCCATTCATTATGTCTAATATTTGACGATACCAAACCATTATCAGGAAAGTTACTTACCCTTTTGATGCAACCCATGAACATCATTTAAAATTCTCAAAAGATGCCACTGATCAAACCAGAGATAAGTATCTTTCCCATTACCAACCTCCATGCCCGTTGATCCTTTTGCCATTTGCCTTAATTGCAATATCTTCCTGAGAGGCCAACTACTGTCATGAGGAATTGTCATAATGAAATTAAGTGGGCTAACTAGACTGAAGTTGTTGGTAATCTAACATAAGCTCCATTTCTCCATACACTCTCTAATCTCCTCTAGTCCCCACATGCAAGACGGGATTGTACATGAGAAAGAGTGTTAAAATAATTTGATATAAATTGTTAATCGATTCTCTAAATGTTGGTGATCTAATAATTTCAATCACTTTAATCTTTGAATAAGACACAATATCTAAAAGATCGAACAGATAACAAATTCATTCCCATATGCAAATGAACTCTAGTAGTATTGCCTTTGGTTATTTTCTTCCCAGGTAAAGGGGGGACAATAATGAAAGAGGTTATTCAAAGCATTTGATTGAAATCAATGGTTATGACCATCAAACTCAACTTGTTTCCTACTGATGTTCCATCTAAAACCAATTATATTTGTATGCTATTGCTGTAAACTCAGTGATTGTCATTTAACAGTGAAGATTTGGGGGTAGTTTGACACTTTCCCTCCATTAATAACACTTGGTCCTTGCTGTTTCTAGATTATTTCTACCCTTCCCTAGACTATAAAGTAGGAAATCCATGACAGAGTTGCTTTGATGCATGAATTATGGCCTAATGCTGAATTTTAAAAGTCTCTATTGGTGAGTCTTCCATCATACTAATGGACCTCAAAAAGTGAAATTTTGTTAGTAGCCATGGGTGGACATGGTGTTTTTTAACTTTGCCACGTGTGGGCATGGTCCTTTTCTTTTTTTTTTGGAGTACAACGACAGGGGAGAAGAAAATTATTCTAAGTATTTTTGCACGCGATATGAGACTCGTACTATGATAAAACTCGAATTTGGGTATAAAGAGAGAAATTTTAACCACTTTATCTCATTGTGTTTCCACAGTGTCCTGTTAGAAGTCGATAAAAGAGTGGTGTCATAGGAAAATATATTTTGTTTTCATTGCTTTGTCAAGTGTAAAGTTTCCAGGATGATGATTACTTGTAATGTCGTAAAGATCAATGTTTAGTTGTGTTTTGGAAGCAATTTTTGTGAATGAATTGCTTTTCTGTATTGTTGTTAGAATGAGTTCTTGAGGGTGATTTTTTGTTCAATTCAACTTAATAGAAATTTGTCTCACTTGGCAGAATGGTGAGGACAATTTCTTGAACAGATGAGCAGTCAAAGCAAATAAGAGAACTTATTATAAGGCTATTGAAGGTATTAATTTGAAGAAACATCAATTAAAGAAGTTACTAATTTTGAGTTGGCCATTAAGACTAGCGTCTAAGATCCATATTCAACAAACCTCCCTGAGGGCTCAGTATAAAACCTAGGTTGCCTCTTTTTTCCAGCAGTCAAGGTTCAACCAATCCAGAAAAGATGATCATGTACCAGAGAAAGTCCTCAGGATACTAATATAGTAAATTCTGTTGTTTTTACGGAAAAGCCCCCGAAAAGGGGTTCTATCAATTGCTCTACTTTTAGGCCCTCTAGTATTAAACGAACAAAGTTATTGTTTTATGTCCCACTTATATAAAGAAGTCTTTAATTTTTTTTTTTTTTTTGTATTTATACCATAATCCAAATTAAAAAATTTAACACAATAAAAGTCTAACTACAAAAAGAAGGTCCTAAATTTTGTTTATATTAAATTCAATGGTAAATTACCCTGACGTCTCATGAAATTTTTGAGAAATACAAAAACCTTCCTTGAGTTCTAGTATTAAACGAACAAAGTTATTGTGTTTATGCCCCACTTATAAAGAAGTTTTCAATTTTTTTTTTCTTTTTGGTATTTATAACATAATCCAAACTAGAAATTTAAACTTAATAAAAGTCTAACTGCAAAAAGAATGTCTTAAATTTTGTTTATATTAAATTCAAGGGTAAATTACACTAACATCTCATGAGATTTTTGACAAATACAAAAATCTCCTTTAAGTTTTTTGAAATGATACTAACATCTCTTATTTTTACTGACAAACTACAAACATTTCACCTCCAACCCAAATTTGGTTGAAAATGACAAAAGTGTTCATTTCATTTTAATTTTTTTTTACATTTTTTCAAATTTCCATCAAGTTTTTTTTTTTAAACTTTTTAAATATTTTTTATTTTATATAAAAATAAATTTAAGATAAATAACTTATAGTTTTTTTGGCCAAAGAAGATTTAAATTAATATTTATTTGAAAATGAAAAAAACTTTAAAAAAATTGGACAAAATTTTAAAGAAATGTAAAAAAAAATGAAAGGGGCAATTTTATCATTTTGAAAAAAAATAAAATTGGCTGAAAGGGAGGTATTTGTAGTTTGTTAGTAAAAATAAGAGAGATTAGTGTCATTTCAGAAATCTCAGAAGAAGTCTTTGTAATTGTCAAAAATTTAAGAGACGTCAGTGTAATTTATCCTAAATTCAAATAAAAAGTCTAAGAACAATAAAATTCTAACTCCACAAAAAAGACCTATAAATACTCCATGAAAAAAAATATTCTATTATTATATGTTTAGACTTGAATAATTATTTTATAGAAGAGTTTGCCACCCCACCCCACCCCACCCCAACCCAACCCAACCCAAATTAGAGTAAAATTAAGACAAGGTCCAAGCATGATCAATTTAACCTGATAAGCCTGTCACTTATTTTGGGACAAAAATACCCCTCCATGCATCCTCCTTGAATATACTTAACAAATTGTGTGTGAATTAATGTGGGTATCTCTAAAACCTTTAACAAATTTTAAAATTTAATAACCTATAATATATAAATCCATTTTTAATAAAATTTATATATATATATATATATATTTGGACAATAAAATTGAGATCTATCAAACAAAATTCATAATGAATAAAAATATTGAAAAAAAGAAATTGTTGTCCAAACAGAGAAATTTGCTGAAACATAAAAAAATGCCAAATTAAAACTGATAATGACATTTTTTTATTAAGAAAAAAATTAATGGTGCAAACTGTTGTAGACCTCGAAAAAAGTTTTTTGCACATAAATTGTGTTTTTACTAACTAGCTGGGAACTAACAACTTGCTCATTCATTTATATCATTATATGAACATTAAAAAAAACACATCATATGATGCAACTTTAACTCTCTTATATGAAACAAATACATTATTAAATAAGCAAAGAAAACTTTTTACCAAAAAAAAAAAACCATTGTTCAAAACATTTTAATAAAACTAATTTGAATCAAGCCAGTACCAATTCAATTATACTTTCAAATAAATAATGAAACTTATTGTTTTAATAAAAAGCAGTTCTAATTCAGTTTTACTTTCAAAGTAACAATAAAACTACACTAATTTAATCAAACCAATTCTAATTTAGTTTCAAACAGTGAAATTTTAGTGTTTGAATCAAACTAGTTTCAGTTTAGTCTACTATCAAATAAGTAGTAAATTTCACTCTTTTAATCAAATCAGTTTCAATTTTGTTCAAGACAATGAAATTTGATTGTTTAATTTCAATTTAGTTCTAGTTTTAAAACAACTATGAAATTTAACC
This sequence comes from Nyssa sinensis, assembly GCA_008638375.1. Classification (NCBI taxonomy): domain Eukaryota; kingdom Viridiplantae; phylum Streptophyta; class Magnoliopsida; order Cornales; family Nyssaceae; genus Nyssa; species Nyssa sinensis. The sequence goes on from CM018047.1 coordinate 14,930,255, forward strand.
TTTTTCTTTAATTAAACTAGTTTCAGTTTACTTTATGTTTAAAGAAAAGTGTGAAATTTTAGTATTATTAATCAAAAAAGTTCCATCCAACTGGGACTAGCCTAGTTGATAACTCATACCCTCTCCCAAAAAGAGTTCATGGTTCTACTCTCACTATCCCTATTGGGGGGGTGTATTTTATCTTTATTGTAGTTTGTTGGATTATTAGGTTTTCCAAGATCTAAAATTGAAAGACTCCTTTGAGATTTTAAAATAATGATTGTACAATACATTTTCTGTTTAGTTTCAGTTTTAAAGAAATAATAAAATTTTATTATTTTAATTGAATCAGTATCAATTTAGTTTTAGTTTCAAAGAAATAGTCAAATTTAACTATTTTAATTTCAGTTAGCTTCTTTCGAAAGAAACAGTGCAATTTCACTATTTTTATGAAATTAGTTCTAATTCAATTCCAGTTTTAAAGAAGCAATAAAACTTTAATATTTTAATTAAACTAATGTTAATTGAATTACATAAAGTAAATTGTCACTATTTGAATCAAACAAATTTTAATTAAATTTCAATTATAAAGAAATAGTGAAATTTAAATGTTTGTATCAACCAATTTCACAAGCAATAAGATTTCACTATTTTAAACATAAATCAATATCAATTTTTTTTCCAATGGAAAATTGATTAAACAGATAAATCATAAAAGTCAGGATATACAATAAAGGGTCTAGCCAAGAGGAGGGATCCTTTACCCATACATCAAACAAACCATCAAATGGAGTTGTCTGAGCTAAGACATGTGCTACCTGATTACCCATACGACCAACAAAAGAAAAATGCCGAACACCAACCAGTATAGCTAGATGTTGAATATCACATATATAGCATCAATATCAATTCACTCCCAGTATTAAAGAGAGTGACATTTCACTATTTTAATTAAAAAAATCATTTTTTATTCAGTTCAAGTATTAAAGAGACAATAAAAATTTTATTGTTATAATAAAAGTATTTGCTAAGTAATAATTTTCTTTGTGTATATAATTAGAAGTATTAATTTTTTGATTTTGATTTAGTTTTATATAGCTTAAAAACAAAAACAAAATATAGAGTTCCTGATGTTGTATTTCTAATTTGTAGAGAGAGAGAACTGTGCAGAAAATGGTAAATATCCAAGATTGCTGTGAAATCTTTTTACTATTCACAGAAACCCAGCCACAAAGTAGAGTTCCTGAAAATGCTGTAACATTATTTTTGGGGATTGAAATTTTTCCAATGGATATGTTCTCGGCAGAAATTGATATCCCATTTGGGGTTCTTGTAATTTTGAGCAATCATTGTTGTATGGAAGTCATCAATTAATTCTCTCTCTCTCTCTCTCTCCCCTCCTAAACCAAAAAAATAATAAAAAATTCTATCTTCCATGTAGTATATTTCTCAAGATTATTGATTTTTTAAAGAGTCCACTTAGTATTTAGTTTTAGTTTCAAAAAAAAAAAAAAATCCAAAATAAAGGAAAAGATTACTACTCTTTTCTCAGTGCTAACATTAACTTTACCTTTCTTTCCCATTGTTGAAACTCACAAACAAAAGGTTAGTTGTAGGTGAAAAGAAAAGTGATGAGTTAAAAAAGAATGTATATTAATTTTATATTTTCCCCTTTTATTACAAAATTCATAATCTAACAAAAAAGAATAGATGTTGGAGTGGAAGCAAAAGATTACTTGATAAATTCGATGAACTTTTTATGAAAATTGTAAAAGTAAATAATTTCAAATGTTAAAAATAATTTTCTTTTTATTTCTTAGTTCTTACTAGGGATGGGTTTGGGATGAAACCTCTTCCCCAACTTGATAGTTTGACACAGATAAGTTGTATTTTATGAATGTCATAAAATAGCGATAACTATTTTCAATGTCAAATATTGTATTAAAAATGACATTGTCATTTTTTGACTAGCCAAATGATATACTATTCGATTAATATTTTTTATATCAATACTAAATTTTAGAATTGACACATGCATGATATAAGAGCCTCTAGCCAAATAACATTTACTGAAACAGTAATTTTTATATCACTACTAAATTATAAAATTGACGCATCAAATAACATAATTACACTTACTACATGTTGAACGGCAGTTGCATGCAAGACTTGTAAAAAGATTCTCTCTTGTAGTTTAACCTATGAGCAATGTGAGGGATCCCATCTTTTTTATCTTATTTTGATTTAATCATTTCACATAAATAAGATTTACTATTTATTAAATGAATAATATTCTCTTACTTATATGAAAAAATAAGATCAGAATAAAATAAAAGGAGTAAGTATCTTAGCATTTCCTCTTTACCTATGACTCTGAAAGCTTAAATTGAGGGGAGAAGAATAAAAATCTTACACGTGGTGCCAATCTTGTGGTCTGTAACCAAATGATTAATGTTCACTTTTCTTTTCCCCTTTAACGATTTGTGTTTCCGGGTTAAGTGTTTAATGTTCACCTACCCAAACAAAGTAGTTTAATGCCACATTCACGAAAATTTGTCAATTGATGTGACATATAATATATTAATTATATAATTTAATATATAAAAAATATTATAATATTTAGAAAAATAACATTTTAATGCTGTTCATATTGTACTTATGTAGCAAGAGAAAAAATTTAGTTTTAATATTACAATTTTGTCTTAATATATATATTAAGAAATTTTATTTATATTATATATATATATATATTTATTAGAGTTTTATTTATATATAAATTAAAACTCTTATAATATAAAAATATAGAAAAGCCACATTTTGAGTTGCTGCATTAAGTCTCAAATTATCTAGAGACAGTCCTAGTTTTTCTTATCAAATTGACCTTTTTAATTCTCATTAATTAAGATCGCCAAAGGCTTTAGTGTAGTTGAGTGATATTTTGTCATTTCAAAATAGATGTAATGATTTCAAGTCTCTCGAGTAGAAGATGTGACATTTTATTTAATATTTTAATCTTGAATTGAGTTTATCTTTCTTAAGATTTTTATTTACAAGACTCTGGTAATTATTTATAAATAGAACTTGTAATACACATTTAAAACTGGAGAAGAAAAAAATACTCATTAAGATTGTATGTAAAAACTCGTATTGGCAACACCATCATATCTAGGGTTGCAAGTGAATATTGGAATATTGCAAGTAAAAACAATAACAATAATAATTGATCAATTTATTCGGGAAATGTGCAAGCTATTTAGGCTTTCGTTTAATAAAGAGGAATTCAATAGTAGAAAGCGAAAGTGATAGAAAGTAAAATAAAAGAAAGGAAAGTGAAAAAAAAATATCCTATATCCATTTGGTTATGAAGAAAAATTAAGAAAGTGACAAGAAAATTGTACTGAAAAAAAAAATCAAATTTCACATTCTATTTTTTTTCGGTTCATGAAAAGAATTAATTTTTTTATATTGGTTAATTTTTATTGAAGAACAAGAAAGTCCCCCCAAAAAAGATATTATTAATATAAAAAAAAAAGAGTTTTCAAAAGATTTGGTTGCTTATTTCTTTAATATTATATATATATATATATATGTAATATAAGAATTTGCATTAAGTCCAAATATTCAAACTATTTTATCTTATTAAAAAGAAGAGTTTTTTTATATTCTTTATTTTTTTTATTGAAGCACGAGAAAATTCTAGAAAAACAATATGTTATTTATATAAAATAAAAGTCCTAGAAAAACATTTTTGTTATTTTTTTAATATTATATATATTTACACACATGTAAGAAAATTGTATTAAGCCTAAATATCCAAGTTACCTTATTAAAATAAAGAGTTTTTCTATATAAACATGAATTATTTTGATAATTTAGTTATATAGTAAAAAGATAAGGTACAACTAGTTATATATACAAATCTTAAATATATTTTAACACATAAATAAATGAGTCTAATATAGATTATAAACTACTTTCATGAAGAAAAAAAAAGATTTTCCTTTAATTTTTACAAGAAATGGAAAGTCATCTTTTTAGGAAAATTATGCAGTTACATGTATTTTATTTTTATAAAAAAAAGTTTCATTCATATTAACCAAACTCTAAACAAATTTAAATTTTTTTCTTTTTCCGTTATCCTCCTCCTAACCGAACGAAACCTTACCGAATGGTTATGGGAGACAGTTGAATGGACAAAAAGAGTGAAAAGGACAATTTCACGGGTGAACAGTGTATCAACCTGACTGCCCGTGACCTTGTACGTATGCACACTTCAAAGCATTAATATGCAGTCCCATTTTAGGAGAGAGATTCATATTCCATGCGACGTCTTGGCATCATTTAGGAAAAGATGTTACACAAAACTAATGTCAAGCTCAAGTCACACAAAGTACACAAATCAAAGAAAAGGCACGGTAAAAGTGTTTGTGTCAGTCATATATGCACATGTTTGAAATGCATGTATTAATTAGATTAAGAAGATCCTCATTTTCATATTGACGGAAGCCATCCCTTAAGGCAAGAATTGCTGGAATGAGTAGTATTAACGGAGGCACTCTTTGATTTTCAATAACACTATATTATACGTGATTATGTTTTATATTAAAAAAAAATGTATTATAATACATAGTATGATAGTATTAAAAAAAATACACTATCATTATAGTATATCAGTCTCATTCAAATTTTTTTATATTAATGTACTTAATTATCCACAAAAAAGTGATGTATTAAGATAATCTCTTGGATACATCCAAAATCTAAGGTCATGCATTGCTGAAATGTCAGAGACTGTGATCCAATGACAGTTATTATTATTTTTTTTTTGCTTATAATTAAAAAATTTCTAAAAGCAGCGGGGTACCTAAACATTAAGTCGCGGGAAAGGGGGACTACAAAAGATAAACTTTAAGAGGGTATTAGGTAAAAATATGAAAAATTTAGAAAGCAATCTCTAAACTTTTTTGAAAAAAATTTCATTAAAATGTAGAAGGAAAGTCAAACTTTGGGGGGGCATGGTTGATTAAGATTCAAGACCATGTAGGAACAAATAGGAGGAGAGTCATCAACGTATCATTAGCTCATTACCATTGGCCCAACAAGAGGCTTGGGTTGTCTAAAAAAATATAAATAAAATTCAATTAATAGGATGAAAGCAATAATAAAACTTTGAACCCAAAATCAATAATTAAGTTTTACTATTGGCGTTGGCTGAATAAATGACAATGATCCATTGTTGTGGTAAGTTATAAATAAAGATCCAAACTGGGTGACTCATTAGAATTTGCTCAAGTGGGTCAGTTGTTTTTTAGAGTAGATGAACTGTCCTCACTCCTCTTAGTAATAATAAAATTTCTTGATATCAATATCATAATCAAAACCTAACGTATAGCAGCCCCACCAATACAAGACAATGCCCCTCCTTTTCTCTTGAATAATTAATTTCATGTCTTTTTTAAACCCAAACTATTCAACTATGCCATGATCATTAGAAATGACATGAGAAAATGACGTTTCACAAGCCAATATATACATGAAATGACAAAGCAACCTTCTAACGCCAGATTCCCTAACCCAAAAAAATCTTTAAAAGGCTGATTATATGATCATTAATAGGTCTCACAACAAATATCTGAGAATTTAATGGTTGATCTGATGAAATTTGCTTGCATCCAGTGGTCCTGAATCATCATGAATCCCCTCAGAGGAATGTCCTACATGTTGGCTCATTTGTAGGCCATCGATGCACCATCAGAAAGGTACGAGTGCGTCCACATTTCCCAACTGAGTGCTCCTTTGACTATATTGTGTAAAGTATTGATAAAATGGGGAAATGTTATTGGGGCTGTTCCTTCTACAATTGCCCAGCAAATATGTATTATTTACTCATTAAATAATGTATTCTTTTGGAGTGCAATAGTATTGTGGTGGAGGAGTTGAAATAAGGTTTTTCATAAAATAAGTAACTAATGAAAATAAACCGATAAGAGAATAAGTAATATAAAAGAGTAAAAATGACAAAAATATAAAATATAAAGTGTTGGGTTGTCCCACATCGCTCGTTTCTAGTTTCTCTGATCTAAATATAAGACCCTCTCTCTCTCTCTTTAACACCCGAGTTTTAAGGAGCTAATTTAAAATTGGGCCTCCAATTTCAACATGGTATCAAACTAGGGCAGAGCTCTAACTTTGGGCTAGAAGAGTCAGTGTGCGCTCACCTGACCTTCCTTCGCGGCCAATGTGTTCCAAGAAATTGGGCCTCCAATTTCAACATAAAGAAAAAAAGAAAGAATAATTGAATAATATTATAAGCTCATTTGGCCACTCCTTTTTGTCGAGATTCACAATCTCATGACATACATTTTGTTAAATTGAGTTTTTAAGAGTGTTTGATTCCCAATTTGAATTAATTTTTGCATTTTGCTACCGTAAAAAACTATTATTTGATTAAGCTACTTCTTCTAGTTTCCAACTTCATCATTTTTTAACTATGGGCCAACATATTAATTTGACTAAAAGGTTAAACAAATTTATAAAATGTTCTCAACCTTTTTACTTTTAACACGAATGATGAATTTTGTTTAAAGTTAACTTCTATGCCCAACAATCTATTTTTTATTTTTAACTAATATACTTATATTATTATTATATTTAATGGATTTAATATCTATATTATAATATTAGTCAATATGGTAAAAATATATTCTTTAACTATAGCATATATGTAGTACATTCAAAATAAAAAAAACTATTTAATTTATATTTAATATTATCTTATAAAAATTAATTATTACATATCTTATTAATTTATTAATATTTTTAAATTCTTGGTTAAAAACATGTGACTAAATAATAATAAAGGGTAAATGGGATATTTTATAATCATCAATTACTTTTAAACTAGTTTTACCTTATACTTAATTAATTAATTTTGACATCATAATCAATTCTAATATATGTCTATCCAAAAACTTTATTCTCTATTAATCAATTAACTCACAAATAATTTTTCATTAAATTCAGCAACACCCCAAGTGACCACTATATATATTATTTTTTATCAGTTTAATTCAATGTTTAAAATAAGTTAATTTTAATTTTTAAAAAAAATATTGGCTTATTATACCAAACAAATTATTACTTTTTTTATAACCATTATACCAAACAATTAGTTTTGAACTTTTGAGTTATTTAAACACAATAACTTAACCTAAATAAGCTAAAATAATCTGACTAATTAGGCTCTAGTGATGAAAATATGTGATTTAAAAAAATCTTTTTTAACTATTTATGAGTATATACATATTGGAGTCATTGAAATGTGTATATACGATTTTTGAACTAAATACTTCATTAAAAGAAAATCTGTATTGAACTTGAAAACAATCATTTTAAAATTCATTAATATGAACCGATTACACACTATGTAACCTATGATAGATGAATGTAAATATTATATTAGCAGGGTTTGTTTTTAAAATATCCAAGAACTTGATAAAGCCAAGAAAGTGTTGTCCGTCGGGATGGATGAAATTTCGCCCGTGAAGAGTGGGCCTTTTTCCTTTCGAAAACCTCATCTTCTTTACTAAGAAATGCAACGAATTGCTTTCAAGAAACTCAGATTGCAAATAAAGAAAAGGAAAATGAGATTATCATTCTTTGATTTCTTACTTATCTAATCTTTAGATAGAGAGAGAGGAATGAACAAAAGTTAGAACATTAGCACTTCTAGTATGATTAGGAGATCTGATTCCAAATTCTTTACAGTCCTACCAACATCAATTTATACCTATAATCATTATTATTGTTTATATATATATATATATATAGAAATGAAAAGTGGATGTTACAAATAAGACTGCCATGTTTCTATCTTTGAGCTTCAAATCCTATCTCCTTCCTGCCATTTTTCTTCAGAGAACCTGCAGAATCATACAATTAGACTACTATATAAAACCCATTACTAAAAAAATGAAACAATGCGATATTGGATTTCTTTTTGGTAAATGAGAAGAGCTACATTTCCAAAATAAATAAATAAAAACCATGAATTCCCAACATGAAGCTCATTTGGATGTTGGGAAGAAAAAAATCAGAAGCACTTTAAGTTTCAAAACATAAAAAAGATGAAAATACAAGAATCACAGAATTGAAGTCATACATGGAACCCATCTGGATGCAGGGGGAAATGGAAAACTCAAAATTCCAAGAAAAAAAAAAAACAAAAAAAGACCAAAACAAAAACCCATTTGGGGACGATGAACAGCCTTGAATGTGATAATTAACATCAGCCATTAAAGTTAAGGACAGAAACCCAATTCAATTGAAACTACAAACTCATAAAAGAGCACTTTTTTTTTCATGGCGATCAATGGAAATGAGGTTAGAAGAGAGCAAATACCTTGGGGTTTGCAATCGGGTGGATCTTCAAAGAGAGACAGCGAAAGCTGCTTGTGAGCGACCCCAATGTCGAACAATATGAGTCCTGACTTGGGATCATTAACAATAATGCCTTTCACAGGTAACCATAGAAAAAGCTCTTCCTGAGACATACCCTCAACCCCGGTGAGCCCACCGTAAGTCAGGTTAGCCCTCACAACGCTATCATAGAAGGCCATGGTGTCGAATTTGGTTAAACAGGGGCCATCGAGGAACACCTCGAGAAGGCCAGTTTCAGAGAGAGTGTAGGACTGGACGTCCTTGGGAAGGAGACCCGCTGGCAAGCCTTTAGTCTTGAGGAGGTCGTGGATTGACAAGGAGTGAGAGAGAGGAGGAGAGAGACAGATCAGGAACCCACACAGGCCTAAAAGAGCTGGGAAGTGGTTGTGAAGGAAAGCCATGAATGTGTCGTAGAGAGAGAAAGGGGAAGGAGGCAGTGGTTTTAGGGGTGGCTTTGGGGAAATCTGGAGGGAGTTTGGGAAGTAGAAACACTGTTTAAAAAGGAGATTAGGAAATGGTTTTACTAAGTTGCCCCCGAGGGAGAGCCAAGTGAATGGAGCAATCTTGCCACAGTTGAATTAAAAATTTATAGGTTTTGTAATAAAGTTTAGGAATTCTAAAGGCTTCCTCTGTTTATGTTTTTAAAAATAAATTTTTAATTTTAAAATACAGAATACACGTTTGACAAGTTATTTATTTAAATTTTTTAAAATTTGAATTATCATAATCCAAATATATTTTTATAGTTTTTAAAAAATTAATTACAAAATTTTTAGAAATATTTTAAAAAAAATTATATCTGAATCACTATCCAAGCACAGCCTAATCCTTTAGTTATAATTGAAGTTTGCATTCAAAACTCATAAGTTTGAACAAAGATAATGCTTTGATGATGATTCTACTTATTTAAGATAATGCACTAACCTGATAATCGAAGATTACATAATAATCTATAACTCTTGATAAGTTATACAAAATTATCCTTATTTATATTGATGAATCCAAAAATTGTAGGCAGATGGTAAAACTAACCAACATGAGAATCAAAGATTACATAATAATCTATAACTCTTTATAATTTATACAAAGTTATCCTTATTTATATTGATGAATTCAAAAATTATAGGCAGATGGTGAAACTATAATTATTAGAATTTAGGGAATTTTTCATGAAAAAAATATTGAGGACCAACTCTTTTATTTTAAAAATAAATAAATAATAACAGTAAATAAATAAATTTATCCAATTTTTTAAGAATTCTATCCCTTTGTTAATAGTCTTATTCTTCAACTTTAAGTAACTTCAATAAAAAAAAAAAAAAAATGAATGAAATTAACCTACACAAATTCACTATACTTAATAAGAACTTCTTATATAGAAATTCAGCTAATGAATGAAAGTTTTATTATAACTGACTCCATTGTGAATGTTAAAAAAAAATGACGGGAGAGGATAGACTCTTAGTTGATATATGCGTTATATGTAATTACCAATATATTTATATTAGAAGTGTTGCTTAGTCTAATCTACGTCACCAGTGAAAAAATAAATAAAACTTAAGTCACCAGTGATATGTTGATAGTGACACAAGATTAACCTCTATTGAGTTTCAAAACAAGATGCGATTAAAGTAAAATACTAAATTAAAATAAAAGAGTAAGTAGGGTGTGCTGTTAACATATCTAAACATTTATAAAATTTATTAAAAACTCATTGTAAATAGGAGAATCACGCGGGTCAAAAAATGAAAATTCCAAGGATTGAAATTTCAAAATAGAAATGTACGTGGACATGATATTATATATAAAAATTATCCAAAATTAAGCAGTGGAGAGCATTAACATTAACCAAGGTAGCATTAAAGGGGTATTTGGGTCAAACAAAAGACTAAGCGAACAACGATGTAACGGTTCAAGATTCAAGGGAGTCGAATTGGCCGTACGAATTGCGATCCGTTCAACAAAAGAGAAGGGCAATGGCTATTGTGAGAGTGTTATAAATTTGGATGGTAAACTAGTAATTTGAGAGTTTCGTAGTTAAGGTATGATTCGATCCGCCTTTTACAATTTACAAGAGAGAGGGAGACGAAGGGGAATCAATATGTCAGAATGGCAGTGGCTTAACTACCGGAGAAAATTATATGAAGTTCGTTTTTATCTTTTTAAGAAATGGACATGGATGCTTGCTTTATTTTCGTCTTTGCCAAGCGTGCAGTGGCGTGACTTTGAACAGAAGTTCTAACGCACGATCATTGCAATATTCCACGGGGAGAACTCTATTATGTGCCCAGCTTAATAATTTGACACACGTGGCCCAAATAGGAACTTGCTACTTCTTTTTTCTTCTTTCTTTTTTTTGTTTGTCGAGAAAATTACACTAACACTTTCGCAGTTTATCCAATTTTCAATTAACTTTTTCCGGATTTTAAATCTGATAAGTTGAGTCTTAGGCCACGTTTGATGATATTAAATCTTACTATATAATATTTTATCATTTAATAATCTTCAGTTAGTATACTATTTGAAAAATGAATGAAAAACTTGTGAGACTTATTGTACGACTAAAATTATACAAATTGATATGCCAAAAAATACCCCATTACTATGGGCACGAAACGTGTACTGAGCATCCAGAGCTCGTCAGAGCTTACGCCTCCAGAGCTGAGCCAGAATCTCCATCCAGAGCTCGCCAGAGCCAGCGCCTCCAGAGGTGGCAGAGACATGCCTCCAGAGATGGCAGAGTCAAGTCTCCAGAGCTAGCATAGCTAGCAGAGATGGCAGAGCTAAGCCTTCAGAGGTATGCCTCCAGAGGTGTGTACTACAGATCTTGTAGTAAGGACAATAAAATATCTGTAACAAGGGGTTCCGAACTGGTCACCGCCTATCATAGACTTCCGACCTCGAAACAGGGAAGCATGACGCAATATGGACACTGTCACCGTCTGACAAACAGTGAACCCTAGCCCTGCAAAGCAGGTCTCTAGCCCTGCAAAGTGGCACAACAAGTGAAAAAAATGACGTAGATGGACATCATGAAATGGCCACCGCCTGATGACAGCCAATGAAAGAGTTCATCAGCTTATAAATATCACCTTCAAGGTATGCATAAAGGGGAGAGATATTTTTACATAAAATTATCTTCCATTAAACTCTGACTCTGGACTAACTTCCTCATCGGAGTGGTTACTGCCGGAGCCATCCTGACGGCCCTCTAACTCCCTTTTTTCAGAGTTCATAGTGACGAGGAACGGATCTCTGGCAAGTCAGAAAAATGCAGCAACACAAATTATTATATACATATAACAGATTAGGATAATAACTATTCTTTACTCTGAATATGGGTACATAATGTCACTAGATTTCTGCTTACTTCCATAGAAATTGGTTATTTTCTTCTTTTTCTTTTTCTTTTTATTCTTGTTCTTTTTTAATTTTTTAGTTTGTTAATTTGAGTAAATTATTTGACATAAGTGTGTGCAATTTTACTCAGGCGGCCTATATCATGTGATGCAAAAAATGAATAAAATGTTAAGTACTATAATGCCCTAGTCTTGCCAATCCAATAATCTAAAGAATCAGAAAACTTAAATCACATATTTCAACTTAAACTCAAATTATTAATAACAAGACTTGTATATCAACTAAATTCATCTCATTCAAGAAATATATCACAATATATATGTATAATATGCGTATGTATGCAAGTTATTTTTATGTTGCTTTTTTATCTGCCGCCCTGCCCCGAACATGATGTGCAAAACTACCTTCCTTTAGTTTCATTTATTATTAATAATTGTCTAAAAGCTGAATAAACACAAATTATTAACGAATATGTTTAATAATTAATAATTAATAATTATTACTACATGAGTGTATCATGTATGCTAGGACAATATAATCACACCTGCTCAGCCATATTAAAATTGCATGGTAACCTAAGGGGTAGCCGAAGTGATAATAAGTCACATGGTTAGTTGTTTAAAGGACGCCGATCATGAGTTTAGTATTTTACAAAAGCAATAATATTTTTTAGGATTATTTTTTTAAAATTTAATCGGTACATATTAATATAAAAATTTACATGTGTTTTCAAATTTACAACTAATCACGTGATAAAAAATTACAATCGATAGAATAATTATTGAGTCATAAAAAATAAAAATTAAAATTAAATGATAGAACATAAACTATTAGTCAATGTTCTCAGATCCCAGACCTGTTCATCGAACCAGAAAAATGTCCAGGTTACGGGTTACCGGTTCAACTGTCGGGATCAATCAGAATCAAACTGTGATGTCATAATTATGTAATTAATAAATTTAATAATACATATTATTGATATTTTAAATTTAAAAAATTATATAAAAATTACTAAAAATTTTATAAAAAAAATTTATAAAATATGAATTTTCTTAATATGTAAAACTTCAAGAAAAAAATGAAAAAAGTATAATAGACATATTTTATTGCAATATTGAAAGTTTACTTTATTGCTATTCTTTCATAATCGCAAGGACCATAACAAAAATCAATTTAACATCTAATCCAAGTATAATCCAATAATTTAGTCTTCAACTACATGAAAAAAAAATATATAAATACTAATAATCATGCATAAAATAAAATAAAATACCACATGAATACAAATATATAATACTAGAGTTTCAAACTTCAAGGGTTTAAAATTTTAAATACAATCCAAAATAAATTCAGTCAAATGCCAATTCAACTTAGCCAAAATTCAGCTAAAAAATTACATGAAATTTGAGATTTTGAAAAAAAAAAATCGGCCATGAACCAGTTGAACCGTCCGATTTTATCGATTTTCACTTTTTAGAACGGATTTTAAGATTCAAACAGTTTACTGGACTAACTCGAATCGAACTGGAAGACCGATCGACAGCTCAACCGACCCGGTCCAATCCGATTTTTAAAACATTGCTATTAGCATTACTAAAAAAGCGCGGTTGTGAAATGGAGAAAAAGGATTCCCGGAAACACGGGCACGTCTACCAGGAAGATCGCAATCAGTGCTTAACTTAATCATTGCTATTCCTATTAATATAATTTGTATTTAGTGTCAAGAACTATTTTTATGATTACGAATTGCAGTCTGTCCATCACAAAAGCCAAAGAGTAGGTTGTGGCACTGAATTATTTCCCCCTCCTTTTTCCCCTAAAGGTCTTGAAAATGTGGATCTGAATTTTATAGCCTACCCTTTAATTTATCCAAACAGCTATGATGGTATCCATCAATGGGGTTCACCAACTTTTTTTTTTTTTTTTTACGTGTGCTCCACCACAAAATCACAAATTATTGTTGCATTTTGAAAATTAGGGTTTTTTTATTTTATTTTATAATTTGAAATTAAACTACTTAAAACAATTTTCAATAACATGATAAATTGATGTCGCTTTCATAATTATGTCACACAAGCTTTAGCTTATAAAAAAATGATTCAAGGTGATTGATATTACATGAAGTTAATACCTTTTAAAATACTCTCCACTCCCTTGCGTTTTTTAAATATTAATGGTACACATTATGTATTAAACCAAAAGAAAAGGATAGGCCCCTTTATATATCTTTTATAGAAAGATATACATATAAATATGCACACACAAATAAACATATATTTTTCATTCAATCATTGCCATGTATTAGTTCTTGTTTCTGCTTTATACCAAAATAATAAATAACTATAAAAGTGATCAATACAACCATATAGCACTTACTACTTTGACAACCATACAACCAAATTCTTGAGAATATAAAATAAATAATCTTTTGTGGTACTTAAAAACTAAAAAATACCCTTCTCCGCTCCTCCTTTATAGAGTTGCTTGCTGGAAAAATAAATTATTGAACAAGAACTTTTAGTTATTTTTTAATCAAAATTAAAATAAATTTTACACATTATTTTAGATAGGTCACATATAAATATGTTATCATCCATGAGGAGATTAAAAACATATATATTGACTTGCTTCAAAAACTATCTAGGAGTAAATGAAAAATTGACTTCAAATATCACCACTTGAAAATCATAATAAAGCTTGAAGCTTGTAAGAAGCTTGCGTCTCACATAAATTGGGAACAAAGTTTTAAAGAGTATACATACAATTATCTTGGGTTGGACTTGGGCCTTAACCTCTTATATATATATCTATTTGGGAAAAACTGATTTAAATAAATTTATTTAAATTATATTTTTAAAATGTTACGTTTTTGAATTTTGACTAAACAATCACCATGAACAGGTACGTCTTTTCAGATTAGTGCGTCTGTTCACCAATGGATGAATCTATTCAAATTGAAATATTATATCTGTTCGTGTGAACAGATGTACCATTTAAGTTCGTGTCTATTTGAATAGCCACGAAGTCACCTATATAAACCCAGTTCGCCTTCATCATCGTTCATTCAATTTCACGAGTTTTAGAATTAAGTTCATACATACTGTAAGTCTGGTTATTAAGAGAATTCAAAGACAAGTTTTGGTTCACTGTACACATAAGGTTAAAGTACTTTCATCTATTGTGCTTAACCATTGTACCCTGAGACACAACTGCCATTGAAAACTCGAAAGTATCAATGCGAGGGTCTTAAGGACATAGTGTAAGACACTAGTCTTGATTAATCATCATTGCTTTACTTTTAATATTTTCATGAAAAACTGTAAGTTCTAATTTCTGTTTGTTTTTATTTAATTTTTGTTTTTGTATTTACAGTATTTTAAGAATTTTGTTTCTACTCTATATGATTCTAAAATTGTTTTAAATTATTTTTATAATATAATATTTATTAAAATACTGTAAATTTTTTTAAATACAATATTTTGATAAAATATATATTTTTCTAACATTGCTATATTCATATGCTTGTAACATGCCATGGTTTCTAGTTTACGAGCAGGGTACAAAAACACAAAAGCTTTAGGCTGTGTTTGGTTATTTATTCAAAAATAAATTTTTTGAATTCTCTTCTCAAAAACTTGTTTGTTTACTCAACAAAAAACAAAATTCAAAACTTAATCTTAAATTTAAACAATGGTTCAAATTCTAAGAAATTAAATCCAAACAATGCTTCAAATTTCAAGAAATTAATTATCAAATTAAATTTTATTTGATTTGACAATGATATTAATATATATTATATTTAGAAAATATTATATTATAATTTATTTTATACATATAAAATATTATTTTATAATTTTCCAAACTTATGATATATAACTTTAATTTTAAAAAATATTATATAATTTAATAATTAATATATGTTATATTAATTAATCGAATTTGTTAAATCTTGTTATTTTTATTAAATTTGAATAAAATTAAATTTTTTATATCATATTTAATTAAATGTATTAAATTCCGATCACATTTTTTAAGAATATTAAAAATTATGAAAATGTATTTAGATATGATAATCTAAATTATAAAATAGTAAAAAAATTTAAGATTAATAGTTTGTCAATAAAGTATCCCACGTTTTAAAATTAAAAATTTATTTTTTAAAATCTAAACAAATATAGGGGGGTAGTTTTTATTTTTTAAAAAATATTATAATAAAATAATAAAAAATATAAATTTCATATATTTAAAAAATAAATACTCACCCCAAGCGAATAGGACATTGATCTTAAATCCGTCAACGGTCTTATTCGTTAGGAAAGCAGTTGATCTTCCTAAATAAAGATCATGTAAGCCATACCTTTTATTGGATGACCGTTTCCTATAAAAAAAATAATAATAATCAAGGCTTACCAGTATATAATAATAATTTTGAAAAAAAAAAGAATTTGAATGGCTTGTCAATGGATCAATGTTGGATGTTTACTTGATAGTAATTTAGATAAAAATTTTTGAAAAATATTTTTAAAAATTTTGTAATTAATTTTTTAAAAATTATAAAAATGTATTTCAATATGATAATCTAAATTTAAAAAAAAAAAATTATTTCAAACACATATCTTGTAATTTGAAATTAAAAATCTTATTTTAAAAACATAACCAAATTAAAAATTATACTTTTTTTTTTTTTTATCTTTTTTCAAATTAATCAATCCAAATAATGGTTCAGATTCTAAGAAATTACTTAAAAACACTTTTCAAAATATTTCTTAAAACTCTAACTCTCAAAAACTATCCCAACAATGGTTCAAATTCAAGAAATTACTTAAAAACACTTCTCAAAAAATTTTCTTAAAACTCTAACTCTCAAAAACTATCCAAACATAACATTAAGATTCTTCCACGGCCTTTGTTTTGTCAGAAATTTTATATTTGACTTTTCATTTTTTTTAAAAAGTCGATCATCATTCATTTCAATAAGATTATTTACACGCCAACTCTACTACCTTGTATGGTAAAGAATTGCAAGTTTATAAAGATATGGGTCCACCAGTACTCAGGTAATGATAAAGATCAAAATTTTGAGAATAAATTAATTTTAGAAAAGCTAAAATTTTACAAATAAAAAAAAAATTCAATAGATAGGGAGCTGTAACCCAGCCACGCACCAACATCCTTCTGCCATTGTATTGTAAGATATAATTAGAAAATTTTCATTAGAAAATTTTAGGATATAATCATATGTAATATTATGTGCGACATATAACTTTATATCCACGATATTATGTGATTTTTAAATCACATCAATCTATGTATCACATCTCTTGAAAATTGAGATGTTGCGATATGATCCAATTTTTTGAACTATGCCCACATCTTAACTAGCAAAAGCTTCTCTTTAGGCGCACGAAGACCTGCCCTATCATTAAATGGCACAAAATTTTGCCGGATGGAGTACCTTTGCATTCATGGGGATTCGAACAATTATTATTAAGTGGTCTATTAAAATCATGGTTTCAACTGTTAAATTAAATATCAAAGATTATATTTGTAACAATATATTATATATGCACATGTAATCGGTTCATTGAATAATTTCTCTGGGATTTTGGCCAGTAATCTACACTTTTCTTACTATGTAGATCACATTTGTTCGATAAAAGAATAATTCTATTTTTACGAAATTTTCTTACAAAAAATAACTTATTAAATGATATGGAAGAATTGTGTTAGATGTATATTATTTTATGATTTGATATACTAAAAAGATATTGTAATGTCTATCTATTGAGTTGTGTAAATATACAATTTAAGTTAAGTAGTTAAGAAAATTAAGTAGCTTTCTAAAATATTGATTGAGTTAAACTATAAAATACTTGAATAAATATATTTTATAAGTGATTATATTGTCAAAAATTATATTTGAATATTTTTGCGTGGTGTTAATAAGTGATTAGAGTATGAAATACATATTTTTCCTTAAGATATTAAATTGTATTTTTAGCAATGTAGTATGTTATTAAAATTATATTATCTATATAATTAACAAATATATAATAATAATAATAATAAATAAATAAATATTATTTATCTTCATATTAAATATATATAATCTATATTATAATAAATATAAGACAAAAATATGAACTATTAAACTTGGACGGAAGCTTACCAGTTGTGGCCGGCCATTGTCATGAAAGAGGGGGAGTCGGACAATGGAGGCTTTGGAGAAGAGAGAAAAGGGGTTAATGAAAAGGGTTTGTATTAGGAATTTTTTTATTAGACGGGGATAATACCGTAAATTAAGTTGATGGTATGGTAGTAATATTTTAATAATATTGATTGTATTTATTGATTTGTTAGATGTTTGTTTCGATTTATTAGTCGCACTTAGTAAATTGGTACTTAATTTATAATAAACTTTTTCAAAAAATAATTTAATCAAAACTTTTTCAAAAAGTAGTCTAATGATACTTGTTAATAGTTGATCTAAACATTACAATATTACTTAAATATTTATAAAATGCATTCATCCAAACATTTAATAACTTAATTCAAATAACATTTTTTTCACAACAATTTATTCAAAACACTAATCAACTCAAATCATACTTTTTGGTTTTTACGCTCATCCAACCGAACACTAAGTTGCCTTAGATAACTATGTGGTAATTGAAGTATAAAAGTTCAATTTTACTTGTTATTAAAAATGGTTCATAAATTAATTAACAAACAAAACACAAAAATGAATAACTAACCAAGGGCAAGGACTTAAATACTATTCAAGTGATGGAAATATTTATTCTGCGGAAAGTTAACATAAGTTTGATTTTTCCCTCACCATGTTGACATATAAAAAAAAACTCACAAAGGGCTCTCAGGGGTCCAAAGGCGTAGTGGTTTTTTTAACTTTTGGCATATAGCCTGAAGCTTCCTATCTAAAATTAGAAAAGGGAATATTTAAAAATCAGAAATTCACCATTCACAAGAAGTATTGCGAGGCATGAACGTGCCTGACATGATCTCACACACCATCAAGGTCAATGATCAGTGATTCTCGGGTCTACATGAAAAATGGAATCCAAGAAACTTTTTCAATTTATTTAGAATTTGAGAGACTCTGTTGCTGCTGCAACTTTTGTCATCTGTTTGCATGGTGGGAGACCATACAAGTACTTCTTTTATGCACTCCGACCCATCATATAACTTTAACTTGATTATACTCTTTAAATCTGTATCCAATAAGAGATTAGAAATTTTGTCAACTTAACCAGGAAATATATATATATATATATATCTCAAATTGCTGGGGTTATTGCCAGAGAAAGAATTGATACTTCCACACCTCCAATGTTCATTGACATTGAACATTTAATTTATGAGAAGACAATTTTGTTCCCTCAAGTCAATATATGGTCTCTCTCTCTCTCTCTCTCTCTCTCTCTCTCTCTCTCTTCACAAGGAGTCATTATATTGAAACAAGAGAGAAAGACCCTAGTTCTAATAAAAGTCTAAAAAAAGTATTTTCAATACAAAATATCATTCGGGTAATGTCAACTCTATATTTTAATATTTCTATTTCAAAAAATTATCATTATTTTAAATATAACACATATTCTTCTTTATAAAAAAATATTGTATAAGAAAAAAGACTTGATAAGAGAAAATTAAATCACATAATCATATATTAAAAAAAAAATCAAACACAATACAAAAAAAAAATATGTAAAAAGTGAACAAATTGAGCATAACTGATGGGCTGTCATGTTTGCTGGATTTAGCAAATCAGCAATGCTATATTTTAGTAGATTGAATTGCATACGTAGGAGAGAGTATTTTTTAGGCCTTGCTATCATATAGATAAGTCCTACTTTAATGTCCTTTTCAAACAACTTGTTATATCTAAAATATAGCAGAAAGAGTCAAACACTCTCCTCCAATGACAATTTTTCTATCTAAAACTTATCTTAATTCAATGACCTATGTTTTTTAACAAGTATCTTATCCAAACGACTAAAGATCCTTCTACATCAAATCTATATTCTTATCCCCACATACTCTTCTTAAAAAATAGAATATGAGCACAAAAGCATAATTATAAAAATATAGCATCAAAAAACTATTTATTTATTTATTTTTTTTTTGCATTGGAGATGCTCTAATTAGCACACCGCTGAGATAGTTTAATGCGTTACAAAATTATTCATTTGTCTTCCGTGCAGTACACTCGGGTTAACATATCAACAAAATGTGTTGACTATACTAACAATTTTGCTCGACATTATCGCACATTCATTGGCCCGACTGCATTGATCGAACCAGGGGCGCCGGAATAAAATGAGGGTAGGGATTTTTTTTGGACTTGGATGAAAATGGGTTGACTTGGGCTGGGCCTAGTTTCTGTTTTTCAGAAAGCACTACTACCCACAACAATTTTAATGTCATAGTTGTAGGAGACTGTTCTTTCATGTTTTACTTTTATTGTAATCTTAATTTGACCAATTTTAATGGAACTTTTATCAATTTTTTAAATATTTTTATTTTTATTGGCTTAAAGTTTTTTAGGTCTCTTTTTCTTTTTTCTTTTTTTTTTTTTGGGTTGGATCTTTTATTTAATTTGTAAGTTTCTTTATATTAATTGCTTGTCAATAATTTATTTTATACTTCTTTTATTATTTATGATCAAACATTTATAATAAAGTTCCCCCTTTCCTTAAGTAAATTCCTAATCCCTGTCCTACTTATAACACTAAAAATATCATAAATATCTTGATAGAACTAGAAGGCTAGTCTAGTACACGAGATTTCTGTCATTGTAGAATCTGGAGAGGTTTAGACATACGCAGTTTTTATGCAAGCGAAGAAATTGTATCCACGACTCGATGATTTTTCTTAAATAGTTCACATGGAATGATTATTGAGAAGGTTATAGTAAGTTTCTGTTGTAATTAATGGAATCCTGTTGTTCCAATTCTAATTTAATATTATCTTCAGAATAGAGTTGATCTAGCAAGTGAAGAGACAGTTGGGTGGAACCAAAAATGGATATTTCACCTGTTGCATTCAGGATGGGACTGTGATCTATTTTCAAAATGGTAACATAGATGACGAGCCATTTTGCATTTCAAGCCCATGGCCTTCAAACTAGCCAATATTATTTAGCTCTTCAATTCAGTTTATTACTTTCATTTTATATGAGCATCAAATCAATGGCCCAGCTAGAATGCCCTACTTTTGCTTGGGCTTGGGCAACTAGTTGGGAAGTAGGCAGATATAATATTAAATTTATATTTTGTCTAATAATTTATACTTTTATATGAGTTGAGAATTTATCATGGTATCAAAATAGGTATAAAAAAATTGTGTTCAATTTTCACTGTCATTTTAATAATATGAATTATGCATGTATTAGTTCAATCTGACCACACATAAAAAAAAAAAAAAACATGTTAGAAGATATGATATTAAATTCACATAACTCTCTCACAACTTAACATTTTCCATGACTTGATGGTTTATCAATATATACATATATGATATATTTATATGTGAACGTAGGTCTCTCTCTCTCTCTCTCTCTCTCTCTCTCTATATATATATATATATATATATATGTGGGGAAAAAAGAATAAGAATGAGTGAAATCAGGTATGCTATCACCATCTCAACACTTGCCACAAAATAAATATTTAGATGAATAAAAAATATGCATATAGCATGATCATGGACATCATATTGAAAGGAACACAACTCCTAGAAAAAAAAAATTGAAATTTCCATAATCTTCTAGAGAAATTGAGACATCAATGAGTTTGTATTGTATTGCATTCAAAATACAAAATAAAAATAAAAATTACTATCTCCTTGTTTATTAATTTATATATATAAAAAAAAAAAAACTGTTCAAAGAAGTAATAGGTGATGGAAGCTGCAAACTCAGGTTTCAAAAACAAATTTCCTAGTATTCAAATGGTCACCAGAGCAGAGAGTGGAGACATTGAGAAGAAAGATCTGAAGGTTGGAAGGAATTGCTCTCATCATAGATTTCTTTAATTAATCTTGTCTATTTATGTCCCCTTTTTAACATAATTTGTTCTAACATAAGAGTTGAATGGTTCTCTTTTGTTTATTTTCTTATTATTGTGTTCAGTTGCTTTAGGGGTTTAAAGTATTCATAGCAAGAAGGAAAGACTGGTCTATGTAAATTTAGCAGAGCTAGATGTTGCCCAGACATGGACATGAACAAGAACTTCTCAACAGCCCCACTTTCACAGGATAATAATAACAATTACTCCTACTTGTATTATGGCGACATTTAGTGATGTAGTGAGGAATCTCACCAACATGTATACAATACATATAATGTGCATATTCTTCTGGGAAAAAAATATTGAATGTAAAAGTCATGAGTATTAGAACATAGAATGGTTTGAGCTCACAATAATTCCTTCTGCAGAATATATACCTCTATAATTACTAGACCAACTATGCTGTACTGGGACAGAATGTTAGATTATTAAAAAATAATATGTTCATAAAATGAGTGTTACTGAAATCAAGTTGTTGTCGAGATTGGTTTGTGTAAAAATAAGAAATGATAAAAGTGTTTGTTTGCCTGAGCGGTGTAAATGTGCAATTTGAGTTAGATAGTTACGAAGTTAAGCAGTTATATACAAGTGTTGTTTGAATTAAGCAATTGAGTGTTTTGATGAATTCTTAAAAAAGTAATAACTATCAAATAGGTGCATTTATTAAATTTCATTATAGACTTGATCAGTTTAATGGAAAAAACAAGACTTACCAACTTAACCCAAACTGTAACTTAATGAGAAAGTTGTGACTAATAAATGCAGTTTGAATACTATCCAAACAGACTATTTAATCAATTAAGTTGTGGTTGAACCCCTCTCAAAATGCATTAAACTGTGACCTACCGTTGATCCAAACAACCCTCAAATTAGGTATGAACATGTTCGCCGAATAGTGGAGATAGATCTTGTTAGAGATAAAATTATTTAAGATAAGTTGGCCGTGTACGAAAGAAACGATTACTTGTGGTGTTATTGAACTTGAAACCCTAGAATGAGCATATATAATGAAAAAATACAATTCATATGATTTAGTTGAATTTAGTTTATTAGAGTATATAGCTCAACCAAAGTTTGTCCTAACTGTGATTAATCTTTTAATTTAATAAACTTGAACTAAAAGTCAAATGATATCACGCGAGAAACATGCTTGCTTATGGAGTAAATATAATGTTTAATTTGATTATAATTTAGAATCATTAGTAGTTGGGGTTGCAAGTTGCAGCATTAAAAATCTGGCATGAATAATGGCTTGGATAGGTGGATAAAATAGAAAACACTATTGATGACAAGTTTTGGGCCCCCAAGGCTGGGAGAAATGGGCCTCGTCTGAGGACCCGGCAAGAAAACAATAGCAGATATCCCTCACGTGTGTGGGTGGGGGTTGCACTTGCTGGGGGCCAGTCAAAGTCAACATTCTCAGTGGGGTCACACGTGTTCATGTCTACTGTCATGTCAGAGGGAAAGACACGTGTGGAATGACGCTGAAGTGTGTCTCCACAACCACCCAAGTTTTTGCCGTCTCCTTCCTTCCTCCCACACCCTATGTGACATTTCACGTGAACTTTTGCCCAGTTGGCCGGGCCTTGGACCAGCGCCTCTTAACCACCTATTGCTACTCAATCATTAATATATTAATTTGCCCGTGTATATATATGATACAGCTATTTGCACTCTTTCATGTTCAATTGAACTCCATAATTACTATATTGTTTTAATAATTAAAAATGTACTTTTTGTATTGTAAGTAAACAAGTGAAGAGTGGGAATAGCTTCACTCTCTCTCTCTCTCTATATATATTTCTCCAGATGTGAAGGTCCGTTTGAATAAAGAGGCCCCATTTATGGCTGATTTGATTGATGGCTCTTCCTCCTAACTAGTTCTAGTGCAGTTTAATCAATCAAATACAGAAGCTGTAAAGCAAGTCCAACGTTAATGCGCGTGCCCGTAGCCTCGCATGAGTGCATCGATATGTTAGATATATATATATTAGGGTACCTTTGAAATTGAAATATTGAACCATTTCTTGTTAAAGCTTTGTTATTGAGATTCCATTAATTTGGAATCATGATCCCATATTTATCGCGATTTCATATGTATGTCAACTATTGGATCATCATCAATCACTGTCTGTCAGAAAAATAACCTGAACAAGTCATTCTAACCTCATTATGTGGTTGAAAACCAAAGTATAAGTGGCAAATATCTGTGCAGCTTTGATTTGTCCACAATTAGAAGTCTTCTAATTTTCATTACATATATACACACTTTTATATATATATATATATAGACAGAATATATACAACCGCTGTGTGATTATCCACTAACGTCCCATTAAATCTCTCTCTGCCTCTCTCTCTCTCTCCATCGGTTATACTACTGATTTGTTTAACTTGTATTTCCTGTCATCTATACTTTAATTCATTATCAACCCATAGTTAACATCAGGGTCGCAGTCATTGTTGGGTCAATTGTCTGAAAAAGCCAAACTCACTTTCTTTATCACCTTTAAAGTTTGCATCTCTATCTACTTGTTTTAACTCTTTCAATCACCTTCAAAAAAATCTTGTTTTTTCGCTATAATTGTTCAAATGATGACATTCTTTAGCAAAAGAATGTCAGTGATTTGTTGTTATTGCTCATAATTATCTTGCAAAAACATATATAGGTAATCAATTTTCATATTAAAAGTTAATCAAACATAATTCTAATGACTTGTTATGTCTACTGAGAAATTAATAACTTGCAACGATATTTTAGTGTGAATTTTTTTAAAATAATAATAATAGTGGTAGGAATAATTAGGCTCTTTTGCATTCCATTTTTTCCTTTATCAATTTTCTTTTATTATATTTTTTTTCTCCCACTTGATACGAGGCAAAATTCAATTTTATGAGGAAACCTTAATTGACTCAGAGTTTGCAATTAGTCTTCTTGCTTAATGTATTGATAATTTAGAAATCAGAAATATATTCTACAAAGGAAAATCAGGCCATTTGGAGAATTTTATTAAATATTTCATTTTTTATTTTTTATATTGTTGAAAATAGAATGAACAAAAACTAGGCTTGATTAATTAACTTCAATATACAAATGTCATTGCTGAAACCCAACTACAGATTTCTTTTTTGAAGTAGAAATCTATTTAAATTCAAGATTAAGTGAGCTTTTAAAGAGTTGGTGGCATTCGGATAACAAGTGAATGAGAAATAATAATAGAGGGTGATTACGTAAATTCATAGGGGAGAAGCAAGCATGCTTTTTTGTATTTGAGAAAGTAGATTAATGAAGGGAAGAGAGTTAAATCAATATGTCAGGTCAACGTACACGTGGCGAGATTCAAGACCGGGTCCCCTACATATAACTCGCTCCCATCCGAATATTTTTTCCGGATTTTACGCTTTCTGGGGAATCTCAATTGCATGTACTGTGGACCCCACAGACAAAGGTATCGATAGATACGTGGATTTGTCTCCATACCCATCAAGTCGTCCTCGCCGATTTATTTCCCGTTCAGTAATAACTTTTTCGCGAGGAATTGTCCCAAACGTGATGGTGTCCGTTTTCACTACTCCGTAACGCGGTATAAACTGCAACCCACCCTTTCCAATACTGGAAGCTGTGCATTTCCACTGGCGGTCATGATGGTTACACTTTTGAAATATTATAAAATTTTATATTTTTTTTTACGATTAGTAAGTTTTAAAGTACTTATTTTTAAATATAATTTTTTTTTAACAAGATTGTGAAATCTTAAAAGTTTATCTTAAACAATTAATTGATATTAGATCAGTTGGTCATCATGTTTTTTTTTATTAAGAAGAGATTATGAATTTAAGTCTTATTTTTTTTATTTAAATAATTTGTGAGTGTTATTTTTAATCGGTCACGAACCTGAGCTGATTTGAGAGGCTCATGAGATTAATAGTTAAGTTGGTGATTTATAATTGTTTAGTTTGTTAGTAATTTGTAATTATATTAGTTGAGTTCAGTTGATTATAATATTGTAACAAAAATAAAATCAGTCTTAAAAATCTAATATATGGCTAAAAGTTCAATAAAACAAATAGCAATTAAAGTTTTTTAATTTTTATGAAATTCTAAAATTTTATCTTTTGCTAAGAAATAATTTTACACTTTTAAAATAATTTTTTTCTTCAAATTATCATATTATATGAATCTTATTTGATAGAACTCGATATTTAGAATCGAAATACATTATTTTTGTTAAAAACAAATTTATAAATTTTGAATTTTTGAATTTTAATTTTTTGCCAAAAAATTTGTTGCTGGTCCTAATTTTCATGAAAATTTCATTGAAAGGACTATTTTTTTTATACTAAATAACTAAAAGACTTCATGGTTTAATTAATATATTTGAACTTAGACTAGATGATAATTATAGTACTTTTATAAACTCATAGTCGCATGACCCTTATTATTTTTATTATTATTAGTATTATGACTCAAAACAAGCTCATCAAATGCAACCGTAAGTCGCATGGTGGGATAATAAAACGAGATCCTTATGGGTTCTATTATAACCATTTTGCACAAACTTATGCTTGTGAGAAGGGAGACTCCAAAGGTATAAGTATTAAATTATGAACCTTGCACTCTTAGACACTTGCTTTTTTTTTTTTTTTTTTTTCGGGTGCCTTCAACCGAAATACCTCTTTAAGGATCATGGTGGTTATTCCTATCAAATTGTGTCTAAAGATAATAAGAGGCAATACAAAACATTATATATATATGTGTGTGTGTGTGTGTGTAAGATGTCATAATATTAAACATCACTTTAATTATGTTTTAATCATAATTGTCATTAAAGATTAATTGGGTCAAGTACTCAAGCCTAGAAACTTTTATCTTGGACACTTGATATTTGTAATTGTGATTAAAGTGTTTAGAGAAGTGTTATGGCCAGTAGTACTGCAATTTACGTGTCCACACATCATGCATGCACATGATTTACATTTATCCCTCAAATGTTAAATATAAGAGGCCTCTATTTCCTCTAAAATTCTCTTATTCTTTTTTTTTTTTTAATGTTATTTTAGTCTCTTGTACCCAATTAGCATTTTTAATCATTTAATAATAAAATTTTTGTCTCTAACTATTAATTAAGACAAAAATGTTTCACAAATAATAAATACAAAAATCCAACACAATGCATAAATTTACCACACTCCACAGAGTTTGAAAAAAAAAAAGAAGAATGATAGTCTGATTCTCAAGACTAAGTCCACACTAATTCCATGATATCAATCTAAAATAATTCCTTAAAATGATCACCCCTCTCTTTCCAAGAGACTATGAGAGTTCTTCATAAACTGCAACAATAATTCTATACACATATATATATATATATATATATACATGTCAGTATAACATTGATCAGCCATTCCTCGCCGATTTTATGAAATGGGTCCTGCCAAGAAGTGTTGAAATAGTGGTTCAAGAAATGAGTAAGGAAATCATGAAGAAGACAATAATGGATGATGGTACAGTTGCTTACACCACCACTACAGAAACACCAAGAACGCCTTATCAAGATCATCACAAACTGTTACCCAAAAAAGATCAGCACAATCTCTCTCTATCAATAATACCTCTGTTTTTCTCTCACCACCACGGTGCTTTAATGAACCCTTTTCTGAGAAGTTGTCTCTGCAATTGTCTCTCTCTTTTTCTGGGTTTGTCTTTGAAAGTATTTCGCAATTGTCCGACCACAATGCAAAAACTGTTTTTATTTCTTACATCATACAAAGGCAAACAGGGGAACAATTTCTGAGGGAAATTATCTTTTCTGTCCTCCCTGTACTCACCACAGAGGCTCTGCCCTCTGCCCTTTCACCAGTTCTTTGTCTTGTCACCCGGTCTGCTCTTTACCACCCCCAAGTCCAGGGAAAATTATTAAATGGAATTGCTGTAGTGTGGAAGTTATTGTATATATGACTTCTTGCTAATAAAAATTATTTTATTATTTTTTATGAATTTAATATATTTTATACATATCATTTAATTATTGATCAAAATTATTAATCTAAAATCATATAATAATTTTCGTTGTAGCAATATGTGAATGTGTCTTTCTAATGTTAATATATTATTTGTGATATGATTTATTTTTTTGATAAAACATAACATATATGATATTGTTTTTATAAGAATAAATTATCACA
This sequence comes from Nyssa sinensis, assembly GCA_008638375.1. Taxonomy (NCBI): domain Eukaryota; kingdom Viridiplantae; phylum Streptophyta; class Magnoliopsida; order Cornales; family Nyssaceae; genus Nyssa; species Nyssa sinensis. The sequence goes on from CM018047.1 coordinate 14,958,304, forward strand.
TGATGTATTAGAAATATCTTTTATTTTTTGTAATGCAAGATATTTTGAATCAATTTATGCGTATTAAACTAAGTCTTTATAATCTTTTTTACAACCGTTTCATACTCTTATACTTGAGAATGAAGTGACAACAAAAGTTGCTACCACCCACAAAAATAGCTAAGTTAATGACAATTATTCAAAACATCTCATATGCATAAAAAGAGTATCAAACAAATTTTGAAAAATGTTAGCGTCATTTACTGAGACCAGTACTTCATGATTTGATTAGATCGTATATTATATGTGTTGACACATGTAATATATAGTTTAATCAAGTCAAAAAATTTAAAATTTTGCAATGAATCAAAGTCAGGTTCGAAAATTTTTAGGCAATGACCAAATTTCATATTAGCCCATAGCATAATATGATCAAGAAATCTCCCTCTTCCTTCTGCAAATTCCTCGTGTTCTCATTTCTTAATGTTTATGAATGTTGAATTCTTATTTAAAATAATGTGACAGTTATATATTTCCAAATTAAACAAACCTCAATGTTTTTTTGTTAGCTTTAAGATTTATTAGTTTAATAAATTTAAAAAAGTGTAGGTATAAAGTTAGGAGATGTATATCTTACTGCATTCAGTGACGGATCTATAAATTTTAATTAGGAGGGGTTAAATTGCGGGTATAAAAATTTAGGAAGGTTCATATGGATATATAAAGATTTTGAGGGTGTCAAGTCTTATTTTGTTAAAAAAATCTAATAAAATTAGTGACAAAAAATATAATATCCAAATTAAAATTAACATAATTATTGATAAAAGGATAATATCTAATTTTTTATGGGGGGCAAGTCTTATTTTAATAAGTATTTCTACTAAAATTAGGGATAAAAATACCTCTGTCTCTGAATGCATCATTAATTGTGATAAAGATAGTGACAATTTGCGACATGAGTGGTGCTATTCTTTTTGAAGAACCATTTATGTTAATTAGTCATGCATTTATAATTTGTATTTTTGCCATTCTGAAAACATTAAGTTATATATATAGTTATATTTGAATTTAATTAATTAATTTTTAAAATATTTTAAAGTTCAATTAATATGGATTATTGATTGAAACTACTTTAAATAATATCATAAGTTGAATTGCAATTTAAGACACCCTACTATTGAGTAACTAAAATAGTGAATTCATGTTATTAAGTCATCATAAAACAAACGAGGACAAATATAAGATGAAGATAAATATACAAGAATTTAAAAGGAAAAACCTTGAGAAATAAAAACTCACTAATATTGCAAAAGAATTCATTAATCAAATTAAAAACGATATCCAAGAAAACAATTAGCCACTATCTTATAAATAACCGCATTTGATTAATTTTTCACAATCTCCAACACTTCCACAATTCACAAATCCATTACCTCTTTAATGTGCAACTCCTCGTGTAAAACAAAGGATGACTATATTATGAAACTAAAGTTCTCTTAATTTTTCTTTAATTTCAAGAGGCTAAATTAATTCATTGCAAAAGACGCAACAATATACAATACTTCAAGAGCGCTAAACGTAACACGACAAGAAGTCTTTTGCATAACAAAAATTCAACGTGTATACAACTCGCATTGGAATATGAGTCAAATTTGGGTTCGAACAAACTAAGGTCATGTTCGAATGATTTTTTATATTGAAAAATTTGCGACAATTTAATTTACCATTGTACATGCCCATTCAAACGAACCACTCACTAGGCACCAATGTTCAACGGTAAAGTATGGCATTTGAACAATGGATATACTGTTTGTCTCGTATGCGATGCACGCATAGTTACCTTTAAAGGTTAATATAGCATATAATTAAAACTAAATTTCTACTATTGTTCCATTTTGAGATTCAAAGGTAATCTCAATATTTTACTGTTAAAAAATATCATTAGAGAGACATTGTTGGTCCATTTACGAAAATTTTAAATATTTAGTAGTAGTCCTTTTTTAGTAATATTTTTAAAGGTAAAGTTTGTGTTGATGAATTAACTTTGTGGGAAAAAATGGACTGAGGGATGAGTTGTACACATGGAGTAATTAATAAACAACAGTTCCAAGCTTAATTAGTTTATTTATAAGTGAATTAAAGTGAGTTGGCTTTCTCTAACCATATACTAATAAAATAAGAGGAGCATCCCAATTCCCAAATGAGGCCTGACTCTATTTTGCCGTTTTAGTACATATATTGCCCATGAGACTTTAGTGGGCAGAAATCGTGGCTAGAATCAAGAAGAACAACTTCCACGTAAAGTATTAATGATGAATTTGCAATAAACAAAACATCTCAAGAAAAAGGAAAGAGAGAGAGAGAGAGAAGAAAAAGAAATGAAAATCGGCTTTCCTCGAAACAGGAAACAGTTTTTGTACATGGCTAATCTGAAGTCACTAATGCTAATGATGGGTTAAAAAAAATTAAGAAAGGACAAAGAAAGCATTAAAAGAAAAAAAGAAGAAGATGAGTTAACCTAACAGGGTGAATTTCTTAATTTATCTCTAATATGATCACAAAAACAGTTCTTTTTTATGGATCTCCAATGAAACTACAAATAGAAAACAGTTGAATTAAAGTGCCCCTAATTCAATTCAATTCAATTCTTGTTGATCCATTGCTTGTGACCAGGAACCCATTTTGGGCATTTGGGACTGAAGTAGTTTCCAACAACCCTTGAGTTCAACAGCTCAACAATTGGCGCAAACTTCACGCATCTGGGTGTCTTGTACTGGTTGATTGAAGCTCCTAGGCTAATGGCATAGTCCATCAGCTTATCGAACGTCCCAGCTTCCACAATCTTTATCTCAAGCGGCCCAATTGACTTGTCCGAAACGCGGCCCTGCCGGTAAACGCTGTTCAGGGACTCTTCAATGGCCAGGCAACAGTCCTCGAAAACTGACGGTGGAACTGGGGTTGAGCCGTTGACACTCAACTCCCAGAATAGCACATAGTGGCCCGGGATTGTACAAGTATCTGCATAGCTTGTGTACTCGACCAGCGTTGCGTTGAACGGCATCAGATGGTTCATCGCGTTCTTCACCGCGTTTTGTAGCTCTACTTCGTCGGTCTTGTCTGAATCTATGCTCAGAACAACGTTCTTTCTGCAAATGAAGTTGAATTGCGGCGCCTTGTTCTTGAATCCGGCCACTCTAAGCACATCTCCAACTCTATACCGATAAAGTCCTGCAACATTTACCAAACCCATGATAAGTATAAATATATATACACATATATATACATACATACTATATATATATATATATATAGTTGAACCGTTTAGTTACCAGCATAAGTGGTGACAACAAGTTCATATTCTTGTCCGAGCTTAACATCGACCAGATCGACCAATTCTTGCTGTTCCTTCTCATTAAGGGATTTGGGGACGGTGATGGAATTGGTGACACCATTGTTTCTATGAACAGGCAAGAACTCAAAATAGGCCATGGTGGGAATGAGGGTATAAGAGACATCACTAGGCCGGCAAAGAGGGTTAAGGTTGACACCAAAATAGCACTCTGAGGAAGCATACATGGTGCACACAAGAGGCAGGCCATTGCTATAGTAATCCAGAGTGGGTATATATTGTGACATGGTCCCAGTGACTATAACATCCACATATTTGGTATTAGGCCACAGCCTAGTTATGATGCCTTGCCATGACCCCTTGCTGCATTCGGCCTCGATGAAATCCGCGAGCTTGGAATCACGTTTCAGGATTTTCATCACGGCCTCTCTCACTGATGGGTCGGTGATTTGGGGGTTAAGGGTGCCAGTTCGGATATCTTTACACAAAAGGGTCCAGTGCTTTTCGAGGAATCGGATTGCCCGAATGAAGCCGGAGGCGAAAACGGCACCGACCCGGAGGACTTCCTTGTTCTGGCAGAGGCCACAGAGCATTTGGGAATACATGCTTTGGTAAGAGTCTGGGCAGAGAATGGTCTCATTTGGGCTAGTGTAGTTTGTGTATGGGTCATAAGGCCTGTTCTTAAAGTGGGCACTTTTGTAGTAACTGGTTAGAACAGGACGAGCAACTAGCCCACCAGGTGTTTTAGCCTCTGATTTTATGAACAAGAAGTACATTCCTTTGCCTTTGTCTAAATCAGGAACAAACTGGCTCATCACAGGCATTAGAAGACTGTAAAGCAATGATCTCCTCTCAAGCTCTTCTTCAATGGTAGGCATCAATTTTCTCTCCCCTCCAGATGTCCCAGAGCTACACATCAAAACAACACTATATTATAAATATCATACACAAATAGCTTATTGGAAGAAAAAACCGTGATGATAGAAGAGAGAATTATATAGGGTGATGATATAATACCTAGTTAAGAACTCAGAAATGGGCTGGGAGCAGAGGATGGGAGAAGTATCGCCATTGGCGATACGGGTGATATCAGGATGTATATCCTCATATGTGATGACAGGCATGAGTTTCTTGAAGGTGTCTCGATCAGTATGGCCGGCGAGGCCGCGTCGTCGTAAGTAGTCGACGTGGGAGTTTCGAGAGAGGATTTCGGCAAGAACACGATTCTGAACTTGACCGGCGTTTGCCGTGACATCTTCGATGAACTGAAGAACCTTCTTGTTGTTCTCTGTACCACTATAGTCTGTGTTCTTTGGAGCTTCAGGCATGGTGTTTGCACTATAAGAGAGAGAGAGAGAGAGAGAGAGAGAGAGAGAGAGAGAGAGAAATGGGGCCTTGGGTGAGCTGAGAGAGAGAGAGAGAGAGAGAGGATGGTTTTGGGTGGGGGAGGGGAGAAGATAGAAGGGGGTTTATATAGAGGAAAAGAAAGGTGGCTGTGGTCCACCGTGTTGTAGCATTTAAAAGAACAGAACAAATGAATGGCAGGATTGTAAATATAGGTCACATTTGTGCCCTTTTATGTTATCTGAAATTCAGAATGTGCTTCTGTGACTCACTCAGCCATCAAGTAATTCCCATGCTTCTTATAGTCACATGAGACAGTTCCAATAGTGTTCTAAGTACACCCACTGAGCTGTAATTAACAAGCCTTATCCGATTTCTTTTTCTTTTCCTTATTTTTGGCCCAACATATCTATATTTAACAACTTTTCCTTATTTGGTGAGATTTTGAATGTTATCATAGCCTACATTTAATCATAATTTTGTAATTGTAATCAACTTCCTAAATATTTCTATAAAAATTTATTACCTGTTTTTTTTTTTTTCTATATTATCTAATATAATGTGTACATGTCTTACAAAATTTTAAATTTCTTTTTTTTTTTTTTTGACATTCATGACAACCGACTCTTTCCTTGTAAAATTTATGATTATTTGATCTGATTTGATTTAGTAATGTTATATTTATTTAAAATTTTTATCAAAAGTATTTATACAGTTGTTGTATTAGTTTTATATCACATCATGTGATATAAAACCAATACAATACTGTCACATTCAGTTATGTAAACACTTTTAGTAAAATTATTGGGCTGAGCATAACATTACTCGATTTTATTCTTTTACACATTGATAGTGGAATAAAGATCCTACGTAGCCTATTATGCAAATTAATCACAAACCACCATGATTACTCCACAATGCCTTAGTACAAATTAATCACTAACCACCATGATTAATTCACAATGTTTTTTTTTATAACTACAGTTAATTCTATTATAATTAATAAATATAAAAAATAAAGTTTATTAAATATTAACCAAAAATTATTTTATACATATGTATGAATTTTGATACAAAAGCAAAACTTATATACAACTTTCAATGATATTTTAATATTTTATAAAATGATATATATAATGTTCAATTTAAGACATACAAAAATTCTTAATATTTGTTTGAACTAAAGAAGTTAAGTATCCTACACTTACTAAGAGTGCAACTACAGCAAGTTAGATTCAGTTTGAATTATGCTCAAGCTCAGTCCGAGCTCTAAAATAGTCAAATCAAGTCACTCCTGAACCTGACCTTAAATTCAAACAAGTCAATCGGAACACAATCCAAATTAAAATTCATCAATAATGAATTCAACCAAAGCCCAATTATTAATTTTAATTTTCAGATTTTATTCACAAATTTTTCAATAAATTGATAATTGTTTTCTATTTTAATTATACACTAAAAGCTCCCATAATTTCTCTTATTTTCTCCTTCTTAAAACAAAAACTAAAAATCGTTAAATTAATTTTTTGAATATAATTTAATTTTGAAAAAATGTTAAATGTCAAAAAAATTTGAAATTATAAAAAATATATATATATATATATATATAATAATTCTTGTAAGGAATTCATACTAATTTAATGGTGAATAATTAAAGTACATAAAATATTGAATTTGAGTTCTGATTAGGCTCGAGTTTCTAAAATCTCAAATCAAGTCCAACTATAATTTAAATCAGGCTTGAATTCTTTTGTCAAAGACTAACTCAGAGTGTAAAAAAATAAAACCCAAGCTCTAAAAATTTTAGGCTGGACTCGGATTGGCTCCCCTAAATTACACCCCTAACACTTACGTCATAATTTTCTTCGTAGAATACTTTTGACTTTAATTAAAATAAAAGTTATAAATCTAATTAACAAGACATATCATAATTGGATATATATATATATATATATATATATATATACACACACACACACATACATATATAACTATTTTAACTCTCTAATATGAATATTATAAATTATTATCTTAAAAGATATTATTATTAAGTAATAGAACTACTAATTATCTGTTGTAAAACAAAGTTGGTTTTTTTAAAACTTTATTAATTATTAAAAATTATTAATTTTTTTAAATATTAATTATAAGAGAATTCACTACTATTTAGAATTGTAGCAAGAAATGTGAACAATATGTTAACATCTTAAAATTAGTAATTCACTAGGAACAAAAAAAATTATTCTCGAACTATACTCGATAATGTTATTAATAATAAAAATATCACTATAATGCAACGAAAATTTGAAAAAAAATAAAATAATAACGTATGTCATGACTAAAGGCGGGAAGTTTTCAACTCTCAAGCGATTTAGAGTTAGATATGAACGTTTTCAAACAGACTCTTGTTGAAATTTTTTTTTTTTTTTTATATATATTGGTTTGGTATATCTAAGAATAGCAACAGTGGTCTTTTTTCAATTCTGATCTCGCCCCATCTCGTTTAGAAGTTTATCTCGATTCTGATTCTGATGCTTTAAATATTCTCCGACTCTAGTCCGCTTCCGTCCCGAATTCTGATATATATATATATATATATATATATATATATATATTTTTAAAATAAGTTAAAATTTTTATTTTGATAAGTAAATTAATTTTTTTTTTCCAAAATAACTAATATAAGAAAAAAATATATGAGTGTGATATGAAAAATTTTAAAACTAATTTTATATTGTGTTGTTTATTAGTAAATATAGTATATATATAAGAATAAATAAAAAAATATAATATATAAACGAAGCGGGGTGACCATCCTCCGAATGCCTTCCAAATCCGACTAGGTTTTAAAAATTACACCCCGACTTTGTCCCTATCTCGACCCCGACTACGTTTATGAGCATCCCATATCCGCCTCATTAGAGACGGGACGAGGTAAATTGTCATCTCTAGGTATAATAATAATATATTAATAAATTTTTTTATAATTAATAAATATATTTTATTTTATTTTTTTAAAAAATATGATAAATAATATCATCTAATAAATCAATCTGATATATTAAATTGGTGTACCTTAATATTACTAATTTTTCTTTTAAACCCAAAATGGTTCCTCCATGGCTCCAATTATTCTACATCAATGGCATATTTGATATTAAATAAGACTTTGATGTTTGTCATTGATTGCTTTTTCTAATAATCCTAAATTATATAATAAAAACTTGGTTCCGTTAAAAATTTATCCCGTCTCTAATGTTAGAATTTTAAAGTTAATCGAGATGCATGCAAATTAGTTTAGACATTCAATTATAAAAAAGAAAAAAAAAAAAAAGAAATCCTGAAGTCCTTTCCTAACTTGATTGTTTCATTAAATCCTATCAAACCACATGTCGCTTTGCCACCAAACTTTCCTACATCTTAATCGCTTTCATAATTTTGGCTTCCATCCGCTAATTAACCCATTTTAAAATTCTCTTGTTATTTATTAATTAATTTTTCTTTTTCTCAAGTAGTTGGAGGTAATGCTACCGTGCTACCGTGCGTGTAGTGTGCTTGTCGTACAAGGAAAACCGGGAACCGTTTGGAATCCACCTTTTGAAGTTGTGCTTAAAGAGCGTAAGGAAAGAAATTTTACGGCCAAGCTCCGGTAAACCCGCAGTAAGTCCAGCGGTTACATGCATGCTTATAGCGCGGGTGCTCCTCAATAAACCGGCAGCCCTTTTCCCTATAATCAGGTTTTTTTAATTCCCGATTTCTCGCGATATTTTGTGTCAAAATGTTGTTGCTAATTATTAATTGAGATCAATTATTTATGAATGTAGTGTACGGTTTGTGAGCAATGAACATTGATTTTCGTCCTGGTTGGACCTGACAGTTGGCTGCCTAACTTGATAGTTCGACACGTGGATGAATGAGAATTCAGTTCCTTCACATAGTTATTTTTGTTGGAATATTGTTGACGCGATTCCTCGCCAAAAACTCGGTCGTAAAATTACAACATGACCGCAAATAACCCAAACAACAGTCTTGGTAAATAGAAGAAAATTGATGTAGATATCGATGTTAATATTTTTATTTAAAATGAGGTGGTAATAATATATTTAAAATTAAATAAAATTTAAATAATTTTAAATTTTAAAATAATAGAATTTTATATATCGTCATTCAATATGCAATCACTAGGATATGTTATTTTTTTAACATTTTAATAAAAATATATTTTTTGTTATCTATTGTGTCATTTATTTTGCATTTATCCCTCTTTAATGTGAATAAATCAACTGAAATTTGGACTTGTCTACTCGTACGGCCTTGGATGACTATCAATAATCAATATAAATGGATTCACTTGTTAAAAGCTGGTATATGAGGACACCAAAATTAAGGAATGCGGTCGGCTTTTATTTGGATGGATGAATACAAACAATATTGACGTTCTTCATATATATATATATATATATATATATATATATATACCATCAACCAAGTTTTTAAGTATTATCCATGGCCATATATATATATATATATATATATATACCATCACCAAGTAAGTATATCATGGCCATTATATTTATATATATATATATATAATGATAAATGACAACATCACGTGTATATTTGACATTTTCAGATTTTCTCCGATTAGACAGAGACAAATTCAAACAAAAGATACAGTGGGCAGTAAAGTCGGCCTATGATAATTGAAGACATGAAAATTCTAATTAAAGTTTTTTTTTTTCATTTTTAATATTAATACTATAAAATTTTAATAAATAATATTTTAATAAGATAGATGTATATGTTGAATAGAATTCTGATAATAAAATTCTTATATAATCAAACAATAGAATAATATTATAATTAACAAAATTTACAAAAATATAAATTGAGAAATACAAAATATCTATTCATGCCCTTTTTTTTTTTTATCTAATTAGTAGCAATGAAAAATGAGAATAGTTTGTAATAAGACTCTGCATTTTTTTAAAATTTTTTTATGAAATTAGTCTGTTTCAAATTATAATGTAAACACATAAAATTTAGGCATCATTTATAAGTGGAGCATTCTTTATTGACCCTGCTGGCCTGGTGGACTCGATGCTAATATGGAGACTCAAGAATATGTTCAAGTAAAGCAGGCGGGTGGAATATGTGACAACCTAACCTTGACCACAGTGCAAGAGAAAATAGACCTTTAACTAAAAAATTGCGTGATATATTCTTGTGTATTAGCATATATTTTTCTCGGGTTTGTGATATTATGTGGCGATGTATCTTTTTAATAACATGTGTTGTTTTAGATTTATTAAAGAATATCTCTTACCCCCACAACACAAAATGAATACTTTTTAAACACGAGAAATTATTTTGTGAGATTGACACATTACGTCGTTGTGTAATGGTCTCTTACAAAAAGACAATTAACACTAAAATTGAAAAGATGTTTTCATCTACGTAATATGACGGTATTGTTAGGTAATTTCTCTTCATACACTAATTTGCCGTGCAGTGGGCACCATTTTCACCCCACTCTTTCTCCCCCAACCCCACCCCTCACAAAGTGAATATGCATCTCAAACAAACATTAACTTCGTCATTCTTTTCACCTCTCTCTGTCTCTCCCCCCACCACTCACACAGTGAATGCCTTTCAAATATTAACTAAATTTGCCATTGTTTTCGCCTCTCTCTGTCTCACTCCCCCACCCCACCCCCAACAAAGTGAATGCATGCCTCTCAAACATATATACTTTGCCATTATTTTCAGCTCTCTCTCTCTCTCTCTCTCTCCCTCTCCCTCCCTCCCTCCCACACAAAGTGAATAAACTTGCTCTAAGATTCCTTATGGCATCACTTCTGTTAAGAGTGACACTGATCAGCCATGTGTGGAGTCAAGGCGATTACGAATATATCTACCAATTCAAGGAAACAACAAAGCCGGATATATTCACCTATTAATCCCTCATAAAGTGCAAGTTTTTCATGAATTTCAAAACATTTTATTTTTAAATAAAAATTCCTAATTATTAAGACTACATTACAAATTATAAATTACTGGGGCACTCAAATTCACTTAAGATTGATTTGTTAGTTTTTTATATCAATGAATTTATTAAGTTATAAAAAATGATACAATGAACATAAAGTTTTTACACTTCTTTTAACTTCTAAATTTATAATTGAACATTGAAAACAAAGTTTGTCTTCCAAATATAAATTTCTGGCTTCATCCATACATACAACCTTCAACGTTGATTTTGCTCATATTAATTAAAATTAAAATAACAAACATCAAAATAATTATACAACACAAAAAAAAACTGAAATGGAACATAAACAGATGAGGTTTGGTTAAGGGTTTGATCCAATTAACCAGCTGCTAATGGCAGCTTAGGAGTAATTAGCATGCCATCACAAATGGAAATTTTTTTAATGGGTCATTATGTAAATGTGTCTTACTAATCATATCATGACATGTGAGTTATAATTCATCTATTTGTATAATTCATTCATACATACAACTTTCCTAAATCTGTCATGTCTCATTAAAAGACTAAGTCAAATCACAGGTCATGATAATATTAGAGGGCCAAAGCACCAATTCCATTCAAGGATTTTCGTAGAGTGGGGTTGGGGCCGCCGAGAAATAGAGGTAAAAGCAATGGCAAATAGGAGTGTGATTGCCATTATACATCAACCCTTTTAAGTGAACGTTATCGACTTGTGGAAAGCATGCATATTGGATCAAATTTCTAAATTTCTTCCAAAACCCAACTCACCACCTAACAGCCGTCTGCGTGCAGCTGTTTTCTCTTTCCACTTTCTCTAGTACTCCTGTCTCCTTGTTCCATTGGGAACTCATTTAATCAATTTATTAAATTAATTATAATTATTACTTTTAAAGCAGGCATTATATATGTCAAAACAATAAATATTCACGTCAATTGAATATTAGAAAGCCACTATTTATTTTTACAAAAATCTAACCTTATCAAGTGCCCCATGTAAAATTAAAGATTTCATTATAAATATTAATTACACAATACAAAAATTTATTTGTTATCTTATTTCATATATTTATATCAAGATAAGGTAGGTAGTCATTGCCTTAAACTTGTCACAGTTTTTTTTAGGGTTCATAAAAAAATTCTAAACCTATCTAATCAAGAAGAGAGATATAAAATTGTAATTCCATATTGAATATAACCAATGTACCAAAAATAATTCGCTTCTTACGATCAGAACGTGTGGACAAATGAGTTGTGTGTAATAGAGAACATATAATTATCGAGTTGTCCATCTTATTAGGATGGTACTGCTATGAAGTGCTGTGACAGTGATACAAATCTCAGTTATATTTTTTTTTAAGCAATTAAGCTTTCGTTATATATTTAATCTTTTTTTGATTTAATTATCAAAGTGACCATCACCAAGTCCCTCTATCAACTTTTATTACTCATATCAACTATTGATTTGATTAAATTATGATTGACAACATAAACAATGCACACAACACATCTCTATAATAATTTAAATTGCCTATTCTATGTTTTTTTTTAAAATTATTGTTAATTCTACGTTGATGAACTAATTATATTATAGAAAATGATTAGTATATCGATTTGATTTAACAGATGATATGTCAAATGATAAAAAATATATTTTATTATTTTATTTATATTTAAAAAAAGATTATGATAAATAATGTGTAAATTAATTTGATAAATTAAATTGATGTAGTTACCATTACTCTAATAAGTATATACTCTGTGAAGCACAGGGGAAAGAACCCCAGCTGAAGTCACCGAGTGGAAATTTAGACGAGAGGGCAGATCGCCACGTCATCAAATTTCATCACCGAAAGTTGCACTATATATGCCTTATCCCGGTATTCAAGAGAGGTTGTTGGATAAAGGCCTCTCAAGCTGATGTCACTGCCACGACATCGCCACAGCTCTTCCCACCACCACGACAGTCTTCATTCGTCGCCACGTGTCCCCACCCCGCCGCTGTCGCCACTCGTCGTCCTCCTCCTTTTGGGCCCCTTAACGTCACGTGTCCATTCTCACTTGGTTGACCGGTCAACAGTGAGTAGGATCACCACTTGTGTTTGATTTCAAGGACGGGTAAGATGATCAGACGGCCCGTAGCCCGACAAACCTAGAGAGATATGGGAGAGAACGTTTCTGTTTTTCTATTTTTTATATTTTAAAGAAAAGAAGGATCGTTGCTTGGTGGGAGGAGAAATTGAGGGGCGGGTGCACCGAGGCAGGTAGGCCCGCGCCCAAGTGGGATGCATAGTGCTTGGTGTTATGACCGAGGGTTTTTGGGAATGTTTATATCATTATATGAGCGAGAATGTGTGTGTACGCCTGTGTGTTGTGTGAGAGAGACAGAGACAGAAATGCAAATCTTTGACCGTTGACTTTTCATTGTTTATTGACAAGTTTTTCTTTTAACATCTCGAGGAAATGGTAAGAATATATATATATATATATATATATATATATATATATAAAGACGTGAATGTGTGAGTTGTAACCCATCCTCGGATCTCCTTGCGCTTCTCTCGTGACCCATTATCCCATTTTTTTTTTTCAATGAGAAAAGACATGCATTGATATTTCTCAGAAGTAAATCGCGATAGGTAATGGTAAGATAATAGAAAGTCAACTGAAGGATTGATCATGCATGCATGCGTGCATGTTGAGCAATATATATGCATGCAGCAGTGTATATGTTGATGATGATTGAAAATTGGACAAAAAGTTTAAGAAGAATGTGGGTTGGCTTTGATATATAGAATACATGACACGTATGGTATTGTACGAACAAAAAAGACCAAAAGAATCAGTAGAAAATTAGCCCCACCAGTTGGCACCATGAATTGATCGAGTCTCTCAAAGGGTGGTGCAGCTGGTAGGGATGTCAAGAACCCGCGGACAAATCATCAAAACTTTAACTCAAATCTGTGTGTTATGTGACCAATATTTATCAATTACTTTCTTAGATTTTAGAATATTTTAAAACCCATGACATGCATTCAATCACTAGGCCAGATGAGTAGTTGAATCACATTTTATTTAATTTTTTTTATATGATATAAGAAATTCACTTAGGCTCGGAGGAGGGGGGATTAACTAGCATGATTATTAGTCAAGTTATAATTTTTTTAATAACTAAGACTTGGCCCCTAATTTTATATATATATATATATATATATTCATAAAAATTCTTGTTAAATTCTTATACCTTTCTCCTTCCTAACTTTAATTTTTGAATCCGCTAGCTATTATCTTCGGGGCCATGTTTAATTATTTAGAGCAAAGCATTCACTGATTTTGAGAAGTTTGTGCTACGTTGGGTTCATTAAGTTCAATTATTTAATTAATTCATGCTACGTACGGCTTTCTTGTTTTCCATTTCACTCAAGGTTTTTATATGAAGGTATAGTTTAAAACTCTGCCATCTTTTAGTAAAGACGAGCCTGCAGGGTTGATCTTTACAGCATTGTTTCATGGGAACTATCAAGTCAGACGGCCATTGGTAATATTTATGATCCCCTTCATGCATATTTTATCATCTATGCAACGTAAATCACAGATCACAGGCACGTGAACTACAAGTTGATATATATATATATATATATATGTATATGTATAGATGATTTCACAACTGTGGAGTAGCATATATTCATGAGACAGGATCTTGTGGCAGGAGGAGGGGCTAGACCCTGAGTAAAATATAGAAATACTTTCAGTAAATTTTAAATGAAGTTCCAGCCCACAGTATGGGGAATATCCACATGCATTTTGTCTACAATAGCCAATTAATTAACAGATAATTTTACTTAAGAGACCAATTATGTGGTCCCTAATGATATGTCGCCATTCCTCTGTAGCCTGGAAGATCATGCCAGTGAAAGTTCTAACATGGTGACATTTATTTAATCCATGAAGGATCATCGCGGAATCGTTAAGGCAAGATCCTGCCTTAATGCGACATTCTGGTTATCATCATGATTAAATAAAGTACATTTGACTTTAGTTAATTGGCTATTAGAGATAATTCAAATTAGTGTAAACTCTGTTCTTTCATTCAGCACATGCAACTTTTGGCCTTGAAGCCTGTGTTCAATTTCTCCATTTCTTTTTTTAACAATGGAAGAATAAGCATGATCATGGTTTTGCATGGTGTGTTTTGCTTTAGACACTGCCCTCCGAATGAATGAAAGCTCAGCTTCCAATTCATGTAATAATGGACTCCACTCTCCCACTTTATCATTTCCAGCAGCCCTACCTTGCTGCATTATTGATGGAATCTTTTGTTCTTCTTCAGGTGAAAAAGTAATCTAGTCACAAAATCATTAGAGTTGGGAAATTTGTGGAAAGCAGGAAAAAAATGTAACCACACTGAGGGCTAGGGAGTGTCTCAGTCTGCCACACACACACACACACAAATTGTAATGTTCATGTCTCAAATTTTGTCCATACCTCTTTAATTTTGGCCCTATTGCTTGCTTGCATTAATTGTGTTCTTGAACAGGCTCTACAAAGCTATAGTAGTGACAAATTCGTCTCACGTGGTTTATTATGACAAATCTTTATCGCAAATTTTGATATATTTGATAAAATCGCTTATTATGACAAATCTTTACTGCAAATTTTGATATATTTGATAAAATCGCAGCCCCAGACTAAGCAATTGAAATGATGAAACAAAATTCATGTAGCCGAGTCAGATTATTGGGATAGCTTTTGGTTAAGGCTGAATTTTACTTGACAATGGTTTTACATTATACCATAATATATTATTTGGAAGCAATTGATGATTGCAGCAATGAAAACATACCATTTTTTTTCTATTCATGATTTCTTTCGCTTGTAAAGTGCTGATCTTATCACGGACATACGTAATTTTTTCACATTTGGCGACACCAAGACTATCATTATGTGTAGGAAATGAATTAAAGATGGCAGGGTATGGTAGCAATAGGGTCAGTACTTGGCTTGTACCCAGATGTGTCCTTTGCATATATATATATATATATATATATATACACACACACACACACACACACGCACTTTGAATGAGAACTAACAAGAGGGAAAATGCCTGTATCGCTTTACAACTGATATGATGCAATGTTTTCCACTTCATGCAACATATAGATATCACAAGACACCATTACTACAAAAAAGTTGAAGTCACTATCAGTTTTGTTTTCTCTCTCCAACAAAATTATCCAAAACCCACTAACACAAAGCTGCTGCAAAAATCAGACAATTTTCCTTGACACAAAACTGAATCAGATATTACTGGAATGGGGAGAGTTGAAGTCTTTATCTGTGACTTTAGGGCTTGTAAGGATATAAATGTCGCCGAGGGTACTTCTGCTTTTTAAAAAATGTGCTTGTATGACATAGCCCTTCACTTTATTTCTTTCTTCCTTTCTTTCACTTTCATGGATAGTGATTTTACCCAATTGAGGAATGGGTGCTTCACCTTCATGTATTTGCTTCTTTTTCTCATGGCTGGTGATTATGGAGTACTGCTGGCACTGGTCTTTATCTACTTAATATTTCTGCACTCTTGTCGGTCAAGTGTACCTAACATTAGGGAAACTGTTCATGCCTCTCTTCTCATCAATCACAAATATGCAGAATTATTGATGTCAATGTGCCAGTGACTAACAAGGGAACCCCCCATTATTGTGTTACTTTCATTTTCTTTTCTTTTTTTCGCGCAATTGTTTGCATGTTAATTTCATTTCCAAGGTTAAAGTGTTACACATTTCAAATGGTTTTGCTGGGCTTGTTAGAAGTGTGAAAGGGATAGGGATAAGTAGTTTAATTTATTGCGTTGTGATTACTTTTGGGTACTAAACAAGCTAATATTTTCTCAAAAAGTTGAAAACTAAGTGATAACGGTTTTGTGAAATCTTCTTAGATTTTAATGGGAAAAGGATTGGTGTTGATAGAGTGTATTTCCCCATCAGATTAAGGGCAGTAAACAAAAAAATCATGAAGCATAAGTGGGATAATAAGATAGCGAAAAGTAAATGGGTAATCAATCAAAGGAAAAAATTGTACTTAGATTGAATGATTGATTTGGATAAGAAGCTCTACTGGCCTATGATCAAGGGCAAACCCCAAGAGTAGTGGATACTGAAATGGGAAAGGGAAAAACAACACATGGGCATGCAGTCACAACACAATCTATTTATAGGAGTGTCCTTCTTGAGAAGAAAAACCACCATAACAAGAACCACAGACAAATTCACTCATTAATGTATACATGAGGTTTTCCCAAGTCATGCTTAAGGGCTTATCGCAATCTTAATTAGTTCATAAAGAACAAACTTTTCTACTCTGTTTCAACTCATGGAAGTGTAGATAATGTTTAACAAATGTGTAGGAGAGACCTATACTTTTGACTCTAATTAATTGCAGGAAAGCCCCATTTAGTCCTGTTTCCTTCTTCAAACATCCAACAAATACTGAGTTGAGAAAATCCATTTCAACTCCAAGGCTGATACTCTGCATGTAGCTAAACTCCTAGAAGATAAACAAGCAAAAACCAACAAATCATTCACATCATTTCTCTCTCTATATATTTATAATGTTGAAGGATCATCAACTTTTTTTTTTTGAATTACATTCCTCAAAAGTTCATCTACTATGCAAGCTGTACACTTACAGTGAGAGCACATTCACTCTTTATGACTAAACATTTCCAAAAGATCGATTTAAAATATAAATTAATCTTAAAAGCAAATGCTTATTTAAAAATAAGAAAAACTGACAGTATCCAATGCTGATATATTTTTTTAATTGACTACTACATGCAAATGTTAACAATAATTATATTGAAAAGACTTCTTTTAATAAGATAAATGACAGATTTCAAACAGCGGAATCGGCTTTTAAACCTTGGCAGCATCAACCAACAACATTGTCCAATATCTTACCTGTGGCTCTTAGCAATATGATTACCATTTGAAATCCTCGTTAGGGCAATGCTTAGATTGTAATCATGGTTGTCGACCAGGTCTGTGGATCACACTTGAGCATGATAAACAATAAATTTTAAATAACAATGGCATCATTTGATGAATAGCTAGCTTGATGGCCTAAGCAAGGCCTTGTAAGGAAATACTTCCTAAATTGGAAAGAAAGACATTTAACAAAATCATGATTGGTGCTTTGCCAAAATTCAATTAATTTTTTTTATTTTTATTTTAATTTTTTTAGAGCCATTGGGGAACATAAAAGGTGAACCAGCCAAAATGGGTGACTTGGGTTGTGGCCACAAATCACATGCTAGTACAAATAAAAATAAGTTTGTCTTTCACTTTTGGAGGTGAGGATTGGAAGAATGGTGATAACATTATTTGTTTGAGACCCAAATATTGATTATGGCCTAGCATGTAGGAGAGGATAAACATAAACAAGAAGCTAAAGTTGAAAAAAAAAACATGACAAGATGGATCAAAAGAAAGCATAAAAAAAAAAAAAAAAGAAAAGAAAAGAAAGAAAGAAAGAAAGATAAAGAAGATGACTTGGGAGTTTTGTGAATCAAATGCAACTAGTGTCCGCTGTTAAGCACAAGCTTAGATTCCCTTTAGTTGTTGATTTTGTTCCCTAATGAAACACAACTCTAATCTTAGTGATTAAGACTATAAAAGAGTTGAAAGAGCAATCTTAGTGATTGGTTGATGGTTGAACAACCTTTTAGGCCATCGTTTCATGTCGCCGGTTGGGCTAGCCGGTGGGGGCCATATGGGAGCGAACACCCGCTTGACCACAAAGTACCCCCTTAAAAAGTATCTCTCTTTTAGAAGATGATTGAAGTCATATGGAAGGGGGGGCATACTTGTGTGCCTACTTTTTCTAAGTGATTTTCTTTGTTCTTACCTTTTTTTAACTTTCCATTTGTTTTTCAAGAATTGGTGTGTGTGAAATAGAGATAAGAAGAGATTGAGAAATGAGACCATGTAATGTGGGGAACACATTCATGCAGAAGTTGAAAAAACAATTAGCATAGGCAAAGTAGGTTTGTATAACTGTGTGCTTCTTGCTTTCAAATGGGGTAGGAGAGATTACCATGTTTTCCAATAGAAACAGTAACAAAATAAAAAGAGATTGTGGACCATATTTGAATTTTGAGAAATTGTTGGCTTGTCTAGCTAGGGCTTTGGAAAATGGGAGATCCAAATAT
The DNA here is from genome assembly GCA_008638375.1 of Nyssa sinensis. Lineage (NCBI taxonomy): Eukaryota > Viridiplantae > Streptophyta > Magnoliopsida > Cornales > Nyssaceae > Nyssa > Nyssa sinensis. The sequence continues at coordinate 14,977,198 of CM018047.1, forward strand.
GTCTATTTATGTGTTTTGTGTGTTTCCATTTTAAATCAATATACATATATGTATTTGTGTGTATGGATATATAATATAATATATAAATATATTGTGGGAACTATTTCTTGACTGGGTTTTGTGTTTTGTGTTTTGTGTTTATGTTTGTGAAAGATATAGGAATAGGAGGAAGGGTGGGTCACACATACAAATGCATCTAAAAAGGGAGGTGGTGTGTCATGTCTCCCAACAATTGACCACCATGAAGAATGGACAGAGAATTTGCATAATTGTGTCTTCGCTTAAACCATCCTTTTGCCTCCCCCTCCCTCCGCCTTCTCTCTCTCATCAAAGGGAGGTGGATGAACATAAGCGCAGCTTTGAGTGTGCCCCCACAACCCCGCCTCTTTAAATGAATCATATCTGCCATCACGGTAGGTATGGGTTAGGAGTACCTGGACATGGCAGCTATCCACTCTCAACTCTACCATTGTCAATCTTCTACTTAACTAGCTAATGAATTTTGACCCCTCAACAGTTTTCCCCCCCCTTCCTTTTCTCCCTCATTTTCTTCAATATATATATATATATATGCAACATTGGCAGGCCAACCAAAACCCAACCATAGCCCGATATGAATTTTTTAGGATTTGAGTTTTATTTTTTACACTTTGAATTAGACTTAGGTAAAAGAAATTTAAATCTGATCTAAATTTAGGTTGGCTTAGATTGAGACTTTAAAAGCTCGAATTCGAATTCAAATTCAATATTTTATATAGATTAATATGAATTGCTTACAAGAATTACTATTTACATTTTTATAATTTTAAATAATATTAAACATTTTTTAAAAATTAAATTATGTTGAGGGAATTATTTTAATGGTTTTTAATTTCTTTTAGAAGGACAAATTAAGAGAAATTACTAAAACTTTTAGTGTATAATCAAAATAAGAAAAATTATAGCAATTTATTAAAAAAATAATGAATAAAACCTAAAAATTAAAATTAATAATCGAGTTTGGAACGGATTCAGGTTAAACCCAATACTAATAAATTTTAATTCAGGTCAGGCTTAGATCAAATTGTTCAAGTTCAAATTTGGATTTCGGCTAAGTTCGAATTAACTATTTTAGAACTTAAATTATTCTTGGACATAACTCAATTAGAAATCCGACTGGCCAGAATTGCACCCCTATATATTATTGCCCTCGGACTGTCACTGATAAAATTTCATGGTCTGTAAAACTCCCACTTTAGATAAATTTGCTTTCCTAAAGACTGAAGAGAATACCATCATTTTGGGTCCTTTCGTGGTCTTTGCGCAACATCATTCAACTTCAAGATTATGATAGTTTTGTCTCTATACATTCAATGAGCCAATTTTTTGTTTCATTATTCAGTGAGATGGAGACTTTGAAACTGTCCATTTCTCCCAACAGCTTACATAAGCAAAATTCAATTGTAAGAACATTCGACCCTACCAGTGTAAGGGTGATGAGAACACTTTCAAAACCCTAAACGTTCCAGAACCATGCTGAATTGTGTCGAACTTTCTCACAAATACATTCATTTCTAAGCACTTAACAGCCAAAATCATGAAGCTTCAAACATAGATTGTCTACCCTATGCCTTCTGTAATATGAAACTTGAGATTTGTACTTTCAGAATGCTAAACATGAGAAGACTGTTTGAGCAACATTTAAAAGGGACAGTGCAACGGACCTTGTTTCACCTGCTAGCATATTTACAAACCCTAGCATCTGGAATCAAGGTGGAACTTTTTTTTTCTGCGTGCAAAATATGGTATAAAATCTCAGAGAAAATAAACTTATAAAAGCAAAACATGCTGCATTCTTAACATTTCCTTGTTCTTTGGCACAGCATTTCAGCGGCCAAATGCCAATCATTGACTGAACTTGTAAAATACGGTGTCATCTTACTCAAACACTGAAACGTCTCCATTCCAACTACATGAAGCAATAACATTAGGCAGAAGGGGATGGAAGGCCACATCTATGCATGCTTGCTCATACGCCTTTATCTTTTTTATAAGCTCAGAGGATCTAGAGTTGTAAAAGTAGATGCATCCATCTGAGGAGCCTGATGCGAGTTTCTCTCCATCCAAGCTGAAATTACACTTTATGGGGAACCCAGAAACACTGTGACTCTCGTATCTCTTGAACTTTTCAAGCTTGAAAGGGGGTTTGGAAGAGAAGATTGCAATGTAGTTTCCATTTGACTGTGCGACAAAGTAAGGATCAAATGGGTGGCACCTAATACACGGACAGGTATATGCTTCCACATAAACCTAACAAAAAGGAAGGGGGGGAAAAGAGGTGAATATATGAAGTACAAATCTCTGAAACATGAACAACATTATTTATACTAAAACATGAACACATGGATAAGACAGAAGACATACATAAATGGTCTAGACAAATTATTTATACTAAAACATTTCACCAAGCACCAGTAGAACCCGCTGGCTTACACCTGGATGGTATAGAATGATATGACATCAATATAGGCATGGATCCCTTATGAAGTACAAATCTCTGAAACATGAACAACATTATTTATACTAAAACATGAACACATGGATAAGACAGAAGACATACATAAATGGTCTCGACAAATTATTTATACTAAAACATTTCACCAAGCACCAGTAGAAACCCCTGGCTTACACCTGGGTGGTATAGACATGATATGACATCAATATAGGCATGGATCCCTTATGAGTACACCCCTCTGCCAGGCAATTACTATGTGACAACAATGAAAAATAACATGAATATTGACATGAACAGATGTAAATCATACAATCACAGGTAGCTTTGTATTATTATGATGCCAACAAATTAAATCATACAAGGCATAACAAGCATAACAAATATTAGAAATAATTGGGAGAATAGTCATCTTTCTATTTAATTCTCAAATATTTAGATAAATAATAATTCTTCGGAAAAAAAAAACACTAAAAGGGAAGTGCACTCGTGTACATGAAATATGTATGGGGAAAGAAAAGAAAGAAAAGCAAATACAATGCTCACCCTGAAACTTAACTAAGCCTCGTGGCTGAAAGAAAATCTACTAGGGAATCAACGAAAGTAAAAGGACTCCATGTAATCCAAAAATATCAAGAACTCAGGAAAGAATTCCTAAGCGTGCCAAGATATTGGTGGATTCCACCCCATCAAATGTTCTACGATTTCACTCTCTCCACACACACCACATGAGACAACGAGGAGTTGTAAACCACACCTGCTTATCCATCCTATATCTCCATTGACCGCGTCAATGCATCAAAAGATCCATAACCGTTTGAGGTAGCACTCAGTGAACGCCAAATATTCTACAGCTCACCAACCACTTTACAATGCAGAAATAAATGACTAAGAGACTCCTCACGAGAATAATGCATACAACACCTGCTAAAACCCCGCCTCTTTAAATTATCAATTGTCAGAATAGCATCAAGAGATGCAGTCCACACACACACACCAAAAAAAAGTGACTTTTTTTTTTGATAAGTAAAGCTTTACTAAGAAAGGCGCCCAAAAAAATGACTTTCAAAGGCGCCTTTGTCTTCCAAATAAGAATTAAGGTAAGAATTATGTGAATGATGAAGAAGGTCTTAAGGAGAATGTTAGAGATGAAGCTTACTTGTGTCATATATGTATTTTGGATTGTATTAGTAATATTTAATATGCGATTATTATTTAATATTACAACATACTAGTGTGGTGATGCACGTATTGAAATTTAAAACATAGTTATACAGGTCAGTCGTGTATTTTCTTTATTTTATTGATCTATTTTATTGTTCTTATTACAGTTAGTTTTATTTTTTCATTTGTTTAGAATTTTTTTAGCTTCATCGGTATTGGGTAGTGCATTGTTGTGTACTACCTGATATGAATTTGATACCCCATGATTGAGTGGATTTGGTGGCCCCTTGGTGGCCCCATACTCAAAGACCATCATTGAGGCTTTAAACCTTGATTTTTTTGTTTTTTGTTTTTTTGGGGTGAGGAGGATAAGTAAACCTTGAATATTGTAGCTTTTCCACAATTTGATTTGTATTTGGCAACTCTGCAACTCTAGAAGTACCCAAATACTTTATCCATCCAACTCTAAAATAGTGGGCCATATAAACAAAATAGAAAAGAGTGGGGCTTTCTAATGGCACAAAAATTTGGGGGTGGGGGCAGTTTAAAGATTGAGAGGATGAGGCAATAGCCAATTACCAATCAACAAATAAAAATGATGGCTAGTTGGAGGCACACAAGTAACATCATAATATCGAAATCAAAGTCAAGATGATATATTTAAGGCAATTGTTCTCTGTAGTCAGCCTACAAGCAAGTTGGATTCAAATGTAGACTTAATCTGAATGTGAGCAGAATTAGGGTTAGATTATTTTTAGAGACACAACTGAATACTTGATCTGATCAGATAGGATGGCCATGCTTTCTTCAATGTGTTGCACTGCACCAGTTGATAAAATATTAATATATATATATATATACACACACACACACACACACACACACACACATATATATATATATAAATTTGATACTAACAACTTTTAAAGACTTTCTTATCAAATACAACTTACAGACTAAAATGATGGTAAGCATAGCATGGCTCGTGATGTAAATCAAAATGATTGATAGTAAGCAATTGGCACAAATGAATACAACTCAACAAAGCATTATCTCAATTATTTGGGATCGGCTACATGAATCCCGTCTCACCATCTATCCCTAAGGTCATTCTCTCCGTTAGACCACATATTATTGCATCTTTTTTAACTACCTCTACCAAAGTTATTTTTAGTTGCCCTTGCCCCCTAGCATCACTCTCAATATTAACCATGTCGCTATTCCTTATTGGTGTATTTATTGGTCTTCGTTTTACATGACCATACCATCTTAACCGATGTTTTCTCATTTTATCTCATATAAGTGTTACTCCTACCATTTCCTGAATATGTTCATTCCTAATTTTATCTTTTCTCATCTTACCGCACATCCATTTTAGCATCCTCACTTCGGCTACACTAATGTTATTAACATGTTTCTTAACTATCCAACATTCCGTTCCATACAACATAACTGGTCTAATAGTTGTTCTACAAAATTTACTTTTCAATTTTAAAGATATACGTTGATTCACACAATACGCCAAAACCAAATCAAAATGATTGATAATAAGCAATTGGCACAAACTGAATAACTCAATTAATTCTTATCCTAGTTAGTTGGGATCAGTTATTCAAATCATGTTTTGACATTTTGTTCTATTTAAAGTCTTTTTTTTTTCAATTAAACCACATGCTATTGTATTTTTTTTTATTATCTCAACCGATGTTAATTTTGGTCTTTCCCTTCCTTTAGAATGAGGGCGAGCATTGGCACAATGGTTAGAAATAGCCTCAACGCTTGCGGAAGTAAGGCTGTGTACATCTAATCCTCTCTAGACCCCCTAGTGATGGAAGCCTCTTGCAGTACTGGGTTTGCCCTGCCCTTCCTTTAGAATGACCCTATAAGGGAACCACATGGCTCTTTCTCACTAGTGTAGTTATTGGCCTTTATTGAACATGATTAAATCATTTTAATTGGTTTTCTTTCATTTTATCTCTTATTGTTGCTACTTCGACCGTCTCATGAATGTATTTATTTTTAATATTATCTTTTCTTACACATGTGAAAGCTGAATATCTATAAATCATTTGTTACTTCCATTATGCAAAAAATACAAGCAATTGATGATTGATGATTTCCAAAAAATAAAAAAAACCATACTAAAGTATTCAAGTGAAATAAAAGACCAAGAAGAGAAGCAATCCTTTACCTGATTAGACAGGGGAATCTGTCGCGAGAGATCCCAAACAATGATTGAATTTTCACTGACATTACTTTTAGATACATCACTTGACGAGATGAATTGCTTCGCATCATTGGTAAATTCAACATCAAGGATTGGACCAAGGCCTCGAATATATTCCTGGACCACCTTCCCAGTTCTAATGTCCCATAATCTAAGGAAGCCCTTTAACCCCCCTGAAAGGAAGATGTTGGGGTTGTCTGGATGAAACTTTATAACTCCAACAACCTGATCCTCCTTGAATACCTGAGTCTCTAGTCCCTTTTCAACGTCAATTAACCTTGACGAGCAGTCGTATCCACAAGAAAGCACAAACAGTCCCTGCTGCGACCACTTCACATCTTTCACTGCTGCACTGTGATAGTTCAATACGCGTGCTTTCTTCTGATCTCTGCTCCACACATTCCATATGCAGATGGTGTGATCCATCCCAGCAGATGCAAGAAGATGAGCTGATGATTAACTTTAATGAATAGATCAGAAACACAAGCATGACGCATCATAACCAACATACATTGTATCTCAACAATAAACTAAAAACAGTAAGTAGGATGTGCTGCAACGCCTATTCAATAATAAGTCAACCGACAAGATACAGGGAACTTTACTAGAAAACATTTGATGGGGTGCCATACAATATAGAGATCAAACTATACCCTACAATTTAGATATCAAATTATAAATGACAGTTACGAAAAAGAAAAAAACACACACACTAGATTGGATGGTTGAAAGTTCAAGAACTACCAAGTATTGCAACATTCCATGCACCTCTCAACTTGGTATCAAAAGCCTCATTCTCTAAGTACAATCTTCAAAAACTTCCTGTTTCAGAAATTTCCTTGACAGTTGACAACATGTTTTTGAACATGCACTGATTCATTTCCTGTTTCATATGGCAGAACTCCACCATGCAAGGATTATTATTCAAGTATGACCTTTGTACAGCCACTTTAGTCTTGTTCATAAATTACTTTCCCATCTATGCCACAAATAGCATACCATTGATAAATTATTTTCCCATCTATACCACAAATGGCATACCATCTTAAATACAAAATAAAATTTTGATGAAGACTACAAAATTTGGAAATTTGATCAAACAAAATCTTATCATGTTTCTTTTCTTTCAAATAAAAATAAGAAGACTAGAATCGATAATTATGATTTTGGCAACTTCAGCAATCAAGTGCAATACTGTTACATCTTCCCAACTATTTGGTAGGCATTCAAGTATGACTTTATATGCTTATTATGATCTAGTTGAACTCTCCAACTGAAATGAGCCTTATCTCTTTGCCATCTTAATACAAAATGAATAGAGCACATCCTTCATTCAAAGGTGAGAAGAGAGAGAGAGAGAGAGAGAGAGAGAGAGAGAGAGAGAGAGAAGGTGTTCAAGTAGAATACTATTAGGAAGTGGCTGCCCTAATCCTGAATCCATGTTCTCATGCTTGAAACCATTGCACCAAGCAAGATTTAAGACCCCAGTACCAGGTCGTACAACAAAAAGTTGTACTTCAAATGCTTGATTCCATTCACTTGAGCTGCACAATGTCATTACTATCCTGAAAATGTGAACCACCCATACAAACAGAAAATGTGGTTCTGCTGATGCCCCAAAAGAAACAAAAATATGCAATGTCATCCATGTTTCACCTCAAAAACATGTAATTTTTATAAGCACCTCAAAAGCATGTAATATAGGACAAAATATAAATAAATTTAAAAAAAAAAAATGGAAACAAAATCACTGTCAATTATTTGTCAGGAATGAACAGAGTACTCACCATGACTTGCTGACCATTGCACAACATTAACAGCCTTCATGTGGCTATTAAGAGATACAGACAGCCTTTCAGATATTTGGCCTAGCATTGCACGCCCCTTGGCTTGATGCCTCAATGAGGACAAAATATCACGTGGAAGATCTGAATCTGAAATACTTCCTATAACTGAGAACAAGAATGTACCACAAGTTAGTGAGGTATGTACCTGAAGTTCGTGAGAAAACATGCTTTCATAGAATGAAGGGAAAATTTTACTTCTCCCATAAGGTTTGGCCTAATTGCACATGGTCACCCCTTGTTTGGAAAAAACCAGAGTTTTCATTCCACTAAACCCCCTAAACAATGTTGTAAATAAGTAATTTACTCCCCCTTGTTGATTTGAAGGTAAACTAGGAGGAAAAGGAGCGAAAACGAAGAGATAAGCTGAACAGGAAGATCAACAGATCTCCTTTGATTACCATTTCTTGTATTTCTTTAAAGGCTTCTTCTGAATCATCATCAGCATCATTGTCATCTTGGTGTTCTATTTCTCTCTCATGTTCTAGTCTTCCATCATCACAAGACTGGATAATTTTGTCAATAACACAACATTTTAATAAAATAATTGACTGTTTATTGTTTTTAGTCTATATAAGGGAAAATAAGACATTTCTATCATCATGAGACTCTGAATAATTTTGTAAATTAACACAACATTTTAAGGGCTAAATTCACTGATTGCTATTTTTTTTAATCTATATAAGGGCAAATAAGACATTTCTATAGAGTCAATGGGTGAAAGGCCATATTCTGTCATCAGGGGTGTGACAGAAGTAAACAGAATGAAAACTCATAAGAGGTCCCTAAATATTTTTCAAACAAGGGGCAAGCAACGATGTGTAGTTAGGCCAAACCTTAAGGGAGGTCAATAAAATTTTTTCCTAAAATGTAATTAAATAATTAGACCAAAGGATATGAGAATAGTGTTTTGAGATTGATTTGTATACTTCACATGTACATGGGTGCACCACCACTTTTGGCATTTTTAATGAAATTATTTATTTATAAAATAATTTATTTTACAAGTACCAGATTGAATAAATACATTGCATATAATTGAGAAGTAAAGAGAATTGGACATGCAATCCAAAATACATTGCATACACATCACATGTTTTCACATGTGCAATCCCACCTTTACCCTGAAACCTACAAAAGCATGGTTGCCTCAAGGAGCAACCAGTGATCAATGTAAATACAGCAAAAGGGCCTCCATATTGCCACTTAATGGCATCAAGGTATCACCTAGGTTGATAAGAAATCTGTTTAATCTAGAGCAGATCACCTAATCTTGATTATTTGACCATGAATAATAATAATAAGGAAAGACTACATTTACCTGCCCAGGATTTCTAACAAATACACTGCATTCTCCCTCAATTTTTAAAATTACCCTACAGTTCCCTGTCAGAATTGTGAGACAAACGGCATTAATGAAAAGCACAAATCTACTATTTTTCCCTCTCCTTAATTTCACATTTTCTCTCCTCTTCTCTCCTCTCTCACTTTTGTTCACTTCCATGGCCATTTTTTACCTAAATGCTCTCTACTATTATTTATTCCTCTCATCATTTTGTAAAGTTATAATGTTAATATTTTTTAATTTATATTCAACAAAAGAAGAAAAATGGTAACAAAAGCTCGTACAGAACTTTAATGGTGAAACCCGCACCATCTCCTTGCCATGGTGGAATTGCCACCACCACCACATCAATATTAAAGTGAGTATTTCTATTCTATCATATGAAATAAAACCAGACAACAATGTTCGCATGTGATTTGGATTAGCTCTGTAATTTCTCTATTCTGATACATGATTTTATACATATGTATGTATATTTGTGTGGTTTTTATTCTATCTGCATCATGCACTTCAGGGCGAGGATCCTTCGGCATCCAAGAATCCTGCTCCCTATCAATTTAAGTGGGTATGATATTCATGGCCAATGAAGTCAGCTTGGGGCAACATTGGAGTATGAGGCCGAATCACCATTTGGGTATTTGGAAGCAGAGGAATGGACAGGAGGACCACCAGCACCCTCCTTGTGCTAATGCACATTTTTATTGTTCGATCTGATGAAGATACCAAATCCCTTTATTTTGAAGCAATCAATGGCAATGTATCAAATCATTCACACCCTCATAAATCACTTCCATCACATATATCATTTCATTAAAACACCACAATTTGGAGAGACTAGTTGGGCCCCTAAAACTTTGAATCAGCAGAGTAATTCAATTTCTGTCAACCATAATCTGACCTCATGTATATACATATATAATATATGTGAAATACAAGTGAAGAGGATTTGTGTTTGTGAAGAGGATGTGTGATGAATGACTGACAGAAATTGTATTAATAAGAAATCTCCTCTTTTAAATTGAATCTTATCCATACTTCACTTCCATCAATATGTCATGCCAATGCTTCTATGTATGAATGTTAGTAGTCAATTAAAAAGGTTTAAAGACACATGAGAATGAAGAGAGAGAGAGAGAGAGAGAGTGTGTGTGATGAATGATTGTATAACAAATAACTACAAATGCCAAATAAATCATTGGAAATAATTCACTTGATCGGTTCCATGACAAGTTTTTAGTTTCTTAAATTTGAAAACTAATAGCATCCAAAAAATTTCACCATAACAGATGGGGTTTTTTTTCGACAATCTCGCCCTTGGACCATAACCATGTTATCAAGGCTCCAGTGTTTAGCAAATCATTGCTATTATATCCTTAGGTCCACCAAACCCCACAAGAATCAATATGAAACCATCAACATCATTACACTTGCAGCCATGAAATATGATCCAACTAACCATCATGCCTTTTAAACATTTTTGCATCCTATATAGTATCATGCCTCCCACCAAGCCTCACAATGGCAAAGCTATTGGGCTCAACTCAATCAAGCATTTCACTACCCATCCCCTTTTCTTTTTGGATAGGTAAATCTCCATACGCACACACCACTTTGCCCCTTATGCGGACTTGAATCCGCAACCCCCCATATAAAGAGGTGGAGGAGGTACCAACCAAGCTAGAGCTTGTTGGTAATTCACTACCCATCCTATTGTCCATAATTTTGTATCTTCTTTCCGACTAAATCACAGAATCCAACTCAATAAGATGTAATAAAAGTTTGACAAGAGTTTATCGTTAGCCTTCCATTCACATTTGCAAGGCCATCTTAATCCATGATCCCTTGTTAAGCTCCATATGATGATGTCATCTTCGCCGTTGTTTTCCTAGCTATTCTCTCCCGATGTAGCTCTCTTGCCTCCTACACTCACATTGTTAGAGTGTTTGTTCTTTGTTTGTTATTTTTCCTAGGGGTATTAATGTACTTTCTATCGTGTTAATAAATAAATGCAAGTGTAAGGGCAGCCCTAAACCTTTCTTTCATTTCGTCTCACTTTCTTTCCTACTCTCTATTTCTTCTCCTTGCATAACCCTAGATTCTATACTATACAAGTTAATTCACATCATCAATTATGATAGAAAGAGGTTTTCATGACTTTATGCATATTGGATCTTTTATACCCTTCTTCTTCCTCCTTGATCCTCTAGCCAATTTCTCTTGATTGCCAAGAAAAAAGCCACCAACTCTCTCTCATAGCCTTTACAAGAGACTTTTTAACATATCTGTTTTGATGTGCTGCTGGCCCTTATGCCATCAAACTCTTCTAAACCGATACCATCATACTGAAAAAAGGTTTCCACTGTCACGTTATAATGGAATTTAAGAATTGAACCTCCAACAAGTAATCAACAGTTAAGGATAGTAATTCTTCTACCATAACAAAAGCTTTTATCACAAAATCGAACCCATCCCCTTTCATGTTCTATGGCTTTTCATTCCATAGGATTGCAACACACTTGATGTTCACGCTTTCAGATAAGTCAAATTGCAAGGGAGTGCCTTATAATGTTCATTAAATTATGCCAAATCAATTTAGTTTTTGTATTTCACCTATTATACTGGATACATTACACAGACAGTTTAGGCAATTGTAATATTTTCTTCATTTTCATTCCAAATTTGCATGTTTCTAAGAATGCCCTGATATATGAGCACAAAGATGATCCCAGGTTTATTTATGATGACATAGGGCCAGTTTGGGAATCCTTCAATTTGGTCTGGTCTAAGTCTAAACCAACTCCTTAAGCCTACACAAATTTTCATGTAAACTGGTTTTACACTACGTTTAGTTTGATTCTACCAGGAATTCAAGAATGATTTGGGAGCTTTCTCTAAACTAAAGAGATGCAAAACTTAAGAAAATTATACCATTTGAGAAGCATCAATAAAATTGATCATGTTGCAATTTTTTAACAAGAACAGGTCAACCATTGGCATATTAATCAAGAAGAAAGAAAATTGAAGAGACAGTGTACCTTCTTTTTGGGGAGTTTATGGGTTTTTTGAATGAGATTGAAATTAAAGAAAATGAAATCCTAGAAAGCCATATTGTAAAACGGATCTTACATTCAAGAAATTAAGAACTAAAACCAACTACCATCAACGTGCAAGCTCTAGGTGACAAATCCGAAACCACTGTTAGGTCTTCTCCAATTTCTTCTCAAACGGTCATCATCGACCTCGGTCAACAACCATTTTCCATCATGGGCTCTAGAAAGAAAAACTCGAGCAAGAGAAGTAGATGGAGGAAGATATGTTGAATGTAGAGAGAGAATATGATTGGATAAGGGAAAGAAGTTGGATGGTTGATGCAAAACACTAGGAGAGAGAAACCTAGTTTAAGGGAAAACCATCTCTTCCTTGGAACACACTTGGGTCCAATGTTGGGGTCAAAATAGAAAAATAGATTGAATGGGAACCGGCTCTTTAGCTTACCAAAATAGGGCCTGACACATCAGGACCCAATCTATCTCAAGTAAATTTGGTTCTGGGGCTTCCCAAACAGCCCCATAACCACAATATGAGAACCTAGTTAACTTTACAAGCTAAATTGCACCCAAGTCAAGAATATACCAAAATGTCATGTGCCGAGCTTGTCCAATGCATTTTGCACATGGCCGCTTGTCTCGTGCCTGACCATTTGAGTCTCTGCATAAATATGTAGCAGTTGTAGTGATTGCACGTGTAGATTCTCCCTCAACTTGAGTAGTAGTGTTGAAATGTGTGAGTCATGGCCCTATCGAGAAGATGTGTTGTAACTTCTCCATTGCCAGAAATGTAGCTTAGGGATTATATGTGTCCACCTCCACCCCCAATAGTCTAAATCCTTGTTCAGGAATTTGAAGGTGTTATGCAAGTTTCTGATAATATGAAATTTTCTCCTGTCAATCTTGCAAATTTGTATTTTACATATATAAGGGAGGGTTAGCAAGGTGAGCTCAAGTCCCCTACTTTTAAGTTGCCTAATGTTGGTGCTTGTAGTCTAACCTCCCCTACTAATTGTAGTCTAGATATATTGTCCCTATAATAAAATTGAGCTTTGTGGCTTTACTACTTGTGGCTTACTAATTCTCTTTGCAAGATAACAGTTGGTAGGCTTGATTGGTAGCCGCCCAAGGCAAGCTGCCACACCATCCAACACTCATGTTAAAGTACTTGGCCCATGACACAAAGCAATACTTAAGCTCAGCAACACTAATTGTCTTTCGATGCGTGTGTGTGCTCCTTGCCAGGTAACAGTTGTCCGGCTTGCTTGGTGGCTGTCCAAGGCAAGCGCCACACAGTCCAACACTCTGTTAAAGTGCTTGGCCCAAAATAAATCAATACTCATGCTTAGCAAGTCAATCCATTAGACATGATTTCCGACTAATCCCCTAACAAATACAAGAAAACGTTTCTTCCTGAAAAATGTTGAAAGAAAAAGAAGAAATTACTAATATATGTAACCTTAAAGTCTACAAGCAAATAAACAAAATTTTCTAAATTATTTTCTTTTCTTTAGGTATCCTCCTTTTTATCAGCAACTGAGAACCATTTTCAACAATTCAAAAAGAAACAAACTGAACCATAAGAAAGAATAAGAGAAGAAAAGAACCAGGCGATGTGGTGACCGGAGGAAGCGGGATCGGGTCAGGGAACCCTTGGGACTGAAGCCAATACTGCTCGCTCTCTCTTCGATATGTACCTGCCAGGGATCGGAGCTTCGGTTGAAAGATTCGGGCTGTGGTTCTGGCGAACTACAGGCAACGGTTTGGTAAGGAACGAAAGAGGGTTCTCCGGCTTAAATCGCTTCGTCGGAGGCAGTACTGGCCTTTCAGTTCCGGGTTCATCGTCCGTCTGAAGCAGTTGAGTAGGCATTACAGAGAAGATCCATAAGTGTCCCAGACTGGAGAGTGTTCTGATCGATCCTTTATTTCATTCGTTTCCGTTGGGAAATATAACGGATATCTTGGTGTCTATTGTATCGCACCTCTCCCAAAATGCGCAGTCTGTTTTTTTTTTTTTTTAAATATTACACCAACTTCTTTAGACCAACTTCTTTATACCTCCTCTCAAGATTATGAAATCATACTGTAACTCACAAATTACAAATATTTTACCATCAGTTTTTTTTTTATTTTTTAACAAAAGTGCCCTTTACTCTGTTTTTTTTTTTTTTTTACATTTTCATTTTATATAAAAATATTAAGATAAATAAATTATATTTTTCGATCAATTTTTTTTTAATTAATACTTATTTAAAAAAAAAGGTTAGAACAAAAGTGACCAAAATTTGAAATGCAAAAAAAAAAACATGAAATGGGCACTATTGTCATTGTGAAAAACAACGGACTGTAAGGGAAGTAATTATAATTTGTCAGTAAAAATATGGGTGATCAATGTCATTTCAAAAATTTAAAAAAAAAATTATAATTATCAAAAATTTTAAAAGAAATTAATATAATTTTTTATTTTTGCTTTCATGCTCGCAAGTTGAAATTGCTAGAAAATTAATTTTAATAGAATTAATTTAAAGGTGTTTAGATATATAGATATATATATATATATATATGTTTAAGAATTTGGTGATGGAATTGATTATTAGATGTTTGATAAAAAAAATTAGAGTTAATTAGTGTGAAGTAATTCAAAACGATAGTAAATTAGTTTGAAATTCAAGCACCTTTACTTTTCATTTTTCACTTTTGAGCTAAAAAATAATTGATTATATTATATTTTATGCTTATTTCTATTTTGTTGAATTGTCATTTATACTTTTTCAAATGTCACTTATATTTTTTTAAAATTAAAAAAAAAATCTAAATATATGATTTATCCCTTTACACGATCCAAATCGTCACAATATATTACCATTACCACTGTATCGTTTTGTTATACAATGTTAGGTCTTGTATAGACTGGGAGCAGCAATCCTTGATCTCTTGTTGCAATTTGTTGAGCTCTTCGATACCAATCAATATTTGATCAAATCTGTAAAGAAAAGAGGAGAGATAAAAAAGTATGGGTTACTATCTGAAAGTGAGGTTTGCATCGTTCTTCACAGGACTGGCAATGGCTTCAAAGGTGGGATTTTACTCAAACTGGTGATGGATGGGCTTGAAGCTTCAACAGCCTTCCGACTGATTGTTCAATGGGTGGCCTTTTCTAGATCTTTCAAAAAGGTTTTGTTAATCGACGATAACTTTTTGAACTGAAGAAATCTTGAATTTCTGATGGATGCCCTATGATTTTGTCTTCCTTCTGGGATAGCACTAAAGCAATTCTTTTTGTGAATTTGAGCAGGGATGCGATCTGCTTCACCTCTATACTCTCTCTATCTTCTATGTTGTTTGATTTATTTGTTTCCCTCTATACATGTAAAATGATCTTATGAGAGAGTCATACTAAACGACTATGGCCGCCGATGGCAGAGAGATCAGACAAATCCTTTGTTTTGGTTGTTTTCAGCGACAATTGGTTCAGACCATCAGAGAGAGACGAGGCGCGTGACTCATTGTGTATGTTCATTTTCGTCTTAAAACACAAATAAATAAAGGGTATTGGATGTTATGGGTTGCAAGCTTTCTTATCGATGAATAAAATTATTTTTCTTTTGATTTAATTGAAGAGTGGGCTACTTGCATAAGTTTCTTTTTTAATGCAAATATTGTGATATTTAATAGTGTAAAATTTTACACTTATATAACTAATGTATTTTTAATCACTCGTGTTTTAAATACTTCTTTCTTTTTTGAACAAATTTTCATACCTTTGAAAGTCTATTTTTGAGCATCTAACATGTGACAAAAACTTAATAAAACTAAGCACAATTGAGAATTTTCTCATTTTTAACTGAAATTATAAAATTTTATATTTTTGCTAGAAAGATGTTTTTTATTGAAAAAATATAAGATTTTACACATTTGCTGTGACAAAATTTATTATTTTAGATTAATTTGTTTTCTTCAAGATTTCATATATAATATGAATATTACTTAATAAGTTTCAATTTCTAGAGTCTAAATATATAAATTTTATTAAAAACAAGTCTATAATTTATAAGTTATTAAAATTTGAAATCTTGAAAAAATTTTAGAAAAATGTGTGTCATTCACGCGCTTAATGTTTTGAAGTGGTGAATTGACTAGGAATATAAGCGTATTTTAGTCATTAAAGATTTAAAGGACTTTGTGGGTTACTAAATTTGGACTAGGACCTATTGATAATTTTTGTACTTTTCATAGACTTATAATTAAACGATTCTAAAAATTATTCTAATGCAAGAATTTAATTTTGTCCTTTATTATTTCAATAATGCTAGGCTTACTTAAAAACTTTACCAAAAGTGTTTACTTTCATGAGTTGTCGGTGTTGTATTGATTGAATATCACATCATGTCATATGATGATGTGATATTCAGCCAATACAATACTGCCAACTCATGAAGGTAAACATTTTTGGTAAAATATAAAGGTAAGATTAGCATTACTCTTATTATTTATTAGATAACGTTGAGTGTTGTTTATAAAACTAATCTAAAAATACATTCTATTAAACTAAAACAAATAATTATATTATTATAGATATTTTATATAAATATTAAATATATAGAATAAATATTAATATAAATTGATAATTGATAATTTAGTATTTTTTATTTAATTAAAGGAGAAATATATTTTAAAAATTAATAAACAAATATATAATTACAAATATCTTATTATAATAATGTATATTGCGAAATATTATGAAATATATTATTATAATAAGATATATCGCAAACTATTACAAAAATTTATTCCTTAATTAGAAGTGATTAATAAATAATAAATTAGGTTCCAAAAAAAGAATTGGAGATTAGTTTGATAGTATAATAGTCCAAACCTTAAATATTGATATTCACGGAGAAAGACTCACCTGTAAATGTTTAGTGAAATTTGATTTTTTTTATTTCACTAAAATAGAGTGCAATTTCGGTTTTATAGTGAAATTAATTATAATTAATTAGTGAGCTAATAAAAAAATTAATGACTAATTAGAATTAATTTGATGGACCCTAGATCTTTTCTCTTACCATAATCTTTGCAAAACCATATATATACCAGTGATCTAAGAGGGTGGCCATCTATAAGTAACTCACATACTCTTCTTACGGGAGAGACAATTCTTTTCTCTTGCGCATGACTTGCACAGTAGAGAAAGAGGAGAAGATTGAAGAAAAGCAAGAGGAAAAAGACAGGACAATTCTTCTTTAACAAGTCTTTTTCATCAATCAAGTTATTTGATCATGAATGTGTATATATGCATTACTTCAGAAGAGATTAAAATAATTTATCAATTATATTTTCTTCTTCGCGGGCAATAAAGAATCATTCGAATGATGCATACATTGATAAAGCAAGTTCTCAAATTTAACTGCTGTATAGAATCTAAACGAAGTCTATAACAATCAAGATCAAACATTTCACAGGACATCTTTTGGTTTGCTCATAAGGCTAAATGGTCTGAGCCTGACTAGGGTCACACAACACATGCAGAAAAGCTCTGCCCGTAACCATGACAAGAATCAGCTTATCCAATCCAGATTCTATTTATTCTATAACATTTTAAAAATGGCAGAAACCGCTATAGTGGGTAAAACACATACAGAACGTGTACCGGACACAGCACGAATATATTTCTTTCAAGCACAAAGAAATAGGACACTGAAATTAAAGAAAAAGAAAGTGTAAAAAATGCCAAATAGTATCTTCTATTGAATAGAAATCATGCAGTTCCCTTGAGTTTCTTTGTGATGGTGGCAATGTACTTTCCCTGGTGGAAAGCCTGCTCCAACTCAAGCTCAGATGGTTGTCTTGAGCCATCACCGGCAAAAGTTCCGGCTCCATAAGGACTTCCTCCTTTGACTTTCTCCATCTCAAACATGCCAGCTCCAAATGTGTATCCAATGGGCACAAAGATCATCCCATGGTGAACTAGCTGAGTAATGGCAGTCAACCTATAATATATATCAAAAGAAAATTTCAAGAAGTTAGTTTTCTTTTCTGTGGATTTCAAAATTTCAGTTTACTTCTGGTCGAGTAGAAAACTGCAAAACACTTACGCAGTAGTTTCTTGTCCACCACCTTGGGATCCAGTACTGTAGAAGATCCCTGCAGGTTTTCCTGCCAGCTGTTGTGTTTTCCATAGACCTCCAGTTGCATCAAGAAATGCTTTGAATTGAGCAGACATCATTCCAAATCTTGTTGGAAAGCCAAAAATAAAGCCATCAGCCTCGGCAAGTTCACCAGGTGTAATGATCTGTATGTCACTCTTTGGAGGTGCACCCATTTTCCCAAGCACCTCATCTGGTAGTGTCTCAGGGACCTGTTCCACCCCAAAGAAGAGATAAATAAATAATAAATTATACTTTCAGGAAAGCCTATAACATTATGATTTCTCCCTCATGCTAAACCGGGAGTTATAATCAGGCAAGAATTTTCTATTTCAAAGATTACGTAAACTGAAGCAGGAAGAAATAACGTCAGCAGAATTTTAAGGCACAAGTTCGCTTTTGGTCCTGAAAAGTTTGGGAAGGAAGCAGCTAAATTATTGATCCAGTGGGCTGTTAATGTTATATTTCCTGGCTAGATGCCTCCAGTTATGTTTCAGGAGAGGGTGAGAGTAGCAGTGGGCTTCTGAACTTTCCATTTGAGACTGAGAGTCTGAGAGGGAACTTGGCTTTATTAGTTTTCGTTTGCTTTGTTTTGCTTTCCTAGTCTGCTTTGATTTGTGCCTCTTCGTTTGGTTTTTCCTTTTCCAAGGGAGGAAAATTTAAAAATAAATAAAAAGAAAGAATGAAAGAAAAAAGAAGAAGAGAAGAAAAAACGACGAAGTTGGCAGAAAAATTTCTTGCTGACAACCAATGCCAACTTATATATGGGCACAATTGCTGGTAATTTCAGACCCATGATTAAACAATCGACTAATCAAAATTATGCTCAGTAGCTCTACCATTCCATTTAGATTTTTCTTTTAGGTCGATTATTTTAGAATTGAAATACTATAAAATGTTAATTAGCAAAACATATAGATCAACGTGCCTAGGGCTGGCCTAAAAACATGTTGAAATTTAACATACCAACAAGGATGTCAAGCCAAGAAAAATACAAGATGCCACCGCTGAGAGGGGTGAACAATGACAGCACCACTGAGAAGGAGGGCCATGACATAAAGAATGGTTATAAAAGGACATTGGGAGAGCTGAAAAGCCATATATGGCAATGGTGTGAGAAGACGAAGTTTAGAAGCTCTTCATACAAAGTAAAGACTTGAAAACTTAAGATCCATCTTTTATGCTTCAAAAAACCATGCTTTAACAAACAGCATTCACATACTTGACCTCAAAACAGTTGGAATAAAGATTAAACTATGGCTGAGGGGTAGTCATTCAGTCAAATCTGACAGATAACAATCTGTATCTCATCCCCCTCTATAAATGTGTTTTTTTGGTGGAAGATCACCGTAAACTTTCTTTTTGATCAAATTCACTTTGTTTAGCATTATGCAGAACATGACACAGAAAATACAAATGCATCAATGAAGTGGAAGCACATCCATATACCCTGGATGGAAATTCTCTCAAATTGCCAACTTATATCTATATGGTTGCCTAGTAGCTAGCAAGCAGTTGTAACAAATCAATACACATGGTTTTTCAAACTTTTGTTGACTTTACTCCCCTTGGGGAAGAGAGAGAGAAACCAGCATCTACCTGCCATAGTTTGGCTTCAACCCCTTCGACAGAGGCAGCCCCTTTCTTTATCTCTTCTGCTAGTTTCTCTACGTGTCCGTACATTGAATAGTACCTATACAAGATAAAAAATATGATCAGCACTAGTAAGACAATTGCTATTGAAGCCTGCAATAGTGAACATAGCAGAAAAGGAAAATATGTACTTTTTACCATTTGGTAGTACTCTGTTTCTGATGCAAGTGAAAATTCAAGTAAAAAAATGTCTGTGCAAAATAAAATAACAAATGCTGATATTTTATATGAGTGCAGGTAGTATCAATTTTTTATCCGCAAATACAATAATAACAATTGATAAACGACCTGATATGTTAAAATCAATTGTATAAGCAGTAAATGTGGATAAATGCATACCGATATCATCATAGATTAAGGTATTTTACCAAGTTCTGATGCACCTAATAAAAAAGCCACAAGATGGCCCCATTAGCCCATGGGGCAGCCCAAACAAAGAAATGACATATTGACATCTCCAGAACATGGAAGCACTTGGCATAATGGAAACAAATACATTAAAACACCATGGCCATTTCAGAGCTTAGGATAGACAAAACTGCTCCTGAATCTTCACCCTAAGACATGTATGAACCTAAGAACAGAGGTGCTTGAACAACAGAGCTAGATACCAAATTCAGACAAAAAGGAAGGATAATGACTTAAACAATATTGGTTTGCAGGGAAAGATGTGACAATCAAATTGACATATGCTTCTGGTATAATTAAATAGTGTGCAGGGATGCAGGCCCATAACAAGGCGTGACAGACAATGTCACAATGGCATAGTGCAAAGAGATGATTGATGGCACCATGGATGTTGCCATTTTAAAAATGAGAAGAGGCACAATGTCAACAAATGAGATCTGCAAATTGGCAATACAACACCAATATGAACAACTCAAGGTACTCACATTGCAGAGAGACCTCTAAAGAGGCACACAATGCCAAAGACACATTAAGAAAATTTTCCTCCTCCCCTCAATTTTCTTTCTCCTCTTTCCTCAAGTTCACTTAATTAATTACCTTTCCTCCTCATGCATCCTGTATATTGCAAACTGGCCTCCCAAAATCTATTCCTGCTTTCTGCCATGCAAACTATGAAACTCAATAACTAGATGCTATAATACGGAAATAAAGAAGCTCAAAGACTTACGTGGCAGGATATGGGAAAATTAAAAGTTGCCAAAGATTGCTAGTAGAAGCTTTCCATGGGAATGCTCCAATGACAGACAAATCTTCTATAAGAAAGCAAAAGTTTGTCTTCTTCTTGTCCGAGCCCCTTACCTAGTTCTTTTTGTATAATCATTTGTACTTAGCTTTTAAAATGCTTAATTTGCAACACAACTGTTTAACCAATAGACTGTTAAGCAATCAATTGCTCCAAAATCTTAAGCTATCAACGTGTATCAAGCTCTCAACACTCCTCCTAATGTGTGACCCGAACTTGCACACGGAAAGGTAAAGATATTACAAACAAATGCAAAGTAGAATAGAATGCAAATGCCAACGGGAAATAATGCAAATAGAGAGACTTGAACCCAAAATAGAGAGACTTGAACCCAAAACTTCTCACAACTAAGGCTTTGATATCATGTTAAGCAATCGATTGCTTCAAAAGCTTAAGTTATCAGAGAATGAGCCAACAATGTATATCAAGATCTCAACACAAACTTTCTTTTTTCAAGAACAGAACTCTTTAATCAATAGAAAATTTCCTAATATGTCTAATTTCCTATCATTTATTTTATTTTATTTTTAAATTCTCAGCAGAACTATTTCCAAATAAACAGGAGATACCATCTAAGTCAGACAGCTGGTAATAAAACAAGCACATTCGAAACCTTAATTATTTCTAAGGCAATCGACCTCATTAGAATCATCACACCATAGTCATGATGGAATATACTTCCACCATATTTTCCTAAGAGGCCAAAGGCTATTACCTAATGCAATCTGCATTGTTGGAAGGGGTGGACTGGGTACAAACCTAAACTACTGTTTTATTTTGCACAATCAACTGCCTAAAGACCCTAAACCACGTTTCATCTTTGAAATCTCAAGCGTTCACCACTGCACCAGGTAATGACTTCTTACATCATTTTCTCCCCTATAAATTACAAATGCCTGCAAGGAAACTATATACAGCCTTATTTACATTTGTGATAATTTAGCATCAAGGTGCCTTCACCAGTCATGCTTTTGAGTAAAATACAAATTGTTTGTGAGTTTGGCTTGCTCTTGTGCAACTTTTTAAATTCCTAACAGTCATACAACTTGTAAAATGATAGTCACAAACATCTTGGATGCTGCATTTACTCAAAAGCCTATGATGCATATGAGTTAAAAACCAACACAAACGGCTTCTCAAATTCAACAGATATTTTATTCTCGAGTATATGCAACGCTAAAAAAAAGGTTCAATTCATTCTGCTCAACTGGGTGGTGATGCCAGAGTGAAGTAAATAAAGATAAAGAGTAGCAAAGAATCGATCTCAGGAAATTGCATCAAAATTTGAAATTGGATTAATTTCTGTTTGTGTTGTCGTTGGACATTGAGAAAGCAAAAGATAAATGGATTTATTGAATGGGATATTCAAGCTTTCTAATCACAAGCTTACAGAGAAAATTTTGGTACTAAGAAAAAGTAACGGTGAAAAGATCAATAGATTTATCAACTTAAACTACATGTGGGCATGGAAAATTCAAGAACCACTACCTTAAAAAATACTCTGGTCATTTATAATTTTTCTATCCAATTCAACTAAAGGGGCAATTGCTACTACCAACGAATGATCTTCATTCTTCACCAAGAAACAAATTCAAGAAACAGAAGTGAAAAATATTTCAACTATTTCATAGCTAATTGTAGAGCCTCGCCATTGACAACTCATATAACTAATTTAACTGTGAAAAAAGAAACAACGAACATTTAGCATAAGAATTCACACAGGTCAAAAGATCCAAAGATAATCAAATTTCTCAAACACTAGACAGTCTGAATAGATCCAAAGTTAAAACACAAAATAACACCACCACCTAGAGAGATCTCAGACAGATAACTGTCCACAACAGCTAATTAATACAATTAAATGGCACACAAAAAAACGATTGATAAGAACAAAGAATTATACACAAACACAACACATCAAGAGAGAGAGAGAGAGAGAGAGAGAGAGAGAGAGAGAGAATTTGGTAGCTCTTACACAATATACACTTTGGTGGCCATTGATATTTGATTGAATCCGCAAAGATCTTCGTCCGTGATCTCTCCTCTTCTCTTCGCACACTATGCCACTGAGTTAATTGCGCAACGTTGACGATTTGAAAGCACAAGAGCGAAGCTGTATTTATAGTTGAGAATTTCAGATTAGTTAAAGTAATTAAGCCTTAATTACTGACTAATAAATTAATTTTAATTAATGGGAAACAACTGTAGACGACGATGCCAGTCGAATCTTTTAATAATTTTGGCGAGTTTCGATTAGGTACATCTGTAATTTGTTCAATAATGGCCGGCGAAGAATATAGAAAGGTCAAAGATGTGGATTGACCAATCAGGTGCGTTGGTGTAAATGACTCGATCATCATGTCATGCTCAGTCATGGAAGTTTAGTAGTCTGAAAAGGAAACAATTTATGAAATGTCTAAGAGGTTCAGGCCTTATTCCTGGGATCCAATTATGTGAATCTGGACGCACCATGGTATTGACTTTTGCACGGCTTAGATATGGACGAGGTGAGATGACGTACCACGGGATGCAGCCTGACCTAAGCTCCTTAATTTATCATAAACCACGGTTTAATTAGGAATTCTTATCTCTAACAACCATGTGCTAACGTGGAGGGGAGAAATTATTGAGTGTCTCGAGGCATCACATTAATCTTGAAAAAATTATCTTGTGATTGCATTACACTACTACATCATTCACTGTGTGATTATTTTTCATAAATTAAATTTTTTTTTTATAATTTAAGAAAATATATTTCTCTCAAGTTTAAGATATTCTAAAAATTTATAAGAAAAATATGATGTAGAGTGACGATTTCATCGAATAATTTTTTATTATACTATATAAGTAATATTATTGTCTAATAAGGATTAATCAAGTGAAATCATTTGTAATAATTTTTAAAGATTTTACTTGCTATATATTTATTTAAAGGTTGCAAATAGGGGTGTCAATTTTTGACGCAACACGAAATTAATGGGTTTGAATTTAGCATAAATGGGTTTGGGTCATAAACGAGTTGACACGTATAACACGATTAATAAACATGTCGTGTTTAAGTTTTAATAGTGTTAACTTGTTCAACACGATTTAACACGTTTAATTATAAAAAAATATCATGAGTTAAGGTAATTCGTCTCATATTGAAAGTTTATCAAGGTTTTGAGATTTTAATTTATAAAAAAAGTTTCTACTTTGATTTAGTACATATTCAAAGTTTACTAACACATGAAAATTATCTATACATATTGAAAGATAAGTAAATTTGTTATTTAAAAAATAAAAATTTAAAATAACATGTTAAGTATGTCGACACGTGTAACTTGTTTAATAAATGGATTGAGTTTGAGTTTTGAAACTTGACACAATTAATTAATAGTGTCAGGTTAGGATTAACACATATTTTTAAATATATATGTCTTGACACGACCCGAACACGACATGATAACACTAATTGACACTCCTAATTGCAAGAAGTCTAAAAATTACTACAAATAATCTCACGTGTCATTTTCTAGGTGATGCCACCACCCATCTAAGCTGACATTACATGGTACATTAGAAATACTCAATATTTTCTCGATAAATGGGGTTGTTGTCTTAAGAGAAAAAAAATAGTTACAATTTTTTATTATACATTTGGAGGATAAGTTCATTGTTTTTTTTAGAATTTAATTTAGAAATTCAATCCCAACCCCATTTTTTAAAGTTTTACCAAATTAAATAAAAATTTGAGATTAATTTATTTAATTTGACTAAATTTACAAAAAGAAAAAGAAAAAGAGAGAGTTGAATTTGTGAATGAATTAATAAAAATATGTAGCCAATAAAGTTTAAAATCATGAACAAAGTTTTGTCTACAAGGACCTCTTAAACCTCTTGTATATCACCCTTTCTTCGTTTACAAAGGCAAGTTAATTCAAATTCTTACATTTTATTAAATTCTAATTCTCAATTTTTAAGATTCTAATTTTATGATGTAAAAAATAGTGTTATTTTGTCATGTTTCTTGCTTTTCATAATATTTCAGCATTTCTCTATTTGCTTTTTTAATATTTAAATTCTTTTTATATTCGTAAAAACAATTAATATATCATCGAAAAAGACTACTTTCACAATCCTTCTACTTCACGTGGATGGTCTCAAATTAGGAGACCACCTTAATTATTTCTTGAGATTTTTAAAGGAAGACAAAATTATTATAATCTGTAATTTGTCTTATTAAAATAGAAGCATCCGTGACATAGAGGTGTTCTGTGAAGCAACAATTGTCTTACCAAAATTAAATATATATATATATATATATATCACAGAACAATTGTCTTAACAAAATTAATATATATATATATATATAGATAAAGTTTAAAAAATCAATAAATGGTTAGCCAACTTCATGGAATGATATTTGATTTCTCAAAGATTTTTAATTAATAGTGATTACTGAGTTATAAATTGTCAATTATTAGAGAGGATTAATGGACAAATACACCATGTATAAATAGTAGTCCATACCTACCACACTATCAATATAGACCACCAAATATTTTTATTTATTTTTTGAATAAGGTGAAGAACTTTATTGCATTAAGAGAAAACAGATACATCAAGAGATCAATAGAAAAAAAAAAGTGAAAAATAAAGATATACAACCCAAAAAGTAACCAGAAATAGAAATTCCAACCCCCCCTCTCCCTACACACACAAAGAAAGCAACTTCCCATCCGTGGAAGGCACACAACCATGACATGAAGGGGCATCAGTATGGCTTTTTGCTACCAAAATCCATAGGTTGATGAGACCATGCTCTGCTACCAAAAAAGGAAACAATTTATTGAACTGGAATCACTGGTCTCTTGCCAATTAAAAACTGTCACATAAATTATCACATGTGTATTATGCGACAATTTTTCATTGGCCATGGATCAATCTTGACCCCGTGAATAATAAGAAAAAAATTTCAATGAAAATGTCTCATCGTTAAACTTTTGCAAATATTTGTATGACCCTTTTGCTTCATTTTTCAATCAATTGCCTCTTGGTATCAAGATCAACCGGTTGATGAGACCATGCTCTGCACCAAAAAAGAGGAAGCTATATATTGAACTGGGATCATTGGTCTCTAGCCAATAAAAACTTGTCATGTGTGCAAAAGTCAAACGATGAATCAATCCTGATCCAGTGAATAATATGAAAACAGTTAAGTAGAAAGGTTTCACCGTCAAACTTCCGTTAAAATTTGAGTATAATTTACAAGACTCGTGAATACTCAAGTTTTGGCGTGATAGCGTGAGACCCTTTTATTAGACTCTTTTTTTCTTTTCTCGTGAATAAGATTTCCAAAAAAGAGGAGTCGTGTTTTCTTTTCCAACTGTCAGATTTCGTGGTAACAGAATATGGGGCCTTCTGAACATTATCCCTTTTTCTTCACCACACATTATCCCATCACTTACTTTGATCAAACACTTCCTAATCATACTGTGAAAATGTGGTTAACCTTTATCTTGCCTAACGCCCAGAAGTCAGAACACTACTTTTCTTTAAAGGCCCACTCAATCAATTAAAGTTTTTAAATGAGTCTATTGTTAATAAGTTGGTTGGAATAGTAAAACCTCCCGGCTACTATTTTCATTCTTCATGATTCCTGCAAGAGAGGCCCACAATCCCATGGACACAAATTGGCTTTTGCTTCACGAATCCAATACGCTGCTACCTCTCATTATGTTCAATTTTGCTGCCTTGCTTGGAAAGGGAGATCTTGACCAAATTTCTCTTTCTCACCATTTCTCTCCCACATCCAATTTGATTTTTCCTATAATATGGGATCATCATAACATGGTCAATGACGAACCAATTGGATTGTTTTGAATTGGTGCAAATCAAAAGGAAAAATGACCAAAATTTTGTTAGGATATTTAGTTATAAATGGTTTGAAAGTTTCCAAGCTCTAGATAATGTGGCTCCCTATATATGTCTCTCATTTAGGAATGGTATCTGAGCATTAAAAAATAACCTTTCTTATACCCACCCCGCCCCGCTTCACTCCCCAAACCCATTCCCAACCCGCCTCCACCTTGTCTAAAAATGATTTTTTTTTTTTTTTAATTTTAACAAGCTAAAACTAATCAACTAATATTATTAAAAATAAAAACTCATGTTCACATAATATATATGCACATATTATATAAATACACGTATTTAGATTTATTTATATGAAAGTATTTAGTGAAATATAAAAATACTGAATGTTATTTATATAATTTAAATATAGAATTAGAGTGGGGCAAGTGTCCCTTTCCCATCTCTATTCTAAACCCATGTCGGATTAAATAGGAGGTATTTATTACTTACTTCCTATTTAATAAATTTATATTAGAATTCTAACAAATATATGACTACATTTTCAATAAAAGAAATATAGCAGAATCATAGTGGGAAATAACATTTGCTGTGATCGGGTAGGATGGCATAACACCGCGAGCTTAAACTAGATGGAGAAAATGATCCAACAGTTGTATTACCACCCTCTAAATATTTTAGATCGTCTTGTAGAAGCATCTGATCTGCAACTTTTTGGATGTAAATTACGTACAAGTCAATGTTCTTTTGTGAAAACAAATTTTGTAATTTGTAATGTTAACTAATTTTAGTTACAAAACAATTGAGTCTATGTAATTATGTCAAATAAAAACTCATAGCTACATTCATTCAAACTCTAATATGATTAGGACTTTAGTTGAACAATAAATCTCTTGTGTTTAGAAATCATAATTAAACCTACTCTCACTTTTCTTATTAGAGAGGGATGTGTAGTTTATTTAGTTTTCTTCTCTCAGTTTTGAGTTGTGCCTTTTTTTTTTATACTTGTTACAATCTGTTTGTTCATTGGACTTTTCAAGGTCCAAAATTGAAATACTCCTGTGAGCATAGTTATTGGAACCGGCCCAAGCATCAACCCCCTAAGGTGACCAAGTGGATGGGTCACTAGTTCAATCCCTGGATTAATTGGTTGAACTGGAATAACATAAAAATATTATTTTAAAAATAAATAATTATATAACTTAGAAAACATGTTAAGATTTTTTTTTATAAAAAAGATCGATGTTGTCACTTGTTACAATAATGTCATTATTATTGATATAAAAAAGAAAATCTTGAGCATGCATAAGGATATTTAATAGGATCATTCGGTCGGAAATCCAAGAAAAGTAACAAAATTATTTATAAGTTCAAGTTTAAACAAAATTATCAAAAGGCCCCTTAATTTTTATGTGACAAAAATACTCTTCAGTATTTTCTCTCTAAACATACTTTTGTAAAAATCGGAAGTGTTTGAAAAAACGTTTTGCAAAATCTCAAAATTCAATAGCTTGTAAAATATAGATCTATTTTTAATAAAATTTATACATTTAGAATTTAAAAATCGAGATCTATCAAATAAGATCCATATTGCATATGAAGATTTGAAGAAACAAATCGATCCAAAACTGTAAAATTTAATCCTAGTGATAAGGTAAAATTTTACAGTTTCATAGAAATGGAGAAAGTCTCAATTGTTATTAGTTTTATAAAGTTTTTGAGCCACATGTTCGGTGGAGGCTGTCAAGGTAGTGAAAATTTGTAAAAGAAAAAATTAGTATTTCAATAACAGTAATTAAAAATTCACTAGTTATGAAATTGTGAAATTTTACATTTACATGAGATCAAGGTAAAATTTTACAAAGCAATCAAAATGCACCTTTAGTTTAACCCCAATGCCTCACTATCACCATAGAACCACCCTTTATCACCACCAAGCCATAGCCAACCATCACAGTTGGCTCAAGGCAGATATATCGTCAAAGACGTCAGGCTACAAACCACACATCATGATTGTCCAACTCCTATGATTGAGTCCAAACTCAGAGTTGTCGTTTCCAACCAAACCCTCTCCAAACTCATGGTGGCTTAGCCTGACAGTGGCCATTACAGCGACGATGGTACATGGTTGCAGTGATGGTGTTGGGTGGTTTTGTGATGACTGCGAGGGCTGTGATGCCAATGATGATTAAGAGTGGATCGTGATCATGGTGGGGTGTGATGGTGGTTCACTGTGGTATTGTTGGGAGTGGGTGGTGAAGGTGGCTGTGTTGTTGATGGTGGTGAAAGCATCGTCGCTAGCCCAAAGACTGTCGACAACGTTGATGGTGGTGTTTGGTGGTGAAAGCACCATTGCTAGCCCTAACCATCGCTGATTGCATTGATGGACGAGTGAAAGAGATCGAGAGAGGGGTTGTGGGAGGGAGTTATTCAATTTGGGAGTTTCTGTTTTGGACGTATGTGTTATTGGGGTATTAGTGTCATTACAAAAAAAAAAAAAATTACAAGTAACATGTCATTGTAAGAACCTGAGCTCAAAATAAGAAATAATTCAATCTTTCACCTTGAATTGGAAATATGTATGAATCTTGTAATAATATAACATCTTTGTCAGGGACTTAAGACTAATGAACCCTATTTAGTATTCCTTTTTTTGTTATTTACTATATGTATATTTATATACGTTATTATTTTTTTATGTTTTATGTTTTAAAATTTACAATATTGAAATTTATTTATTTTTATTATTATCTTTAATATTTAAAATATTTTATTTCAGAAAGAAGAAAAAAATATTACAAATAAATTACTCATCATGAGGAATGTATATTTTATATATTAAATATGTAAATTTTTGTCAAGGGTGGTTTAGTGGTTCAGAATGTTTGCCTATTAATTCATTGTCCTCGATTATAATTTTGATCATGCATAAATTTCACACCCTTTACTTTTCCAACATTAATCTTGTAGTTGGATGAGTTTGATGATTGATAGGTACATCATTATCCAATTTTAATTTGGATTTAGTTTGAAAGTATCTTTAGATAATTTAGAAGTTTATTTTAATTTTTTTTAATACGTAGGGGGTGGTCTTATGCCTTTTTGAATTAAGGTCAGTCTAAAAAATAACAAAAACAATTTATAAAGTAACTTTTTTTTTACTATTTTAATCATAACTCAAAAAAATTCTTAAATTTTGATATGAACAAATTTCTTAGATCTTTATATGCTTATAAGTTGATTTACTTATAAGTGAATATAACGTTGTTGTAATCTTTTCCTAAATTTCTCCTATTTACAATTGATTTTCTTTTCATCTTGTTATATATTTGTTATATTTTTATACATTTATGGGTATATTTCAAAGTCAAACTTTCTTTAGAACTTGGTCAACAAGTTGTTGCAACTTTTTTTTAAATGTTAGTCAATTTAATCAACCATAATATGATATTTTATGGCATTCTGTTTTCTGATTTTTTGGCCTTTTATGAATTTTGTTCTCTTATAGATGGTGTGTATTTTTATATACATACTTGATGATCTAGTCCGATATATAGGAAGAAAAAAATCACACTAAAAAAATATAGAGAGTAAATACAGAGGATTTTTTTGTAGTTCATTCATCATTCTTAATCTCTAACTCTTATAGATTACTGCTAAGAGAAGGTTATTCCTGAGACCTCTATTGTACGAATGCACATTAACAGCGATGTGACTATTAAATCTTGAAGGTTAGATCGTTAAGACCCTTTGCACCAAAATATTTTCTCCAAACAACATAAAACTACTCTTATAAAGGGCACTACGCCTCAATCAAATTCGTATTTAGCAGTATTTTTAGTCCTTATTGATTCAATTTTTCCAACATTATTTATGATTGAATGCTCAAACAAAAATTAGACCTTAAACTTATTTAATTGTCACGGAAAGTATTTAGAAATGGAGTCACCAGAGCATCGATATTTCATTATTTCCCATTAGTATTATTTGGAAAGCTATTTCACACAGCTTTTGTGCAAACGAGACTCATGATTTATGCTTGATGAATACATGAATAATATTATAATGATTCAATACTTACCTTAATAGTTTAATCATTTTACAATCTTTAATAATTTTTTTTTATTATCAATAATATCTTTAAATTGTAGAGATATTTTTTAGTAAGTTTTTTATTTCACGTGACAATATTAATTTTTAATAACTTCTTTTATATGTGTTATGTCTCATTAAAATAAATAGATCATATTATAAATGACAAAATGTAATATATTAGTCTCATATTTTTCTAAATTGTTGAGGTTAAAAAAATTTTTTTTTAATGAATTTAAAAAGCTTATATAATAATAATAAATTAATATAAAATTATTTCATTTCTTTTTTTCTCTTCTATCATTCATAGATAAGATGAAAGAATTAAAGTACCTTGTGTTCTCTTCTCCTCTTCTCTTATTTAGTTCTATTATGTGGAAAGCCATTTCACAAAGCTTCTGTGCAAACGAGACTCATGATTTATGTTTGATGAAGAATATGTCACAGCTATAAAGATTGTTTGCGCTGAAGCAGTGTACTAACTTTTTAGTTTTTAACACCAGACCAGAATACTAATGAGCTGTTTGGCATGTCCCAAGGGAAGGCTTTTGAAGTATAAGCAATAAAATATTTCAACACAGACAAAATCATACCCAAAAATGCACAAGAATTTGATTTTTTTCCTTTTTATTTCCTTGTATTTTTGAACTCAACATTAACAATCAACAAATCAAAAGATCTATAAAAATAAGGAAAGAAATTAGAAATCAATAATGAAATTTCAATTCTTGCTGAAGGGCTTCTTCTAACAGAAACTGTGATTGCTCCATCAATTCAGGGCTTAATCTGAACATGAGAACGCAAAACTCGATCTGATTGAGGGCACCATCACCGTCGCAATCGCCTTCTTTTAACATACTCAATAGATCATCGTCCGTCAAATCTTGTAACCCTAACAGCGCAGCGTTTTTCTTGAGGCTGTCAAACGTGATGACCCCATTATCACCGTCCATCAGTAACTGAAATCCATTGCACAGTTCTCCGATCAGACCGTCCCCACCCAACTTTTCGGCCATAACAGGCAAGAAATCTTCGAAACATGATTGATTTTTGGACGCCATTAGAGAAGTTCAGAAATATGAGAGAATCGAGATTTTAGAAAGAGATGGGCTGTGATGGAATGAGAGAGATAAGGGAATATATATAGAGAGGGGAGAGGAGAGAGAGGAAAGAGAGTGGATGGCTCTTGGGACTTCGGAGAAGGAGGAGCCATGGGAAGACAACTCAGATACAGATAAGGCAATGGTCGGCTCACTCGGTTTTTCCAGCAATTGCTACTCGCTTTCGAAGAAGGTCTAAAGGGAAAAGTCTTCATGGGTAGAATTGGAAATCTGACTTTATCTTGACCCAAATTCGAAACCTAGGTTGACCTGGTCCGACTTGAATTAGCATAAAAGGAATATTATTGTGAAATTTGAAAATTTGTGATTTATTTGGTACGTGTAATTTATGTATATGTATAGTATTAGTTTACATGTAATTTATGTACATTTGTGATATTAGTGCGTAAGTTACATGTTCTAATTAAATTACGAATTTTTGACTTCAACAAACAACTACCTGTAGTACTTTTATTAGCACAAACCAAGTGATTGACTCCAGCCATACAAAACCCTTTCTAGAACATTTTCACATTTATGGACCATTATACATTTATATTCTTTCCTTTTACTGCTTAGGCTATTTTCAGTGATAGCTCAAACTCAAATTCAAATTTTATTTAAAATTTGAATAAAATATGAATTTGAGTTTGATGTTTTCTAATAGTCACTTAAATTTGTACCTAATTTTTTTTTTAAATTCTCACCTTATTCCAAAAGGTGTTTTATGTCATTTTCTTTCAAAAATTATTTTTTCTCTTCTTTTTTCCTTCCAAACTTTTTTTAGTCTTAATTTTCATTCTCTCCCAAATTAACCCTACCACACCCCTATGTCTCTCTTTTCTCACAACTCACGAAAGTCCCTATTTCCTTCTAACCATCACGAAAAGTATTTGCCTCCCTTCTTCTTTCTTCTCTCCCTCCCTCTTTCCCTCTCTTGGACAATACAGTCTTTGTGTGTGTCTCTCTCTCTCTCTCTTCTTTCCTCTTTCTCCGACATCAACGACTTCACAGGATTTTGACCTTAGGTGCTCACAATTAGGTTGGAGGATTTGAACATCAAAGTTGATTGTTATTGCCTCATCCATTGCCAATCGTCACTGCCATCGCCGATCGTCGTCACCATCTTTGCAATGATCTCCATTGGATGATGAAGAAGATCAGTTGTGTCCCACCAAGTATATTTTCCTTCCCATTTATTTTCCTTTCCTTTTCCTTTCACTTTCCATCTGATATGAGGTTAGCTAGGGAAAATAAAGTTACCGTTAGAAATTTAGTTTTATGAACAATAGTGCACATATTTGAATTTGGATTTGAGTAAAAACTGATTTAGTATGCGTTTTAGTCAAAGGTTAGAGAAGAATTTTTGTGCATTTTAACTCAAATTTAAATTTGAGTTTAGGTTTAGTCAGCATTGGAGATGCCTTTAGAGATGATATTTTTAAAAAGTTAATAGTGCAAAGCAAAAGAGTACAAGAGCGAAAAAAAAAAATCGCATGTAGTTTTAAAATTTTCATCCATATTCATTTTTAAAGTTTTCATTCTTTTTATTTTAAAAATAAAAAATAAGAAAAATAAAAGAGTAATATTTAAATTTCCATGACCTTGTATCCATGTAGTGTCCATGCACTCACATAGGGTCAAACCCATATCATGGGCTCCACTATTAAGTCTCACCTCATGGGAGTGTATAGGCACAAAGATATAAATCATGAATCATTTCTCAAAACCAAAAAGTATGAAAATAATAAATTTTCTTCTTATGTTTCTTATCTTTTTAACAAGGAAAATTGGATGCCTTTAAAATTGTAGAAATTTATTCTTCTTTCTTCGTCTTTTTATTTTTATTTTTATATATATCTTTTTTCTCTCGTTATCCAGCACACCTAAACAAGATAAAAACAACTAGTTACACCTATGGTAAATTATAGTGAGCTCCCATTCTAATTTTAATAATTTTAAATAATATTTTTTGTGTTTAATTAATTGTATTGACCTCTTCCCTTTACGTGACGGATAGTTATTGAAAATTAGTTGTTTGCTAACATCACTAATTTGAAAATTTCAAAATATCAAGTTTGTATTTAATCTTTTAACAAAACATTGATTTTTGACTTACATAACTAATAATTCTTTTTTGAGCTATGCTTGTAAATGCACGAACTCTGTAAACAACATTAAGATAATTAACCAAGGGCAGGATTATTAGTTGGCTAGGCTGGGTTCTAGCGCACCCTAAATTTTAAGAAATATTTCTTATTCATGTAAAATTTTGGCTTTTTTCAAATTAATCCACCCAAAATTTTGGTCCAACCTTATTTTTATCTATCATTTCTCTCATTTTCACCCCAAAATTCCTATTAATTTTTTTTTCAAAAATTTTCTAACCTCCTCTAATTTTTTTCCTGATTTTGCCCTTGAAGATAACAACACTGGTAGAGAAGGTTAGTATAATTAGCAAATATGAAGAGTACTCTCAGTAATTGTAAAAAATTTCAAAGAAATTTAGCGTAATTCATCCGAAAATATAAATTGGTCAAGTGTAGTTGATCTATAAAGTACGAACATTCTATTTTAACTCATGTCTCCATGTTGAATACGTGTCAAACATGAACATGTTCGAAAAAGTCCTGAATGTGTAAAAAAGAGTGTCCAAAACTTCAATTACTTTTTTTTTTTTTGTATACATCCTTGACATGTTACAATAAGTTTTGGACCCATTTTCTATTTTGTGAACTTTTTTTCCTCTTTTTCTCTTATTCTCCTCTATTTTTTATTCTTCTGATTATATATATGTTCTATGTAGTAATTAAGAGATTTATTTTGAAACTTGAATCATGAATGTTGATAATTAAATAAAAAAATTTTTGAATTTTTATTTAATGACTTTGTTATTTTAATATCTTAATAATATTTTTGTAATTTGTGTGTTTTTATACTAATTTTAATTGAAATTGATAAATTTTTATTAGAGGGTGGAACTAAATGTACTCAAATTAAAGCTTTTTTATGCTCATGCACTCCCACTTATGCTTCATGATTTGGAGTATATGAGTATAAAATGGAAGTGAATATAGCATCACCCTTATTATGTGGTTATATATTGATATACCACAAACAGACACACCAATCACCTTGAGACACGTGTGCTTATAGAACCGATAAACTCGGTCATACAGAGCAGTCATTGCCTTCTCATATATATATATATATATATATATATATATATATATATATATATATATATATCCTACAGAACCGATAAACTCGGTCATACAGAGCAAGCAGAGCCTCCAGGGCATTCTCATGCATATATCCTCCAGACCTTAGGCTCTACAATATTCACTCAGCATTACGGATGATTCCGACCTTATGGTTTCCTTAACAAACTGCCAAGCAGGGAATAAGAAAACAGTCTTCAACAAGGAAACATTCTTCAACAAGGAAACTACTATCTATGATTATCTCTATCTACAACACAATACTCCACAAGGTAACTGCAATCTCCGATGATCAAATCCCTATATTCATGGCTCCGAATCCTAATCAACTTAGGAAGGCCACGGACTATAAATTAAACCATAAAGGTACGCTTTATTTTTTATGCTCATTCTTTGGCTTTCAATACAGTCTTTTCAATTTCATTTACTTTTCTTAAGCATCGGAGCGGACTACCGCCAGAGCCAATCCGGTGGTCCTCTGATCCTTCTTTTTTGAGTGTTCTACAGGTCACGGAACCCAGATTTATTGCGAGTCGAAAAGTGCAGCATCAGTTTGACGCCGTCTGTGGGAACGACTAATCTCCAAGTGCTCTATTCACAAACTTCTCTTTTTCCTCACCGAAAAACCATGGCCCCAAATCTCCGACCGCGACAGAATACTCAGAATCCGCAAAGCTCTCAACGTCGGCCGCCTGCTCCACGAGCAAGGGGGCTAACGGTTGATCCCATACGACTAGAGATCGAATCAATCAAACGATACAATGAACTGGTGCAAGAACAATTGCTTGCCATAACTAGAACACTGGCAACGCTCACACAGAGTCAAGGGACGAGTCCTCCTAACCCGCCGGTCAACATTGCTGCGGGGACACAACCCCTTATTACCACTGAGAATGAAGAGCCCTATGGGCAGGCTCCAAATAACCAGCCTGGGCACCCCCAGGGTGTTGCTTGCATTGGCAGAGATCCACAGCCGTCAGCAGCCCTAGGCTGGGTGATGAGTGCGCAAAAGTGCACTCTAAAATACCCTATTATTATATTAAATTGCTAGAATGTGAATAAGAATGCGGGATATAATTGATATTATTTAATTTAATTTCTATTTACAGTAAGATTAGTTTGAGCATTATTTTATAAGATTTTAAAATTTTAAATATTGTAATATTTGCTGGCAAGAGATAATTCGTAATTGTGATTCACACTTAATATTTTTGGAGCTTCATTGTTCAGATTATTTATTTAAATTTATTTTGATGACAGTCCATCGACAAAGAGAAAAACTGAAAAATGGCAAAAAAGCAAGCCAAGCTTGCGTGGGGCGCCTAGGCGCGGGAGGAAATCAGGCCAGTGGGCCCAGGAGGTGCGGCACAAAGGGGGCGCTGTTTTGGGCGCTTGGGCATGCAGTTTGACTAAGTCCATGCGCATGGCTGACGCGGCTTGGAGTTAGGCCTGGTGTGGCGCGAGTGACATTAGCTTGTAGAAGCAAGGTTTGACTGGGCGCTAGGCTGTGTTGATTTGTGGGGCCCGATGCCAAAAAGTAAAGCAGAAAAATTGAGAAGCTGTGGGGCTTGTGGAAGCAAGGCACGCTTGGGCCTGCTGCAGCTCGAATTGGGCCAAGGGACTGTTTGTGCCATGCGTAGGGCTCAAGGTAAGGCGCAGGAAAAATTACAAAACAGAGCTGCGGCTGACTATATAAAAGGAATACAGAGATTACAAGAACAAGTCTTGCGGCGGCAGTGTGAGAGCTGCGGCTGTGCGGCGCGAGACAAAAAGAGAAAGACAGTTGCAGTCACGTTATGGCAAATTATTTCTTCGTGAAATTTACGTTATCCATTCTGTACATGGGTAACTAAATTTTCAAGTAGAGTTAAGGATGAACTTGTACTATAGATGGCTATTTTAATTTATTTTGATTCCTGTACATGGTTTTAATTTGTTAAATTCTTTGATGATCATTCATAATTAATTGTTGAATTTTATTCTCCGAATAATTAAAGGGTTTAGTCCTGTTTATAGATTCAGTCATGCTTTTTCTATCGAATAGATTAATGTTTTGATTATTTTTGGAATAATTAATTATTTATATTGATTTAATTCTTTGCTGCAATATTGCTCGTTCGGTATATTGTCGTCGTTGGATTTTCTCAATGTGAATATTAATTTGTGGGATTTAAAAGTGTTGAATGATTTTTCAAAGGGTTATTTTCAGTTTAATTTTGGTTCATAATTTTTTTATCTTCCGATTGAGATATTTGGAATTTAAATTCTCAATTGAGTTAACAGTGAATTAAAAATAATTAAAATACCAAGCTACTGTGCAAGGGATTCCCGAAACTCTACTGTTCGTTAATTTGAGTATTTTCTTCCATTAATCAATTTGTTTAATTTTTAACTTGCACTCAAAAATGACTTTTTATATTTTCTTTTCTCGTTAACTGTCTAATACTTCTGTAGTTTCAGAAATTATGTTTATTATTCTTTTAATTTAATCTCCCTGTGGAATCGACACCCTAAAGCTACACTACAACTACCGCGTTATTCTTTGGACATAATCACTGAGGAACATTAGCCTTCGTCCCTGACGTCCATTACCGGAGCACTACTAGAGCCCCAACTCCAAGGGCTTCGGGAGCACACCCAGCACCACAGGAGCCTTATCCCCAAGTAGTACCAATCTCTCAAGTTCAAAACCCTCTTCCATCCGAAGGACGTACTCAGCCCGGCTACCCTGAAGCCAAGGCTATAAGGCAAGGTTCACAAGAGGTCCGGTTCAGAGACCCACGGAGGGTAAAAGAAATTGCCGAATCTATGGACCGAACAATTGCTTTGAGAGGTGCCCAGAACCCTCTAGAGCAGGAATGAGTTGGCTAGGCTGCTCAGAAGACTTGCCACTCCATTCACTCACGCCATCATGTCAGATGAAAGGCCTAGAAAGTTCATAGTGCCAAAGTTCATCCCTGTACAATGGGGCTGGAGACCCAAGAGATCATCTCTCGCACTACCAGCATACGATGGCTCTCCACGGGGCCTCTGATGCTTTTATGTGCCGAACTTTCATCACCAGCTTGAAGGGAACTGTTCTGAAATGGTTCCACCACCTCCCTCTGAACTTAATTATCGGCTTCTATGAGCTCGGTAGGCAATTCCTGGACAGATTTATGATCAACAGAAGGCTCCGAAGGGGACCAGAATTCCTGTTAAATGTCAAGCAAACTAAGGAGGAGTCCCTCAGAGCCTGCATTGCGCGCTTTAATGCCGAACTCACGGAGATCACCGACTGCAGCCCAAGATTCCTTGTAGCTGCCTTAACTGCTGGACTTGCTCACGGTGGCTTCAGAGACTCCTTGAATAAGAGTCCCCCAGTCGACATAGCGGCGTTAATGGATCGAGCCAGGAAGTATATCAACCTGGAAGAAGCCAACCGCACATCCCAGAATGGCAAAGAACAGAGCCAGAAGGATAATCCTAAGAGGGAGGATCATAAGAAGGAGGACCACAGAAGGGACTCCAGCAAGAAGAGGGCCAGGAGTCCAGAAAAGAGAACAGCACCTAGGGCTGTTTATAACTCCGGACCAAGGGAGTTCACTAACTTTACCTCTCTGAACACTATACCGAATCAGGTACTCCGGCAGATCCGAGATCGAGAAAACCTGAGATGGCCAGAACCAATCAAAGGAGATCCTAGCCTTCGGGACCAAAGTAAGTATTGTAATTTCTATAAAGATCATGGACATACAACTAACTCATGCAGGACCCTTCGATATGAGATTGAGCAACTCATAAAGAAAGGACGACTTCTGGAGTTCGTCAAGCAGGACGGAAGACAGAACCTCCAAGAAGACAAGCCTCAGCAACGGCCAGACTAGAGGCCCGAGTAGAGGCAGGAGCAGAAGGAAGGACGAAACGAGCCTCAGAGGCAGAACAACCATGTTATTTACGTCCTCCATGCCGACTCCCCAGTTACAAGAATGTCGAACAGGGCAAGAAAAAGATATGCTCGGGAGGCCAGGGCTGCCCCAGACGTATTACAGATCTCCAATATTAAAAAAAGGCTCAAACCAGAGCTGAAGATTCAGTTCACACAGCAGGACCTGGCTGGGGTACACTGTCCTCACAGTGATGCCCTCGTCATCACCCTTAGGATTGCCAACTTCGAGATCAGACGAGTCCTGGTTGATACCGGCATCTCCGTCAATATATTGTTCCATGAGCCATTTAAACAGATGGGAGTGGACCACGACAACATCAAGCCTACTACTGCCGTAATGGCAGCCTTTGATGGCAATCTCAGTACCCCGTTGGGAAGAATCGACCTTCCTACTACTGTAGGAAAGGGAGAAGGGCAGAAAACCACCATCTCAGAGTACATGGTGTTGAATATGAAATCTCCCTACAATGCCATAATTGGGAGACCATGGTTGCACCAGATAGGGGCGGTCACCTCGACCCTCCATCAATGTCTGAAGTATGTCCACAATCAGAACGTTCACTCCGTCAGAGGGTGTCAACCGACCTCTCGGGAATTCCATGCCATTGCACTCAAGGAGAAGACTACCAAATAGCAATTACAGTATACTCGGGACTGTGCCAGATCCAATTCTCTCCCACATTCCCGAAGAGGAAGACTGCCCTTTCCAACATCGAAGAACCCCTAAGCCCAAGGGGACGGGACAGCCGAGCCAAGCCCATTGGCGAGCCCATCAAAGTGTTGGTCAGTTCAGAGTCAGAAGGGCGTTATTTATACATCGGCCCAGACCTGACACATACCGAGCAGGAGAAGATAGTCAGGTTTCTGAAAGACAACCTCTCTATGTTTGCTTGGGAGACCAAAGATATAGAAGGTATATATCCTAACCTCATAACTCACAAGCTGATGGTAGATCCAGACCACCCACCAGTCAGACAGAAGAGAAGGCCGATTGCTCCAGAGCGGCATCGAATCATAAATGAGGAGGTCCAGAGGCTACTTGAAGCCAAGATGATACGAGAAGTGTTCTACCCCGAGTGGCCAGCCAACACTATCCTGGTCAAGAAGAAAAATGGCAAGTGGAGGGTCTGCGTTGATTATACAGATCTCAATAAGGCATACCCCAAAGACAGCTTTCCACTGCTAAAGATAGATCAACTGGTTGACGCCACCGCGGGGCATGAGCTCATGAGCTTTATGGATGCCTACTCCGGGCATAACCAAATTCAGATGTACCCTCCAAACCAGGAAAAGACAGCCTTCATAACCGAACGAGGTTTCTACTGCTACAGAGTAATGCCTTTCGGTTTGAAGAACGCTGGAGCCACATACCAGCGGTTGGTGAACAAGATGTTCAGCCCACTGCTCGGCAATACCATGGAGGTATACATTGATGATATGCTGGTCAAAAGTCTGCAGAAAGGTAGTCACCTCCAGCACTTAGCCCAAACCTTCGATATCCTAAGACAGCACAAGATGAAGCTTAACCCCTCGAAATGTACCTTCGGGGTGACGAAGGGAAAATTCTTGGGATACATTGTCTCTCAGAGGGGTATCGAAGCTCTGATTGGACTAAAGTCACCTAAAACTAAAAAAGACATTTAGACGTTGAATGGTAGAATCGCGGCACTAAGCCGATTTATCTCCAAATCCACTAATCGCTGCCTACCTTTCTTCAAAGCGCTAAAGGGCAACAAAGCTCTATAGTGGATGGAAGAATATGAGAAAGCTTTTCAAGAGCTGAAGGAGTATCTAGCCTCTCCAGATGTCTTATCAAAACCAGTATAGGGAGAAAAGCTACTCTTGTACCTTGCAGTCTTTGAAAACGCGGTCAGCTCCGCATTAGTCAGACAGGACAGGGGAGTACAGAGGCCTATATTCTATGTCAGTAGGGCACTACTCGACACAGAAAAGAGATATCAGCTCGGAAGTTCCAGCCTTATTTCCAAGCTCATCTAATCGAAATCCCAACTGCATATCCTCTGAAGTCAATATTGAGAAAGCCTGAGGTGTCAGGAAGATTAGTAAAGTGGTCTATAGAGTTAGGGGAATTTGACATATCATATGTGCCATGAAACTCCATCAAAGGGCAGGCCTTGGCTGATTTCATCCCGCGGCACTTCAAGACAAGGCACAGCTCATTGAAACTTCAGGAACCTGGCTGCTCTACATTGATGAATCGTCAACCGACCATGGCTCAGGAGTAGGCCTGGTACTACAGTCCCCTGATGGGCTCTCGTCAGAAAAAGCAGTCAACTTGGGATTCAAAACTTCCAACAATGAAGCAGAATATGAAGCCCTAATCCTAGGCATGAAGTTGGCTCTAGAATGCGAAGTTCAGAACCTTTAAGTCTTCTCAAACTCCCAACTGGTGGTAAGCCAAGTCCTAGGAGAATTCTCCATTAAAGATGATAGGATGCTTCGGTACTCCGAACTGGTGAACTACCTGAGGCACTCCTTCCTAGACGTGCACTATCCAGAAAATAGAAAGAAGCCAGAATTGACAAAGCAGATGCTTTGGCAAACATGGCGTCCCGCCTCAAGTCTGAAGCAAACGCCACGGTAAAAATCTCCCATTAGCCAGGACCCAGCATAGAGGAAGCCCAAATTGCCCAAATTGCTGAACAACCCTAGAACTGGATGACTCCAATCCTCCAGTACCTAGAATCCGGGCTCCTCCCAGAAGACAAAAACAAAGCCAGGAGAATCCGAATCAGAGCGGCTCGGTACTTGATCCTGAACAACAAGCTTTACAGAAGGTCTTATTCTCAACCTCTGTTAAAATGCTTAGCTCCAGAAGAATCACAATATGTCTTGGCTGAAATACACGAGGGTATCTGCAGGAATCATAATGGGGGCAGAACAGTAGCTCACCGAGCTCTGACTCAGGGCTACTAATGGCCTAGCATGCTAAGGCAGGCTAAGGAGTATGTCCAAAAGTGTAATAAATGCCAAAGATTTGCCCCCATATCAACACCAGCCTCATCACGAGCTCAGTCCCGATTACTAGTCCTTGGCCCTTTGCTCAGTGGGGGATGGACATCGTGGGTCCATTACCAAAGGCCCCACCAAACAGGAAGTAT
Source organism: Nyssa sinensis (assembly GCA_008638375.1). Lineage (NCBI taxonomy): Eukaryota > Viridiplantae > Streptophyta > Magnoliopsida > Cornales > Nyssaceae > Nyssa > Nyssa sinensis. Next base: position 15,019,644 of record CM018047.1, read on the forward strand.
CTCTTGGTAGCCATTGATTACTTCTCTAAATGGGCCGAAGCTGAACCTCTAACACACATCACAGAGAAGGAAGTTGAGAGCTTCACTTAGAAGAACATTGTCTACAGGTTCGGTATACCACGTGTGATTATCTCTGACAATGGGACACAGTTCACTAGTAAAGGCTTCAAGAAATTCTGTGAAAATCTCAACATTAGGCAACACTTTGCCTCTCCAAGGCCATCCACAAGCAAATGGGCAAGTAGAGGTCACCAACCGAACATTCCTTGACGAATTAAAGAAAAGGTTGGAGCAGGCCAAAGGAAAGTGGGCAGAGGAACTCCCTGAAGTTCTTTGGGCATACAGAACAACCAGAAGAACTCCCATCTCTGAAACTCCCTTCTCACTGGCTTACGGTACAGAAGCAGTAATATCGGATTGAGATCGGTATGCCATCTCTAAGGACTGAAGCCTTCGAGCAAGAATCCAATTATCAGCAACTGATGAAAATTTGGATTTGCTTGAAGAAAAAAGGGATCAAGCCAACATCAGGATGGAAGCCTATCAGCAGAGAATGGTCAACAAATCCAAGGTGGGGCTCAAGACGGTCAGCTTTCAAGTCGAAGACTTTATCTTAAGAAGAGTCTTTCCGAACACCAAGGATCCCACCATGGGAAAGTTGTCACCAAACTGGAAAGGCCCCTACAGAGTGACGGAGGTCGTTAGGCCTACCACCTATTGGCTAGAAGACATGACTGGGAAGCCTATTCCTAGGCCATGGAACATGGAGCATTTACGGAAGTATTATCAATAGAGATGTTTCTTTCTTTTTAATACCTCCATAGAATGTTAATCTTTTAATGCACAGGCATCCAGAGCCTGGTCCATCTATAATGCACATGCCTTAGTGCTTGGTCCATCTCTTAATGCACAGGCCTCCAGAGCCTGGTCCATCTATAATGCACAAGCCTTAGTGCTTGGTCCATCTTTTAATGCATAGGCCTCCAGAGCCTGGTTCATCTATAATGTACAAGCCTTTGTACTTGGTCCATCTTTTAATGCACAGGCATCCAAAGCCTGGTCCATCTATAATATACAAGTCTTAGTACTTGGTCTATCTTTTAATGCACAGGCCTCTAGAGCCTGGTCTATCTATAATGTACAAGTCTTAGTACTTGGTCCATCTTTTAATGCACAGGCCTCCAGAGCCTGGTCCATCTATAATATACAAGTCTTAGTACTTGGTCCATCTTTTAATGCACAGGCCTCTAGAGCCTGGTCCATCTATAATGTACAAGTCTTAGTACTTGGTCCATCTTTTACTGCACAGGCCTCCAGAGCCTAGTCCATCAATAATGCACAGGCCTTTCGAGCCTGGTCCGTCTTCAATACACAGATTCTATGATCCAAAGACAAAAGTTCCAAACACCTTCAACTAAAGTTTCCTAGATCGGAATACCTCAGAGCTGATACTTGGATTATTTGGCTTATGTACCAGCAATCAACAAATACTACAGTACCGAGCAGGCTTAAAGTACTTTGATTCAAGACTTCAAGTTTTATACAAATTTCTTTGATCTGCTCTTAGAACATACAGAAGAATCATTCATCAGAAGTGCACAAAAAGGTGTTTTTACTCCAAAAGAGCACATTCAAATACAAGGAACATCAGATCTGAGAAGAGGAAACTCAATTTTATTGTTGATTCAGAAAGTTTACATCAGTACAAGAAAACTGGAAGGAAAACTATTACACAGAAAAGCTACAACAAATACATCACTACGTTCTTGCAACATCATGGCTCTCTTCTTTGAATGAGAAAGGGGCTCAAGTCTACTACCTGCCAGTTGCCGGACTCCATTTGAAAGGAAGGAACCCTGAACCCCAATCTGCAGCAAGAAGCACCCAGGCCATTTCATCATCACTATCACTTATCTCAATACCAACGGATGATGAGGGCTTTGGGTCTCAGGAGACTTTTCATTCTCCACCTTTGTTTTCCTCAAAATCGGCATGACACCCCAGCCGATTTGAGCAAGGGTCTCTGCCAAGACGCAAAGGGAAGGAGACATCCCACCTTCATCTTCATCACCGATGCTCCAAGCCTCGGTTGAATCAAGGAGGGACCACCTCCAATCAGAGAAATCTCGACTGGATGCTAAGAAGGACAAGAAGATCTTCGCCTCCTTTAATCCTTCCTTGAAGACTGAATCAAAGGGAAGGTTAACTCTCGGCCACAGTTTAATCATTCCCAACTCAGACTGAAAATCGTCAATCATCTCCGGACAAACGGTAAGCCTCTAAAAGACATTCAAATTCTCTCTGACAGGGGGAACAGTCTGAGAGTAAGAGTAAAAAGATGGAGCACAACCGTACGCTCCTCTTTCATATGTATAGACCTTCAAAGCCCAAGAGTCATCCAGTTGGACCGTCGCAACAGTTAAATGAAGAGTTGGCTTCAAAAACCCAAACGACGGTGGTGCAATAAATGACGCATTAAACTGCCCTCTCGGGAGAAGCAAAAGATAGGGCCACGCATGCAATGTATAGACTTTTCAGTCTTGTCCACGTATATGTAGACGTGACAGTCTTTTCCAGGTCATTGACGCCTGACAGGCCACTGTATACAGCGAAAGTCCATCAACTTCGATGTACCCTATCCTTGTCTTAAGGATCTGGAAGCAGAAGTTCTGATCATCCGAAACCATAATCATAAGACATCCACTCATTATTACAAGTCTCTAGATTCAGAACAATCAGCCTCAAAATCTTTCAGAGGTAGTCTTCAACTACTGCCTTATTGCAAGTAAAGCAGCTCGGGATACAACTACCTGTAGTAGAAGATCTGGTCTGATATACAATAAGTTCCATAACAACGTTACTTGCAAAAATTTCCACAAGTCAACCACAAGTCAAGACACTACAGAGCTAGAATAACTTAAGGTAATTCACAAAAGAAGAAGACAAAAGCATCGAGCAAAAGATTACTTCATTGAAGAATGTATATTTCAGTACATTTGAAATTCAAAACAGCAAAATACACATTCTAAGCTTCATCAACAGGGGCAGGCTCGTCAGCTGGTGAAGGTTTGGCAGGAGGGACATCAGCCACTTCACTCTGGATAACAGCCTCGGGAGGATCGGATCCAGGTGGCACGATTGAGGAGACGTCGAAGTCAGGGAATTTGGCAAGGAACAAGGATCGGAAGTTGTTGAAGCAGAACATAATCAGACTGTTGGCCATCCCTTCAAGTTCTGACCTCGTTTCCATCTCATTCTCAGTCCTGGCCTGCTCCACTGCATTCTCAAGCTTTTGATTGTATTGATACCGCATGCCGTCCATCTCCCTCTGTAGCCTCTTTGCCTGCTCAACGACAAGGTTCTTCTCTGACTCCATGACGACCAGAGAATTTTGAGATTCCTTCAGCCTTTCTGCAAAGTCGTGAGCCTCAGACTTAGCAGTACCGAGCTGGAGCCTGACCTCGTCCAGCTCCTCCTGAAGCTTGTCAACCTCCTCTGAAGGGGGAGAAACCTTCGTCAGAGCAGAAAAGGTGTACAAGGTCTACAGTGTACAAAGCAGATAGTTCAGTACCAGCTAAAACACTTGGAAAAAAGGAAAAAGAGATGAAGACCAGAAGAACTTACTTTAACCTGAAGAGAAGCCAGATCAGCAAGAAGTTTGTCCGACTTCTGGGGCTTGAGTTTGATTGAGCCTTTGGCCCAAAAGTCCCTCAGAATCTTTTTGGCCCCCTGATTGACAGCACCAAGGGCCACCGAAGATGACGCCCCCTTGCCCGCTTGTTTAGATGGGGCTGGGGGGACCACCGAAATGGGGACAGGTGCCTCTCTCCCCCCCCCAGTGGGCTCAGGAGAGATCGAAAGCAACCTCCGCCTTTTTGTTTGGATGTGAGGGTCTAATGGGGAAGAAGCCTCCCCCACTGCCATAGATGAAGATGGTTCGGTCTCCCACCTTGCCATCATACTCTTTGCAAGCTCCTCAACACTTCCCCTTGGCAGCTATCAACTTATCACGGTTAACAATGGAGGAATGGTCTTGGTTGCTGGGCTGTAAAAGCTTCTTATATTTGTAACACCCCGGCTCGTTTATCAGGAAATTAAATCGTGAATTTGGATAATAAAAATTTTACGAGATGAAATGTAATTAAATAGGAAAAATAAATAAATAAATAAATAATAACAAATAAAATAAAATAAGATAAATTGAATTGTCAAACAAGACATAGGGGAAAATAGGAAAAGGGAACCAAAATTGAGGCCAATGGGTTTTGAACCTTTGACCCAAAAATAAGTAAGTACTTTGACCCAAAAAGAAAAGCCACTTGGGCTGCTCCACTCTTTGTGAAATATATTACAATATATATGTATATGTACACATAAAATGAAGCTCCCACCTCCCAAAGCAACCAATTGAAACTCATGCAATACCTCACCCTTATGTCATGTATACACTTGGATACACAAGTGTATACACATATATAGATTTCGTGTGTGCATTTGACATCAGAAATCAGATCTGATGGTGATTGTATAGAGAGAGAAAGTTAGAGAGAGAGAGTGAAGGAGGAAAGTGAGGGAAGACGAAGCTTGAATTAGACCATAGAAGCTTGAATTAGACCCTAGAAGCACAAGAAGAAGCAGACTTGGAGCAAGGAGAGGAGAGAGCTACTGTCGAGAAGGTATAACATTACAAACCCAAAAGAATTTTCTCTCTCTAAATACACCCCCATGCACGAGCTGTTTTAGTTTCATTCTTGCATGCATGGTAGATAGACCATAAGATTTGGGTTGCATGCATGACTATTGGACCATCGAGAAGACCCAAAGCACCAAAACCCGTATACAACCACCATGGATGGACCTTGAGGTGTAGGTCTGAATCGACTTACACCAAACCCATTTTGACTTCTTGAGACTTGAAATAGGTCATTCCAACACCTCAAAAACGGTAGACTGCGACCCCAACGCTTGGGTTTAGACCCTCAAAAGCCCAACCTATTGCTTTCGGCCATGAAACCCAAAATCTGAAATAGGCTTTTAAACTGAGATTTATGAATGGGGAATTGAAGCCCCTAGTTGCAAGGGTCACAACAAGCCAAGCCACGTGTGATTTGGTTGAGAAATGAGGCCATACGACCGAACTGAAAACCTACACAATAATCGGTTAAACAGAGCTCAATCCATGGATTCGAAGCTCGAAATCAATGCCAAATCGTTGGTCTCACTCCCAGAGATGTTTTGGAATCAAAACATGTTGAAAACCGTGCATGAAAAGCCACGAAATTGAGAAATTGTAAACCTACAAATTAGGGCAAACGGGGGAAGAAAGAGGAAGAAGATGAACAGTGAGGGTCGGGTCATGGACCTGTATCGGGTCGGGCCCCTACCCGACCGAGAAACGGTTAACCCCCTTTAAACCAAAACTACACCGTTTTGACACAAGTAAATTTTAAATTTAATCTCTAGGGCTGACGTCATCATGACGTCAGCATTGTTCCTTGAACCGGTTAAAATCGGATTGGTTCAGTCCGGTTCACTTAAGGACCAACTGAACCCTTTGGTTCAGTTCAATACTTTTGGGAATTTGTAGTTTGACCTCAACAGTTCTGGGGAATTCCATTCTGGCCCAGTTTCTGAATATTTGGTTCATTTAGGTCCCTGAAAATTTAATAATTAATTATTTAATTATTTCATTAATCAAGTAAAATTACCAATTTACCCCTAGGTCAAAAATAGATCAAACGAAGTTCGATTAAAGTAAATGAATAGTATATTTTCACTATTTCGAGCATTCTGGACCCAATGGAATGGTCCGTTTTATGAGACAAGACTCCGAAAATTAAGACACGTAAAAGTATAAATTACCTATTTTACCCCCAGTGATACCCAGGGCCAACTGAATATAAAAGGTAGTCTATCTTGACTATTTTGGGCAATCCGGACTCAACGGTAGAGTCCATTTTGGCAAACGGAAGTACCGAAAAATATGACACGTGGAAACATAACATCATGAAAATGCCCTAGGATTAAAATAAACTATAAATACGCAAATTTAGATTTAGAAAAACCTAAACCAATTATCTTTGACACTTTGAACCTAACAGAGACATCCTTGTGAGGAAATTGAAATAGAGAGGGCTCTCAATTAACAGTTAAATTGTGTGATACTTTGAATAAGAAAGTAATAAGGTTTTGAATTGTGATTATAGGGACCCTCGTTAAGGAAGGATTTTTGGAAATTGCTTTTGGGACTTCAGGTGAGTATTTTCATACCATGTTGAGGTGGATTTTTATTATAAATATAAATATCGAACTCTTGTATAATTTGAAAATAGATCCTCCTGTTTGAAATCGATTTGAATGACTTATTGACATTGCCATCCCTGATAGTTTGTAAAATGCTCATGACACTATAACGGTTTTTCTCACCAATCTTTGAACTGTTTTGACTAAAGGCTAAATATGATATTCTAAATTGAATGATTGAGATTGTTATTGATGTTATTGATTTTGGAAATGATTTTGATGCTTTGAATAATAGAATCTTCTATGATCTGTCATTATCGAATAGATTATGACTTTATCGAATCCCTAACCACGGGGTATACGAGTGGTACTATTGAATTTGATCTCAGTCAGCGAGGTTCTAATTTGCTGGCATTTGAACCCTAACCACGGGGTATATTGGTGGTATTATTGAATGTGATCTCAGTCAGTGAGGTGCTAATTTGCTGGCCATAGAAGATGAGTTTTATTGATTTGAACTTTTGTAAATATCGAATGTGAACTATGATTGAACTTTGAATCATCGAATTGAGAAATATTGAATCACGATTTTGATTATTAGACCATGAAATTTGTTATCGAACTATGATGTTGATTTTGAACTATGACTATTGAATTTGAAAATGACTTTGAACTGTAACTATGAACAAGTTACAATAATTGAACTATAATGTTGATTTGACTTGTGACTATTGATATTAAAAACGACTTTGAACCATAACTATGATTGAGTTACAATATTATTCTACGATGTTGATTTGACTAGTGACTATTGATATTGAAAATGACTTTGATACTAATTTCTAATCTGTTGTACTTGATATGACGTATTTTAATTCCATATGAGTATATACATTTCAGACTGTACTACATAGTAGTTTTGAAACCCTTGGCATGTTATGGAAGTACTCATTGGGCTTGTTGAAATTCACCCTATTCTATTAACATTTTTCAGGTAAGGACTAGACAACTTGCCTTCAGGTGATGCAGGATAAGTGCTTAAGTGACGAAGCAAGTTCTTTTTGATGAGTCCTTAACCGAAGATAGATTAGATATTTTTGGGATCTTATGTATTAAGTTATGTAATGTTATGCTACTCTTGACTTGGAGACTATGATCTTTGATGATGGTATTTGAATCGACTAATTAAGTTGTGTAGCTTATTTTATGGATGTGTAGAAAGAAAGAAAAGAAAAATTATTACCGCTGCGTAAATGGTATTTAGAAAAGTATTGTGATTATTGAAATAGGCCTCGGTGGCCGATCAGGAACCTCTAATCCTGCATAAGCCGGGTTTCAGGGTCGTGACATATTGCTCCTGAAGCGCAAGAGAAAAGCCCAGCTTCTTCCACACACTCCTAATTGCACAAAAGATACAGAGATCAATTAGCTTGGCAATTGGTGCACAGAACAAAATCAAAGCAGCCACGGAAAAATTGGGCCTCACCCTTTCACCCTAGTGGTTCGAGGGAATGCTGAGGGTTGGCCTTGGAAGTCCTTGAATTCCCATCCCCCTTTAATGAAGAAATACCACTTCTTCCAAGTCTTGTTAGAGGAGGGCACAGAAGTAAGGGGTCTGAACCCACTATCAAAAGACATATAATAAAGGCCTTCCGCCTTCATGTATTTTAGATCCATATTACTACGGATCAGGTTAAAGGACACGCCCACATCATTCATATGCCCCAACACTATGAAGCTTAACAGATGTCTCCAACTATTAAGGTTCAAGGTCTACAGGGCAAAGGTTGAACCAACAAAAGAATTGTTTTACAAGGTCAGGAAGGGGGAGTGTCAGTCCCATTTCAAACCAAGCCAAGTAGGCACAGATTTCCCCTCTCTAACATCGCATGGGCGATCCGTAGGGTCTGAGACCCTGAAAGTAACGTTTGAAGGGAGATTGAATTTCTCCCACAACTCTAACAGCATCTGCTCAATAATCACACTCTCACCCTCCTCTCTATGGCCAGATCGACCAGAGGTCTCACCAGCCCTATTCAGGGGCTCATCGAATGCATCAACTATCCTAACCCCCGGACTAGAGGGGGGCTCTATCAGTCTATTCTCAGCTTCATTAATGGAGGGAAGATTCACGAGTTGAAGTTAAGGAATGGCCCTAGAAGAACTGCCCGAACCAGAGGGTGACCCAGGGCCAGACATGGCGAACAAGAGAAAGTAACGAAGCAAATGAAAGGGAATGAAAAGGGGGCTAAAATCAAACCTTGAAATCAAGAAAGGCTATAAACACCGGATATCCTTCAACCTTCAAAATACGTCAACTGACGGTGGCAGTCTCTGGTACTGTAGAAGCAAGTGCAGAAGAAAGGCATAAAAGTCCTTTCCCCCTCTTTATATACACATTTGAAATACAAGCCCCCCAAGACGATTCGACAGCAACGGTTGAAGGTAATGACTGACTTCTCAAGTATTGGCTGCACAATAAATGATCCATTAAACCGACATCTCGAAAAAGGGAAAAACAAAACGTGTGACTCTTCATAAAACCCATAACCCTAGTTATGCCCTAGCTCTTAACTAGGGCTCCGGGGGAGGGGGGAGTAGCTGATATACCACAAACAGACACACCAATCACCTTGAGACACGTGTGCTTACAGAACCGATAAACTCGGTCATATAGAGCAGTCATGGCCTTCAAGGCATTCTCATATATATATCCTCCAGAGCCGATAAACTCGGTCATACAGAGCAGGCGGAGCCTCCTAGGGCATTCTCATGCATATATCCTCCAGACCTTAGGCTCTGCAATATTCACTCAGCATTATGGATGATTCCGACCTTATGGTTTCCTTAACAAACTGCCAAGTAGGGAATAAAGAAACAGTCTTCAACACGGAAATAGTTTTCAACAAGGAGACTACTATCTATGATTATCTCTATCTATAACACAATAGTCCACAAGGTAACTGCAATCTCCGATGATCAAATCCCTATATTCATGGCTTCAAATCCTAATCAATTTAAGAAGGCCACGGACTATAAATTAAACTCTAAAGGTACGCTTTATTTTTTATGCTCATTCTTTGACTTTCAATACAGTCTTTTCAAGTCCGTTTACTTACTTAAGCATCGGAAGCGGCTACCTGCCGGATCCAATCCGGTGGTCCTTTGATCCCTCTTTTTTGAGTGTTCTACAGGTCGCGGAGCCCAGATTTATTGCGAGTCGAAAAGTGTAGCATTATATATATATATATATATACACACACACACACACATGTCTCTGATGTATGCTGATCAACAAAAAAAAAACATGTCTTTGACGTATTTGTATTTTCTTTTTTGTTTAAAAATGTCGTGTTTATGTATCCCTGTCGTATCGTATTTATATTACATGTTTATCAATGAACTTCTTGATATATATTAATGAAGATCACATGTGACATTTTCTTTCTTTACTTGAGAGTGACAAAGTCCTTATTGTACATTCACATGCCCTCATATGTATTTTACTATGCCTAACAATACGTACACGTTCTATGAATGAAACATAAATACTGCATAGTATTAAAACATAATAACTTACATACAAGACAACCATAATATCTTAAATTTAAGGATAACTTGAATAACTATAACCAAGAACACTCCATTGACAAGCAAGTAAAATCCCATATAGATCTTCTTAACAATTAGTCACATTTATTGTACTTGTTCTCTAACAAATACCCACGCGTCTGTTTAAGTATCTCTGCACAACATGTGCTAATCTATTCAGATTTATAGTACCTAATTAATAATCCTATGACTATAAATATCTTTAAAAGTAAAATACAAAAAAGTATAAGGTCTGTAATTTTTAACTATTTAAGAATATATCTTTTTAATTTTAATTATTGCACTTATCATATAAACAAATAATAGCATAAACATGATGAATAAACTCGAAATTTTATTATTAAGATAAATGAGAATGTTTCAAAGATAATATCCCTAAAACATACAGTCCAACCATTGGATTTTAAGGAATATTATTAGCTGGGCTAAGGTATTGGAAAAAAGCTTGAGGTGCGATTGGAAAAGAGCTAGGCTAAGGTATGTTTGGATGGGTGGTAACATTTCTGAAACTGGCGTTTTAGAGTTCAAATTAGGCTTTTTTTGATATTTGAATATTTATTTCGATGTTTTCAAAACATCCATTTGGGCATTTCCAAGCCCAAATGCTTGTTTCAGAAAAGTGTCAGTGAGAGACTTTTTTCAAATTCTAATTCCAAAAATGTCAGTTTTTTATCTATATAACACATGCAACACTTTTAACAGCTCATCTAAGTATTACAATATTATTTAAAGTCCATTTCAAATCCATTCATCCAAACACTCACAACTTAACTCAAACTGTATTTTTTTAAACCGCACTTTTCTCAGACTGCACCTTTTTCAAACCACTCTTTTTCACCATTCATCTAAACGAGCACTAATTAGTTTTTGAATTAATTACGATTTGGACCAAAATTACGGTCCAAACACACAATCAAATGGGGCCAAAATGTGTTAAGTGTGGTTTGGGTCACAGAACACCTTACTGTCCAACCCAAACACCAAACCAAATAGGGCCTTGTGCAAACAATCATTTCTTTAAGTGATTTTGAGTGGTTACTGTCGATTATTTTTATAATTAATATTTAATAATTTAATAATTAATAGAATTAATTATTAAAAAATCTCTCAAAATTAATATTTAGAAGCTAAAGTCCAGGTAAACAATTTAATGCCAAAAATTTATCTGTTTTAAAATTATTTAAGCTCAGATCCAATAATATTGATGTGACTACTTTATATTTATTTTAATAACTAAAATACCTTTTTTTTTAATCGATCCATCACTCAAAATAAAAGAAGCTCAAAGACCGAATGGTCATCTCTGTAGCTTTCAAGGTCGGCCATGGTGAACGACCTTGAGTTTCCTTAGTTTCCTTCGATTTTTCAACTTTCTTCTTAGGCCCTGAGCACTGCCCATCGCCGCCTACCGTCAACGCACAATGACCTTGTCCACCGCACATCAATTTTCATCAAGTCATTGAAGATTATACCTGAATTGTTCTCAATATCTGAATATTATTTGCCCAATGGAATTCCCATTGAGTTAGTCCAATGGATACTAAGAATTGGTCCATTGCCACTGTGAGAGGTACGGCATTTTGTTAGATTTGTTTTATGTTTTTGAGCAATAAAATATTTGTTTTTGGATTGCGTAAACCTGGAGATCTAAATTTGTCTTTTGCTGAGTTGCTTTGAATTTTGAGAATTGTATTTTGTTTTGATTTAACTTTGAGTTATTTTTGTTTTTGGTCTTTTGTATCCCATGATTTTACAATTAGCTATGGAATTTAAAACAAAAGACAAAGAGTTCGAAAATTTGATTAAGCTATATATATATATATATATATATAAGTATGAATTTATTTACATTGTTTTCTTTAAAAGTATTTTACACTTTAATAAATTGTCAAAAATATCCCCTTAAAATAATATATTGGCCAAGGATTCTCACATTCAAAATAGGTCCTTTCTCTTCTCCACGAACCAAGTAGATACTGTTCAAATTGCTTACCCCACCGTTACGACTCTTGGAATCCCATTAATCTTCGGTTTCATCATTCACGGCAAAGAAAAACTAAAGAAAATAAAACATCTTGGATTTTTGCGACTCTTCTATTTTCTTCTCCACCAGAGAGCAATGCATTGAAGCAAAAAGAGATTACCTGGTGGGAATTGCGTTGGGTTCTCTTCCCCTCTATTAGAATAGTAAAGACAGAGAGTGAGAAAGAGAGAATGGGTTAAAACCCTGTGTATTCAGTGTGTATATTACATGTACAAGAGGGCCTATATATAGGTATACAAGAAGAAATAATACTGGCATATTTCAGGAAATTATACTAGCATATTCCAAGGATATGCTGAGAATATGCCAAGGTATATCTGTACAGTATGGGTATGAATACTATGTGTGACAGTACACGGTAACATCCTCCCCTCAAACTCAAGTAGGGATAATAGAGACCAACTGGAGTTTGGACACTAAATCATGATGGCGTCCTGGTGGATGTGCTTTGGTGAAGAGGTCAGCTGGTTGATTGGTAGAGGAGACAGAGAGGAGTCGAACATTACAACTGGTAATGTGTTGACGCATAAAATGACAATCAATTTCAATATGTTTAGTGTGTTCATGAAAAACATCATTGTAGGTAATTTGAATAGCACTACGATTATCACAATAGAAAACAGTAGCAGTGGGAAGGGGGACTCCCAAGGTAGCAAGAAGCCATCAGACCCAAAGAAGCTCCTGGGTAGTATTGGCGAGAGCGCGATATTCAGCTTCAATACTAGAGCGAGCTGTGACAGTTTGTTTCCTGCTACGCTAGGAAATAAGAGAGGTGCCAAGGAAGAAACAGTAGCCAGTGGTAGAACGACGGTCAGTCGGGTCCCCTACCCAATCAGCATCGGAGTAGGCACGCAACTTAAGAGGTGAGTCGACAGAGAAATTAAGACCATGAAAGAGGGTACCTTTAAGATACCAAAGGATCCAAAGAACAACAGTATAATGAGAGGACCGAGGGGCTGACATAAACTGACTGACAATATGCACGTCATAGGCAAGATTAGGCCGAGTAACTGTGAGATAGAAAAAACTGCCAACTAACTGTCAGTACAAAGTAGCATCACGGAGGGGTGTACCATCGATAGAAGTAAGACGAACATTGGGCTCGAGAGGGGTTGAAGCAGTTTTGCTATCGGTAAGACCAACACAAGTGAGGAGATCAGAAACATACTTGGCTTGAGAGAGATAATATCCATGAGAATCAGAGGAAATCTCAAGACCCAAGAAGTAGATAAGGGAACCAAGATCCTTCATCTTGAAGTGCTGGCTGAGAAACTGTTTGAGAGCAGAAATTACAGCGGAGTCATCACTAGTGATAATCATGTCATCAACATAGAGGAGAAGAAGGGAGGTGCCATGGTCAGTCTTACGAACAAAGAGAGCGGAGTCATATGGACTAGAGGTAAAATCGAAGTCTCCAATAACATAACTGAATTTGGCAAACTAGGCGCGAGGAGCTTGCTTGAGACCATACAAGGCGCGATGGAACTTGCAAACTTTGTAAGGGGGATGATCGTACCCTGGAGGTGATTGTAGATAGATTTCTTCGCTCAGATAACCGTTAAGAAAGACATTCTTAACATCCATTTGAAATAACCCCCATGTGCGAACAGCGCAACAACCAGCAAACTCCAGACAGAGGTAAGATGGGCAACAGGAGCAGAGGCCTCTTCATAGTCAATCCCATACTCTTGAGTGAACCCTTGGCAACGAGGTGAGCCTTATAGCGCTCAATGGAATCCATCAGAACAGGTCTTGATCTTGTAAACCCATTTGCAACCTATAGCAGTTTTACTCGGAGGAAGATCAACCAAGTCCCAGGTATGAGTGTGGTGTAAAGCCTGTAATTCATCATCCATTGCTTTATGCCAAAGAGGGTTAGTACGAGCCTCGCGATAAGATTGAGGCTCATGGTGAGAGAGAATAGTGGAAAAGCAATGAAAGTCACGAAGATGGATTGACAGTTCTCTTACCCGAGTAGAACGACGAAGAGAGGGATCGGGATAAGGAACAAGAGTAGGATCTAGAATAGGATCGGTAGGCGGAACAGGCATAGTAGGAGGAGCAGTAGTTGGAGAATTTGGACCTATGGCATCATCATCAGAAAATAAGAAAATAGAGGGGTTAGTGAATAAAGAAAGGGTAGAGGAAGGGGTGAGATGAAATGGGGACAAGGAGGAGAACATCTTGTGTTCCCAAAAGACCACATGTCAAGAAACACAGAGGCGTTTGAAGATAGAATCCCAACACCTATAGCCTTTGTGTTCTATCCCATAGCCCAAGAAGCAGTAGAGACAAGCACGAGGTTCTAGTTTGGTACGCTTATAAGGCTGAAGTAACACAAAACAAGCACAACCAAAAACATAGAGAAGACTATAGGTAGGGGGTGTACCATAAAGCCATCATAAGGAGATTGATGGGTAATGACTAGAGAGGGAATGCGATTGATAGTGTAAACGGCTGTGAGGGCAGCTTTTCCCTAGAAATGCTCTGGACAAGAGGAAGAAAGAAGGAGAGAGCGAACAGTGTCAAGAATATGACAATGTTTGCATTCAGCACGGCCATTCTGCTCAATTGTGCCTGGGCAAGAACGATGGGGAAGGATGCCCTTTGTTGAAGAAATTGCAGAAAGTCAGTGTCGCGATACTCCATAGCATTGTCTGCATGAAATATTTTGATAGGATGCGAAAACTGAGTGGTAATCATGCGAGCAAAGTTATAGTAAAGTTGTTTTAGTTTAGAACGATACTGCATAAGGTAAAGCCAAAAGAAACTGGAATAATCATCAATAAAGATAACAAAATACTTGGATCCACCCATGGTGGAGGTAGGAGAAGGACCCTAAATGTCGGAATGAACTAAATCAAACGGGGCATCAGAAATAGAATCATTATTAGAAAAAGGTAAAACAGGTTGTTTACCAAGTTTACAAGATAAGCAATCATCATGTTTATTGATTACAGGACCCAAAATACCACTAGAAGCTAGTTTTTGTAAACGACCAAAAGAAACATGACCTAAACGAGCATGCCAAAGAGTTAAAGATAGGAGGAGTGGAGGCAACAGCAGCAGCAGAGCGAGCAGGCGGGGTAAGGCGGAAGGGAGTGTGGAGGTGGACTAGTTCAAATAAGCATCCAACTTTACGGCCGGTCCCAACTGTCTGTCCCGTCTTTTCCTTATCGAAGTAAAAATGATTACCCATTACATCATAAAATTGAATATCTATTACATTATAAAAGCCGAAAACCATTACACTTGATACTAACACATGTAACAACTATTACAAGTGCTTTATATTCATTACAAATGGAGGCCAATGGTGAGGAAGTGTCAAGTTATGATTTCCTAAATATCACAAGTTAATTACTGAAATCGTTGAGATTTTTAGAGGATACATGAACCCATTTATTAGACCTTTTATATATCTTTTTCCCCATTGTTTCTTTGATATCTTACGACTTTTACTTTTATATACATGTTGCAATCCATCAAGTTTTTACTTCTCTGAAACCCATAAATTCAAAAATAAATATGATTTTTATAGGAGCTTACCGTGTACTAATTTAGATTGAGTTTTATTTATTCTAATTATTTTAATTTTAATTCTTAATTCATCTAATAATTAAAATATCTTATTTAAGTATTAACTTTGTCAATTCCCTTTTACGTCAGACAATTTATTTACACTGAGTGACACAAATTCATTCTTAGATCTATGTCTCTTTGAATCTATCACACACAAGTTTACCAAAATAAACAAGTTTGGTGAGTTAAAAAAAGATCAAGTTTGGTGGGTTGAAGACAGATCAAACTAAAAATGGGTTGAACTCAATCACAATTGATCAAACGTAAGTCTAGCAAAATAAACAAGCTTGGTGAGTCAAAGAAAGATCTAAGTTTGATGAGTTGAAGACAGATTGAAAAAAAAATGGGTTGAACCCAACCACAATTGAATCAAAAATGGGTTGAACCTAACCATAATCAAGAGACAATAAAGCGGTTGAAAAGCAATATTGTGATTCACACATTCCAACCGTCAAACCAAAAATAAATAGAGAAGCAGTATATATTTGAGCTGACACCGGAGACGATGATGAGGCAACTGTCTAAAACATTCCGATCCCTTAAGCCCCTTAACTCATCTAATCCTAACCCTAGTTAAATAGTTTAGTTATTTAAATAAATAAAAAAATAAACCGTACCTTTCAGATTGAACACAATGAGATCAATATAGCTTCAGGCACAACGGGTGGCGGAGGCTGCTACGAACAGGTGGCAGTTGAAGCCGAGGCACGGCGAAGGGGTAGAGGTAGAGGCCGAGGCGCGGAGAATGGGTGGCGGTGGTAAGGTTCGACGAGTTGAGAGACAGAGATCTAGAGAGAGAGAGAGAGAGATCTAGAGTGAGAGAGAGATCGTGAAAGCTTATCCATAGTTGGGGATTTTAAGGGACTATTAGCGACGCCCACAGTGCGTCGCTAATACGTCCATTGTGCGTCGCTAATTGATCTTAATACGGTGTCGTTTCCATTGTGGTACTATTACCGACGCCCACCAGTTCGTCGCTATTACCTGTTTGTTCGTCGGTAAAAATTGGCCGCCATTTTTTTTTTTATGCGGGAAGAACATTTTGCCATGATTTTTAGCAACGCACCTAGTGTGCGTCGCAAAAGAGCACTATTAGTGATGCATCCATGGGCGTCGCTAATAAATGCGTCGCTAAAAGCCTACATTTTTGTAGTGAGTGTTTTAGATTCTTTGATGACGAATAAGATTTCAATATACGTAAACCTGAAAGAAGGAACCAAGAGTTCAAGTATTATTGGCTTAAGATGGATACAGACAGTTTTAACGAAAATCTTAATATTAAGGATTTCCTTGATTGAATTTCTAAAGTTGAACAATTTTTTATCATGATGAATGTTCCGGAGGTTAAGATGGTTAAACCTTTCACTTTTAAATTGAAGGGTTGAGCAACATTTAGGTAGGATTAATTGCAGCAAAACCGATAACTGAGGGAAGTAAATAATTCGAACCTAGAGGAAGATGAAATAAATATGATGGATAGATTTAAAAATAAAAAGACAAAAATTGTAATTTTTTGCTTAATGTTTGTATCTTAAAAATAAGATAACAATGATGAATGGCGAAAATGGTAATACAGATTGAATATCAAATCCTAGTTCCAAATTAGAAGTTACTCTTCACATATACTTTTGGCATTTGATTCAAATTAATCAAAATTCTCTTTCTTTCTATCTTTCCTGTGGTTTTTTCTTCTTCTCATGTAGAATAAGCCAATGTAAGTATCTATGATTCAAATCTTCCTCATCCCTAGCCTCAATGCGAGATCATTTTCATAATCTGTTTGTGATTTAATCCTAATCTTGAATTTCCATATATGGGTAGTGGTTGTATCCAAGTGTACTAGGTGATTGCTTAGCTACCTTGTTGGCCAGTCAATTTTCCATCACCATTCTTATTGTCAGATTCAAGATCACATCTACCCTTCAGCGTAAATTGAAAATGTAAGACGGTGGCTTTAGCTTTATGCAAATCATGTAAACCTAAACTTTCTTCTCTCTTCCAAATATGTAACTTTTTCACTTTGTATTTATACGACGCACTACTGACAAATGGCTAAGCCTATTGTAAAGCAGAAGGTATTCTAATGACTCTAACACGTTCCCACACATTTTTCTTCTTGAAATTTTAGCCAAAGACCAAAATATACAAACAATTGGAGCACGTAATTCAATGAAACATCCAACGACTCTTTAACACGTCTGCACCTATTTTTTGAAATTTTAGGCAAGGACCTATTGATACCCAAAACAAGACGCTAGTGAGGTGACCAGTTGACGCATATATAGCTGGTTTCTACAAGTTTCCATCATTCCTCAATTGTTAGGTAGTTAGCCAACGTCAAACAACAACGCAACTCAAGTCAAAATTATCTACCGATGAATGGTCATACCTTCGATCAAGAAAAGTACCGTTTGGAGCAAGTACTGAATAGAATATGCCAAGTGTTTCGACCACGGTATATCCAAATAGTGTTGGTATCTAAATGATGTTCAAATATTCACATAAATTAAATCTATCATGACGATGGTCTCATTTTGATCAATGATTACGCACAACGAAAGTAAAAAACTCGGGGAGTTGACAACTTATGATTCGTGTCGGATCCTTCCTTTGTATCCTTAATTTGAATCATTAAGTACTGCAGAATAGAAATAGCCATGATGAGAAGCGCCAGGACGCCAATGGAAAGCTTACTATTTTTCTGGTTCTCTTTGCTTTCCATTTTAACAATCTCTTGTGCAGTAGACACCATAACCACGACGCAATTCATAAGAGATGGGGATACCATAGTTTCATCAAGCGGAAGCTTTGAACTGGGATTCTTCAGTCCTGGTAGTGGTAGTTCCAAGAATCGATATTTGGGAATATGGTACAAGAAAATATCAACTGGGACTGTGGTATGGGTTGCCAACAGAGACATCCCACTCACTGATACGTCCGGCGTTTTAGGGGTCACCCACCACGGAATTCTCACACTTCACAATGCTACCAATGCCATCATATGGTCTTCCAATATCACAAGATCATCACAGGAACCAGTTGTGCAACTTTTGGAGTCCGGAAATCTTGTTGTGAAAGAAGCAAACGATGATAACCCAGAGAATTTCCTGTGGCAGAGCTTTGATTATCTATGTGATACCCTTTTACCCGGTATGAAGCTGGAAAGAACCTAGTAACAGGCCTAGATTGGTACTTATCGTCGTGGAAGAGCAGTGATGATCCAGCTCCAGGTGATTTTACATATGGGTGTGATGTTGGTGGATATCCACAATTCTGGGGGAGCAATGGTTCAGTTGGACTGTTTAGGTCCGGACCATGGAATGGTGTCGGTTTTAGTGGGTACCCAAGTTTAAAAGCAAACACCGTTTATAAATTCAACTTTGTTTTTAACAAGGAGGTGGTTTATGTTATTAGTGGGCTCACTAATGGCTCAGTCGTCTCAAGGGCAGTGTTGAATCATAATGGAGAGTTCCAGCGCTTCACATGGAACAATCGAACCCAAAGTTGGACCGTTTACTTTACTGTACCAGCGGATCACTGTGACAAATACGCATTGTGTGGTGTGTACGGTAGCTGTAATATTGGTAACTACCCAGTTTGTGGTTGTCTGGACAAATTTGTGCCGAAGTACCCAAAAGATTGGGACATGGCAGATTGGTCAAATGGGTGCGTTCGGAGGACGCAATTGGACTGCCGCAATGGATCAGATGGATTTCTCAAGTATTCCAATGTTAAATTGCCAGACACAAGATATTCCTTTTTTAATGGCAGCATGAGCCTTGATGAATGCAGGACAACGTGTTTGAAAAATTGCTCCTGTATGGCTTATGCAAATTCGGATGTAAGTGAAGGAGGAAGTGGCTGCTTGCTTTGGTTTGATGACTTGATTGATATTAAAGAGTTTCCTGAAGAAGGGCAGAACATTTACATAAGGATGGCCTCCTCTGAATTAGGTATGATATTATCCCCAAAAATAACTTAACTTGTGTAACTTCATTCTCTTACCAATTAATTCTTAGTTGCAGTTATATTATGTAACTTTATTCTTCCATTTATTTCAACCATTTTTTATAGCAAATAATATTATAGAATATGAAAAAAATTATAGGTTGTATTTCATAATAGTTAATAAACACACTTCCACCGAAATTCTTAATATTTTTAAATTTTTACATTCAATTACATATTGACAAGAAGAGAGTTATAATGTTTTCTTATATATTGATTGCACACAGAGGGTTTTGGTTATTCTGAAACTATAGTTTCTTTCTGGGTAATCCCTTCAACTTGAGGTTTCATGCATTACTGTACCTTTGACATGAATTGCATTTTGTTTGGCTGGAAGATAATTACAATCGCCCAAGTATAGCTGCTTGGAATTCCTGGTTTTCTAACTCTTATATAATGTTAATTTAATTGCTTCCCTGTTAGGTGAAGTTGGATCCTTTTCGAGGAAGCGAAAGACGATCATAGTCAGTTCAGTAGTCTTAATGGGAACACTTATATTGCTAGGTCTAGGCCTAATGTTGTATGTTTGGAAGAAGAAGCAGAAGCAATATAGAAAAGGTAACCCAAATCAGTCTTTTGCGGTAAGGTAACTCGTTTTTGCATGTCAATGAGTGCATTTTTTTTGAAAAAAACTTTGTAATCAGTGCACTCCTTGAACAAGTATTGAAATCCAGTCCATCCTCTCTTTGCAGGAAGAACAGCACGCCAGAATGAAGATCTCCAGTTACCATTGTTTAACTTTGCTACAATAGTCAATGCTACTGATAACTTTTCAATAAACAATAAGCTTGGAGAGGGAGGATTTGGACCTGTTTACTGGGTACCACAATAGAAATAATATATACAGTTTCTCATGAAATAGTTGACTAATTTTTTAAACCCGAATTCATCATTCTGATTTTTTTGACTAATTTTAAATTTAAATCATAATCTTCAGGGTATACTAGAGGAGGGACAAGAAATTGCTGTAAAGAGGCTTTCAAAGAATTCCAAACAAGGAGTTGATGAGTTCAAGAATGAAGTTATCTGTATTGCCAAACTCCAACACCGAAACCTTGTAAAGCTCATTGGATACTGCATTCAAGGGGAGGATAAGATGTTGATATATGAATACATGCCCAACAATAGCTTGGATTCCTTTATTTTCGGTTTGGCTCTCTCAAAACCATTTTTTTCTTTTTCAGTTCAACTAGTACATTGGTGCTATTTTTCACTATATTTCATACTTGGAGTAATATTTGAAGACAGTTTCATCATAAACTTGCTCCAAAGTTTTTTTTGTTCTTGTTTTTATAGAATGATTTCCATTCATATTGGTGAAATTAATTAGTATTTGGTAGTTGCCTGAATTAACTTGGATGAAAATTGGGCAGATCAATCACGAAGCATGTTACTTGATTGGCCTAAGCGCTTTCACATTATCATTGGAATTGCTCGAGGACTTCTTTATCTTCATCAGGATTCCAGACTAAGAATTATCCATAGAGATCTTAAAGCTAGCAACATTTTACTAGACGCTGAGATGAATCCAAAAATTTTAGACTTCGGCATGGCTAGAATTTTTGGAGAATGTGAGACAGAGGCAAATACAAAAAGAGTGGTTGGAACATAGTAAGAATCTCTAAACCTGTTCAAGATCTTCGATCCCCTTTCTATGATCCTAATTTTATATTTGTTTTTATGTTCATTGTTTTCCTGCAGTGGCTACATGTACCCAGAATATGCAATTGATGGACTTTTCTCAATAAAATCTGACATCTTTCGCTTTGGTGTTTTGGTATTAGAGATAATTAGTGGGAAAAGAAATAGAGGATTCTGTCACCCCGATCACCACCATAATCTTCTTGGACATGTAAGCATAAAGTTGAGTTATATTTGTTTCGTTTAATTTGTATATAAACTCAAATCTACCACTTAAAAATGTTTTCAAATGTTCAGACTTGGAGGCTTTATAGAGAAGACAGATCTTTAGAACTGATTGATGCACCTTTACAAGATTCGTGTAATCGACCCGAATTGTTGCGATCAATTCATGTGGGTTTATTGTGTGTGCAGCAATGCACAAACGATAGGCCTAATATGTCAACCGTGGTTTTAATGTTGAGTGGTGAGGGTGCACTGTCTCAACCTAAACAACTTGGTTTTTTCATTGAGAGGAGCCTGCCTGTAGCAGATTCTTCAAGCAAGCATGAGTCATCTTCAGCCAACATGGTCACCTTGACACTGTTAGAGGCCCGATAAAAGACAGTTCATGTTGATGTTTTGTATATTCCAAGATGGATGAATTTAACAAACATATGTATACAATTTTTTAAGGTAATCTAATTTCTTCCTGATGTCTTATCATTTTGGGATTTTAATTTGTAAGGACCAGTCTGGCATTTTTCTTGATATTGCATTGTGGGGTCATGACCAAACTATCTACACCTAAAATATGTGAGAATAATTTTAGTGTTAACGAGTGACACTATGCCACATTTTTGTAATAGAATATTATTTGTTTTGTGTCCCATCTCAATAAGTGGAACATAATTCATATATCAGTCTACTGTTAAATAATGGCATGTTAGTGCCGAGACACTCAAACATTGAACAATGGAACACATAATTCAATGAAAATCTAATGACTCTAACTTGTTCCATGCACATTTTTTGAAATTTTGGGCGAAACCAATTGGTACACACACAACAATGGAAGAAGTGAGGTGACCAATTGACCATTTATGGCTAGTTTCTTCATCTCTCCATTTAGGTAGGTAGCCAACGTGAAACAACAATGCAATGAGTCAAAATTATTGTCAGCTAGTTTTGTTTTGCGTCAATAATTCAACAATGAAAATATAATTAGGCCTCATGTGGACAATTTTCGCATTTGTATTTGTAAAATTTATTTTCAAAAATCTATTTTCGGTTAAAATTTTAAAATTACTTCTTTTTTTTTTTTTGTTAATTCCCAGCCCTCAAGTAAATAAAAAAAAAAAAAGAAGAAAATTATAGGTATTCTGAGGTAAATTCTCGAGAAGAACTCTTATACTTTATAATAGTTTTAAGTATACTTTCCTGCAATATCTTAAAAAAGGTGTTATATAGATAAATTAGTAAATTAATTTTTTTTAAATAAATAAATGATAATAAATTTTACAAAATAACATAATTATAAAATTATTGAAAAAGATATGAACCCAAAAGTTCAAGTCGCCACTCAATTATTAAATTAAAAATTAATTAGTCTAGAATCCTCAATTTAAGATGTTATATTATTGTAAGATATTCTCATCTTTTTTTAATTTAAGCAAAAGAATAATAAGATTTTTTCTTTTAAATTCAAATTTATTTTTAATAAATTTGACACTGATTATTTTAATATATGACAATAATACTCACATGTCAAAGGCACAAAAGAAAATTGGGAAAAAGATCTTTATTATGATTACTACAACCTCATATATATATACAATACATTCCTAACTAAAGAAGGAAAGGAAATCAAAGAAATACAGAGAAAATAAAAGATGGTCAACATGACCTAAAATAGGATAAATTTCCTAATTCCAACACTCCCCCTCAAGCTGAGGCGAAGATATTGACGAGCCCCAGCTTGACAAGAGATGACTGTAGTAACGATGGACCCACTGACTTGGTGAACATATCGGCCATCTGATCAGATGAGGGAACAAAGCTAGGGGTAATAACACCCGAATGAACTTTTTCCCTAATGAAGTGAATATCGACTTCTATGTGTTTTGTTCTCTCATGAAGTATCGAGTCTGAGGATAACATAATAGCAGACTTATTATTACAAAACAAAGAAGATAAGTCTGACATGGGAAAGCCCAGCTCAGTCAGAAGAGAACGAAGCCATAGAAGCTCACAAGTGCCCTAAGCCATAGCATGGTACTCGGCCTCGGCAGAAGATCGAGAAACCACCGCTTGCTTCTTACTTTTCCAGGATATGAGATGATTACCACGAAAAGTACATATACCAGAAGTAGAGCGCCTGTCACTTTTAGAACCTGCGTAGTCAGCATCTGTAAAACAAGAGAGATTTGACTGTGCTCCTGTCGTATAAAAAAGCCCAAGACCAGGACAGGTCTTAAGGTACCGGAGAATATGATAAACTGCATCCAAATGAGAGGTACATGGTGAGTGCATGAACTAACTCACAACACTAACAGCAAACGTGAGATCTGGTCTTGTGTTCGTTAAGTAAATAAGACGACCCACAAGACGCTGAGAAATGGATTGGTCTGATAGTAACTCTCCTAATTCTGCTGACAACTTATGATTTAGATCCATAGGAGTAAAAGCAGGCCTACACCCAAGCATACCCATATCCTGAAGGAGATCAAGAGCATACTTTCGCTGAGACAGAGATATACCAAGGCGAGACTGAGCAACCTCAATGCCAAGAAAGTACCGCAGAGGACCCAAGTCCTTAATATCAAAAGACGCCCCGAGATCACGCTTTACTTTAGAAATATCAGGTGAATCATCTCCAGTAATAATAATATCATCTACATAAATGGAGATGATAATACACCGCCCATCTGAATGTCGTCGAATAAAGCATGTATGGTCCGAATGGCACCTAACAAAGCCCATATCGAGAACAACATCACTGAATCAGCTAAACCATGCTCGAGGAGACTGTTTAAGACCATAGAGGGATTTTCGGAGACAACAGACTTTCCCAGAATACTCCCCCTGAGACCGAAAACCTGGTGGCGGATCCATATAGATAACCTCTGTAAGGTCACCATTGAGGAAGGCATTCTTGACATCCATCTGATGAAGAGGCCAAGAATAGGAAGCAGCAAGAGAGACAAGAAGACGGACTGTAGTCAACTTAGCCACAAGAGCAAAGGTAGCACCAAAATCCTTACCTGGAACCTGAGTAAAGCCTTTTGCAACAAGGCGAGCCTTATACCTCTCGACAGTGCCATCGGCCAAGTACTTCACACTGAAGACCCACTTAAGGCCAACCGTTCTCTCACCAGCAAGCAAGTCAACAAGCTCCCACGTCTGATTTTGAAGAAGAGCATCCATTTCTACTTTCATAGCGGCCACCCACTTAGGATTTTGAAGAGCCTCAGATGTAACACCCTGACCCAGATGTGACCGAGCAGGCCATGTAAATCAAGTCGTTAAAGCTTATTGTTTCATATTGAATAAAATGGAACGGTTGGAAATTCAATGGTTTTAGAAGTACAAATAGCTTCCGGGCAATGCCCGAGTAAACCACGAATAGATACTGGAATATAAAAAAAAAATGAAATTTTAAATAAGGAAGATAAAATAAATAAAAAAGAAAATAAAAGAAAAGAAAATAAGAATTAGAAATATAAATGTAAATATATAAACATAAATAAAATAATAATAAATGGGAAGTTGGAGGGGTGCACAATATATATATATATGGGTATAAAGATATATATATGTATATATATATATAGATATGTGAGGGTGTATCAGTTACAATATGTAAAAGAAAAAGGAAAAAAAGAACTGAAGGGGCGGTGGAGCATTAGACTTGAAGAGAAAGGAAAAAAAAAAAGAAAAAAAGAAAGAAAGATAAAGGGATAAGGGGCATAACGGATGGGAAAAGAAAGAGAGAGAGGGGGGGCGTTTTTTATATATAAGCAGCCGTTGCATACCGTTGCATAGAACCTGAAGAGAAGAAAAAAAAAAAAAACAGAAGCAGCAGAGCAAGCGGCTGGACGCTAGAACAGGGGGAAGAAAAAGGAAGAAAAAAAAGAGAAGAGGAAGAAGGAAGAGGCAAGTCGGGCACCGTGCGCGAGTTGAGAAAGAAGCAGAGGAGGAAACGAGCTAAGACCAATCAGATTGGGCAGTGGATTCGGAAGAGAAACCAGTAACAGCCCTGTACGCGCAATTGGGTGAGTGCGGCTAATTTTTCGTGTTTAATTTTGTTGTCAAGCATGAATTACTATGTTGATATAGAATCGTGTGAAACGTAGGACTAGATTGAATGCATAGAATTTGATTGGTGTTGGAATTGAATCAAGAAAAAAAAAAAAAAAGGAAAACCGAACAGAACCCAACGTGTGAAACGGTGGAAAACAGAGGTGAAAAACCGATCGGATGGGGTGATTTTGTTGCGATCAATTGGGCTAGATCATGGGTAATTGATTCTCTTGGGTGTAGGTAAATTTTAGAATCAAAACGGGATCGAAACCGTAGGAGAAAAAGGGAAAAAACGGAAGGAAAAAGGGGCTGCCGGAAAAACCGCACAGCCCCAGATGCGCCACTGTTCCGGCCATTTTGGGAGTGCTCCGGCACTCAGATTTGAAATCTGATGGTAGATTTGAGTTGCCCATAACTCGTAGGTGTTAACCCCGCTGAAAAACGCAAGAAACCCGTCACCGGCGAGTCGCCGTTGACGAAGAAGACAACCTGTACGCTGGAAATGGCTGCTGCGCGGCTGCTGTTTTTCGATTTTATTTTGGCCAAACCGGGTCGGGTGTGACCCGACCCACCCATTCAGATGACTGCCCAACACTTGTATTTCATGGATAAATTTTTAAATTCGAGTTTAGATAGTGTTTGGTTAGAAAGGAGAGATATCCAATGGTTGGCTTAAACTTGAACAAGAAATGAAAAAAAAAAAAATGAAAAATGTATTAACAGAAAATGAAAAAAATGGTATGGGCAGCGAATTGAACCAGTGACCAAAGGGGGAAGGGTGAGAAGCTTAGCCACTGTGCCACCAAGTCACATGTGGTCTGTTTGGGTTCAAATACGATATGTATTATCCAGATTAATTAATTTAAATAAATGATTTAAATTAATAAATTTTAAATTTAATTTCGACGCCTAAATTAGTAGAACGAATAATGAAAACTTACTATTTTGGACCCTCTGAATTTAATAGTGAGGTCCGTTTTACGAGACGGAGTCCCGAAAAAAAAATAAAATAACCGTAGAATGCCAAAATGACCAAAACGCCCTACGTCGAAGGTGAGTCAAACGGACTCCGATTTAATTAAGTAAATAGTGAATTTTTATTAATTCAAACCTACTGGACTCAACGGTGAAGTCCAAATTATGAAAACAGAACCCAAAAAGTAGAGACACGTAAATGACCATTTTGCCCTTGGATAAATTAAGTTTAAAATGAAAAACCGTAAAGCATAAATTAGTAAGGGAGGTATTTAGAGTAACGAGGCATAAATTCGATAAATAATATGAAAGCTGAAACGTGTTTATTGATTTATAGGCAAGTCAAAAGGAAAGAAGAAGGTCACGGGATATTAAGACGTTGATAAGGTAAGTGGATTCCTATCTTTGATACGTGGTTTCCAAGCCACGTTCTTTCTATTACTGCCAATCTTGTACTCTTATATGTACTCACTGTCATTGTTTCCCACCATGGATATTGCTCTACCTGGTGGATGCCTATTGGTTGATGTTGCATGATTGATTCATTTCATTGATATCCATTTACTGTATGTTATGTTATGATGTTCCATGTTTTGTACGTTCATATGGAATACCATATAATCTTAATTTATGTTAAGTGCCGGGTTTTGTGCTCAGTCACATTACCTATCTGATGCTATCTGATTGACTGGGACCTACGGGTCAATTTATGGGACCTACGGGTCAAAAAGGACATATGGCAATTATGGTGTTTTTACGCATTAAGGATAATGGGCATTTTATATGCATTTATGTTAATGGGGGGTATGCCGGGCCCCAAATGACCGAGGGTCTGCCAAACCCTGAACAGAGTAAAGGCATCATCCATGTTACTTGATATAGTTCTATGTTGATTGGTTTTGATTTATTAGACTTGATTGTGACCGTTTCATTGTGGCAGTATTTATGTTGATTGTGTTCATCGAGCCTATTCTATATTCATGCTACACTGTTACTCTTGACGGTTATTGTACATTGTCATTCATTGGTTACTCTTGACTGTTATTGTACCTTGTCACTCATTGGCCATTGTGGCATTTTACAGTTGATTGGAATCGTTATCATGACTGGCTATCATGTTACCTTGACTTGTATTCATTTATGTCATCCCCACCTGTATTGGGGATAGGCTTCTACTTACTGAGTTTGTAGCTCACCCCTTACTAAATTTTTTCAGGTGAAAATGTTACAGAACCACAGTAGGAGTTCAGAAGCGTAGGAAGACAGTTGAGGAGCGTGATAGTAGTGAACGAAGTCTCTCCCATGTACTCACCACCTAAGAGTGGTTTAGGATCAGTTTATTGTTAGTTTGAAGTTTAGTCTTTGAACAATAATTGTAGTAAAGCTTCCGCACTTTAATGTCATGGTTATATTATTTATTGTTATCATTGGTAAAAGAATGGAAAAACTAGGGACGGCCATTGGGTCGGCCCTACGATACGAGATCCGCATAGGGTAGGTTTCGGGTCGTGACATCAGAGACTGACCGAGGAATGGATACTGAATCAACCTTACCAAGAAAGGACTGATACGAATTTGAAAGACCCTGATAAGATATAAACTTGGCAATAGGATGGTCAGTACTACTAGAAAAACCCAAACGGATGGGGGGACGACGATCACGGGGAGGATACCGGGGAGGTGTGATATCAGAAGCTAAGGGAAGAGATGAAGTACCTGAGTCCGGAGAAGCGTCTGGCGGAGGAACATCAGAGCGAGGACGGCGAGGAACAAGAGACCGCGGACAGCGAGGAACATAAAGGAAGGGATCAGTAGTGGTTACTGAAGGAGGGGACCTGCTAGGAAGTGAAAAAGAGGACACCGGAGGAGGCTCAAGAATGGGAGCTGGACGAGGAAGCAAGGGATTGTCCTCCGGAGGAATCTCTTGAACAGGTCCCGGCAAGGAAAGAGTACCTGAAAAGAAAGGAACAGTTTCTAAAAAAGTAACATCTAATGAGTGATAGAGATGACCAGTAATCGGATCATAACAACGATACCCCTTAGACATGCTAGAATACCCTAAGAAGACACACCGGATGGCCTTATCATCAAGTTTAGTGCGGGAAGGGCTACGGTTTTGAACAAAACATGTACGCCCGAAGACACGAGGTGTAATAGGAAAGAGTGTGCTATCAGGCTGAAGGATATCAAGGGGGGCCTTCCCTTGTAGTATCCGACTGGGAGTACGATTGATAAGGTAAGTAGCTGTGAGAACAGCCATATGCCAGAAATATTTGGGTACCCCCATCCCACACAACAGACACCGAACAACAGACATGAAGTGACGATTCTTACGTTCCGCTACACCATTCTGCTCAGGAGTGTAAGGACATGTAAGTTGCTGGAGGATACCACTTTTATTAAGCTCACACCTAAACTCATGCGATATATACTCTCGACCATTATCAGACCTAATATTCCGAACAACAGTATTGTATTAGGTTTTGATCATTTGTAAAAAATTAGTAAGGTGTGAAGGCACTCTAGATTTTTTCTTCATAAGATAGACCCAAGTACAACGAGTATAATCATCTATGAAAGTGACATAATAGCGGTGCTGAGATAAAGCAACAACTGGAGAAGGACCCCATATATCAGAATGAATAAGATCAAAGGCACACGGTGCACGATGCATGCGAGGAATATAAGTAGTGCGAGAATGTTTTGACAATTCACAAACCACACATTTAAATTTAAAATTCTTGCATGCTTTATTCAAAGGCGGAAAAAGCCAACATAAATATTGAAAGTTTGCATGTCCTAAACGGGCATGCCACAAATCTAAAGTTTGAAGAGAAAAAACAGAAGTATCAAACATAGGCAAAACAGACGCCTGAAAACTGGATGTTGACACTTTGGATGACGGAGGGTCTCCAAAGTAATAGAGTCCATCGCGCTCATACCCCCTGCCAAAAATCTTCTTCGAAGTCAGGTCCTGCAAGAGACAATGATCGGGTAAAAAAATCACAGCACAATTAAGATTTTTTGCAAGTAAACTGACAGAGGGAAGATTGTAAGCAAAATTAGGGACATAAAAAATAGAAGAAAGAGTGATGTCTGAAGACAGGACTGCATCACCCTGACTACTGATCTGGATAGATGACCCATCGGCAATACGGACAGACTGAACAACAGGGGTAATTGGAGAAGACAAAATGGATAACTCACCAGTCATGTGATTATTAGCTCCGTAATCCAAAATCCAAGTGGGATGGCCTGACTTAATATAAAGAGCAGTAGGGATACCTGTAGCAAGTGTAGCCGTGGGATTGGCAGATGAGGTAGTCCCTGGAGGAGCAGAACCTAAGCCAAGGTGTGCCTGAAGCTGAGCAATCTGCGCCTGAAGCTGGCTATAATCTGAAATGGTTGGAACGGGTGTAGTTTCTACAATGGCACTTGTATGAGGAGCCCATTTTCCTCGGTCTCGGTTCCCTTGATTCCCTTGGTTCCGGTTCTTGGAATAACCCTTCTTTAACTCAGGATGGAGATCAAAGCAGCGATCAATGACATGGCCGGGCTTGTGGAAGTGCTGACAATAAGGACGGTTACCTGTCGGACGGGAGCTCGAAGAAGCAGCAAAGGCCATCTGATCAGGAACAGGAGGAGATATCTCAATTTGTGAAGTTGAAATCGGAGGAATAAGACGGCGCCAACGCTCATTGCCATCCACAGTAGCAAACACCTCATAAAGAGAAGGCATAAGAGAGGTGTTCAAAATCTGAGCCCTAAGAGCCTCAAACTCAGGTTTCAAACCCATCAGAAACTGATATGTATGTCCACGATCAAGACGTTTGAACTCAACATCACCATCAGTGGTAAAGTCACTAAGGGGCTCATACTAGGCCAACTCCTCCCATCTAGTCTGGAGATAACCAAAGAAGTCAGCAATCGATAGGCCCAAGGTGGCTTGGGAGGCATGAGATATATCCCGATAAAGCTCAAAAATTTGAGAATCACAGTGTGCATAGGCGTACATCTTGGACAGGGCAGACCACAGACTATGGACAGTCTCATGATACATGAACATATTATAGATCCCCTCCTCCATCGAGTTGAACATCTAACCCAAAATGATACAGTTGTCCATATCCCATTGTTCAAACGAGGGGTCAGATTCAGACGGCTTCGACATCTTTCCAAGAATCCACCCGGTCTTGCGTTTTCCACCAAGGAAGAGGCGAAAAGAGCGAGACCAAGCATGAAAGTTTTTCCCATTTAATAACACACTTGTGACACATTGAGCTGGTGTATACTGGGCAAGAGAAAGATTGGGACGAGAAACCACAAGAGTTGGACGATTAGCAGGAACAACATCCTTACTTACATCAGCCATGAGACAAGTCCAAAAAAAAAAACTGGAATGAACAGTAGAGAAACAAAGACAGATAACGAAACGGCAACAAGAGAACCACAGCCAGACAGAAAACGGCTTACTAGACACGGGCAGCTTGACACAGCCGGACAGAAAATAGAAGAGGAGCACGGAGAGGCTCTAACACATCACAGACATCATAGACAGGCCAAAGAGGCCAACAGGTGCAGCACAGAAGCTGCGTGAAGGACCAGAGGGGTCCTGGGAAGTCACGGGTGGTGCGACAGTGGCTGGGTGATGGGGGGTGGATAGGCGAGATTGGGGGGGGAGAGAAAGAGAGCGTTCTTAGGCTCTGATACCAAAAAGAAATTTGGGAAAAAGATCTTTATTATGATTACTACAACCTCATATATATATACAATACATTCCTAACTAAAGAAGGAAAGGAAATCAAAGAAATACAGAAAAAATAAAAGATGGTCAACATGACCTAAAATAGGATAAATTTCCTAATTCCAATAGTCACCGATCAATCTAGGGTTAGAAAAGCCCACACAACGGCGGCAAAACAATAATCTCTTTCGATACAGAGTCCTTCGCTTTGGTGGCTTCCCTTCGTCTGTCTATCTCTCCTCCATCATCTATGAAGCCTCTGATCATTTTTTCGCAAAGCTTAACAGACCCGTTATCGTGCACAACCATCGCTGCCACCCGCCTATCTATACACCATCAGAATCTCCAAAGCGTCACTGATGGCGACAATCGTTTTTTTCAAAATCGAGATCCATAGGAACTTGTAATCTACAATTTCATATCAATTTCAACTCAAGTGGGTTGTTAGGCGTAATCCTGTGTTGCTGGACCACAACACCAAATGGGTTGAAAACCTGGTTTTGTGAAGGTAAGCATGGGTCCCAGTTATGGAAGGTGTTGAGAGGGTCATTAAAGATGATGTTGTGAGAAAGAGACGGAAAATAGGGTACTGGTTAATGGTTTTGGATATTTGGAGTTTTTGATCGAGAGTTTGATTCTATTAGGAAGGGTGTTCTTCAGATTCTGGGTCTTGGCTCATCTGTAGCCCTTCGGGAAAGGGCTTCCAAATTTTGTTTTGATCTTATTGCTGAATTGCAACAAAATAATTTTACTATTTGCAAGAGTAAAAGTTTCCAATTTCATAACTAATGAAATTTTAATCAATATGTTTCAAAAATACTAAAATTTTTTTGAACAATTCATTTACATTTTGAAAGTCCCTTTTAACATTTAAAATGTGGCTCAAATATTTAATAAAATTTGAAACAATTAAATATATATATATATATATATATTATTTTTTGATGAAATTGTAAATAATTTATGTACATGAATAAAATATAATAAAAATTTTATTATGAAAGATGAAAAATATAAAATAGTGTTAAAACTCCTTTGCAAATATGTAAGGGCAATTCTTGTCACTTTCTCTCTTTTCTTTTCTCAGCAAAAAAAAAAAAAACAAAGTGCATTATATAATAATGTTTTCAAATTCTAAAATACAAAAACAAATGTGAAAAGTTGCAAAGTTGGGCTGTGTCCATCGGCACATAAAAAGGAAGGTTTTGATACATGCGAGTGTTGATGTGTAATATTCAACTTTTTTAAAAAACTCTGAAACTTATTGTACCGGTCGACTAACAGAAGATGAAATTTTTTTAGGTTTAAAGTGTCGATCCATAGACTTTCGAAAATACTCAAAATGATTTGGATATAAGTCGATTCAAGAATACAAGATGCAAATAAAAATGACTATAATACAAAAAAAAAAAAATCTATTTTTATTAAGAAAAATTAATTGAACCTTGAAGAGAAAAATCATCTTTACTTCTCAATACCACTTCCATCACAAAAAGTTAATTGTCAATGTTTTAATAATGTATAATTCAATCTATACAACAAGTCCACGCATTTTTTGAAATCTTAGCCAAAGACCAATAAATACCCAAACACACAATAATGGAGCACATAATTAATATATCTTTGTTTTCTCTAAGTTTATGTACTTTCGAGCTCGTTCCATGAGCGCTGCCGTATCAGTGGGAGGATTCTTTGTTAAGGAATCCTGAAAACGCCCTAGTGCTAAGCCAGAGGTAAAAGCTGCTACTAGGAAGCTCAGACTATAATCCGTGATTTCTTTGAGCTTAGCATTAAAGCGTGTGATGTATTCTCGGAGCGACTCTCCTTTGGCTTGCTTTATGTTTAGTAAGAACTCTAACCTTTTTCTCAACCTTCTACTGGTCATGAATCGGTCAAGGAACCACTTACTGAGCTTATAGAAATTGACGGCAGACTCCTGAGGGAGGCGTGGAACCACTTCAGAGCAGTACCCTTGAGGCTGGTTACAAAGGTGCGGCACATGAAGGCATTAGTGGATCCATGTAGCGCCATGGTATGTTGATAGTGAGAGAGATGGTTTCCGGGATCCTTAGACCCGTCGTATAGAGTCAACTTTGGGACAATAAATTTTTTTAGTCGTTCTTCTGCCATTATGGCAGGAGTGAATGACGTGGTGAACCTCCCGAGCAGCCTTGCCAACTCATCCTGCTTTGGAGAGAGGTAAGTACCTTTAGTGATGACGGTGTGATCTATGGAGTTTGTTGTTTCCTCGACCCTTTGTAGGCCTCTGGGTTGTGTCAGTTGTTGTTAGCCTTGCCTCGCCGCCTCTGTCCCTATATGAAGGGGACGATTTTGTCCGGTAGTAGGGAGAGGACGTCGGTCTTCCTGGACCGGGGGGATTGGTGCCGATTGGGGCTGAAACTCATGCGGCGCTGGGTTGGCCCTTGAAGCTACCAGAGTTGGGACCTTTGTCCAATTTTGGTAATGAAAGGCCGGATGAAAGGCTGGCATCCCTCTGCCTGCTACAGTAGACCACTGGGGATCTCCTCCCACACGGGTGGTGCCTTGGGGGTGCGCCGGTTGTTCATTGAGGGTCTCCCTGTGAGGTCCTCCGCCCATAGTGGTAGCGGAATGGTGCACCCCTTTGTCAGTTGCGCCAGTAGGAGGATGAGAAGAATTGTTCTGCAGGTTTTGGGTGAGCAATGCCAAAGTTATAGAGATGGCAATGAGTTGTTCCTGCATCTGATCGGACTGTAGCTGAACTTAATTGAGTTGTTATTGCATAAGGCCGGGTGCTTGTCCCTTTCCTCTTCCCAGCCGAAGGCTGGTTTCGGGGATTTTGAGGGTTCTTCCTCGGATGAAGATTGGGAGCCATTGTCCTTTAGTGAAAAAGAGAAAAAGCTATTGTTGAAGAGGGATTTTAGTAAGAAACGATTCTTCGCTTCCCACAGACGGCGCCAAACTGATGTTGCACTTTTTGATTAGTAGGGATTTCTACTCTTCATCTTCTGTCAAGAACTCAAAAAGAGAGATCAGAGGGCCACCGGGTTGGCTCCGGTGGTTTCCGCTTCGATGATGAAGTCAGTAAAAATAAAAGAAAGACTGTAATTGAAATTAATTGAATCACTGTAAATTAAAAGTGCACCTTAGGTTCCAATTTATAGGCTGCGGATCTTCCCTATTTGAGTAGGATTTGGAGTCGCAATAATATGGATTTGATTGTTATCCAATAATGGCAGTTGTCATGTTGATCTCTGCGCTTCATAAGAATAGGAATTGAATAATATCCATGAATGGCAATTTCCCTATTACACACTATTTCCTTATCCTGAGATTGGCAGGCTATTTGAGGCGGTGATTGGCTCGGGATCCCTTTGTGCGTGTGCTTAGTATTTTCTGCTCTGAAGGTGAGATCGGAGGTCATGCAGGGACTCCAAGCACGGAAGCTCTGATCCCTATATATAAGTCTATTCTGGATGGATAAGCTTTGAATGTTCTGTACGTACACGTGCTACACGAGGGCTGGTCTGTCACTTTGTGGTATATCATGAAGTATATTTGTGGCTTTACACTATTTGTCACAAATTACTCATTGTCACAAATTTTAGAACCAAATTTTACATTCTAATTAAAGTGGCATTACACTATTTGTGGTAATTTAGATACACTAAAAATATTTTGTCAATAATCTATTACCATATTATTTGAGATGCAAGTTTTGGGCATGTAAGCATAAACTTGAGTTATTTTTGTTTCATTTAATTTGTAAATAAACTCGAATCTATCACTTAAAATTATTTCTAAATATTTAGACCTCGAAGCTTTATAAAGAAGGAAAGTCATCAGAAGTGATTGATGCAGCTTTAGAAGACTCATGTAACCGACCCAAATTGTTACGATTCATTCATGTGGATTTATTATGTGTGCAACAACATCCAAAAGATAGGCCTAATATGTCAACTGTGGTTCTAATGTTGGGTGGTGAGGGTGCACTGCCTCAACCTAAAAAACCTGATTTTTTAAGTGAAAGGAGCTTGCTTGAAACTGCTTCAAGCAAGCATAAATCATGTGCAACCAACATGGTCACCCTCACACTGTTAGAGGCCCGATAGAAGACAATTCATGTTGATGTTTTGTATGTTCCAAGATGGATGAATTTAACCGACATATATACAACTTTTTAAGGCTAAATGTTTTCTTCTTGAAGGCCTATTTATTGTGGATTGTACGGCCCAGATTGGCAGTTTCCGTGTCTAAGATGTTCTTTTGTTATATAAGTTTTCCATTCAATTCGGTATTTGTTTTGAGAGCCATATATTGATGTTCAGGTGCATACATAATAACCATAATTTTCTTCTCCTTCTTCCCTCTTCTTTTTCTTCGTCTTCTTCATAGCCAAAATAATTTCTTACCCTATTTCTTCCAGATGGACCAGATGCTTTGCAGATAAGGGCCTATATCTTCCAAATGTACCTTTCAGGGTTCTATTTTCCAAATGGTATTCATAGCGAAACTCACATCTGTGAAACCCATCTCACGTGAGAGGAGAATGCACCGAATCAGAGAGGATCCTTTTTCCATAATTTTGAGTAGTTAGATGGCAATTCGAAGAAGGACACGTGGCTTATTTTAACTGAAATGGAAGAACATATGGCAAAAGCTGGAAGAGGTAGTGGTTTCCAGCAATTTTTTGAAGTTATTTCTTACACGTGAAAAATTTAATCCAAAAAAAAAAAAAAAAGTATAGATAAGAATCCTGCACCAACAAATACCAAACCTTTATTTTTACTTTTTCTTTTTAATTCCGACTTTTTTGACCACTGTAATTGCGAATTATGTGTAGTTTAATCCTAATAGTTTCCACTACTTAGATGTAGCCTTTAATTGTAGCACATAGCCTTTATTTCTTAGTTATAATCCTCAGTGGTGGCCTTTAGTTGTAGTCACTTGCGATTGTTCATCTTCAACTTCAACTTCAACAATTATGAGTTGCTTTTGCTTGTATCTTCAGTCATAAATTTGTAATTCTTTCATTCTAATTTGTAACTTATGAAAACAGCCATTCTTATTCCTCAATATCACCTAAATCATGCATGATGGTCAATCCTTCGTGATGTAAAAAAAGTTGTGGATCTTTGATGACTTGAAACGACCTAATATGACGTGAAAAATTAAAAAATTTTACTTGATTTTTTGATACGTTTTTGAAATATTTTGATTTCTTAATTTTGTTCGAACTAGTATTAATAGTTTCTTAATTGAATTAGTAGAGAAATTACAAATATGTATGTCTTTGACTAAAAAATAAACATATTATACTCTTATTTACAAAGAGATGTACAAGATATAACTGATCAAAAGACACCTTTAAATCTTGTAGAGTACAATTCAATAAAAAAATTCTTTAAAACTTATCCAAACAAGAAGAAATTATTCAGTATAATCGTCGCTCCACATCATTATCTGGTGTAGAGTGGCGGTCTTTCACAAACTTCATCATTTATTCTTATTCTTAGGTGATAATTTTTTCTATGTTTTAGAATTGTTGATAAAATCCGTGTCACTCTATATCAAATAATAACGTAAAGTAATTGTTACATTAAATAATTTCTAAAAAAAATTGTTTTTATTTAAAAATAAGTAACAAACTGTGGGAGAGTGAAAAATTTGTTAAAAAAATGGGTTGGATGTAACATCTTTCCTGAAACCTACCCATTACCACCTGTCATAGCCGCCACTATCTTATGAAAGACTGATCGTAGTTTATATTAATATATGTAATACGCAGTATGTACTGTGTTCTTTTTTCCTGGAGCAATATTCTTCAATGACAAAAATGAAAACCTCGTGGAGA
Source organism: Nyssa sinensis (assembly GCA_008638375.1). Classification (NCBI taxonomy): domain Eukaryota; kingdom Viridiplantae; phylum Streptophyta; class Magnoliopsida; order Cornales; family Nyssaceae; genus Nyssa; species Nyssa sinensis. The sequence continues at coordinate 15,056,607 of CM018047.1, forward strand.
TGAACGCTTGTGATGCCTGTCGCATCCTTCACTAATGTACAGTTAGTCGAATGAATGTTCATGATAGAATGTGATAAATCTTTTGACCTCCATGTACCCATAAACGTGAATCATTATGTACTGAATAATAGAAATAGCCATGATAAGAAGCGCCAGGACGCAATGGAAAGCTTGATCAACATACTATTTGTCTGTTCCTCTTTGCTTTCCATTTTAACAATCTCTAGTGCAGCAGACACCATAACCACGGCACAATTCATAAGAGATGGGGATTCCATAGTTTCATCCAGCGGAAGCTTTGAAATGGGATTTTTCAGTCCTGGTACTGTTAGTTCCAAGAATCGATATTTGGGAATATGGTACAAGAAAATATCAACTGGGACTGTGGTATGGGTTGCCAACAGACACATCCCACTCACTGATACGTCCGGCGTTTTTAAGGTCACCCACCAGGGAATTCTCATCCTTCATAATACTACCAATACCATCATATGGTCTTCTAATATGTCAAGAACAGCACAGGAACCAGTTGCACAACTTCTGGTGTCTGGAAATCTTGTTGTGAAAGAAGCGAATGATGATAGCCCAGATAATTTCCTGTGGCAAAGCTTTGATTATCCATGTGATACGTTTTTACCCGGTATGAAGCTTGGAAAGAACCTTGAAACTGGCCAAGATTGGAACTTATCGTCGTGGAAGAGCAGTGATGATCCAGCTCCAGGGGATTTTACATATTGGTGTGATGTTTGTGGATACCCACAATTCCTGGTGAGCAATGGTTCAGTTGAGGTGTTTAGGTCCGGACCATGGAATGGTGTCCGTTTTAGTGGGTACCCAAGTTCAAAAGCAAAGACCCTTTATAAATTCAACTTTGTTTTCCATGAGGAGGAGGTTTATTATATTAATGAGCTCACTAATGGCTCAGTTGTCTCAAGGGCAGTGGTGAATCATAATGGACTTCTGGAGCGCTTGACATGGAGCTACCGAACCCAGCGTTGGATCGTTTCCCATAATGCACCAATGGATATCTGCGACAATTACTCAAAGTGTGGTGCATATGGTAGCTGTAAAATTGGAAACTCCCAAGTATGTAGTTGTGTGGATAAATTTGTGCCAAAATACCCAACAGAGTGGGACATGGCTGATTGGTCAAATGGGTGCGTGCGGAGGATGCCATTGGATTACCACAATGGATCAGATGGATTTCTCAAGTATTCCAATGTTAAATTGCCAGACACAAGATATTCCCTTTTTAACGGCAACATGACCCTCGACGGATGTAAGACAATGTGTTTGAAAAATTGCTCCTGTATGGCTTATGCAAATTCCAATGTAAGTGAGGGAGGAAGTGGCTGCTTGCTTTGGTTTGGTGACTTGATTGATATTAGAGAGTTTCCTGAAGATGGGCAGGACATTTACATAAGGATGGCCTCCTCTGAATTAGGTATGATATTATTCCTAAAAAATTAGATGAGTATTCTCTTATCTTCTTGTAGGAAATTAATATTATGCTAACTTAGACTTTCAAGAAGCTATAGAAGAGAAAGCTGAGTCGCAATATTTCCAAATTTCCCTTTTCTTTGACATAATACTAAAAGGCAAGGCAAGGCACGGTAGTTTGTGAAATAAGTTTTGTGACTTCTGTATGTTTGTTCAAATAAAAAGAAATCAAGAGGCATATAGTACTCTAGACCAAAGGGGAAGAAAAAAAAACTACATATGGTTGTGCTTCCAAGTCCTTTGCAGCATGAGGATTGGGGAAACCCATCTGCCGTGCATGACATATAGCATTGGCCATGAGACAGGCCCCTTCTTTCTGAAGTTGGCATAATCTGAGGCCTCATTTACTCTTGGTCTTGGATTACAACTTTTCTATTCACCAGTTACACAGTACCAAATCATGGATTGAACTCATTATCTTACCAATTCTTAGTTGCAATTATATTATGTAATTTACATTGTTCTTAGAGTCATGCTATAGAAACATATCTTAAAACTAGAAATTCACTGATATGACCAATTCAGTCTGTTTTTTTTTTTTTATTACAAATACAGCCATCTATACCAATTTTTATAGCAAATAATATTACAGAATGTGAAAAATTATAGATTACATATCATTGGAAACACACTATTTTGAACAAAAAAATCTTAAATATTTTGAAATTTCTATATCAATTACAAGTTAACAAGAAGAGAGTTGGATAAACTTTCATCCTAGTCATTGATATATTTTCTCATCACGCGTTTGAAAACTATACACCCTTTTGTGGCTAATGCAATCTTTACAACTTGTGCTTTCATGCTTCTATCTTTGGACGATTTTGCCACTTCTTTTGGTTGGAAACTCAACAGTCCCCCCAAGCATAATTGAGAGTTGCTTCTGTGAAGTAATCACCCATGTCTGCCAACTTTTTATTTAGTTGATTTAAGCCACTCATTTGTTTGATTATTATCTATTGCATGGCTTGCTTTACAAATCTTATTGCAGAGGAGTTTTATCTCTGCAAAATCACTAAGAATTCCCAATTTCCTGCTTTAACTTGCTTCTAATTTTTTGTTGGTCTTAACTTGCTTTCAATTCAATTGCTTCATAATTAGGTCAATCTGGCTCCACTTCTAAGAAAGGAATGAGGTTCTAAGAAAGGAATGAGCTTCATAACTCCTTAGGGTTAATTGTCGTCGATTAGCTGTAAAAGGCCAAGATGTCCAACATTATACGGCAGCTAATGAGACCAAGATTCTGACAAAATTCATGGTAAGAATATATGCTTTCTCTTGTATTTATTATACACAGACTGAATATGTATATATAACAAGAAAAAATTATCTATACTTGGCTATACTAAGTCTATGGCTAGAATTAAGGTTGACCCTTATATGAAGGGATTGACAACCAAGGCTCCTCCCATAATCACTCTCATAACAGCTCAGGCCAACACCCCCCTCAAGTTGGTGCATACAACTCTCTGATGCCCAACTTGTTGAGTGATTTGTAGAAATCCTTGTTGCATACAGCTTTTGTAAATACATCTGCCAACTGGTCCTTGGACTTAACAAAAGGAAATTGAATTATCTTGGTCTCAAGATTTTTTTTGATGAAATGTTGATCCACCTCCACATGTTTGGTTCGATCATGTTAGACAAGATTGTGTGAAATATCAATGGCAGCTTTGTTGTCACAGAATAGGTCCATCTCACAGCTTGGGGCAAAGCCAATTTCTGTTAACAGTCTTTTAAGCCAAAGAATCTCACAAAGACCCTTAGCCATCTCTCGAAATTCAGCTTCAGCACTTGACAAAGCCACCACATTATGCTTCTTACTTTTCCACATAGCAAGGTTTTTGCCAACAAACGCGAAGTACCCCGAGGTGAATTTTCTGTCTGATATATTTCTTGCCCAATTTGCATCTGTATACCCCTCAACTCTGAGATGATCACTTTTTGAGAACATGAGCCCTTTTCTCGGAGATGACTTTAAGTATCGAAGAATTCTGATCACCGTATCCATGTGATCCGCACACGGACAATGCATGAATTGAGTTATTATGTTCACAGCATAAGCAATATCTGGGCGAGTATGTAAGAGATAAATGAGTTTCCCAACTAATCTTTGGTATCTCTCCTTGTTTGTTGGCACTTGGTCTAGATATTCTCCAAGTTTGTGGTTTTAGACAATTGGTGTGTTTGAAGGCTTACACTCTAGAGTCCCACCTCTGATAGTAAGTCTAGGTTATATTTTCGTTGAGAGAGAAATATATCTTGTTTCGATCTGGCAACCTCAATTCCCAGAATGTATTTAAGTCTTTCTAGATTCTTCATTTCGAATTCAGTAACTAAATGCTTTTGGAGTCTTGATATTTCTTCTGAATCATCACCCGTAATAATTATGTCATATATATAGATTTTAAGGTTGTGACCTTGCCCAGTTGATGCTTTAAGAATAGTGTATGGTCTGAGTTGCTCTGTTGGTAGCCATAGTTCTTCATTGGCAAGTTGAATCACCCGAACCATGCTCTAGGTGATTATTTTAATCCATACGGTGCTCGTTGTAATTTACACATTACCTTAGCCTCGAAATTTGTTGTGTAGCCCGGTGGAACATCCATATAGACTTCTTCCTCAAGATTACCATGGAAGAAGGCATTCTTTACATCAAACTGGTGTAGTGACCAATCGAGGTTCGCTGCAAGGGATAACAATACTCTAACCGTATTCAGTTTGGCCACTAGGGAGAAGGTCACTTGATAGTTTATGTCGTATGTCTGCATGTAGCCCATTGCTACTAGCCTTGCTTTTATCAGTCGATTGAACCATCTGCTTTGTGTTGGACGGAGAACACCCATTTACACCCCACTTTCTTCTTTCCTTTGGGTAAGGAAATAAGAGTCCATGTTTCATTTTTCAGCAGTGCTTCCATTTCTACCTTTACAGCCTGAGTGTACTTAGGATCTGTCAGGGCTTCATGAATATCAGTAAGAACACATGAGGAAAGTTGATGCACGAATGTCTTGAGGGGTTCGGAAAGCCTTTTTGTGGACATATAGTTTGCAATTGGATACCTTGAGCTTCATTTTTCAATATCTAGACAATATCTATTGGGTGATTTGCCACGATTATGCCTGAAAGGTAAAGTATAGCCAACAGGGATAATCATATCATTAGAGTATGGAAGTATATGAGAGTTTACCTCAAGAATATTCTCAAGAGATGGGTCATCAGGTATTGAGGAGTGGGGCTTTTTTATTTCAGCTTCAGGTGGTGTAAATACTTCTCTGGGAACTGTATCTATTTTAACTTCAGGTGGTGTAGATACTTTTCTGAGAGCTGTATCAACTTTTGAAGACACACTTAGTCCTGTATTTGGTTCCTCTTCATTGACTAGGATTTCGGTGTCATTAAATCCCGGTCAGTCAAATCTTAACCAATTCAGCTCGTCATCAATTCTCGAACTCCAAAAAAGTGACATCCATAGTCATGTAGGTGTGTTTAGTGGAGGGATCATAGCATTGGTATCCTTTTTTATGTAAAGCGTACCCCAAGAAAAGACATCGGGTGGCACAAGGGTTAAGTTTCGTGCGTTGGTTCTTATATATGAAGGTGGACAAAGGCGACACAACCAAAAATTTGGGGCAGAAACATTAACATTGAAAGTAAGGAAACATAAGTCGAAAGAGTCTGTAAGAGAGTTGCAAATTTTAAGACTTTGGATGGCATCCGATTGAGGAAATGCACAGCTGTGGCAATGGCATTAGCCCTAATGTCTGCTGGGCACATGAGCGCCAAGTAATGGAGCTTGAGCAGTTTCAAGAATATAGCCATTTTTTCTCTCAGCCACACTATTCAGCTGAGGAGTCTGTGGCCAGGAGGTTTCATGAATAAGTCTATGACTTTGGAAATAAGCATGAAACTAGCGGTTCACATATTCACCCATCATATTATCTAATTGAAGAATTTGAATCTTAGCTGAGAATTGGGTTTGAACCGTAGTATGGAAAGACTGAAACACACTTAGTACTTTATCTTTATGTTTCAGCAAATAGAGCCAAGTCATGCGAGTGCAGTCATCCATGAATATCACAAACCAACGGATACCAGATATTGTAGAAACAGGGGAAGGGCCCCATACATCAGAGTGAATTAAAGCAAAAGGAACATTGCTTTTATTCATACTCAAAGGATAAGTAGCTCTATGATTTTAGCAAGAATGCAAGTTTCACATTTGAAGTCAAATATCGGCTGATTGGAAAACAAATCAGGAAATAAATATTTCATATAACCAAAGGATGGATGTCCTAACCGGCGATGCCAAAGCCAAATTTGTCGCTCTTTGTTATCAATTGAATGATGTATGTGATAGGCGCGGCCCATACTAAAATCCTCCATGTAATATAGCCCCCCATTCTTAGTACCACACCCAATGATCTCCTTGGTAAGAATATCCTGAAGCAAACAAAAGGTCGAGTACATAAGTATAACACAATTCAAATCTATGGTAACTTGACTAACAAATAGTAGCTTATGGGAAAAAGAGGGAACAAGTAGAGTATGAGTTAAAGATAAAGTAGGTGACAATTTTACAGTGCCCGCCCTTGTGACCTGGAGAAAGAACCCCATTGGCATTAGCAATGCAGGTGCGCCGTGGGCGGGAAGTTTGTGAGAAATCTATGGCATCATAGGTCATGTGGTCCATTTTCTCGACCCGTAGGTCTAGTAAGCATCAGATGGAGTTTGTGACTGAGCACAAATCCGGCTACAATATGATATATCAAGATCATACTAAATCCAATAAACAGTAAATGCAATAACACTATCTCAACAGCAAAAAAAAACTGTTGCCTTAACAGGCCAATGTAAACTGGGCTGCTTGAGATCATAAGTCTTGCCCCTTGGGGCCTATGTACAGAGCGTAAAGAAATCATGATCAAAATATATAACAGTCAATAAACACTTTCCACAAGATAGAGTAATATCAATGTGGGCTCAATAAATATTCTGGCATGTATGGAGTACAATAGATAACATAAGAAAGACTGTTGACATGGCTGGGAATGTAACACATGCAAAGATCAGAAATTTACTTACCTCTTAAACTGTTTCTGTTCTTTCACAATAAAACCAAGTCACTGTTCCTTCCTCTTTGAAATCCCTATTCATCAATAGATAGCATATCTCAGTTTACCTTTTCATAAGTTATGCTATTCATAAAATTTTATGCTTCTTTACTATTAGTTCCTCTTTTACTAAATTAGACTCTACTATTGAATCCGGGACGTCGAACAAAGTCGATTTAGGCTTTCGCAGAATTCAATTCGGACTTCTGTACTAAAAAGGGCAAAATGGTCATTTTGCACTTTTACGGGTCTTTTATTTTTTGGGACCTCGTCTTGCTAAACGGACCTCACCATTGGCCTTAGAATGTCCGAGATAGTTAAAATACACTATTCATATGTTTAATTTGGACATCGTTACTATAAAGGGTAAAATGGTCATTTTATACTTTTACGGGTTCTCACTTTTCGAGACCTCTTTCCACAAATCGGACTCTACATTTAAGTCCGTAATGCTCGAAATAATAAAATTTTACTATTCTTTTATTTTAATTGGAGTCCGTTTGACTACTTTTTGACTCAGTGACATTTTCGTAAATTTCTATTATTTTAAATTAATATTTAATTAATATTTTATTCTGGGGGGTCAAATCATAATAATTAAAAGTTAGGGGGGTCTATTTGCAAATTTCGTAACTTCTAGGTTCAATTGCAATTTCAGAAAACCTTATCCCTATCAAGGATAGCCAAACAGTGGCTAAGCTTCAAAACTGGAAAAGGATATCACTATTCCCAATTTAATTCCCATTTTAATTTATTACGCCCGTAGCCAAATACTCCCAATTTAATTTTAAAATCTTTTAAACTTAAGTAAAATTGTGTCGTTTTGGTTATATCCGTTTCTCTTTCGGTCGGGTCCCAACCCGGATCCGAACTATGACCCGAACCCGACCCAAGACAACAGTGTTGTCTTCCTCGTTTTTTCGGTGGAACTCCGGTAGGGTTCCGGTGTGAACAGTCGTCTTCTTCCGGCGACAACGACTGAATTTCAATCAAATTTTAATAGTTTTTAATTGCCTTCTTCTACGGTTTTTCATGGAGATCTCATATCTAGGATTTGTTTTCACTTTGGTTCATTAAATTCTCACGAAATAGAGAAAAACAGTGGCTCCGGCCAACTGATATTTCTCAATTTCGAGCTCGTTTCTTGATTGTTTTTACTCGTCTCTTTCTCTATTTGTTTTCTGCACTCTATAGGAAAATTTCTAGATCGTTTGAACAATCTTTCATGCATAAAATATTAGAAACCCGATTATTTCCTTACACCTGCAACTACGATTTTCTCTTTCAATTTTAAACCATTTTCTCGCTTCTTGTTGCATTTGATTCCTTATTTCATGCTTCATACAGCCCTCCAATTTAAACACTACGAATCATGCTAGAAATTTCAAAACAGAATATAGTTACTCACCTAAAATTTCTGATTTTCTTGGTTGGTTCCTGCTTCTTCCTCTCTGTTCAGTTTCTAAGCTACTCCTGAATATCTCTCAACACTCACAAGTTCACTCTCAGCTTTCTTTTCTATTTCTCTTTTCGTTTTATGCAAAACTTATATATATCTATATATATACATAATTTACACTACACTCCACCGCCTTGAATCTCTCTCTCTCTCTCTCTCTCTCTCTCTCTCTCTCTCCCCCTTCTAAAGCCCCTTTCCTTGACCTATTGTTCTGATTTCCCTCTTCCAAATGCAATTTTGCATTTATGACTTGGAAAATATTTACATATATATATATATATATATCATATATATATCAACACACACATTGACTCACAACCGTTACACACACAGTGACACACTACCACCTTCCTCCCCTTTCCTTTTTCCTTCTTTCTTTTTAATACACATGCATATACCATACTTTATACATTATATATATACACACACACACACACACAATTATACCTTATTTATACACCAATATATATCCATATATATACATATATATCTATTTCTAATAGTATATTCATATACTTATTTTTTATGAACTATGCATATATACGTATGTATGCATGCATGGAAATACGTGCATACACATATTACAAGGCATAATTCTGGGTTGCTCGGGAATGGCCCGACACTGGCTATATAACTGATACTATTTATTTTCTAAAACCGTACAATACATTTGATATAATAATATAGAGATTTAAACAGTTCGGTTTACAGCTGATAGTACACTACCCGACCCTGTCTACCTCGGTATTTGTGCTGACCCGGGTCAGGGTATTACAGCTACTGTTGCACAGGATTGGGGGTTTCCCCTTCCTCCTTCACCAATCGGGGGTTGGCTTTGAGAGACTTGCCTTGGTCGGAGATTTGGAGCAATGACGGAGTTGATTCGGAAGTAATGGAATTAGAAAGAACGATTGTCGTTCCCACAGACGGCGCCAAACTGTTGTTACCGTTTTTGATCCGTCGAGGCTCTGCACCTCGTTAACATGAAACCTGAGAAGAAATGTAATCAGAATGCCACCGGGGGAGGCTCCGGCGGTAGCTCCTCCGATGATTAAGTTAGATTGAGAGAAAATGGAACTCCTAGTGAGTAATTCAAAGGATGTTCTCTATATTCTTACGTAACTTTCAAGGGTGTATATATAAACTGATGAAGTATGGGCCCCTATGCCATGCGGCGGGGGTAGTTATACTATGATTACATACGTCACTACTGCCAGTGAACGTCTCGTTTTGCAGGGCTAGGAACCTGTTTCGCCTCTTTGTAGGGCTAAGATGCGCTGTTGTCAGACGGCGGCGATTTCATCATGGGTATTTGCATCATTGCTTTTCATCAACGCCTGTCCCATCATTACGAGTTCGGTAGACCGAGGTGATGGAGGCGAGATCAATACTACAGAGGACAATCCCTTCCGAGCTTCCTATCCCGATGCCAGGTCATTATACCAAATTACTTTATGACCTGCACAGAGCAAATCTAGACACGTGTCAGATTCTGGTTAGTTTACCATATTTTTGGCGTATCAGATGCTAATCAAGTTGATCTTGTTTTCGAATAATTTTACCAAGGAGCTATCTCCCTCTCTCTCCAATTGTTCCTCTTTTGTTCGCCTCCGCTTGAAGATAATTCATTCTCAAGTGAGATCCCTTTGAAATTCAGTAATCTTGCTGATAAAACATATATGTGGACTTGACTAGAAATAGGTTCACTGGTGAGAGCCAAAAACATACTTCAGAACTTCTCAGCATCGTTTTCAAATAGTTGCTTCATTATTTGTTTTGTTGCTCTTTTGTGTTTCCAGAAGAGTTATATAACATTTCTTCATTGTAATGAGGAGGAGCTCAATCAATCTTGACCAGCCATTCCATCTTGTCCTCAATAACACCTGTCTGAATCACTGTGAGTATCTTGTACAGTTTTTGCAATGCTGCTGTTGCTCCTATTATGTATTCAACTCTGCATGAACACAAACCATTATTGGCTACAGAGTGAAAGAAAGAAAAAGAAAAAAAAAAACTGTTTACTGTTATCTTAAAAAAAAACCTACTAAAAATAAGAAAAAATATTATGTATAACAATTTTTTTAATAGATTTTTTCACTCCCACGCACAAACAAGTAGTCTTGTATTCATTTATTATAATAAATACTACCTTGTGTGTAAGAGTAAGAAAGTTTTATTTATAAATAAGAAAAAAAAATGTGAGCAGGGATTAAATTGATGATAAAATAGAATCCTACGAACAGTGATTCAGTTGATGATGAAAGAAGATAATTTTGTATTTAATTTTCCACCTTAACAACAACAAAAAAAAAAAAAAAAGAAGATTGATCAAATTTTATTGAGTCTGACTCATAGTGATTTAACTAAAAAAAATTAATACACGTCTTGTCTTGTATTGTCAAAATGCTAACACTATGGAATTTAATAATGCAAAGTATCAGTTTATAAGTATCTTTCTCAATGGGCCCCATGGAAGCATCGCCGTATTGTCACTTTTACATTGTTATTTTAAATACATTTTCAGATAGTGCTTCTATATATCGTATACTTGTCGATTGGTGTTTGTTTTAGTTTTAACACTATTATTGGGTGATAACAAAGTCAACAAAGCATATAATATGCAGCTGCGTATATTAGTCTTGTTCTTGTTTTTCATGTCTTGGGAGTTATAACTTTGAGAATGCATTATTTGCTAATCTCCTTTAAAAGTGAGATTTTCTAAGATGGACAAACAATTTGAAAGAGAGAGTATAATTGGGAAGTCATTAAGAAGTACAAGCAGATACTAAACAATTAGTAGAGAGAATATTGTGTGATTTGTCAATATTCATATGTTATACGTCTTCAGGTAACAAGTAACAACATCAGATATCCTTTTTAAATTTTATTGGGTGTTCTATTCTAATTGTTTTCAGGTTGATTGATTAGTTCTTTCTAATTCGTTTGATTTTGATTACTTATGGTGTTTCTTGATTATTGATGCATTGCATTTGTTTTTTATTACTCATGGTGTTTCTTGATACTGATGCCTTATTTTAATTTTAATTGCAATTGTGGGATCAAATTTTATTTCTTTTTATAAAATAAAACCGTTTATTGTGAGGAAAAAAGATTCAAGCTTTTTGTATTTTGTTGTGCCCACCATATCTCGCATTGGCAACTCAGTTTTGTTATTAGCCTCTGGATTCTTGACCAAGATACCATGAATCAAGGTTTTATGTTCTCAAGTACATTATTATCAAGGGAAATTAAGATTCCTGTCCATGCCAATGTAATTAGATAGCACCATATAAAATATTGAATTGACTCTGGATATACGCATGCCCAAGAAAACTTTATTTTTCTGCTTTATTTACCTGTAACAGATGCTGAATATTTAGACATAGAACAAGAAGAAAAACCTCACTTTTGCTCCTTTGGCACCATCTTGTGTGGTAGGTTAGTGCTGACTCCACGTAAGAAAGATGGCCTCAAATTTCATATGTATATATATATATAAACTTCTAAATTATCTAAAGATACTTTCAAACTAAATCCAAATTAAAATTGGATAATGATGTACCTATCAATCATCAACTCATCCAACTACAGGATTAATGTTGGAAAAGTAAAGGGCGTGAAATTTATGCATGATCAAAATTATAATCCAGGACAATGAATTAATTGGCATACATTCTGAACCACTAAACCACCCTTGATAAAAATTTACATATTTAATATATAAAATATACATTCCTCATGATGAGTATTTATTTGTAATATTTTTTTCTTCTTTTTGAAATAAAATACTTTAACTATTGAAGATAATAATAAAAATAAATAATTTTTAATATCGTAAATTTTCAAAACATAAAAAATAATAACGTATATAAATATACATATAGTAAATAACAAAAAAGGAATATTAAATAGGGTTCATTAGTCTTAAGTCCCTGACAAAGCTATTATATTATTATAAGATCCATACATATTTCCAATTTAAGGTGAAAGAACGAATTATTTTTTATTTTGAGCTCAGGTTCATTATAATGAAATGTTACTTGTAATTTTTTTTTTTTTTTTTTGTAATAACACTAATATCCCAATAACACATGCATTCAAAACAGAAACTCCCAAATTAGATAACTCTCTCCCACAACCCCTCTCTCGATCTCTTTCACTCGTTCATCAATGGAATCAGCGATGGTTGGGCTAGCAACGATGCTTTCACCACCCAACACCACCATCAACGTAGTCGATGGTTGTTGGGCTAGCGACGGTGCTTTCACCACCATCAACATTAATTGCTTATTTTAATCTTAGAAGTAAGATTAATCAAGCGATTGAGCATCGCCGTTAGTAAATGATTAGGGGGTTGTCTCCTACCAAAGATTATTGGGTGGTCTTGAACTGTTATGGCCCAGGCTAATAATAAGTATTTTTGTCTAATAAAAAATAGTAAATTTAATTGGTAATTAAGTTTTTTTAACTCCTTTTTGTTTGTCTCGTTTAAAAACCTATTTTGATTCTTCATTCTGATCGAGTTATTAAGACAATTGATATGGTGTTTCCTTGTTTTGGACTTGTTGATAATTTTATTATTTTTTATGAACTTAAAACTGAATGGTTTTATAAAAAATTAAACTATTCGAATTCGACTCACGATCGACTTGATTAAAGACTCATTTAAGATCGATTCGAAATATTAATAAATCAATTTAAACATAATTTAAATCTTATTTATTTTATAAAATCAAATTTGAACAATTTAATGTTCAACTTTCCCTCCCCCCAATACATTAACAATTCTCTTTTCCATTGCTACGACATAAGGAGGAATTATTCGATGAACGAACCATAATCCTAAAGTTCAAATTGAAAATCAAGTTTATAATTTATCTGACCGTGATGGCTGATCCATTCAATAACTTACAACGCATAAGTTGGATGGGTCGTTATGAAAGGCTCCACGCAAACTCTGACAGTGTTTTCATACAGCTTTACAATAACTTACAACGCATAAGTTAGATGGGTCGTTATGAAAGGCTCCACGCAAACTCTGATACTGTTTTCATACAGCTCTAGCCTTTAGTATGGCCCTGAATCCCTGATGGCCGATAAGAACTCCTTTAATTAGGCCTGACATCGACTTTGAATCTATCTGCTTTTTCAATCATTTGGAATAAATCAAAATTAATCCCAACTTGTCAAGTGGGTAGATTTTTTTTCCGCCCTTTTAAAGTCAAATAACTCTTTCATATGATTATGATTGAGTTGAGTTATAAACTAATTCATACAAAAATGTCTCCATTATTTGAGATAAACTGCAATTACGTTAATTAAGAATTGCAATTTTTATTTTTTAAAAGAAAAATAAGGCAGCATAAAAGACCAAGAATTCTTACAATTTTGTATTTAAGTATAAAATAATTTATTATGTATGATTGAGTGAAAATAAGAAAATATTCAGGATATCTCAGATAAAATACGAAGAAAGTGTTATAAAAAAAATTCATGATATATTAAAACGCAACCAGTGAAATAAGTGACTATATATGTTACTATAATTTAATATATATATGACATATGTCAAATTTTAATATTCATAACCCGAAAATTTTCTATGCTAATTACCATTAGATTTTTTTCAGTAAAACACACATTAATAAAATATTCGAATAAAAGAAAACATGAAACTACAAACACTCAGATGATCAAAGAATCTTGAGACTTTAGCATTGTTCTATGACATGCAAATTCCAGTTTCACACTAGTGAAATTGGAGGCGCAGCCTATTCAACTCCTTAAAACTCAGGTGTTAAGGAGAGGGGTAGCCTGCTATATAGATAGATCAAAGGAACTCGAGACGGGCGATGTGGGACAATCCAACACGCTCCTTGGAGCACATTGCCCGCAGAGGGAGGCCAGGTGAGCGCGCCCCGACTCCTCTAACCCAAAGTTAGGCTCTGGCCTGACTCTGATACCATATTGAAAATTGGAGGCGCAGCCCATTCAGCTCCTTAAAACCCAAGTGTTAAGGAAAGTGGCAGCCTACTATATAGAAAGACTAGAGGAACTAGAGAAGGGCGATGTGAGAGAATCCAACACGCCCCCTAGAGCACATTGCCCGCAGAGGGAGGCCAGGTGAGCGCGCCCCGACTCCTCTAGCCCAAAGTTAGGCTCTGGCCTGACTCTGATACCATATTGAAATTAGAGGCATAACCCATTCAGCTCCTTAAAACCCAAGTGTTAAGGAGAGGGGTAGCCTACTATATAGATAGACCAGAGGAGTTAGAGACGGGCGATATGGGACAATCCAACACGCCCCTAGAGCACATTGCCCGCGGAGGGAGGCCAGGTGAGCGTGCCCCGACTCCTCTAACCCAAAGTTAGGCTTTGGCCTGGCTCTAATACCATATTGAAATTGGAGGCGTAGCCCATTCAGCTTATTAAAACCCAATTGTTAAGGAGAGGGGCAACTTGCTATATAGATAGACCAGAGGAACTAGAGACGGGCGATATAGGACAATCCAACACACATAAGATGTGATTCAACACAAAAACAAGCAGCAGTGTTTTATGGTCTTAATTTATATATTCAAATTTTGTGCCCAAATGGCTAGTCTTTAATTATTATTATATAAACTGTTTTGTAAAAACTATCTCATCAACTAATGATTTTCTATCATTTAGGCATATGATTTAAGTAACAAAACATTTCTCTAAAAATTATCGACTACTCAACAACTCATAAATTGACACAACATGAGCATTAAAGAAAAATATAAACTAATGACTCTCTATCATCTATTATATAAACTTGTTGTACATATAAATTGTAATAAATATAAATTGTTGTACATATATATTTCATTTTTTTATATTTATATAAATATATATATATATATATAAACTGCTGTACATATGTATATAAAAAGAAAAAAAATTTATCAGTAAAGTCTGTTATATATAGAATATGTATAGATACATATGTACAGACACACACACACACACACACACATATATATATATATAACCATAGATACATACATAAATAAATATATATAACCTGTTATACATACACATTATATATAATATGTATATAACATATATACATCTATATATATAACCTAGTATATATATAATACATATAACTTGTTATATATAAAATATATATATTATGTATATAACATATATACATGCATATAATTGGAATCAAGTTTTTAGATAGAGAAACAAATAATAGATTTGTATGTCGGGTAGAACTGGAACCAATCCAATCCGACTCGAATATTTTTAGGTTGGGTCGATTCAGTTCTCTCATTATTACGATGCGGTTCCGGTTCTAATTTTTTAGAACCTGTTAAAGGTTGGGTTGGCTTCTGGTTCTTTTATAACGCGACCCGACCCAACCCAATCTATGTGCACCCCGAGTCAGTATAACTTGGAGCTTTACGTGTAATAGGCTATTAAGACTACTTTTCAATAAGTTAATTTAAATTTTAAAATTCAATAAATTGAAATAAATAAATTCAATTTTTTAAAATTTATATATTCAAATTCTAAAAGATTGTTAGGATTAGATTTTTCTTTCCTCTAGTTGTATCAAAAAGAATATATATTTGCAGTAAAGCTACTTTTATCATGATATTTTATTAATTTTTTTATATTTATTGACATGTTTATTCGAATACTAGTCAATATTGTCTCTTCATATGTATGAGTGTTAGTTTGGATACTAGTCAACACTGTCTCTTGAACATGGTAACATAAATTTTTGAAAAACTTGTGTCTGATATTAATTGGACACAAAATTTTAAGTGAGTATATATATGAACAAAACTAAAATTGAGAGTGAATTTTCTGCCTTATTCATTGACACAATAACAAAATATATACAAGAGTTACAGCTCACCCAATCTCTTACACAAGGAAAATTCCTATAACTTGAGCAACACGAAATCTCCTAAATAAGGTAAACTATCAAGCCTATACAATAACAGAATATTTACAGAACTTCCCAAACAAAGAGCTACCTGAGATCTTTGCCCAATACCCCCGCCTCAAGTTGAAGCATGAAGATTTTGAATGCCCAACTTGCAAAGAAGGAAATTAAATTCATCCTTTCCCAAAGCCTTCGTTAAGATATTAGCAGGGTTGCATAGAAGTATGCACATATTCTGCCTGAATGTTTCCATTTTGTATTTCATCACGTATAAAGTGACAATCCACTTAATTATGCTTTGTACGTTCATGATAGACCGGATTAGTAGCTATGTGCAAAGCTGTCTGACTATCACAATACAAGCGCATAGGCCCAGAATGATCAGCACCAAGAAAACTCAATAATCCTTTCAGCCATTTGAGTTCACAAGCCGTAGTAGTCATAGACCTATATTCAGCTTCAGCGGAAGAGCGAGACACTGTCTGTTGCTTCTTGGTTTTCCATGGCCATGAGATAGGCGAATTTCTCAAGAGAACAAAATAACCAGTCAACGATCATCGTGTCAAAGGACAACTAGCCCAGTCAGAGTCACAATAAGCATAGAGTTTCAGATCACATTTGGCACGCAACAGAATACCTTGACCCGGATTCTCTTTCAAGTAACTGTACAACTCTTAAAGCTGCTTCCCAATGTGCTTTCTTCGGTTGCTACATAAACTGTGCAAAGATATGCACACAATAAGATAATTCAGGCTGAGTAATCGTCAAATAAATAAGCCGCCCCACTAGGCATCTATACTGAGAAGGATTGGCCATATCAACACTATTCGTAAGCGCCAACTTGTGATTTTGTTCAAGAGGAGTCTTAGCTGGCTTGGCCCCTAGCAATCCAACCTCAGAAATCACATCCAATGCATGCTTACGTTGACTCAAGAAGATACCATCTGAATTCCGTGCAACTTCAATCCCTAGGAAATATTTCAGCTTACCCAAGTCTTTCATATGAAAACATCGATTCAAATTATTCTTGAATTTTTGGACCGCCATTCCATCACTACCGGAGATAATTAGATCATCAACGTAGACAAGAACATTTAATTAAACATACTTATCCCGAAAAGTAAACAATAAGTAATCTGAACATGATTGCTTAAATCCATAAGCCTTCAGGGATGCTGCCAATTTGGCGAACCAACATCTAGGTGCTTGTTGTAGGCTGTACAAAGACTTTTGAAGTCTACATATTTTTCCTGGTGTCTGAGAAACAAAACCAGGTGGCATCTTCATGTAAACCTCCTCATCCAAGTCGCCATGTAAGAAGGCGTTCTGAACAGCCATTTGATGAAGTTCCCAATTCCTTGTAGCTGTAATAGCAAGCAAAGTGCGCACCGTAACCATCTTCGCTGTGGGAGCAAAGGTCTCGTGATAGTCGATGCCTTCAACTTGATTATTGCCAAGTATCACCAAACATGCCTTGTACCATTTAATGCTTCCATCAAAATTGTACTTTATCTTATAGACCCATTTGTTTCCAATTGTTGTCTTCGTTAGTGGCAATTTTTCGACTGTCCATGTACCATTGTCTTCTAGAGCCTGTATCTCTTTTCTCATTACCTCTCTTCAATGTTCATCCTTAATTACCTCAGCATAGGTGCTAGGTTCATGTCCTGCAGTAACAGTTACCAAAAAAGACCGGTGTTGCGAAGAAAATTTATCATAATTCATATAATGTGCTATAGGACAAGGAGTACCCGAGGAATTAGATCGGAGTGATGAACACGCAGGAGGGTATACTTTAATGCTATTTGTCACATATTCTCTTAAACGAACAGAAGGCTGCTTAACTCTTTGTCCCCTACCAAGCGGTTCCTCCTGAATGACATTTTCTTCCACCTCGTTTCCTACACCAGCATTTGCATTAGTAGCAATTATTTCTTCAACATCACGATTCACCTCACCTTCTCTTTCCGTGCTTTAAGCATGCTGCTCGTCAATGTCATTCTCTAAATTCTCAACATCATTACTCCAATTTACACCTCTATTTTCAGTCAGAACAGCACCTGAAACATTCTCATTGGCCTATGGAAATTCTGTTTCAATAAACACTACATCCCTTGAAACAAAGTATTCACCATTTTCCAAGTCATATAATCTCCAACCTTTCTTCCCAAACAGGGTACCCAATAAAAACACACCTTCGACTCCTACTAGCAAATTTATCTTTATCACGATTTCGATTATGTGCATAGCACAGACAACCGAAAAATTCGAATGTGTTTATAAGAAGGCACCTGTCCAAAAAGGACCTCATATGGCGTTTTACCATTTAATAGCACACTTGGTGTCCTGTTAATCAAATACCCAGCTGTAAGGACACATTCACCCCAAAACTCAATAGGTAAATGTGCTTGAAAACGCAATGCTCTTGCCACACTAAGGATATAGCAATGCTTTCTTTCTATTCAGCCCATTTTGCTGAGGTGTCCCAACACATGAAGTTTGATGCAAAATCCCGTTCTCATCAAAATATTCTTGTAGACACATAAACTCACTTCCATTGTCACTTCTAATAGTTTTCACATCTTTCTTAAATTGTCGTTGAATCATTACAATGAATCTTTTAAGAACACCGTCAACTTCGTATTTTCCATTCAACAAATATATCCATACAGCACGAGAATAATCATCAATAATTGTCAAAAAATAAATCACCCCACATAAAGCTGGGACTCTATAAGCTCCCCACAAATCACAATGTATCAATTCAAAACACTCTTTGGCTCTATTATCACTAGAAAGAAAAATTTCTCTTGTTTGTTTAGCTCTAAAACAAACATCACAAGCCTTATTAATGTTCCTACCTAAATCATTAACTTCAGGAATTAACTCTACCACTTTAGATGAAGGATGACCCATTCTCATGTGCCATAGCTCAAAAGACGTAACACCTTTCATCTTGCAGGTATGTGCTGAAGCTACTCCTTTGAGAAAGTATAACCCCTCGCGTCGTTCACCCGCTCCAATCAGCTTCCTCGAATTTCGGTCCTATATAGCACAAATTTTGTTAGTGATTTGAATAACCAAATCTGAATCATCAAGAAGCTGTGACACAGAAATCAAATTGCATTTTAGATTGGGAACAAAAAGAACATGTCTCAATATCAATACTCCTCCAAGAAACACAGTTCCTTCTTTCAATGCCATAGTCTCCTTTCCATTAGGTAACACAACTAGACATGGCACAATATCCCGCACTTCTCTCAAACATGTATATGTCCCCGTCATATGATGGGAAGCCCCTGAGTCAATAATCTAGGACAAAAATCGTTGCTTACCCATCAACCTCTCATTAACACCATTCTTGTGCAAACTCAACATGCCAAGCAATGTAGCCCACTGCTTATCATTCAGCCTACTAAGTCCTTTTCTATCATGAGTCAGTCACAACACTTCACCCACCATTCAGTTCCAGATGCTTGAGTTGCATTCGCCCGAGCAATTCCTGCCTTGTTACGTCCACCACCAGTGCCACGTTTTCGCCCACTACCTCGTCCAGTTGTAGTTGTGCGTGGTCTATTTCCCCACGATTTTGGATATCCTACAACTATCAGCATCATGTCTTTCTCGATCGCAATTAGAGCAAACCACAGTTTTATCCTTATCCCCCCCTGAATTCCGACCACCTGCCTTGGACTGCAAAACTCATGGGGTTGCCTCTTTCTTCCCTTGTCCGAGTCATGGTTCGTACTCGTTCTTGTTGAACCACCATAGCATAAACTCGATTCAGGTTTGGCAAGGGTTCAGTGCTCAAGATATTGGAACGCACCGTTCCATACACTTCTTCATCCAATCCCATCAAAAATTGATGAACTCTCTCTTCTTTACGCTTTCTCTCCAACTCAATGGTGAGGTTGCATCTACACCCAATACAAGTACATACTGGTATCTGATCATAATTGTTCAATACATCCCAAAGTGTTTTGAGCCTTCCATAATAGGTGATTATGGCTTGCCCATCCTGCTTGCAATTCGCCAGATCTGATCTTAGTTCCTGCACTCGAGGACCATTCCCAATAGAGAATCGTTGCCTAATATCTTCCCACAAATCTTTTACATTCTCCATATAAGATATAGTTGAACGAAGTGTAGGTTCAATGGTATTAAATACCCAAGATACAAGCATAGAATTAACTGTCCACCAATCTTCAAGTTCCAGCGAATCATCTGCTGGTTGTTTGACAGTTCCATCAATGAAACCATATTTCTTTTTGGCCCGCAATGTTGTTTGTATAGCTCGTGCCCACTCATCATAATTCTCACCCTTCAACTGAACTTGGGTGACTATATTTCCAGGGTTGTCATTCGCATTCAGTGTATAGGGACTGAATGTTTTCTTGTCTAAACCAAAACTTTCTTCATCTTTCTTCACATCAGCCATGGCTCTGATACCATGAACAAAACTGAGAAAATTGAGAGTGAATTTTTTGCCTTATTCATTGACACAATAACAAAATATATACAAGAGTTACAGCTCACCCAATCTCCTACACAAGGAAAATTCCTATAACTAAGCAACACGAAATCTCCTAAATAAGGTAAACTATCAAGCCTATACAATAACAGAATATTTACAGAACTTCCCAAACAAAGAGCTGCCGAGATCTTTGCCGAGATTTTTGCCCAATAATATACAATTACCTTGAATAACGGTTTGAGACCTAAGGAGCACCCACTTTTGTAGAAAGGAAATGACCTTACCTATGATAGGTTCACCACATACGCGCCGCCTCAAGCTGGGTCAGGTTTGGACCTTGGCCTGTTTTATATATATATATATATATATATTTGAAGAAAATTTATTTAGTGTTTTAATTTAAATTTTCAGAACGTTACCAAAACGCTACCGTTTTAATGTGACTTAGCACTGAACAGATTCATCAATTTGAACCGGTTGTCTGTTCATCATGAATAGAGTCGTCTTTTGCCCTTGTGCTTGTACCAAATAGTTCTATATAAATCAGTTTATCCTTATTGCACAGGTTGATCATTGTTGTCATTCAATCTGCATTCATGCACGAGTCAATTCATATACATAGAGTCAGTGAGGGTACAAGCACGGTTATGGTTCGTCAGACACATAGTTTGTAGTGTTTCTTCTGTATAAAGATTCAAATTATTGTATCCTGGGAGAGAGACATCTAAAGAGCTCATAAACACTACTACGAGGTGCAAAATTTGTCTTAAAGACATAGTGTTAAACACTAGACTTCATTTACACTATTTCTCTTCTTTTTTTTTTCTAATTTTACCACCGAACAGATACATCAATTTAAACAGTTGAGGCCGTTTGTTCACCATGAATAAAGGTGTTTTTTGCTTTCGTGCCTACACCAAATAGTCACAAACAACTCTATATAAATCAATCTGCCCCTCATTGCATAGATTGATCAATGTTCACATTCAATTTGTAGTTATGCACTGAGTCAATTCATATAGATAGAATCAGTAAGAATAAAAACATGGTTAATGATTCACTAGGCACAAAGTTTGCAATGCTTCTACTATGTGAAAATTCATATCATTATATCTTGGGTGACTAAAGGACTCATAAGCACCATTGCATGGGGCAAAACTTATCTTAAGAACATAGTGTCAAACATTAGCTAACCATGATCTACATAATTTCTTTGCTCTTTCCAAATTTGTAGAAAACTATAAGTTCAATTTCTGATTTATAATTTTATATTATGTTCGAAATTATTGAAATTATTTTCCTATGAATTCTATTTTATAAACAATATTATATTTTTCTTTTATTTTTGTAAGTTTTGATTCTGAGCTCTTAGAATATGTTTCTGTAGTATTTTAATTGATATATAATCATTTTAGTTGCATTAATTGTAAAGTAAAAGTGATATATAATCATTTTAGTTGCATTAATTGTAAAGTAAAAGTGGTCAGTGTACCAACAACTTAATGCCAATCCTTATTTATATTCAAAGGTAGAAAGAAGATTGAAATCCACACACGATTAAAGGAAATTGGGATTAGGGATTTAAACCATTGACCTTAGCGATGGACTAGTCTTTCAAAAAAGAAATTGATTAGTAGAGATAGAAAGAACCTGTGTTAGTGATATATGACATATATGGTACCTGTTAAAAAAATATATTTTATTTCAAAATTATTTTAAGAGTTTAGTTTTTAAATTTGAGCTTATCTTAAATTGTTTATTTTAGATAAAATATAGATTATTTTCTATTCAAATTAAATAAGATTCTTTATTATATTAGAACTAGGATAATGATAAGTTACAGTTTACTTAAATGTGATGAAATAGATTTTTATTATGAAAATTTTCATCAATAATAATATAATTTAAAATTTTAGAAAATTTATCCTCATTTTTGAGTTAGTTGTTCTCCGTTGTGAATATTGACTTTGGTTGTTATTGGCACAACCAACTCTCAGCAAATGGATAAACCTCAACAACCTGATAAACCTCAACAAACAGATCAAGTTCACAAACAAACAGATCAAGATAAAGCACATGTTCATCACAACAAATCTGAGAGATAAACTCCTTGTAAATTTAAATAAATTCAAATGTTTGTAACAGATAAAGGTTATCCCAAAAACATGTATAAATATACCACATGTGATCCTTCTCATATCAAGAGAGGAAAACATTTTTTCTACCATTTATCTTCTTTGTTTCTTTATGGTTAGAACCAATATGCTTCATGCCAAGCCCGTCAACACCCCAATGTCTACCACGGCCAACTTATCCCTATTCAAAGGTGCCTTTTCAGTGATCCCACTCTTTATCGCAGCACCGTTGGCTCTCTCCAACACCTATCCTTCACATGGCCCGACATCTCCTTCGCCGTCAGCAAAGTGTGCCAGTTCATGCAGCGTCCCACGACGGACCACTGGACCGCTGTCAAAAGAATTCTTCGCTATCTCCAACAAACAATCCACCATGGCATTCTCATCAGTCGCACCTCTTCTACTGAACTCCATGCATTCTTTGATGCTGACTGGGCTGGCTGTCCTGACGACAGAAAATCTGTTAGTGGTTATTGTGTATATCTTGGTTCTAGCCTCGTCTCTTGGAGCTCTCGAAAACAACCCACGGTATCCCGGTCTAGTACTGAAGCCGAATATCGTGCCGTTGCCAATGCTACTGCTGAAGTTATGTGGCTCCGCTCTCTCCTCACAGAACTTGGCATCTCAACTCCAAACCCACCAACTCTCTGGTGCGACAATGTGGGGGCCACATACCTCACTGCTAACCCTCTCTATCACTCCCGCACCAAGCACATTCAAATTGACATTCACTTTGTGCGTGATCAAGTTGCCCAACGTCAACTCCAGGTTCGGTTCATCTCAAGCACAGATCAACTTGCTAACTCGTTCACCAAAGCACTGCCAACTACTCGCTTCTGCCACCTTCGAGCCAATCTCAATGTCCACGAGCTCCCATTGCGATTGAGGGGGCGTATTGGCACAACCAACTCTCAGCAAATGGATAAACCTCAACAACCTGATAAACCTCAACAAACAGATCAAGTTCACAAACAAACAGATCAAGATAAAGCACATGTTCATCACAGCAAATCTGAGAGATAACTCCTTGTAAATTTAAATAAATTCAAATGTTTGTAACAGATAAAGGTTATCCCAAAAACATGTATAAATATACCACATGTGATCCTTCTCATATCAAGAGAGGAAAACATTTTTTCTACCATTTATCTTCTTTGTTT
The DNA here is from genome assembly GCA_008638375.1 of Nyssa sinensis. Classification (NCBI taxonomy): domain Eukaryota; kingdom Viridiplantae; phylum Streptophyta; class Magnoliopsida; order Cornales; family Nyssaceae; genus Nyssa; species Nyssa sinensis. The sequence goes on from CM018047.1 coordinate 15,080,373, forward strand.
CTTTAGTTGTAATATCAAAATGAGGATTTGTCTGGTTAAATAATAAATGACGGAAGTTAAAAACGTAAATTTCATTGACGTTGGTCATGGTAGATCAACTTGATGTGATTCATGAGATGCTTATGGAACTTAATCTCAATGCCAATAGGGATCATTCAGTCGACTGGAGCTGTACTGGAAGAGTTGTCCAAGGCAAACCTATTGACAGATTTGTACCAAATTGATATCCTGAAAGGTCATGTGTTTATGGAAGTGTTTCAGATTCTCTGATGACGAATAAGATTTCAATATACGTTAACCTAGCAAGAAGGAACCAAGAGTTCGAGTATTATTGACTTAAGATGGATACAGATAGTTTTAATGAAAATCTTAACATTAAGGATTTTCTTGATTGGATTTCTAAAGTTGAACAATTTTTTACCATGATGAATTTTCTGGAGGATAAGAAGGTTAAACCTTTCACTTTTAAATTGAAGGGTTGAACAACATTTATATGGGTAGTGGTTGTATCCAAGTGTACTAGGTGATTGCTTAGCTACCTTTTACTTGTTGGCCAGTCAATTTTCCATCACCATTCTTATTGTCAGATACAAGCTCACATCTACCTTTCAGTGTAAATTGAAAATGTAAGACGGTGGCTTTAGCCTTATGCAAATCATGTAATCCTAAATTTTTTTCTCTCTTCCAAATCTGTAATTTTGTCACTTTGTATTTATACGACGCATAATATCTGAGGTGACTACTGGCAAATGGCTAAGCCTATTGTAAAGCAGAAAGTATTCTAATGACTCTTAACATGTTCCCACACATTTTTCTGTTCTTGAAATTTTAGCCAAAGACCAAAATATACAAACACATAATTGGAGCACGCAATTGAATGAAACATCTAATGACTCTTTAACACGTCTGCACCTATTTTTTGAAATTTTAGGCAAAGACCAATAGATACTCAAAACAAGCAGCCAGTGAGGTGACCAGTTGACGCATATGTAGCTGGTCTCTTCATGTTTCCATCATTCCTCAATTGTTAGGTAGTTAGCCAACGTCAAACAACAACGCAACTCAAGTTAAAATTATCTACCGATGAATGTTCATACCTTCGATCAAGAAAAGTACCGTTTGGAGAAAGTATTGAATAGAATATGTCAAATGTTTCGACCACGTTGTATATCCAAATAGTGTTGGTATCTAAATGATGTTCAAATATTCACATAAATTAAATCTATCATGACGATGATCTCATTTTATACTAGTATTTAGATACCAATTACACACCAATAATTGAGTCATAAATCATTGTTCACACACAATCGTTGCGCACAACGAAAGTAAAAAACTCGTGGAGTCGACAACTTATGATTCGTGTCAGATCCTTCCTTTGTATCCTTAATTTGAATAATTAAGTACTGCAGAATAGAAATAGCCATGATGAGAAGCGCCAGGACGCCAATGGAAAGCTTACTATTTTTCTGGTTCTCTTTGCTTTCCATTTTAACAATCTCTTGTGCAGTAGACACCATAACCATGACGCAATTCATAAGAGATGGGGATACCATAGTTTCATCAAGCGGAAGCTTTGAACTGGGATTCTTCAGTCCTGGTAGTGGTAGTTCCAAGAATCGATATTTGGGAATATGGTACAAGAAAATATCAACTGGGACTGTGGTATGGGTTGCCAACAGAGACATCCCACTCACTGATACGTCCGGCGTGTTTAAGGTCACCCACCAGCAAATTCTCATACTTCATAATGCTTCCAATACCATCATATGGTCTTCTAATATGTCAAGATCAGCACAGGAACCAGTTGCACAACTTCTGGAGTCGGGAAATCTTGTTGTGAAAGAAGCCAATGATGATAACCCAGAGAATTTCCTGTGGCAGAGCTTTGATTATCCATGTGATACGCTTTTACCCGGTATGAAGCTTGGAAAGAACCTAGTAACAGGCCTAGATTGGTACTTATCGTCGTGGAAGAGCAGTGATGATCCAGCTCTTGGTGATTTTACATATGGGTGTGATGTTGGTGGATATCCACAATTCTGGCTGCGCAATGGTTCAGTTAGGGTGTTTAGGTCCGGACCATGGAATGGTGTCCGTTTTAGTGGGTACCCAAGTTTACAAGCAAACGCCGTTTATAAAGTAAACTTTGTTTTTAACAAGGAGGAGGTTTATTATATTTATGGGCTCACTAATGGCTCAGTAGTCTCAAGGACAGTGTTGAATCGTAATGGAGAGTTCCAGCGCTTCACATGGAACCATCGAACCCAAAGTTGGACCGTTTACTTTACTGTACCAGCGGATCACTGTGACAATTACGCATTGTGTGGTGTGTATGGTAGCTGTAATATTGGTAACTCCCCGGTTTGTGGTTGTCTGGACAAATTTGTGCCGAAGTACCCAAAAGTTTGGGACACGGCAGATTGGTCAAATGGGTGCGTTCGGAGGACGCAATTGGACTGCCACAATGGATCAGATGGATTTCTCAAGTATTCCAATGTTCAAATTGCCAGACACAAGATATTCCTTTTTTAATGGCAGCATGAGCCTTGATGAATGCAGGGACAATGTGTTCGAAAAATTGCTCCTGTATGGCTTATGCAAATTCGGATGTAACTGAAGGAGGAAGTGGCTGCTTGCTTTGGTTTGATGACTTGATTGATTTTGGAGAGTTTCCTGAAGATGGGCAGGACATATACATAAGGATGGCCTCCTCTGAATTAGGTATGATATTATCCCCAAAAATAACTTAACTTATGTAACTTCATTGTCTTACCAATTACTTTAATTCTTAGTTGCAGTTATATTATGTAATTTTATTCTTCCATTTATTTCAACCATTTTTTATAGCAAATAATATTATAGAATATGAAAAAAATTATAGGTTGAATTTCATAATAAACACACTTCCACCAAAATTCTTAATATTTTTAAATTTCTACATTCAATTACATATTGATAAGAAGAGAGTTATAATGTTTTCTTATATATTGATTGCACTACAGAGGGTTTTGGTTATTCTGAAACTATAGTTTCTTTCTGGGTAATCCCTTCAACTTGAGGTTTCATGCATTACATGTACCTTCGACATGAATTCCATTTTGTTTGGCTGGAAGATAATTACAATCCCCCAAGTATAACTGCTTGGAATTCCTGGTTTTCTAACTCTTATATAATGTTAATTTAATAGCTTCCCTGTTAGGTGAAGTTGGATCCTTTTCGAAGAAGCGAAAGACGATCATAGTCAGCTCAGTAGTCTTAATGGGAACACTTATATTGCTAGGTCTAGGCCTAATGTTGTATGTTCGGAAGAAGAAGCAGAAGCAAGATAGAAAAGGTAACCCAAATCAGTCTTTTGCGGTAAGGTAACTCGTTTTTGCATGTCAATGAGTGCATTTTTTTTTTGAAAAAACTTTGTAATCAGTGCACTCCTTGAACAAGTATTGAAATCCAGTCCATCCTCTCTTTGCAGGAAGAACAGCACACCAGAATGAAGATCTCCAGTTACCATTGTTTAACTTTGCTACAATAGTCAATGCTACTGATAACTTTTCAATAAACAATAAGCTTGGAGAGGGAGGATTTGGACCTGTTTACAGGGTACCAAAATAGAAATAATATATACAGTTTCTCATGAAATTGTTGACTAATTTTTTAAACCAGAATTCATCATTCTGATTTTTTTGACTAATTTTAAATTTAAATCATAATGTTCAGGGTATACTAGAGGAGGGACAAGAAATTGCTGTAAAGAGGCTTTCAAAGAATTCCAAACAAGGAGTTGATGAGTTCAAGAATGAAGTTATCTGTATTGCCAAACTCCAACACCGAAACCTTGTAAAGCTCATTGGATACTGCATTCAAAGGGAGGATAAGATGTTGATATATGAATACATGCCCAACAATAGCTTGGATTCCTTTATTTTCGGTTTGGCTCTCTCAAAACCATTTTTTTCTTTTTCAGTTCAACTGGTTCATTGGTGCTATTTTCACTATACTTCATACTTGGAGTAATATTTGAAGACACAATTTCATCATAAACTTGCTCCAAAGTTTTTTTTTTGTTCTTATAGAATGATTTCCATTTATATTGATGAAATTAATTAGCATTTGGTAGTTGCCTGAATTAACTTGGATGAAAATTGGGCAGATCAATCACGAAGCATGTTGCTTGATTGGCCTAAGCGCTTTCACATTATCATTGGAATTGCTCGAGGACTTCTTTATCTTCATCAAGATTCCAGACTAAGAATTATCCATAGAGATCTTAAAGCTAGCAACATTTTATTAGACGCTGAGATGAATCCAAAAATTTCAGGACTTCGGCATGGCTAGAAGTTTTGGAGGATGTGAGACAGGGGCAAATACAAAAAGAGTGGTTGGAACATAGTAAGAATCTCTAAACCTGTTCAAGATCTTCCATCCATTTCTATGATCCTAATTTTTTTTTTTAATGTTCATTATTTTCCTGCAGTGGTTACATGTCCCCAGAATATGCAATTGATGGACTTTTCTCAACAAAATCTGACATCTTTAGCTTTGGTGTTTTGGTGTTAGAGATAATTAGTGGGAAAAGAAACAGAGGATTCTGTCACCCAGATCACCACCATAATCTTCTTGGACATGTAAGCATAAAAGTTGAGTTATATTTAGTTTCATTTAATTTGTATATAAACTCAACTCTGCCACTTAAAAATGTTTTCAAATGTTCAGACCTGGAGGCTTTATAGAGAAGGCAGATCTTCAGAACTAATTGATACACCTTTACAAGACTCGTGTAACCGACCCGAATTGTTGCGATCAATTCATGTGGGTTTATTGTGTGTGCAACAATGCACAAACGATAGGCCTAATATGTCAACTGTGGTTCTAATGTTGAGTGGCGAGGGTGCATTGTCTCAACCTAAACAACCTGATTTTTTCACTGAGAGGAGCCTACCTGTAGCAGATTCTTCAACCAACATGGCCACCTTCACAGTGTTAGAGGCCCGATAAAAGACAGTCCATGTTGATGTTTTGTATATTCCAAGATGGATGAATCTAACAAACATATGTATACACTTTTTTAAGGTAATCTCTTTTCTTCCTGAAGTCTTATCATTTGGGGATTTTAATTTGTAAGGACCAATCTGGCATTTTCCTTGATATTGCATTGTGGGGTCACGACAAAACTATCTACACCTAATATATGTGAGAATAATTTTAGTGTTGCCGAGGGACACTATGTCACATTTTTGTAATGGAATATTATTTGTGCTGTGTCCCATCTAAATAAGTGAAACATCATTCATATATCAGTCCACTGTTAAATAATGACATGTTCACATAGTGTCGAGACACTCAAACATTGAACAAAGGAGCACATAATTCAATAAAAATCTAATCACTCTAACTTATTCCATGCACATTTTTTTAAATTTTAATCGAAGACCAATTGATACACACACAACAATGGAAGAAGTGAGGTGACCAATTGACCATATATGGCTAGTTTCTTCATTTGTCCATTATTGTTAGGTAGGTGAAAATATAATTAGGTCTCATGTGGACAGTTTTAGCATTCAGTTTTTATTTGTATTTGTAAAAGTTATTTTCAAAAATCTATTTTCAGTTAAAATTTTAAAATTACTTTTTTTTTTTGTTGTTAATTCCCAGCCAAAAAGTAAATAAATAAAAAAAAAAAAGAAAAGAAAATTATAGGTACTCTGAGGTAAATTCTCGAGAAGAACTCTTATCCTTTATAATAGTTTTAAGTATACTTTCCTGAAATATCTTAAAAAATGTATTATATAGATAAATTAGTAAATCAATTTTTTTAAATAAATAAATGATAATAAATTTTACATAATAAAATAATTATAAAATTATTAAAAAATATATGAACCCAAAAGTTCAAGTCGCTACTGAATTATTAAATTAAGAATTAATTAGTCTAGAATTCTTAATTTAAGATATTCTATTATTGTAAGATATTTTCACATTTTTAATTTAAGCAGAAGAATAATAAGATTTCTTTTTAAATTTAAATTTCTTTTTAATGAGTTTGACACTAATCAAATTTAATATATGAAAATAGTACCTCACATGCAAAGGCGCCGATCAATCTTGGCTTAGAAAACCCCACACAGCGGCGGCAAAACAATAATCTCTTTCGATACAGATTTCTTTGCTTTGGTGGCTTCCCTTCGTCCGTCTCTCTCTCCTCCATCATCTACAAAGCCTCTGATCATTCTTTCGCAAAGCTTAACAGGCCCTTCATCAGTCGTGCACAACCATCGCTGCCACCCGCTTATCTGTACACCATCAGAATCTCCAAAGCGTCACTGACGGCGACAATCGTTTTTTTCAAAATCGAGATCCATAGTAACTTGTAATCTACAATTTCATATCAATTTCAGCTCAAGTGGGTTGTTGGGCGTAATCCTGTGATGCTGGACCACAACACCAAATGGGTTGAAAACCTGGTTTTGTGAAGGTAAGCATGGGTTCCAGTTATGGAATCAATTTCAGCTCAAGTGGGTTGTTGGGCGTAATCCTGTGATGCTGGACCACAACACCAAATGGGTTGAAAACCTGGTTTTGTGAAGGTAAGCATGGGTCCCAGTTATGGAAGGTGTTGAGAGGGTCATTAAAAGATGATGTTGTGAGAAAGAGAGGGAAAATAGGGTACTGATTCTATTAGGAAGGGTGTTCTTCAGATTATGGGTCTTGGCTCATCTGTACCCCTTCGGGAAAGGGCTTCCAAATTTTGTTTTGATCTTATTGTTGAATTGCAACAAAATAATTTTACTATTTGCGAGAAAAGTTTCCAATTTCATAACTAATGAAATTTTAATCAATATGTTTCAAAAATACTAATTTTTTTTTGAACAATTCATTTACATTTTGAAAGTTCCTTTTAACATTTAAAATGTGGTTCAAAAATTTAATAAAATTTAAAATAATTAAATATATATATATATATTTTGATGAAATTGTAAATTTTACTTTTTACAAATGAAATAAAATATAATTTATGTGATTCGGTAAATAATTTATGTACATGAATGAAATATAATAAAAAATTTAGTATGAAAGATGAAAAATATAAAATAGAGTGTTAAAACTCCTTTGCAAATATCTAAGGGCAATTCTTGCCACTTTCCCTCTTTTCTTTTCTCAGCTGAAAAAAAAAATGCATTATATAATGATTGGAAATTCTAAATACAAAAACAAATGTAAAAAGTTGCAAAGTTGGGCTGTGTGTGTCCATTGGCACATAAAAAGGAAGATTTTGGCACATGCCAGTGCTGATGTGTTATTTTCAATTTTTTAAAAAAACTCTGAAACTTATTATACCGATCGATTAACACAAGATGAGATTTTTTATGTCTAAGTACCGAACGATAGACTCTCAAAAATACTTTAAATGATTTAGAAATAAGTCGGTTCAAGAATACAAGATACAAATAAAAATGACCGTAGTACAAAAAATATCTATTTTTATTAAAAAAAAATAATTAAACCTTGAAGAGAAAAATCATGTTTACTTCTTAATACCGCTTCCATCACAAAAAGTTAATGGTCAATGTTTTAAAAATGTATAATTCAATCTATATAACAAGTTCAGGCACTTTTTGAAATTTTAGCCAAACACCCATAGATACCCAAACACACAATAATGGAGCACATAATTCAATGAAACATCTAATCACTCGTAACACATGCTCACACATTTTTATTTGTGAAATTTTAGCCAAAAACCAATAAATACCCAAACACTCAACAGGGGATCTGAACTCATAATTCAATGCAACATCTAATCACTCTAGCATATCCACGCACATTTTTTTGAAAGTTCAGGCAAAAACCAATGGATTCCCAAACAGACAATGGAAAAAATGAGGTGACCAATTGACCATATATTGCTGGTTTCTTGACCTCCATCATTCCTCAATTGTCAGGTAGGGAGCCAACGGGAAACAACGACGTAACTCTGACAACATTATTTAGCGTGCTAACTGGTTTAATGCTATATTTGACTTACGAGGGTGTAAATAATAATTGTAGTTGTTGAGTTTTTTTTTTTTTATTTTTATTTTTATGGTTATGATTTTTACGCCCATTTTTTTACTAAGAAAAAATGTGTATTTTATTTATTTTTTTATAATCAATTTTAGATTGAGTTTTATTTTATATTTGTTACCATCTATTGTGTTATTGTATGTCTTACGATTTAAAAACTTACATCAGTAAAACCTATGTCATGTGAGAGGGAAATTCACACCGGATAAGAGAGGATCATTTTTTCATAATTTTGAGTAGTTAGATGGCAATTTGAAAAAGACACGTGGCTTATTAAGTGAAATGGAAGAACATAAGGCAAAAGCTGAAAGAGATAGTGGTTTCCAGCAATTTTTTGAAGTTATTTCTTGCATGTGAAAAATTTAACTCAAAAATATATATATATATATAGATGAGGATTCTGCACCAACAAATACCAAACCTTTATTTTTACTTTTTCTTTTTAATTCCGACTTTTTTGACCACTGTAGTTGTGAATTATGTGTAGTTTAATCCTAATAGTTTCCACTACTTAGATGTAGCCTTTAATTGTAGCACATAGCCTTTATTTCTTAGTTATAATCCTCAGTGGTAGCCTTTAGTTGTTGTCTCTTGCGATTGTTCATCTTCAACTTCAACAATTATGAGTTGCTTTTGCTTGTATCTTCAGTCATAAATTTGTAATTCTTTCATTCTAATTTGTAACTTTTGAAAACAGCCATTCTTATTCCTCAATATCACCCAAATCATGCATGATGGTCAATCCTTAATGATGTAGAAAAAGTTATGGATATTTGATGACTTGAAACGACCTTATACAAAGTGAAAAATAAAAAAATTTTATTTGACGTTTTGATACGTTTTTGAAATATTTTGATTTCTTAATTTTGTTTGAATTAGTATTAGTAGTTTTTTAATTGAATTAATAGAGAAATTACAAATATATATATATATATATATATCTTTGACTAAAAAATAAACATATTATACTCTTACTTACAAAGAGATGTACAAGACCGATACTTTTAAATCTTGTAGAGTACAATTCAATAAAAAAGTTCTTTAAAACTTGTCCAAACAAGGAGAAATAATCGGTTTAATTGTCGCTTCACATCATTATCTGGTATAAAGCAACCGTCTCTCACAAACTTCATCATTTATTCTAATTCTTAGGTGATAATTTTTCTCTCACAAACTTCATCATTTATTCTAATTTTTAGGTGATAATTTTTCTATGTTTTGGGATTGTTGATAAAATCTGTGTCAGTCTACATCAAATAATTACGTGAAGTAATTGTCATACTGAATAACTTCTCTAAAAAAAAATTATTTTTTTTTAAAACATGAATTTAAAAATAAGTAACAAACCGTGGGAGAGTGAAAAATTTGTTAAAAAATTGGGTTGGATGTAACTTAGTGTTGTTATTAGCCTCTGGATTCTTGACCAAGATACCATGAATCAAGGTTTTATGTTCTCAAGTACATTATTATCAAGGGAAATTAAGAGACCTGTCCATGCCAATGTAATTAAATAGCACCATATAAAATATTGAATTGATTCTGGATATACTCGTGCCCAAGAAAACTTTATTTTTCTGCTTTATTTACCTGTAACAGATGCTGAATATTTAGACACAGAACAGGAAGAAAAACCTCACTTTCGTTCCTTTGGCACCACCTTGTGTGGTAGGTTAGTGCCGACTCCACGTAAGAAGAAGGCCTCAATATATATTTCTATAGTATACTTCAATTAAAGATAAAAGTATAAGGTTTATAAAAGACTAAGCCATAAAAAAAAAAAAAAGGCTCATAACTATTTTAACCAATTATATTTGGTACCAATGCACCAAATTTTGTGTATATCAATCTAACTAAAAGTAGAAGTGTAAGACATATAAAAGTATAAGCCTTATTAAAAAAAGGTTCCAAAAATATTTTAACCAATTATATATAATTTATTTATCTAATTGTTATGGGAAGGAATTTGTTATATAATAGGTCTCAAATTTGCGCCAACATTCATATATAATTTAATTATCATATATACCACAAATATTAATGCATAAAATTCTTTGGAATGTAGTTGGTGTATATATATGTTGGAAAATAATGGGTTTGAGCATAATAAATAGCTAACTTTGAGCTAAAATTAAAGTAGGTCCCACAAATTAATTTTAGTGGGTCCACATGGGAATGTGTTCTCCTCCATGAGGAGATAAAGATTAAATATTGGGTTGCTCAAAACCATTAAGGAGTGAATGAGAAATTGCCTCCAAACATCACCACTTGGGAATGGTAACTAAGCCTTGAAACTTGTGAGCCTTGAAACTTGTGCAAAAGCTTGTGTCCCACATAGGATGGAAACAAGGCTGTTAAAGAGTATATATACACATACCTTGCTTTGGGGTTTGGGCCCCAAGGGGCACCCCAATTTTGTGGAAGAGGGAGGACCTAAGCAAATGCTTGGACCACCACACACGCGCGCGCGCCGCCACTGCCGCCGCCGCACCAAACCGAACCGAACCGGGCCGGGCTCGGGCAAGAGGGAGGACCTAAGCAAATGCTTGGACCACCACACACGCGCGCCGCCGCCGCCGCCCCGCCCCGCACCGAACCTGGGCCTGGGCCTGGGCTCGGGCCTGGGCCTGGGCTTGGGCTTGGGCTTGCTATGTATATATCTTTTTGGAGAAAATTTATTTAAAAAATTTTCCAACCAGAAAACGCAGTCGTTTTAAACGCCGTCGTTTTGCGATGGTGTTGGTTTGACTGAACAGTCATCTTCCCTGTGTCTGTTCATGGCGAACAGACACAACTGAACCTTCATGACTGTACCAAACAGTCATGAAGAAGCCTATAAATACCAGACCTCCATTGCATATCATCCCATCCGATTTATTGCATTCTCTCTCTCTGCATAGTCTGTATAAGTCTAGTTCGAGTGCTGCCATTGTTGTGTTCGTAGGGTTCTAAAGATAGAAGTGCTGCTTCTTTAGAATCGAAATCCGTTCTATCTTGGGAGACGATTGCTCATCACCTTGAGCACCGAGAGGGAGCAAATTCGTCTTAAGGAAATTGTGAATTTCACAAGGCTCGGATTTACATTCTGGTTAATTCCAAATACAGTGAGTTTTATTGTATTTCCATTCTGTTTTGATTATTATAACAGTGTTTATTTATTCTGTTTAATTCATATTACAGTATATATACATATATGTATTTATTCTCAGTATATATATATATATATATTCAGATTACTACAATCTTAAGACGAACTCCGATTTTTCCTGTGATAATATACTGTTATATATTATACATACTGGACTGTCATAAGTTATATATATATATATATATATGTATATACAGTACTGTTATACATAGTACTGTTTGATTATATTATATACTACTGTTGTTATTTATATTATTATATAAATATTACTGTTATAGTACTGTTTCTTATTTAATATAGTACTGTTAATTGATATATATATATATATATAGTACTGTTAATTATTAAATACAGTACTAGTTTATTATATATATAAATATATAGTACTGTTTATATATATATACTATTGAATCTGTTTATATATATATATATACATACTGTTGTAATATATATATTGTTTAAACTAGAATCTGGTTATATATATATATATATATATTGTTTATACTACTCACTGGTTTTTTATTAAACATTGAATCTGTTTCATTGTTTAATAAAATATTAACTGTTTTATAAACATTGAATCTATTTCATTGTTTTCACTGTTTTATAAAACATTGAATCTGTTTTTATAAACTTCTTTGTTTTATAAAAGCAGTTCTGTTTAAGTGAAATTTGTTCTACTTATTAAAATTCTGTTTAGTAGATTTTGTTCTACTTATTAATTTCTGTTTAGTAGATTTTGTTCTACGTATTAATTTCTGTTTAGTAGATTTTGTTCTACTTATCAACTTTTGTTTAGTAGATTTTTGGTTAATAAATAATTGAGACAAAACTTTCTGTTTTTGTAACAGAAATGGCCTCTACAAGCAATGCACCTACAAGCACTGCCCCCACCATGAATGTGTCTCATGGAGAAAAGCCTGAAAAGTTCAATGGAACAGATTTCAAACGTTGGCAACAAAAGATGATCTTCTATCTCACAACCTTGAATTTGGCAAGGTTCCTTCATGAAGATTCTCCTATACTTGCTGAAGGAGAAACTGACAAGGAGAAAGTGGCTGCTGTTGATGCATGGAAACATGCAGATTTCTTGTGTAGAAATTATGTTTTAAATGGATTGGATAATACATTATATAATGTATATTATTCAATCAAAACAGCAAAGCAATTATGGGAATCTTTGGACAAGAAATACAAAACTGAAGATGCTGGCATGAAGAAATTCATAGTTGGCAAATTTCTTGACTACAAGATGGTAGACCATAAAAAGGTAATAAGCCAAGTTCAAGATCTACAAGTGATCCTCCATGACATCCATGCTGAAGGAATGACTCTAAGTGATTCATTTCAAGTGGCTGCTGTGATTGAGAAATTGCCACCATCATGGAAAGACTTTAAGAATTATCTCAAGCACAAACGCAAAGAGATGAATCTTGAAGAGTTGATAGTGAGATTAAGAATTGAAGAAGACAACCGAGGGTCTGAAAAGAAGAATGGAAATCATTCCATGGGGGCTAAGGCAAATGTTGTTGAACAAGGCTCAAAGAATAAAAGGAAGCGTGAAGGAGAGGGTCCTTCTCAAGTTTCTAAAAAGTTCAAAGGGAAATGCTACAACTGTGGTAAGCAAGGACATCGTTCAAAGGACGGTCGCAAACCTAAGAACTCAAGGAAACCAAATGCTCAAGCAAACATGACAGAAGGTGATAGGCTTTCAATTGATGTTGGTGAGATGAATCTTTCCGCCGTTGTTTCCGAATGTAACTTGGTGGGAAACCCCAAGGAATGGTGGGTAGACACTGGGGCTACACGCCACATTTGCTCAAACAAATGGATGTTCTCTACCTACAAACCTGTTGAGCAAGAAGAACAACTCTTCATGGGTAATTCTTCAAGTTCCAAGGTTGAAGGACGTGGAAAGGTGATACTGAAAATGACATCTGGCAAAGAACTCACTCTCAACGATGTGCTTCATGTGCCTGACATTCGAAAGAACTTGGTCTCTGGATCATTGCTTAGCAAGAATGGCTTCAAGTTAGTCTTTGTGTCTGACAAATTTGTGCTCACTAAGAATGAGATGTTTGTGGGAAAGGGTTATCTGACTGAGGGGTTGTTTAAGATGAATGTTATGACTATTGTACCGAAATCTATTAATAATAATAATAATGCTTCTTCTTCTTACTTGGTTGAGTCTTCAAATATTTGGCATGCTAGATTAGGACATGTTAATTATGATACTTTACGTAGATTAATTAACTTAGAATTTTTGCCTAAATTTGACATAAATCCTAATCACAAATGTGAAACTTGTGTGGAATCTAAATTAACAAGATTACCCTTCCATTCTGTTGGAAGAAGCACTGAACCTCTAGATTTAATTCATAGTGATATCTGTGACTTAAAGTTTGTGCAAACTAGAGGGGGAAAAAAGTATTTTATTACTTTTATTGATGATTGCACTAGATACCGTTATGTGTATTTACTACGAAGCAAAGATGAGGCTATAGAAATGTTCAAACATTACAAGAATGAAGTTGAGAATCAACTTAGCAAAAAGATCAAGGCAATAAGAAGTGATAGAGGTGGTGAATATGAATCACCTTTTGAGGAGTTCTGTTCAGAACATGGAATAATTCACCAAACTACCGCTCCTTATTCACCTCAATCTAATGGTATTGCTGAACGCAAAAATCGAACATTAAAAGAGATGATGAATGCTATGTTGTTAAGTTCTGGTTCACCCCAGAATTTGTGGGGGGAAGCTTTGCTTTCCGCTAATTATATTCTCAACAAAGTACCTCATAAGAAAACTCATAAAACACCTTATGAATTATGGAAAGGTCATAGACCTTGCTATAAATACTTAAGAGTGTGGGGGTGTCTAGCTAAAGTGGCAGTTCCTAAACCTAAAAAGGTTAAGATAGGACCAAAAACCATTGATTGTGTATTCATTGGTTATGCAAATAACAGTAGTGCATATCGATTTCTTGTGCATAAATCTGAGATTCCTGATGTGCATGTTAATACAATTATTGAGTCAAGGGATGCTTCATTTTTTGAAAATGTATTTCCTTATAACATGACACATGAATCAAGTTTACAAAAAAGGCCTCTAGAAGCTACAGTTAGTAATAATCATGAAAGTATAGACCAAAAGTCTATAATTGATGAACCTAGACGTAGCAAGAGAGCAAAGAAATCAATGTCCTTTGGACCTGATTTTCTAACATATTTGTTGGAAAATGATCCTCAAACGTTCAAGGAAGCAATGTCCTCTCCCGAAGCTTCATATTGGAAAGAAGCAATCAATAGTGAAATTGAATCCATCATGCAAAATCATACGTGGGAAATAGTGGATCTTCCACCTGGTTCCAAACCATTAGGATCCAAATGGATCTTTAAAAAGAAGATGAAAGCTGATGGATCAATAGAGAAATATAAAGCAAGACTTGTTGTCAAAGGCTATAAGCAAAGGGAAGGATTAGATTATTTTGATACCTACTCACCAGTTACTAGAATCACATCCATTCGGATGTTGATTGCGATAGCAGCCTTAAACGGATTAGAAATACATCAAATGGATGTGAAAACTGCTTTCTTAAATGGTGAGTTAGATGAAGAAATATATATGGAACAACCCGAAGGGTTTATTGCTTCTGGACAAGAAAGGAAAGTATGCAAGCTTGTTAAATCCCTCTATGGATTAAAGCAAGCACCAAAACAATGGCATGAGAAATTTGACAATGTAATGATGTCAAATGGATTCAAGATTAATGAGTGTGACAAATGTGTATATGTCAAAACCACTCAAAAAGGATATGTCATCTTATGTCTTTACGTTGATGATATGCTAATTTTAGGTAGCACCATTGATATGATAAAAGCTACAAAACAAATGTTATCCAATAGATTTGATATGAAAGACTTAGGTGTCGCAGACACTATTTTAGGAATGAAAATTTCTAGAATGTCTGATGGACTTGTTTTATCTCAGTCTCATTACATTGAGACATTACTTGATAAGTTCAAGAAGTATAACATAAATTCTGTAAAGACACCAGTGGATGTAAGTCTTCATCTTGCTAAAAATATTGGAGAAAGCGTATCTCAATTAGAGTACTCTCGTATAATAGGCAGCTTAATGTATGTCATGAATTGCACTCGACCTTATATAGCATATTCAGTGAATAAGCTTAGTCGATTTACGAGTAATCCAGGACACAATCACTGGAAAGCAATAATAAGACTTTTGGGATATTTAAAATATACCCAAAGTTATGGATTGCACTACACGAGATATCCAGCTGTACTTGAAGGGTATAGTGATGCTAATTGGATATCTGATTCAAAAGACACCAAATCCACAAGTGGATATGTTTTTACTCTAGGGAGTGCAGCTGTGTCTTGGAAATCCTCCAAACAAACATGTATTGCTAGATCTACAATGGAATCTGAATTCATTGCTTTAGATAAAGCTGGAGAAGAAGCAGAATGGCTTCATAATTTCTTAGAGGATATTCCAAATTGGTCAAAACCAATGCCCGCTATTTGTATACATTGTGATAGTCAATCAGCAATTGGAAGGGCACAGAGTCATATGTATAACGGTAAGTCACGACACATACGTCGAAGACATAATACCGTTAAGCAATTGCTCTCGAATGGAATTATCACTATTGACTATGTAAGGTCAAAAGATAATATTGCGGATCCACTTACAAAAGGCCTAACACGAGAGCAAGTGGAAAGTTCATCGAAGGGAATGGGTTTAAAGCCTATGTCTAAACAAGAGTTGTCATAGTGGCAACCCAACCTAGTTGACTGGAGATCCCAAGATCTAGGTTCAAAGGGCCAACCAAACTATGAAACAACTCAGTACGCACTGAGGAGATATTTACTCCTAACCATTCCTATGATGAGACAGTGCACATCTGCCGCGAGAACCAAGGATAAGTTACGCTTTTAATGATCTCTATATCTTGGAAAGATGTCCAAGTAGGGTATTGCAGGATACTCTTCATAGAAATCACCTATGTGAGTAAGAAGGGGCCACTTCTATGAGAATTTGAAAGGCTGAATTCTCTAAAACTCTCACAGAACCAAGAGGTGTTCAAGGCCAAAATGAACACAAACGTGAGAACCAACTATGTCTGAGAGGGTACTGTGTGATTTCTATTGTCTTGATTTACACAAACGGCTGACAGTTCAAAGACCTCATGTCTACTGATTAGCTAAGTAAATCCGATAGTCGTTCACTAGGGCAAGTTCAAAGCCAGTAGGCTACTTAACCCAATGCAGTACCTTTTCCACTATACTCGAACTAGTGTCTGCATATCATTTGCATTACTTTCAGTCAATTTCATTCATGTGGGGGATTGTTGGAAAATAATGGGTTTGAGCATAATAAATAGCTAACTTTGAGCTAAAATTAAAGTAGGTCCCACAAATTAATTTTAGTGGGTCCACATGGGAATGTGTTCTCCTCCATGAGGAGATAAAGATTAAATATTGGGTTGCTCAAAACCATTAAGGGGTGAATGAGAAATTGCCTCCAAACATCACCACTTGGGAATGGTAACTAAGCCTTGAAACTTGTGAGCCTTGAAACTTGTGCAAAAGCTTGTGTCCCACATAGGATGGAAACAAGGCTGTTAAAGAGCATATATACACATACCTTGCTTTGGGGTTTGGGCCCCAAGGGGCACCCCAATTTTGTGGAAGAGGGAGGACCTAAGCAAATGCTTGGACCACCACACACGCGCGCGCGCCGCGCCGCCGCCGCCGCCCCGCCCCGCCCCGCACCGAACCGGGCCGGGCTCGGGCTCGGGCTCGGGCTCTGGGTTCTGGGCCTGGGCCTGGGCTTGGGCTTGGGCTTTATATATCTTTTTGGAGAAAATTTATTTAAAAAATTTTCCAACCAGAAAACGCAGTCGTTTTAAACGCCGTCGTTTTGCGATGGTGTTGGTTTGACTGAATTTTTTGATAGATCTCGATTTTTTGAGTCAAAATTTATACGAATTTTGAAAATTCTCAAAAAATCTCTCTTGAAAAAATACGAATTTTTTTAATAAAATTTACTATTCAATATGAATCTTGTTTGATAGATCTCGATTTTTTGAGTCAAAATATATAATTTTTATGAAAACAGACTTATATATTGTAAGTTATTTAATTTTAAAATTTATAGAAATGTTAGGTGATGATGTGGTAAGGAGCTCGTCATGCTCTATTGATATTCCGTATGATTTGAGTTTTTACACTAAAGGAATATTTTTGTCAATAAAAACTTTAGGGATTTTTGAGTTAACACTTTTGGAGTTAGATTTTGTGTTAATTAAACACTTTATAAGGGACTTATTATCCAATCCCCTGAATAATAAATTTTTAATGAACTAACTTGGTTCTATGGTAAATAATTAATAATTTTATTAGTAGTAAATTAATATTTTTTTATATCTTTTTATAATATTAATTATTAGAGAGATAATTTATATGTACACACACACATATACATATATATATATATATATATATTCTATTTACGACATGTCTTGATAATTATATTTATTAATTCGTTTTCGTTACAATTGAAGTGAAAAGTATTACAAATAGAAAAATTATGACATCAAGAAACATTTCTTTACTTAAAAAGAACATTAAGAGTTTTTTATGCTTTAAATTAAGTATTATATGTATTTTTTAATGAAAAATCAAATCGTCATTGAAAAATTGTATATAAGGTCTCATTTTTATACCAAAAATTATTTACATGTAAGAAATATTTATTAATTAACAAAAATATGAGAAAATTTAATAATTAATAATTCTATTAATTAATAAATTTTTAATCTTTCATGTATATTAATAATAAGAAAGTTGACTTATATATTACAATTTCAGAAAGATACTAAATAAATTGGAAGAACATACATCAAAGCTGAAAGAGGGACTAGTTTCCATCAGTTTTTCGAAGTTATTTCTTGCATATACAAAAACCAAAGAACGAGAATAGAAGAGGCCTTTTATTTCTATCTTTTCTTTTAATTCTATCTTCTATGATCACTATAGTTGTGATTTGTAGTTGAAGTTAATTCTTTTAGTTTATTCCACTTAGATTAGTACTTTGGTGAATTGTTAAAAAATATTTAACTAGTATTAAATAAGATATTTATAACTGATTTGATCGACTTAATTTAAATTGCACTTAATGAAAAATTGTGACCAATAAGTATGATTTGAGATTCCATCACAAATAATTTTAAAATTAATTAAGTTACGGTTGAATTTCAAAACATATTATACCTTTGAACTGTTGATTCAAACATAGCCTTAGAATACATAATTCAATCTAAAACACACACATTTTTGAAATTTTAATCAAAGATCAACAGATATCCAAACACACGGCATTGGAACACATAATTCAATGAAACATCTAATGACTTTAGCACGTTTGCACACATTTTTCTGTTCTTGAATTTTAGCCAAAGACCAAAATATCCAAACACATAATTGGAGCACACAATTCAATGAAACATCTAACGACTGTTTAACACGTCCACACCTATTGTTGCAAAGAGCAATAGATACCCAAAACAAGCAGCTAGTGAGGTGACCAGTTGACGCATATGTAGCTGGTCTCTTCATGTTTCCATCATTCCTCAATTGTTAGGTAGTTAGCCAACGTCAAACAACAACGCAACTCAAGTCAAAATTATCTACCGATGAATGTTCATACCTTCGATCAAGAAAAGTACCCTTTAGAGCGAGTACTGAATAGAATATGTCTAGTGTTTCGACCGCGTTGTATATCTAAATAGTGTTGGTATCTAAATGATGTTCAAATATTCACATAAATTAAACCTGTCATGACGATAATCTCATTTTATACTAGTATTTAGATACCATTTAAACACCAATAATTGAGTCATAAATCATTCTTCACACACAATCGTTGCACACAACAAAAGCAAAAAACTCGTGGAGTGGACAACTTATGATTTGTGTCAGATCCTTCCTTTGTATCCTTAATTTGAATCATTAAGTACTGCAGAATAGAAATAGCCATGATGAGAAGCGCCAGGACGCCAATGGAAAGCTTACAATTTTTCTGGTTCTCTTTGCTTTCCATTTTAACAATCTCTTGTGCAGTAGACACCATAACCACGACGCAATTCATAAGAGATGGGGATACCATAGTTTCATCAAGCGGAAGCTTTGAACTGGGATTCTTCAGTCCCGGTAGTGGTAGTTCCAAGAATCGATATTTGGGAATATGGTACAAGAAAATATCAACTGGGACTGTGGTATGGGTTGCCAACAGAGACATCCCACTCACTGATACGTCCGGCGTTTTTAAGGTCACCCACCAGGGAATTCTCATCCTTCATAATACTACCAATACCATCATATGGTCTTCTAATATGTCAAGAACAGCACAGGAACCAGTTGCACAACTTCTGGAGTCAGGAAATCTTGTTGTGAAAGAAGCAAATGATGCTAGCCCAGATAATTTCCTGTGGCAGAGCTTTGATTATCCATGTGATACGTTTTTACCCGGTATGAAGCTTGGAAAGAACCTTGAAACTGACCAAGATTGGAACTTATCGTCGTGGATAAGCAGTGATGATCCAGCTCCAGGGGATTTTACATATTGGTGTGATGTTCGTGGATACCCACAATTCCGGGTGAGCAATGGTTCAGTTGGGGTGTTTAGGTCCGGACCATGGAATGGTGTCCGTTTTAGTGGGTACCCAAGTTTAAAAGCAAACACCGTTTATAAATTCAACTTTGTTTTTAACAAGGAGGAGTTTTATTATATTAATGGTCTCACTAATGGCTCAGTCGTCTCAAGGGCAGTGTTGAATCATAATGGAGAGTTCCAGCGCTTCACATGGAACAATCGAATCCAAAGTTGGACCGTTTACTTAACTGTACCAGCGGATCACTGTGACAATTACGCATTGTGTGGTGTGTATGGTAGCTGTAATATTGGTAACTCCCCAGTTTGTGGTTGTCTGGACAAATTTGTGCCGAAGTACCCAGAAGTTTGGGACATGGCAGATTGGTCATATGGGTGCGTTCGGAGGACGCAATTGGACTGCCACAATGGATCAGATGGATTTCTCAAGTATTCCAATGTTAAATTGCCAGACACAAGATATTCCTTTTTTAATGGCAGCATGAGCCTTGATGAATGCAGGGCAATGTGTTCGAAAAATTGCTCCTGTATGGCTTATGCAAATTCGGATGTAAGTGAAGGAGGAAGTGGCTGCTTGCTTTGGTTTGATGACTTGATTGATATTAGAACGTTTCCGGAAGATGGGCAGGACATTTACATAAGGATGGCCTCCTCTGAATTAGGTATGATATTATCCCCAAAAATAACTTTACTTGTGTAACTTCATTGTCTTACCAATTAATTCTTAGTTGCAGTTATATTATATAACTTTATTCTTTCATTTATTTCAACCATTTTTTATAGAAAATAATATTATAGAATATGAAGAAAATTATAGGTTGTATTTCATAATAAACACACTTCCACCGAAATTCTCAATATTTTTAAATTTCTACATTCAATTACATATTGATAAGAAGAGAGTTATAATGTTTTCTAATATATTGATTGCACACAGAGGGTTTTGGTTATTCTGAAACTATAGTTTCTTTCTGGGTAATCCCTTCAACTTGAGGTTTCATGCATTACTGTACCTTTGACATGAATTCCATTTTGTTTGGCTGGAAGATAATAACAATCCCCCAAGTATAGCTGCTTGGAATTCCTGGTTTTCTAACTCTTATATAATGTTAATTTAATTGCTTCCCTTTTAGGTGAAATTGGATCCTTTTCGAAGAAGTGAAAGACGATCATAGTCATCTCAGTAGTCTTAATGGGAACGCTTATATTGCTAGGTCTAGGCCTAATGTTGTATGTTTGGAAGAAGAAGCAGAAGCAAGATAGAAAAGGTAACCCAAATCAGTCTTTTACGGTATGGTAACTCGTTTTTGCATGTCAATGAGTGCATTTTTTTTTGAAAAAAACTTTGTAATCAGTGCACTCCTTGAACAAGTATTGAAATCCAGTCCATCCTCTCTATGCAGGAAGAACAGCACACCAGAATGAAGATCTCCAGTTACCATTGTTTAACTTTGCTACAATAGTCAATGCTACTGATAACTTTTCGATAAACAATAAGCTTGGAGAGGGAGGATTTGGACCTGTTTACAGGGTACCAAAATAGAAATAATATATACAGTTTCTCATGAAATAGTTGACTAATTTTTTAATTCTGAATTCATCATTCTGATTTTTTTGACTAATTTTAAATTTAAATCATAATGTTCAGGGTATACTAGAGGAGGGACAAGAAATTGCTGTAAAGAGGCTTTCAAAGAATTCTAGACAAGGAGTTAATGAGTTCAAGAATGAAGTTATCTGTATTGCCAAACTCCAACACCGAAACCTTGTAAAGCTCATTGGATACTGCATTCAAAAGGAGGATACGATGTTGATATATGAATACATGCCCAACAATAGCTTGGATTCCTTTATTTTTGGTTTGGCACTCTCAAAACCATTTTTTTCTTTTTCAATTCAACTGGTACATTGGTGCTATTTTTCACTATACTTCATACTTGGAGTAACATTTGAAGACACAGTTTCATCATAAACTTGCTCCAAAGTTTTTTTGTTTTTATAGAATGATTTCCATTTATATTGGTGAAATTAATTAGCATTTGGTAGTTGCCTGAATTAACTTGGATGAAAATTGGGCAGATCAATCACGAAGCATGTTACTTGATTGGCCTAAGCGCTTTCACATTATCATTGGAATTGCTCGAGGACTTCTTTATCTTCATCAAGATTCTAGACTGAGAATTATCCATAGAGATCTTAAAGCTAGCAACATTTTATTAGACGCTGAGATGAATCCAAAAATTTCAGACTTCGGCATGGCTAGAAGTTTTGGAGGATGTGAGACAGAGGCAAATACAAAAAGAGTGGTTGGAACATAGTAAGAATCTCTAAACTTGTTCAAGATCTTCCATCCACTTTCTATGATCCTAATTTTTTTTTATGTTCATTGTTTTCCTACAGTGGCTACATGTCCCCGGAATATGCAATTGATGGACTTTTCTCAACAAAATCTGACATCTTTAGCTTTGGTGTTTTGGTGTTAGAGATAATTAGTGGGAAAAGAAACAGAGGATTCTGTCACCCAGATCACCACCATAATCTTCTTGGACATGTAAGCATAAAGTTGGGTTATATTTGTTTCATTTAATTTGTATATAAACTCGAATCTACCATTTAAAAATATTTTCAAATGTTCAGACTTGGAGGCTTTATAGAGAAGGCAGATCTTCAGAACTGATTGATACACCTTTACAAGACTCGTGTAACCAACCTGAATTGTTGCGATCAATTCATGTGGGTTTATTGTGTGTGCAACAATGCACAAACGATAGGCCTAATATGTCAACTGTGGTTCTAATGTTGAGTGGCGAGGGTACATTGTCTGAACCTAAACAACCTGGTTTTTTCACTGAGAGGAGCCTGCCTGTAATAGATTCTTCAAGGAAGCATGAGTCATCAATCAACATGGCCACCTTCACAGTGTTAGAGGCCCGGTAAAAGACAGTTCATGTTGATGTTTGTATATTCCAAGATGGATGAATTTAACAAACATATGTATACACTTTTTTAAGGTAATCTATTTTCTTCTTGTAGTCTTATCATTTGGGGACAGTTCATGTTGATGTTTGTATATTCCAAGATGGATGAATTTAACAAACATATGTATACACTTTTTTAAGGTAATCTATTTTCTTCTTGAAGTCTTATCATTTGGGGACAGTTCATGTTGATGTTTGTATATTCCAAGATGGATGAATTTAACAAACATATGTATACACTTTTTTAAGGTAATCTATTTTCTTCTTGAAGTCTTATCATTTGGGGATTTTAATTTGGAAGGACCACTCTGGCATTTTCCTTGATGTTGCATTGTGGGGTCACGACCAAACTATCTACACCTAAAATATGTGAGAATAATTTAGTGTTGCCGAGGGACACTATGCCACATTTTCGTAATAGAATATTATTTGTGTTGTGTCCTATCTAAATAAGTGAAACATAATTCATATATCAGTCCACTGTTAAATAATGACATGTTTACATAGTGTCGAGACACTCAAACATTGAACAATGGAGCACATAATTCAATAAAGATCTAATCAGCTCTTAACTTATTCCATGCACATTTTTTGAAAT
This sequence comes from Nyssa sinensis, assembly GCA_008638375.1. Classification (NCBI taxonomy): domain Eukaryota; kingdom Viridiplantae; phylum Streptophyta; class Magnoliopsida; order Cornales; family Nyssaceae; genus Nyssa; species Nyssa sinensis. The sequence goes on from CM018047.1 coordinate 15,103,856, forward strand.
TTTAAACGAAGACCAATTGATACACACACAACAATGGAAGAAGTGAGGTGACCAATTGACCATATATGGCTAATTTCTTCATCTCTCCATTATTGTTAGGTAGGTAGCTAACGTGAAACAACAATGCAACGAGTCAAAATTATTGTCAACTAGTTTTGTTTTGCGCCAATAATTCAACAATGAAAATATAATTAGGTCTCATGTGGACAGTTTTAGCATTCAGTTTTTATTTGTATTTGTAAAATTTATTTTCAGTTAAAATTTTAAAATTACTTTTTTTTTTGTTGTTAATTCCCAGCCAAAAAGTAAATTAAAAAAAGAAAAGAAAAGAAAATTATAGGTATTCTGAGGTAAATTCTCGAGAAGAACTCTTATCCATTATAATAGTTTTAAGTATACTTTCCTGCAATATCTTAAAAAAGGTATTATATAGATAAATTAGTAAATCTATTTTTTAAAATAAATAAATGATGATAAATTTTACATAATAAAATAATTAAAAAATTATTAAAAATGATATGAACCCAAAAGTTCAAGTCGCTACTCAATTATTAAATTAAGAATTAATTAGTCTAGAATTCTTAATTTAAGATATTCTATTATTGTAAGATATTTTCACATTTTTAATTTAAGCAGAAGAATAATAAGATTTCTTTTTAAATTTCAATTTATTTTTAATGAGTTGGACACTAATCAAATTTAATATATGAGAATAGTACCTCACATGCAAAGGCGCCGATCAATCTTGGCTTAGAAAACCCCACACAGCGGCGGCAAAACAATAATCTCTTTCGATACAGATTTCTTTACTTTGGTGGCTTCCCTTCGTCTGTCTCTCTCTCCTCCATCATCTACGAAGCCTCTGATCATTCTTTCGCAAAGCTTAACAGACCCTTCATCAGTCGTGCACAACCATCGCTGCCACCCGCCTATCTGTACGCCATCAGAATCTCCAAAGCGTCACTGACGGCGACAATCGTTGTTTTCAAAATCGAGATCCATAGTAACTGGTAATCTACAATTTCAGTATCAATTTCAGCTCAAGTGGGTTGTTGGGCGTAATCCTTTGATGCTGGACCACAACAACAAATGGGTTGAAAACCTGGTTTTGTGAAGGTAAGCATGGGTCCCAGTTATGGAAGGTGTTGAGAGGGTCATTAGAAGATGATGTTGTGAGAAAGAGAGGGAAAATAGGGTACTGATTAATGGTTTTGGATATTTGGAGTTTTTGATTGAGAGTTTGATTCTATTAGGAAGGGTGTTCTTCAGATTCTGGGTCTTGGCTCATCTGTACCCCTTCGGGAAAGGGCTTCCAAATTTTGTTTTGATCTTATTGCTGAATTGCAACAAAATAATTTTACTATTTGCGAGAGTAAAATTTTCCAATTTCATAACTAATGAAATTTTAATCAATATGTTTCAAAAATACTAATTTTTTTGAACAATTCATTTACATTTTGAAAGCCCTTTTAACATTTAAAATGTGGATAAAAAATTTAATAAAATTTAAAATAATAAAATATTTATATATATATATATATTATTTTTTGATGAAATTATAAATTTTACTTTTACAAATGAAATAAAATATAATTTATGTAATCCGGTAAATAATTTATGTACATGAATGAAATATAATAAAAAATTTATTATGAAAGATGAAAAATAGAAAATAGAGTGTTAAAACTTCTTCGCAGATATTTAAGGACAAGTATAAAAGTGTAAGCCTTATTAAAAAAGGTTCCAAAAATATTTTAACCAATTATATATAATTTATTTATCTAATTGTTATGGGAAGGAATTTGTTATATAATAGGTCTCAAATTTGTGCCAACATTCATAAATAATTTAATTATCATATATACCACAAATATTAATGCATAAAATTCTTTGGAATGTACTTGGTGCATATATATACATATAACTGAATTATAATTGGTATACATATATATATATATATGATAATAGATTAATGGAATATTTTCATATTACTAATATTAGGTAACGTAATAGATTGGAATATTGGAATATTTCTAATACTAGATAACATTGTAATGAATAGGAAACATTCAATATCCTTATATTCTAATTATACTTTTTTCATTAAAAAAATTATAATTCCATTATAATATATAGAAATATATATAATGGTAAAAAAAAGGGAAAAATACAAATCGTGTGCAAATTGAAACAGTGAGTCTAAAAAACCTATTACGAAACACAATTTATAAAAAAACATTTATATTAAAAAAAAAGTGAAGAGAAAAATGTAAGAACATAGAGATGAAGTCTAAGGAAATAAAAAATTTCATAAAAAAAGAACTTTATAATTAATTAAAACCAAAAAAGTTTGTAGTCACAAACTACTTGTGCTTAAATTGCTTGCCAGAAGAAAAAAATAAATTAAATTATGTATTATTATTTTTAAATAATTATATTGATTAGAACTCTTTTATATTTATAAATTTTCAAACCTTTTGTTTTCTATATCGTTCTTTCCTCTATCTAGAAATTTCGACCTGGTTATTTCGTATCTCATTATATCAAGATATTTATAACTTGATTTTTAGACAGTAATTATGTAAGGTGTTCATACTTTTGGCTTTTTAAATTCCAATCATTTGAATGCAAACATTCTAGCATTTCATGTTACTACTGATTTGTGCTGATTGATAGTTTGGTCTAATGAAGAGAATTGTGCGTTTCAGATCCCCTCCCCTCCCCTGCCCTGAGTTATATTCACCCAAACGCGTCTCCTTTTCTCTAAGCTCATAGCCTAAATATTCATATCTTTCCTTTTTTTTTTTTTATTGTTAATAATAATTCATTAAGAAAATGATAATGGTATAATCTTATTTTATTTAATTCTTCGATTATTTTAGGATGCATCAAATATCACTTTTTACATCATCAACGTCGAAGGAGTCAAAGAAATTTTATCAATGTTTCAATGAAATAAAAGGAAAATAAAAAGTCAATGGACCAACAATTGGAAACTGGTCAAACAAGGCAATCACAAATTAGGTGTGTTTCTTTCAAACGACAAACAGATTCATAGGAAGCCACGTGCTTTTTTCCAGGTTACTTGCGTTTTGATTTCTCTTACCTATAATTCAGAATCCATACTTCAAAAAATTAATTTGTCTCGAAACAGGTACATGTCGACTGATCTGACAATATTGAACTTGATAAAATAAAATAATTAAATTTTCAAAAAAATAAGATTATAATAAAATATTTTTTTTGTTTTTCAAAAAGTAAATAAACTAGATTATTGTGACATTAATTAAAAGTAGAGGTTACAAAAAAAACAAATTAAAAATTTTAAATAAGTAATTTTATAAATTCTTTTAATCCATTGTTGAATATGTCTGATTGTTTATTAATGTAATGTAATGTAATGAAACAAGAAAAAGTTTGAAAGCAAGTAAAGAGTGAGGAATTGTAGCTCTTTTCCCATCAACCTCAGATGTAAGTGTTTTTCTCTTGTCAAAAATAATAATAATAATGTTATAATTTACATTAGTATGTGTGGTTATATTAGTATATGTTTTTCTATTTTGTTTCATAGGAAATTAATTTTGTTGCTTTAATCAACAAAAAAATACTTGATATTGGATGTTCCTTATTTATCTAAAAATCGTTGATCATTTCATGAAACCCATCCCTTACTATTTATATCATTATGTTATATAATATGTGTGTATTAATAGATGACATCAATGTAAGATATATATATATATATATATAGTTATATATATGAAAACTTGGCCTCACCAATTCTGTTTGATCTCTTTTGGAATTGTAATTTGACTTTTCCTTTCAGTGAGAATTATAAACAAATTGGTTCCAATTGGATACCTGATAGATGATGTTCATTCAGTATATATAGCAGGTTTACAAAACAGAAAAGATTATAGCTGTTACAAGCAAACTGATAAGCCTAATCACATTGAGCTGTTATTCCAAACTTATGACTTATCCAAACTAGTATTTGAGATGGACTCTTCTTGAGTAGCTATCTGGATTGACTGGCCCCCTCAAGCTAATGGTTCAGCCTCGAACCATTAGCTTGTCACGAAGGAAACAAAATCTGGATGCTGACAGCCCTTTAGTAAACAGTGTCCGAGGGTTGTGAATGAGTAGAAATGTACCGAGCAAGAATATCTCGGTTAAAAATTTTCTCCCTGATAAAATGATAGTCCACTTCTATGTGTTTTGTACGAGCATGAAACACTGGATTGGAAGATAAGGAGAGTGCACCAAGGTTATCAACCCATAGACAAGGAGGGGAGTGAAGTAGGAGACCAAGCTCTTTGAATAGCATGCGTATCCAATATAATTCAGTCACAGTAAGCGCCATTGACTTGTACTCTGCCTCGGTACTAGGATCTTGCTATGACTGGTTGCTTCTTTGCCATCCAAGAAATTAGACATGGACCGAAGAAGATGCAATAACCTGTTGTAGATTTGCGATCATCAGGGCTGCCAGCCCAATCAGAGTCACAGAACCCATGAAGTGCTAGAGATCCTTTGGTGTAATGAAGACCATGTTCAATGGTGCCCTTGAGATATCAAAGAACTCTTTTGGCTGCTGTGAGATGAATGGAAGTAGGACAATGAAGGAATTGACACAGTTGATTGACACTATAGGCGATGTCTGGGCTAGTTAAAGTGCAATACTGTAAAGCTCCCACTATGTGTCTGTATATGGAAGGATCAGAGAGAGGCTCGCCAACATGTTTAGACATTTTACTTCCTGATGTACATAGGTGTGGACACTGGTTTTGCACCTATCATCTTAGTTTCTTCAAGCAAGTCAAGGATATATTTTCCTTGATGAAGATGAAGCTGATCTGGTGTGCGATGAACCTGAATGCCCAGAAAATATGAGAGGGGTCCCAAGTCCTTCACTGCAAAATCACGGCTAAGTTGATCAAGAAGTGTTGTTACTGCATGAGAGGAGTTACTGACAACCAAAATATCATTAACATAGATGAGAATAAATATGGTGACATTCAAGTGATGTAAGAAAAATAAGGAAGTGTCAACATTGGAGCCAGAGAATCCAAGGTCAAGTAAACTCTGAGAGAGGTGCCTGAACCAAGCCCTTGGAGCTTGTTTTAAGCCATAAAGGGACTTGTGGAGCCGACACACATAAGTGGGAAAATCAGGATGTTCAAAACCTTTGGGTTGTTCCATGTATACTTCTGCCTCAAGATAGCCATGCAAGAAGGCATTAGATATGTCAAGTTGTTGTATCACCCAATTATGATGAACTGCCAAGGCAAGAATTAATCTAATTGTGGCAGGCTTAATGACAGGACTGAAGGTTTCATAAAAATCAACTCCATGTTCTTGCTCAAAACCTTTAGCTACTAGCCTTGCTTTATACCTCTTAATAGTGCCATCGGCCTTCTGTTTGAGTTTGAAAACCCATTTGTTTCGAATAACATGTTTATCAGGAGGTCGAGGACACAAGGTCCAAGTTTCGTTGGCAAGGAGAGCATTAAATTCAAGTTGCATGGCTGCTGTCCAATTAGAGTCCTGGGAGGCTTGTGTATAAGTTCGAGGCTCAGAATGAAGGATGGTGGAGAATGCGTTGAGTGGATGATTGGTGGAATAGTAGAACTGGTCGTCAGGAAACTGTTTAGGTTTGAGAGAGTTGGTTTGGGATCGGGTTACTATGTTCCTAGAGGGAATAGTAACAGCAGGTATGGTAGTGTTTATGGATGGGGTAGAGAAGGGTAAATCAGCAGTTGGTAAATCAGAGGATGGATTCAGATCAGAGGTATTAACATCTACAGATGTGAGGTCAGTAGATGAAGGAACTGGAGAATTAAGAGAATCTGGTGAGGAATGAGGCATACCTGTTGATGCAGGAGTAACAGAATCTAGGACAGTGTGCTCCAAGAGCTGAGTGGAAGTAGGTGTAGGTAGATTGAGCATGGTAGGGAAGCTGGCAGGTTGTGTAGGTGGAGGAGAAGAGGAACTCTGATGCATGGAGACAGCAGGGAAGGTGTTTTCATCAAACACGACATGGCGAGAGATGTAAATCCTACCAGTTGTGATGTCCAAGCATCGATAACCCTTTTGGTTTATAGCATAACCAAGAAAAATGCACTTAGTGCTTCGGTATGCTAGTTTATGGGGAGAATAAGGTCTTAAGAGTGGATAGCAGGCACACCCAAATGTTTTGAGAAGAGAGTAGTCTGGCTAAGTTTTGAATAGGCAATAATAAGGAGACTGATTACCAAGGACAGGAGTTGGCATTCGATTTACAAGATATGTTGCAGTGAGGAAGGCATCAACCCAATGTTGAGAGGGTAGATGAGATTGAGCTAGGAGACTTAGAGCTGTTTCAGTGAGGTGTCTGTGCTTCCTCTCGGATATGCCATTCTGCTCAGATGTGTATGGACAAGTTAATCTATGCAAAATGCCATGGTTGTCTAGAAAAGATTTAATGGAGAGGTATTCCCGTCCATTATTTGTTTGTAATTGTTTTATTTTAAAGGAGAAGAGATTCTCAACCAAGCATTTGAATTTAATGAAAGACAAAGCAACATCACTCTTCTGTTTGAGAGAAAATAACCATGAAAATCGAGAGAAATCATCAACAAAAACAACATAATATTTACAACCACTGATTGACATTATAGGAGAGGTCCATACATCAGAATGGATAAGTTCTAAAGGGTGAGTGGACTGATGGGTAGACTTGGGGAAAGGAAGTTTATGGCTTTTTGCCATTTGACAAAATTCACAAACATGCTTGAGTTTGTGAATGCCAGAAACAGAAATTAATGAGTCATGGGTGAGCTTCTGAAGAATGGCTTCTGATGGATGTCCTAATCTTGAATGCCAAGTTTAGACAGGGGCTGTAACTCCTAACAAAGCAGTGAATGATGAGGCAGCCTTCATCTTATTGAATTGAAATTGCTGGAAAGGAACAGGATAAAGGCCTGCTTCACTCGGACCTTGGAAGAGCACTTTGTTGGTCTGCAGATCCTTCACAACAAAAGATGAAGCTATGAGAACAAAATAGCAACGGTTATCTTGACACAATTTTTGAATGGACAGGAGATTAGAGGAGGCATTGGGACAGTGTAATATATTGGACAGCAATAAAGAACTCTGTTTTGTTTTGAGAAAGGATGAACCAATGTTTTGAATTTGCAAACCTCCACCATTGCCAATAGTAACTTGGGCAGATCCTTGATATGGTTGCTGCTGACTAGTCAGATTCTCTAAGGCAGAAGTGACGTGGTTGTTAGCACCACTATCGAGGAACCAAGGTTGGTCAGGCTCTTGTGTAACATGTGTATGTGCAGCCATGGCAGTAAGCTGTGCGGGGGGTGTCTCCCTTGATATGAGAAATCCATTCGATGATAACAATCGAGTGCTTGGTGGTTATTCTTCCCACAAATCTGACAAGGTGGTTTAGAATTAGAAAAGAGAGAGTTATTGGGAGTAGGCTTCCCTGTTGTGTGTGTAGGAGAGGGAAAGTTGGGATTGCGGGCGCCAGAAGGTTTGTTGGAGGAATAAGGCTTAGGCGTTCTGTGGTTATAATGTTGTTTGGATTTTTGAGTGAAGAAAGCAATATGGTTGGTGTCTGGTGGGACAGAGTTTTGCTGGAGGTCAAGGAGTTGCTCATAATTAAGCAGTTCGGTTTGGAAGTCATCAAAAGTGATGGAGGAATCTCGGGTAGCAAAGTTTAGTGATGTGATGAAGGGATGATAGGCAGAGTTGAGACCTGCCACAACATAAGAAATCAGGTCCTCTTCATCAACGAGTTTTCCAACTGCTGCAAGTTGGTCAGACCAATTTTTAGCAGTAAGGAGATAATCAGTACAGGTTTTATTGGACTGGTTCAAGGTTTGGAGCTGTCTTTTGAGGTGTGAGATTCGTGATCTAGAATGAGGGGCAAATCTGTTTGACAAGGTATTCCAGACCTGTCGAGAGGAAGTTCGTCCATAAACAGTAGACAAAACTTTCTCTGTGAGAGTGGCATTGATCCATGCCAGGATGAACTGATCCTTTTTCTGCCATACCAAGTAATCAGTGGTAACAACAGAGGTAGGTTTGTCTTTATCATCAGTGACAAACTGCACTGGGCATGGCTCAGAGCCATCCACAATGCCTAACAAATCATGACTTCGGAGAATAGGAATGAATTGAGTGGTCCAATTGAGGTAATTGGTTCCATCCAATTTGACAGATACGAATGAAGTGATGTTGGGAAATGAGAATATTGCAACGGAATCTTTTGAAGCCATTAGGATCAAAGAGTGGGGTTAGCCAAAAGATGAAGCTCTGATACCAAGTGAGAATTATAAACAAACTGGTTCCAATTGGATACCTGATAGATGATGTTCATTCAGTATATATAGCAGGTTTACAAAACAGAAAAGATTATAGCTGTTACAAGCAAACTGATAAGCCTGATCACATTGAGCTGTTATCCAAACTTATGACTTATCCAAACTAGTATTTGAGATGGACTCTTCTTGAGTAGCTATCTGGTTGACTCTTTCCCAATATTTGTTTCACTTTTCTTTCCAGTGCTTGATGCAATGGTGCTTCTGCATGTCTATTTTCTTGACAATTGTGTTGTTCGAACAAGTTGTTACTTCTATAATTGGCCGTGCAATTTCATAACATATGAAATCATAATGAGGTATGGCAAAAAAACTTAAATTATATTACTAATTGAACTATAGTATGACTAATTACATCTTTATGGCACGTAAAAAAAGAGAATTCTAAATTTTTTAGAAATATGTCTTTATGAAAATTCAAAGAGTACAAGTTTCTGCTCAAGATAAACAGAAAAACAATGACGTTACAAAAAAAAAAAAATCACTCGTTGCCGAGACGTTACAAGCATTTGAAAATGATGAACCAATTCAAATACAAGAAGACAATATCCTGAATTCCAAGAAAAAATAATAAACTAAGGACGATGGTGAATTGGCAAAAAATTTCATCAAAATATATGTTTAGCACAATCATATAATTAAAGAACAATTATAAAATATTTATTCGCAATTTCTCCTCAAATAATTTCCTACTAAAAATGCATTCTTTATGGTTATGGGAATTGAGTTGTGTTTTTCGTATCTTGGGATGTGGAGATTGCATTAGTCAAATAAATCGCACATGCTCTTTTACTTTATAATTTTATTATTTTTTTTGCACAAACTCTATATTTCTATCTGAGTCCATGTAAAGCATTAGAGAGATATACGATAAAAATAGTTACACTTTTGAAAATTCCCATTAAATGTAAAGTTGTTATTACAAAGTAATTCATATGTTTTGGGTGTTAACCACCCTCAGCACACCACTCTCAGCACAACCAATTCCACTCAACCAACTCCAACTGAATCCAGCACAACCAATTCCACTCCAACTGAATCCAGCTGGCTGCAACAACCTGTAACAAACTGTAACCAATTAGTCTGCTAACTGATATGTATATATATAGTGTGATAGTGTGATAAACGTGTATTGTAAAAAGGAGAAATTAGTAACAAGAGAAATAAGATTTTTCCTCTCTGAAATCTCTGATCTGCTTCTCTTCTCCAACTCTCTCTATCTCTGTATATCAATGGTGAACAACTTCACCATTGACTGTATCTGATTCTACCTGTTTCTTCATGGTATCAGAGCCACTGCTCAAGACCTACGTCTCAAGAAAAGATCGACAAAGCTTGCTCCTTATGGCAACTACTGCTCCAAATTTAAACACAAATTCAACAACCTCAACCTCTGCAACTCCCAACCCTTCTCAATCACCAATCTTCCTCCTCTCCAATATTTGTAATCTAATTACTACAAGATTGGATTCGAGCAATTATGTAGCTTGGAAATTTCAGATCTCATCCATCCTAAAAGCACATTCCCTCATCGGCTACATTGATGGCACATATCCTTGTCCAAACAAATTTGTTCAAGATGAAAGAGGTGCTGCAACTGCTCAGATCAATCCAGAGTATCAGATCTGGAATACTCAAGATCAAGCTCTCATGACTCTACTCAATGCCACCTTATCTCAAACTGCATTGTCTCATGTCATAGGATATTCAACATCCAGAGAAGCATGGCTAGCCTTGGAGAGGAGATTCTCTGCATCAACCAGGTCTAATATCCTCCAACTCAAATCTGCCTTGCATAACATCTCCAAAGGTAAGGATTCTATAGACTCTTACATTCAGAAAATCAAACAAGCTAGAGATAGCCTAGCTTCTGTATCTGTCTTGATAGAAGATGAGGACATCTTGATCTATGTCTTGAATGGATTGCCTCAAGAGTACAATGCCTTCAAGACCTCAATCAGAACAAAATCTGAAAATATTACACTTGAAGAAGTTTATGCAATGTTGAAAATTGAGGAGCAGACAATTGAATCTGTCCATAAACAGAACAACTCCCCTCCATTCCCTGGAGCCATGATGGCCACCAACTATAGACCAAATTTCTCCTCTAACAGAGGATATTCTCCATCCAATTTTTCTGGCAGAGGCAGAGGGAGAGGCAGGTTCAGCAACAGAGGAGGAAGAATGCACTCGTTTGGTAGATTTCAATCGCCAAACTTTGGTCAATCCAATCTCCCTTATCCCACAAAACAGCCACAACAATCCAATCAAAGATCCAACAACTCACACCCTGTTGTGTGCCAAATCTGCAACAAAAATGGTCATAGTGCACTGGACTGCTATCACAGAATGGATTTCTCATATCAAGGGAAACCTCCATCTCCCCAACTAACTGCCATGTCTGCAACCTACAATACTGGATCTGATTGCTCCCCCAACTACTGGTACACAGATACAGGAGCTACCAACCACATTACTGCTGATCTAGCCAATCTCAACTTTCCAGTTGAGTACCAAGGGGATGATAATATCACAATAGCCAATGGTCAAGCCCTAGACATATCACACTCTGGTCAGTCCTCTATTCACGCCAATGATCACACTTTCAGATTGAACAATGTTCTCTGTGTACCTTCTATGGCCACTAATCTGCTATCAGTTCATCAATTCTGCAAGGACAACCACTGCAGATTTATTTTTGACTCTGAAATGTTTCAAATACAGGACAAAGCCACCAAGCAGCTCCTCTTCCAAGGACCTTCTGATCATGGCTTATATCCATTGCCAACCAGCTCCATCACCAAACATTCAGCTCCCTCACCCCAACCACCACTTCACTTTCAGCATTACAATAAACACTGTGCTAATCACAGTCCCCTACAAAGGAACAATTACTCAGACAGCCCCCATACTGCATACTTAGGTAAACAGGTCTCCACTGTGCTATGGCATGACAGATTGGGCCACCCCTCTACAGCTACTCTCCAGTCAATTCTCTCATCTGCCTCAATCACTGCTCCAAGAGACTCTGCTCCACTGTGCCAACATTGCCTCATTGGCAAGATGACCAAACTGCCTTTTCCTCTCTCTACTACAGAATCTACTGCTCCACTACAATTAGTTCACAGTGACCTGTGGGGGCCAGCTCCACACACTTCCTTTGACAATTTTACTTACTATGTCTCCTTTGTTGATGATTTTAGTAGGTTTACATGGTTTTATCCATTGAAACATAAATCTGATTTGTTCATTACCTTTTGCAAGTTCAAGGCCTATGTAGAAAACTTATTTTCTAGTTGTATAAAGACATTCAGATCTGATGGGGGAGGGGAATACAATAAAACAGAACTCACACAGCTGCTCACTCAGTCTGGCATCCATCATGAGAGGTCCTGTCCTCACACCCCTCAGCAAAATGGTATTGCTGAGAGGAAACACAGGCATATTGTAGAAACTGGACTTACTCTACTGTCCAGAGCCTCTCTACCACTCAAATATTGGACCTTGGCTTTCTCAACAGCAACCTATCTTATCAATAGAATGCCTACAAAAGTTCTCTCCCACCTTTCTCCCTATGAGAAGTTGTTTCACTCCCCTCCTGATTACACAATCCTCAAGACCTTTGGCTGTGCCTGTTACCCCCTCCTCAAACCATATTCCCACAACAAAATGCAACCCAAAACTACACAATGTACTTTCCTAGGCTATGCTCTTAACTACAAAGGATTCTATTGTCTTGACCACTCCACTAACAAGATGTATGTGACTAGACATGTGCTCTTTGATGAAACTACCTATCCATTCTATCATCTTAATTCTCTCCCAACCTCCACTTATAATCTCCAAACCTGGCTTCTTCCCCCATCTTCACTTCTAGGCTCCAATCCTTCCCTAGCTCCCTCCACTGACCACAACTTCTCAACACAAACACTCCCCTTACAACCTTCTGTTCCTCAGCCCCCTAGCTCTACACCCTTGCCTCTCATACTTTCACAATCACTCCCTCCTCCCTCACAGCCACTCAACTGCATTCCATCTGCAGCCACTCAGCCATTTAACTCACCAACTCAACTACCCTCAACCAATCATCCAACTCCCCAGCTCTCATCCACCAGTGCAGACCCTGCCATTACCACAAATCAACACTCAATGGTGACAAGATCTAAATTGGGCATCTCTAAGAAGAAAACTTTCACAGCAGTCACCTCTCCTAACACCTTAGAATCTTATTCTGAGCCTCAGTCCTTTACTGCAGCTAATAAACATTCAGCTTGGAGGAAAGCCATGGCTGAGGAGTTCACTGCTCTTCATCAACAGCACACTTGGACACTTGTACCTCTTCCACCCCACAAAAATGTGGTGGGATGTAAGTGGGTATACAAACTTAAACAAAATTCTGATGGCAGCATATCACAACATAAAGCCAGACTTGTGGCCAAGGGCTATCATCAGGAGGCAGGTCTTGATTATGATGAAACCTTTAGCCCTGTGGTAAAACACACCACTGTGAGGACTGTGCTTGCTTTGGCTGCTCACTTCCACTGGCCTCTAAGACAATTAGATGTCAAAAATGCATTCCTACATGGCCACCTCAAAGAGGAAGTTTACATGTGTCAACCTCAAGGATTCATAGACCCCAATTACCCCTCCTATGTCTGTAAACTCAATAAATCCATCTATGGTCTCAAGCAAGCCCCTCGGGCTTGGTTTGAGAGCTTCACCTCCCACCTATTGACTCTAAACTTCACTCAATCTACAGCTGATACCTCCCTCTTTCTCAGGCACCAAGGCTCCTCTACTACAATCCTTCTTCTATATGTTGATGATATTATAGTCACAGGTAATGATCCTTCCTATGTCCAAACTCTAATTCATCAACTCAGCCAAGCATTTGATATGAAAGACTTGGGCCCTCTCCACTATTTCCTAGGCCTGGAAATTTCCCACACTCCCCAAGGCCTCTTTGTTTCTCAACAAAAGTACCTCAAAGATCTCCTTATAAAAGCTCAAATGCTTGACTGCAAGGCTTGCAAAACTCCATGTCCCTCTACCTTTCATCTAAGTAAAACCTCTGGCCAACCACTCTTAGACCCTACCCCTTTCAGATCCCTTGTTGGAGCCCTCCAATATTTGACCTTCACCAGACCCGATATCTCATTTGCTGTTAACACAGTCTGTCAACATATGCACCATCCAACAGACCAACATTTCTCAGCTGTTAAAAGGATTCTGAGGTATCTCAAGGGCAGTCCCACTGTTGGTCTCCATTACCAACCCACAAATTTAACTCTTGAGGCCTACTCAGATGCAGACTGGGCAGGTGATCCCCTTGATAGGAAATCCACCACTGGCCTTCTCCTCTACCTTGGCTCTAGTCCAATTCACTGGAGTGCCAAGAAACAAAGCACTGTCGCCAGGTCCTCCACTGAAGCCGAGTACAAGGCTATGGCAATCACAACAGCAGAATTATCCTGGGTTAAAATGCTCTTCCAAGACCTCCACTTGTATCTTAAACAACCTCCAGTTCTCTACTGTGATAATATCTCAGCCATGGCCTTGGCATCCAATCCAGTATTCCATGGCAGAACTAAACACATCGAAATTGATTTTCATTATGTCAGAGAACAGGTTACAAGAAAGGCTATCACTCTGCACTTTGTGCCCTCTGAAGATCAACTTGCTGACATCTTCACTAAAGGTCTCCCTTCAAACAGATTTCTTACTCTCAGGTCCAAACTGCTGGCCTTCACCCCTGCCATCAGTTTGCAGGGGGATGTTAACCACCCTCAGCACACCACTCTCAGCACAACCAATTCCACTCAACCAACTCCAACTGAATCCAGCACAACCAATTCCACTCCAACTGAATCCAGCTGGCTGCAACAACCTGTAACAAACTGTAACCAATTAGTCTGCTAACTGATATGTATATATATAGTGTGATAGTGTGATAAACGTGTATTGTAAAAAGGAGAAATTAGTAACAAGAGAAATAAGATTTTTCCTCTCTGAAATCTCTGATCTGCTTCTCTTCTCCAACTCTCTCTATCTCTGTATATCAATGGTGAACAACTTCACCATTGACTGTATCTGATTCTACCTGTTTCTTCATTGGGTCACATAAAATAGAATCAATAGACTTCCACATTATTAAAATGATAAAATTATTACGAAATCTACTCATCTGCAACGCACATGTATTACTATTAGTATATATATATATATATATATATATATATATATATATATACACACACTAACTTTTCAATGCTTTGGAATTCAAGAATTGACAGAGATTTTTGGAAAAAAATTGTAGTTAAGGAATTACGGACAGACCTTAAAAATGAGTCACATGACCTTAAAATATTTAGTTAATTCAAGAGTTCTCCAATGGTTTAAAAAATATTTAGTTGATTAATTCAAGACCTTAAAAATATTTAGTTGATTCAAGAGTTCTCCAATGAATTTATTCTACTTCAGTTACAATGTGACTGTTGCTCTTTGTAATATACATTTTTGTGTGCTTTGGTTGATGTTTGGTTTTATTTCATGTCTTTGCTGTGCATTATGTCTGAAGTCTTGGACAAGAAGGAAATTAGAAGATAAATTAAAATAGAGAAGAAGGGAGAAGTGGGGAGGAGAAAATGAAAAATTTATTTTTTTTACATGTTTGTAGAGAAATAGAAAGAAAGAAGTGGGATGACTTGTAGCTTTTGGAGCTACTGTTTTTCTGTTTTTTTTTTTTTTTTTTAATTCCACACAGTACATTGCGTCTGGTGTAGGTATTTACTTACATATTTTTAGCCTTTTTTATTTCACCAAATCCATCATTAATTATTATTTCTTATTTTAAAATGATGATCTCATTTCACAAAACGGTTAGACTAAAATAAATGACCAGTAAACATTAAAGAAATAGAGAATTTTCTGTGTCCAAGAAATATTTTTTTGTTGCTATTTTTTTTTAGTTGTGTATTCTTTTCTCTATCTAATTTTTTTATTTTATCAATGTTGGAGTAATACCACTTTGCTTAGGAACAAATATTGTTTGATGCATGATTAAAAACATGTGTAATATTTTTTTTTATTTAAGGAATTTCTCAAATATCTCTGTCTTAGTTATGTGGACAGAGAATTTTTGACGAAATTTCTCAAAAATTCTCTCTTGAAAAAATACGAATTTTTTTAATAAAATTTACTATTCAATATGAATCTTGTTTGATAGATCTCGATTTTTTGAGTCAAAATATATAATTTTTATGAAAACAGACTTATATATTGTAAGTTATTTAATTTTAAAATTTATAGAAAAGTTAGGTGATGATGTAGTAAGGAGCTCGTCATGCTCTATTGATATTCGTATGATTTGAGTTTTTACACTAAAGGAATATTTTTGTCAATAAAAAATTTAGGGATTTTTTGAGTTAACATTTTTGGAGTTAGATTTTGTGTTAATTAAATACTTTATAAGGGACTTATTATCCAATCCCCTGAATAATAAATTTTTAATGAACTAACTTGGTTCTATGGTGAATAATTAATAATTTTATTAGTAGTAAATTAATATTTTTTTATATCTTTTTATAATATTAATTATTAGAGAGATAATTTATATGTACACACACACACACACACACACACACACATATATATATATATATTCTATTTACGACATGTCTTAATAATTATATTTATTAATTCATTACAATTGAAGTGAAAAGTATTACAAATAGAAAAATTATGACATCAAGAAACATTTCTTTAAAAAAGAACATTAAGAGTTTTTTATGCTTTAAATTAAGTATTATATGTATTTTTTAATGAAAAATCAAATCGTCATTAAAAAATTGTATATAAGGTTTCATTTTTATACCAAAAATTATTTACATGTTAAAAATATTTATTAATTAATAAAAATATGAGAAAATTTAATAATTCTATTAATTAATAAATTTTTAATCTTTCATGTATATTAATAATAAGAAAGTTGACTTATATATTACAATTTCAGAAAGATACTAAATAAAATGGAAGAACATACACCAAAGCTGAAAGAGGGACTAGTTTCCATCAGTTTTTCGAAGTTATTTCTTGCATATACAAAAACCAAAGAACGAGAATAGAAGAGGCCTTTTATTTCTATCTTTTCTTTTAATTCTAACTTCTATGATCACTATAGTTGTGATTTGTAGTTGAAGTTAATTCTTTTTAGTTTATTCCACTTAGATTAGTACTTTGGTGACTTGTTAAAAATTATTTAACAAGTATTAAATAAGACATTTATAACTGATTTGATCGACTTAATTTAAATTACACTTAATGAAAAATTATGACCAATAAGTATGATTTGAAATTTCATCACAAATAATTTTAAAATTAATTAAGTTACGGTTGAATTTCAAAACATATTATACCTTTGAACTATTCATTCAAACATAGCCTTAGAATATATAATTCAATCTAAAACACACACATTTTTGAAATTTTAATCAAAGATCAACAGATATCCAAACACACGGCATTAGGAACACATAATTCAATGAAACATCTAATGACTTTAGCACGTTTGCACACATTTTTCTGTTCTTGAATTTTAGCCAAAGACCAAAATATCCAAACACATAATTGGAGCACACAATTCAATGAAACATCTAACGACTCTTTAACACGTCCACACCTATTGTTTTGAAATTTTAGGCAAAGAGCAATAGATACCCAAAACAAGCAGCTAGTGAGGTGACCAGTTGACTGCATATGTAGCTGGTTTCTTCATGTTTCCATCGTTCCTCAATTGTTGGGTAGTTAGTGTTATGAACCTGGCCAATACACCAAAAGTCCTAGGATTGATAGACCGCGTAAAATCAAGTCTTTTAACTACTTAGGATCGTAACAAACCATCACGCTTCCGAACCGACGTCCACGGCGGCCCACTCTATCGACACTGACCTATTGAATAGCCCTTTCTCTTTTGGTGGCTCTATCCAACTATCAGTATTCAATGACTTCGTACTATTCCCATACATAACACCAAGGCATTTTAATCCAGCTTCTAGGTCGCCCCCTCCATGACTTGAACCCGTGACGTGGTGCCTGCTCTAGTACCAATTGTTATGAACCTAACCAATACGCCAAAAGCCCTAGGACTGATGGAACGCGTGAAATCAAGTTGTTTAACTATTTAGGATCGTAACAAACCATTACGCTTCCGAACCGACGTTCACGGCAGCCCACTCTATCGACACTGACCTGTTGATAGCCCTTTCTCTTTTGGTGGCTCCACAATTGTTATGAACCTGACCAATACGCCAAAAGCCCTAGGACTGATGGAACGCATGAAATCAAGTCTTTTAACTATTTAGGATCGTAACAAACCATCACGCTTCCGAACCGACGTCCACGGCGGCCCACTCTATCGACACTGACCTGTTGATAGCCCTTTCTCTTTTGGTGGCTCCATCTAACTATTAGTATTCAATGACTTGGCACTATTCCCATACATAACACCAAGGCAGTTTTAATCCAGCCTCTAGGTCGCCCCCTCCATGACTCGAACCCGTGACGTGGTGCCTACTCTAATACTAATTATTATAAACCTGACCAATACGCCAAAAGCCCTAGGACTGATGGAACGCGTGAAATCAAGCCTTTTAATTATTTAGGATTGTAACAGCTAGCCAACGTTCAAACAACAAGGCAACTCAAGTCAAAATTATCTACCGATGAATGTTCATACCTTCGATCAAGAAAAGTACCGTTTGGAGCAAGTACTGAGTAGAATATGTCAAGTGTTTCGACCACGTTGTATATCCAAATAGTGTTGGTATCTGTTCAAATATTCACATAAATTAAATCTATCATGAAGATGATCTCATTTTATACTAGTATTTAGATACCATTTACACACCAATAATTGAGTCATAAATCATTGTTCACACACAATCGTTGCGCACAACGAAAGTAAAAAACTCGTGGAGTCGACAACTTATGATTCGTGTCAGATCCTTCCTTTGTATCCTTAATTTGAATCATTAAGTACTGCAGAATAGAAATAGCCATGTTGAGAAGCGCCAGGACGCCAATGGAAAGCTTACTACTCTTCTGGTTCTCTTTGCTTTCCATTTTAACAATCTCTTGTGCAGTAGACACCATAACCACGACGCAATTCATAAGAGATGGGGATACCATAGTTTCATCAAGCGGAAGCTTTGAACTGGGATTCTTCAGTCCTGGTAGTGGTAGTTCCAAGAATCGATATTTGGGAATGTGGTACAAGAAAATATCAACTGGGACTGTGGTATGGGTTGCCAACAGAGACATCCCACTCACTGATACGTCCGGCGTTTTTAAGGTCACCCACCAGGGAATTCTCATTCTTCATAATACTACCAATACCATCATATGGTCTTCTAATATGTCAAGAACAGCACAGGAACCAGTTGCACAACTTCTGGAGTCAGGAAATCTTGTTGTGAAAGAAGCAAATGATGCTAGCCCAGATAATTTCCTGTGGCAGAGCTTTGATTATCCATGTGATACCTTTTTACCCGGTATGAAGCTTGGAAAGAACCTTGAAACTGGCCAAGATTGGAACTTATCGTCGTGGAAGAGCAGTGATGATCCAGCTCCAGGGGATTTTACATATTGGTGTGATGTTCGTGGATACCCACAATTCCGGGTGAGCAATGGTTCAGTTGGGGTGTTTAGGTCCGGACCATGGAATGGTGTCCGTTTAGTGGGTACCCAAGTTTACAAGCACACACCGTTTATAAACTCAACTTTGTTTTTAACAAGGAGGAGGTTTATTATATTAATGGGCTCACTAATGGCTCAGTCGTCTCAAGGGCAGTGTTGAATCATAATGGAGAGGTCCAGCGCTTCACATGGAACAATCGAACCCAAAGTTGGACCGTTTACTTTACTGTACCAGCGGATCACTGTGACAATTACGCATTGTGTGGTGTGTATGGTAGCTGTAATATTGGTAACTCCCCAGTTTGTGGTTGTCTGGACAAATTTGTGCCGAAGTACCCAAAAGATTGGGAAATGGCAGATTGGTCAAATGGGTGCGTTCGGAGGACGCAATTGGACTGCCACAATGGATCAGATGGATTTCTCAAGTATTCCAATGTTAAATTGCCAGACACAAGATATTCCTTTTTTAATGGCAGCATGAGCCTCGATGAATGCAGGGCAATGTGTTCGAAAAATTGCTCCTGTATGGCTTATGCAAATTCGGATGTAAGTGAAGGAGGAAGTGGCTGCTTGCTTTGGTTTGATGACTTGATTGATATTAGAACGTTTCCGGAAGATGGGCAGGACATTCACATAAGGATGGCCTCCTCTGAATTAGGTATGATATTATCCCCAAAAATAACTTAACTTATGTAACTTCATTGTCTTACCAATTAATTCTTAGTTGCAGTTATATTATGTAACTTTATTCTTCCATTTATTTCAACCATTTTTTATAGAAAATAATATTATAGAATATGAAAAAAATTATAGGTTGTATTTCATAATAAACACACTTCCTCCGAAATTCTCAATATTTTTAAATTTCTACATTCAATTACATATTGATAAGAAGAGAGTTATAATGTTTTCTTATATATTGATTGCACACAGAGGGTTTTGGTTATTCTGAAACTATAGTTTCTTTCTGGGGTAATCCCTTCAACTTGAGGTTTCATGCATTACTGTACCTTCGACATGAATTCCATTTTGTTTGGCTGGAAGATAATTACAATCCCCCAGGTATAACTGCTTGGAATTCCTGGTTTTCTAACTCTTATATAATGTTAATTTAATTGCTTCCCTGTTAGGTGAAGTTGGATCCTTTTCGAAGAAGCGAAAGACGATCATAGTCAGCTCAGTCGTAGTCTTAATGGGAACACTTATATTGCTAGGTCTAGGCCTAATGTTGTATGTTTGGAAGAAGAAGCAGAAGCAAGATAGAAAAGGTAACCCAAATCAGTCTTTTGCGGTAAGGTAACTCGTTTTTGCATGTCAATGAGTGCATTTTTTTGGAAAAAAACTTTGTAATCAGTGCACTCCTTCTTGAACAAGTATTGAAATCCAGTCCATCCTCTCTTTGCAGGAAGAACAACACTCCAGAATGAAGATCTCCAGTTACCATTGTTTAACTTTGCTACAATAGTCAATGCTACTGATAACTTTTCAATAAACAATAAGCTTGGAGAGGGAGGATTTGGACCTGTTTACAGGGTACCAAAATAGAAATAATATATACAGTTTCTCATGAAATTGTTGACTAATTTTTTAAACTAGAATTCATCATTCTGATTTTTTTGACTAATTTTAAATTTAAATCATAATGTTCAGGGTATACTAGAGGAGGGACAAGAAATTGCTGTAAAGAGGCTTTCAAAGAATTCCAAACAAGGAGTTGATGAGTTCAAGAATGAAGTTATTTGTATTGCCAAACTCCAACACCGAAACCTTGTAAAGCTCATTGGATACTGCATTCAAGGGGAGGATAAGATGTTGATATATGAATACAAGCCCAACAATAGCTTGGATTCCTTTATTTTCGGTTTGGCTCTCTCAAAACCATTTTTTTCTTTTTCAGTTCAACTGGTACATTGGTCACTATACTTCATACTTGGAGTAATATTTGAAGACAGTTTCATCATAAACTCGCTCCAAAGTTTTTTTGTTTTTTGTTTTTATAGAATGATTTCCATTCATATTGGTGAAATTAATTAGTATTTGGTAGTTGCCTGAATTAACTTGGATGAAAATTGGGCAGATCAATCACGAAGCATGTTACTTGATTGGCCTAAGCGCTTTCACATTATCATTGGAATTGCTCGAGGACTTCTTTATCTTCATCAAGATTCTAGACTGAGAATTATCCATAGAGATCTTAAAGCTAGCAACATTTTACTAGATGCTGAGATGAATCCAAAAATTTCAGACTTCGGCATGGCTAGAATTTTTGGAGAATGTGAGACACAAGCAAATACAAAAAGAGTGGTTGGAACATAGTAAGAATCTCTAAGCATGTTCAAGATCTTCGATCCCCTTTCTATGATCCTAATTTTTTTTTTTTTACGTTCATTGTTTTCCTGCAGTGGCTACATGTTCCCGGAATATGCAATTGATGGACTCTTCTCAATAAAATCTGACATTTTTAGCTTTGGTGTTTTGGTATTAGAGATAATTAGTGGGAAAAGAAACAGAGGATTCTGTCACCCCGATCACCACCATAATCTTCTTGGACATGTAAGCATAAAGTTGAGTTATATCTGTTTCATTTAATTTGTATATAAACTCGAATCTATCACTTAAAAATGTTTTCAAATGTTCAGACTTGGAGGCTTTATAGAGAAGACAGATCTTTAGAACTGATTGATGCACCTTTACAAGACTCGTGTAATCGGCCTGAATTGTTGCAATCAATTCATGTGGGTTTATTGTGTGTGCAGCAATGCACAAACGATAGGCCTAATATGTCGACTGTGGTTCTAATGTTGAATGGTGAAAGTGCACTGTCTCAACCTAAACAACCTGGTTTTTTCACTGAGAGGAGCCTACTTGTAGCAGATTCTTCAAGCAAGCATGAGTCAAGTTCAGCCAACATGGTCACCTTGACACTGTTAGAGGCCCGATAAACGACAGTTCATGTTGATGTTTTGTATATTCCAAGATGGATGAATTTAACAAACATATGTATACACTTTTTTAAGGTAATCTAATTTCTTCCTGAAGTCTTATCATTTGGGGATTTTAATTTGTAAGGACCAGTCTAGCATTTTTCTTGATATTGCATTGTGGGGTCTACACCTAAAGTATGTGAGAATAATTTTAGTGTTGCCAAGTGACACTATGCCACATTTTCGTAATAGAATATTATTTGTGTTGTGTCCCATTTAAATAAGTGGAACATAATTCATATATCAGTCTATTATTAAATAATGGTATGTTCACAGAATGGTATGTTCACATCGTGCTGAGACACTCAAACATTGAACAATGGAACACATAATTCAATGAAAATCTAATGACTCTAACTTGTTCCATGCACATTTTTTGAAATTTTGGGCGAAACCAATTGATACACGCACAACAATGGAAGAAGTGAGGTGACCAATTGACCATATACGGCAAAACAATAATCTCTTACGATACAGAGTCCTTCGCTTTGGTGGCTTCCCTTCGTCTGTCTCTCTCTCCTCCATCATCTACGAAGCCTCTGATCATTCTTTCGCAAAGCTTAACAGACCCTTCATGGGTCGTGCACAACCATCGCTGCCACCCGCCTATCTGTACACCATCAGAATCTCCAAAGCGTCACTGACAGCGACAATCGTTTTTTTCAAAATCGAGATCCATAGGAACTTGTAATCTACAATTTCATATCAACTTCAGCTCAAGTGGGTTGTTGGGCGTAATCCAGTGATGGTGGACCACAACACCAAATGGGTTGAAAACCTGGTTTTGTGAAGGTAAGCATGGGTCCCAGTTATGGAAGGTATTGAGAGGGTCATTAAAAGATGATGATGTGAGAAAGAGAGGGAAAATAGGGTACTGATTAATGGTTTTGGATATTTGGAGTTTTTTGATTGAGAGTTTGATTCTATTAGGAAGGGTGTTCTTCAGATTCTGGGTCTTGGCTCATCTGTAGCCCTTCGGGAAAGGGCTTCCAAATTTTGTTTTGATCTTATTGCTGAATTGCAACAAAATAATTTTACTATTTGCGAGAGTAAAAGTTTCCAATTTCATAACTAATGAAATTTTAATCAATATGTTTCAAAAATACTAATTTTTTTTTTGAACAATTCATTTACATTTTGAAAGTCCCTTTTAGCATTTAAAATGTGGCTCAAAAATTTAATAAAATTTAAAACAATTAAATATATATATATATATATATATATATATATTATTTTTGACTGAAATTGGAAATAATTTATGTACATGAAAAAAATATAATAAAAATTTTATTATGAAAGATGAAAAATATAAAATAATGTTAAAACTCCTTTGCAAATATCTGAGGACAATTCTTGTCACTTTCTCTCTTTTCTTTTCTCAGCAAAAATAACACAAAATGCATTATATAATAATGTTTTCAAATTCTAAAATACAAAAACAAATGTGAAAAGTTGCAAAGTTGGGCTCTCAGTGTCATTGGCACATAAAAAGGAAGGTTTTGATACATGCAAGTGTTGATGTGTTATTTTCAACTTTTTTTTAAAAACTCTAAAACTTATTGTACCGATCGACTAACAGAAGATGAAAATTTTTAGGTTTAAGTATCGATCGATAGGACCAAGATGCAAATAAAAATGACTGTAATACAAAAAAAAAAAAAAATCTCTTTTTATTAAGAAAAATTAATTGAACCTTGAAGAGAAAAATTATCTTTACTTCTCAATACCGCTTCCATCACAAAAAGTTAATCGTCAATGTTTTAATAATGTATAATTCAATCTATACAACAAGTCCACGCATTTTTTAAAATTTTAGCCAAAGACCAATAGATACCCAAACACAATAATGGAGCACATAATTCAATGAAACATGTAATCACTCGTAACACATGCTTACACATTTTTATTTGTGAAATTTTAGCCAAAGACCAATAAATACCTGTTGGCCAATTAAACCAAGCTCATAAATTTTAGGAAGTTTCTTAATTTGGTTTATTGAGTCCTAATAATATTTGGAGTCTTTTTAGATTAGTCTTAATTGTAGTTGGACTAATATTCTAATAAGAGTTAGTTTTTTAATTATAGTTAAATAAGATATACTAGTTTATATGAGATTAGATATCCTAATTAGTATATGACTTAGAGTCAATGTAATTATAAATATGTGGGTCTCTGTCATATAGAGTGGTATGCCACAAAAATAATAGAGTGGTGGTGGTGGCCAAGAGAATTAGAGGGCCGTGCGATGGCCGTGAGAGATTACTGAAATAATAATAGTGTGTGAATTTTCTTCAATAAAATATATTAGTTTGTTCACTTTACGTCTTCTCTTGTTTTTTATTCAACAAGTTGATATCAGAGTAATTTTTGAGTCCTACAAGTGGTATCAGAGCGAGTTACGATCTTGGGTAATTTATCAGAGCCTGTTACGATTTTGGGGTAACTTATTAGAGCCAAGTTTGATCTTGGGAGAGCTAGTTACGATCTTGAGTAACTTATCAAAGTTGCAGAAAATCAGAGTTTGATCTTGTTCATGAATTATTGCAGAGAAATTGTAATTCTCATTTTACTTAAGATTGTAATCTTGAGTGCTTTGTTGAAAAGTTATTCGATTGAAATTCGACGGTTGTTTGGATCAGAAAAAGATCTTGTGGTGGTACAAATACTTGTGAAGCAAAAAAATGAATTTTGGTTTAATCGATAGGGAGGCCAGCTTGATCAAATTGAAGAAAAAAAAGGGGACGATGAAATCAATTTTTGGATAAACTCAGGTACGTGATTTAAATAAATTGTTGATATGAAATTATGAAAAAAGTTTTGGTTAATGGACAAAAGTTTTAGATTTTAAGAGTATGTGGTCAGAATATTGATGAGTAGTTACATCATGTTACACTCTATCTTAATGCTTGCAATGTATTTAATGTATTGGATATTGCATTGAAGAGTTTATCAAAGGAACTTTATGAGAAGAAAGTTAAATGGTTCTATCAGATAAAAAGGAAGACAATACATTGGGCACATTGGAATAATTTTGTTTGCACACAAAATTATCTACCACCACATAAGTTTTGGTTTTATTTTTTTCGGCATATAAAAATAAACTGCTGAACGGTTATGAACCTCCCATAAACAAATATTGTGTGGTTGATTTTGAAAGAGATAAGTTTAATGAAAATAAAGAGATTGATGGTTCAAAATTATTTTCAGAATTCATTCCAATTTGAGATGATTCATATAATGTGTTGAATTTAGATTCATATGATATTGATTGCTTCGTCAATATTTCTGAGGAAGAAAATATTAATTGTGAGGAAAGAAGTATTTTGGAAGTTCAAGAAGATAAAAATAATTGTATGGTTAAAAGTTTGACTTTGGCTCATAGTGATGAAAATTTGAATTTGTTAGAAATTGCTTTTGGTGAATTAAGAGATGTTAAAGAATTTTTGAACCTACTCAGTTTAAGAATTTAATTGTTGAGAAAGAAGAAAATTTTGCATGTTGTGGCATTGATGCAGTTGAAGATTTTGAAAATTTTGGCCTTGCTACTTTGTTTAATTTGCCAAGCACTTTGGAATCAAAATATGGTGAGATTGAAGAACATTCCAATCCAGACTTGTTGATTTTATTGGTATTAAGAATTTTATAATTCGAGACCATGTTGATTTTGTGAAAACAAAATTTTTAGAGGTTCAAGAATGTTTGAGATTTGAGAAACCTAAGTTGCCTGAAATTTGTGATTTTATCGGCGTTGATAAATTCTTGCTGTACTACAATATTGGTTTGGATCTTACTAATTTTATTGGTGTAAATTTTATTTGAAAGGAAGATTTTGGTACTCTAAAATATTGGCAGGCTTTGCATCATTATGACGATGAAATTGTTAGCACAAATAATTGTTTTATTGATTTTGATTTTGAATGGATGAGCATGGATTTATTTTTTGATCATGCTGAACAAACTGAGAAGCTGTATGCCAAGTACAAGATTCGACCACATCCGCGTGTGAAGATGAAGATAGATGATTGTTCCAGATTGTTGTTGCAAAAGTTTCTTACAACGACAGAAATTGCTTTGAAGATTCTTGCTCATGAAGTTGTTGGTGAAGCTACTTTGACAAGCTTGGTTTAAGGGAGGCATTGTTGGCCAATTAAACCAAGCTCATAAATTTTAGGAAGTTTCTTAATTTGGTTTATTGAGTCCTAATAATATTTGGAGTTTTTTTAGATAGTCCTAATTGTAGTTGGACTAATATTCTAATGAGAGTTAGTTTTCTAATTATAGTTAAATAAGATATACTAGTTTGTATGAGATTAGATATCCTAATTAGTATAGGACTTAGAGTCAATAGTAATTATAAATATGTGAGTCTCTATCATATGAAGTGGTGTACCACAAAAATAATAGAGTAGGTGACCAAGAGAATTAGAGGGCCGTGTGATAACCGTGAGAGATTGTCGAAATAATAATAGTGTGTGAGTTTTCTTCAATAAAATATATTAGTTTATTTACTTTACTTCTTCTTTTATTTTTTATTCAACAAATTGAATATTCAACAAATTAATATCAGAGTAAGTTTTGAATCCTACAACTACCCAGACGCTCAACAGTAGATCTGAACGCATTATTCAATGAAACATTCTAATCACTCTAACATGTTCACACACATTTTTTGAAATTTTAGGCAAAAACCAATGGATACCCAAACAGACCGGAAAAAATGAGGTGACCAATTGACCATATATTGCTGGTTTCTTGATCTCCATCATTCCTCAATTGTCAGGTAGGTAGCCAACGTGAAACAACAACGTAACTCTGACAACATTATTTAGCGTGCTAGCTGGTCTGATGCTATTTTTGACTTACGGGGGTGTAAATAATAATTGTAGTCGTTGAGGGTTTTTTTTTTTTTTATGATTTTGATTTCTACTCTCATTTTTTTTTTATTAGAGAAAGATATGTGTTTTATTTAATTTTTTTATTAATTTTAGATTGAATTTTATTTTATATTTGTTACAGTCTATTGTATTATTGTATGTCTTAAGATTCAGAGACCCACATCAGTAAAACCCATCTCACGTGAGAGGGAAATTCACACCGGATGAGAGAGGATCCTTTTTCCATAATTTTGAGTAGTTAGATGGCAATTCGAAGAAGACACGTGGCTTACTAAGTGAAATGGAAGAACATATGGCAAAAGCTGGAAGAGGTAGGTGGTTTCCAGCAATTTTTTGAAGTTATTTCTTGCATGTGACAAATTTAACTCAAAAAAGAAAAACAAAAAGTATAGATGAAGATTCTGCACCAACAAATACCAAATCTTTATTTTTACTTTTTCTTTTTAATTCCGACTTTTTTGACCACTGTAGTTGTGAATTATGTGTAGTTTAATCCTTATAGTTTCCACTACTTAGATGAAGCCTTTAATTGTAGCACATAGCCTTTATTTCTTAGTTATAATCCTCAGTGGTTGCCTTTAGTTGTTGTCTCTTGCGATTGTTCATCTTCAACTTCAACAATTATGAGTTGCTTTTGCTTGTATTTTCAGTCATAAATTTGTAATTCTTTCATTCTAATATGTAACTTACGAAAACAGCCATTCTTATTCCTCAACATCACCTAAATCATGAATGATGGTCAATTCTTAATGATGTAGAAAAATTTGTGGATCTTTAATGACTTGAAACGATTTAATATGATGTAAAAAATAAAAAAATTTCCCAGACTTTTTGATACATTTTTGAAATATTTTGTCTGCGTTTAAATAGTGATTCAGATATAATTTTTTAAAAAATATTTCTATAAATTTTGTAATTAATGTTTTAAAAACTGTGAAAATGCATTTGGATATGATAATCTAAATTATAAAAAATTAAAATTAATAATTTGTCAAATGCATATCCCGTATTTTAAAATTAAATCTGTAACATAGTCTTTGATTTCTTAATTTTGTTAAGACTAATATTAATAATTTTTTAATTGAATTAGTAGAGAAATTACAAAAATATCTGTCTTTTACTAAAAAAATAAACATATTATACTCTTACTTACAAAGAGATGTACAAGATATAACCGGTCAAAAGACACCTTTAAATTTACTTACAAAAAGATGTACAAGATATAACCGGTCAAAAGACACCTTTAAATCTTGTAGAATACAATTTAATAAAAAAATTCTTTAAAACTTATCCAAACAAGGACAAATTATTTGATATAATCATCACTCCACATCATTATCTTGTATAAAGTAACGATCTTTCGTAAACTTCATTATTTATTCTAAATTTTAGATGATAAATTTTTTTATGATTTAGGATTGTTGATAAAATTTATGTGATTCTAAATCAAATAATGAGGTAAAGTAATCATCTTAATAACTTTTGAAAAAAAAATTATTTTTTTTAAAACACGTTTTTTTTAAACATGAATTTTAAAAATAAGTAACAAACTGTGGGAGAGTGAAAAATTTGTTAAAAAATTGGGTTGGATGGTAACATGTTTCCTGAAACCTACCCATTATCGCCTGTCATAGCCGCCACCATCTTCTGAAAGACTGGTCGTAGTATATATGTAATACGCAGTATGTACTGTGTTCTTTTTTCCCCGAGCAATATTCTTCAATGACAAAAATGAAAAACTCGTGGAGATGGACGCTTTTGATGCCCGTCGCAGCCTTCACTAATGTATAGTTACTCGAATGAATGTTCATGATAGAGTATGATAAATATTTTGACCTCCATCTACCCATAAACTTGAATCATTATGTACTGAATAATAGAAATAGCCATGATAAGAAGCGCCAGGACGCCAATGGAAAGCTTGATCAGCATACTATTTTTCTGTTCCTCTTTGCTTTCCATTTTAACAATCTCTAGTGCAGCAGACACCATAACCACGGCACAATTCATAAGAGATGGGGATTCCATAGTTTCATCCAGCGGAAGGTTTGAAATGGGATTTTTCAGTCCTGGTACTGGTAGTTCCAAGAATCGATATTTGGGAATATGGTACAAGAAAATATCAACTGGGACTGTGGTATGGGTTGCCAACAGAGACATCCCACTCACTGATACGTACGGCGTTTTTAAGGTCACCCACCAGGGAATTCTCATCCTTCATAATACAACCAATACCATCATATGGTCTTCTAGTATGTCAAGAACAGCACAGGAACCAGTTGCACAACTTCTGGAGTCTGGAAATCTTGTCGTGAAAGAAGCAAATGATGATAGCCCAGATAATTTCCTGTGGCAGAGCTTTGATTATCCATGTGATACGTTTTTACCCGGTATGAAGCTTGGAAAGAACCTTGAAACTGGCCAAGATTGGAACTTATCGTCGTGGAAGAGCAGTGATGATCCAGCTTCAGGGGATTTTACATATTGGTGTGATGTTCGTGGATACCCACAATTCCTGGTGAGCAATGATTCAGTTGAGGTGTTTAGGTCCGGACCATGGAATGGTGTCCGTTTTAGTGGGTACCCAAGTTCAAAAGCAACGACCCTTTATAAATTCAACTTTGTTTTCCATGGGGAGGAGGTTTATTATATTAATGAGCTCACTAATGGCTCAGTTGTCTCAAGGGCAGTGTTGAATCATAATGGACTTCTGGAGCGCTTGACATGGAGCTACCGAACCCTGCGTTGGACCGTTTCCCATAATGCACCAATGGATATCTGCGACAATTACTCAAAGTGTGGTGCATATGGTACCTGTAAAATTGGAAACTCCCAAGTCTGTAGTTGTTTGGATAAATTTGTGCCAAAATACCCAACAGAGTGGGACATGGCAGATTGGTCAAATGGGTGCGTGCGGAGGATGCCATTGGATTGCCACAATGGATCAGATGGATTTCTCAAGTATTCCAATGTTAAATTGCCGGACACAAGATATTCCCTTTTTAACGGCAGCATAACCCTTGATGGATGTAAGACAATGTGTTTGAAAAATTGCTCCTGTATGGCTTATGCAAATTCCAATGTAAGTGAAGGAGGAAGTGGCTGCTTGCTTTGGTTTGGTGACTTGATTGATATTAGAGTTTTTCCTGAAGATGGACAGGACATTTACATAAGGATGGCCTCCTCTGAATTAGGTATGATATTATTCCTAAAAATTTAGATGAGTATTCTTTTATCTTCTTGTAGGAAATTAATATTATGCTAACTTAGACTTCAAGAAGCTATAGAAGAGAAAGCTGAGTTGCAATATTTCCAAATTTCCCTTTTCTTTGACATAATACTAAAAGGCAAGGCACAGGTAGTTTGTGAAATAAGTTTTGTGACTTCTGTATGTTTGTTCAAATAAAAAGAAATCAAAAGGCATATAGTACTCTAGACCAAAGGGGAAGAAAAAAAAACTGCATATGGTTGTGCTTCCAAGTCCTTTGCAGCATGAGGATTGGGGAAACCCGTCTGCCGTGCATGACATATAGCATTGGCCATGAGACAGGCCCCTTCCTTTCTGAAGTTGGCATAATCTGAGGCCTCATTTACTCTTGGTCTTGGATTACAACTTTTCTATTCACCAGTTACACAGTACCAAATCATGGATTGAACTCATTATCTTACCAATTCTTAGTTGCAATAATATTATGTAATTTACATTGTTATTAGAGTCATGCTATAGAAACATATCTTAAAACTAGAAATTCACTGATATGACCAATTCAGTCTGTTTTTTTTTATTACAAAAACAGCCATCTATACCAATTTTTATAGCAAATAATATTACAGAATGTGAAAAATTATAGATTACATATCATTGGAAACACACTATTTTGAACAAAAAAATCTTAAATATTTTGAAATTTCTATATCAATTACAAGTTAACAAGAAGAGAGTTGGATAAACTTTCATCCTAGTCACTGATATATTTTCTCATCACACGTTTGAAAACTACACACCCTTTTGTGGCTAATGCAATCTTTACAACTTGTGCTTTCATGCTTCTATCTTTGGACGATTTTGCCACTTCTTTTGGTTGGAAACTCAACAGTCCCCCAAGCATAATTGAGAGTTGCTCCTGTGAAGTAATCACCAATGTCTGTCAACTTTTTATTTAGTTGATTTAAGCCACTCATTTGTTTGATTATTATCTATTGCATTGCTTGCTTTACAAATCTTATTGCAGAGGAGTTTTATCTCTGCAGAATCACTAAGAATTCCCAATTTCCTGCTTTTACTTGCTTCTAATTTTTTGTTGGTCTTAACTTCCTTTCAATTCAATTGCTTCATAATTAGGTCAATCTGGCTCCACTTCTAAGAAAGGAAAGAGGTTCATAGTCAGCTTAGTACTTACAGCAGGAATGATGCTGTTAGGCCTGGGAATAACCTTGTTTGTTTGGAAGAAGTATCAACGATGTTACCTAGGATGAATCATTTTGTGGTAAAGTAACTTTTGTGGATTTCTTGTCCCTCTTTTTTTTTTCTTTGTAAAGAAATATACTTACTTTTTTATGCTGCAATAAAATTTATACACGGTTTGAACAGTTCTTTTTTCATTTAATTTCACTCTATAGGAAGAATGAGACACAACTCTGAACAAGGGTACAACAGCGAAAGCCAGAATGAAGATTTACAGCTATCATTGTTTGACTTAGCTACAATAGCTAAAGCTACCAATAACTTTTCTGTTAACAATAAGCTTGGAGAGGGTGGATTTGGACCTGTTTACAAGGTAAAAGTCAATACATTTAATAGTCTTCAGAAGTAGTTGATATGCAATCCATTTGAATTCTCTCACCACTTTGATTTGAAACTTGTCAATTTCTTAACCAACAACTGCACCCACTGAAAGAAAAGAGCAAAAAGACAAAGAAAAAAGACACCAACAAAGAATAGCAGATGACCTTTGTTGTTCCTCTCCTAAGCTTCTTAGAGCCTTGGTCTTTATTTTATCTACCAACAAATTAAAAAAATAAATTAATTAAAAGGAAATTTTCCTAAGGAAAAAATTAACAGAAAAAGAAGAAAGGAAAAGTACACAAGAACCAACATGCCTTCTTTAAAGTTTTAATTATCAGAAAATAAACATATTGAATATGAAAATCTTCAGGGTATGCTGACAGGAGGACAGGAAATAGCTGTGAAGAGGCTTTCAAAAAATTCTAAACAAGGTCATGATGAGTTCAAGAATGAAGTTATCTGTATTGCCAAACTCCAGCACCGAAATCTCATAAAGCTTATGGGATTATTGCCTTCAAAGAGAAGAAAATATGTTGATCTATGAATACATGCCCAACAAAAGCTTGGACTTCTTTATTTTCGGTTTGGCTCTCTCTTAACCATATTATTATTAACTCAACTAGCCTATTCCAGTTCTTTTTTTTCTTTTTTCGATTAAAGTCTATCCCAGTTTATTTATTCTTTATAATATTGGAGTGATGTTTTGATCAATGCTTTCATCATAAATCATGGGGATGCATGCATGAAGAGAAATTGGTAACCATCAGCCATTAAATTGTTCTCTGTTTTACCCCCTTCAATTTTCAGCATTTTATTATATGAAAGAACTAGTAGGGATCAAATTTGATGGTTTTATTTTTAAATGTGCAGATACATGATCTTGTTTTCATGGAATTTGTTTCATTTATTTATGAGAACTTAAAATTTACAGTAGTATGAATTAACTTGGAATTATTAATTGGGCAGATCAAGCACGAAGCATGTTACTGGATTGGCCTAAGCGCTTCCACATTATCAACGGAATTGCTCGAGGGCTTCTTTATCTTCATCAGGATTCTAGACTAAGAATCATCCATAGAGATCTTAAATCTAGCAATATTTTACTAGATTGCTGGATGAACCCAAAAATTTCAGATTTCGGCATTGCTAGAATTTTTGGAGGAAGTGAAACTGTGGCAAATACAAAGAGAGTAATTGGAACGTAGTAAGAATTTACCTAAGACCTCTTGATCACAAACCTTACCATCATACAAACCAATTAAACAATGTCTGATGGTTGAGTTGGCCACTAATTATGAGGAACCACATCACGTTGGAATGCTGAACATGATCTATAGTAATTGTTCCATTGTTGGTAATTTTGTTTCTTTGTTCTTGTTATCCTGCAGCGGCTACATGTCACCGGAGTATGCAATTGATGGGCTCTTCTCAGTGAAATCTGATGTATTTAGCTTTGGTGTCTTAATGTTAGAGATAGTGAGTGGGAAAAGAAACAGAGGATTCAATCATCCAGACCACAACCTGAACCTTCTTGGGCATGTAAGTCTTGACTCTTGAGTAGTTCAATGAAAGTTTCTTCATTCTCAATGGTTGAACTAATACTGACTTTGTTCAGGCCTGGGAACTCTATAAAGAAGATAGGGCTTTGGAACTAATTGATGCATCAGTATGGGAGTCATGCAATCTCTATGAAGTGTCAAGATCAGTCCATGTTGGTCTATTATGTGTGCAACAATGTGCAGAAGATAGGCCTTGCATGTCAAGTGTGGTTGTGATGTTAGGTGGAGAGGGAGAATTGCCTCAACCTAAACAGCCTGGTTTTTTCACTGAAAGGAGTTCTCTTGATGCCACTTCTTCTTTAAGCAAGCATGGATCATGTTCACCTAACCAAGTCACTGTCACACTGTTAGATGCTCGATAAAGGAGACTACATGATGATGTCTTCGTTTTTTTTTTTTTTGCCAAAAAAAAAAATTGGAAAGCCCACTGTATCATAAACTTTTGATAAGAATAGTATTAGTATGTTAATATTGATCCATCATAAACAGCAACAACAATAACAATGATAATAATTTTATGGTTGAATTTATTTCATATATACATTCACCAAATCAATTAATTTAAGTTAATGGGTCCTCCTGCCAAAGTTAAGCAGCAGCTAATGTTAATATGATTTGGGTGGCATCCATGGATTTTGGCCTAACTTAGTTCATTACAACCCTATTTTTACCATATAACACATAGCTATGGATTTATGCAATGTGATTGTGATATCGGTTAGTGAAAAACCAGCACCGGCACTTGCAGCTAAGCCCAACACTGTATAGGGGTGATTTCTTCTGGGTGTTCCCTTCCAAAAGCACCCACTACCCTGCCTATTGTATCCAATTGCAGTCAAATTTTCTTTTTTTTGATAACTGGATATCCGGGCAGCATCTCGACTAATTATGGGACCATAAAATTAATGATCGGACAAATTTTTAGTAGTCTTAAAAAAAACTCGAATTCGAAATCTTAAATTTTAATTCTCAAAATTCCATCGCTTGGCTAACTCCTTAGGGTTAATTGCAGTCGATTAGCTGCAAAAGGCCAAGATGTCCAACATTATAAGGCAGCCAATGAGACCAAGATTCCACGGCAATGAGAAACAACCAAGATTTCACGGCAATGAGAAAGGTGACTAGGTGGCCAATAGTAGAATAAGAGATGATCAATTAGTCAACAAAAACAAAGAAATCACGACACTGAAAAGGATGACTCTTTGTGACAAATAATAAAATAAGATATAAACAATTAGTGAACAAAACACTAATTTATATGTGATTCAATTTTAAGCCTACTTTCACGGATGAAAACGACCAAGAAAAAATTTATTAAAACATAAAGAGAATACAGTAACTCGTTTTTACTCAAAACCCCTAATATCTATAAGTGAAATACAATACAAGAATATTATTTTCAAAATAACATAAAATACCAAAATAGCTCACCCAAAAATTTGTTACAGGAGTGCTGTTCTTCATTTAGTGGATTAAAAGTCTTACAAAATTTACCAATTAAAATGGTAAAGTCACACCCAAAGTCCCAAACTGCCAGAATCAACTCAAGAATGTTATTTCCAATTTTTCTCATGTTTGTTGCCACATGGGAAAATTTTGTTTTTTTTTTTCCCCAAATCTAAAAAAACTAATAAAGCAATTTAGGTTTGGAAAATTTACGCAACTCTGTTCTAGTGTTATCCAATCTCACGTGACCATACTGTCTCATTCCAAAAAATCTCAAGCCCGCTGAGCTATGATGCTCTAATAAGTTTGAAGTTATAACTAAACTGTGAATAAGTGTAGAATATTCAAAAGTGAGCTGGCATCATCTGTTGTTCATATTAAATAGCATTTATGGTATCTGAACCACCAGCAGAAAGGTTTGCTGGGAAGGTTTTAAGAAAAACTAAAGTAAAATTATAATTAACATTAATCGCCCATGACAAATATATTGTACTGAGTAATTTCTGATACATTAAAAAAAAAATTATACTTAAGACTGATGAGCTATTAACAATGTGTTTAGATAATGTAATTTATTATTTTCTATGTTAGATTAAGTATAAATTACCAAAACAATTCTCCTTGGCTTTCCAAGTTTATGTTAAAACAAAAAATATTTCAAGACCACAAGGAAACAAAAGGAGGTCTTGGTCAGCACTCTTATCTGTCTTCTCCACAGATTGGAAAATAGGAAGAGAGGGCATGAGCACGTCAATGGAAGGCTTTACCATTCTTGTTTTCTTCGTCTCTTTTTTTTCCATCTTAATGATCTCCAATTCAATAGACACCATAACTACAACTCGGTTCATTTCAGATGATGGGAATACCATTGTTTCATCTGGTGGAAGCTTCGAACTGGGATTTTTCAGCCCTGGTAGTTCTGGAAATCGATACTTGGGAATATGGTACCAGAAAATATCTACTCGGACTGTGGTATGGGTTGCCAACCGAGAAATCCCACTCACTGATGAATCAGGTGTTTTGAAGGTCACCAACCAAGGAATTCTCACCCTCCTCAATCGTACAAATAGCATCATCTGGTCTTCCAATACTTCAAGATCCACACAGGACCCAGTTGCACAGCTTTTGGATTCAGGAAATCTTGTGGTGAGAGATGCAAATGATGATAACCCAAAAAATTTCCTGTGGCAGAGTTTCGATTATCCATCTGATACAATTTTACCAGGCATGAAGCTTGGAAAGAACTTGGCAACTGGCCTAGACTGGTACATGTCGTCGTGGAAGAGCATTGATGATCCATCTCCGGGTGATTTTACATACCGCTGCAATTCACGGGGATATCCACAGTTTTTTATGAGGAATGGTTCCTCTGTGCGGTTTCGTTCTGGACCTTGGAATGGTCTCCATTTTAGCGGTGCGCCCAATTTGCAACCAAACACCATCTTCAAATTCGGTTTTGTTTTTAACAAACAGGAGGTGTACATTAGCTATGAGCTTCTTAACAGCTCAGTTGTTTCAAGGTTTATGTTAAGCCAGGATGGTCATTTGCAGCGGTGGACATGGGTGGATCGAATGCAACAATGGGTCATTTACTTATCTACGCCCGTCGATAACTGTGACATATACGGTTCATGTGGTGTTTATGGTAGCTGCAACATTAATAACGCTCCTATTTGTGGGTGTCTGAGTAAATTTGTTCCGAAATACCCAGAAGATTGGGGCACTACAGATTGGTCAGGTGGGTGTGTTCGGAAGACCCCCTTAGATTGCCAAAATGGAGATGGGTTTCTCAAGTATTCTGACGTTAAATTACCAGACACGCAGTATTCTTGGTTTAACGAGAGCATGAACCTCAGAGAATGCGAAATGGTATGCTTGCGAAACTGTTCTTGTATGGCTTATGCAAATTTAGATGTCAGAGGAGGAAATGGCTGCTTGCTATGGTTTGGTGAGCTGATTGACATCAGGGAGTTCCCTGGAATTGGGCAAGATATACACATCAGGATGGCTTCCTCCGAGTTAGGTAAGAATTTATTATCAAACACATCTATGACTGGTTTTACATTCTGGTTGAAAATTTTCTGCTTTCTTTAACTGCCAATTAATAATGGAAACATAAGACAGACTTGCAATCCTTCCAAAGTTTTATTGTCGATCACCTCTAGGCTCATTGAAAATAGGCATAAAATTGTTTTCACTGTGAGAGTATTTTTACTTTCTAATTAATTGCTTCCCAAGCAGTCTTAAGACACATCTCTCCCTTCTTCTCTCTCTCTCTCTCTCTCTCTCTCTCTCTCTCTCTCTGTTACCCCCATTGCCGCGATGCTAGGCTCTCCTGAAACAGTCACCCAAGCTGGCTCCAAAGGGAAGAAAGCAGAGATAATCATACTGAGCTTGGCAATATCAATTGGAACGCTTCTGTTGGCACTAGGTCTGATCTTGTACATTCGAAAAAAGAAGAAGAAGAAGAAGAATGCACAGATGATGAAGAGAGAAGGTAGCCTAAATGAGTCATTTTTTTTGTGGTAAAGACGTCTCAATATTATTAATAACATCTAGTTTATGTTCTGCTTTGCAGAAAGAATGGGACACACAGCTGAACAGGGTTATACCAACGAAAGCCGAAACGAAGATATGGATTTACCTTTATTTAACTTGATTACAATAGCTAATGCTACCAATAATTTCTCAATCAACAACAAGCTTGGAGAGGGTGGATTCGGACCTGTTTATAAGGTAACAATTAGAAAATGCTATGCGGCAGTGTATTAGACACATTATTTAATGTATGCTAATAAATCGCTACCACATTCTTGGGTTTTACAAAAATTTTAAATACATAGCATTATGGAACAATTAGCATACTCATGCAATTTCCAAAAATTTAGTGCAGCATGATTAAAAGATAAAATGCTCATGGAGAATTTCTTTACAAATTGATTAGCAGTAAATCCCTGCATTGTGTGGAACAAAAATATTTTATTAAAAAACTATAATGAAAAAATGTTGTATATTACCTAAATTGAAGGCAATACAAATAAATTATTAAAACTAAAAAAATAAAAATTATGAGCCATGATGAATTAATTTGTGTTAGGTTGAAAACTTGAAAAATTAAATTCACATTAATAGCAATTAAATTCAACTTGTCTAACTTGTTTATTTTATGCATTTTATTCTTTTTAAAAATTAGTATGGATACTAGAAATTTATTTATTATAATGATGAGGATATAATACGTACTATGTATTTTTATATAAATGTTGTCAACCTTTTTTAACTAGGGTATAATAAGCTATTTTGATCTCTTTACTCAAAGACTTCAAAATATTCAGGGCATGTTGGAAGAAGGACAAGAAATAGCTGTGAAGCGGCTCTCCAAAAATTCTAGTCAAGGAGTTGAGGAGTTTAAGAATGAAGTTATCTGTATTGCCAAACTCCAGCATCGAAATCTTGTGAAGCTTTTAGGATGCTGCATTCAGGGAGAAGAAAAGATGTTAGTCTACGAATACATGCCAAACAAAAGCCTGGATTCCTTTATTTTTGGTTTGGCTCTCGCAAAACCATTACAAATTTAATTCAACTAAAAGTATTATGGTTTTGATATTATAGACAATTCTCAGTTATATTGAAGTACACAATTACTAGTAGAAAAGATTAACTCAAACAAGAACTTTTGGCAGATCAAACACAAAGCAAATTACTGGATTGGCCTAATCGCTTCCACATTATCAATGGGATTGCTCGGGGGCTTCTTTATCTTCATCAAGATTCCCGACTTAGAATCATCCACAGAGATCTCAAGGCTAGCAATATTTTACTAGATGTCAACATGAATCCAAAAATATCAGACTTTGGAATGGCGAGAAGTTTTGGAGGAAATGAGACAGAAGCAAATACAAACAGAGTGGTTGGAACATAGTAAGTATATGTATAAAATGATCTATTTGTATGATTAATTTATATTCATTGTGAATTTGTTTCTTTGTTCAATGGTTTGCTGCAGCGGTTACATGTCCCCGGAGTATGCAGTAGATGGACTTTTCTCAGTAAAATCAGATGTATTTAGTTTTGGTGTTTTGGTATTGGAGATTTGTGGTGGGAAAAGAAACAGAGGATTTTCTCATCAAGACCACGAGCTTAACCTACTTGGGCATGTAAGTATATATTGCACTAGAAATATTCTTATATATATATATATATATGGTAAAACTACTCCTATTAATATATATATATATATATATGATT
Organism: Nyssa sinensis; assembly: GCA_008638375.1. Lineage (NCBI taxonomy): Eukaryota > Viridiplantae > Streptophyta > Magnoliopsida > Cornales > Nyssaceae > Nyssa > Nyssa sinensis. The sequence continues at coordinate 15,142,844 of CM018047.1, forward strand.
TTAAATTGTATAGGCTTGGAGACTCTTTAAGGAAGGCAGGTCCCTGGAATTGATTGATGGATTTTTGAGTGACTCATGCTATCTATCAGAAATGCTACGATCAATTCATGTGGGTTTGTTATGTGTGCAACATTCTCCAGAAGATAGGCCTAATATGTCAACTGTGGTTCTAATGTTAGGTGGGGAGGGTGCATTACCTCAGCCTAAACAACCTGGTTTTTTCACTGAAAGAAAAATACTTGAAGCTGGTAGTACTTCATCAAACAAGTACATATCAAGTTCAACCAACGAAATCACCATTACGAAATTAGAGCCTCGATAAACAAATTATATTGATGTTTTGTCTTCTCAAACGTCTACTGGACTTTTAATTAAAAAGACTCTATTGCTGTAAATTTTAACACACATTTGGAGAGTGAATTAATACAGAGTACCATGAGTTAGGGTTGTTTTGTATTGTCTTATTAGGTTTAGGACTTCTCTCCTATATAAGGACATTCTTGTATACCCTTATAACTATATCTTTCAATACAAATAGTCTTTCTTCTCGCTAACTTCAACAGTTACAATAGAGAGGACCTTTTGGAGCACCTGTTTTGCACTTCCAAATATCCCAGAAAAAAACATATTTTGTGGTTAGATCATCAAAAGAACACAAGTGACTTCTCATTCTCCAAATCTTTGGTCCAAGTACACCCAAAAATGCTTATAAACAGAAAATGCTCAATTGTAGAATCGAAAGTTCAAAGGGATGATTAAAAGAAGAGTGAAAGGACGACTTGGGTCTCCAACATTAAACATATTGAATATGAAAATCTTCAGGGTATGCTGACAGCGAGACAGGAAATAGCTGTGAAGAGAGCTTCAAAAAACTCTAAACAAGGTCTTACTGAGTTCAAGAATGAAGTAATTTGTATTGTCAAACTTATGGGATATGATATTGCCTTCAAAGAGAAGAAAAGATGTTGATCTATGAATATTTGCCTAACAAAAGCTTGGACTTCCTTTATTTTTGTTTTGGCTCTCTCTTAACCATTTTATTATTAACTCAATCCATGTTGGTCTATTATGTGTGCAACAGTGTGCTGGGCCTTGCTTGTCAACTGTGGTTGTGATGTTGGGTGGAGAGGGTGAATTGCCTCAGCCTAAACAACATGATTTTTTCACCGAAAGAAATTTGCTTGATGCCACTTCTTATTTAACTAAGCATGGGTCATGTTCACCTAACCAATTCACTGTCAAACTGTAGATGCTCGATAGAGGAGACTATACGATGATTTTTTTATTTTTTTGGCTCCGAAATCATGATTGCAATAACGGATCTCCGCAAGGACAATGGGGCCATAGCCCCAAAGTTTTTGGAAAGCCCATTGTATCATTTACAATTTGTGAGGAAATCCCAACAAACATATTCACTGATTTCTCAAAAACAATTCACATAATTCATTAAATTACAAAAATCTCTCGTGAAATTTCTGAAATGATACTACCTTCCTTACTTTTATTGATAAACTACAAAAAAAAAAAAAAAAAACTCCCCTCCATCTTACTTTTTTTTTTTCAAAATCACAAAAGTACTCATTGCATTTATTTTTTGTATTTTTTCAATTTTGACAATTTTTTCTAACTTAAGTTTCGCTTGGGCTGCTTTAATGGTAGTCTTTACATTTTCCCTTTCACTCGTAGTATGGGGAAGAAGTGGACTCTAGAAGTACTACTAATTGAGTTGAGGAATCAAATTGTTTCAATTATTTTCTAGATCTCTGCAAAGCGTTTTTTTTTAAAGAATTTTTTTGCTTTATATATAAAAATTAATTTAAGATAAGTAACTTATATTTATTAGTGAGAGAAGATTTTAATTAATATTTATTTGAAAAAAAAATTAATCAAAATTTAAAAAATGCAACAACAAAAAAAAAAACATGAAAGTGGTATTTTTGGCATTTTGAAAAAAAAAAAAGTTGGAGGGAACGTCTTTTTAATTTTTCAGTGTTATTAAAAAATCTTAAAAAAATATCTTTTTAAGTGTCAAAATTTTTAGAAAACTTCAGCATAATTTATCTTATTTTTTATTTATAATTTATGGTATCACTGCCATCTAAGTAATCCTGTCATCACACTTTTTGCTAAATCGATTATTACTGAGAATAGCAAACTAGGCTGGATTAGTGCTGTTGCATGGATTGCTGCTAGAAACGATTTTCTAAAGAGGCCGCCAGCTGCTAGAACCAAGGAGCTTAATCAACCTTAGGATATGGTACAAAATGAGTTGGGCCATTTCTGTGGGCGCCCAAATTACGAACCACCATTGGCAGGCCTAGGATTGGACCATGATCTTCCAGCCTAGTTCGGCCATTTGCCTCTCCAACCCCAAGATTGCTCCCAACGCCAGGCAAAAGCACATGACAAGGTGAGCTCCAAGTCCAACTCATTCAGACTTACATTTGGGGTTGAGGCCCTTTAAGATTATAATTAATTAATTAAAAATAAATTTAATTAGCTAATTATATTATAGAATAACAAGTACAATAATAAAGAGTATATCCAAGAAATTTTTATTCCGTTAAGATTTAAGACGCGTTTAAAGAGAACGCACATTGTCCTGATTATATAAAATAAAATAATAAAAGAGTTTTTGTGTAACATGATTAATGTTTATAATGATATTTTTTATATAAATTTAGTAGAGTTATATATTTGGAATAGAAAATAATGTAATTTTAATTCTTGATAAATGTGTAAATTTTTTATTTTATACATGTATGGTTTTATTTAAAATGTGTTAATTATAATTAACTTAATAAAATAAATAAAAATCTGGACCGTCTCCATGTAGCATGAGATTTAAAAAATTGCAATTGGAAATATTGTCGCATAAAAAATTGTATGTGCGACAAAAACCTGGTAAGATAACAAGAAGATCGAATCATATGATTGGGATCCAATTTGCCAGCTGATTAGGTGGTATTATGGTGTTTTTGAGCACCCATCTAGCCTGCAACTACATGTGAACCCCTATCCCACATGTATTGACCATTTATTAGAAAAGAATTCCTAGAAGTGACCCAAAGATAGAATTAATGAATTAAACTCAAAGATCTTTTACATGTTAAAATGACATCTTGACCATTTCACCTAACCCTTGGGCTTAATCAGCCAGATTAGGTGAGCCAGTTTACTGGGTAAAATGCCATCTACCCTCTCAAACTATTAGGTTTTCATTCACAGAAATATTGCGTTTGTATATGTTTGTATATATTATAGAAATAATAGGTTTGAATTTGATGCCTCATTTGGTGGACTTTGTTGTTTATTCAATTTTGTATTATGGTGACATTTGTTTACTTACGAGAAACCTTACAAAGAACGTAGTCAACTGGACTTGAAGTTCATCTCGTCAGTGTAAATCATTTGTGCTTTACTAGTTCTGTTAGTTATCTCATTGTATATCATCCGTCATAAGCTACCTGAAAACGTGCTTCATTTTTTCTTTCTTATTTTTTGGAAACTCAGAGAATCAACTTTATCAATTGTAACTGTTTGTTATGTGTCTGGACCATAAAATCGAAGTTGTTTTCTTTAACTATTTCACGTAAGTTTTTGCTTGGGGTGAAAAAAACTAAGAAAATTTATAAAGTATTGAATCAAGAATTTCGCACTCCTTAAACACTAATTTTTTATGGTACTCCAATTGATCTACTTCCGAGGACTAAAACGTACTCCATTTAATTGGGGGGGACCATGAAAGTTTTGACAATCTTCACCACCAAATCAATTAGGAGAGATACTAAGAAGGTGACTACACTAATAACATTTAATTAGCACCATAATATTCTGCATTGTTCTAAGCATTATTTATTTATTAACGGTAGTAAGTGTAAGAATATATATTTCATAAATTATAGAAAAATATATTGACCAATTTTTCTTTCTTTTCTTTTTTCTTTTTCGAACAAATAGACTAATCTTTCATAAGAGAGTGTTTTGAATCTTTTCAACCTTCCATACACTCCACAATAGCAATAACAATACTATAGTCTCATGTGCTATACTAATGATTTTTTATTTTTTGTTTAATTGTGACTTGAAAAGTTAAAAAAAAAATATTAATACGTTCACGTATATGAATAGACTTTTTAAAAGATTGCCCAGTAAAATAAAAAAATATTTTGACTAATCACCAAGACAAATAAATTTGAATATTTAATTCGTGTTGTAGCTATTAAATGTTTTGATTATTTGAATCTTTAAATGTGATTAAATTAGTTATTGATTTAAAAAATATTGTGATTAATACAATAAAAATAATTTATTAATAAAATAAATTCGATTTTAAATTGATTTTGCTTCCAGTTTACAATCTTCAAATTCAAAGAAGCTATATTTTTGTTATGTATTAAAAAATAGTTTTTACTAATTTATCTGAAAATGAATCTATCATTAAAAAAAGAATCTATCATTAAAAAATCATTGATGCGTTAATATATAACAAATCAAATCATCTAAACCAATAAGATATTAGAAAATTATTTTGACATAATTTGAATTTATTTGAAAATACTATATTACATTTATATATATATATTAAAAATTAGATACTTAAATATTTCGAAATAAAACAGACTAAACTTAGGTCAATATTGTGAGAATCTTTTTATTTATTTCTTTGGAAAAAGTCAAGGACAATATTGTAGTTTAGTGCAAAACGTAGGGGTTGTAATGATAACAAAACTTAATTTAGCTTAATAATTACAGACTCAATAATTAAAGATTTTTGAAATTATTTCACAACTTAATTAACACAAATTTTCCTCATGAGGGTTTAGTTGTCCATGTTCATCGTTCAAGAATGATTTTATTCATTTATTTGGTCAGGGTCCAAGAATGATTTAAGTGCATTTTTTGATACTCAGTCCAGATTCATGTGGGCAGCTGCTTAAAACTAGAATTAAACAATAACATAGAGAGGAAAGTGATTTTAAAGATAATTTTAACATTTTTGTTAAAAACTCTAGAGAGGAACTTCCTTTTTGCGTCGTCATTTTTGGTAGGGAAGCTTCCTCTAGGTTGCTATTTTTGCGTCGTCATAATTATAGAATGGATAATTAAAAGAAAGAGTAAAAGGAGGACTTGTTCTCTATTGACAACTAGATTAGGTATCCCGTTGAACTTTATTAAGGTTATATAAAACCTGTTCTCACTGGTTATATAACAGATTGAATCAATGTCTTTGAATGATGTGAATTAGGAGGACACTGAGATGGAAGGCAAATCCGCTCTTCTCACGTGCTCCTTATTTTCGATCCTAATTGTCTCGACTGCCGTGGATACAATAACTACAACTCAATCCATTAAAGATGGTGAGACCATTGTATCAGCTGGTGGAAGCTTTAAGCTTGGATTTTTTAGCCCTGGAAATTCCAACAATCGATATGTTGGAATCTGGTACAACCAAATACCCATTTTTACCGTGGTATGGGTCGCCAACAGAGAAGTCCCCCTTGACGATTCATCAGGCATTTTGAACGTCACAAGAGCAGGTATTCTGGTTCTTCTCAACCGTACAGATAGTATCATTTGGTCTTCCAATTCATCAAGAACTGCCAAGAATCCAGTTGCCCAACTTTTGGACTCAGGTAATCTGGTGGTGAAAGATGCAAGTGATGATGATGACAACCCAAAGAATTTCCTGTGGCAAAGTTTTGATTATCCAAGCGACACGTTTTTACCGGGAATGGAGTTTGGAAGGGTCACGGCAACTGGCTTGGATCGGTATCTGTGGTCGTGGAAGAGCATGGAAGATCCAGCTCGAGGTGATTTCACATACCGGATTGATCCTCGTGGATATCCACAATATTTTCTAAGGAGGGATTCAGTAGAGCAGTTTCGTTCTGGGCCATGGAATGGTCTCCGCTTCAGTGGGATGCCGAATTTATACTCAAACCCCATCTATAATTTCACTTTTGTTTTGAATCAGAGGGAGATGTATTTTACTTATGAGCTTCGTAACAGCTCGGTGGTGTCGAGGATGATGTTGAATCCAGATGGTGTTCTGCAGCGCCTGACATGGATGGATGGAGCCACCAGTTGGACCGCCTACCTTACTATACAAATGGAGAACTGTGATATGTATGCACAGTGTGGTGCATATAGTATCTGTACTGTTGATAGGACTCCAGAATGTGGGTGTTTGGAAGGATTTGTACCAAGTTCCCCAATAGATTGGGGCATGGCAGATTGGTCAAGTGGGTGCGTTCGGAGAACGCCTTTGGACTGCCAAAATGGAGATGGATTTCTCAAGTATCCTGGGGTTAAATTGCCTGACACCCGGTTTTCTCGGTTTAATGAGAGCATAACCCTTGAGGAATGCAAGTTGCAATGCCTGAAGAACTGCTCCTGTATGGCTTGTTCAAGTCTGGATATAAGTGGAGGCAGTGGCTGCTTTCTTTGGGTTGGCCCCCTGATTGATATTAGAGAATTCACTGAAAATGGCCAAGACCTTTACGTAAGGATGGCTGCTTCTGAATTAGGTAACAATTTCTAACAAACTTGCAAACTAGTTTCACATTCTGATAGAAAAATATATGCTCTCCTCTCCTTGACTGCTGAGAAGTTTGCAAATACAAATTGACAGGATGCGAGTTAAAATGATTGCCTTATTTATTCTGTATAATACAATCTCTTCAACTTATGCTTTCATGAATGGAACATTTTGTTTGGTTGGAATACTCAATAATCCCTCAAGTATTATATAACCGTTTGGAACTTTTGGCTTTCCCCGTAATTAGGTCAACCTGGCTTCATTTGGGATAAAAGAAAGTGGACCATCATCGGCTCAGTAGTCTCAACTGGAACAATCATGCTAGGCCTAGTCTTGACCTTGTATGTTTGGAAGAAAAAGTGGCAGCAGAAGAGAAAAGGTAACTAAAATTAGTCATTTATGGTGAGGTAACTTGAGTTGTCAAGTGCTGCACGAGCACTAAATTTGCAATCAGTGCAGACATTGCTTGAAAAAGTCATTTCATTGAAATTCACTGTATTTCCTTCTTTGCAGGACGAATGGTGCACCAAGATTTACAGTTACCATTTTTTGACTTTACTACAATAGTTAATGCTACTGATAACTTTTCCATTAACAATAAGCTTGGACAGGGAGGATTTGGACCTGTTTACAAGGTAAGAACAGAGAAACAATTTTTACTATTTACGAAGAAATAAGTAACCAATACGCAATCCAAATGGATTAAAGGCTCAATGCACCAAATTCTATTTCTATTTTACTGTAATTGTTTAAGGAATGTTAACCAACACATCTGCATTTAAAAGGAAAATTTTCTGCATACATATGATGGTGATTGTTTGACCTAATTTAGCTCTATTGACTTTTTTTTACTTAAATCATAATCTTTAGGGCACGTTGGAGGAGGGACAAGAAATTGCTGTGAAGAGGCTTTCGAAGAATTCCAAACAAGGAGTTGATGAGTTCAAGAATGAAGTTATCTTTATTGCCAAACTCCAGCACCGAAATCTTGTAAAGCTTCTTGGATACTGCATTCAAGGAGAGGAAAAGATGTTGATATATGAATACATGCCAAACAATAGCTTGGACTCCTTTATTTTTGGTTTGACTCTCTCAAAACCATTTTTTTCTCCAGCTCAAACAGAAATTTTATATAGAATTTATATACAAAATGATGTGTTATTACTTAGAGAAACTTTCTTCCTCCAATTTTAACCTTTTTATTTCTGGAAGTGAGAATTCAGGTTCTACTATCCACCACTGAACTTGTAGCCACACAGACTCTCTAATGTTTTTGTTTTTCTGGAATTATTTCATATATGTTGACAAGTTAATTAACTCCAACCTTAACTTGGATGAAAATTTGGGCAGATAAATCACGAAGTTCATTACTTGATTGGTCTAAGCGTTTTCACATTATCAATGGAATTGCTCGGGGGCTTCTTTATCTTCACCAAGATTCTAGACTGAGAATTATCCATAGAGATCTCAAAGCTAGCAACGTTTTACTAGACTATGAAATGAATGCAAAAATTTCAGACTTCGGCTTGGCTAGAAGCTTTGGAGGAGGTGAAACTGAAGCAAATACAGAAAGAGTAGTTGGAACATAGTAAGACATTCTAAATGTATTCAAAATCTTCTACTTCCAATGCTCCTAATTCATTTCTATCTTTATTGATTTTACAGTGGCTACATGTCTCCAGAATATGCAATTGATGGACTATTCTCAGTAAAATCTGATGTCTTCAGTTTCGGGGTTTTGGTGCTAGAGATAGTGAGTGGGAAAAGAAACAGAGGATTTTGTCACCCAGATCACCACCTCAACCTTCTTGGTCATGTAAGAATAAGTGTTGAATAATATCAATTTCATTTGTGCAAAAACTCAAAACTACCATTTATAATTGTTTCCAACTGTTCAGGCTTGGAAGCTTTATAAAGAAGGCAAATCCATGGAAATAATCGATGCACCAATGGCGAACTCATGCAATCAACCTGAATTGTTGCGTACAATTCATGTGGGTTTATTATGCGTGCAGCAATGCCTAGAAGATAGGCCTGACATGTCAACTGTGATTCTAATGTTGGGTGGTGAGGGTACATTGCCTCAACCAAAGCAGCCTGGTTTTTTCACTGAAAGGAGCTTACTTGAAGCAAATTCTTCAGGAAGTAAGCATGAATCATGTTCAGCTAACATGGTCACCATCACACTATTAGAGGCCCGCTAGAAGACAATTTATTTTAATGTTTTGTATCTATTTTTGGCAATATATCTTCTTTGTGAAGGCTTATTAATGGGGGATTATAAGAATCAGTTCCTTTGTCTACAACAGGCTCCTCTGTTATATTAGTTCCGCAGGCAATATGGTATCTGTTTTGAGAATCCAATGGAAGTCTAGGCCTAATCTGAACACATTGGGTAAACCTTGAGTTGGGTGAGCAGCTTTGGGCCGTGAAGAATGTGGGAAAAAGAAAGGGTGGTGACTTTCGCAATGCATATAGTTTATCATTGCATCCCCGCATAAGTTCATCCATTGCACAATGCATAAGTTTTATACACATACACACAATTATATACACACGCTAAATATCTATATATACTTGCTAAAATCAAATAGCTAAAATAAATTTTGTTAATATATGAATCACCTAATTTAATAATATATATATAGAGAGAGACACACACACACGACATATATATTTATTTATGTCCATCTCAAGCTTTGATTCAACGTGTAATTTCCCCTAATAACAATAATAGAGGGTTGATGGCCATCACCGCCTATAAAATATAAATAGAAGCTCTTTTGAGGGTAAGTGAGCGGGGCCAAGAGGCAACACAAAATTTTCAACCCCCTCGTTTTTCACTCACCGCCATGGTTGACTTTGAAATAGCAATTGCTTCTCACATCATCAAGTATTATTTTAAAATATATATTTTATAATTTTATAATTTATTAAATATTAAATTATTTTAGTTTTTTAAGTACGATTATATATATTGTATATAGGTAACATATTTTAATATTATAATTAGATCGAATCTGATTAGATAATTTTTTTAATAAATAGGATCACTCGTGATCAAATCCGAATACAATTTTTTTATAAACCTAATTAGACTGTTCCTAAACATGTTTCCCCACTAAGTAAGATTTATATAAAAGAGAAATGTTATGTCTCTAATTTGTATTTTTATTTATATTTTCAATATGATATGAATGAACAAGGCTCCATTTCAATACTTTTTTTCACAATTTCTTTCAAGATATTTTGAATGTATGTCATATAATTTATTATTTAATTATTGAATAACAAATAATGTGACATGCATCTACTACTTCATAAAAAAAAAAAAAAATCAAAGAATAAGTTTAAATATATAAAGAGGATCAACATCTGATATGTCAATCACAAGATTTGACATTAAAAACACCACATAATGGCACCTTATATTAAAAATATAAATAGAGAAACAAATTCAGAATATACAAATCCCAAGGGATAGCCCAAATGGTAAGGGGACGAGTCATATACTTGAATACCTTCGGATCAAATCTTGCCAACTCCTTGGAACCAGCCACTCGGGCTCTAGCCTACAGGTTGATAGGACGATCCTCCCGGAATGAGTAAACATTCTAGTACTGAGTATGAGGTTGGTGTTGGATGCCCAGTAAATGGAGGGGGGTATGCCTCTAACCAAGGGGAAACCTCAAGTCCTGCATTTTCAAATTCAGGTGGATGCTATAAAATGGCTTTAAATTGTTGTACTTTATTTGAAAAAATAATATATCGATATAATAGTTTTTAAAATATGTTATTATTACTAAATTAATTCTTCTAGTATTAAACAAAAGTCTTGTACACTGAATTAATTTATTATAAAAAATGTCGATACGGTATTGTAAAGTATGAATCTTGACAAAATAAGAAAAATGAAAAGTAAAATAATCGATTCAAAATTTTGAGTAATGCTATATGTCCTAAATTTATGTACTAAATTTTACATCTCAAATAATATTTTAGGATTTGTAAGTAAATTATTAAATGATGTGTTTAATATATCGCTAATAACTCTATGCCATATAATTTGAGATGTTAAATTTTATATAAAAATTTAAAATATTTAATATTATTGTAAAATTTTATATATTCCATTCTAGTTTGAAAATAAAAGATTTTGGGTCTAGAGCTTTCTTCGTGGGCTTTTCCTGTTACTTTTTCAAGGGGCTTAAATGTCGACCCGTTTACAACCCGCCCAAACTCGCCCAACCCGTCCGTTTTGCTAGGCCTACTATTAACACCATGATTGTTACGGGGCGGTCGTCTGAGCTCCTGGTTATTAGAAAAAAATATTTAGGTAATAATTATCTGAATTTAAATAATTAGACAGTTGTTCGGGTAATTAGACAATCGTTTGAACACCAAGACATTTAATTTGTCCGAGTAGCAGACATTTATAATTAGCTAACTTTGTTTTTTAATGTATAATTGAATTTTTTATTTTTATTATATTTGTTTTATTCTTCTTTGTTTTATTAAAGGTTGAATATATCCTTGAAATCATAAATAATAATTTATTATTAGGAAATTCCTTATTTTAACACATAATTATTTTTCTATTTTATTATTATATTTTTTGTTTTTGTTTTTGTTTTTTGTTTTTATTTATAAATAAATAAGGTGAATTAATAGAGATATTGAAAAAATTTCAAACATTAATTATTTGTACATGAAATTCTTATATATATATATATATATATATATATGAAAATATAGAAACCTCTTAATTTATTTAAATGCAATATATAAAGTCAAATTTGATCCTCCAACTATTTATTTTATGTTTATGATTTTTTAATAGTCATTAATTGTTTTGAATTTTGTCAAGTTTGTTTAATATTGTCTTTTGAATAATCATCAAATTCTATTATTTGAATAGTTAACTTTAACTTTTATACAAGTGCTTTATATTGTATTCTCTATTCTATTTGGTTTATTTGAATATGTTAAAATGTTTCTAAAATTTAAACTTTGTTGACACAAAATAACATTATTAAAAATAATTACTATTATATTTTTTTCCCTCTATATTTTTATGTAGGAATAAAAATATTATTTTTACTGATTTAACTTTTTTTTAATAAAATAAATTGTGTAAAATTATGAATTAAAATAATTCTAGGTCTATCACCTAGACTCATCAGGTAATTTAACAACTATTATTAACATTAATGACTCGCTGGTTGAGAGGTTTAAGATTATATTAAAAAAACTTCTTAGGATGTCAATGACATTATTATGGTAATGTTGAAATTTTGACCCTACGTACCAATTTTTTTAATTATTTTTGGACTTGTCAATGACACTATTTTGGTAACGTTGAATTGTTTACCCTAGCACCTTTTTTTAATTCCTTCCAAATCACCTCTAGGCTCATTGAAAATAGGCATAAAATTGTTTCACTGTGAGAGTATTTTTACTTTCTAATCAATTGCTTCCCAAGCAGTCTTAAGACGCATCTCTCCCTTTTTTTTTTCTCTCTCTCTCTCTCTCTCTCTGTCTGTGTGTTACCCCCATTGCCGCCATGCTAGGTTTGCCTGTAACAGTCACCCAAGCTGGCTCCAAAGGGAAGAAAGCAGAGATAATCATATTGAGCTTGGCAATTTCAATTGGAACGCTTCTGTTGGCACTAGGTCTGATCTTGTACATTCGAAAAAAGAAGAAGAAGAAGAATGCACAGATGACGAAGAGAGAAGGTAGCCTAAATGAGTCATTTTCTTTTGTGGTAAATGCGTCTCAATATTATTAATAACATCTAGTTTATGTTCTGCTTTGCAGAAAGAATGGGGCACACAACTGAACAGGGTTATACCAACGAAAGCCGAAAGGAAGATATGGATTTACCTTTATTTAACTTGATTACAATAGCTAATGCTACCAATAATTTCTCAATCAACAAGAAGCTTGGAGAGGGTGGATTTGGACCTGTTTATAAGGTAACAACTAGAAAATGGTATGCAGCAGTGTATTAGACACATTATTTAATGTATGCTAATAAATCGCTACCACATTCTTGGGTTTTACAAAAAATTTAAATACATAGCATTATGGAACAATTAGCATACTCATGCAATTTCCAAAAATTTAGTGCAGCATGATTAAAAGATAAAATGCTCATAGAGAATTTCTTTACAAATTGATTAGCAGTGAATCCCTGCATTGTGTGGAATAAAAATATTTTATTAAAAAACTATAATGAAAAAATGTTGTATATTACCTAAATTAAAGGCAATACAAATAAATTATTAAAACTAAAAAAATAAAAATTATGAGCCATGATGAATTAAGTTGTGTTAGGTTGAAAACTTGAAAAATTAAATTCACATTAATACAAATTAAGTTCAACTTGTCTAACTTGTTTATTTTATGCATTTTATTCTTTTTAAAAATTAGTATGGATACTAGAAATTTATTTGAAATATATTTATTATAATGATGAGGATATAATACGTACTATGTATTTTTATATAAATGTTGTCAACCTTTTTAACTAGGGTATAATAAGCTATTTTGATCTCTTTACTCAAAGACTTCAAAATATTCAGGGTATGTTGGAAGAAGGACAAGAAATAGCTGTGAAGCGGCTCTCCAAGAATTCTAGTCAAGGCGTCGAGGAGTTTAAGAATGAAGTTATCTGTATTGCCAAACTCCAGCATCGAAATCTTGTGAAGCTTTTAGGATGCTGCATTCAGGGAGAAGAAAAGATGTTAGTCTACGAATACATGCCAAACAAAAGTTTGGATTCCTTTATTTTTGGTTTGGCTCTCACAAAACCATTACAAATTTAATTCAACTAAAAGTATTCTGCTTTTGATATTATAGACAATTCTCAGTTATATTGAAGTACACAATTACTAGTAGAAAAGATTAACTTAGACAAGAACTTCTGGCAGATCAAACACAAAGCAAATTACTGGATTGGCCTAATCGCTTTCACATTATCAATGGGATTGCTCGGGGGCTTCTTTATCTTCATCAAGATTCCCGACTCAGAATCATCCACAGAGATCTCAAGGCTAGCAATATTTTACTAGATGTCAACATGAATCGAAAAATATCAGACTTTGGAATGGCTAGAAGTTTTGGAGGAAATGAGACAGAAGCAAATACAAACAGAGTGGTTGGAACATAGTAAGTATCTGTATAAAATGATCTATTTGTATGATTAACTTATATTCCTTGTGAATTTTTTTCTTTGTTCAATGGCTTGCTACAGCGGCTACATGTCCCCGGAGTATGCAATAGATGAACTTTTCTCAGTAAAATCAGATGTATTTAGTTTTGGTGTTTTGGTGCTGGAGATTTGTGGTGGGAAGAGAAACATAGGATTTTCTCATCAAGACCACGAGCTTAACCTACTTTGGCATGTAAGTATATATTGCATTAGAAATATTCTTATATATATATGGTAAAACTACTCCTATTAATATATATATATATATATATATGATTTTAAATTGTATAGGCTTGGAGACTCTTTAAGGAAGGCAGGTCCCTGGAATTGATTGATGGATTTGTGAGTGACTCATGCTATCTATCAGAAATGCTGCGATCAATTCATGTGGGTTTGTTATGTGTGCAACATTCTCCAGAAGATAGGCCTAATATGTCAACTGTGGTTCTAATGTTGGGTGGGGAGGGTGCATTACCTCAGCCTAAACAACCTGGTTTTTTCACTGAAAGGAAAATACTTAAAGGTGGTAGTACTTCATCAAACAAGTATATATCAAGTTCAACCAACGAAATCACCATTACGAAATTAGATCCTCGATAAACAAATTATATTGATATTTTGTCTTCTCAAACGTCTACTGGACTTTTAATTAAAAAGACTGTATTGCTGTAAATTTTAACACACATTTGGAGAGTGAATTAATATAGAGTACCATGAGTTTGAGAATGGTCCTATTAAGATTAGGGTTGTTTTGTATAGTCTTATTCGGTTTAGGACTTCTCTCCTATATAAGGACATTCTTGTATACCCTCATAACTATATCTTTCAATACAAATAGTCTTTCTTCTCTCTAACTTCAATAGTTACAATAGAGAGGACCTTTTGGAGCACCTGTTTTGCACTTCCAAATATCCTAGGAAAAAACATATTTTGTGGTTAGATCATCAAAAGAACACAAGTGACTTCTCATTCTCCAAATCTTTGGTCCAAGTCTAATAAAAAATGCTTATAAACAGAAAATGCTCAATTGTAGAATCGAAAGTTCAAAGGGATGATTAAAAGAAGAATGAAAGGACGACTTGGGTCTCCAACATTAAACATATTGAATATGAAAATCTTCAGAGTATGCTAACAGCGAGACAGGAAATAGCTGTGACAAACACCTGCAGTTTATATATACAAACTTTATATAATTATTTCCCCTCCATAAATCCCTTTTAAAAATAAATATATTTAGACACTTTTTTTCGTATGACATGCATTAAATAGGATCAAAAGTAGGTAGGTAGTTAGATTTGACTCACATTAAATAAGTTGATGTACCAAGTCACATTAAGTGCAGGTTAGGTTGAGAAGTGTAAAAATGATATTTGAGTTAAGTAACTGTGAGGATTAAGCAGTTGTGTAAAAAGAGCGTTTAAGTTAAGCAGTTGAGTGTTTGAATGATTTGTTAAAAAATATTTAACAATTATCAAATATGATTATTTTAAATGTTGACTAGTTTAAGACAAAAAGTTAAACTTATCGATTTAACTCAAATCGCGGTTTAATAAAAAAGATGCGGTCAATAAGTACGGTTTAAATTTTATTCAAATAACTTTAAAATCAATTCAGTATGCTTGAGCCCCTAAAAATACATTAAGTTGTGGTCAAACAACCAATCCAAACCTTCCCTAAATAAGATTGGGGTACCAATTCTTGAATTGGGTTGATTAAATGTGATTCTCATGTTAAACCTAATTCACCGGGTGGGCTCCGGTAGTAGCCGCTCTAATGATAAAGTTAGTAAAAATTAAAAAGATTATAATTGAAAAGAATTGATTGAACATCCTTAAAAGTGCACCTTAGGGCTTTATTTATAGGTTACAAATTTTCTAAGTTGAATAGGATTCGGAGCCGTGGAAATAGGATTTGGAGATATCCGAAAATAGTAGTTGCTATATTGAACTCTATTTTCTTATTCTGAGGTCGGTAGGATATGGAAGGCGGTGGTCAGTTCGGAACCCCTTCTTGTAGGTACTCTGTAATTCTGCTCTAGAGGTAGGACTAGAGATCCTGTGCTATTCTGAGCAAATAAGCTTTGAACCCTGTGTGTCTGTTTGTACTAGATAAAAGAGCCTTTTTTAGGTCTGTATATGCAAGTACTCTGTACACACACATGTTATATTTGTATTAGTCTGTCACTTTATGGTCCATCAGCTACTCCCCCCGAGCCTCAGTTTAGCAGATTGTGGAGCTGAGGTTTAGGGTCTTTGAAGAGTCACATGCAGTAATTATAAATACGTCACTTTGCCTCCTGTGACAGCCGTTGATGTGACATTTATTTCATCAGACGTTGATTGGAATTACGAGGTCATCATTTCCTTAACCGTCACGACGGTTCATAATCGAGGGCCCTCATTACTCCACTTGTTGCTCCCCTATAAAAGGTGAGGGAGTATATTAGTGCCCTCCCTTTCTTCATTTCTGTTGTTTTGAAAGAACTTTGCTGCACGTTCAAAAGAAAACTAGAGTGAGACTCTCTTCGGGAAAAAGCCCAACTCCGATCGAATCTCCGATCAGGTTTGGTTTACTCACCATCATCTATTTCTCTTCCTTGAACCTTCTTCTCCCCTTCAAAATTTCTACAACATCGGCTTCTGATGCTCAGTCAAGCACACAAGATGGCACTTGAAAATTCAGAGCCAAAAAGTAAGGGTAGGTTTTTTCTTTTGCTCTAAAGCCTCTTATTAGCTAAACTAAGAATGATCGACAACAAGCTCTACTGTCCCAACATTTTCCTCATCCTTTTCTATCATCTCAGCTTTTGAAACCAGAACCTCATGTAGGCTAGTAAGGTCGAGATTAGGGTGGAGCTTGAAGAGTCTTCTTGCACATACGGTAGCAGTAATCAATAAATTCTCCCCCCAGCCTACCGACCTCAGCCTTCAGATCCTTCTCGGTCTCAGCCATGGCCTTTTCCATGCTCTTAACCAACTTCTGAACAGCATCAGCTTCGAACTCGGCCAGTCTCCTCTTAGTTGCCTTTAGGTTTTCAGTTAGAACGTTGCGTTTTGACTGAATAATGAAGTGGGAATTGGTGGCCTCCTTCACCTTCTCTTCAGCACCGGAGGCCACGAATTAGGTAGTGCCCAGCTAAAGATGGAGCTCATCTAGTTCGCCTTGGAGTTTATCGATTTGCTTCATATCATCAAGGCTGTCCACAATGGCAGCCATTGCATGAGTCGCCTACAGAATAAAAGAAAATTCAAGACTTAGGCCAGGCCATTAGCCCTTCCGAGCATTAGACATCAGCTCTTCTGAGCTCAGATCATCTACACTTTTGAACTCAAGCCATCAGCTCTTCCGAGTTTAGTTCATCAGCTATTCTAAAAAGCTTAGATCGGCTCTAATGCGAACCCCCCCAAATTAACGAGACCCGACAACGAGATAAGAATCTAAGATCATTCTACAATCAGATTTGAATGACAAACCTCGACCCCTTGTTTATGAAAAATAAAAATCTCAGTATATATGACCTCAACCCGTTGTTTAGTGCGAAACAAGAACCTCGGTATAAGGAAGACGCCGCAAACGATGGTGAAAATCTGTTTGATAAGTCATTGTGAATGCCACGGAAAATCTCAATAAGTTCAGATAGTTCTTCAAAGAACCGCAGAGAAAAATTACTCTTAAAATTTTTATTGAAAAATTGATCCCTTGCCAAATGCGGCTACAAGTTCTTTTTAAAACATTCTATGAAACCCTAGGGCCGAATAAGGCCTACATCAAATAAAAGACATGGGCTAAAAATTTTCAGGCCCAAAACATCATAAACTTCTAAATAAAAAAATAATAAAAGAAATACACTAATTAAGTTAAAATTTCGCGCAGCCAAAACGTCATCAGGGTAGGTATAGCAACTTCAATCCAGATTTTGACCTTGATTCAGCCATAATCTCGGACAAATCAAAACATGAAAGTTGTCTAAATACTTCTTAGCTTTCCATAGAATCTTGAATCATCTCAATCGGAGCTCGGATGAGAGAGTTATGCCCAAATTATGAAGTGACATCAAAACTGTCCGAATTTGCCAATTTAAGCTTAGCCTTGGCCAGATTCTTCTCGAGCTTGAATCATGTTGATGAATCTTTGTTGCTCATGTGGATCATGCTCAATGGGCCTCCATGAATTTTCTTGGGTCCATGCCTCTTGAATCAGTCCGTTGAGTACATCTTTAAACTTCTTTGCTCGTGCTCTCGTAACCGACCCAATTGGGACTTGAACTGGATCCCTTGAAGTTGTGCTATGCTTTGCATCATTCCCCTCCTCTTGAAAAGGATTTGCCCTCAAATCATCACCTACATCAAAAGGGCTCAAGTCAGTAACATTAAAAGAGCACTTACATTGTACTCACTAGGTAAATCTAGCTTGTAAGCGTTGTCATTGATGCGCTCTAGGACTTGGAAAGGACCATTTCTTCTTGGAAGCAATTTGGAACGTCGTTGCGCTGGAAATCTCTCTTTTCTCATATGCAGCCTAACCCAATCTCCGGGTTCGAAAATCAGCTGGTGATGCCCCTTGTTGGCTTGTTCTATATACTGCTCCGTTCTTCGCTCAATATTGAGTCTTACTTTCTCATGAATCTGCTTGACAAAGTCAGCTTTTTTTTTGCCATCTAAATTAACATGCTCAGTCAAAGGTAAAGGAGATAAATCCAATGGAGTTAAAGGATTAAATCCATACATAATTTCAAATGGTGAAAATTTAGTAGTAGAATGAACAGATCTGTTATAAGCAAACTCAACATGTGGTAAACATTCTTCCCATGTTTTGATGTTCTTTTTAATGATTGCCCTCAATAAAGTAAACAAAGTCCTATTTGCTACTTCAGTTTGACTATTAGTTTGTGGATGATAAGTAGTAGAAAACAATAGCTTAGTATCTAGCTTACACCACAAGGTCTTCCAAAAATAGCTCAAGAGCTTAGCATCTCTATCCGAAACAATTGTTCTAGGCATGCCATGTAATCTCACAATCTTTCTAAAGAACAAATCAGCAACATGCGAGGCATCATCCATTTTGTGACATGGAATAAAGTGTGCCATCTTAGAAAATCTATCCACAATCATAAAAATTGAATCGCTCCCACGTTTAGTCCTAGGCAATCTTAACACAAAGTCCATTGAAATATCAATCCAAGGCTCACTAGGAATTAGTAAAGGAGTATACAAACAATTGGACCGCACTCTGGATTTAGCTTGCCCACATGTGACACATCTACCACAAATTCTCTCAACATCTCGTTTCATGTGAGGCCAATAGAAGTGTTCCTGCAAAATAGCTAAAGTCTTTGCAACTTCAAAATGTCTGATTAATCCCCCACCATGAGATTCCTGCACTAACAACTCCCGTAGGGAATAATTAGGCACGCATAACTTATTCTCTTGAAACAGGAATCCATCAAACCTAAAGAACTTACCACAAGCGATTTTCTCACAAGCCCGGTATTCCTCACAAAATTCATGGTCATCAGCGTATAAATTTTTAATGTGCTCAAAACTAAGTAATTTTGCATCAAGTGTGGGGAGTAATGCATACCTGCGAGAAAGTGCATCGGCGACCACATTCTCCTTACCTTGCTTATACCGGATGATGTATGAAAACGTCTCACTAAACTCCACCCAACGTGCATGCCTTTTGTTGAGCTTGTGTTGGCCCTTCAAGTGTTTCAAGGACTCATGATCGATGTGAATCACGAATTCCTTAGGCCATAGATAGTGTTGCCACGTCTCTAAAGCTCGAACCAATGCATACAACTCCTTATCATAAGTTGGGTAGTTTAAGGCTGGCCCGCTTAGTTTCTCGCTGAAGTAAGCAATTGGTCGTCCTTCCTGCATAAGAACTGCATCTATGCCAATACCTGAAGCATCACATTCAATCTCAAACATTTTTGAAAAGTTAGGTATAGACAATAAGGGGGTGTTGGTCAGCTTCTCTTTGATTAGTTGAAACACCTTCTCTTGTTCTTCTCCCCATCGAAATCGAACGTTATTCTTGATTACTTCGGTAAGTGGTGCGGCTATGCTACTAAAGTCCTTCATGAACCCCTTGTAAAAACTAGCAAGTCCATGAAAACTACGAACATTACCTACACTTGTGGGACTCGGCTACTCTTGGATTGCACGTACCTTCTATTCATCAACCTATATACCCTGTGCACTAATAACAAATCCGAGAGATACAAGCTTATTGGTGTAAAAAGTACACTTCTTTAGATTAGCAAACAACTTTTCTTTCCTAAGCACATCTAAAACAGATTTCAAATGTACTACATGATCGTCCACATTTTTGCTATAAATGAGTATATCATCAAAGTAGACAACAAAAAATCTACCTATAAATGCACGCAAAACATGATTCATAAGTCTCATAAAGGTGCTCGGAGCATTAGTCAATCCAAAATGCATAACTAACCATTCATACAAACCATATTTTGTTTTAAAGACAGTTTTCCATTCATCTCCTTCTTTTATTCTAATATGATGATAACCACTCTTTAAATCAATCTTATAAAATATACAAGACCCATGCAGCTCATCTAACATATCATCTAAGCGAGGAATAGGATGACGATACTTTACCGTTATGTTGTTGATGGCTCGGCAGTCAACGCACATCCTCCACGTCCCATACTTTTTAGGTACAAGTAAAACTGGAACGACGCATGGGCTCATGCTCTCCCTCATGTGCCCTTTTTCCACCAACTCACTTACTTGTCGTTGAAGCTCTTTTGTCTCTTCGGGATTGCTCCGATAGGCTGGTCGATTTGGAATTGTGGCACCGGGAACAAAATCAATTTGATGTTCAATCCCTCGGATTGGAGGTAACCCATGTGGTGTTTCCTCGGAAAAGACATCCTCATACTCCTGCAAAGAGAAACAATAGAACTAGGCAAAACAGGGTCAAGTGCGTTAGTGTTTAGAAATGCCTCTTTGTACAAAAGTACAATCATCGGCTGATTTGAAAACATTGCTCGCTTAATTTCACTCATCTTTGCATAGAAATTATTTTTTTTTCTCTCTAATTTTCTCTCAATGGCCAAATTTTAATTTTTTTTCTCTTTCATTTTTCTCGGCCTCTCTCTGATTTTCACTCTTTTTCTTTTGTTCACTCTCTTTTTGCAATCTCACTTGATCCTCATATACTTGTTGCGGTGTCAATGGTACAAGAGTGATTGATCATTGATTAAGTACAAAGGAGTATTTGTTCATAAAGCCATTATGTTTCACATGCCTATCAAACTGCCATGGTCGACCTAGCAATAAGTGTCCTGCTTGTATCGGTACTACATCACACAACACTTCATTTTCGTATTTACTGATTCGAAAGGCAATCAACACCTGCTTGTTCACCCTTATCTCACTACTATCATTCAACCATTGCAACTTGTAAGGTCTAGGGTGCTTCAACACGGGTAGTCCTAATTTTTCCACCATAATTGTGCTTGCAACATTAGTACAACTACCACCATCAATAATCACACTACATACCTTTTCCTTGACATAACACCTAGTGTGAAAGATGTTCTCCCGTTGCACTCCATCAACTTCTTTTGCTTGCAAGCTCAATGCCCTCCTCGCCACCAATGTCAATGCATTAGGGGCTAGATATTCCTCCACGGAAACGTCCTCCAATGGTGGCATGTCGTCGGTGTCGGAAGCTTCATTGTCGGTCACAATTTCTCTATTGTCTTGCAACACCATGACCTGTTTGTTTGGACATTGACTGGCTATGTGTCCCCTGCCTTGACATTTAAAACATTTAATGTCATGATTCCTAGAGGTAGAAGTGTCGGTTTTACCTTGAGGAACGTGGCTGGTGTTCGCGAACTTGGGCTCGAATTTGGACGCTTGTGACTTGTCCATCTGCTTGGTAGAACTCAGTTTTCAGGAGGTAGAATTGAAGTCATGGGCTGCACGTGACCCACCCCTCCTCTTGAGTTGTTGCTCCACTTTGATGGCCATGTGCACCATATCTTCCAACTCCACATAATGCTGCATTTCTACCTTACCTTGGATTTCCCAGTTTAATCCAAGTAAAAACCTAGCCATTGTAGCCTCTCGATCTTCCTCAACATTAGCTCGGATCATAGCAATCTCCATCTCCTTGTAGTAATCCTCTACGCTCTGGCTTCCCTGTCTAAGACCTTGTAGCTTTTTGTACAACTCTAGGTAGTAGTAACTTGGAATGAACCGCTTTCTCATCACCGTTTTCATCTCCTCCCATGTCTCTATTGGTCGTTCTCTATTCTCCCTCCTATTTATGACAAGCTGATCCCACCAAGTAATAGCATAGTCAGAAAATTCAATCACGGCTAATTTTACCTTATTTGCTTTGGAATAGTTGTGGCAGTCAAATACGAACTCCATCTTCTTCTCCCATTCAAGGTATGCTTCAGGATCGGATCTACCTTGAAATGATGGAATCTTCATCTTAATACCACCCAAGTTGTTATCTTCTCGATTCCGGACTTCTCTAAACCACCCTCCATGTCTCCTATTACTAACAACAGAATCCCTATCATCTTCTTCATCAAAACTAGCCCCATAAGGCTCTTCATCTTCAACCCTCACTTCCCTTGGTTGAAGTCTTTCCCTTCTACGCAGATTAGGGACGTTTTGTGGCTGCCTCTCACGTGCACTCTCTATCTGATCTATCTATTCATGAACCTGCTCCAATTCCAACCTCATCACACGCCATATCTCACTCATCATGGCCTCCATAAACATTTTGGATAAGCCAGTGTCGTAGCATCTTCAGCAATGCTCTTAACACTGTTGTGAGACATGATTGCTGCAAAATAAAGTTAGAAAGAAAGGATCTCACAATTCTCTCCTTTACGTGTTTACACTCAAGAATATGAATCACTCTACACTCGTGTTTCACTAAAAAATACGTGGCTTTTAACCCTCTAATGTTCTCACCACTCTTGCCTTTTTTCACTCGATAATTTTCTTGCGGTTCTTTTGAAACTAAACAAACAATACTCAAAATTTCCAGCAACAATTCACCAAGAACTCATCAAGGAATTTCATCTTTTTAAAGCAAGAATACAATGAACACGACTGATTAGATTTTCGGAAACACAAAATAGCAAAGTTTCCACGAAAAAAAAAATTTTGATTTGGGGGTGAGGTGATTTTCGGGCTTATTGGAACCAAAATGGATGAAAAGAAACCAAAATTTTTTTTCAGGCTTTTTGTACTCTTTTATTATTATTTATTTTTAATTTTTTTTACAGCAAGCCTTGAATACGCTGTTTTTTTTTTTTTTTTTTTTTGTACTCTTTGTTTTTTTTTGTGTACCTTTTTTTTTAGCTGCATATCGATTCGGTGCAAGAGGAATCAGAAAAAAAAAGAGGAATCAGAAAAAAGCGGAACACAGTAGCGGTGCATGGGAAAGCAAGAAAGAAAAAAAGAAAGAAAGAAAAGGAAGAAGAAATGTCAAGGTAGGGCGGCTGGTGTGGGAAGTAAAAAAACATAACAGGAAAAGTGAAGAAAAGTACGAAAGAAAGAAAAGTCAAGAAAGGCTGTTTTTTTTTCTTTGGATAAGCAACCAAAGGAAAAAACAAAGAAGAAAAAAAAAAAAAAAGACCAGTGGCGGCGCAAGAGTCTAACGCTACAACCTAGAGAGTTTTTGTTTTTGTACTTCTTTTTTTTTGTTTTTTTTTATTTTTTTAGGGATAATAATCTAACGCAAAAATTAAAAGGATAGATTAGACCTGATTTGTAACCTGGCTCTGATACCAAATGATGCAAACCCCGTCAAATTAACGAGACCCGACAACGAGATAAGAATCCAAGATTGTTCCACAATCAGATCTGAATGATAGACCTCGACCCGTTGTTTACGACAACCAAGGATCTCGGTATATATGACCTCAACCCGTTGTTAAATGCGAAACAAGAACCTCGATATAAGGAAGACGCCACAAATGGTGGTAGAAATCCGTTTGATAAGTCGTTGGTGAACGCCACGGGAAATCCCGATAAGTTCAGATAATTCTTCAAAGAATCGCAGAGAAAAATTACTCCCAAAGTTTTTACTGAAAAATTGATCCCATGCCAAATGCGGCTACAAGTTCTTTTTAAAACATTCTATGAAACCCTAGGGTCGAATAAGGCCTACATCAAATAAAAGACATGGGCTAAAAATTTTCAGACCCAAAAAATCCTAAACTACCGACTAAAAAAAATAATAAAAGAAATCCACTAATTAAGTTAAAATTTCGCGTAGCCAAAACGTCATCAGTGCAAGTATAACAATTTCAATCCCTATTTTGACCTTGATTCAGCCAGAATCTCAGAAAACTCAAAACATGAAAGTTGTATAACTACTTCTTGGCTTTTCATAGAATCTTGAATCATCTCAATCGGAGCTCGGATGAGAGAGTTATGCCCAGATTACGAAGTGACGTCGAAATTTTTTGAATTTGCCAATTTAAGCTTAGCCTTGGACAGATTCTTTTCGAGCTTGAATCATGTTGATGAATCTTTGTTGCTCACGTGGATTATGCTCAATGGGCCTCCACGAATTTGCTTGGGTCCATGCCTCTTAAATCAGTCCGTTGAGTACATCTTTAAACTTCTTTGCTCCTGCCCTTGTAACCGGCCTAATTGGGACTTGAACTGGATCCCTTGAAGTTGTGCTATGCTTTGCATTAGGCTCATTCGACATGATTTGTTCACCAACTCTTCTAAAAGACTTCATTGCAACTCTTTCCAACTCAAGATTCTATCAGTCTAGATCGATATTACTACTTCCTAACCCTACTAGCCAATGGGTAAGGCTCAGGAAGTGGGGGGCCGGGGGGCTAACTGATATAGTAAAAAATATCCCACCACTATGGATGCGACACGTGTACCCCTAATATTAGCTACCTACAAGGAATATATTTGGAAGGGCATGTCTTTTAGATTGGACAGGAATCATATCCCAACTAAGAGGATTAACACCTAATCCTTAACCTTGTCAAGCAAGTAAAGAATTCTATTCGGTATGAAAAATTGCCAAAATTAAAGACTCTCAACCCCTATAAATAAAGGGACCAGGTATGTTGAAACACACAATCATTCTTATTGATACATATACATTATATTTATTTTCTTTTTTACTAACTTGATTGTTGGAGAGTCCCCTTTTCTTTTTTGCAGGTCTTTCTTGCCGAATCATAGACATGGACATTTTTTTACAACAACATCCCGTAATAACAATAATAAAGGGTTGATGGCCATCATCGCCAATAAAATATAAATGGTAGCTCTTTTAAGGGTAAGTGAGCGAGGTCAAGAGGCAACACAAAATTTTCAACCCCCTTCTTTTCACTCACCGCCATGGTTAACTTTGAAATAGCAATTGCTCCTCACATCATCAAGTATTATTTTAAAATATATATTTTATATTTTTATAATTTATTAAATATTAAATTATTTTAGTTTTTTAAGTACAATTTATATATTTTATATTATATACATTTTACAATATAATATTATATATACGTAACATATATTAATATTATAATTAGCTCGAATTTAATTAAATAATTTTCATAATGAATAGAATTTAGATCACTCATGATCAAATCCTAATCCAATTCTTTTATAAACCTAATTAGGTTGTTCCTTAACATGCTTCCCCACTAATTAAGATTTATATAAAAGGGAAATGTTATGTCTCAAATTTGTATTTTTATTTATATTTTCAATATGATATGAATGAACAAGGCTCCATTTCAATACTTTTTTTCACAATTTCTCTCAAGATATTTTGAATGTATGTCATATAATTTATTATTTAATTATTTAATAATAAATGTATGATATGACATGCATCTAATATTACATAAAAACAAATCAAAGAATAAGTTTAATATATAAAGAGGTTCATATGACAATCACAAAATTTGACATTAAGAGCACCACATAATGACACCTTATATTAAAAATATAAATAGAGAAACAAATTCAGAATATACAAACCCCAAGGGGTAGCCCAGATGATAAGGGGCAAGCCATAAACTTGGATATCTTGGGATCAAATCTTGCCAACTTTTTGGGGCAGCCACTCGGACGCCAGCCTACAGGTTGATAGGACAATCTGGCATCCTGGAATGAGTAAACAGTCTAGTGATGAGTGTGAGGTTGGTGTTGGATGCCCAGTGCATGAAGGGGGGTATGCCTCTAACCAAGGGGAAACCTCAAGTCCTGCATTTTCAAATTCAAGTGGATGCAATAAAATGGCTTTAAATTATTGTATCAAAATTGTTGTACTTTATGTTAAAAAATAATATATCAATATAATAGTTTTTCAATATATTATTATTGCTAAATTAATTGTTCCAGTATTAATCAAAAGTCTTGTACACTAAATTAGTTTATTATAAAACATGTAGATATGGTATTTTAAAGTATGAGTCTTGACAAAATAAGAAAAATAAAAAGTAAAATAATCGATTCAAAATTTTGAGTAATGCTATATGTCCTAAATTTATGTACTAAATTTTACATCTCAAATAATATTTTAGGAATTGTAAGTAAATTATTAAATGATGTGTTCAATATATCGCTAATAACTCTATGCCACATCATTTAAGATGTAAAAGTTGATATAAAAATTTAAAATATTTAATATTATTGTAAAATTTTATATATTCCATTCTACTTTGAAAATAAAAGATTTTGGGTCTAGAGCTTTCTTCGTGGGCTTTTCCTGTTGCCTTCTCGAGGGGCTTAAATGTTTTGCTTTACTGACTTTGCAAATGTTATTAAAGAAGTTGATGGTATTAACACCAATTGTTACGGGGCTGTCGTCTAAGCTCCTGGTTATTAGAAAAAAATGTTTAGGCGATAATTGTCTGAATTTAAATAATTAGATAGTTGTTCGGGTAATTAGACAATGGTCTGAACACTAAGACATTTAATTTGTTCAAGTAGTAGATATTTTTAATTAGCTAAACTTTGTATTTTAATGTATAATTAAATTTTTTATTTTTATTATATTTGTTTTATTCTTCTTTGTTTTATTAAGGGTTGAATATATCCTGGAAATCATAAATAATAATTTATTATTATGAAATTCCTTATCTTAACACATAACTATTTTTATATTTTATTATTATATTTTTTGTTTTTGTTTTATTTATAAATAAATAAGGTGAATTAATAGAGATCTTGAAAAATTTTCAAACATTAATTATTTGTACATGAAATTTATATATATATATATATATATATAAATATAAAAACCTCTTATTCTATTTAAATGCAATATATAAAGTCAAATTTGATCCTCCAACTATTTATTTTATGCTGATAAAATAAAACAAATTACATTTACAACTTTTTAATAATCATTAATTGTTTTGAATTTTGTCAAGTTTGTTTAATGTTGTCTTTTGAATTATCATCAAATTTTATTATTTGAATAATTAACTTTTATACAAGTGCTTTATATTGCGTTGCCTATTCTATTTGATTTATTTGAATATGTTAAAATATTTTTAAAATTTAAACTGTATGTTTGTTTGTTGAAACAAAATAACATCATTAAAAATAGTTAATATTATATTTTTTTTCTCTATATTTTATGTAGGAATAAAAATATTATATTTATTAATTTAACTTTTTATTAATAAAATAAATTGTATAAAATTATGAATTAAAATAATAATTAAATCACTTTATAACATTTTCTTAATTGAACGGTCGCATATATAATAAATTATCTGATAATTCTACGTCTATCACCTAGACTCATCAGGTAATTTAACAACTATGATTAACATTAATGACTTGCTGGTTGAGAGGTTTAAGATGATATTAAAAAAAACTTCTTAGGATGTGAATGAAATTATTATGGTAATGTTGAAATTTTGACCCTACGTGCCAATTTTTTTCAATTATTTTTGGACTTGTCAATGACGCTATTTTGGTAACGTTGAATTTTTTACCCTAGCACCTTTTTTTAATTACTTTTTTAAGTTACAAGCCTTTTTACTTATTTTTTTGGATTAATGTAGTTTTTAAAGATGTGGTTAAATCACAAGCTTTAATTATTATAAATTAAAATAATAATTAAATTACTTTATAATATTTTCTTAATTGCACAATCGCATATGTAATAAATTACCTGTTAATTCTACTTCTATCACTTAGACTTGTCTAATAATTTAACAACTATGATTAACACTAATGACTTGCTGGTTGTGAGGTTTAAGATGATATTAAAAAAAAATTCTTAGTGTTAGATTGTCCTACATCGTCCATTTCTAACTCTTCTGATTTATTTATATGGCTGGTTGCCCTTCTCCTTAACACCTGAGTTTTTAGGAACTGAATAGGCTGGACCTTCAATTTTCAACTTGGTATCAGAACCAGGCCAGAGATCCAACCTTGACCTAGATGCATGGGGCCGCTCACCTGACTGCCCCTCTCCTTAACACCTGGGTTGTCCCTTGCCCTCTCCAGAGATCCAACCTTTAGCTAGATGTACGGGGCCGCTCACCTAGCTTCCTTCCACAGGCAATGTAGTTTAGGAAGCGTGTTGGATTGCCCTCTCTAGAGATCCAACCTTGAGCTAGATGTACGGGGCCGCTCACCTGGCTTCCCTCCGCAGGCAATGTAGTTCAGGTGGCGTGTTGGATTTCCCTCTCCAGAGATCCTGCTGGAAAAATGGGTTTGAGCATATTAAATTAGCTATCTTTTAGCTAAAATTAAAGTGGGTCCTACAAATTAATTTTGGTGGGTCCACATAGGAATGTGTTCTCCTCCATGAGGAAATGAAGATTATATATTAGGTTGCTCAAAACTATTAAGGAGTGAATGAGAAATTGCCTCCAAACATCACCACTTGAAAATGGTAACTAAAGCTTAAAGCTTGTGCAAAAGCTTGTGTTCCACATAGGATAGGAACAAAACTTTTAAAGAGTATATATACACCTACCTTGGAGTGGGGTTTGGGCCCCAAGGGGCACCCCAGTTTTGTGGAAGGGGGAGGACCTAGCACATGCTTGGTTCACCACACGCGCGCGCCGCCGCCGCCCCGGGCCGGGCTCGGGTTTGGGTCTTGGGCTTGCTATGTATATATCTTTTGAGAGAAAATTTATTTAAATTTTCCAATTTTAAAACGCTGTCATTTTGCGGCATGCATATGGTTACCGTTGGGAGTATAAAACGCTATCGTTTTGGAAACATCGTTTCACTGAAAGGGCGTCTTCTTCACGGACGCAACTGTGTCTGTTCGCCATGAACAGACACGACCCAAGCTTCATGCCTGTACCAAACAGTCATGAGCAAGTCTATAAATAGGACATGATCACAAACATTCTGTATTCGATTCATTCATTCATTCATTTTCTGCATATCGTCTTCATTTTGAGAGAGAGAGTTCTGCAAAAGTTCTGGTTCGACAAACAACCATTAGTAGTGCTTGCCTTTATGTTGGGAGATCATTTTATCCTGGGAGACAAGTTGCCAAGAACTCTTTAGCACCACTGAGAGGGCAATAAATTGTCTTAAGGAAATTGTGTCCAACACAAGACTTGATCAGTTTTTTGTATTCGACAAATTTCCAATTCTACGATTTTGTATTCTGCAAACAGGTTCTAATTTTATTGTGTTTCAATTTCTGTTTTTTATTTTAGTTCTGTTCTGACAGTAATACTGATATATATATATATATATATATATATATATATATATATATATTACAAACAATCTTAAGACAATTTAGTTAATTTTTTATATATAGATCAGTTCTGCAGTTTGAAAATTTTACAATTCAGTTTTGAAATACAGAAGTTGAAATACAAAAATTACATACCTTAAAATTCAGTTCTGAAATTCAGAACTTAAATGTTCATTTCTGTTTAATTATTCTAAAATTCAGAACTTAACATTTAATGTTTTACAATTCTGAAGTTTCTGTTTTGTTTTACAGTTCTAACTGTTTTACAGTTCTGAAGTTCCTGTCCTGTTTTACAATTCTGTCTGTTTTACAGTTCTGAAGTTCAGAACTCACATCTGTTATGTTTTACAGTTCTGAAGTTCAGAACTCATATCTGTTCTGTTTTACATATCTGTTCTGTTTTACAGTTCTGAAGTGCAGAACTCATATCTGTTATGTTTTACAGTTCTGAAGTTCAGAACTCATATCTGTTATGTTTTACGGTTCTGAAGTTCAGAACTCATATATGTTCTGTTTTACATATCTGTTCTGTTTTACAGTTCTGAAGTGCAGAACTCATATCTGTTATGTTTTACAGTTATGAAGTTCAGAACTCACATTTGTTATGTTTTACAGTTCTGAGGTTCAGAACTCATATCTATTATGTTTTACAGTTCTGAAGTTCAGAACTCATATCTGTTCTGTTTTACATATCTGTTCTGTTTTACAGTTCTGAAGTGCAAAACTCATATTTGTTATGTTTTACAGTTCTGAAGTTCAGAACTCATATCTGTTCTGTTTTACAGTTCTGACGTCTAGAGCTCATATTAGTTCTGTTTTACTATTCTAATTTTGTGCAAAAATATATTTACCGAATTTGCTTTTATTTACAGAATTTGATTCTGAAATTTGTTTTTACTAAATTTGAATATCTTGAATGCTAACAGTAATGGCTACTGATTCTACTCCTCCTCCTACCCCGACCGTTACAGTGGTGCCTCCTCCTACGCCTGTTATGGCACCTATGACTGTGAGTCATGGAGAGAGGCCAGAGAAGTTTAATGGGACAGATTTCAAGAGGTGGCAACAAAAGATGCTGTTTTACTTGATTACTTTGAACTTGGCCCGTTTCCTTCGAGAAGTTACTCCCTCATTGAAGGAAAATGAAACTGATAGGCAAGTGGTTGCCACTGTGGAAGCATGGAAGCATGCTGACTTCTCGTGCCGCAACAACATCCTAAATGGCTTGGACAACACATTGTATAATGTGTATTGTGCCTTCAATACTGCAAGAGAATTGTGGGAATTCTTAGACAAAAAGTACAAGACTGAGGATGCAGGGCTCAAGAAGTTTGTAGTGGGAAAATTCCTAGACTACAAGATGGTTGACTCCAAGACTGTAATCAGCCAAGTTCAAGATCTACAAGTGATTCTGCATGACATACATGCAGAAGGGATGTCTCTGAGTGAATCTTTCCAAGTGGCTGCCATTATTGAAAAATTGCCACCCCTATGGAAAGAATTCAAGAATTACCTAAAGCACAAGCGAAAGGAAATGAGACTTGAAGACTTGATAGTAAGGCTGAGAATAGAGGAAGACAACCGTGCTTCTGAGAAGAAGGCAGGCAAGGCCATTATGGAATCCAAGGCTAATGTTGTGGAACAAAGGCAGAGTTCTCACAATAACAAGAAGAGGAAGCATAATGGCAATGGTCCCAAGCAAGGTGCTAATAAGAAATTCCAAGGCAAGTGCTATGTGTGCAACAAGCAAGGGCACCGTGCTAAGGACTGCCGTAGTCGCAAGGACCAAGGAAATCCAACCAAGAAACGCCCTCAAGCCAATGTGACTGAAATGGACGGTCTTTCAGACAATGTCTCAGACATGAATCTCTCAGCCGTAGTCTCCGAGGTGAACTTCATTGGAAGCAATACCAAGGAATGGTGGGTGGACACAAGGGCCACTCATCATGTTTGCTCAGACAAAAAGATGTTCTTATCATATCATAGCATAGATAATGGAGAACAACTCTTTATGGGCAACTGCTCTTCTTCCAAGGTTGAAGGCCAAGGGAAGGTGGTATTGAAGATGACATCGGGCAAGGAACTTACTCTCAATGATGTGCTGCATGTACCAGAGATTTGAAAGAATCTAGTGTCTTGATCATTGTTGAGTAAGAAGGGCTTCAAGTTGGTGTTTGTCTCAGACAAGTTTATCCTCACCAAAAATGGGATGTATGTGGGGTAGGGGTATATGAGCAATGGGCTCTTTAAGATGAATGTAAGGATCATTGTACCTCCTACTAAAAATATTAATAATAAGAACTCATCTTCTGCTTATATGCTTGAGTCTTCAAATGTGTGGCATGGTAGACTAGGACATGTTAATTATGATACATTGCATAGATTAATTAATATGGAATGTTTGCCTAAATTTGAAATAGATCCAAATCATAAATGTGAGATTTGTGTGGAATCTAAACTTACAAGAACTTATTTTCAATCAATTGAAAGAAGTAGTGAACCTCTAGAATTAATACATTCAGATATTTGTGATCTGAAATTTATACAAACTAGAGGTGGTAAGAAATATTTTCTTACATTTATTGATGATTGCACAAGATACTGTTATGTTTACTTATTAAAAAGTAAAGATGAGGCATTGGAAATGTTTAAACATTTCAAGAATGAGGTTGAGAACCAACTTGATAGAAAAATCAAGGTGATAAGAAGTGATAGATGTGGTGAATATGAAGCACCTTTTGGTGAGTTTTGTTCACAACATGGTATAATACACCAAACTACTGCACCCTATTCACCTCAACAAAATGGGGTTACTGAACGTAAGAACAAAACTTTAAAAGAAATGATGAATGCATTACTATTAAGTTCTGGACTACCTTAGAATTTGTGGGGGGAAGCAATTCTTTCTGCAAATTATATTCTCAACCGAATACCTCAAAAGAAAACCAATAAATCCCCTTATGAGCTATGGAAAGGTCGAAGACCTTCTTACAAATACTTAAAAGTGTGGGGGTGTTTGGCTAAAGTGACAATACCTATACCTAAAAAGGTTAAAATAGGACCAAAGACAGTTGATTGTGTTTTTATTGGGTATGCTCATAATAGTAGTGCATATCGCTTTCTGATTCATAAATCAGAAATTCCCGATATGTATGTCAATACTATTATCGAGTCAAGGAATGCATCTTTCTTTGAAAATGTATTTCCTTACAAATCCACACAGGAGTCGAACTTAAGTAAAAGAACTCATGATACTGCAATAAGCAGTAGTCAAGGCCAACAAGATGATGATGAACCTAGACGTAGCAAAAGAGCTTGAACATCAAAATCTTTTGAACCAGATTTTCTAACATATATGTTAGAAGATGAGCCTCAAAGCTTTAAAGAAGCAATGTCAAACCCTGAAGCTCCATATTGGAAAGAGGCTATAAACGATGAAGTAGAATCCATTCTACAAAATCATACGTGGGAACTAGTGGATCTTCCACCAGGTTCTAAACCTCTCGGATATAAGTGGATATTCAAGAAGAAAATGAAAGCAGATGGATCTATTGATAAATACAAGGCTAGACTGGTTATCAAAGGTTACAAGCAAAAGGAAGGCTTTGACTACTTTGATATATATTCACCAGTTACGAGAATATCATCCATTCGAATGTTAATAGCTATTGCAGCTATACACAATCTTGAGATACATCAAATGGATGTAAAGACAGCTTTCTTAAATGGTGATTTGGATGAAGAAATATACATGGAACAACCCGAAGGGTTTATTGCTCCAGGTCAAGAAAAGAAAGTTTGTTGGCTTGTCAAATCTCTTTATGGATTAAAGCAAGCACCAAAGCAGTGGCATGAGAAATTTGACAGTGTAATGGTGTCAAATGGGTTCAAAATCAACGAGTGTGACAAATGTGTATATGTCAAGAACACCGAACATGGTTTTGTCATTATTTGTCTCTATGTTGATGATATGCTCATTATGGGTAGTAACAATGAAATCATTAAAACTACCAAGAAAATGTTAAACAATAAGTTTGACATGAAGGACTTAGGTGTTGCCGATGTTATACTTGGGATAAAGATCTCTAGAACATCAGATGGACTGATATTATCTCAATCACATTACATTGAGAAAATTCTCAAGAAATTTAAACAAGATGATGGCAGTCCAGCTAGAACACCTGTAGATGTAAATCTACATTTATCCAAGAATAATGGCAAAAGCATATCACAACTAGAATATGCACAAATAATTGGCAGCCTAATGTATGTCATGAATTATACCCGTCCAGACATAGCTTACGCTGTCAGCAAATTGAGTAGATACACAAGTAATCTAGGTCCAGACCATTGGAAGGCAATAATTAGGGTTTTGAGGTATCGAAAATACACCCAAAACTTTGGATTACACTACTCCAAATATCCAGCAGTACTTGAAGGATACTGTGACGCAAATTGGATATCCGACACCAAAGACTCGAAGTCCACAAGTGGCTATCTGTTTACACTTGGTGGTGGAGCGGTGTCTTGGAAATCTTCTAAGCAAACGTGTATTGCTAAATCCACGATGGAATCTGAGTTTATTGCACTAGACAAAGCTAGGGAAGAAGCAGAGTGGCTTCGTCATTTCCTAGAAGATATTCCAATGTGGCCAAAACCTGTGCCTGCTGTTTGTATTCATTGCGATAGTCAATCAGCGATTGGTAGGGCACAGAGTCATATGTATAACGGTAAGTCTCGACATATTCGTCAAAGACATAATACCATGAAAAAACTTCTCTCAAATGGTATTATGACCATTGAATACATAAGGTCAAAAGATAACATTGCGGATCCATTAACTAAAGGTTTGACCAGAGAGCAAGTTAGTAAATCATTGAGGGGAATAGGTTTAAAGCCTATACACTAAAGAGTCGCCATAATGGCAACCCAACCTAGTTGACTGGAGATCCTAAGATCTAGGTTCAAAGGGACAACCAAATTGTGTGTGACTCATTGAGATCACTATAGAGATCAAATCTCCTACTCATTCCTATGATCAGAATAGTGATGCCTGCAGCATTGAACAGGGTAAGCTAAGCTTTTAATGATTCTTATATCTTGTTAAAGACAAGTGGGGTATAGCAGAATACTTTTCATAAGAAGTCACCTATGTGAGGGTGAACTGGGCTGGTTCTATGAGAATGATAAAGGCTAAATTCTCTAGGAGCACTTATGAAACTAGGAATTTTTCAGGGCCAAAATGAACACAATCATGAGAACCAACTGTGTTAGGAAAGATTCTGTGTGAATGCTATTGTCTTGGTGTACACAAACGATTAAACAGTTCAAGACATCATGTTCACTGATTAATCAGTAACCCCGATAGCATTTCACAAGGGAAGGTTTAAGGCCACAAGCTACCTTCCTCTATGCAGAAAATTTTCAAATGAACTCTCTCTTCGTGTCTGCATGTCATTTGCATTACTTTCAGTCAATTTCATTCATGTGGGGGATTGTTGGAAAAATGGGTTTGAGCATATTAAATTAGCTATCTTTTAGCTAAAATTAAAGTGGGTCCCACAAATTAATTTTGGTGGGTCCACATGGGAATGTGTTCTCCTCCATGAGCAGATGAAGATTATATATTGGGTTGCTCAAAACCATTAAGGAGTGAATGAGAAATTGCCTCCAAACATCACCACTTGAAAATGGTAACTAAAGCTTAAAGCTTGTGCAAAAGCTTGTGTTCCACATAGGATGGGAAAAAGACTTTTAAAGAGTATATATACACCTACCTTGGAGTGGGGTTTGGGCCCCAAGGGGCACCCCAGTTTTGTGGAAGGGGGAGGACCTAGCACATGCTTGGTTCACCACACGCGTGCGCCGCCGTCGCCGTAGCCCCGCCCCGCACCGAACCAGGCTGGGCTCGGCTTCGGGTCTTGGGCTTGCTGTGTATATATCTTTTTAGAGAAAATTTATTTGAATTTTCCAATATTAAAACGCTGTCATTTTACGGCATGTGTATGGTTACCGTTGGGAGTATAAAACGCTGTCGTTTTGGAAACATCGTTTGACTGAAATGGCGTCTTCTCCACGGAAGCAACTGTGTCTATTCGCCATGAACAAACACGACCCAAGCTTCATGCCTGTACCAAACAGTCATGAGCGAGTCTATAAATAGGACACGATCACAAGCATTCTGTATTCGATTCATTCATTCATTTTCTGCATATCGTCTTCATTTTGAGAAAGAGTTCTGCACAAGTTCTGGTTCGACAGACAACCATTGGTAGTGCTTGCCTTTGTGTTGGGAGATCATTTTATCCTGGGAGACAAGTTGCCAAGAACTCTTTAGCACCATTGAGAGGGCAATAAATTGTCTTAAGGAAATTGTGTCCAACACAAGACTTGATCAGTTTTTTGTATTCGACAAATTTCCAATTCTACGATTTTGTATTCTGCAATCAGGTTCTAATTTTATTGTGTTTCAGTTTCTTTTTTTCATTTTAGTTCTGTTCTGACAGTAATACTGATATATATATTACAAACAGATCCAACCTTGAGCTAGATGCACGGGGCCGCTCACCTGGCTTCCCTCCGTGGGCAATGTAGTCTAAGGGGCGTGTTGGATTGTTCTACATCGTCCGTCTCTAGCTCCTCTGGTCTATTTATATGGCTGACTGCTCCTCTTCTTAACATCAGGTCTATTTATATGGCTGACTGCCCCTCTCCTTAACACCTGGGTTGTCCCTTGCCCTCTCCTTAACACGTAGGTTGTCCCACATTGTCCATCTCTAGCTCCTCTTGTCTATTTATATGGCTAAATATGGCTGACTGCCCCTCTCCTTAACACCTGGGTTGTTCCTTGCCCTCTCCAGAGATCCAACCTTGAGCTAGATGCATGGGACCGCTCACTTGACTTCCCTCCACGGGAAATGTAGTATAGGGGGCGTGTTGGATTGCCCTCTCCAGAGATCCAACCTTGAGCTAAATGCACGGGGCCGCTTACCTGGCTTCCCTCCGGGGGCAATGTAATCCAGGGGGCGTGTTGGATTGTCCTACATTGCCCGTCTCTAGCTCATTTAGTCTATTTATATGCCTGGCTGACCCTTTTCTTAACACCTGGGTTGTCCCTTACCCTTTCCTTAACACCTGGGTTGTCCCACATCGCCCGTCTCTAACTCCTTTGGTCTATTTATATGGCTGATTGCCCTTCTTCTTAACACCTGAATTTTAAAGAGTTGAATGGGTTGGACCTCCAATTTTCAACTCTTAGGATGTCAATGACATTATTATGGTAATGTTGAAATTTTGACCCTACGTACCAATTTTTTTTAATTATTTTTGGGCTTGTCAATGACACTATTTTGGTAACGTTGAATTTTTGACCCTAGCACTTTTTTTTAATTACTTTTTTAACTTACAAGCTTTTTAAATTATATTTTTGGATTAATGTAGTTTTTAAAGACGTGGTTAAATTACAAGCTTTAATTATTATGAATTAAAATAATAATTAAATTACTTTATAACATTTTCTTAATTGCACAATCGCATATGTAATAAATTACATGATAATTCTACGTCTATCACTTAGACTCGTCAAGTAATTTAATAACTATGATTAACATCAATGACACTATTACAGTAATGTTAAAAATTTGACCTACCAATTTTTTTAATTATTTTTGGACCTGCATGCTCTTTTACTTAATTTTTTCAAGAAATTCTTAGATGTCAATGACATTATTTTGGTAACGTTGAATTTTTTACCCTAGCACCTTTTTTTAATTACTTTTTTAACTCACAAGTTTTTTTACTCATATTTTTGGATTAATGTAGTTTTTAAAGATGTAATTTCAATAGAGATTTTTAAAATTTAAGTGTTTCGAGTTTGAGTTTATTGTGCATCAATTATTGACAGTTAAAACTTAAATGAGGAATTTGATTGTTACGAAAAGAGAGACTTAATTTTGTGCGCATAAGCTGACTTAAAATTTATCTTACCAATTCATAAAAGAAAGAAAAAATAGAGATTCCTAAACCATGCTTTTAGAATTTTGACTTACAATGTAGAATCCTAACCAATAATAAATTTTTCAACACTTAAAACTTATCAAACAAAGAGACTATCTTTTCTTTCTTTTTGTTTTTTGTTTTTTTCAAACATGTGTTTGGGAATAAGTAAGAAATTACGTAGGGATGGAAAGGTTGTTAAAGAAGTAATCTACATGTCCCAAATTTTATTACCATAATTTGTATCTTAAATGGTGTGACAATAAATTATTGATAAAATATTTATAATGTATTTAAAACATCACTAATAATCTAATGCTTCATCATTTGAAATGCAAAATTTAGTAGCAAAATTTGAGACAGAGTATTATTGTTGTTAAAAAAACAATAATGCTCAAAGTCTCAAATTTTTGTACCAAAACTTGCATGATGTGTCATTAAGGGCCTGTTTGGAAAATGCTAGAACCAATTTTGTAGAATATAGATTAACTGATTTTCAATTTTTGCTATTTGATAAGTATTTTCTAACAATATATTAGTTCATATCTAGTTCTAAAAAATTCTTAAAATCTGAACAAAGTCAGAGCAGAAAATAGTTAGTTTTCTTAAAAATCAAATAACTTAATAAGGATAGTTCTAACCTGATTCAATTTAAAAAAAGTTCTAAATAACTCCTAAAATATTGATGGTATTTTATATAATTTTTTAATTAATAATATTCTGTCATATAACATTACAAGTTAAAAAATCACCTGAGTTCCGTCAAAATCTTTGCAAATGTTCCCTTTAGTTCAGACGCACGCAACCTTGTATTGTTTGTATTTCCAGTTAATTAGCTGCAAAAGACCAAGGTGTCCAAGTGTTAGACCCTTTTCTACTTGACATGGCGGCATGGGGATGGGAAGGCATGCCATACCTTGATGGCTTGACATGGGGGTAGGCATGCTATGCCATTGGAATAACATTCAAGAGTGGAATGGGATTCAGGAGCGGAATGGCATTCAAGGTTGGAATGACATTCCGAAGTTGGCCAAGTTGGTGAGCCTCAACCAATGCCAAGACCACGGTAAAGGGTGGCCTGTTATGGGCATCCTTGTGGATATGTCGAAGATATTTTAAGTATTGGAGGAATATTTAAATAATCCAGAGTTGGTGTAGCTGATGTGCATGCCTTTGACAGCAAGGGTCAAGGCTGCAGTTTGTCACGACAACAAAATGCACTATTAGCGACGCGCTTGTGCTTCGCTAATAGTGCAATTGTGCGTCGCTAAATAATTATATTCCAATATCAAAACAAAATTACTAATAACGTACACTGCTGAGTCAGCAGGTTTGACAGTATTCAACCACATTGATGTGATTGAATGGCCACTATAATATTGCCGAGGGACAACGATGAAAACTAAAAGCTAAAAACAAGGAAGCGACTACATCAATTTGACCCCTCACAAAAGTAACCCAACCAATACAAATATAATATTGATGTTGATGTTGATGTTGATGCTAATATAATACCAAATTACATCCATTAACTTGTCCATTTGACTTAATAAAACTGCACTTGCACCACTACTGATAAGAAAATTCAAAACTAAACAATATATATATATATATATATATGGAAGTTGCTTCTGTAATGACCTGAAAATTTTTTTTTTGGAATAGATAAAAATTTTTTTTCTTTATTATTATTATTAGTATTATTATTGTTAACATTATTGTGTTATGTGTGTGAGGGTATATATGGTGAGGCATGTATATATGTATATGTTAAGTGTGTGTTATGTGCATATATTCATATACATATTTAATGTAATTAAATATATATATATGTATATATGTATGTATATGGATATATATATATATATATCAGCCGTGTGGTGCTGTGTGGTGTGTGTGACACTTATACAATATACATATAATGTAAAAAAAAAAAACATTAAGGTGGGACAAGAAGTAGGAAAAGAGAAAAGAAAACAAAAGAAAAAGAGGAGGGAAACGAAGTCAAATAAAGTGGCTGCAATAAGTATATATATTATATATGTGTGTTGTATAGCAGCAGGTTGCGTGAAGCAAGAAGAAAAGAAGAGAAAAAAAAAAAGAAAGAAAGAAAGAAAGAGAAAAGAAAGTAGGGGCGGTGCAGGCATCAATATATATATATATATATATATATATATATATATTTATGTGTGGTGTAGTATAGGTGCAGAGGAAAAGAGAACAGCGGCTGCAATGTCCCAGCAGTAGCCGCAGAATCAAGTGGTGATGGCAGGTAGTAGGTGTTGGAGTGTGCAGAGGGACTTCAAGGTCTGATTTAGAGAGAGAGAGAGAGAGTATTATATGTATATGCAAATAGGTTCACTGAGTTAGGAAGAAAATCAGAAAAATAGAGAGAAACAGAGGAAACTACGTGGGAAGGCCGAGGGTCCAAAGAGCTTGAACCAGAGGTGAAGCAGAAAAGAGGAGAGGTCGGCTAGAGAGAGAAAATCCAGAAAAAGTGGTGAGTGGTCCCGGTTTTGATTTCTCATTCTTTTTGCATGTTAAATTGCTTTGAGTTTAGGGTCTTGTAGTGTATCAAATGTAGATTATCTTGCAAAAAGAACGATTGAAAAATACTGAAAAATGAAGAGGAATTTTGGAGTTGCAGGTTAGGAAAATTTTAGGGTTCATGGATATTTCATGCATGGAATCATGTTTAAATAACTTTTATACAATCCTATAAAGATAGGAAGAATGCTAGAATGAATTTAGAAGCAAAAACAGTGATGAAATCACTGAAAAACCGAGGCTGCCGGAATCTGGGTTGGTGGCCGGAGAACTGATCTGGGTGTGGGTGAAACCAATGTGTTTAAAACTGAAATGTGTTCTAAAAGATTGCTTAAGGTCCTAGGGTTCGTTTGGTGAAGAAAGGAGGAAAATGGGACGTGTAAAACTAGAGAAAAATGGGAGGGAAAGCTTCGGTCTCCGGCGATGTGGCCAGAGAAGACGACCTGAAGCAGGTCGGAAAGACGGGGGGCGCAGGGGTCGACTGGGCTGTTCTCGTTTGGGGCTGGTCTGTTTGGGTTTAAAGGGGGGGTGTTGGTCCATTTATTTTAAAGAAAATTGGGCCTAATGGTTGGCCCAACAAATCAAAAAAAAAAAAGGAAAGGGGGAGGGGGATTACA
This sequence comes from Nyssa sinensis, assembly GCA_008638375.1. Classification (NCBI taxonomy): domain Eukaryota; kingdom Viridiplantae; phylum Streptophyta; class Magnoliopsida; order Cornales; family Nyssaceae; genus Nyssa; species Nyssa sinensis. Next base: position 15,183,483 of record CM018047.1, read on the forward strand.
CAGAACACGCTGGGATGGGGAAATGAACCATGGACGTTTTTGGAGGGGAGGTGGCACGCGTCCGCTGTGCCACCCTATTCGACCGATCATAATGGCGCACAAGATATATATATATATATATATATATATATATATATATATATACCTTACCTTGTGAACTTAATTTAATTAAATGTAATTAATTAAACTAAATACTCCTAAATGGTCCGACATCCAAATGAGGCAAACCATATATGTTTTCTAACTATCTCGGACCTCCTAAGACCAACGATGAGGTTTGTGATGCGATACGAGGTCCCAAAAAAATAAAAGACACGTAGAACCCTTAAAATTATCAAAATGCCCCTGAGTCAAAACGCAGTCAAACGAAACCCGATTTGAGTAAACAAATAGTGAAATCTTATTATCTCGAACATTCCGGACTCAACCATGGAGTCTGATTTGCGAGGAGAGGTCTCAGGAAATGGAAACCCTTAAAAGTGCAAAATGACAGCTTTTCCCTTTTCAACCCGAACGTCCAAATTAAATTCCGCGAAAGCCCAAACCTATTTTCGTCGACGTTTCGGACACAATGATAGAATTTATTATGGCATAATAGAGACTAAGAAAATAAAGACATAAAATTTTATAAATAGCATCATTCAAGTAGCCAACGGACTAAGTTGCATTCTATGATTTTAGGAACATTGAAGGGCAAGGAGAAGGCGGTCTGACCTTCTACTTCTTACTGTTAGTTCCATTACACTGCCAGCGCTACTTCTTAGGGTTGAGACCAACCCGTCAGGTACGATATATTGTGCTAAGTAAGAAATAGAATTACGCTTAGGAATAACTGCCATGTTGACTTGACGATTCACATGTTTGTTTTATTGCTTATATGCTTACGTATTCCCTGTTACCTTTTTGAAAGTTGGTGATGAATGTGAATCATGACTATGTATATATCGCATGTGTTAGCATAGTGTGTGGATTATGTTTTTTTTTTAGAATTGTTGGGATTATGAAATATGTGACTTGAAGCATGTGTTAAATGGACTATGCATATATGTGACTTTGATGAAAGGATTTTCTGATTTGAATGTTATTGTGTAATACATCATTTAAAGCATACTTCATGTGTGGATATGATGCTTTATTAAGATACATTATGGTATGGTGGAATCAAAGCATATTGGCATAGTATGATTCCTTAGACATGACATGACATGATATTGCATTTGGTACCCGAACCAGCGGGAGCGATCCGCTAAGGGACATGATATTGCGTTTGGTACCCGAACCAGCGGGAGCGTTCCGCGAAGGGACATGATATTGTATTTGGTACCCGAACCAACGGGAGCGATCCGTGAAGGGACATGACATTACATTGCATTACATTACATTACATGAGTTGACATGGACATGGCATAGATTTGACGCGATTGTGGCATAGAGTGGTGTGGGTGTTTCATGGGCATGGTCACTACATTGCATGGATAATATGGATGGCATGTGGATTATTGCTATTACATAGCATGGACAATTTGGAAAACATATGGATTATTGTTATTACATTGCATGGATAATATGGATGGCATGTGGATTATTACCATTATGTGGCATGGACGATTTGGAAAGCATGTGGATTATTGATATTACATCGCATGGATGATTTAGAATGCATGTAGAGACAATTGCACACTTGCACGTGCCACGCCTTAGATTATGTTAATGAGTTGGATGACATGTAGATTATTGCTAGTAATTTGTATGCATGATGTTGAATGCCATGTAGATATAATTGTACACTTGCACATGCCACGCCCTTAATTTTGTTTCTTGCATTAGCATTATATTATACCAACAGTTGAGCTGACCCATTCGTGGGACAAACATTTCAGATGACGCTCCCGGCACTTGAGACTTGAGAAAGTCTTACAGGGTGGAGGAAATATGAGCTTAGGAGGATATTTGGCCCTTGAGGGCATATTTTGTGATGTAGGGCTTAAGCCTGGATGACATATTGATTGTTTTTATTGACTGTGCTTTATATAGATGTACATTAAAGGAAATGAATGTAAGTTTGGGTCGAATCCGTTAGATTGTCCTTTATTTGCTTTATATTTTATTTACTTTCTGTTCATTCAGTCGCGCCTCGGGTTTCTTGGAATTCGGGGCGTGACAGCTTCCCTCTTACCATCATCATAAAGTAAATAGCAGTTTTTATATGTTTTTTTTTTTTATCAGGATACTTTACTTCTCAAGATAATATTAAAGTTGAACATTTATATACTTTTTTTTTTTTAAGATGATAAGATAATTATGATGTCACTAAATTAAGGAAGACATTTCAAGGATTATTTCTTCCAAAAATTAAATCAAATCAATAACATTCAACAAACACATTGTTGGCTGAGGAAATATCCTATTTTAGCAGAGAGAAATTAATAGTTTTTTTTAAAAAAAATCTTTATACTATTAATTATTAAGACTAGCCTAATTGATAACTCATAACTGACCATCTAAAAAAAAAAAAACTCATAACTTCTCCTAAAGAAAAGCCTAAAGAAAAGCCATAAGTTTCACTTTCACTCTCTCAGCTAAAGGATGTATAATTTATTTATTTCTTTCAATTTTATTTATATAATTATTAAATAATTTATTGTGGTTTTTAACTTCAAAATTGAGAAATTTTTATGAGCCTATAAAATAATAACAATCATACAATATGCCTTGTATTATAAGGAGAAAAAAAGGTAAAAATAATTGTATATGAAATGGGGCATGGAGGTGTAGTGAAACTAGGTCCAACTTAATTAATTTATGGTCTGGGATTGAGCTCTACCTAGACCCAAATATCAAACATTGTAATTTACAAGGCAAAACGAGTAAAAAAACAAAAATTAGAGGGTCTCTAGAAAATTTTAGCGAGAATTCTAGATTGGGTCAAAATTTTGGAGTAAAAATAAGAAAAATAATAAATAACAGTTAGATTGTAGTTCGGACTACCCTACATGTGCTTTGAACCTTGGTAATTTCAATTTTTTTCTTTTTTATGCTATTTCTTTTGGGCCGAGTTAGGTCTCAAGTGGTTGCTAGTTGATTACATCATTTTCAACATTGAAAGGGAAACATGCATAGAGACAGAATCAAAAGAAAAACTAAAAATGCAACAAAACAAATTCAGAATTATTTGGTTAAGCAATGATTTTTATATCCATGTACAAAATACAATAAACAAATTCAATAACAAAAAGATGAAGAGTACAAAATACAGGAAACAAATTCAATAATTAAAGAGTAAATTATACTAATTTGAAATCGTGATTCACTACCCAATATCATTATCAACTTCTATTAGCTAATTGAATCTACTTGAATTATGATCAACACTCTATGAAAAAATCAGATTGGAAAAGTCTAATGCCAATGGTGACATATATTATGATTAGAAGTTATTATATATTTTAATATCATTTATTTGGTTAATAGTCTCAACAAATCATAAATTACCATATATATATATATATATATATATATATACAAGTTACGTACACATGATAATTTATAATTCATATACTTCAAGCCAAACTCGCCCACTACCCATACTCAACTCGTCCGACATCCAAACTCGTATTAACCTAATTATATACTAAAAACTTCTTTTAATTGGTTTAAAAGGATTTATTGAAAGCAATTACATATAGTTCTAGGGAATAAAACTTCTTTATTCCATTTTATGTGGTTCCAAAAAGAGTCCCATTTGTACGAAAACTTTTTATTTTTTGATAAAGTGCACAAAGCATCTCATTTGATTGGGTGCAAAGAAAACTTTTTCTGTTTGCATAAAATCCACGCAATATGGAAATTGCAAAATTTATATTTTTTTCTTCTCTTTAACCTTTCTTGGTTTTCCTTTTTACACCAATAGTTTATGTATAGATGTGCTATCAGTCAGAATCAGCATCTCTTGATTGAAATTTCTTAGATGTTGACAATATAAATGTCTGTGGACGTGAACACCAAAACAAACATAAGATTTATTTGATTCAACAATGAAATTACATTCAGTTTAGAGGGAATCAAGAGAGGGACAGTGAAATTGAGAAAGAATTGGGATCAAATGAGATATAGCTACACAGAATCGGGAGAGAACAAGTGAAATTTTATGTGTATATATGAACAGAGATATGAAAGACTATTTTCATCTTAAATTTTCAACAAATCACTGTGATGTTCAACTTCCTCGTCATGTGGCCCAGCCATTCCCAAAAATCATATATTACAAGAAGAAAAATAAACAACTTTAAAACAAACCCAAACCTGATTGTCTCAAAGTCGGTGAAGTGGTGATAGATCGGAGATTGGAGATCGATCCAGACAGAGAAAACGAGCGACGGAGAAGAAACTGAGGGACGGAGAAAAACCAAGAGATCGGAGATAATCGAAGGTCCGAACCGAGAGAGAGATATGAAATAGCGAAAATGATGAAAGAGTGCAGAGAGATTCGAGAAACGGAGGTGATATATACGGCTTATTAGCGACGCACACAGTGCGTCGCTAATAGTTCCTGTGCATCGCTACTTATATGGAAAAACAGCACCGTTTGCATCCAAAACATCATTGGCGACGCACAACTGAGCGTCGCTAAAGGAAAAAAAGTATTTGCGGCGCACACCCGTGCGTCGCAAAAAGTTTCATCTTATTGGCGACGCACAGTGCATCGCAAATACTCTTTTCGGGCGTCGCTTAATCATTGGCGCCCTAATTTTTTTGGCGGAAAGGGCAATATACACCTTTATTTGCGACGCATAAACGGCCGTCGCTGATAGTGACTATTTGTGACGCATTTTGTGCGTCACAAATACTGTGCGTCGCAAAAAACTATTTTTCTTATAGTGTGTGAAGACTTAGGTGCATTGTTTGCCTTTAACAAGACTAATGCACACAGAAGGAGGACCTGGTTTTGCAAGCAGTTGTATTCACTCTTGTCAAGTGGACAAATCTTCATAAGACATATATAAGGGGGAGCACCTCCTTGAGGCACCCATAGGCGAGTGGCCTATACGGCTAAGGAAGACTAAGACATGTGAGGGCATGGTTTGGCAATGAGAGCTGACACGGAAGCATTGGTTGGATCAAGTGGTGTGTTGATTCAAGGCCGAGTACACTTAGCCATGTCCGTGAGTGAGGGCTTGGAGTGTGGCATTAGCGCTAGCAGCAGTTGGCAATACATGTGGCGACAGTTGCTGGGCTGGCAGAAGACAAGGCTAGCTAAGGGCAGGCAAGGGTAACTGCCTGCTATGTTGGCGCATTGATCCAAGGGCTCACATTGTATGCGACAGTGAGATGAACTGCTCCTCACAGGTGGTGCAAATCCAAGGCTTTAGATAGCCCTAGCAGTTAGGGGTGTCAACTGCAAGTCACAAGTGGCAGACTGTGACAAAACCCTAGCAGTTAGGGTGTAATTGCAAGCCATTTGCGTGTCACACACACACATGGACGGTTGTAGCATTCTGTCAATATATATGTGCGTGTGTATGTATTTCTAGAGTGTGTGTCAATCGCTGGTTGGTACCAGCAAGCCCTTTGGTAGTTGGGGGTGTCAACTGCCAGGTAGTTGTGCATGGCTGCCTATATATACATGCATGGGTTGCAAGGTGAAAACACAGAAATGTATATACAAAGAAGGATATACACAGAGGTGTGGGGAAGACGAATCTGAGTGAGAGAGAGTCTGTTTTTGTAACCCTTGGCTGGTGTCGTTTGTATTCAAATGAGAGTATAATGAATAAAAGGTTGGGAAAATGTTTCCTGTACTGGCTATGTTCTATGTGTGTGCTTCAGTTCCTGTTTGTAATTGAATTATGCAGACCCTACGGTGTTGGAATTCTATTATAGGGATTCAGCCTTTCTTTGGGTGTTGTGTGGTTAGCTGGTCAAAGCAGCTATCTTGACGCCGCACAACCGAAAAAATTTGGTGTCAGATTTTGGCCTTGTGACAATTGGTATCAGAGCGCAGGCTGTGGTGAAATGGTCGGTGGTGAGGCACTGCGAGAACGAGTTTTCAAACTTGAAGATTTCGTCGGGGCTCCTTTGACAGCCGGGGCATCATCTCTTGCTGTTCAGTGCGAACATATAACACCGGAAGTGGAGGAATTAAAGGTGAGATTGCAGAACTGCATCTCTGACATCAGTGGTCATTTGAACGACATGCTCAGTGATGTGGGTGCGCTGGTAGACTCAACAAGGGACTCTTTACGCAGCATAGAGGAAGAGATGGGTCTGATCAAGAGGACCATGCATCAGACTGGCGGGCAGGATGGTGCAAGGAAGGTCAAGGTTCCTGAACCGAAGGCATTCAACGGTGTTCGGAGTGCCAAGGACCTTGAAAACTTCTTGTGGGACATAGAGCAGTACTTCACTGCTGCCCATATTCCCGATGGTGAACGGGTCACCATGACCAGCATGTATTTGGCTGGTGATGCCAAGCTTTGGTGGCGTACTCGCATGGCAGACGAGGGACGGCCAAAGATCAGAGTTTAGGTGGATCTGAAAAAGGAACTCAAGGAGTAGTTTCTTTTTGCCTTGGGTGGCTCGAGACTCACTATGATGACTCAAGCACACCAGGACAGTGTGTGAGTATGTCAAGACATTCAGTTCGTTGATGCTAGATGTGAAGAACATGTCTGAGGAAGACAAGTTGTTCAACTTTATGTCAGGGCTGCAAGGATGGGCTCAGGCAGAATTGAGAAGAAGGGGAGTTCGAGATCTCCCTAGTGCTATAGCAGCAGAAGACAGTTTGGTGGACTTGTCTCTTGACAAATCCAACTTTACCACCGGCAAGTCCAGGAAGTTTGACAAATCCTTGGGTAAGTCCAAGGAGGGTGGGACAGAGGCGGAGAAGGGAAAAAACAAGGGCAAAGCGGAGGTAGCAGACCAAAAGAAGGCGTGGGCTGGTAGCTGTTTCATTTGCAAGGGACCACACTAGATGAGGGACTGTCCCACGAGGGAAAAGCTTACTGCAATAGTTCGTGAGGGCTCTGATGAGGGGTCCTCAGATGCTAATGATGGTGTTGCTGTTAGAGTGAACCCGATGGTGCTGCTGAATTGCATCCAGGTCGAGAAAGACCTGCACTCAAAGGAGTGAGGGGTTGCAACAAAGGGTGTGTTGGCTATGGGAAAGGCCCTCACAATCCTCAACTACCAGCAAGTGGCTCTGTTGGTGGTAATCTTCCTACGAACTTGTTCAGAAGTGATATCTGCAGCGATGCAGTGGGGCTTGAACAAGTGTAGTACTGTGGTTGACAGACGTGTCCGATGCAGCAATGTGTGAGACAGTGACGACTGTTGGAGCTTGGGGCAGGACCAAGCATGGTCATGGACAACGGGTGTCCATGGCAATCAATCAAGAGCAGGGGGATGCTTGAGACAATGGCCAACTCTGTGACAGAAGCAACCAGGGGGTTCTTAAAAAATGTTCAGACTTGGAAGTCATAGGCGGTGAGTGCTTGTGGCATGGTGGCTGCGAGGAATCAAAACAGTGGAGGTGTCCGTGATAGCAGTCACAATGAGCAGAGGCAGTGGGCTTTGATGTGTTCAAGGTTCAGTGCAAAATGATGTTGTTTGGGGGTTGTTTTAGGCGCAACATTTGTTCAAATTTTTCAAGTGTAGTGAGGAGGAACTTGTAGCATTGGAATGATTCGTTGAGGGCATCAAACTCTTCAAGTGGGGTTGGTTTGTTAGACCCTTTTCTACTTGACACGGCGGCATAGGCATGGGGAGGCATGCCATGCCTTGATGGCTTGACATGGGAGAAGGCATGCTATGCCATTAGAATAACATTCAAGAGTGGAATGGGAATCAGGAGCAGAATGGCATTCAGGGTTGGAATGATATTCCGAAGTTGGCCAAGTTGGTGAGCCTCAACCAATGCCAAGGCCAAGGTAAATGGTGGCCTGTCATGGGCATCCTTGTGGATATGTCAAGATATTCTAAGTATTGAAGGAATACTTAGATAATGCAGAGTTGGTGCAGTTGATGAGCATGCCTTTGACAACAAGGGTCAAGGCTGCACTTTGTGAAGACTTAGGTGCATTGTTTGCCTTTAGTAAGACTAATGCATACAGAATGAGGACCTGATTTTACAAGCAGTTGTATTCACTTTTGTCAAGTGGACAAATCTTCATAAGACATATGTAGGGGGGAGCACCTCCTTGAGGCGGCCTTGGGCGAGTGGCCTATGCGGCTAAGGAAGACCAAGACATGTGGGGGCATGGTTTGGCAATGGGAGCTGACACGGAAGCATTGGTTGGATCAAGTGGTGCACTGATTCAAGGCCGAGTACACTTAGCCGTGTCCGTGAGTGAGGGCTTGGAGTGGCATTAGTGCTGGCAGTAGTTGGCAGCACATGTGGTGACAGTTGCTGGGCTAACAGAAGACAAGGCTGGCTAAGGGCAGGCAAGGGTAACTACTTGCTGTGTTGGCGCATTGATCCAAGGGCTCACATTGTATGCGACAGTGAGAAGAACTGCTCCTCACAGGAGGAGCAAATCCAAGGCTTCAGATAGCCCTAGCAGTTAGGGGTGTCAACTGCAAGTAACAAGTGGCAAACCGTGACAAAACCCTAACAGTTGGGGTGTAACTGCAGGCCATGTGCATGTCACACACGCACATGGATGGTTATAGCATTTTGTCAATATATATGTGCGTGTGTATGTATTTGTAGTGTTGGAATCCTATTCTAGGGATTCAACCTTTCTTTGGGTGTTGTGTGGTTGGCTGGTCAAGTCAACGGTCTTGACGTTGCACAGGCGAAAAAATTTGGTGTCAGATTTTGCCCCTATGACACCAAGATTCCCTACCAGGCAATAAGAATTGCGAGTCGATTCCAACAGTCAAACAAACATTCAACCCTAGGCCAACTAACAATCAAACAAACAAAAGATTATATGATTCAACCTTAGGCTTACATCCACTAGTGAAAATGAAGAAAAAATATTGATTATAATGTGAAGAAAATACAAAACAATGTATATAACTCATTTTTACAAATAATATTATACTTTTTAAATTTATATTTTAAAATTTTATATCAAATGATATGATACCGATCTGTCAAAATGGCACTAATTACATAATTTAAAGTATTGTCAATAATACAATGCCATATTAATACTATATTATTTGAGATAAAAAGTTGAAATATAATTTTAGAAAATATAATATTACTCTTATATTAAATATAATAGAAGAAAAGTATTTACAAAATAACTTAAAATACCAAAGCAAGTCACCCAAAGATTTTCTCAAGAGTGCTATTGTCAATAAATTCGATCTTGATCCAAATCCAATTTATTTAGCAGGAAATGGTATAAAGAATTTGATTTGATAATTTGATCCAATGATTCTTTTAATTAAATAGATTATATATGAATTAAACAAATCTGATCAATCCGATTAAATATAACATATATATTAATTTTTTATATATTATATTAAAATTTGTATTTTAAAATTTTATATTATGTTAAACATTAAATTATATAAGACTTTCTTAAGTTTAGTTTAAATATTTTAAATTTTACATATTACAGCATAATACATAATATATATATATATATATATATATATTAACATTATTAACTATTCTATGGTGTTGGCCCTAATAAGTTATAACTAAGGAAGACACAAAACTTTGGGATTTGAACTTTTGATGGACCAAGGCAACAAATTAGTCTCCAACAAATGAAACAAAGGGTAAACTAAATAATTTCTATTTTCCTTCCAAAGTAGCAAATTTGCTACTCAGTTAACAAAATAACATTTGTACTTTTTTATTTAAAAAATATGAGCTCTAAATTTGTTTATTGCAAAATTTAAAGTAACAACTTTTTTTTTGGTTGAAATGGCTCTTTGGTCCGCAAAGAAAAAATAATAATATTTTTTAAAAAATTTAAAATTGTAGTTACAACAGTAAAAAATATCAAAACAGCAATTACTATCGTAAACAATTATAAATGTGTATAAACAATCATAATATATAAAAAAATAATAATTGATATACTTAAAAACGACAGCCCAACCTGAGACTGACACGTGTCTAGTTTTTTTTATGCACAGGTCAAGAGCGTGACAGAGCATTCAGATCTGACGTTGAACAGAGGGGTGCGAACCTACCATGCCGAGCAACAAGGTCATGGGGTACTGAGCTTATCACTGGCTTGTTTACCCTACTGACCTCAAAATGAGGAAACAAAATGCTATATGAAAACTACCGTTTTCAGATATATTTCGATCCCTATTTTCATAGAGATCAGAACAGAAGTTGCCATCTCCAGATAACTACGAATTCCAGATTTCATGGCTCCAAATCCTAACCAATTTAGGAGACGAGCAACCTATAAATATAGTCTTAAGGTACACTTTTCAATTTACAGTCAATTGCATTCTTTCAAGTTCAATCTCTTTTATTTTCTTTAACTCTATCATCGAAGTGGCTACCACCGGAGCCAACCTGGTGGCCCTTTGACCCTTTTTCTGAGTTCGTGACATGCGACAAAGAGTGGAGCCCTACTGATCAAAAAGTGTAGCATCAGTTTGGCGCCATCTGTGGGAACGACAATCATTTCTGTATATTTTTCAGTCGAAAGCAACTCCTTCGTCTCTAAGACATTATGGCTCCCAATCTTCGTCTAAGGAAGGGTTCCTAAAACCCTCGAAACCAGCCCTCGGCTGATAGAAAAATGGGACAAACCCCTGATCATGTACAGTAACAACTCGATTGGATTCAACAGCAGTCTGATCTAATGTAGGTGCAGTTTCTTACCATATCCCAAGTTTTGACATCTATGGCCCAAAACCAGTAGAGTAATCCCACCCACCTTCCTCTGGGCACAGCTAATGAAGGGACTTTACCTCCTACTACCACCACGGGTAAAGGACCTCTTAATATAGAGACCCCCAACATACAGCCAGTATATCCCTATAGTACCACTCACATGGGGGGCGACCCCCATCCATCGAACACCCCAAGAAGAGGGATGTTGACCTTTCAGCCTGCCATTCATTACCGAAGCAGGAAAAGAATTCCAACTCCGGCAACCTCAAAGGCCAATCCAGCGCCGCTAGAGTTTCAGCCCCTACAGGTACCAGTTCCCTCGATCAAGGAGGGTAACGCCCTCCTGTCACTACTGGGCAAGATCACCCCCTGCACATTGGAACTGAAACTATGAGGCAAATGCAACAGCAACCACTTCCACCCAAAATTCCACAAAGGATGGAAGAAGTAGCAGATTCTATAGAGCAGACCATCTTTACTAAAGGGACCCACGTCCCTTTAGAGTAGAGCGAACTGACGAGGCTACTCGGGAGATTTTCCACTCCATTCACTCCTGCCATAATGGCGGAAGAGCGGCCCAAAAAATTTGTGATCTCGAAGTTCACACTGTACGATGGATCAGAAGATCCCAGGGACCACCTCTCCCACTATCAGCACACAATGGCTCTGCATGGGGCCACCGATGCCTTCATGTGTCATACATTCATAACAAGCCTCAATGGTACCATTTTGAAGTGGTTCTATAGCCTTCCTCAAGAATCAATCATCAACTTCTATGAACGCAGCAAACGGTTCCTTGATCTATTCCTTACCAATAGAAGATTGAGGAAGGGCCCAGAGTTTCTGCTAACTATAAAGCAATCCAAGGGAGAGTAGCTTCGGGAATACATAGCTCACTTCAATATCGAGCTCACGAAGGTAATTGACTACAGTCCGAGTTTCCTAGTGGTTGCCTTTGCCTTTGGTTTGGGCCCAGGGTGATTTCAGGTTTCTTTGACAAAGAATTGCTTGCCGACATAGCATCACTTATGGAGTGGGCCCGAAAGTACATAAATCTAGAAGATACGAAAACATCCTTCCGAAAGGCCAAAGAGCAAGCTCAAAAGGACAAGCATTTCCAAAAGAAAGATTCCAGCGCAACTAAGAAGAGGGTTAGAAGTCCTGATAAGAACGCGACATACAGAACTCAGAGCAACCCAATTTCTAGGAGGTATGGAACGTTTACACCTCTAAATGCCTCGCTCACTCACATACTCTAGCAGGTGCAGACACCCGAAGATTTGAGGTGGCCGAATCTATTAAAGAGCAGTCCCAATTTTTGAGATCAGAGCAAGTATTGCGACGTCCATAAAGACCACGGGCACACCACCGATGAATGCAGAGCTCTCAAAAATGAGATTGAGCAGCTTATTAGAAAAGGGCATCTGTAGGAGTTCATCCAACAAGACAGCAGACAAAATCCCTACAATGACAGGCATCAGCAAAGAAAGCTAGAACAGAGGTCCGAACAAAGAGAGGCTGGAATTAATAGCTATGCCAGAATAATCAGGTCATCTTCGTCCTCCATGCCAACAACACGATGATTGGGATGTCTAACTGAGCTAGGAAACGCTACTCTTAGGAAGCAAGAGTAGAACCCAGCCTCCTCCATATCTCCACCATCTAGAAAAGGCTAAGGCCCGCACTCCATATTCAGTTCTCAGAGTTTGATCTTGTTGGGATACATTACCCTCATAATGACGCCCTCGTCATTTCACTCAAAATTATGAATTTCGAGATCAAGAGGGTCCTGGTAGACACAGTAAGTTCCACTAACGTGCTTTTTTACGAGCCCTTTCAGCACATGAAGCTCAGCGCTTGTTATCTCAAGGCCACCACCATGGTAATGGCGAGATTCAACGGGAACCTCAGCACCTCGCTGGGCAAGATAGACCTCCTGACCACAATAGGAGGGGGGGATGCTCAGAAGATGTTGATCTTTGAGTACATGGTCCTGGACTCCAAATCTCCCTACAACATCATCGTCGGAAGACCATGGCTCCACCAGATGGGGGCTGTCACCTCTATCTTCCATCAATGTCTGAAGTACGTCCAGAATGATAAGATCTGCACCATCAGGGGCTGTCAGCCAACTGTTCGGGAGTGCCACGCCCTGGCGATAAAGGAGAAATCCCACCAATAACAATCACAACTCCTTTGTGAAGAAAGAATTCCTCTACCTTCCGAGCTTCACGAGATTGAGGAGTGCCCCTCTGAGATTAACAAACCATTAAGCCCTAAGGGAAGGGATGGCCTAGCCAAATCAACGTAAGAGCCCATCAAGGTACTAGTGAGTTCTGAAGGAGAGGAGCGCTACTTACAACTTGGCCTAGATCTGTCCCTGTTCGAGCATAAAAAGATTGTTGAGTTCCTGAAGAATAATCTATCAGTCTTCGCATGAGAAACCAAGACATAGAAGGGATAGATCCTGATCTCATCTCCCACAAACTAATGACCGACCCAAATCACCCTCTAGTGAGGCAGAAGAAGAGGACCTTTTGCCTTGAGCTACATAAGATCATCAATGAAGAGGTCCAAAGGTTGCTGGCTGCTAGAATGATAAGGGAGGTATTCTATCCAGAATGGCTCGAAAATACAGTCCTTGCCAAAAATAAAAATGGCAATTGGCGGGTTTGTGTTGATTATACAGACCTCAACAAAGCCTATCCCAAAGACAACTTTCCTCTCCCAAGAATCGATTAATTGGTCGACGCAATCGCAGGACACCAATTTATGAGCTTCATGGATGTCTATTCAAGGTACAACCAGATTCAGATGTACCTTCAAGATCAAGAAAATACATCCTTCATATCTGAACGAGGTCTCTATTGCTATAGAGTGATGTCGTTTGGACTGAAGAATGGTGACCCCACGTACCAGCGGTTGGTGAACAAAATGTTTCACTCCTTAATTGGCAGCACCATGGAGGTCTACATAGATGACATATTGGTCAAGAGCCTAAAGAAGAATGACCATATTCGGCACTTGAGTCAAACGTTCAGTATACTGAAGCGATATAAAATGAAGTTGAATCCCTCCCAGTGTTCCTTCGAAATTACTAAAGGGAAATTTTTGGGTTTCCTGGTCTCTTAGAGGGAAATTGAGGCAGACCCCTCACAAATTAAAGCTCTGATTGAGCTGGAATCACCGAGGACTAAAAAAGACATTTGGGGTCTGAATGGGAGGGTAACAGTTCTGAACCGATTCATCTCTAGATCTACCGACCGATGTCTCCTGTTCTTCAAAGCTGTAATATCCCAAAAATTCGATAAAACTAAAACAGTAACCGAGCTCATATGAATGGGATAAATTATCATAAAATATGAGATTAATCCAAAAATACCAAAGATGGTATGTGTTCAAAAAATTTACAACCCGATCAATTGAGTGCCGAAATGGATAAATAGGATCGATACGAAAAATTAATTATGAAAATAGCATGAATATAATATAAGACACACACGGGCACCCAATATCAGTAAAATAAGTAATGATAGTGATACCGAGGCTCGACTTTATGCCAAATTTGTCGGCATTCCATATAGTACTATTTTACGGAATAGAAATAGGAAAATGCATATAGATATATAAAATATAGGAATCCGAAAAAAATACATAATGTATACATACGATACATCAGTATACCTATTACTAAATGCAGATATAGAATAGATATATAATAAAATATCTACACAGATTATATATATATATAACATATTATATGTATATATATATATATATATATATAAATAAGAAATCAGGAAGCTTCCATGGAAGCTGCTAGACTTGGGTGATATATAGATATATGTATATATCTTGTGAAGGTGCTAGAAAACCATGTGAGGCCAAAGTATGTGTATATATATATTTATCAATATACATGAAAGGGAAAGAACAAGGTAGCCTCAAGAAGCTTCCACACAAAAGTTGTAAAGCCATGAAGCTTCTAGCTTCAGCCACCATATTTGACCAAACAAAAGCTACCGCTTTGCGCACATAATATATATGTATCTATACGTCTATATATCTATGGAGAAGCTGGAGAATAATGAAGAACCTTCTAGTGGTAACTACAATCTGGGAAATTTTAAAAGATTCCTGGACTAGTCTATATATATATATATATAGACATAGATCTAGCTGCAGCCAACCTGTAAGCAACCAAGAAAGTGAGGCAAAAAGAAATTATGGAGAAGGAAGATAGAAACAGTAGCTGCTGTAACAACAACAAAATGCCATGGATGGAGAAGAGTGGAGAGCTTCCAAAATGGGGCAAGAAGCCAAGGTAAGTTACTCAACTACTTTCTTTTTGGTTTTAAAAATGATTAGAAGCCAAAATTCAGTAAGGAAAACTGAAAGAAAACTCAAATATTGCCTCTATAACCCACGACCCAAATTTAGGGAAATTTAAGTGACAAACAAACTTAGTTTTATGAATCAAAACAAGTAGAAAATCATTCCAGGAATCCAAAATAGGTGGAACAATGCAAAAAGGTTAAGAAATGATCATTTCAGAGCTCATCGGAGTGGCCAAAAAATTTAGACAAGTGCCAGAATTTGTAGCTTTTGGGGTTAAAAATTGATTTAAATGAGTCCTTGAGGGTTCTAGAAGAGATTTGATATAAAAATCTTGAAAAATAGACATTGAAATTAGAAGAAAAATAAAGGAAAAATTTGTAGCTTCTGGCGGGCGGCGCCGGAGACGACGCCAAAAGAGTCATCGGAATATCGTGGGGAAAACGGGTCTGTTGAACCTGGTTTGGATTGGGTCAGGTCGGGTCGAGACCCGACAGAAAGAAAAAACAGGTTCCTAAACTGTTTCGTTTTGAATTGAATTTAAAATACATTTGGTCTTGATTGGTTATAGGAATGGGAAATTGAAATTGAAATTAGAAATCAGACCTAAGGGTTAACCTAAACATGGATAAGGAAGACAATAGGGTTATTGTATTCTGGTTCTTTAGCCTAGCCTGATCCGGCTAGTTCATAAGGGTTTTGGTCCGATCTAGGGTTTAACCTAGTAAACCCAACGGTTCAAAGGCTCAAATGAAATAAATTAAACCAAAACTATTCTAAATTACTTTTTGACTCTAACAGTTCTAAAAATCCTATTCTGGCCCAACTCTTGAGAGTTTTATGCAAATATACCCCTGAAAAATAATTTAATAAATAAATAAATAATTAAATTATTTTATAAAAAAGAGTAAAATGACGATTTTACCCTTGAGCTATAACTAAAGCAAATAAAGCCCAAACTCAAATATGGAAAAGGCTATTTTAATATTTTCGGACGTTTCAAACACAATAAAAATGTCAGATTGGACGTCTGGGGACTCCGGGGTAGTCCCACTATAAGATGTAAAATTACTAAAATACCCTTAATATATAGCGAAACCCAAATAAAGTCCAAATTAGATGAAATTAATACCAATAGAAGCCTACATAAATTTGAACTCGTATATATGACTAAATAATGATTCGGGGTCAGAATGTCATAAAATGTGAAATGACCAAAATACCTCTAAGCATAAAAAAATACAAAGTAAAGGCCGAATAAATTCTAAAAGAGAGCCAATCTGATGTAATTGACTGTCATAAGCATAATTATGAAAATTAAAAGTCAAAATAAGACTCTGAAACAGTCAAAGTATAAAATGAGAAATGATCGATGTGTCCTGGTAATCGAAAATAGATACCAAGTGAAATCCAAAAGACTCAAAAATTTATATACGAGACCCGGTAATAACCTAAAAATGATGAATGCGTCCTTATGACTTAATGAGCTTACCAGAAGTATAATGATGAAATAATTACTGATTTAATGTGCTATATATTTTTTGTCACGTCTCGAATTCCCGTGAACCCGGGGGTGACTGAAACGGAACTAAAACAAATTAATTAAAAGATAATTAAATGGATTTACAAATTTTTTTTTAACTTACGATTTATACGCCAGTTATATGAAATCGATAATTAATTACACGGCAGAAGACTTGATAAACTTTGCATTTATAATATTAGAGTTCTTTTAATTTTTTTATAAAATTTCGACATAACCTCCTTTGTTTTCTAAGCATTTTCTCACCTAATATCTTGCAACAATTCACATATCTAAATAAGAGTACCTTCCATCCTCACTCGATGGCCATAATTCTCATAGAATTTAAATGTACATCGTCTAATTATGCAATCCATCATGTATACACCTACACTTAAACTTAAGAATCACCGACTTCCAATTCATTACAATATACAAGGTCATTTCCATTCTTTTCATAATACACAAATTTTCTACAACATCATTTCACATGGTTTAGGGCTTATGCCCTTGTACAACATACAAAATATGCCCCAAGGGCCAAAAACACTCCAAGTTCTTTCTCCTATTAAGACATCATCGAGTCTCATGTAGCCGGGGCATCATCTGTAATATGGTATCCCACGAATGGGTCAGCTCAATTGCTGGTATAATATAATGCTAATGCAAGAAACAAAATTAAGGCGTGGCATGTGCAAGTGTACATTTATCTCTACATGTCATCTATGCAATGCATGAACAATATGCGTGACGCACCCATGCAAACTCTATGCCACACCCATGTCTCATTTACGGACCGCATCCGATAAAACCTGAGTACCAATGCAATGGCCAATTTTGGGTTTTTCACCACAGGATCTGCACCCTCATAATGCATAGCACCACGTGCTCAACCCACACCATGTTCCAAGGAATCACACTATGCCAATATGCTCTGATTCCACCATGCCATAATGCAATCTCAATAAAGCATCTTATCCACAAATGAAGCATGCTTTAAACAATGTATTACACATTTCATAATCTCAACAATTTTAGAAAATATAATTCACACATTATACTGACACATGAAATATACATATAGTCATGATTTACATCCATCACTTAACCAAACCTTCAAAAAGATGACGAGAAACACATAAGCATACAAGCAGTTAAACAAACATGTGAATCATCAAGTCAACATGGCAATTACTCCTAACTTAATCCTATTTCTTACTTAGCACAATATATCATACCTGATGGGTCTGTCTCAACCCAAGAAATTGTACTCGTAGCATAGCAGAACTAACATTAAGAATATAGAAGGTCAGACCACCTTTTCTTTGCCCTTCGGTGTTCCTAAAATTAGGAGATACATTTCAATCCATTTGCCACTTGAATTATGATATTCATAAAATTTTATGTCTTTATTTCATGAGTTTCTATTTTGCTAAAATATGCTCTACCATTGAGTCCAGAACGTCGAAGAAAATAGGTTTAAGTTTTTGCAGAATTTAATTTGAACATTGTACTAAAAAGGGCAAAACGGTCATTTTGTACTTTTTCGAGTTCTTTTATTTATTTATTTATTTTTTTTGGAACCTATTTTCACAAATCGGACTCCACAGTTGAGTCCAAAATGATCGAAATAATAAAAATTCACTATTCTTTTATTTTAATCAGAATCTGTTTAACTATTTTTTGACTTACGGTCATTTTAGGAAATTTCCCTTCTTAAATTATTTAATTTAATACTATTTTATTTCTTAGGTCAATTCACAATTAAACATAAATTCTGGGCATAATCATAATTTCACAAACTTCTATTTTAAATTAAATTTAGCTAAACAATAATTAAAACTAACCTTTGACTGGTTGCAATCAATATTCCACCGACACTAAAATTCTATTGAGACTGTATACTTTCACTCCAATCGCCTCATCAAAATTAATACCGGTATTGCCGATATGCAGGTTTATCATCAAAACAACCCGACCAACATAACTAGGGCCTGTAAGAATCTCCTGATATCCGCTAAAGATATATTGAAAACCAATTCATCAACTTGGTTCCAGAAGCACCAAATGACTTTGCTATCCCAACTGAACGAATTTCAAACACCCCCAATATATCTATTGCCTGCTACACTCTTCTCAAATCTCTCTCCTAATTTCATCACAGCAACAGCCTCCAAATCCAAATCCATCCGGTTTGCCGCCTATTCCACCGTCACACAAACCCAAGGTCTGCTGCTTGTTGCCACCTCTATGCCCCCACTGGTTTGACCCCACGACATCACTAGCTACTCCCTCCATTTCCTATATTTATATATATATATATATATATATATATATATATATTTTACACTACAGGTGGTGACAGCGGCACTAAATCGCATCAACTCCCCAAATTCAGAAATCCATTAGCTCCCATTTTTTTTTCTTCGATTTTCTCAATAACCCAAAATAGAATGGAAGAGATAGAGACAGCCCTTGCTGCATCAGGTTTTGTAGCAGCTCCACTTGCTACAGGTCTAACACCCATCGTCCCCAAGGAATCTCCACCGTTTCTCATTTCAAAGCTGTCCAACCAGGCCCGCTCTCATCAACGGCTGTTGCTCGAGCAACTCTGGTTCTGCCACTTGTTGCTATTGAGGCCTGCTGCACCAACTCTCTTTATTCTTAATTTTTCTCATCTTTTCTTCAACTCCCAGTGGCTCCCAACAGCAACTCCTGCTGCTCCATTTCTTTCTGTCTCTTTCGGCTGCTTTCTCCTCTCATCTAAATCTATCTTTTCTCACTTGCTGCTACAGCCACAAACACACGTGTATATATATATATATACATATATATATTATTACTCTCTTGCACCGCCACAAGCACACACACATATATGATATATATTTTTTTTCTCCTTCTTCTATACGCAACCCTGCTGCGCCACCCCCCCCTTTTTTTCTGCTACACGCAACCTGCACCTACCTACTGCACTTCTCTCAAATCTCCCCCTTTTTCTCATTTTTTTCAATCTTCAGCAGTCTCGGCTGCCACCCCAAGTCCCTGACTTTCTATTCCACTTTTCTATTCTTATCCTGCTTTCTACTTTTTCTTTCTCTTGCTTTCTTACTCCACTTACATATTATATGCATATATTATATAATATATTATAACCACACATTACACATACAACACACCTTGTTTGACTTTTCCTTTCTACTTTTTTTTTTTTTTTTTTGTTTCTTGTTCACATTGATATGTATAGATATGTATAATATATAATATATGAAACACACACACACCACACGTTGCACACACCTGTTTCCTTTTTCTTTTACTTCTTTTTTTTTCACTTTTATTCTTTTTTTTTTCTAGCTTTATTTCTTCTTCCCCCTTTTTTTTTCTATTCTTTTCCTTTCTTTATTTTTTCTCTCTTTCACTTGCATGCCTTTTGCATGCTTCTATATATATATATATATATATATATATATATATATATATATATATATATACATACATTCACACTAATACTTATATTTGTACAATACATATGCATACTCAAGTGTATATATTTTTATACTTGTATATATATATAAATATTTATTTATTTATTTATTTATTTTAGATCTCTACATTTTTAATCCATGATTATAAGACTATTCAAATGACAGGAAATGGAAAGAGAGCTATCAAAAGCTATTGTGATAACCGGATGGAAATGCAATGTTAAGAACTCAAGGTAAGTAAACTCGAACTTTACCATGTGTTACTCCTAGCCATGTCACATTCACTTCTTGATGCTGCCAGTTTGTACTCTATACCTGTCTAATGACATTGATTTCCACGATTTGATACTTGCTTTTATTCTTGATTCATTGAGATCATGATTATTGACATTTTCATGCTAGTTTGTATGTTTTTCCACAACCTGTACATCACCTATGGAAACATGATGATCATGATATTATTGAGTACCTGGAGTTGTGATCTGTCACAATGTCCATTTTATTCATAGATGCTTAAGGACCTACGGGTCAATGTATGGGAGTAGCCTAATGATTAGTCCATGAGGGATATGTTCTATATATACAGAGCTCTGATGTATTTATTGGTTTGGGCGAGGCCGGACCCAGGTGCGAAAGGGTTCTGTTAGACCAGCAGACCTTGGATATAATGATTTGGGCGAGGTGGGACCTGGGCATGTGAGGGCGCTGTCAGACTAGCAGACCCTGGATACTGTGATTTGGGCAAGGCTGGACCCGGGCGCGTGAGAGCGCTGTCAGACAAGCAAACCCTTGATAGGCACTCTTGAGGCATATATATATGTCAGCATCTATTTTGTTAGCATCTTATATCATTCATTGATATTCTGATAATGTACTCGTGACTCGTTGATATATCGGTACGCTTATATTGATGATATACTTTTGATTTAGATACTCTTTGTGAGCTTGTTCATGGTTTATCTATTGATATGCTACTTGTTGATGACGTGCCCGTCTATCCTTGGATCTAGATTGATATTTTATCACTGTGGCAACTATAAGTTGTTCAGGTTATTCCTTATATTTATTCTGTTGATCTATCTTGAGATGTGCCTTTGAAAATTATCCATTTGTTAGTGACTGGCTATTGTGACATCCCTATTACTCATATCTCGATATGATTATGATTCTTATCAATCTTTTGAGCTAACCTTGACCCATGGCAGAGTGAGGAGTTTACTTATTGAGCTAAATTAGCTCACTCTATATTTATATCTATTTTTCAGGTAATTCTATAAGAGAAGAAACAAAATGAGGCATCTAGTGGAACTAGTGGCAAGCATGTGTACAAAATTGATGATTTGGAATGCGTACTCTGTAAGACTGATCAGATAATAGGTAATTATAATGTTGTATCGTAGGTAGAGATGTTAAACTTGATTAGTGGATCATGATGATCTAATAACACTTGGAGATATATTTGATTGATGGTTATTGGAATTGGGTTTACGATCAGATGAATTGCATTTGGTGTAGCTTCCGCTAAATGATTTACTGATTTGTTGATATGATTTATCAATCTATGCTATTCATTTGATTTTGTACGGCCTGTCCGTGTGGCAGTGTCGGTTATTACCTTTAATCTCCATAGGGTAGGTTACGGGTCGTGACAAAAGCCCTATAGGGAAACAAAGCCCTTGAATGGACCCTTGAGTGTGACAGAGCCTTCCAGGAGTTAAAACAGTATATGGCCTCCCTTGAACTCCTCTCTAAACTAGTACAGGGGGAAAAACTACTCCTATATCTTGCAGTCTTAGAAAACACAGTCAGCTCGGCACTAGTTAGAGAAGATAGAAGGATTCAAAGGCCAGTCTTCTACACCAGCAAAGCACTCTTAGACACCGAAAAGAGATATCTCGAAGTCGAGCGGTTGGCCTTTACCCTAGTAATATCCACTTGGAAGCTCAGACCCTACTTTCAAGCACATCCCATTGTGGTCCCTACCTCCTATCCCCTGAAATCAATTTTACACAAGCCTGAAGTCTCAGGAGAGCTGGTCAAGTGGTCTGTAGAGCTAGGGGAATTCGACAGATCTTATATACCGCGGACCTACATTAAAGGCCAAGCATTAGCAGATTTTATGACAGAATTCACTCCAGCACTGCATGATAAAGCCGAGGTTAACATGGATACAGTGGTATGGCAACTCTACGTTGATGGCTCATCAACCAACAGGAGTTCGGGAATTGAAATCGTACTCCAGTCCCCGGATAGGATCATAATAGAAAGGGCGGTTACCCTGGGATTCAGAGCTTCAAATAAAGAAGTCGAGCACGAAGCACTCATCCTCGGTATGAAACTAGCCTTGGAATACGAAGCTCGAAACCTTGAAGCATTCTCGAACTCCCAACTAGTTATGGGCCAGGTCTTGGGGGAATTATCCTCAAAGAATGACAAACTGATTAAATATTCAGAGCTGGTAGACTTGCTGAAGATGTCCTTCTAGAAATTCATAATCTAGAAAATTGAAAGAGGTTAGAATTCCAGAGCTGATGCCTTAGCAAACATGGCTTCCCATCTTAGGTCGGAAGGAAATTTGATGGTAGGGATCTCTTATCAACCGAAGCTGAGCATTGAGGAAGTACAATCCACACAAGTCACGGACCAAAACTAGAACTGGATGACAGCTATCATCTAGTATATAAAGGATGGGCTGCTTCCAGAGGATAAAAAATAGGCTCGAAGGATCCGAATCAGGGCAACTTGGTATCTGACCCTGAATGGAAAACTCTACCGAAGATCCTACACTCAACCTCTCATGATGTGCTTGTCTCCAGAAGAGTCCCAATATGTCCTAGCCGAAATTCGTGAGGGAATCTGTGGAAATCATAACGGCGGTAGGATTATAACCCACCGAGCTCTGACTCAAGACTATTATTGGCCAAGCATACTGAAGCACGCCAATGAGTATGTCT
This sequence comes from Nyssa sinensis, assembly GCA_008638375.1. Taxonomy (NCBI): domain Eukaryota; kingdom Viridiplantae; phylum Streptophyta; class Magnoliopsida; order Cornales; family Nyssaceae; genus Nyssa; species Nyssa sinensis. The sequence goes on from CM018047.1 coordinate 15,206,598, forward strand.
AGAGATGTGATGAGTGCACAAAAGTGCACTCTAAATATCCCATTATTTGATTAAAATGCTAGAAAGTGGATAGAAATGTGGGAATATACTTGATATTATTTTATTCAATTTCTATTTACAATAAGAGAAATTTGAGCAATAAATTATAAGATTTTATATCTCAAATATTGCATTATTTGTTGGCGAGAGATAGTTTGCAATTGCGCTTTTCACTTAATATTTTTGGAACTATTTTTTACTTTTTGGCAGATTCAACTATTGAGTTTCAATTGAGATTTGGATGATGTTAAAGTTTCAGAATGAGAAAACGGTCTTCATAAAATTTTTAGAGGACGTCTTGGGATTTTCAGAAAGGTTTGGTTTGCAAAAATCGGAGTTCGTTTGGGCCTCCGAACATTATTTCAAAGATAGGCTTGGAAAGCTGCTATAAACATGTCCGTCCAGCCAACTTGAAGGGGCTATAACTTGAGCTTTCGGAGTCCAAATCAGGTGATTTTTTAGCCTAAAATTATCTACTCATTTGGGGCTACAACTTTCGTGAAGAACGCGAGTCAAGATTCAGTCGTTATCCAATAACAAAATGGGCTTGAATATTACTGCTGTGGGCTTGTGCGGCTGCTGAAAAAAAAAATAACAAAGAAAAGTCAAAGGGGCTGATGTGGTACGGCTGGGAAGAAACAAAAGCAAATAAAGAAAGAGAGAAAAAAGAAAAGAAAAGAAAAGTACAAAAAGGTTGCTTGGCTTGGGCAGTTTGGTGTTGCGAGTGGGGCGTTTGGCTTGATGGGGCCCGCGCGTGAGAGAGGAATGGTCCAGCGGTTTGGGGAGCAAGGCGCCATGTGCATGGGCCTAGAGGCATACTTCAAGCGCTGGTTTGGAAACGTTGAAGCGCGCGATAGGCTGGGCCATGTGCGGCTGCCAATATGCATGTGGCGCGGTTGACTTGGAATGGGTTAGGGCTGCTATTTAAAAATCCTGCGGCTGCTAATAAAAAGAAAAGAAAAAGATACAAAACGGGGGGAGCCGTGCGACTGATAGAGGAGAGATCACTGCTGCGGTGCGATCCAGAGAAGAGGAACAGAGGTGCGGCTGGCGTAGAGGCGACAGGAAACATCGCAGCTGCTCCATGACTTAGCTTTTCTTCGTGAGGTTTATGTTACCCGTCCTGTACATGGGTAACTAAATTTTTAAGTGGAGTTAAGGATGAACTTGTACCATAGATGGTTGTTTTAATTTATTTTTGATTCTTGTACGTGGTTTTAATTTGTTAAAATTCTTTGTTGATCATTCTAAATTTATTGTTGGATTTTATTGTCTGAATAATTAAAGGGTTTAGTCCGTTTATAGATTCAGTCATGCTTTTTCTATTGAGTGGATTAATGTTTTGATTATTTTTGAAACAATTAAATATTTATATTGATTCAATTCTCTGCTGCAGTATTGCTCGTTGGGTATATTGTTGTCGTTGTATTTTCTCAATGTGAATAATAATTTGAGTGATTTAAAGATGATGAATGATTTTTCGAAGGGTTATTTTCAGTCTAATTTTGATGCATAATTTTAAATCTTCCGATTGAGATTTTTGGAATTTAATTTCTCAATTGAGTTATCTATGAATTAAAAATAATTGAAATACCATATATGTGCAAGGGATTCCCGACACTCCACTGTTCGTTAAATTTGAATATTTTCCTCCATTAATCAATTTGTTTAATTTTTAGTTGCATTCAAAATCACTTTCTATATTTTTATTTTTTTCGTTAACCGTCTAATATTTCTGTAGTTCAGAAATTCTGTTTATTATTCTTTTAATTTAGTCTCCCTGTGGAATCGACACCCCAAAGCTACACTACAATTACCGCGTTATTCTTTGGGCGTAATCAAGATGTGATAAGTGCCAAAGCTTCGCCTTATATTAGCATCAACCTCACCACGAGCTCATCCTTATTACCAGTCCTTAGCCCTTCGCCCAATAGGGGATGGAAATTGTGGGATCGCTACCAAAGGCCTCACAGAACAGAAGATACATGCTCATCGCCATTGACTATTTCTCTAACTGGGTAGAAGTCGAACCTTTGACTCACATCACTGAAGTAGAAGTGAAGAACTTCACATGGAAGAACATAATTTGTTGGTTTGGTATACCCCGTGTTATCATCTCTGACAACAACACGCGATTTGCTGGAAAGTTGTTTGGGAAGTTCTATGAAGACTTACACATCAGTCACCACTTCTCCTCGCCAGGACATCCCTAGGCTAACGAACAAGTAGAGGTCACCAACCACACAATTCTCGATGCTATCAAGAAAAGGTTGGAACAAGCTAAAAGAAAGTGGGTTGAAGAACTCTCCGGAGTACTCTGCGCCTACCGAACCACCAGAAGAACACCAACCTCAGAGACACCATTCTCACTTGCGTATGGTACTGAGGCGGTCATTCCCATAAAGATCAGCATGCCGACCTTGAGGACCAATGCCTTTGACCAAGAAACCAACGGCTATCAGCTTTTAGAAAACCTCGATCTACTTGAAGAAAGACTAGAGCAGGCCAAGATCAAGACTAAGGTATACCAGCACATGATGACCAATAGCTCCAGTCAAGGGTTAAGACCTGTCAACTTCCAACTCAAGGATCTCGTCCTAAAGAGGGTATTCTCGAACACTAAAGATCCCACCATGGGAAAGTTATCCCCCAATTAGGAAGGGCCCTACAGGGTTACTAAAGTCGTCAGGCCCACAACTTACTGTCTAGAAGATATAGCTAGTAAGCCTATACCTAGGCCCTGGAATGTTGAACACTTACAGAAATACTATCAATAAAAAATGTTCTTTTTGTTTCCAAGTATTCTCACCCCAAATACACAGACCTTAGGTCTGGTCCATTTCATTAACCCTTGTAAGCCTTGTATTCACTACAAGTGCTTTAAGCTTGGTTCAAATCAATGTACAGACCTTAGGTCTGGTTCGTTTCATTAACCTCTATAAGCCTTGTATCCATTACAAGTGCTTTAGGCTTGGTTCAAATCAATGCACAGACCTTGGATTTGGTCCCTTTCATTAACCCCTATAAGCCTTGTATCCACTACAAGTGCTTTAGGTTTGGTTCAAATCAATGCATAGACCTTGGGTCTGGTCTATTTCATTAACTCCTATAAGCCGTGTATCCACTACAAGTGCTTTAGGCTTGGTTCAAATCAATGTACAAACCTTAGGTCTGGTTTGTTTCATTAACCCTTGTAAGCCTTGTATCTACTACAAGTGCTTTAAGCTTGGTTCAAATCAATGCACAGACCTTGGGTCTGGTCCCTTTCATTAACCCCTGTAAGCCTTGTATCCACTACAAGTGCTTTAGGCTTGGTTCAAATCAATGTATAGACCTTAGGTCTGGTCCATTTCCTTAATTCTTGTAAGCCTTGTATCCACTACAAGTGCTTTAGGCTTGGTTCAAACCAATGTACAGACCTCAAGTCTGGTCCATCTCATTAATCCCTATAAGCCTTGTGTCCATTATGAGTGCTTTAGGCCTGGTTCAATTCTATGCACAGACCTCAGGTCTGGCCTATCTCATTAACCCCTGTAAGCCTTGTATCCATTACAGGTGCTTTAGGCTTGGTTTAATTCAATGCGCAAACCCCTAAGTCTGGTCCATTCAACGTATGAGCAGGTTTGATCTCGGCATAAGTTGCGGGTATTTCAGGTCAGAAGTTCCAATCTTAACTCATTCATGTTTTGGGTCTGAGCACTTCACTTTGTCTTAATCTCTCAAGTGTGTTAAGTCTGAGATCTTATCCTGACTGAATTACTTAAGGTAATTCAATATTTCAGTTCTGAAGTCTTATATTGACTTAATAGTATTTCAGTTCTGAAGTCTTATATTGACTTAATAGTATTTCAGTTCTGAAGTTTTATTTTGACTTAACCACTTTGGCTTTAATTGTACAAGTGTGACAGGTCTGAGGTTTTATCCTGATTTTGGTTATATCTCAAGTTCTTTAAGTCTGACAGTTATGATTACAGGTATATCAAGTTTGGAAATCGAGATAAAAAGAGACTTTCATTAATAAAGCCGGAGAGCGCATGAAGGTACAGTGGTACAAAAAAAATATAAAAACAAAACACCCCATTCAGGGGTCCTTGGCAACAGAGGCAGCTTTTTCTGTAGGTTCAGCTAGGGCGGCCTCCGGAGGGCTTGGTTCTAGATCATCCGGCTGCACCTTGTCTACCCTTGAGATATCGAGGTCAGGGTAGAGCTTCTAAACCTTATTTCAGAAAAGCTCGTATCCATAGTCTACGAACTCGGCCCCTAGTTGATTCAGCTCATCCTTAAGCTCTTTCCCAATCTCCTCCTCAGTCGCTACCCTGGTCGCTTCCACACTAGAGGACAACTTTAGAGCTGCCGTGGTTTTCGCCTCCTCCTTCACCCTCTTCAAGGCTTCCAGATCGGAAGCCAAGCTATTTTTCTGTGGCTCTAGAATAGCCACGTTGTTCAAGGCTTCCTTGTATTTTTCTTCAAACGAGAGGGAGGTGGAGCGGGCTATCCCGAGCTCAAGGCGGGCCTCATCCAGCTCGGTCTGGAGTTTGTCTACCTTCTCGAACTGATGGTAGCCATGGCATAAGCAGCTTGTAAAAACACACAAGTGGATCAGTCAGAACAGATGTAACAGAAAGGTAAAGAAAAGGTGAATAAGTAAATATGCTCTTCCTTACCCTTATATAGGAGACCAGAATGTCTCTGGCAATCCGGCAAGGCTTCGCTCCTTTAAAACATTTCACGGCCGAAGACCACAACTCCTCGTAGGCCATCCTTATGGTCTCCTCTCCACTCCCGGCCTTAATGACCCTGGTCAGAATATTGGTCAGCCTCCCCTTACCATGGGGGGCTGAGCTCGCATCTCGTGCTGGAGGCGCCGGTAGCTCATTCCTAGCAGCGGGTGTCTCCAGCTCCTCGGAGACAGTTCGTTCTAGAGTACTGGAGGTTCCAACTTCAATCCTCCTCTTCTTTTGAGGAGGGGGAGGAGCAGCAAAACTAGAAGGGCTCCCAGCCTTCTTCGGGCCTGACATCCAGCTTGGCAGCACGAATTTCTTTAGGGCAGCCGACTTGCCCTTGACCAAATTCGCCTCTATAAAGTTCTGAAGCGTCAGGATCCTGTTGTGAGGTCGGTCGAGGGGGTGTAGTAGCCGCTGATACTTCTCCTAAAGCTTTGGAGTAAAAACTGACCTCCTCCAAACCTTCTTGTTTGTTACACAGCACAGAAAACAACAAGAAGTTTAAAGAAAAGGCAAGAGAAAAGGAAAAAGAAGCCAGCAACTAGAGGTCTATAGGCTCACCCTTAAAACCGGTGTACCGAGGAAAGAAACTCATCCGTTCCTCTTAGTCTTCATATTCCCAGCCTTCGTTGATGAAGAAGTACCACTTCTTCCACTTTTTGCTGGAAGTGGGTACCAAAGTCAATGGCTTGAACCTCTTGTCGAAGGACATGTAATAAAATCCCTTTGACCTAAGATACTTTATGTCCATATTGATTCGGATGAGGTCTAGATCCACCTTAACCCCGTTCTTATGACCTAACACTAGGAAGGCCATTAGCTACCTCTAGCTGTTGATGTTTAGCCCGGCAGGACAAATTTTAAAACCAACAGAAAAATTCGTTCAAAAGAGAGTGCAGAGGAAATCGCACTCTGACCTCGAACCATTCAAGGTAGGCATAGATTTCCTCCCTCATGATGTCCGAAGGACAATCTAATTTCTTGGGGGCCCTAAAGGTCACGTTCTTCGGGAAGCCAAAGTGTTTTATGAAGGAATTTAGCATTTCCTCAATCATGGCACTCTTTCTCTGTAACACCTCAACCTTGATTAATTAATAATTAGGTCGCTAATTATTAATTAGAAATAACATAAAGAATAATTACGAAAATGAAGCGTGAATCTCTCGATAGTCACTATAGACCGATAAAATAATTAAACGCGTCAATAAATGAGGGTGTAATACCCGAACCTAATTATCAATTAATTAGGTGAAGTGATGTCGTTTTAACACTATGAAAACTCGAATTAGCGAACTATGACGGCCACAAATAAATAATAACCAACACGGGGCCTTTGGCGTCGAAGCTAACTGAAATCGGAAGCAACCGGAAGAAACCGCTTCGTAAAAAGAGTAATAGAAAAGAAATTACAAGGGAAATAGCTAAAATAACAAATTGTACAAGCCAAACGAGGCATAAGGATGAAATGTGAAAAATGGCCAAAAGGTGAGGCCAAGGGGTTTTGAACCCTCGACCAAAAATAATGAAAGAACCTACATCCAAAAAGTTAACCACTTAGGCTGCCCACATGTTATGCATTATGCTACAAAAAATATGTATATACATACAAAATAGGCCCCACCTCCCAAATTGGCCAATGGCCATTCATGCAACCAAAAGAAGTATTTTTAAACAAAACAATTATTAAAATATATGATTATATATATATATCTGTGTTGCGTGTGAGGTGATGATAATTCAGAAAGAAATCAGGTTGTGATGTGAGTAAGTGTGTGCTTAGGTAGAAAGAGAAAGTAGAGAGAGAAAGTGAAGGGAGAAGAAGAAGAAGAAGAAGAGGGAAGGTTGCATGGCTGCCCTAACCTGACCCTAGATGTCTTAGAAGAGAATTAGAAGCAAAACAAGGAGAGAGAAGTGCCATTGTTGAGGTAAAATCACCCAAACCATTTTTTCTTTCTCTCTAAAAACTTCTTATGTGCAAGTTGTTTTGGGGTTTAATTTTTGTATGCATTCATCTTAATATAGAAGATGATGAAAATAGATGAAAAGGGGCTAACCAAGAGGGCTTAGAATGCAAGAACAGTGCACAACCGTCATTAAAGGACCTTCACAACAGTGGGTTTGAACCAACCGAGGCCAAACTGGGTTTGGCTTGTTGGGGCTTAAAGTAGGTCTTGTGAGGGTTAGGAAAATAGTTGTATATGATCACAAAGCCCATGGATAAGTCACCAAATCAGAAAATTCAGGTTTCGATTTTTAGGTACAACTTCCAAAACTTGATCTAAAACCTAGTTTTAAGAGTGGGGGCTTGAACCCCATGATGAATGGATCACAATAGGAAAAACCCCATGAGTTTTGAGTCAAGAATGAGTGAGGATGACCGAGTTGCATGTGCAGTCACCAAATCTCCAAGAGAGGTGTTGAACTCAATTCGAACCCCCAAACTAATGAAAAAACCTTCCTGAGGGTTTTAGAAAGCCTTTAGAGAAGAAAACAGAGCTGATGGGCTCTTTAAATGTCACGAAATTAGGTTGCAAAAATTAGGGTTTGGAGGTGAACAGTGTCGACCCCATTGGGGAAGACGACATTGTTCGGGTTGGCATTGGGTCGGGCCTCAGGTCGGGTCCTGACCCGATGTTTTAATTAGGATTTGGGTCACCTAAAACTACGCCGTTTTGATTAAGAGGATTTTAAATATAAAATTTAGGGATGACATCATCATTATGTCAGCATTACACATTGAATTGGCCAAACCGGTTGGTCCAGTGAAATCCTAGGTCGGTTCACTTGTAAATAAAATAAACCCTCAGGTTTATTTTAAATGTTCTTAAAAATTACATTTTGACCCCTAGGAAATTTTGGAATTCCATTTTGATCCCAAAAGTTTGAAGAATTCTGTTTTGGCCTAACTTTTGAGAATTTAATTCAAATGGGCCCCTAAAAAATAATAAAATAATAAAATAATTTATTTAATTATTTTATTAAATGGGTAAAATGACCATTTTACCCTTGGACATTAAATAGGTCAAACGAAGTTCAAATTAAATAAATAAATAGTATATTTCTACTATCTCGGGCATTCCGGACTCAATGGTGGAGTCCGATTTGAGAAATTAAGTATCGAAAAATAAAGACACTTAAATAGTAAATGACTATACTGCCCTTGATGATACCTAGGGTCAAATAAAAAAATAAAAGATAGTCCATTTTGATTATGTTGGGCATTCTGGACTCAACGGTGGAGTCCGTACTAGTAAACGAAGTATCGAAAAATGTGATGCATGAAAGTGTGAAATTACCAAAATGCCCCTAATGTTATACGAAATCCAAATGAAGTTTAAATGGGACGAAATTGATATCGATAGAAGCCCAGATACTCGTGAAACTGTACACGGGATTAAATGATGAATTGGGGTCAGAATCTCACGAAACGTAAAATTACCAAAATGCCCCTGATGCTATACGAAGTTCAAATGAAGTCTAGATGGGACGAAATTGATACTGATAGAAGCCCAAACACTCATGAAACTATACACATGATTAAAAGACGAATCGGGGTTAGAGTCCCACGAAATGTAAAATAAAAAAAATGCCCCTGAGCACGGTAAGTGCAAAGTAAAGGCCGAATAAAGGCCAATCTGATATAAATTGTCATAAGCATAATAATGAAAATCGAAGGGCTAAATAAGACTCCAGAACAGTCAACATATAAAATGAGAAATGACCAATGTGTCTCGATGATCAAAAGCAGATACCAAATGAAGTCCAAATGACTTGAAAAATTATATATAAGATATGTGGACTATTTTGAGGACCACGACAGGGTTCGGGACAAGAATGGTAAAATTACTATTTTGCCCCTCAGGTTAAATAAGTACTTAATTGATAACGATTTGAGTCCAAAAGACTTAGAACTTTATATTTAAGATATGTGGACTATTCTGAGGACCACGACAGGGTCCGGGACAAGAATGGTAAAATTACTATTTTGCCCCCCAGGTTAAATAAGTACTTAACTGATAACGATTTGAGTCCAAAAGACTTAGAACTTTATATTTAAGATATGTGGACTATTCTGAGGACCACGACTGGGTCCGAGACAAGAATGGTAAAATTACTATTTTGCTCCTAAGGTTAAATAAGTACTTAACTGATAACGATTAGAGTCCAATAACTTAGATTATAATCTTGATAACTACTAGGCCTAATTAAAGAATGTAATAGCCTCAGATGAAACCCAATGAAAGGGTAATAGACTATTAGGCTATCTTAGGTAATCCGATAGACACCTAAGACGATGAATAAGTTATGAATGGTTAAATTATGATCTGTCTGTAATTGATGATGGTTATTCAAGATATGCAAGGAGGTGCCTGACGTATCTGAAAATTATCAGATTTTCTGTGAATGGAGATAAGCGAACAATTGTGAGTAACTTGGAACTTTTAACTTGGTGTATAAGTTATACTATCTAGATACTGTATCTTCATACACTATACCATTTCATAAATTGTATTGTTTAAATGCATATACTTAAATGCAAACTCTTTGTACTGCATTGCACATAGCATGATTTGTTCTGTCCTGCACTTCTGTTTTGTTCAGGTCTGTTCTATTCTGTTATATGGTCTGTTCTGATTTTGTTTTGTTATGTTGTGTTTTACTCTTGGGCCCACTTCAGTTTTGAGCGGTATGGCATAAGTAGGCCAGAGCGATACCCAGAGGGTAGAGGCCCCACGAGTAGTCCGCTTATGGCCAGCTAGGGAAGCTCGTTTGTATGATTGACATTCTGTTCTGTTTCTGTTCCGCTCAATTCTGTTTTGTTCCACTCTGATCTGACCCCAGAGGGTAGAAGCCCCATGAGTGGTCCGCTTATAGGCAGCTGGGGAAGGTTCAGGAACATTTGATGATATGTCGTTGTTTGATTGGTACTTAGTTCTGTTCTAATCCGTTCTGTTTTGGCTCTGCTCTATTTTGATCTGTCTGATCTGTTCTGTTCTGGTTTGATCTGTTTGAGCTACATTTGAGCATCCATTTCATGATTATGTACCTAATTGGTAACCTGTTCTATTCTGTTCTATTCTGTTTCGCTCAACTTTGTTCCATTCCGTTCCATTGATGATATGCCTATGTCTCTGATTGATATACTCAACTCTGTTATGTTCCGTTCTGTTGATAATATGCCTATGTCCCTGATTGATATACTCAACTCTGTTCCGTTGATAATATGCTTATGTCTCTGATTGATTTACTCAATTTTGTTCTGTTCCATTCCATTAATAATATGCCTATGTCTCTGATTGATATACTCAACTCTGTTCTGTTCCATTCCGTTGATGATATGCCTATGTCTCTGATTGATATACTCAACTCTGTTCTGCTCCGTTTCGTTGATAATATGCCTATGCCTCTGATTGATATACTCAACTCTGTTCCGTTCCGTTTCGTTCCGTTGATGATATGTCTGTGTCTCTGATTGATATATTGGCATCATGTACTGTTCTGTTCTGATTTGTTATGTTATGTTCGGTTCTGTTCTGTTATGTTTTGTTATGATCTTTTTCGATCTATTCTATTCTGATCTGTTTGTCTCTGATTGATATATTGGCATCATGTACTGTTCTGTTTTGATTTGTTGTGTTGTGTTATGTTCCGTTCGGTTATGTTTTGTTATGATTTGTTTCAATCTGTTCTATTCTAATCTGTTTGTCTCTAATTGATATATTGGCATCATGTACTGTTCTATTTTGATTTGTTTTGTTCTGTTCCGTTCGGCTATGTTTTGTTATGATCTGTTATGATCTGTTCTGTTCTGATCTGTTTGTTCTATTTAGTTGAGTTCTGTTTTATTCTACTTAAACTGCATTTAAAGTGGATTTATAAAACTGTTATTCTGAAGTGATTGAACTATCCACGTGCTTTATAAGCAAGAACTGGTTTTTTAACCCATGGCAGGGAACCTCTATTACTCACTAGGCTTATTAAAGCTCACCCCATTATCTTAACATTTTTCAGGATTTACCCCCATTGGATTAGAAGTCACTATGATATGACATGGATAGGCCGAGTGGCATTCCAAGTAAAGGATCTAATGGCACTGATTTGTGGAGACTTGGACTCTTGTAGATTGAATCTGGTTATTCAGGTGAGTGACATGATTTGATTGATGTGATTGATATGCACTAGATATTGAGACATGGCTCATGGTAATGGTACTCTAGAAATATTAGATGTGCTTTGTGTTATATGTCTGATTATAGATGTACTCTATGGTTAGAGTTATTAGCTATCTGGTTTTAGACTTTGCAAGAATCTGAATTTTTGAAGTAAAAATTTTTTTTTTATTATTATTATTTATTTAAATATGTGTATACATATGGAATGTGGATTATGTATTTATTATATGTATATATATATATATATAATGTTATGTGTTATATGTATGTATATGCATGTATTTAAGTATATATATATATATCACAAGTGCACAACAGTTGTGTGTGTGTGTGTGCAAATGGGTGGGTGTGTGTGGCATCGACAGTGTATGTGTGTGTAATATAATATATATATATATATATGAAAAACCAAAAAAATACAAACAAGCATTGGAAAGTCGCAACTACCTCTTCAAACTCTCTAATGTGCACATATGGATTCTTATTTTCCAAACCATGAAATGTAGGGATTAACTGTATCACCCCTGTTTTAACATCAATTGAACGAGCATTGGGTGGAAACATGATGCATGATGGTGTGACTGTGGGTGTAGGGTGAAGGTAATCTTGAAGGGTCCTAGTGGGTTGATCCTTGTATTCACTCATATTTTCAGAATTGGAAGAATTATCAAACAAAGAATTAGAAAAACACGAAAAATTAGACTCTAAATCTGACCCTAACACAGGCCTATAAGCAAATCGGCCTAATGTGTCCCTATACCTATTATGCATGCAAGATGACAATTATAAAATAAATAAAATAAAATAAAATAAAATAAAATAAAATAAATAAATAAATAAAAATAATAATAATAATAATAATAATAATAATAATAATAATAATAATAATAATAATAATAATAATAATAATATAGCAAGTAAAAAGAAGGGAACGAAGTTACCGCCTTTACAAACTGCTCAAAAGAAAAACTATCTACTGATTCTTCTACCGTCTCCCCGGCAACGGCGCCAAAATTTGATTACGCCCAAAGAATAACGCGGTAGTTGTAGTATAGCTTTGGGGTGTTGATTCCACAGGGAGACTAAATTAAAAGAATAATAAATAGAATTTCTGAAATTAAAGAAAGCATTAGACGGTTAACGAGAAAATAATAATATAGAAAAGTGATTTTTGAATGCAAATTAAAAATTAAACAAATTGATTGACAGAAAAAAGTATCAATTTAACGAATAGTAGAGTTTCGGGAATCCCTTGCACATAGCTGGTATTTTAATTATTTTTAATTCACTGTTCACTCAATTGAAAATTTAAATTCCAAATATCTCAATCGGAAGATATAAAATTATGAACCAAAATTAAACTAAAAATAACCCTTTGAAAGATCATTCAACACTTTTAAATCTCTCAAATTAATATTCACATTGAAAAAACCCAATGACGACAATATACCTAACGAGCAATATTGCAGCAGAGAATTGAATCAATATAAATAAGTAATTGTTCCAAAAATAATCAAAACATGAATCCATTCGATAAAAAAAGCATGACTAAATCTATAAACAGACTGAACCCTTTAATTATTCGAAAAATAAAATCCAACAATAAATTGCGAATGATCATCAAAGAATTTAATAAATAAAAACCACATACAGGAATCAAAAATAAATTAAAATAACCATTTATGGTACAAGTTCATCCCTAATCCCACTTGAAAATTTAGTTACTCATGTACAGGATGGATAACATAAACCTCATGAAAAAAAATTGAGTCATGGAGTAGCCGCGGCTTCTTTTCTGCATCAGAACTGCTGTGCACCGCACCACTCTGTCCTCCTCTCTATCTTCTGCGCCGCAAAACTGTTCTTCCTCTCACAGCCGCAGCCGTCGACTCCTCCTCATTTTCTGTAAAATTTTTTTCTTTTTATATCTATCCCCAGGTGCCTGCCACAACAACTCCCTTTTGTTTTAATTTTCCAGCGCCCTAATCCTCGCGCCAGGCCCCACATTGCGTCAATTGATCAGCCCCTAGCCGTTGCTGCGCCCGGCCAAGCCAAGCCCATATTAGCCGCACCAGATAGCCGCCCAACACGCTAGAGCCAGCCCAGTCGTGCTAACAAAGCCTAGCAGCTGCACGCCCCACATCGCCCCTTCAGCACCTACCAATTTTGATTTTGCTTTTCTTTCTTCACGCGCACAGCCAGCAGCCATCAACTTTACGCCCCATTTTCTATTGGTTAATGACTGAATCTTGACTCGGTTTCTTCACAAAAGTTTTAGCTCCGGATGAGTAGATAGTTTTAGGCTCAAAAATCACCTGATTTGGACTTCAGAAGCTCAAGTTATAGCCCCTTGAAGTTGGCTGGACGGACAGGTTCATAGCAACTTTCCAAGCCTGTCTTTGAAATAGTATTTGGAGGCCCAAACGAACTCTGATTTTTGTAAATCAGACCTTTTTGAAAATTCCAAGACGTCCTCTAAATATCTCATGAAGACCGGTTTCTCATTCTGAAACTCTAGTACCATCCAAATCTCAATTGAAACTCAATGGTCGAATCTGCCAAAAAACTAAAAATTATTCCAAAAATATTAAGTGTGAAGCGCAATTGCAAACTATCTCTCGCCAACAAATAATGCAATATTTGAGATATAAAATCTTATAAATTAATGCTCAAATACCACTTATTGTAAATAGAAATTAAATAAAATAATATCAATTATATTCTCACATTTCTATCCACTTTCTAGCATTTTAATCAAATAATAGGACATTTAGAGTGCACTTTTGCGCACTCATCAAGCATTGAATGCAAAGAAAAGGGAAAAGAAAGAAGTAGGGAAAGAAGTCAGAAAGGAAGGCTGCTGGTTGTGTGTGTAAATAAATGTGCAGGTGTATGCAGTGTACAATATGTATGTATATGTGTGTGTGTGTGTGTATAGGTCGGCTCATTGAGTGTAACAGGCATATGATTTCTTCTTTATGTGCATAAGTGTGGCGTGTGGTTTTTGAGAAATCAGAGGTGGTCATGAGTGGGGTAGAGTCAAGAAAGTAGAGAGGGAAATAAGAGAAAGGAATGAGAGGTAGATGATATGTGTATATACATAGGTGTGCATGAGGTTGATTAGAGAAAACAGAAGGGAGAGAAACAAGTGAGAAACAGAGAGAGATTTTGGAGTTCAGAAGGCTAAACCAGAAGAAGGAACAAGGGTCCAGTGTAGAGGTGAGCTTACAAAAATCTATTACTTTTTCTCTCTAAAAGTTGAGTATGCATGTAAGTTATTTTAAGACTTCTGTATGCATGCATGGCTAGGAATTAGTGTATCTGGTTAGAAAAAGGTGAAGTAGGACCAACCTAAGACAACCCCAAACCTTACACCCGGACACAACCACCATTAATAACTATTTTTAAGGTCGATCTGAATTTAGTTATTGAGAACATATTTTTATACCTTGAACCTTGAAATAGATGCCATAGGGTTTACACTGCAGCAAGAACGAAGCCAAATGATCCAAAAATGGCCAAGTTAGAGTCAGGATACAGTTGCCGGAAAGTGGTGGTACAGGTCAGAAAAACTGAGTCATTTAAGGTTGAAAACTGTCCTAAGTGACTTGTTAAAAATCCCAGAATTTGTTTGGTATAAAAATCATGAAAAACCGACGTTAAAAACACATGAAAAGTGAAGGTAACAGTGACAGTCCGGCGACGTGGCCGGAGAAGATGAGGGCAGGCTGGCCAGGAAATTGGGTGGGACAAATGGGCTACTGATTTGGGTTCTTTTAAGTCATTGGGCTCTTGAGTGTCAGGTCAGTTCAGGGTTAGGTCAGGGGGGTAGGATTGGGCCTCTTTTTTCTTTTTAAATCCTTGGGTCCTTAATGGGCCGTCTTTTAAGTTGGGCCCAACAACTAGAAAAGAAAAGGAAAAAGAGTGGTAAGTGTGGCGCCTGAGGTTCGAACTCTCCACCCACGCATATTGAGTCACTCACTTAGCCACTGAGCCACCAAGGCTCATCTGGCCATATGCCGAACGAATGTATATATATATATATATATATATATATATTAATAAAATAATTAAATTCGGAAATAAAAAGGTGCACAACACCTTGGTGGGAATCGAACCGTGGTGGAGCGTGTGGGGGAAGGCGCATGAGACCGGTTAAGACAGGACAATCCCGTGTCCTTTTATTGCAACAATATATATATATATATATATATATATATATTATATTGAAACCTTATTTAACTAATTAAATTAAATATTCTGAAATGGCCTCGAGCCCAAATTAGACAAGTCATAGGTGTATTTTGACTATCTTGGACCTCCTGAGACCAATGGTGAGATCTGTGACATGAGACGAGATCCCAAAAAATAAAAGACCCGTAAGAACACTAAAAATTACCAAAATGCCCCTAAGTTAAAAAAATAATCAAACGAACTCCGATTAAAGTAAACAAATAGTGAATTTTTATTAATTTGAGCATTCTGGACTCAACTGTGGAATTCGATTTACGAAAAAAGGTCTCGGCGTGTAACGACCCGTAAAAGTGCAAAATGACCATTTTACCCTTTCTAGTACAGATGTCTGAATTGAATTTCGCGAAAGCCTAAACCAACTTTGTTCGATGTTTCGGACTCAATGGTAGAATCTATTTTAGTAAAATAGGAACTCATGAAATAAAGGCATAAAATTTGATGAATATCATAATTCAAGTAGCGATAGACTGAGTTACATTTCATGATTTTAGGGACACTGAAAGACAAGGAGAAGGCGGTTTGACCTTCTACATTATCATTGTTAGTTCAACTACACAGCTGGCATGACTTCTTAGGGTTGACACAAACCTATTAGGTATGATATTTTGCTAAGTAAGGAATATGATTAAGTTAGGAATGATTTGCGTGTTGATTGAATGAATCATATGTTTATTTGATGTTAGAAAATCACATAAGAAATGTTGCTTTAAAAAGAAATCTTGAGTTGATTATTTATGTTGCTTATGTGTTTCTTGTTACTCCATAGAGATATGATTTGTTTTATGTGTTGGTGTTGTACGTGATTTATGTTTTTGGAGAGTTGTCAAGATTGTGAACACATGACTTGAGTATGTATTTACGTTGATCATGTATTGTGTACTTTCATGTGGAAGAGGTTTTATAATTCAGATGCTGTGATTGCTTTAAGTGGAATACATTGTTTAAAAGCATGCTCCATGTGTTGGTTAATTGCTTATCTGAGATTGTATCAATGCATGGTGGAATCAAGGCATATTGGCATGGTGTGATTCATTGAAAGCATAGTGTGGGTTAAGCACGTGGTGCTATGCATTATGAGGGTGTAGATCATGTGGTGAAAGACCCAAAATTGGACATTGTATTGGTACTCAGGTTCCATCGGATGTGTTCCGAAAATGAGACATTGTATTGGTACTCAGGTTCCATCGGATGTGTTCCGAAAATGAGACACTGCATTGGTGCCTAGAATCCATTGGATGTGTTCCGTAAACAGGCATTGGTACTCAGGTTCCATCGGATGTGTTCCGAAAATGAGACATGGGTGTGGCAGAGAGTGGCATGAGTGTGTTACGTATATTTGTATAACATCGCATAAATGAATTCAACGAGGTAGTATAGAGTTTGTATGAATGTGTTCTAAATCTTGCCAATGCATTGTATGATGATATTGAATGACATGTAGATATAAATGTACACTTGTACATGCCACGCCTTAATTTTGTTCCTTGCATTAGCACTATATTATACCAGCAGTTGAGCTGACCCATTCGTGGGATAACATATTACAAATGACGCCCCGGCTACATGAGATTTGATGAGACCATGACAAAAAGAAGGGAAAGGGATTTAGAAGTGTAATTGACCTTTGGGGGCATATTTTGAAATGTAAGGGCATAAGCCCAAATGACACGTGAATGATATGTTTATGGGGTGTGCTTTATGTGGTTATTTATTGAAAGAAAGGAATGCATGTTTAATTGAATCCCTTTATATTGCCTTTTGTTTTCTTTTCTTTATTTCGTTTTCACTCACGTCTCGGGTTCGTGGAAATTCGGGGCGTGACAGACTTGCTCTGTGGTACATACCTCTATGGTATTTATAAATGAGTTGCACTCCCGAGATGAAAAAGGTTTTAAATTTCGCTGCTCTGACCCTACATTTGGAATGCAATTCATCGGTAAGTTCAGAAGTTAGCCTTTGGTTGGTCGCATTGTCGGTCGGCAAACTGGCAAGGCAACTAACTGGCATCACGTCCTCAACATCCGTGTAAGGTGGGGTTCGGGATGTGACACTCTCCCTCCCCTCTCTGAGATCTGTCCGATGTGTCGACCTCATTGTTTTTAGATTCGAGGTGCGCCTCAAAGAGCAGTACATCGGAATCACTACTAGAGGAATCCTGACCTATTTCCTCGAGCATGGGTACCCTATGACTACCTACTTCTACACCCTCCCTATTTTCTCTATCGTTGGATTGTGTATCTGAAGCCGACATAGTGGAAACAGAGACACGAGAATGAAGATGTAAAAAGAAAAAAATGAAGAAGGAGGGAAAAAAGAATAACTAAAGTAGTAGGGGAGGAAAAAACGGTTACCAACTCACCGGAGAAGAAGGACCAAGTGACAGAGCGCTTCTCAGGCAGACCGGAAATCGCAAAGTCTCAAACTCTTCTTCTCACAATCACATCAACACGATTTGTAAAAGAATCCAAAATGATGACTTCGGCTATTTATAAGACTTCATAGGGCGTCATTTAATGCATCGAGACCCAAGTAACGGTTAGATAATGATGACCTTGATTACCGAATCGGCCGCCCAAGTAATGATTACACCTTAACTCTTCCATTATTAGTTGTTCTCTCGAAATGTGGAACGGTACATTAATGAGAATACGTGTGACTCTTCAGAAACCCTAACCTCAGTTCTGTATAGGGTCCTTAGAACTAAGGCTCAGGGGGGGAGTAGTTGATGTAACTAAAAACGATAGCCCAACCCGAGACTGACACGTGTCTAGTTTCTTTTATGCACAGGTCAAGAGCATGACAGAGCATTCAGATTTGATGTTGAATAGAGGGGTGCAGACCTACCAAACAGAGCAACAAGGTCATGCGGTACTGAGCTTATCACTGCCTTATTTACCCTACTGACCTCAAAACAAGGAAACAAAATGCGATATGAAAACTATCGTTTTCAGATATATTCCAATCCCTATTTTCACGGAGATCAGAACGGAAGTTGCCATCTCCAGATAGCTACCAATCCTAGATTTCATGACTCCAAATCCTAACCAATGTAGGAGACGAGTAGCCTATAAATATAGTCTTAAGGTACGCTTTTTAATTTACAGTCAATTGCATTCTTTCAAGTTCAGTCTTTTTTATTTTCTCTAACTTTATCATCGGAGCCAACCCAATGGCCCTCTGACCATTTTTCTAAGTTCATAACAGCTGACGAAGAGCGGAGCCTTACTGATTAGAAAGTGCAGCATCAATAACATATTAAAATTTGATACTTTTATTGGAGTGCCAAATTTTAAAAGTAAATATAGATAGCAAATTTGTATATGAGGTAAATAATGATACATTCACTGCCTTATTTTTAATGGGGCCTTTGAAACTGATCTCCTAATAACTAAATTGTGAACTAGTGTGTAGACTATTCAAATGGGAGCAAGCATGATCACTTGTTCATATTAAATAGCATTTAAAGCATCTGAATCACCAACAAAAAAAAAAAAAATTCAGTGGTATGATAGTATGGAGTTTGAGACATTTTATGATTATTTAAATTAATTTTAAACATATAATATAAATAATCATGATATTGTGATTGAAAATATATGTTAGATGCGAGTAGACTCTTTTTTTACTGGACAGCCAAACGAGAGCCTCCTTGAAAAGATTCTAAGAAAAAAAAACACAAAAAGAAAAAGTCAGAAGACAATATAAAAGGACTTGGTCAACTAATAAATTCCAAAGAGGAACACCCTCTCATATGACCATACTACCAAGTGTGTAATGGTAACATTTTTTGGTCTAGCATTTTTTATTCACTAGCAGCTCAGTGGTTTGGGTTTAAATAGACGCATTAGTTGGGGAATTTTCTACAATCAAACATTTTCTTTCTCACTTAAACATGAAAACTGAGTTGAAGAAGGAAGCTCCTTGGTAACTTCCACTAACTATCCCTGGTCGTCCAAATGGTGATTGTGTTCACATTATACAAAGACTCTTTCCTGCTCGCTATCCTTTCCAATTTTCATCATTGTTGAGTCCATAAATCCATATGATGGTTAAAGAGATTCAGACATGCCGTGGGTTTTGTCACATTAACCTTTATCATTTTTGTGAGAAAACGATTTTTGAAATTTAAACTTTAATTTTTAAAGTTATTTTGGAGACCTTATAATTAATGATCACTTT
Source organism: Nyssa sinensis (assembly GCA_008638375.1). Lineage (NCBI taxonomy): Eukaryota > Viridiplantae > Streptophyta > Magnoliopsida > Cornales > Nyssaceae > Nyssa > Nyssa sinensis. Next base: position 15,225,967 of record CM018047.1, read on the forward strand.
ATTAATTATTAATGATTAAATTTTCTCAATCTTTCATTAATCAAAAGAGTTCCCCACATGTATATGACTTTTGGTACAAAACAAAAATCATATATGTAACTTTTTAATGACAATTTAATTTTTTATATTAAATTCATATAATATTTAAATTAAGATTTAAAAAAAAACTCAAAATAATATTTTTTTGAATTAAAGAAGTTGTGTTTGATGCATTTATTTATATCATAACTTTCTTTAATTATAATATTTTTTTTTACTTTAATTAAATAAAATTTATGAATAAAATTGACAAGACATACTATAAATAAAATATTTATCACTACATATATAATTATTTTATCTCTTTAATATAGACTTTTGGTCTTTCCATTATTAATTATAAGAAAGTCCTGACATCAATCCCGTAATTGACTCGAAGTCAACCCAGATACTAAAGTGTCATTTTAAGGGTGCTTTTTTTTTTTTATTATCATTTTTTGTGAGAAAGCTATCGTAGAAATTTAATTACTAACTTACATTTGACGTGTTGAGGTTTATTTTGGAGACTTTGTCTTAATATAAGTCTGTCAAAGGACCTGGCATTAATCCAGAAATTGACTTGGCGTCAAACCAGATACTAACGTATCATTACGTTATCTTAAGTGTGATTTTTATCAATTTTGGGTTTAAATCTTCAAAAAAAATTAATTACTACATGATTTTATATTAGTCGGTCATGGAGATTAAAATTATTGATTCTCACTTTTTTTTTTTTTAATAATTCGATATTTGACTTTTCAAAAAATTAATTACTGTTTATGAGTGAAAGCAGATTAAATTCAAAATAGCATCTTGTATTAACTGACTAAAAAAAAAAAAAAGACATTTGGTAAGTAATCATCCTCACTGTTGTGCGGCCTTGACACTCTGGCTTAACAGAGTAGGCATCTACTCTATTTTTTGAATTTTAATTTATAACTAATCTATTCACTCAAACATGTTTGAGAAAATAAATTGAGGTACCGTTTGATAACTTTTTTTCTAAAGTAGCAGAAAAAATATTTTTTATAATCTTTTTATTTAAAAAAAAAAAAAAACATATATGATAACTAAGTGATTTTAATCTTAAAAGTATTTTTTTTATTTGGTTTATTAAAATCAATTTTTAAAGATAAAATAGATGTCAAATAAATGTGTGTACATATAACACGCATATTTATAAGCCATAGATATAGCTGTATAGACACATATAAGTGCATATATAAGTATATCTTTAAGCATCACGAATGTGTAATCATGAAACAGTTTAAATCATGTGTAAAGTGGCTGACAGGAATGCTTAACTAAAAAAAGAGTATTTTAACTATTGAATTATTTAAGAAATAGAACTAAAGATAAAAATAGATGACATATGTCATTTAAAAATTAAAATATTCTGTCTCATATTCTTTCAAATTTACAATAATATTATTTTTGTAAAAAATTGAAAGAGCCTTTTACAAATTACATGGTTATATAAACTATGTGATTCCAATTATATTATCTTGTACTCTTGGAATTAAATTAAAGGAGAGCATTATCTTAGAGAATTTGGAAAGAGTAGTTTAAAAGGATTTGAGGGGAATATTAACCCCATTTGTTTTTTTTTTTTTAGCATTTTTCTCTAAGTGAATTAAATTGAAAAAGGAAGCACCGAATGACAAACAAGGAAGCTGCAATCCAAATGGTGATTGTGTTTTGCATTGTACAAAGACTCTCTCTCTCTGTCTCTAAATTGATTTTTTGGTACATAGACTACTCGAAAGCTATTCATGAATCTGATATCCATTTTGATTGTGGAAGACCTTGACCATTTGATGGTGAAACAGATTCAAATTATGCCATGAGTGATCTCTTCATTTTGATTGTGGAAGACATTGGCGTCATAAAAGTGGGGTAAGGAGACATTGACTTGGTGTCAACTTAAATCTTGACATACCATTATATTATTTTTAGGGTGATTTTTACTGTTTTTGGAGAAAATTTGTCTTATTATTTTAATTACTACTTCATTTTTTTTTTTACTTAAAATCAAAAGTGAAAAATATAAACATGTTTGGTAATTTCCTCTTAAAAATGATTTTGACCTTAAAATTACTTTTTTACTAAATCTATTAAATTTATTTTTAAAGATGAAATAAATATCTAGTAAATATATGTAAGCATGCTGTATCCTCCTCACCCCTCCCCTCCTCACCATGTACTCTCTATCGCAAACTCTTTCTCTCTCTTACATTTTTTTCCTATCTTTTTAACATTCTCATTTGTTAGCCAATTAAACTAAGCTCATAAATTTTAGGAAGTTTCTTAATTTGGTTTATAGAGTTCTAATAATATTTGGAGTCTTTTCAAGTAGTCCTAATTGTAGTTGGACTAATATTCTAATGAGAGTTAATTTTTTGATTATAACTAAATAAGATATACTAGTTTATATGAGATTAAATATCCTAATTAGTATAGGACTTAGAGTCAGTGTAATTATAAATATGTGGGTCTCTGTCATATGGAGTTGTGTACCACAAAAATAATAGAGTGGTGTCCAAGAGAATTAGAGAGCCGTGTGATGGCAGTGAGAAATTCTTATCATAACATATTATTTAATAAATAATAGTTTTAATTGTTCAAGGCAATAATAGATTTGTTGAAGTTTTTGTCATTAAATTTCTCTTCTTTTATTTATTTGCTTCTTTTTGTTCTATACTCAATAATTGGTGAATAATTTAGATTCAATAATTGGTATGAGAGTTATTTTAAATCCTACATTTGGTATTAGAGTAATTTTGGGTCCTACATTTGGTATCAGAGCCAGTTACGATCTTAGGGTAATTTATCAGAGCCAGTTACGATCTTGGGGTAACTTATCAGAGCCAATTACGATCTTGAGGTAACTTATCAGAGTCAAGTTTGATCTTGGGAAAGACAGTTACGATCTTGGGGTTACTTATCAGAGCCAAGTTTGATCTTGGGAAGTTGCGAAAAAATCAAAGTTTGGTCTTGTTCTTGGATTATTGCAAAGAACTGTAGTTCTCATTTTACTTAAGATTGCGATCTTAAGTGGTTTGTTAAAGAGTTGTTCAATTGAAATTCGACGGTTGTTTAGATTAGAAAAAAAAACTTGCGGTGGTACAAATACTTGTGAAGTAAAAAAAAAAAAATTCTGGTTTAATCGATAAGGAAGTCAGCTTGATCAGATTGAAGGAAAAAAAGGGGACGACGAGATCAATTTTTGGACAAACTCAGTTACGTGGTTTAAATAAATTGTTGATTTGAAATTATGGAGAAAGTTTTGGTTAAAAAACAAAAGTTTGAGATTTTAAGAATATGTGGTCAAAATATTGATGAGTGGTTATATCGTGTTATACTCTATCTTAATGTTTGCAATGTGTTTAATGTATTGGATATTGCATTAAAGTGTTTATCAAAAGAACTTTATGAAAAAAAAGTTAAATGGTTCTACCAAATAATAAGAAAGACAATACATTGGGCACATTGGAATACTTTCGTTTACACACAAAACTATCCACCACCACATAAGTTTTAGTTTGATCTTCTTTTGACATATAAAAATAAACCGCGGAACGGTTATGAACCTCCCATAGATAGATATTGGGTGGTTGATTTTGAAAGAGATAAGTTTGACGAAAATAAAGAAATTGATGGTTCAAAATTATTTTCAGAATTAATTTCAATTTGGGATGATTCATATAATGTGTTGAATTTAGATTCATATGATATTGACTACTTCGTCAATATTTCTGAGAAAGAAAATGTTAGTTGTGAGAAAAGAAATATCTTGGAAGTTGAATAAGAAAAAAATAATTGTATGGTTAAAAGTTTGACTTTGGCTCATAGTGATGAAAATTTGAATTTGTTAGAAATTATTTTTGGTGAATTGAGATATGTTGAAAAATTATTTCAGCCTACTCAGTTTAAGAATTTAATTATTAAGAAAGAAGAAAATTTTGCATGTTGTGGTATTGATGCAGTTGAAGATTTTAAAAATTTTGGCCTTGCTACTTTGTTTGATTTGCCAAGCACTTTGGAATCAAAATATAGTAAGATTGAAAAACATTCCAATCCATAATTTGTTGATTTTATTGGTATTGAGAATTTTATAATTTGAGGCCATGCTGATTTTGTGAAGACAGAATTTTTAGAGGTTCAAGAATTTTTGAGATTTGAGAAACCCAAGTTGTTTGAAATTTGTGATTTCATCGGCGTTAATAAATTCTAGTCGTACTACAATATTAGTTTAGATCTTAATAATTTTATTGATGCAAATTTTGTTCGAAAGGAAGATTTTGGTATTCTAAAATATTAGCAGGCTTTGCATCATTACGATGATAAAATTATTGGCATGGATAATTTTTTTACTGATTTTGATTTGGAATGGATGAGCATGGATTGTTTCTTTGATTGTATTGAACAAGCTAAGAAGTTGTATGCCAAGTACAAGATTCAACCACATTTGCGCATGAAGATGAAGACAAATGATTGTTCTAGATTACTGTCACAAAAGCTTTTTACAGCGACAGAAAATTACTTTGAAGATTCTTGTTCATAAAGGTGTTGGTGAAGCTACTTTGGCGAGCTTGGTTTAAGAGAGGCATTGTTAGCCAATTAAACCAAGCCCATAAATTTTAGGAAGTTTCTTAATTTGGTTTATTGAGTTCTAATAATATTTGGAGTCTTTTTAGGTAGTCCTAATTGTAGTTGGACTAATATTCTAATGAGAGTTAATTTTCTGATTATAACTAAATAAGATATACTAGTTTGTATATAACAAATTTTTGACTCTATTATTCTTTTAAATATAGGGTAAATGAGATTTGTTATAGTTAATCATCTAATAATTAATAAATTAATAATCTATAATAATTAATAAAATTTTTAAAAATCAACTTCATTTTATAGTAAATAATTAATAATTATATTACTTAATAATTAATACTTCTTTTACTTTTTTTATAATATTAATTATTAGAGAGATAAAATGCCTACATATGTAAATATATAAATCTCATTTATGACATGTCTTGATAATTATATTTATTAAATTAATATAATTAAAGTGAAAAAGTATTATAAGTAAGAAAAATAATGACATCGAAATACACAACTTTTTTAATTGAAAAATGATATTACGAGTTTTTTAATGTTTTAAGTTGAATATTATGTGTATTTTTTTTTATAAAAAATTATATATAAGGTATTATTTTTTTAGCAACAATTATTTACATGTAAGAAATACTTTTGTTTAATAAAATTATGAAAAAATTTAATAATTACTAAATTCTTAATCTCTCGTATCTATTAATTATAGGAGAATTGATTGTATAATAAATATAAGTAGGCCCATCACTTTATCTCTAATAATAATAAAATAATAAATTCCACTAATTTTTCATCGAGTTTTTTAACAATTATTTTAATCTTTTTTATTTTTATTAACAAATATAAATATCTTATTCTGTCAATTTTTTTTCAAAATAACAAATTGCCATTTTATTTTTATTTATTCATTTTTATATTTTTTTCATTTTGACCAATATTTTTTAATTTTTTAAAATTTTTGTTTTTATAAAAATAAATTTAAGATTGTAATTAATATTTATTTAAAAATAGTTGATCCGTGAAGTTTGAATCCCATGGGTCAGTAAGAAAGTCTAGCAATTGATCCCACCAAAGAAGAAACACTTTCCAAATCCATCCAACGGTCAAAATAAGCCACCCTGAGTTATCAACATTCCCTTTTCGATGCAACCAAGCGCTATATCATAATCAATATAAATGTAAATAAATTGTTCGACAATTATTCTCATTTTATTACCATAATCATAATTTTTAACACATGCATTTAAGGTTATATTTTAATTTTCTTTTTCAAACATTAAATGATATTTTTTTCTCTCTGCAAGTCCCTTGATTTGAGAAGCGAGTTTAATACTTTTATATTTTTTCTCTTAATTTCCTTAAACATTTTCTTTTTACTTGTTAAAAACTTTTAAACGTGAAATTTTTATATCAGCACTCTTGAATTTTTTCTTCTATTTACAAATTTATCCGTTCAAACAAAGAATAAATGATTGAATATTATATTAATAATAGTCATTGCATCATATAAATTGTAATACATATAAAAGATATTGATCTAATATACACTACTTTCACGTTATTCACGTTCATCCATTGAAAAAATATTGTTGTGTTTCTGTCCATATGTATACATATATATATATATGGGCACACTCAAAAATATCTTTGAAGATATTATTTTTTAAGATAATTACACATATTTCTTCTTTGTTGTTTGATTACTACTGATAGTAATCTTAAAATTTTTAAAATTCTCTTTTATTTTCAATGCCAATAATAAATTTCTCTTGTCGTAGGATATTGTCATTAATAGAGACGAAAATTGCTGTGGTAAATAATTTTTTTTTCTTTTAATCTTAAACCACAAAACTGATCTTCCAACAATTTAAACATATATAACCTCAATAAAAAATATTTCTACTGTCAAAAATTAAATTATAATTTTGAAGAAGCATAATATAAAATAAAATATGATAAATTATACTGATTTTCTTTAAGGTTTATGACAATTATACTAACCTCTCCTGAAGTTTCTAAAATTATACTAACATTCCTTACTTTAATTGATAATATACAAATACTTTCCATCGGTCAGAATTTTTAATCAAAATGACAAAACTATCCCTCTTATTTATTATTTTTTGTATTTTCTCAATTTTGACAATTTTTTTGTAACTTTTCCAATGTTTTGAAAGATCATAATGTTTTTTGCATGAGAAGAATTCCATCAGACGTTCATAATACTTCTGTTTTAATCAAGTTAAGAAAGCTAATAAAGCATTTTAGGCTTGAATAATTTTGAGGCCATTCTGTCCTAGTTTAACCTTAAAACCTAAACAGGTGATTAACTAATCAAGCAGTTTCGAGTCATCGATCGCCTCCCTAAGACTGGATTTGTTAATCACGAACAAGTAACAGGAAACAAAATGTTGAACTTAATCTTCATCTAAAATTGGGGTCTTGTACATTAGGTTGCACCCAAACACAGTTCCGGACTAAATCGGATTGAGTAATACTATTCTTAGCTTATTATTTTATCAAAAAAATTTACTTGTCCAGGTGGCTGTTCAGGAATTAGTAATTTCAGCCTTTTGCTATTAATAAATTCAGTCTCTTAGTACTAGTCATATTAGGTGAGTTCAAGAGACTTAATTGACTAGTTTCAAAATGCTTAATTGAATAGCATCAAGAGACTTACTTGACTAGCACCTATATGTACCAAGATACTTAATTGATTAACATTCGAATAGTATATAAAAATCGCATTACTCAATAAGATAAATTATATAAAAAAATATATTATATATTCTCAATTTGTATTTTCATTTGTATCTCTAATGTCATATGAGATTAGGATGATCTTCTTTACATTTTTTTCTCAATTTCGTTCAATATGATCTTAAATGTATGTCACGTTATGCATTTTTTATTAATAAATTTAACAATAGATGATGTGACATGGATTTAATGTACCTGAAAAAAATTCTGAAAAAAATAATGAAAATGGGCATTGTTCATGTGATATGTATCATGCAATACTTTTGATTCCTATATAATGTGACTTTTAATAGCACCACATAATGACACTTGAAGATATAAATGAAAATACAAATTGAGGATAAAAAATACTTGTGTATAGAGTAGATAAACACTACAAACCACTAAGCCACATGTTCCCTCATTGAATAATTTGCATATTTAATATATAAAATATACATACTTTATGAAAAATAATTCATTTGTAATATTTTTTTCCTTTGATTAAAAATACTTTAAATGGTGAAGACAATTATAAAAAGTAACTTTCAATGTTATAAATTTTCAAAACTTTAAAAAAAATAAAATAAATAAATATACATAATATAGAATAGAAAATAGCAAAAAATGGTATTAAATATGCATATATTGATACAAATAAAATAAAATATTCTTATACATGTTCAAGTTTTTCATACTGTACAAAGTTCACGCAGAAATTAAATCAAATTAAAATTTTTTTGTATGAATAATAATTACAAAAATAAAATAACGTCAATTTTTTTTTAAAAAAAAAATCTTTACATATATTTTCTAAAGTTACATAATTATTTATTTTTAAAATGATAATTTTTATGTTATTCTAATTTAACAAATTAACTTAGTGATCATTGAACTAGTGACCCCTCCACCCAATCACCTTATCGGGTCGATATTCAGACTGATTTTGATAACTATGGTTTGATGGTTACTCTCTCAAAGGGTTGAAATGTTTTTGCTTTACTTGACTTTGCTAATGTTTATTATTAAGGTTATGGATAGGAGCTTGGTAAGGATATTGCTCCTAATAATAATGTTATTAAAGAATTTGATCATATTAACACCAATGACTTGCTAGTCGAGGGGTTTACCATTTATATTCAGAGCCTTACTAAAGAGGGGTGAATTTTAAAACTTCTTAGCAAAGATGGAATTACGAAAAAATTTAGGATAGACTAAAATTTTAGGATAAAAAATAAGAGAAATAATTGCTAAATTTTAGGTCGCTCTAAAATTTTGAAAAATAAGTTATAATTTTGAATAAAATAATAATAATAATAGATAAAAAAATAGGACTAAGCATAATGATAATGTTTCCTTCTAGATGCAAGCACCCTCTACGTATTGTTTGCAATTCCAGTCAATTAGCTGCAAAAGTCCAAGATTTCCAAAATTCCACTGCACGCATTAAGAAAGGTGACATCCAAGATTCCACGGCAGTGAGAAACATTCAAGATTTCACTGCAATGTGAAAGAGCTCATATTCATTGCCCTTGGAATTATGATTTCGAGAGTTAGATAATATGTCATACGTGTATGAATTTATTATAAACATATATGTGATATATTATTTTACGATAAGATATAGTAATTCAGATACAATGAAGAAAGTGATTTTAGGGTAAGAGATTATTTGTAAATATAAATAATATTCTAATAGATATAAAAAAATTATTTAAATATTTTTCATTTCTTTGTTTTCAATATATATGTAAATATATCTATATATTAATATAATATTGTAACAGTGTTTTAATACATTAATTATATTATATGTTGAATAGAACTCTAATACATAATTTAACGATTGAGTAATAGAAAACTTGAAATACAACCTAATGAAATTTACAAAAGCAAATTCACAATTCACAATAAACAACCGACAACATGACTCAACCTTAGGCCTACATCCACTAGTGAAAACAATAAAAGAAAATAAAAAGAAAAATTATATGAAATACAATATAAGAAAATTATTTACAAAATAACTTAAAATACCAAAAGGTCCAAAAGTCGTCCAAAAATTTGTCTAGGAGTGCTACCCTCCATTCAAGGTCGGCTCAATCATAAAACCAATAAAATAATGTTTTAGGTTCCACTTAAAAATAATGTCCTAAATTTTATTCATCTATATCTATAGTATAATTAAATTAGAAGTCTAAGATTAATAAAATTCTAACTCTATAAAAATGCCTAAATTTTTATGTATTTATAGTATAAGTAAATTAGAAGTTTAAAGTTAATAAAAATTCGACTTTACAAAAAAAAAAGGCCTCTAAAAAAACTTAATTTTATTAATAAAGTTTTATTTATATTACACTCTAATCTTTTATTTCATTTATTTAGATATAAAAATTATATTAAAGTTTCATTCAATATAAAACTTTCTTGTTGAAAAATAGTTATATTTTATTTTATAAAAGTAAATATAATATATATAAAAAAAAATTATAATATTATTGAAAAAGACTCTAGAATTGACTCCTCCAATCAATGGACAAGGTTTTACAAAATTTTCCAATTAAAACCATAAAGTCATACCCAAAGTCCAAATTGCCGGCAGACAACATTATCTCTGTTGAAACTTGAGTATCTATACTTTTGTTTTGAAAGACCATGATGTGCTACACGGCAAAGTTTTAAAAAATTTATTAATTTTTTTTTATACAATGACGTAAAAAAGAAGGATCAAACTCACAGATAATTGTAAGCAATTGTACCAATTTTTACTTTTTCTTCCCAAAATAAAAGAAAAAAAAATTGTGGCGAAGAAATTATTTGTGGTCTATGGTAGTAGGAGGTTTTCCCAGAGAGAGGATGGTGGTTTGTGGTCAAACGTGATGGTCCCTGTAGAGAGAAACGGTGAAGAAAGCGAGAGTTTTTGGTATAAAGTGGAAATTATTTTAAAAATTTTGACTAATAACTCATCATCGGAGAGTTTTTATCAAATTTGGTACAACTCGGTTGTTTTCTGGTTAAAAAAAGCTAATAAACGGCAATGGAAAGCTTTTCCAGATTTGTTTTCTTGTCCTCTTTATTTTCCATCTTAATGATCTCCAATTCATTAGACACCATAACTAGAACTCAGTTCATTACAGATGATGGCAATACCATTGTTTCTTCTGGTGAAAGCTTCGAATTGGGATTTTTCAGCCCTGGTAGTTCTGGAAATCGATACTTGGGAATATGGTACAAAAAAATATCTACTCCGACTGTGGTATGGATTGCCAACCGAAAAATCCCACTGACTGATACATCAGGCGTTTTAAAGTTCACCAACCAAGGAATTCTCACCCTTGTCAATCGCACAAATAGCATCATCTGGTCTTCCAATACATCAAGATCCACACAGGACCCAATTGCACAACTTCTGGATTCAGGAAATCTTGTGGTGAGAGATGCAAATGATGTTAACCTGGACAATTTCCTCTGGCAGAGCTTTGATTATCCATCTGATACAATGTTACCAGGTATGAAGCTTGGAAAGAACTTAGCAACTGGGCTAAACTGGTACATCTCGTCGTGGAAGAGCAATGATGATCCATCTCCGGGTGATTTTACATATCGGTGCAATCCACAGGGATATCCACAGTTTTTTCTGACTAATGGTTCCCTTGTGCTGTTTCGTTCTGGACCATGGAATGGACTCCATTTTAGTGGGGCTCCCAGTTTGAAGCAAAACTCCATCTCTAACTTGGGTTTCTTTTTTAACAAACAGGAGGTGTACATGAGCTATGAGCTTCCTAACAGGTCAGTTGTTTCAAGGTTTATGTTGACCCAGGATGGTCGTTTGCAGAGGTGGACATGGGTGGATCGAACGCAAAACTGAGTCCTTTACTTATGACAACTAACGCTCCCCTCATAACCACTCTCATGACAGCTCACGCCACCAGATTCCACGGCAATGAGAACATTCAGGATTTGACAGCAATGAGAAAGGTAACTTGTGGCCAATAGTAAAATAAGAGATGACCAACTAGTCAACAAAAACAAAGCAATCATGACACTGAGAAGGATGACTCTTTGTGACACATAATACGATAAGATATAGACATATGTGATTCAATTTTAAGCTTACTCTCACGGATGAAAACGACGAAGAAAAAATTTATTAAAAGCATAAAAAAAAATACAAGACAATAGTTGTAACTCGTTTTTACTCAAAACTCCAATATCTATAAGTGAAATATAATACAAGAAAATTATTTTCAAAATAACATAAAATACCAAAATAGCTCACCCAAAAATTTGTTACAGGAGTGCTGTTCTTCATTTAGTGGATTAAAAGTCTTACAAAATTTATCAATTAAAATGGTAAAGTCATACCCAAAGTCCAAACTGCCAGAATCAACTCAAGAATGTTATTTCCAATTTTTCTCATGTTTGTTGCATGAGAAAAGCCACATGGGAAATTTTTGTTTTTCCCCAAATCTAAAAAAGCTAATAAAGCAATTTAAGTTTGGAAAATTTACGCAACTCTGTTCTAGTGTTATCCAATCTCACGTGACCATACTGTCTCATTCCAAAAAATCTCAAGCCCGCTGAGCTTTGATGCTCTAATAAGTTTAAAGTTATAACTAAATTGTGAACAAGTGTAGAATATTCAAAAGTGAGCTAGCTAGCATCATCTGTTGTTCATATTAAATAGCATTTAAGGTATCTGAACCACCAGCAGAAAGGCTTGTTGGGAAGGTTTTAAGAAAAACTAAAGTAAAATTATAATTAACATGAATCTCCCATGACAAATATAGCATACTGAATAATTTCTGACATATAAAAAAATAATTTATACTTAAACTGATAAGGTACCAACGATGTGCTTAGGTACTGTAATTTATTATTTTCAATGTTAAATTAAGTATAAATTACGAAAACAATTCACCTTGGCTTTCTAAGTTTATGTTAAAAACAAGTACCGTTTGTTTTTGTTTTTAAAAACAGTTTTTTAAAATACGCATTTTAAAATATATTTTTTTTTATTTTTTAAAATTTATATTATCATATCCAAATATATTTTTACAATTTTTTAAAAATTAATTACAAAATTTTGAATATATTTTAAAAAAAAATTTTAAAAATTATTTTTGAATCACAATCCGAACGGAAAGTATTTCAAGACCAAAAGGAAACAAAAGGAGATCTTGGTCAACTAACAAACATGCACACTCTTATGTCTTCTCCACAGATTGGAAAATAGGAAGAGAGGCATGAGCACGTCAATGGAAGGCTTTAACACTCTTGTTTTCTTCTTCTTCTTTTTTTCCGTCTTAATGATCTCCAATTCAGTAGACACCATAACTGCAACTCGGTTCATTACAGATGATGGGAATACCATTGTTTCTTCTGGTGAAAGCTTCGAATTGGGATTTTTCAGCCCCGGTAGTTCTGGAAATCGATACTTGGGAATATGGTACAAGAAAATATCTACTGGGACTGTGGTATGGGTTGCCAACCGAAAAATCCCACTCACTGATAAATCAGGTGTTTTGAAGGTCACCAACCAAGGAATTCTCACCCTCCTCAATCGTACAAATAGCATCATCTGGTCTTCCAATACTTCAAGGTCCACACAGGACCCAGTTGCACAGCTTTTGGATTCAGGAAATCTTGTGGTGAGAGATGCAAATGATGATAACCCAAAAAATTTCCTGTGGCAGAGTTTTGATTATCCATCTGATACAATTTTACCAGGCATGAAGCTTGGAAAGAACTTGGCAACTGGCCTAGACCGGTACATGTCGTCGTGGAAGAGCATTGATGATCCATCTCCGGGTAATTTTACATACCGGTGCAATTCACGGGGATACCCACAGTTTTTTCTGAGGAATGGTTCCTCTGTGCTGTTTCGTACTGGACCTTGGAATGGTCTCCATTATAGCGGTACGCCCAATTTGAAACCAAACACCATCTTCAAATTCGGTTTTGTTTTTAACAAACAGGAGGTGTACTATAGCTATGAGCTTCTTAACAGCTCAGTTGTTTCAAGGTTTATGTTAAGCCAGGATGGTCATTTGCAGCGGTGGACATGGGTGGAACGAACGCAAAACTGGGTCATTTACTTATCTGTGCCCGTCGATAACTGTGACATATATGGTACATGTGGTGCTTATGGTAGCTGCAACATTAATAACTCTCCTGTTTGTGGGTGTCTGAGTAAATTTGTTCCAAAATACCCGGAAGATTGGGACACTACAGATTGGTCAAGTGGGTGTGTTCGGAAGACCCCCTTAGATTGCCAAAATGGAGATGGGTTTCTCAAGTATTCTGACGTTAAATTGCCAGACACGCAGTATTCTTGGTTTAACGAGAGCATGAACCTCAGAGAATGCGAAATGGTATGCTTGCGAAACTGTTCTTGTATGGCTTATGCAAATTTAGATGTCAGAGGAGGAGGAAGTGGCTGCTTGCTATGGTTTGGTGAGCTGATTGACATCAGGGAGTTCCCTGGAGTTGGGCAAGATATATACATCAGGATGGCTTCCTCCGAGTTGGGTAAGAATTTATTATCAAACACATCTATGACTGGTTTTACATTCTGGTTGAAAATTTTCTGCTTTCTTTAACTGCCAATTAATAATGGAAACATAAAACAGACTTGCAATCCTTCCAAAGTTTTATTGTCGATCACCTCTAGGCTCATTGAATAGGCATAAAATTGTTTCACTGTGCGAGTATTTTTACTTTCTAATCAATTGCTTCCCAAGCAGTCTTAAGACACATCTCTCCCTTTCTCTCTCTCTCTCTCTCTCTCTCTCTCTCTCTCTCTCTCTCTCTGTTACCCCCATTGCCGCGATGCTAGGTTCGCCTGTAACAATCACCCGAGCTGGCTCCAAAGGGAAGAAAGCAGAGATAATCATAGTGAGCTTGGCAATATCAATTGGAACGCTTCTGTTGGCACTAGGTCTGATCTTGTACATTCGAAGAAAGAAGAAGAAGAATGCACAGATGATGAAGAGAGAAGGTAGCCTAAATGAGTCATTTTTTTGTGGTAAATGCGTCTCAATATTATTAATAACATCTAGTTTATGTTCTGCTTTGCAGAAAGAATGGGACACACAGCTGAACAGGGTTATACCAACGAAAGCCGAAACGAAGATATGGATTTACCTTTATTTAACTTGATTACAATAGCTAATGCTACCAATAATTTCTCAATCAACAACAAGCTTGGAGAGGGTGGATTCGGACCTGTTTATAAGGTAACAATTAGAAAATGCTATGCAGCAGTGTATTAGACACATTATTTAATGTATGCTAATAAATCGCTACCACATTCTTGGGTTTTACAAAAATTTTAAATACATAGCATTATAGAACAATTAGCATACTCATGCAATTTCCAAAAATTTAGTGCAGCATGATTAAAAGATAAAATGCTCATGGAGAATTTCTTTACAAATTGATTAGCAGTGAATCCCTGCATTGTGTGGAATAAAAATATTTTATTAAAAAACTATAATGAAAAAATGTTGTATATTACCTAAATTGAAGGCAATACAAATAAATTATTAAAACTAAAAAAATAAAAATTATGAGCCATGATGAATTAAGTTGTGTTGGGTTGAAAACTTGAAAAATTAAATTCACATTAATAAAAATTAAATTCAACTTGTCTAACTTGTTTATTTTATGCATTTTATTCTTTTTAAAAATTAGTATGGATACTAGAAATTTATTTATTATAATGATGAGGATATAATACGTACTATGTATTTTTATATAAATGTTGTCAACCTTTTTTAACTAGGGTATAATAAGCTATTTTGATCTCTTTACTCAAAGACTTCAAAATATTCAGGGCATGTTGGAAGAAGGACAAGAAATAGCTGTGAAGCGGCTCTCCAAGAATTCTAGTCAAGGAGTTGAGGAGTTTAAGAATGAAGTTATCTGTATTGCCAAACTCCAGTGTCGAAATCTTGTGAAGCTTTTAGGATGCTGCATTCAGGGAGAAGAAAAGATGTTAGTCTACGAATACATGCCAAACAAAAGCCTAGATTCCTTTATTTTTGGTTTGGCTCTCGCAAAACCATTACAAATTTAATACAACTAAAAGTATTATGGTTTTGATATTATAGACAATTCTCAGTTATATTGAAGTACACAATTACTAGTAGAAAAGATTAACTCAGACAAGAACTTTTGGCAGATCAAACTCAAAGCAAATTACTGGATTGGCCTAATCGCTTCCACATTATCAACGGGATTGCTCGGGGGCTTCTTTATCTTCATCAAGATTCCCGACTTAGAATCATCCACAGAGATCTCAAGGCTAGCAATATTTTACTAGATGTCAACATGAATCCAAAAATATCATACTTTGGAATGGCGAGAAGTTTTGGAGGAAATGAGACAGAAGCAAATACAAACAGAGTGGTTGGAACATAGTAAGTATATGTATAAAATGATCTATTTGTATGATTAATTTATATTCATTGTGAATTTGTTTCTTTGTTCAATGGTTTGCTGCAGCGGTTACATGTCCCCGGAGTATGCAGTAGATGGACTTTTCTCAGTAAAATCAGATGTATTTAGTTTTGGTGTTTTGGTGCTGGAGATTTGTGGTGGGAAAAGAAACAGAGGATTTTCTCATCAAGACCACGAGCTTAACCTACTTGGGCATGTAAGTATATATTGCACTAGAAATATTCTTATATATATATGTATATATATGGTAAAACTACTCCTATTAATATATATATATATATATATGATTTTAAATTGTATAGGCTTGGAGACTCTTTAAGGAAGGCAGGTCCCTGGAATTGATTGATGAATTTTTGAGTGACTCATGCTATCTATCAGAAATGCTACGATCAATTCATGTGGGTCTGTTATGTGTGCAACATTCTCCAGAAGATAGGCCTAATATGTCAACTGTGGTTCTAATGTTGGGTGGGGAAGGTGCATTACCTCAGCCTAAATAACCTGATTTTTTCACTGAAAGAAAAATACTTGAAGCTGGTAGTACTTCATCAAACAATTACATATCAAGTTCAACCAACAAAATCACCATTACGAAATTTGAGCCTCGATAAACAAATTATATTGATGTTTTGTCTTCTCAAACGTCTACTGGACTTTTAATTAAAAAGACTCTATTGCTGTAAATTTTAACACACATTTGGAGAGTGAATTAATACAGAGTACCATGAGTTAGGGTTGTTTTGTATTGTCTTATTAGGTTTAGGACTTCTCTCCTATATAAGGACATTCTTGTATACCCTTATAACTATATCTTTCAATACAAATAGTCTTTCTTCTTGCTAACTTCAACAGTTACAATAGAGAGGACCTTTTGGAGCACCTGTTTTGCACTTCCAAATATCCCAGAAAAAAACATATTTTGTGGTTAGATCATCAAAAGAACACAAGTGACTTCTCATTCTCCAAATCTTTGGTCCAAGTCCACCAAAAAATGCTTATAAACAGAAAATGCTCAATTGTAGAATTGAAAGTTCAAAGGGATGATTAAAAGAAGATTGAAAGGACGACTTGGGTCTCCAACATTAAATATATTGAATATGAAAATCTTCAGGGTTTGCTGGCAGCGAGACAGGAAATAGTTGTGAAGAGAGTTTCAAAAACTCTAAACAAGGTCTTGTTGAGTTCAAGAATGAAGAAATCTGTATTGTCAAACTTATGGGATATGATATTGCCTTCAAAGAGAAGAAAAGATGTTGATCTATGAATATTTGCCTAACCAAAGCTTGGACTTCCTTTATTTTTGTTTTGGCTCTCTCTTAACCATTTTATTATTAACTCAATCCATGTTGGTCTATTGTGTGTGCAACAATGTGCTGGGCCTTGCTTGTCAAGTGTGGTTGTGATGTTGGGTGGAGAGGGTGAATTGCCTCAGCCTAAACAACATGATTTTTTCACCGAAAGAAATTTGCTTGATGCCACTTCTTATTTAACTAAGCATGGGTCATGTTCACCTAACCAAGTCACTGTCAAACTGTAGATGCTCGATAGAGGAGACTATACGATGATTTTTTTATTTTTTTGGCTCCGAAATCATGATTGCAATAACGGATCTATGCAAGGGCAATGGGGCCATGGCCCCAAAGTTTTTGGAAAGCCCATTGTATCATTTACAATTTGTGAGGAAATCCCAACAAACATATTCACTGATTTCTCAAAAACAATTCACATAATTCATTAAATTACAAAAATCTCTCGTAAAATTTCTGAAATAATACTACCTTCCTTACTTTTATTGATAAACTACAAAAAAACTCCCCTCCATCTTAATTTTTTTTTTCAAAATCACAAAAGTGCTCATTTCATTTATTTTTTGTATTTTTTCAATTTTGATAATTTTTTCTAACTTAAGTTTCGCTTGGGCTGCTTTAATGGTAGTCTTTATATTTTCCCTTTCACTCGTAGTATGGGGAAGAAGTGGACTCTAGAGGTACTACTAATTAAGTTGAGGAATCAAACTGTTTCAATTATATTCTAGATCTCTGCAAAGCGTTTTTTTTAAAGAATTTTTTTGCTTTATATATAAAAATTAATTTAAGATAAGTAACTTATATTTATTAGTGAGAGAAGATTTTAATTAATATTTATTTGAAAAAAAAATTAGTCAAAATTTAAAAAATGCAACAACAAAAAAAAAAAAAACATGAAAGTGGTATTTTTGGCATTTTGAAAAAAAAAAGTTGGAGGGAACGTCTTTTTAATTTTTCAGTGTTATTAAAAAATCTTAAAAAAATATCTTTTTAATTGTCAAAATTTTTAGAAAACTTCAGCATAATTTATCTTATTTTTTATTTATAATTTATGGTATCACTGCCATCTAAGTAATCCTGTCATCACACTTTTTGCTAAAATCGATTATTTCTGAGAATAGCAAACTAGGCTGGATTAGTGCTGTTGCATGGATTGCTGCTAGAAACGATTTTCTAAAGAGGCCGCCAGCTGCTAGAACCAAGGAGCATAATCAACCTTAGGATATGGTACAAAATGAGTTGGGCCAGTTCTGTGGGCGCCCAAATTACGAACCACCATTGGCAGGCCTAGGATTGGAACATGATCTTGCAGCCTAGTTCACGCCAGGCAAAAGCACATGACAAGGTGAGCTCCAAGTCCAACTCATTCAGACTTAGATTTGGGGTTGAGGCCCTTTAAGATTATAATTAATTAATTAAAAATGAATTTAATTAGCTAATTATATTATAGAATAACAAGTACAATAATAAAGAGTATATCCAAGAAATTTTTATTCCATTAAGATTTAAGACGCGTTTAAAGAGAACGCACACTGTCCTGATTATATAAAATAAAATAATAAAAGAGTTTTTGTATAACATGATTAATGTTTATAATGATATTTTTTATATAAATTTAGTAGAGTTATATATTTGGAATAGAAAATAATATAATTTTAATTCTTGATAAATGTGTAAATTTTTTATTTTATACATGTATGGTTTTATTTAAAATGTGTTAATTATAATTAACTTAATAAAATAAATAAAAATCTGGACCGTCTCCATGTAGCATGAGATTTAAAAAATTGCAATTGGAAATATTGTCGCATAAAAAATTGTATGTGCGACAAAAACCTGGTAAGATAACAAGAAGATCGAATCATATGATTGGGATCCAATTTGCCAGCTGATTAGGTGGTATTATGGTGTTTTTGAGCACCCATCTAGCCTGCAACTACATGTGAACCCCTTTCCCACATGTATTGACCATTTATTAGAAAAGAATTCCTAGAAGTGACCCAAAGATAGAATTAATGAGTTAAACTCAAAGATCTTTTACATGTTAAAATGACATCTGGACCATTTCACCTAACCCTTGGGCTTAATCAGTCAGATTAGGTGAGCCAGTTTACTGGGTAAAATGCCGTCTACCCTCTCACACTATTAGGTTTTCATTCACAGAAATATTGCGTTTGTATATGTATGTATATAATAATAGGTTTGAATTTGATGCCTCATTTGGTGGACTTTGTTGTTTATTCAATTTTGTATTATGGTGACATTTGTTTACTTATGAGAAACTTTACAACTTGACTTGAAGTTCATCTCATCAATGTAAATCATTTGTGCTTTATTAGTTCTACTAGTTATCTCATTGCATATCATCCGTCATAAGCTATCTGAAAACGTGCTTCATTCTTTCTTTCTTATTTTTTGGAAATTCAGAAAATCGATTTTATCAATTGTAAGTTTGTAACTGTTTGTTATGTGTCTGGATCATAAAATCGAAGTTGTTTTCTTTAACTATTTCACGTAAGTTTTTGCTTGTGGCGAAAAAAACTTCGCACTCTTTAAACACTAATTTTTTTCTGGTACTCCAATTGAACTACTTCCCAGGACTAAAACGTACTCCATTTAATTGGGGGGACCAAGAAAGTTTTGACAATCTTCCTCACCAAATCAATTAGGAGAGATACTAGGAAGGTGACTACACTAATAACATTTAATTAGCACCATAATATTCTGCATTGTTCTAAGCATTATCTATTTATTAACGGTAGTAAGTGTAAGAATATATATTTCATAAATTATAGAAAAATATATTGACCAATTTTTCTTTCTTTCTTTTTTCTTTTTCGAACAAATAGACTAATCTTTCACAAGAGAGTGTTTTGAATCTTTTCAACCTTCCATACACTCCACAATAGCAATAACAATACTATAGTCCCGTGTGCTATACTAATGATTTTTTTATTTTTTGTTTAATTGTGACTTGAAAAGTTAAAAAAAAAAAAAATATTAATACGTTCACGTATATGAATAGACTTTTTAAAAGATTGCCCAGTAAAATAAAAAAATATTTTGACTAATCACCAAGACAAATAAATTTGAATATTTAATTAGTGTTGTAGCTATTAAATGTTTTGATTATTTGAATCTTTAAATGTGATTAAATTAGCTATTGATTTAAAAAATATTGTGATTAATACAATAAAAATAATTTATTAATAAAATAAATTAGATTTTAAATTGATTTTGGTTCCAGTTTACAATCTTCAAATTCAAAGAAGCTATATTTTTGTTATGTATTAAAAAATAGTTTTTACTAATTTATCTGAAAATGAATCTATCATTAAAAAATCATTTATGTGTTAATATATAACAAATCAAATCATCTAAACCAATAAGATATTAGAAAATTATTTTTGAAATAATTTGAATTTATTTGAAAATACTATATTACATTTATATATATATATATATATTAAAAATTAGATACTTAAATATTTCGAAATAAAACAGACTAAACTTAGGTCAATATTGTTAGAATCTTTTTATTTATTTCTTTGGAAAAAGTCAAGGACAATATTGTAGTTTAGTGCAAAACGGGGTTGTAATGATAACGAAACTTAATTTAACTTAATAATTACAGACTCAATAATTAAAGATTTTTGAAATTATTTCACAACTTAATTAACACAAATTTTCCTCATGAGGGTTTAGTTGTTCATGTTCATCGTTCAAGAATGATTTTATTCATTTATTTGGTCAGGGTCCAAGAATGAATTAAGTGCATTTTTTGATACTCAGTCCAGATTCATGTGGGCAGGTGCTTAAAACTAGAATTAAACAATAACATAGAGAGGAAAGTGATTTTAAAGATAATTTTAACATTTTTGTTAAAAACTATAGAGAGGAACTTCTTTTTTGCGTCGTCAATTTTGGTAGGGAAGCTTCCTCTAGGTTGCTATTTTTGCGTCGTCATAATTATAGAATGGAGAATTAAAAGAAAGAGTAAAAGGAGGACTTGTTCTCTATTGACAACTAGATTAGGTATCCCGTTGAACTTTATTAAGGTTATATAAAACCTGTTCTCACTGGTTATATAATAGATTGAATCAATGTCTTTGAATGATGTGAATTAGGAGGACACTGAGATGGAAGGCAAATCCGCTCTTCTCACGTGCTCCTTATTTTCGATCCTAATTGTCTCGACTGCCGTGGATACAATAACTACAACTCAATCCATTAAAGATGGTGAGACCATTGTATCAGCTGGTGGAAGCTTTAAGCTTGGATTTTTTAGCCCTGGAAATTCCAACAATCGATATGTTGGAATCTGGTACAACCAAATACCCATTTTTACTGTGGTATGGGTCGCCAACAGAGAAGTCCCCCTTGACGATTCATCAGGCATTTTGAACGTCACAAGAGCAGGTATTCTGGTCCTTCTCAACCGTACAGATAGTATCATTTGGTCTTCCAATTCATCAAGAACTGCCAAGAATCCAGTTGCCCAACTTTTGGACTCAGGTAATCTGGTGGTGAAAGATGCAAGTGATGATGATGACAACCCAAAGAATTTCCTGTGGCAAAGTTTTGATTATCCAAGCGACACGTTTTTACCGGGAATGGAGTTTGGAAGGGTCACGGCAACTGGCTTGGATCGGTATCTGTGGTCGTGGAAGAGCATGGACGATCCAGCTCGAGGTGATTTCACATACCGGATTGATCCTCGTGGATATCCACAATATTTTCTGAGGAGGGATTCAGTAGAGCAGTTTCGTTCTGGGCCATGGAATGGTCTCCGCTTCAGTGGGATGCCGGATTTATATTCAAACCCCATCTATAATTTCACTTTTGTTTTGAATCAGAGGGAGATGTATTTTACTTATGAGCTTCTTAACAGCTCGGTGGTGTCGAGGATGATGTTGAATCCAAATGGTGTTGTACAGCGCCTGACATGGATGGATGGAGTCACCAGTTGGACCGCCTACCTTACTGTACAAATGTATAACTGTGATATGTATGCACGGTGTGGTGCATATAGTATCTGTACTATTGATAAGACTCCAGAATGTGAGTGTTTGGAAGGATTTGTACCAAGTTCCCCAATAGATTGGGGCATGGCAGATTGGGCAAGTGGGTGCGTTCGGAGAACGCCTTTGGACTGCCAAAATGGAGATGGATTTCTCAAGTATTCTGGTGTTAAATTGCCTGACACCCGGATTTCTTGGTTTAATGAGAGCATAACCCTTAAGGAATGCGAGTTGCAATGCCTGAAGGACTGCTCCTGTATGGCTTATTCAAGTCTGGATATAAGTGGAGGAGGCAGTGGCTGCTTTCTTTGGTTTGGCCCCCTGATTGATATTAGAGAATTCACTGAAAATGGCCAAGACCTTTACGTAAGGATGGCTGCCTCTGAATTAGGTAACAATTTCTAACAAACTTGCAAACTAGTTTCACATTCTGATAGAAAAATATATGCTCTCCTCTCCTTGACTGCTGAGAAGTTTGCAAATACAAATTGACAAGATGCGAGTTAAAATGATTGCCTTATTTATTCTGGATAATACAATCTCTTCAACTTATGCTTTCATAAATGGAACATTTTTTTTGGTCGGAATACTCAATAGTTCCTCAAGTATTATATAACCGTTTGGAACTTTTGGCTTTCCCCGTAATTAGGTCAAGCTGGCTCCATTTGGGAGAAAGGAAAGTGGATCATCATCGGCTCAGTGGTCTCAACCGGAACAATCATGCTAGGCCTAGGCGTGACCTTGTATGTTTGGAAGAAAAAGCGGCAGCAAAAGAGAGAAGGTAACCCAAATTAGTCATTTATGGTAAGGTAACTTGAGTTGTCAAGTGCTGCACGAGCACTCAAAAAAAAAAAAAATTTGCAATCATTTCCGACATTGCTTGAAAAAGTCATTTCATTGAAATTCACTGTATTTCTTTCTTTGCAGGACGAATGGTGCACCAAGATTTACACTTACCATTGTTTGACTTTACTACAATAGTTAATGCTACTAATAACTTTTCCATTAACAATAAGCTTGGAGAGGGAGGATTTGGACCTGTTTACAAGGTAAGAACAGAGAAACAATTTTTACTTTTTCCGAAGAAATAAGTAACCAATACGCAATCCAAATGGATTAAAGGCTCAATGCACCAAATTCTATTTCTATTTTACTGTAATTGTTTAAGGAATTTTAACCAACACATCTGCATTTAAAAGGAAAATTTTCTGCATACATATGATGGTGATTGTTTTACCTGATTTAGCTCCATTGACTTTTTTTTACTTACATCATAATCTTCAGGGTACGTTGGAGGAGGGACAAGGAATTGCTGTGAAGAGGCTTTCGAAGAATTCCAGACAAGGAGTTGATGAGTTCAAGAATGAAGTTATCTTTATTGCCAAACTCCAGCACCGAAATCTTGTAAAGCTTCTTGGATACTGCATTCAAGGAGAGGAAAAGATGTTGATATATGAATACATGCCAAACAATAGCTTGGACTCCTTTATTTTTGGTTTGACTCTCTCAAAACTATTTTTTTCTCCAGCTCAAACAGAAATTTTATATAGAATTTATATACAAAATGATGTGCTATTACTTAGAGAAATTTTCTTCCTCCAATTTTAACCTTTTAATTTCTGGAAGTGGGAATTAAGGTTCTACTGTCCACCACTGAACTTGTAGCCACACAGACTCTAATGTTTTTGTTTTTATGGAATTATTTCATATATGTTGACAAGTGAATTAACTCCAACATTAACTTGGATGAAAATTTGGACAGATAAATCACGAAGTTCATTACTTGATTGGTCTAAGCGCCTTCACATTATCAATGGAATTGCTCGGGGGCTTCTTTATCTTCACCAAGATTCTAGACTGAGAATTATCCATAGAGATCTCAAAGCTAGCAATATTTTACTAGACCATGAAATGAATGCAAAAATTTCAGACTTCGGCTTGGCTAGAAGCTTTGGAGGAGGTGAAACTGAAGCAAATACAGAAAGAGTAGTTGGAACATAGTAAGACATTCTAAATGTATTCAAAATCTTCTACTTCCAATGCTCCTAATTCATTTCTATCTTCATTGATTCCTACAGTGGCTACATGTCTCCAGAATATGCAATTGATGGACTATTCTCAGTAAAATCTGATGTCTTCAGTTTCGGGGTTTTGGTGCTAGAGATAGTAAGTGGAAAAGAAACAGAGGATTTTGTCACCCAGATCACCAACTCAACCTTCTTGGTCATGTAAGCACAAGTGTTGAATAATATCAATTTCATTTGTGCAAAAACTCAAAACTACCATTTATAATTGTTTCCAACTGTTCAGGCTTGGAGGCTTTATAAAGAAGGAAAGTCTATGGAACTGATTGGGACACCATTTGAGAACTCATGCAGTCAACCTGAATTGTTGCGTACAATTCATGTGGGTTTATTATGCGTGCAACAATGTCTAGAAGATAGGCCTGACATGTCAACTGTGATTCTAATGTTGGGTGGTGAGGGTACATTGCCTCAACCAAAGCAGCCTGGTTTTTTCACTGAAAGGAACTTGCTTGAAGCAAATTCTTTAGCAAGCAAGCATGAATCATGTTCAGCCAACATGGTCACCATCACACTATTAGAGGCCCGCTAGAAGACAATTTATGTTAATGTTTTGTATCTATTTTTGGCAATATATCTTTCTTTGTGAAGGCTTATTAATGGGGGATGATAAGAACCAGTTCCCTTGTCTACGACAGACTCCTCTGTTATATTAGTTCTGCGGGCAATATGGTATCTGTTTTGAGAATCCAATGGAAGTCTAGGCCTAATCTGAACACAATTGGTTAAACCTTGAGTTGGGTGAGCTGCTTTGGGCCGTGAAGAATGTGGGAGAAAGAAACGGAGCTGACTTTCGCAATGCATATAGTGAATCATTGCATCCCCTGCATAAGTTCATCCATTGCACAGTGCATAAGTTTTATATACATACACACACAATTATATACACACGCTAAATATCTATATATACTTGCTAAAATCAAATAGCTAAAATTAATTTTTATTAATATATGAATCATAGAGATAGATCTCAATTTAATAATATATATATAGAGAGAGAGACACACACACACACGACATATATATTTATTTATGTCCATCTCAAGCTTTGATTCAACGTGTAATTTCCCCTAATAACAACAATAAAGGATTGATGGCCAACACCGCCTATAAAATATAAATAGAAGCTCTTTTGAGGGTAAGTGAGCGGGGCCGAGAGACAACACAAAATTTTCAACCCCCTTGTTTTCACTCATCGCCATGGTTCACATCATCAAGTATTATTTTAAAATATATATTTTATATTTTTATAATTTATTAAATATTAAATAATTTTAGTTTTTTAAGTACAATTTATATATTTTATATTATATACATTTTACAATATAATATTGAATATACGTAACATATATTAATATTATAATTGGATCAAAGCTGATTAGATAAGATCACTCGTTATCTAATTTTAATCCAATATTTTTATAAACCTAATTAGGTTGTTCCTTAACATGCTTCCCCACTAATTAAGATTTATATAAAAGGGAAATGTTATGTCTCTAATTTGTACTTTTATTTATATTTTCAATATGATATGAATGAACAAGGCTCCATTACAATACTTTTTTTTCACAATTTCTCTCAAGATATTTTGAATGTATGTCATATAATTTATTATTTAATTATTTAATCATAAATGTATGATATAACATGCATCTAATATTACATAAAAAAAAAATCACAGAATAAGTTTAATATATAAAGAGGATCATGATCTGGTATGACAATCACAAAATTTGACATTAAGAGCACCACATAATGACAACTCACATTAAAAATATAAATAGAGAAACAAATTCAGCATATACAAATCCCAAGGGATCCAGATGATAAGGGGAAAGCCGTAAACTTGGATATCTTGGGATCAAATCTTGCCAACTCTTTGGGGTAGCCACTCGGACGCCAGCCTACAGGTTGATAGGACAATCCTCCTGGAATGAGTAACCAGTCCAGTACTGAGTGTGAGGTTGGTGTTGGATGCCAATACAAGATAAAACATTTATTCCAACTTTATATGCTGTCGAAAATAACTTACTTAGCGTCGAAGATAAACATTAGTTCTGAGTGTGAGGTTGGTGTTGGATGTCACTACAAAACAAAACATTTATTCCGATTCCATATGCAGTCGGAAATAACTGACTTAGTATCAGATATAAACATTGTTAACCTATAACAAACGTCGCACAAAATGGTTGGTAGTAAAATGGTCAGAAAAAGATTACCGACGAAAATATTATAGCGTCGCCAATATTAAAATATTACCGACTCATTTTGGCGTCAGAATAAAATATTATTGCCACCATATCCACAATCGGTAAAAAAATTATTTTCGATCGTATCCACAGTCAATAAAAGATTATTTTTGAGTAAAAGATTATTTCCAACTCCAAAAACAGTCGGTAAAAGATGAAAAGGCTTCACGATCTGCTCCAGCTCTTTAATTATTTCTGACGACTAATAGTGTTGGAAAATATTCCGTCATCTTTTTCTCATAATTCTGACATTTAATTTGTTTTCATCATAAATACTCAAGGTAACCGGTAAAACTATAACCAACGACTAATATGCGCCGAAAATAACCTCATTTCTTGTAGTGTGCCCAGTGCATGAAGGGGGTATGCCTCTAACCAAGGGGAAACCTCAAGTATTGCATTTTCAAATTCAAGTGGATGCAATAAAATGGCTTTAAATTATTGTATCAAAATTGTTATACTTTATTTTAAAAAATAATATATCGATATAATAGTTTTTAAATATGTTATTATTACTAAATTAATTCTTTTAGTATTAAACGAAAGTCTTGTACACTGAATTAATTTATTATAAAAAAATGTCGATACGGTATTGTAAAGTATGAATCTTGACAAAATAAGAAAAATAAAAAGTAAAATAATCGATTCAAAATTTTGAGTAATGTTATATGTCCTAAATTTATGAACCAAATTTTATATCTCAAATAATATTTTAGGAATTGTAAGTAAATTATTAAATGTTTAATATATCGCTAATAACTCTATGCCATATTATTTGAGATGTAAAATTTGATATACAAATTTAAAATATTTAATATTATTGTAAGATTTTATATATTCCATTCTACTTTTAAAATAAAAGACAATGGTCTAGAGCTTTCTTCGTGGGCTTTTCCTGTTACTTTCTCGAGGGGCTTAAATGTTTTGCTTTACTTACTTTGCTAATGTTATTAAAGAAGTTGATGGTATTAACACCATGATTGTTATGGGGCGGTCGTCTGAGCTCCTGGTTATTAGAAAAAAAATGTTTAGGTGATAATTGTCCGAATTTAAATAATTAGACAGTTGTTCGGGATATTAGACAATTGTCTGAATACCAAGACATTTAATTCGTCCGAGTAGTAGATGTTTATAATTAGTTAAATTTTATGTTTTAATGTATAATTAAATTTTTTATTTTTATTATATTTGTTTTATTCTTCTTTGTTTTATTAAAGGTTGAATATATCCTTAAAATCATTAATAATAATTTGTTATTAGGAAATTCTTTATTTTAACACATAATTATTTTTCTATTTTATTATTATATTTTTTGTTTTTGTTTTTTTTTTATAAATAAATAAGGTGAATTAATAGAGATATTGAGAAATTTTCAAACATTAATTATTTGTACGTGAAATTCTTATATATATACATATATATATATATAAACCTCTTATTTTATTTAAATGCAATATATAAAGTCAAATTTGATCCTCCAACTATTTATTTTATGCTAACAAATTATATTTATGATTTTTTAATAGTCATTAATTGTTTTGAATTTTGTCAAGTTTGTTTAATATTGCTTTTTGAATTATCATCAAATTTTATTATTTGAATAGTTAACTTTTATACAAGTGTTTTATATTGTATTGTCTATTCTATTTGATTTATTTGAATATGTTAAAACTTTTTTAAAATTTAAACTATATATTTATTTGTTGACAGAAAATAACATTATTAAAAATAGTTACTATTATATTTTTTTCTCTCTATATTTTATGTAGGAATAAAAATATTATTTTTATTGACTTAACTTTTTATTAATAAAATAAATTGTGTAAAAT
This sequence comes from Nyssa sinensis, assembly GCA_008638375.1. Taxonomy (NCBI): domain Eukaryota; kingdom Viridiplantae; phylum Streptophyta; class Magnoliopsida; order Cornales; family Nyssaceae; genus Nyssa; species Nyssa sinensis. The sequence continues at coordinate 15,254,291 of CM018047.1, forward strand.
TATAAATTAAAATAATAATTAAATCACTTTATAACATTTTCTTAATTGCACGATCGCATATGGAATAAATTACCTGATAATTCTCTAGGTCTATCACCTGGACTCATCAGGTAATTTGACAACTATGATTAACATCAATAACTTGCTGGTTGAGAGTTTTAAGATTATATTAAAAAAACTTCTTAGGATGTCAATGACACTATTATGGTAATGTTGAAATTTTGACCCTGCATACCAATTTTTTTAATTATTTTTAAAATTTAAGTATCTCGAGTTCGAGTTTATTGTACACCAATTATTAACAGTTAAAGCTTAAATAGTGAATCTGACTATCACAACAAGAGAGATTTAATCTTGTGCGCGTAAGTTAACTCAAAATACCCCTTATCGATTTATAAAAAAAAAAAAAATAGAGATTCTTAAATCATGTTTTTAGAATTTTGACTTACAATGTAGAATCCTAACCAATAATAAATTTTTTAATACTTAAAACTTATCAAACAAAGAGATTATCTTTTCTTTCTTTTTCGTTTTTTTTTTCAAACATGCGTATTGTGAATAAGTAAGAAATTACGTAGGAGTGGAAAGGTTGTTAAAAAAGTAACCTACATGTTCCAAATTTTATTATTAAAATTTGTATCTTAAATGATGTGACAATAAATTATTGACAAAATATTTATAATGTATCTAAAATATCACTAATAATCTAATACTTCATCATTTGAAATGCAAAATTTACTAGTAAAATTTGAGACAGTATTATTATTGTTAAAAAAACAATAATGCTCAATGTCCCAAATTTTGTACAAAAACTTGCATGATGTGTCTTTAAGGGCCTGTTTGAAAAATGCCAGAACCAATTTTGTAGAATACAGATGAACTGATTTCCAATTTTTGTTATTTAATAAGTATCTTTTAACAATATATTAGTTCATATCTAGTTCTAAAAAACTCTTAAAACCTGAACAAAGTTAAACCAATGAATAGTTAGTGATATACCACAAAGTGACCGACCAACCCTCACTTGACACGTATGATTACAGAACAGCCTATGCTCGGCCATTCATAGCATACATATAGAACTTATAGGTCCGAGCACAGACCTACAGAGCAGAGTTGCGTTCTTACAGAACTTATGGATCTGAGTGCCAACCTTCAGAACACTCTCCTTAGTGCAAAGCTCATCACCGCCTTAATATCTGTCGAGCAGAGAATAAGGAAACAGTCTTCTACAAGGTAACTGCCTTACTCCGATGATCAAATCCCTACTTTCATGGCTCCAAATCCTAATCAACTTAGGAAAGCCACCACCTATAAATTAAACCATAAAGGTACACTTTATGGTCCATGCTCATTATTTTGGCTTTCATTACAGTCTTTCAATTCAGTTTATTGACTTAAGCATCGGAGCGGCTACCGCCGGAGCCAGTCCGATGGTCCTCTGATCTTCTTCTTTGAGTGTTCTTCAGGGAGCCAAGCTCGGAGGATACGTGGGCCAAAAAGTGCAGCATTAGTTTGGCGCCGTCTGTGGGAACCGACAATTACCGAGTGCTCTACCGATTCAAAACTCGTTCTCCTTTTTGCTAAAGGATTATGGCTCCCAATCTTCGACCAAGGAAAAATACTCAAAATCCTCAAAACCGTCAACCTCAATCGTCTGCTGGATGAGGGAGAGGTCAAACAATTGATCCTATGAGACGAGAGCTCGAAAAAGTCAAACGGCAAAACCAGTTGATGCAAGAACAACTCTCAGCCATATCTAGAACTCTGGCAATGCTCACTTAAAATCATGAAACCAATCCTTGGAATCCACTTGACCATGTGATTAATCAAAGGGAACAGCATCCTACTACTACTCACGTTCGTGGAGATCCTCAACCATCAGCAGCCGCAGGCACAGGGATCCCAAACTTTATCCCAGAAGTCCATTACCGAAGCACTACCAGGGCCTCATCTCTTGTGGCTTCGGGGATGAATCCGGCACCACAACAGCCTCAGCCCCAAGCAGCGTCTGCGCCTCCAGTCTAGGAAGATCAGAATAATCTCCCAGCCATGGGCCAGGATCATCCTGCCCATATAGGCCCTGAAGCCGCGAGGCTTGACTCGCAGCAACCAATCTTGCCTAGGGGCTCACAAAGAGCTGAAGAAGTTGCAGAATCTATAGATCGTACTATTGTTATGAAGGGTGCTCAAAACCCCCCAGAACAAGACGAATTGGCTAGGCTGCTCGGAAGGTTTACCACCTCATTCACCAACGCTATCATGGTTGAGGAGAGACCCAAGAAATTTGTTGTCCCAAAGTTCACTCCTTATGATGGAACAGGGGACCACCTCTCCTACTACCAGTACACCATGGCCATACACGGCATTTCTGATGCCTTTTTGTGCCGAACGTTCGTGACCAGCCTCAAGGGCACTGCTCTGAAGTGGTTCCATCACCTCCCACCGAACTCAGTTACCAATTTCTATGAGTTCGGCAGGCGATTCCTGGACAGATTCATGACCAGCAAGAGGCTAAGAAAGGGTCTTGAATTCTTGTTTAATGTAAAGAAAACAAAGGAAAAATCCCTCACAGGGTATATCGCGCGCTTCAACGCCGAGCTCACTGAGATTACAGACTGCAGCTCCAGTTTCCTTGTAAATGTTTTGGCCTCTGGTCTTGCACAGGGAGGCTTTAGAGACTCCTTGACAAAAAATCCCCCTGTAGACATGGCAGCTCTTATGGACCAAGCAAGGAAATACATCAATCTGGAGGAAGCCAAAGACACCTCCAGAAAGATTAAGGAGTGAGCTTAGAGAGATGACCAGAAGAAAGACAATCAGAAGAAGGATGACCAGAGGAGGGACCCTAGTACGGCTAGGAAGAGAGCCAAAAGCACAGAAAAAAGAGCGGCACCCACAACTTCATATAATTCTGGGCTAAGAGAGTTCACCAATTTCATTCCTCTGAACACCTCTCTAAACAACATACTACGACAGGTCAGATCACGAGAAAACCTGAGATGGCCAGAGCCTTTGAAGGGTGACCCCAACTACCGGGATCAAACCAAATATTGCGATTTTCACAAGGACCGTGGGCACACAACCAACACATGTAAGGCTCTCAAACACAAGATTGAACAGCTTATAAGGAGAGGATGACTACAGGAGTTCATCAAGCAAGACGGAGGACAGAACCCCCGTGAGGATAGGCCCTAGCAGAGAAGGCCTGACCAGAGACAGGAGCAAAGGAAAGGACGGAATGAACCTCCACGGCAGAATAACCAAGTAATCTTTGTCCTACACGCAGATTCTCCTACAACAGGAACTTCCAACAGATCAAGGAAACGTTATGCTCGGGAGGCCAGGGCAACTCCCCATATCATACAGATTGCTAACGTGGAGAAAAGATTAAGACTAGTGCTAGAAATCCAGTTCTCAAAGCAAGACCTTGCAGGAGTACACTGTCCTCACAGTGATGCCCTTGTCATCTCCCTCAAAATTGCCAACTTTGAGATCTGAAGAGTCCTTGTGGACACTAGGAGTTCGACTAACGTTCTGTTCTACGAACCTTTCAAGCAGATGAAGCTCAACCCCAGTGACATCAAGCCCACTAGTGTAATCATGGCGGCTTTTGATGGGAATCTCAACACTCCATTGGAAAGGATTGATCTTGCCACCACTGTAGAAGAAGGGGACGGGCAAAAAACCACAGTAATTGAGTACATGGTTCTGAATGTCAAGTCCCCCTACAATGTCATAATTGGGAGACCTTGGCTGCACGAGATGGGAGCGGTCACTTCAACCCTCCACCAATGCCTAAAATACGTCCATTATCGGACTGTCTACTCTATCAGAGGGTGCCAACCAACTTCTAGAGAATGTCATGCCCTTGCACTCAAGGCCAAGGCCCCTAAATAGCAATTACTGCACGCCTGTGAATGTGGGGATCTAGTCCACACCCACTATCACGAGGCAGAAGATTGTCCTTTCAAGATTGACGACCCACTAAGCCCTAGAGGAAAGGACAACATGGCCAACCCCATAGGGGAACCCATTAAAGTACTGGTCAGCTCGGAGTCCCAACCTACAGATAGGCCCAGACCTGACACCTGCCGAGCAGGACGAGATGGTCGAATTCTTGAAGAAAAACCTCTCTGTGTTCGCTTGGGAAACGAAAGATATGGAAGGTATAGATCCAAACCTCATCACTCATAAACTAATGGTGGATCTAGACCACCCATCAGTAAGATAGAAAAGAAGGCCACTCGCTCTAGAACGGCAACAGATTATCAACGAAGAGGTCCAAAGGTTACTTGATGCCAAGATGGTACGAGAAGTATTTTATCCTGATTAGCTAGCCAACACTGTTTTGGTCAAGAAGAAAAATGGCAAGTGGAGAGTCTGCGTTGACTATACAGGCCTCAACAAAGCTTGTCCCAAAGATAGCTTTCCTCTACCGAGGATAGATCAATTAGTTGATGCCACTGCAGGGCACAAACTTATGAGCTTCATGGATGCCTATTCAGGATACAATCAAATACAGATGCACCCTCCTGATAAGGAGAAAACATCATTCATAACCGAACGAGGTCTCTATTGCTATAGAGTAATGCCGTTCGGACTAAAGAATACTGGGGCCATATACCAGCGTCTGGTTAATAAGATGTTTAACCCTTTGATCGGCAGTACCACGGAAGTCTATATTGATGATATGCTGGTCAAAAGCCTACGGAAGAGCAGCCACTTCCAACACCTGGCTCAAACGTTCGACATTCTGAGGTAGTTCAAGATGAAGCTCAATCCCTCAAAATGCACCTTTGGTGTAACAAAGGGAAAATTCTTGGGATACATTGTCTCTCAAAGAGGTATAGAAGCAGACCCCACACAGATCGGGGCTCTGATTGGACTGGAGTCATCAAAAACCAAGAAAGACATTCAGGCTCTGAACGGAAGAATTGTAGCTCTAAGCAGATTTATCTCTAAATCTATTGATCGTTGTCTACCTTTCTTCAAAGCCTTGAAGGGTAATAAATCTCTATAGTGGACGGAAGAATGTGAAAAAGCTTTTACAGAACTGAAGGAATACCTGGCATCGCCCAAACTCTTATCAAAACCAATCTAGGGGGAAAAGCTACTTCTCTACCTTGTAGTCTCCGAGAACGCTGTCAGTTCTGTACTAGTCAAGCAAGATAGGGGCGGGCAGAGGCCCATATTTTATGTCAGTAGAGCACTGTTGGACACTGAGAAGAGGTACCCCGAGATTGAGAAACTAGCCCTTGCGCTTATAGCATCTGCGCGGAAGCTCAGACCCTACTTTCAAGCTCATCCCATAGAAATTCCAATTGCTTATCCCTTGAAATCAGTACTAAGGAAGCCGGAGGTATTAGAACGATTGGTCAAATGGTCAGTGGAACTGGGGGAGTTCAACATATCCTATGTTCCACGAATCTCAATTAAAGGGCAAGCCTTGTCAGACTTTGTTGCTGAGTTCACCCCAGCACTTTAGGACAGGGCACAACTTTGTGAAAATTTGGGAACATGGCAGCTATACACTGACGGGTCATCCACCGACCGAGGTGCCGTTGTTGGATTGGTATTGCAGTCCCCTGATGGGTTCATAACAGAAAAGGCAGTTAACTTAGGCTTCAGAGCCTCCAACAATGAAGCAGAATATGAGGCCCTTATCCTAGGGATGAAGCTAGCATGAGAATGCGAGGCTCAAAACCTTGAAGTCTCTTCTGATTCCTAATTGGTGGTCAGCCAAGTTCAGGGAGAGTTTGCCATCAAAGATGAAAGGATGCTTCGGTATTCAGAACTGGTCAACTTTTTGAAACGATCCTTCCGAGCATTCTCAATCCGAAAAATAGAAAGGAGTCAGAACTGCAGAGTTGATGCCTTGGCAAACATGGCACCCCACATGAAGTCAGAAGGGGACTCTACGCTAAGAGTCTCCCATCAGCTAAGGCCTAGCATCGAAGAAATCCAAGTTGCCCAAATTATAGAACAGCCTCAGAACTGGATGACTCCCATCCTCCAGTTCCTAGAAGAAGGGCTCCTCCTAGAAGAAAAAAATAAGGCAAAAGGGTCCGAATCAGAGCAGCTCGGTACCTTGTCAGGAATGAGAGACTTTACCGAAAATCTTATTCTCAACCACTGCTAAAATTCCTGTCTCCAGAAGAGTCCCAGTACGTCCTGGCAGAAATTCATAAAGGTATATGTGAAAATCATAATGGGGGTAGAACCATAGCGCACCGAGCTCTAACACAAGGCTACTATTGGCCTGGAATGCTAAGGGAAGCAAAAGAATACGCTCGGAAGTGTGACAAATGCCAAAGGTTTGCTCCCTACGAACACTAGCCCCGCCATGAGCTCATCCCTATCACAAGCCCATAACCTTTTGCACAATAGGGAATGGACATCATAGGCCCATTGCCTAAAGCTACACCGAATAGGAAATACCTACTAGTAGCCATTGACAACTTCTCAAAATGGGCGGAAGCAGAACCATTACCACACATTACAGAGAAGGAAGTCAAAAGTTTTACTTGGAAGAATATAATTTGCAGGTTCGGCATACTACGAGTAATCGTCTTAGACAACGGTACGCAATTTGTCGGCAAAACCTTCAAAAAATTCTACCCAAACCTATATATCAATCAACACTTCTCCTCACCTAGTCATCCCCAAGCCAATGGGTAAGCAGAGGTCACTAATCGAATGATCCTTGATGCTCTTAAAAAGAGATTAAAGAGAGTTAAGGGAAAATGGGTTGAAGAACTCCCTAGAGTACTCTGGGCCTATAGAACTACTAGAAGAACTCCAACATCGGAAACACCCTTTTCACTTGCCTACGGCACAGAGGCAGTGATCCTTGTTGAGATCGGCATGCCTACCCTGAGGACTGAAGCTTTCAACCAAAAGACCAATGATCAACAGCTTGTAGAAAACTTGGACTTACTTGAGGAAAAAAGGGAGCAAGCCGGGGTCAAGATGGAAGCGTATCAGTACAGGATGGTTAGCCATTCAAAACTACGGCTTAAGCCTACCAACTTCCAAGTTGGAGATCTTGTCCTAAGAAGATTGTTTCAGAACACCAAGGACCCTCACCATGGGGAAGTTATCACCCAATTGGGAGGGCCCCTATAGAGTCACAAGGATAGTAAGACCGACCACTTATTGGTTAGAGAGCATCGATGGGAAACCTGTTCCCAGACTTTGGAATATGGAACGCCTACAGAAGTATTATCAGTAAAGAATTTTTCCTTTCAAAAAAAAAATTCCATGAAATGTTTCCATCTTAATGTACAAACCTTATGTCTAGTCCATCCTAATGTACAGACCTTATGTCTAGTCCATCTTAATGTACAGACCTTATGTCTGGTCCATCTTAATGTACAGACCTTGTCACGCCCCGAATTTCCCACGAACCCGGGGCGCGAGTAACGAGACAGAAAGTAAAATAAATAAAAGGACAAAAGTAATTAAATTCAATAAACATGCGTCCATCATCATCCATACACAAAATAACATAAGATACATCGTTCAGGAGTCATTCAGGCTTAAGCCCTTACATTTCAATATACAAGTCTCATGGACAAAATACAACAAGTGTTTCCCCTTATCAAAGCATCACTGGGTCTCAAGCAGCTGGGGGGTCCTCATCTGAAAAATGTTGCCCACGAATGGGTCAGCTCAACTGCTGGTATGATGAAGTGCTAATGCCAGAAATAAAGCTAAGGCGTGGCATGTGCAAAGTGTACATTTATTTCTAAATGACATTCAAGCATCGCAGTAGTATATATGAATAGTATGCGTGACACACCCATGCACAACTCTATGCCACACCCATGTCTCGTTTACGGGTACTCCCCGATGGCTACGGAGTACCAATGCAATGGCCAAATTTTGGGTTTTTCACCACAGGATCTACACCCTCATAATGCAAAGCACCACGTGCTTACCCACGCCATGTTCTCAAAGGATTCATCATATGCCAATATGCCAATGCAATCTCAATGATACATGGTTTCCACAATATAGCATGCTCGAGACAATAATATATAGATCACCTAACTGATTCCACATGCAATCATATCTCGTAAAATCAACATGTACACATGTCGTGAGTCACATTCATCATTCACTAAATATTCATAAGGTACAGGTAACATGTAAGCATGTGAACAACCAATTCCAAATAAACGGTAAACACATTACAGATAAACACATACGACATTCAGTCATTCACAAATATTCCTAACTTAACTTCATTTCTAACACTAGCAAAACACCATACCTGATGGGTTGGTATCAACCCTAGAAGATCGTGAACTATATGTAACTGGACAGACGGATGAAAATGTAAGAGATCAGATTGCCTCCTCCTGTCCTGTCAGTGTCCCTAAAAGTAGGAATTACAATTCAGTCCATTGTTGTTTGAATGTATGCTATTCATCAAATTTTATGTCTTTAAATTCATAGGTTTCTATTCTGCTAAATTAAACCCTACCATTGGTTTTAGAACGTTTAAGAAAGTAAGCCTAGGTTTTCGTAGAACTCAATTCGGACACCGGGGTTCAAAAGGGCAAAACAGTCATTTTGCACTTTACATGTGTCCTTACACTTCGTGACCTCTTTTCACAAATCGGACTCCACGGTTGAGTCCGAAATGTTCGAGATAATAAAATTCCACTATTTGTTTACCTAATTCGGAGTTCGTTTGACTGTGTTTCAATCTAGGGGCATTTTGGTAATTTTGAGGGTCACTACGGGTCTTTTATTTTTCGGGACCCCGTCTCGTAAAACGGACCTCACCATTGATCTCAGAATGGTCGAGATAGTCAAAATACACCTATGACTTGTCCCATTTGGACTCCGGGATATTTTTGAATATTTAATTAATTAAATTAATTAAATTCAATAATTAATTAATTAATTTAATTAATATTTTATTAATAATTTAATCAGGTGGGTCAAAGTGTAATTTCTAACAGTTGGGGGGTCAATTCGTAATTTCTGAAAGTTCAGGTTAAGGTTCAAATTCAAAAGGTTCAAATTCAAGGGGTTCAAATTCCAAAAGGTTCAAATTAAAACTAGTTTAATTCGTTATTCTAATTCAGGTTAACCAAACAGGGGATAATCCTAGAACAGGGATAGGATATCCCGATTTTGATTTAATTCCAATTTCTAGATTTCTTACCCTTGCGACCAAACGGCCCAAATTCCATTTCAATTTAAAACAACCACGCGACACGTGGCAGGGGCGGTCCACGCCCGACCCGAACCGGACCCGGATCCGACCCGAGACCCGACCCGACACCCCACCTTCTTCCCCGATTCTCCGGCGAAGCAGCGGTAGGGTTCCGGCGCCTTCTCCGGCGTGTTTTCCCCCTTTTTAAAATGCCATTCCCTTCCTTTTTTCACGTAGATCACATCCCCAACCCCCATTTCCCTCAAGACCCCCTCCATCTCCACGAAATAGAGGGTCAAACCCTCGGTCAACTCTCCGGCCACCCATTTTTCCCCCACTTTCCCCCACTGTTTTGAACCTAATTCAATCCCATTCACTTTCTGCACCTCTAGGGATCAAGCTCCCAAGTCCAAAACCAAGTTTTTAAACAATATTTCCCAACCACCCGATTTTTAACCCCACCTGCAACTCTCCCTTTTTCTCTCATTTCTTGGTCATTTTAAATGGTTCTTTTGGCTTTTTATCTTACATCTCATGCCTTATAAAACCTTGTTGTCTAAATTAAACATCATGCTTTAAGAAAAAAAAAAACGACAGAACCTAAACTACTCACCTGTTTTTGAGCAAGCTCTCGGTTTTCCCTTCTGTTCCCACTTCCTCTCTTCCGAGCTTCTTACTCCCAACAGCTCTCAGTTCCCCCTTCTTCCTCCTACTCTCTTTCTTTTCTCACCCAACGAATACACATGTATATGTGTATATGCCACCTCTCTCTCTCTCTCTCTCTCTCTCTCTCTCTCTCTCTCTCTCTCTAAATCCGACCCACTCTCTGGCAACCCCACTGCCACACACAACTCTACTCACACACTCCATCCCCCACTCCTCATTGAGTGTAACACACTCAATCTACACACACCCACACACACAACCGTACACACACAATCTGTCTTATATATATATATACATATATATATTTACATACTTAAATAAACACACTCACTTGTGCACACATATACATACACATTTAAATAATTTAATATGTATATATATATATATATGTTCACACATATATTACACACATCACATGCATACATTTAATCACATGTACATAATAATAATAATAACAATAATAATAATAATAATAATAATAATAACAATTAATAATAAAAAAAAATTTTCATTCCAAAAAAAAAATAAAATGAAAACGATTACTTAAATTAAAGAACAGGAAAATTAATTTATAAAAAAAAAAATTTTCCGGGCTTTACAGACCTTAAGTATGGTCCATCTCAATGTACAGACTTCGTGTCTAGTCCATCTTAATGTACAGACCTCGTGTCTGGTCCATCTTAATGTACAGACCTCGTGTCTGGTCCATCTTAATGTGCATACCTCATGTCAGTCCATCTCAATGTACAGACCTTATGTCTGGTCCATCTTAATATACAGACCTTATGTCTGGTCCATCTGAATGTACAAATCTTAAGTCTGGTCTATCTCAATGTACAGACCTCGTGTCTGGTCCATCTCAATGTACAGACCTTAAGTCTGGTTCATCTAAAATGTACAGACCTTAAGTCTGGTCCATCTAAATGTACAGACCTTAAGTCTGGTCCATCTCAATGTACAGACCTCATGTCTGGTCCATCTAAATGTACAGACCTTAAGTCTAGTCTATCTAAATGTACAGACCACGTGTCTGGTCTATCTAAATGTACAGACCTCAAGTCTGGTCTATTCAATATACCGAGCTTCATGTCTGGTCCATCTCACTAAATCTATTTGGTTATTTCCCAAACTAAAGGGAAAGAAATCAACCCGGCTGCTTAGCTGCATGACTGCAAACATTCATTCAGTCAGATCCCCATTCCAACCAACATTTGTGATTCTGATTGCTTAAAGTTCTGGAAAAGGGTGCTGACTATCAAGGATCTTTCTCCATTTTATTACCAACCTTTTTGTTCGGCAATTAAGCTCTGGGTGGTTAACTCCTATAATAACTGCCGTCCATGTTACTCAGAACAAGTTCAAGATTTGAAACCCCTCCAATTTCAAGAGTCCGGCTTAGTTGCTTATTATTTTCCCACTTTCAAATTATTACACAATGGTTCAAGTTATTGCAAGTCATGAAGCTCGGAAGTCAGCCTACCATCCGTGGCCGACCAAAGAATGATATTTGGTCCCCGAACAGGTTTACTTATGTCAATTGTAAGTTTTAAGGGTTAAAACCCATTTATACACTACAAAACAATGAAACTTTGGACAATGCCTGATTAAGACCACAGGATTCGCAAGTATTCAAAAGAAAAAGAAGGCAGGAAGCTCTGAAGAAAAGTCATTGTTATTAATACGTGCGTTCGGTTACAAAAAAAAAAAAAAAAAAAGAAGAAAATACAGAACTACAAAAAATTTTCTAAACTAAAGGGCTGGCAGACCCATCATCATCATCATCCTCATCATCAATACCCGACAGGTCAATATCTGGGAATTTGGCAAGAAGCTTGGATCTAAAGTCGTCATAACCGAACTGCATAAATCTATGTCCCATCTTCTCCAGCTCGGTCTTCATCCCAACTTCGGTCTCAGCCTTGGCTTCCTCAACCCTCAGAACAAGGGAGGCTTGGAGTGATTCATTCTCCTTCTACAGCCTTTCTAACTCCTGAAAGAAGGACTCCTTCTCAGACTTAAGGGAATCCCTCTCAAACTCCATAATGGAAAGGGAATTCCTCACTTCCTTGAGCTCCTCCTCGGCAGCTGTAGCGTTGGATTGAGCTGTGCCGAGCTGAAGACGAGCCTCATCCAGCTCGTCTTCAAGCTTCTCCACAGCCTGAAGATCCATGACGGACTCCATCAAGGCAGCCAAATTGTGCAAGGTCTGCAAAACAGTAAGAGACCCAATCAGACATAAGTAAAAACAAAATACCAATAAAGACAGAACGATCATTACCTTCAGATGGGCGCTCATGGCGCCGGCAACTGTGTTTTGAGTACCCTGCCTGGTACTGCAAGAAGGGGAGTCCTTTTGTGGGGCATCTGCCCAGAATTCCTCAATGGCTTGGTGGACGGCCTTGTACCCATCAGGCATCAAGTCCAAGTCAACTGCTACCCTCGTCTTGCCCTTTTTTGGAACCTTTGGAGTCGATGAGGGGGCAGGCTCGGAAATCACTATGCCCTTCTTGGGCGGTGCAGAGGTGGGTGCTGTAATTGCTGCGCCTTTCTTGACCGGCGCAGGGGAAGGAGAAGCAAAAGGCACCACCCCTTTCTTGGGTGGTGCAGTAGAGGAGGGGACGACAGTGGTCTTCCTCTTCTTCTTTGATGAACGATCTGCAGGAGGAGGAGGATTCACCACCCTTTTCTTCTTTGCCGAGCCCCAATTACTTAAGACAGTTTGCATCACATCTTCAACAACATTCTTATTTTTCGGGGCCATTTGGTTGCTCGACTTAAGAATGGCTCTGAAGTCCTGGTTTTGGGTCTAGAGGAGCCTCTTGTACTGATCTTTCAGAACAGGAGTGAAGGACGGTCTCTTCTTGATGTTCTTGCCTGCACAAAAGATACCACAACAACAATCAGTCAAACAATACAGAGGTAGGGGCAATAACAGACCAAAGATTACAAAAGGAAGGGGGTCTCACCCATAAACCCCGTGCTCCGGAGGAATGTAGAGATCTGGTTCTCAAGGTCTGCCACCTCCTATTCTCCACTAACAAAAAAATACCGATTTTTTCAAGATTTGTTGGAGGTCGGTACAAATGACAGAGGCTTGAAACCCTTGTCAAAGGACATGTAGTAGAGGCCTTCAGACTTCATGTACTTAAGATCCATTTTATTACGGATTAGGTCTAGAAAGACCTCGACACTGTTCATGCGACCTAAAACCATAAACCCTAACAGGTGTCTCCAACTATTCAAGATCAGGTCGGCGGGGCAAAAGGTTAAACCAACAGAAGAATTCCCTAAGCAATTTGGGGAAAGGAAGACGCAACCCCATTTCAAACCAGGCAGTGTAAACGCAGATCTCACCTTCCCTAATATCTGAAGGATGATTTATATTATCAGGGGCCCTAAAGGCGATATTTTGAGGAAAATCGAATTCCTCCTTTATACTATCTAACCAAGAAGAGGTTACAATGCTTTGTCCCTCTTCTCTTTGGGAGAGCTGGCCAGAAACCTCTCCCTTTTTGTCCCTAGGCTCTAAAAAGGCATTTACAACTATAACCTCGGGGCTAGAAGAGGTCTTTTCCGACCTGATCCCTAAGGAACCACTATCCCCAGTAAGGGTTTGGGATGGAGCAGGAGCCTCCAAAATACTCTCCCTGAACCACCGCCAACACCAGAAGAGGCAGTAGAGGTTGACATTTCAAAATAACCAGAAAGGGAGAAGAAGAAGGACAAAAGAAAATATGAACAAGGAAACCAAGGTCAAACCTGAAAAGAGAGAGAAACTTCGAACGACGGACACTCCTTATAGTTTAGCTTGCTGGTTCGACAATGGCGAATGTTCCCTTTCTTCTAAGATACAAGAGAGATAGTAAAAAAAGAGTACAAAGCTCTTTTCCCTCATATACATTCAGAAAATGGGGGCTACCAAGGCGAACCGTTGCGACGGTTACAAGCAATGATAGCCTTAAAAGCCCAAAAAAAAAAAAAAATCGACTGCGCAATAAATGATGCACCAACAGTCGTCTTGAAAAACAAGACGACAGAACGCATGACTTTTCGGAGGCTCATAAACCTTAGTTACACCATAAGCTCAAACTAAGGCTTGGGGGGGGGGGAGTAATTGATATACCACAAAGTGATTGACCAACCCTCACTTGACACGTATGACTACAGAACAGCCTATGCTCGGCCATTCATAGCATACATACAGAACTTATAGGTCCGAGCACAGACCTACAGAGCAGAGTTGCATTCACGGGTCTGAGTGCTGACCTTCAGAACACTCTCCTTAGTGTAGAGCTCATCACCGCCTTAATATCTGCCGAGCAGAGAATAAGGAAACAGTCTTCTACAAGGTAACTGCCTTACTCCGATGATCAAATCCCTACTTTCATGGCTCCAAATTCTAATCAATTTAGGAAAGCCACCACCTATAAATTAAACCATAAAGGTACGCTTTATGGTCCATGCTCATTATTTTGGCTTTCATTACATACTTTCAATTCAGTTTATTGACTTAAGAATCGGAGCGGCTATCGCCGGAGCCAATCCGGTGGTCCTTTGATCTTCTTCTTTGAGTGTTTTTCAGGGAGCCGAGCTCGGAGGATACGTGAGCCAAAAAGTGCAGCATTAGTTAGTTTTCTTAAAAATCAGATAACTTAATTAGGATAGTTCTAACTTGTTTCAATTTTAAAAATTTCTAAATAACTCCTAAAATATTGATGATATTTTATATAATTTTTTAATTAATAATATTATGTTCACATTATTTAAAATGCATATTTTATTATGTAACATTACAAGTTAAAAACTCACCTGAGTTCCGTCAAAATCTTTGCAAATGTTCCCTTTAGTTTAGACGCACGCAACCTCGTATTGTTTGTATTTCCAGTCAATTAGCTGCAAAAGACCAACGTGTCAAAGATTCCCCGGCAGGCAATAAGAATTGCGAGTCGAGACCAACAGTCAAACAAACATTCAACCTTAGGCAAACTAACAATCGAACGAACAACAGATTATGTCACTCAACCTTAGGCTTACATCCACTAGTGAAAATGAAGAAAAAAATTCCATTAGAATGTGAAGAAAATACAAAACAATGTATATAACTCATTTTTACAAATAATATTACACTTTCTAAATTTATATTTTAAAATTTTATATCAAATGATGTGACACTAATATGTCAAAATGAGACTAATTACATGATTTAAAGTATTGTCAGTAATATAATACCACATTATACTACAAGAAATGATGTTATTTCTGACGCATATTAGCCGTCGATTATAGTTTCGTCGATTACACTAAGTATTTACGATGGAAACAAATTATATGTCGGAATTAAGAGAAAAAAAATGACGACATCTTTTCCAACGCCATAAGTCGTCGAAAATAATTAACTATTATCGACTCAAATATGTTGCGTCGATAATAGTCGATAATATTATAATAATACCGACTCTAAACTGAATCAGTAATATAACATTATTATGTTTTGAGTCGAAAATAATTAAATTTGATGGAGATTACCTCCGATCATTATTTGAATCGGAATTAATATATTATCGACGTTATCCAATGTCAGAAGTAAGATAATTTTACACTACTTCCGACTATTAGCGAAGTCAAAAAATAAATAACTATTTATTTTACCGACTTATATATTAGTCAGAAATAACTTAATTATATACTATTTCCGACTAAAGGGAAGTCGGAATTAAACTTATTATTGCCGACATATATATTAGTCGGAAATCCATTGAAATTTCTCAAAATCTCGCGCCTCTCTCACTCTCTGATCCCATTCTCGCCTCGCTTACCTCTCTCTGTCTCTCGCCTCTCTCAGCTGAGCTCTCGCCTCTCTCTGTCTCTCGCGCGCCTCTCGCCGCCTCTCTGTCTCTCGTTCTGCAACTCTCCGTCTTCTTCGTCGGAGAGATCTGCAACAAAATATATATTGTTAGAAAACCTACACGAAGAAGAACTCGTCCGAACACAAAACCATCCATTTCTTTCTCCGTCTGTAAAGAGCTCCCCTCCGTCTCCGGCAAAGCAATCTACGTTTCAAAACATCAAAACCAGGCAAAGTTCTCTCTCACTCTCTCTATATGCACATACGTATCTCTCTGTCCTTCATGGAGGTTTTTTATTTTACATTCTAATTTTGAAGGTAGTACGAATTTTGCGTCAGGTTATAGATTAGTAATGCTTGTGTTCTTTTGATCTGAAAATTGCTTTAGTTTTAGGTTTGTTTTTATTGTTTATCGGTTTGATTTCGCGGTGATTTCTCTCCAGTCATTTAAATTTGGTTTAATTTTTTTTTTGTCATTAAATCAGTTCGTTTCATATAAATTCATTGTAACATTTTCAGATCAGGTGATTTTATGGTAAAATCCAGTTGATGTGTCTAAAATTTTAGTCATTAGTCGATTTTGAGACTCTAGGTCATTGATTTTTTCTGTGTTGAGTGGCTGTTTTTATCAACTGTGATAAATTTATATCTTTGTTTTGATTAATTTAATCGTTATATTACTTTAATTCCATTAAAATCTCTCCATACTTTTATTTTTGCAGATCAGTATAAGTTCGTTTTAGTTCATCTGCCAGCTTTTGACTGAAAAGCCATCTGAGTATAACAGGTATTTTTTTTTTTTTTGACAAGTGTCCGAGTATCACAGAATGATAATTCTGTATACCAAAAAACTAAAAAAAAAAAAAAAGAAGAAGAAAAATCATAGAATGATTATAACTTATAAATTAGGGCAACGATAACTGCTATTTCTTTTCTTAGTATGGGTTTCAATTGATTATATGCTTTACTTGGTCTCGGATGGGTGTTACCATATGATTGGTTGACTTCAAGTTATAATTTATATTCTTCATTGATTAGAAATATATTGGCAATCCAAAGATTCATCAGTATGATGGTGAATTGATCATCTTGGGTCTCCCCCCAATTAAAACTGTGTTCCTGATAGCTGCTCAGAAGAAGGTTAGCACCAGTGATATGTTGCTAATAAGGTGGTCTCAAGAGGGAATTTCCTCTTATATTGGTCTCATGTCTTCTTGAATGGAGTTTCTATACATCATTTTTTTCCTTTTCCTTTTCCTGTAACTGTATCTTTAGTTTTGAAGGTTTCAGTTAGCCTAATCCTAAAGATGTTAATTCCTTGATTGCTTCCATGAATACAAGTTTTTGTAGGAAGTAAAAATTGCATTTATTAATCAGCTTCTTTATCGATCTGATCTCAAAGGTTGTGAAGGCATTCCTTTTTCTGGTACTGATATATACTATATCAGTGAAGAGGAAGTTTGGCTTGGACCCACTGATGTTGTGGTTAGGGTAGAAATCAGGTCATGTCATATCAGGTTCATATTGAACCAACCCAAACATGAACCCTGTAGTAATCATGTCAACAGCTTCAACCCTGTAGTATTAACAAGGCACTTATCTGTGATTTTTGGTTGTTACGTTTGAATCATATTTGGCCCAAACTGCTTTAGATTTAATTGGATGATGGAATAGTTTGGTCTTAATACTGGATTCTTTTAAGGAGTAATTCTTCTAAAATTGTTCTCTCGGGCTCTTCCTTTACTGTAATTTAAGATGACTAATACTATATTGAGCCGTAGGCATCAGGTGGATAGATATGAATACATTTGCCATTTCTATCAGTTCATATAATAAATTCTGTATTTATTGTTAGGTGTTAAGAGTGACTTAGATACCTTACTACTCCTCTTTGTATGAGACCTCTTAGTATGAGGGCAGTGGCCATTTAATTAGTGCACTAATGGAAACGAGTTAACATATACACATGGAGCATACTAATTGATTACTTCTTATTGTGATAGGGATCAAACATGGATAAGAGTTGGATGAAACTTCCGGGTAAACATTTACCTAGTTACATGAAAGGGATTAAAGACTTTATTGAGTATGCACGTCCGAGCGCAGATAGATGCAATAAGATTAAATGTCCATGTAGGAAATGCAACAATAGGTATTATGAACCTATTAATGTCGCTAAAGCACATTTGGAGTTGCATGGAATGGACAAGAGCTACACTCGATGGGTATTTCATGGCGAAGATTATGACATTATGACTGTGAATAATGAAAGTAGTCGTGATGGTTCTAGTGAGCAAGGTTGTGATGGATTGAGGAAAATGTTGGAAAACGTATGTGCAGGAAGAATTGATGTTGAGAGCAATGTGCAAGAGGAAACAAGTAGTAGTCATGATCATTCTAATGTAGAGGGGGAGGAGCCACAACCATTTGATGCATTTTCAGCTGATTTGCATCTGCCACTTTACCTAGGTTGTAAGAAGTTCTCAAAATTAGAGTTCCTTGTGAAGTTGATGCATGTAAAAACAATCAACGGTTGGAGTAACAAATCATTTGATATGATTTTGGAATTGATTAAAATGGTACTGCCTACTGGTGAGACACTCCCGAAGTCAAATTATGAGTGTAAGAAGTATATGTGTGAACTAGGTTTTGGTTATGTACCTATACATGCATGCAAATATGATTGTGCATTATTCTCGGGAGAACACGAAAATGAGTTTCATTGGAAATAAGTTTTTACTGACGCCTCAATGCGTCGGTAATATATGAATATTACCGACGCCATAAGATTTGCGTCGGTAATAGTTTTTCTGACCATTTTATTACCGATTATTGTGTCGGTTGTCGGTAATATATATTTTCGACGCTAAATAAAATATTTCGACCGCATTTGGAATCGGAATAAATGCTTTGTCTTGTAGTGTTAATACTACATTATTTGATATACAATTTTAGAAAATTTAATATCACTCTTATATTAAATACAATACAAGAAAATTATTTACAAAATAACTTAAAATGCCAAAGCAAGTCACCCAAAGATTTTCTCAGGAGTGCTATTGTCGATAAATTCGATCTTGATCCAAATCCAATTTATTTAGCAGGAGATGGTATAAAGAATTTGATTCGATAATTTGATCTAATTATTCTTTTAATTAAATAGATTATATATGAATTAAACAAATCTGATCAATCGGATTAAATATAACATATATCTTCATTTTTTATATATTATATTAAAATTTATATTTTCAAATTTTATATTATGTTAAACATTAAATTATATAAAACTTTCCTAAGTTTAGTTTATATATTTTAAATTTTACATATTATAACATAATACATAATATATATATATAGATATTATCATTGTTAACTATGTTGTGGTGTTGGCCCTAATAAGTTATAACGAGTCGAGCCATCTCCAAGGAAGACACAAAACTTTGGGATTTGAACTTTTGATGGACCAAGGCAACAACTTAGTCTCCAACGGATGAAACAAAGGGTAAACTAAATAATTGCTACTTTCCTTCCAAAGGAGCAAATTTGCTACTCTGTTAACAAAATAGCATTTGTACTTTTTTATTTAAAAAATGTGAGCTCTACATTTGTTTATTGCAAAATTTAAAGTAACAACTTTTTTTTTTGGTTGAAACGACTCTTTGGTCCTCAAAGAAAAAATAATAATATTTAAAAAATATATATTAAAAAAATTTAAAATTTTAATTACAATGGTAAAAAATTATCAAAACGACAATTACTATCATAAACAGTTATAAATGTGTATAAACAATCATAATATATAAAAAAATAATAACATATTAAAATTTGATATTTTTATTGGAGTGGCAAATTTTAAAAGTAAATATAGATAGCAAATTTGTATATGAGGTAAATAATGATACATTCACTACCTTATTTATAATGGGACCTTTGGAACTAATCTCATAACAACTAAATTGTGAACAAGTGTGTAGACTATTCAAATGGGAGCAAGCATGATCACTTGTTCGTATTAAATAGCATTTAAAGCACCTGAATCACACAAAAAAAAAAAATTCAGTGGAGTATGGAGTTTGAGACATTTCATGATTATTCAAATTAATCTTAAATATATAATATAAATAATGTCATGATATTGTAATTGAAAATATATGTTACATGCGAGTAGACTTTTTTTTACTGGACAGCCAAACAAGAGATTCCTTGAAAAGATTTTAAGAAGAAAAAAACACAAAAAAAAAATGTCAGAAGACAATATAAAAGGACTTGGTCAACTAATAAATTCCAAAGAGGAACACCCTCTTATATGACCATACTACCTAGTGTGTAATGGTAACATTTTCTGGTCTAGCATTTTTTAATCATAAGTAATAAATATGGTACAACTCCTTTGTTTTCTTGTTAAAAAAAAAAAAAAGAAGCTAATAAAGTATGAGGGCGGCAATGGAAAGCTTTTCCATATTTGCTTTCTTGTCCTTTTTATTTTTCCATCTTAATGATCTCCAATTCAGTAGACACCATAACTACAACTCGGTTCATTTCAGATGATGGCAATGCCATTGTTTCATCTGGTGGAAGCTTCGAACTGGGATTTTTCAAGCCCTGGTAGTTCTGGAAATCGATACTTGGGAATATGGTACATGAAAATATCTACTGGGACTGTGGTATGGGTTGCCAAATGAAAAATCCCACTGATTGATACATCAGGCGTTTTAAAGGTCACCAACCAAGGAGTTCTGACCCTTGTCAATCGTACAGATAGCATCATCTGGTCTTCCAATACATCAACATCCACACAGAACCCAATTGCACAACTTTTGGATTCAGGAAATCTTGTAGTGAGAGATGCAAATGATGTTAACCCGGATAATTTCCTCTGGCAAAGCTTCGATTATCCATCTTATACATTGTTACCAGGCATGAAGCTTGGAAGGAACTCAGCAACTGGGCTAGATTGGTACATCTCGTCGTGGAAGAGCAATGATGATCCATCTCCGGGTGATTTTACACACCGGTGCAATCCACAGGGATATCGACAACTTTTTATGAGGAATGGTTCGGCTCTGCGGTTTTGTTCTGGACCATGGAATGGTCTCTGTTTTACTGGTACGCCCAATTTGAAACCAAACTCCATCTTTAACTTGGGTTTCTTTTTTAACAAACAGGAGGTGTACATCAGCTATGAGCTTCTTAACAGCTCAGTTGTTTCAAGGTTAATGTTGAGCCTAGATGGTCATTTGCAGCGGTGGACATGGGTGGATCGAACCCAGAAGTGGGTCCTTTACTTATCTGTGCCCATCGATAACTGTGATATATATGGAACATGTGGTCCTTATGGTTGCTGCAACATTAATAACTCTCCTGTTTGTGGGTGTTTGAGAAAATTTGTTCCAAAATACCCAAAAGATTGGGAGACCACAGATTGGTCAGGTGGGTGTGTTCGGCAGATCCCTTTAGATTGCCAAAGTGGAGATGGGTTTCTCAAGTATTCTGACGTTAAATTGCCAGACACGCACTATTCTTGGTTTAACGATAACATGAACCTCAAAGAATGTGAGATGGTATGCTTGCAGAACTGTTCTTGTATGGCTTATGCAAATATAGATATAACAGGAGGAGGAAGTGGGTGCTTGCTATGGTTTGATGACCAGGGAGTTTCCTGGACTCGGCCAAGATTTGTATATTAGGATGGCTTCCTCCGAGTTAGGTAAGATTTTATTATCAAACATATCTACGAGTGGTTTTACATTCTGGTTGAAACTTTTCTGCTATCTTTTACTGCCAATTAGTAATAGAAACATGGCAGACTTGCAAGCCTTCCAAAGTTTTATTTACTATGACTTCTGGGACAAACCATCATTCCATGTTACTATCGTGTGATGGCTACTCACATAATTTTAAAATTTTTCAAGATTCAGGATAAATATCTTTCTCATGACTTAGGAAAGTGGTAAGAGTTTTTGAGAAAAAGATCACATCACTGGATAATTACTCTACTTCTAGGCTCATTGAAAATTGGCATAAAATCATTGCATTGTGAACAATTGGTGCATTTTTTCCATTGGTGTAGTAGGCTTTTCTTGCTTAGGCTTGTTAATGGATCAGATCATGATTCGGATCTGATACAGATCTAATCCACTAAGTCCGGATTTTTTTTCCCGTTTCCATCCGAATTTGTTAACTATATAAATTACATGAATCGGATATAGAATATAGTGATCCGATCCGTTATAGACCCAATTCAATAATATATAATATATTTTTTATAATTTTTTTCATTTGCTAAAATACACTTAAATGAAGAGACTACTACAGGGGAGAAAACTTACACCTAAACACTTTGCTTGCTGACCATAAACAACGGAGACCCCTGTCTCCTTATATACTAGTTAAGGTCAGTTATTGTTATTTTGGCTGAAGCTTGGCAGTCACAAGTTTATGGCGGTGGAACTAGAGAATTCTAGATGGAGAGGGAGGCAGAAAAAGAGTTCTGTGGCACGAAGTTTCTAGAGAGAGAAGTAGAGTTGGTGGTGATTTCTCCAACAAGGGTGCTGTATTTCACTCACGAGCTTCTCCCTGACATGGATGGATGGAGTCACCAATTGGACCGCCTACCTTACTATACAAATGGCTAACTGTAATATGTATGCATTGTGTGTTGCGTATAGTATTTGAAAGGATTGCCTAGACCTTTACTTAAGGATGGCTGCAGTCCGAATTAGGTAACAATTTATAACAAATTTACAGAGTAGTTTCACATTCTGATAGAGAAGTTTACTTGACTGCTGAGAAGTTACAGAAAAAGAAAAGCAGAATGAAAATCTTTAAGTACTC
Organism: Nyssa sinensis; assembly: GCA_008638375.1. Classification (NCBI taxonomy): domain Eukaryota; kingdom Viridiplantae; phylum Streptophyta; class Magnoliopsida; order Cornales; family Nyssaceae; genus Nyssa; species Nyssa sinensis. The sequence continues at coordinate 15,276,811 of CM018047.1, forward strand.
TTTCTATAACTTCAGTGCTCATGGAAAGAAGGGATAAAGTATCCGGCCATATGACATGCATACAAACAAATATAGATCACGGTATATATATTACTGCATTCCATTACAAATTGACAGGATGATAGTTAAAATGCTTGCCTTATTTATTTATCACTTGGAGAGGATTTTATCATAGGTTTAAAAGAAACTATAGTTTCTTTCCGGCTAATATAATCTCTTCAACTTGTGTTTTCATGTATGGTAGTACATTTGAGATGAATTGAACATTTCATTTGGTTGGAATACCCAATAACCCCTCAAGTATCACCATTTTGTACTTCTGGTTCTCCCACTAATTAGGTGGAGTTGGCTACATATGGAAGAAAAGAAAGTGGACCACAATCAGCTCAGTGGTCTCAACTGGAACAATCATGCTAGGCCTAGTCGTGACCTTGTATGTTTGGAAGAAAAAGTGGCAGCAGAAGAGAAAAGGTAACCAAAATTAGTCATTAATTTATGGTAAGGTAACTTGAGTTGTCAAGTGCTGCATGAGCACTCAAAACAAAAGAAAATTTGCAATCATTGCAGACATTGCTTGAAAAAGTCATTTCATTGAAATTCACTGTATTTCCTTCTTTGCTGGAAGAATGGTGCACCAAGATTTACAGTTACCATTGTTTGACTTTACTACAATGGTTAATGCTACTGATAACTTTTCCATTAACAATAAGCTTGGACAGGGAGGATTTGGACCTGTTTACAAGGTAAGAACAGAGACAATTTTTACTATTTCCGAAGAAATAAGTAACCAATGCGCAATCCAAATGGATTATAGGCTCAATGCACGAAATTCTATTTCTATTTTTCCCTGATCTATTTTAAAAGCAGAATTCATCACTGTAATTGTTTAAGGAATTTTAACCAACACATCTGCATTTAAAAGGAAAATTTTCTGCATACATATGATGGTGATTGTTTTACCTGATTTAGCTCCATTGATTTTTTTTAATTAAATCATAATCTTCAGGGTACGTTGGAGGAGGGACAAGGAATTGCTGTTAAGAGGCTTTCGAAGAATTCCAGACAAGGAGTTGATGAGTTAAAGAATGAAGTTATCTTTATTGCCAAACTCCAGCACCGAAATCTTATAAAACTTCTTGGATTCTGCATTCAAGGAGAGGAAAAGATGTTGATATATGAATACATGGCAAACAATAGCTTGGACTCCTTTATTTTTGGTTTGACTCTCTCAAAACCATTTTTTTCTCCAGCTCAACTATTGTAATTGGTGCTACCTTTCACTTTACTTCATATTGGAATACATAAAAATAATGTTACAAAAACAGAAATTTTATATAGAATTTATATGCAAATTGATTTGCTATTACTTACAGAAATGTTCTTTTTAATTTTCTTCCTCCAATTTTAACCTTTTTATTTCTGAAGTGAGAATTGAGGTTATACTGTCCATCATTGAACTTGTAGCCACACAGACTCTGTAATGCTTTTGTTTTTCTAGAATCATTTTCATATATGTTGACAAAGTTAATTAGCTACGACATTAACTTGGATGAAAAATTGGGCAGATCAATCACAAAGCATGTTACTTGATTGGTCTAAGTGCTGTCACATTATCAATGGAATTGTTCGAGGGCTTCTTTATTTGCACCAAGATTCTAGACTGAGAATTATCCATAGAGATCTTAAAGCTAGCAACATTTTATTAGATTATGAGATGAATCCAAAAATTTCAGACTTCGGCTTGGCTAGAAGCTTTGGAGGAGGTGAAACAGAAGCAAACACGGATAGATAGGTTGGAACATGGTAAGAATTTCTAAACTTGTTCCAAATCATCCACTTCCTGTGCTCCTAATTCGTTTCTATCTTCATTGATTTCCTGCAGTGGCTACATGTCTCCAGAATATGCAATTGATGGACTATTCTTAGTAAAATCTGATATCTTCAGCTTCGGTGTTATGGTGCTAGAGATAGTGAGTGAGAAGAGGAATAGAGGATTTTGTCACCCAAATCACCACCTCAACCTTCTTGGGCATGTAAGCATAAGGTTGACTAAAATCAATTTCATTTGTGCAAAAACTCAAAACTACCATTTATAATTGTTTCCAACTGTTCAGGCTTGGAGGCTTTATAAAGAAGGCAAATCCATGGAAATAATCGATGCACCAATGGCGAACTCATGCAATCAACCTGAATTATTGCGACAATTCATGTGGGCTTATTATGCGTGCAAAAATGTCCGGAAGATAGGCCTGACATGTCAACTGTGATTCTAATGTTGGGTGGTGAGGGTACATTGTCTCAACCTAAGGAGCCGGGCTTTTTCACTGAAGGGAACTTTCTTGAAGCAAATTCTCCAGCAAGTAATCATGAATCATGTTCAGCCAACATGGTAACCGTCACACTATTAGAGGCCTGATAGAAGACAATTTGTGTTGTAATGTTTTGTATGTTATGGATGAATTTAACCAACTTATATTCATTTTTTTAGGCTATCTACAATTCTTTGTGAAGGCTTATTTACGGGGGATTATAAGAACCAGTTCCCTTGTCTATAACAGGCTCTTCTATTATTCTGCAGTCAATATGGTATCTGTTTTGAGAAACCAATGGAAGTCTAGGCCCTATCTGAACACAATTTGGTAAACCTTGAATTGGGTGTGTTTGAGCAGCTTTGGCCGTTAAGAATTTGGGGAAAAGAAAGGGTGCTGAATCATTGCATCCCCTGCATAAGTTCATCCATTGCACAATGCATAAAGTTTGATAGGTTTCATAACATTCAAGCACCAAGGCTCGTGACTAAATACAAGTATTGTAAAAAGGTCAAATTGAAGGCCTAATTGCATGAATTTGGCCAAAATTAGTTTGTAGTCGCCACACAAGTGGTGAGTTTGATTCATTGGGCCGTTATGCTTATGTTGATGTGACTGGATTCAATATATTTTCACAAGCATTTTTAACCACGTTTACAAAGAAAAGTTGACTTCAATTTAGACTTCTTCTTCACTCATTCCTAGATAAATTCTTTTGCTACTTATTCTACATCGGAAAAGGTGGGCCTAACATTCGCCTTATATGTTATTAGAAGCCAACCTAACTGGTGCCAGTAGGAATTATGTGACAAGATGGGTTGGTTAGACAATGTTGCTTTTAACTTAACCCAAATGCACTGAGTTTGCTATGAACAAGACATGTTAAGGAATAGATATACAACAATGCAGTTGTTGTTCCAAATGACTGTTGAGCTTTCAAAACTTTTGTTTTGAAAGATCATAATGTTTTTTGCATGAGAAGAATTCCATCAGACGGTTTAATCAAGTTAAGAAAGCTAATAAAGCATTTTAGGCTTCAATAAATTTGAGGCCATTCTGTCCTAGTTTGCCCTTAAAACCTAAACAGGTGATTGACTAATCAACATCGGTCGCCTCTCTAAGACTGGATTTGTTAATCACGAACAAGTAACAGGAAACAAAATGTTGAACTTAATCTTCATCTAAAATTGGGGTCTTGTACATTAGGTTGCACCCAAACACACTTATGGACTAAATCGAATTGAGTAATAGTATTCTTATCTTACTATTTTATCAAAAAAATCTACTTGTCGATGTGGTTATTCAGGTGTTAGTGATTTTAGCCTCTTGATATTAGTCATATTAGGTGAGTCCAAAAGACTTAATTGACTAGCATCAAAATGCTTAATTGAATAGCATTAAGAGATTTAATTGATTAGTACTCATATGTACCAAGATGCTTAATTGACTAACATTCGAATAGCCACGTCAGCAGGTAACAAAATTTGATAAAATTTTATTATAAAAATAGCATTTCTCAATGAGATGAATTATATAAAAAAAATATTATATATATTCTCAATTTGTATTTTCATTTGTATCTCTAATGTCATATGGGATTAGGATGATCTTCTTTACATTTTTTCTCAATTTCATTTAATATGATCTTATATGTATGTCACGTTCTGCATTTTTTATTAATAAATTTAACAATAAATGATGTGACATGTATGTAATGTAATTAGAGAAAAATTGTAAAAAAAATAATGAAAAGAAGCATTGTCCATGTGATATGCACCATGTAATACTTTTGATCCCCATATAATGTGACTTTTAATAGCACCACATAATGACACTTGAAGATATAAATGAAAATACAAAATTGAGGATAAAAAATACTTGTGTATAGAGTAGTAATAAAATAAGGACAGTAAAAGGTACAATGATCAATTTAAAATTTTATATTTTCCATACTTTGAAAATATAAGGCAAATGTCTTGCAACTTTTTTTCTTGACTTTTCTTTCATAGTTATAACTTATCAGGACTGTCGCGTCGGACGGTCTTTCCAGAACATTGGTGACCCAATTTCTAAATCGAGGTAATTTTCTATTTAGATTGATTAAAGATTTAATCCGGCTAAGTTTCTAAAAATTCGTCATATCTATTAATATGTATAAAATATAATTTTGTGGTTGATAAACACAGAAAATAAGTTAGCAGATAAATACTACAAACCACTAAATAATTTGTATGTTTAATATATAAAATATACATACTTTATGAAAAGTAATTCATTTGTAATATATTTTTCCATTGATCCAAAATAGTTTAAATGGTGAAGACAATTATAAAAAGTAACTTTCAATGTTATAAATTTTCAAAACTTTAAAAATAATAAAGTAAATAAATATACATAATATAGAACAGTAAATAACAAAAAATGGTATTAAATATGCATATATTGATACAAATAAAATAAAATATTCTTATACATGTTCAAGTTTTTTATACTATAAAAAGTTCATGCAAAAATTAAATTAAATTAAATATTTTTATATGAATAATAATTACAAAAATAAAATAACATCAATTTTTTTTTAAAAAAAATCTTAACATATATTTTCTAAAATTACATAATTATTTATTTTTAAAATAATATTTTTATGTTATTCCAGTTTAATCAATTAACTTAGTGATTGAACGATGGCCCTTCCACCCGAACACCTTACTGGGTCGATATCCATATTGATTTTGATAACTATGCTTTCATGGTTACTCTCTCAAAGGGTTGAAATGTTTTTGCTTTACTTGACTTTGCTAATGTTTATTATTAAGGCTATGGATAGGAGCTTGCTAAGGATATTGCTCCTAATAATAATGTTATTAAAGAATCTGTAAATATAAATAATACTCTAATAGATATAAAAAAAAAAATTATTTAAATGTTTTTCATTTCTTTGTTTTCAATATATATGTAAATATATCTATATATTAATATAATATTGTAACAGTGTTTTAATACATTAATTATATGTTGAATAAAACTCTAATACATAATCTAACAATTGAGTAATAGAAAACTTGAAATACAACGTAATGAAATTTACAAGAGCAAATTCACAATAAACAACCAACAACATGACTCAACCTTAGGCCTACATCCACTAGTGAGAACAATAAAAGAAAAATTATATGAAATACAATATAAGAAAATTATTTACAAAATAACTTAAAATACCAAAAGGTCCAAAAGTCGTCTAAAAATTTGTCTAGGAGTGCTACCCTTCATTCAAGGCCGGCTCAATCATAAAGCCAACAAAGTAATGCTTTAGGCTCCACTTAAAAATAATGTCTCAAATTTTATTCATCTATATCTATAGTATAATTAAATTAGAAGTTTAAAATTAATAAAAATCTAACTTAAAAAAAAAAAAAAAAAAAGACCTCCAAAAAAAACTTAATTTTATTAATAAAATTTTATTTACATTGCACTCTAATCTTTTATTTCATCTATAGAGATATAAAAATTATATTAAAGTTTCATTCAATATATATTTCTCTTGTTAAAAAAATAATTAAATTTTATTTTATAAAAATAAATATAATATATAAAAGAAACAAAATAAAAAATTATATTTGATGCTGCACTTTTCGGCTCGCAATAAGTATGGACTCCGTGACCTGTAGAACACTCAGAAAGATGATCAGAGGACCACCGGATTGGCTCCGGCGGTAGCCGCTCCGATGCTTAAGTAAGTAAAAGAATTGAGAGACTGTATTGAAAGCCAAAGAATGAGCATAAAAAATAAAGCGTACCTCTAGGGTTTAATTTATAAGCCGTGGCTCTCCTAAGTTGATTAGGATTTGACGCCATGAATATAGGGATTTGATCATCGGAGATTGCAGTTACCTTGTGGAGCATTGAGTCATAGATGGAGATAATCATAGATAGTAGTTTCAGTGTTGAAGACTGTTTCCTTATTCCCTGCTTGGCAATTGTTAAGGAAACCATAAGGTCGGAACCATATGAAGTGTTGAATAAATATTGCCCAGAACAGAAGGTCTGGAAGATATACGCATGAGAATGCCTTGAAGGTTTTGCCTGCACTGTATGACCGAGTTTATCGGCTCTGAATGATATATATATATATATATATATATATATATGAGAATGCCCTGAAGGCTGTGGATGCTCTGTATGACCGAGTTTATCGGCTCTGTATGATAGATGTATATGAGAATGCCCTGAAGGCTTGTGGCTGTTCTGTATGATCGGAATTATCAGTTCTGAAGGATCAAGATTTGTTAATTCCGTGGGCACACATGTCTCAAGGTGATTGGTGTGTCTGTTTGTGGTACATCAGTTACTCCCCCCCCGAGCCCTAGTTAGAAGCTAGGGCTTAACTAGGGTTGTGGGTTTTGTGAAGAGTCATACGTTTTGCTTTTCCATTTCTCGAAACGTCGGTTTAATGCGCCATTTATTGCGCAGCCGATACTTTGAGAATCCATCATTACCTTCAACCGTTGTGTCGGCTCGTCTTGGAAGGCTCATATTTCGAATGTGTATATAAAGAGAGGGAAAGGTCTTTCATACCTTTTCTTCTGCATTCGCTTCTACAGTACCAGACTGCCATTTGACATATTCTGAAGTTTGAAGGATATCCGGTGTTTATAGTCCTTTCTTGATCTCAGGTTCGACTTTAAGTCCCCTTTTACATTCCCTCTTATTTGTTTCATTTCTTTCTTTTGCTCTCCATGTCTAGCTTTGAGTCACACTCTGGTTCGGGCAGTCCTTCCGAGACCGTTCCTCAACTACAGTTAGTGAATCTTCCATCCGTAGATATTGATGAGAATAGATTGGTAGAACCCCCCTCTAGTCCGGGGGTTAGGATTGTTGATGCATTTGATGAGCCCTCGAATAGGGCTGGTAAGACTTCTGGTTGATTCGGTTATAGAGAGGAGGGTGAGAGTGTAATTACTGAAAGCATGTTGAAGGAATTATGGGCGAAGTTCAAACTTCCCACAAATGTTACTTTCAGGGTCCCAGATTCTGAGGATCACCCGAGCGACGTCAGAGAGGGAGAAATCTGTGCCTATCGGGCCTGGTTTGAAATGGGTCTTACACTTCCCCTTCTTGATATAATAAAACAATTCTTTTGTTGGTTTAACCTTTGCCCCGCAGACCTGAACCTTAACAGTTGGAGACATCTGTTGAGCTTCATCGTGTTAGGGCATATGAATAATGTCGAGGTGTCCCTCGATTTGATCCGTAGTAATATGGATCTAAAACTTCAAAAGGCGGAGGGCCTTTATTATATGTCTTTTGATAGCGGGTTCAGGCCTCTTACTTCTGTGTCCTCCTCCAACAAGACCTGGAAGAAGTGGTACTTTTTTATTAAAGGAGGATGGGAATTCAAGAACTTTGAAGGTCAACCCTCCGCATTCCCTCGAACCACTGGGCCAAGGGGTGAGGCTCAACTTTTTCGTGGCTGTATTGATTTCGTTTTGTTTGCCGATTGTTGAACTGATCAATTTCTGTGCTTACTCTGCAGTCAAGGGTGCGTGGAAGAGACCAGACTTCTCCCCCGCGATTTAGAAGCAATATAAGAAGCTCTTGAAGCCCAGCATTCGAGACCATTCTTCTATTGTTAACCCGGATAGATTGATGGTTGCTAGGGGGAGTGTTGAGGAGATTGCTGGCAATGTGATGGCTCAGTGGGAGACCGGGCCATCGCCGCCCGTGGCGGCGGGGGAGGCTTCCTCTCCAGCGGTTCCTCTTGCTCAAAAGAAGCGGAGGTTAGTTCTGTCCTCTCCTGAGCCTGCGGAGGGGGAGGGAGAGGCTCCTGTCCCAATCTCGGTGGTCCCTCCAGTCCCGTCTCGTCGAACGGGTAAGGGGGCATCGTCATCGGTGGCTCCTGATGCTGTCGATCAGGGGGCCAAGAGGATTCTGAGGGACTTCTGGGCTAAAGGCTCAGTTAAACTCAAGCCTCAGAAGTCGGGGAAGCTTCTTGCTGACTTAACCGCTCTTCAGGTTAAGGTGAGTTCGTCGGGCCCTTACTTTTCTTTTCCCTTTTATTCAAGTGTTTATGCTGGTATTGAACTTGTTTATTTTGTATTATGCAGACCCTGCACACCCTTTCTGCTTTGGTGGAGGTTTCTCCATCTGCGGAGGAGTTGGACCAACTCAAGGCCAATCTGGACGATCTGGGACTCCAGCTTGGTACTGCTCGGTTGGAGGCTCACGACTCTGCAGAGAAGTTGAAGGAGTGTCAGAACTCCTTGACTGTGATGGAGTCGGAGAGGAACCTTGCCGTTGAGCGGGCAAAGAGGTTGCAGGTGGAGATGAACGGCTTGCGGTATCAGCACCGTAGACAGCTCGATGAGGCCGTGGAGCAGGCATTGATGGATAATGAGGAGGAAATGAGGTCGAAGCTGGAAGGAATGACCCATCGCTTGATTACGTTTGGGTTCAATAACTTTCACTCTCGGCTTCTTGCCAAGTTTCCTGACCTGGATGTCTCCTCTATTGTGCCGCCTGGATCTGAACCTTCAGAGGTTGTTATCCAGGGTGAAGTGGCTGATGTCCTCCCTGCCGATCCCATGGAAGAGGTTGTACCGACTGAGGTGGTTGATACTGCTCCTACTGATCCTTCTCCGGTCGCTGATCATGTTCCTGCTGATCAGGCTTAGGATGTATATTTTGCTATTTTCAACTTCCAATGTATTTGAAATATACATTCGTTAATGGAACAGTCTTTTGCTTGATGCTCGTCTCCTTAGTTATATTGCTCTGTAGTATTTGTGCATGTCTTGAGTTATACTGCTCTGTAGTGCTTTAACTTGTAGTTGATGGTGGTAATTGTTGCAAGTAGTGCAGCTCTGGGGTTTAACTTCTTTTGAAAACATTTCAAAGCTGACTGTTCTGAATCCGGAGACTTAATAATGAATGGCCATTTCGTGATTGTAGTTCGGTTGATCAGCACTTCTGCCTTCAGATCTGTTAAGACAAGGGCCAAGAAACCTCATAGTTGATGGACCTCTGTTGTATACAAGGCCCATTAAGTGTTAATGGCCTGGAGAAACTGTCATGTCATATACGTGAAAAAGACCAGAAAGTCTGTCTATTACGTATGTGGCTTTGCCTTTTGCTTCTCCCTAGAGGGTAGTTTAATGTCTCATTTATTGCACCTCCGTCGTTTGGGATTTCGAAGCTGACTTTTCGCCTAACCGTTGCGACGGTTCAACTGAGTGGCCTTTGGTCTTCGAAGGCCTATATATGTGGAGGAGGATCATACGGTTGCGCTCAATCCTTTCGTTCCCAACTGTTCCCTCGTAGGAGAGTTTTTAGATGTTCTTCCCAAACTGCTGTTTATTCGAAAATGATTGATGATCTTCAGTCTGAGTTGGGAATGATTAAACTATGGCCAAGAGTTAACCTTCCCTTTGATTCAGTCTACAAGGAAGGGTTAGAGGAGATTGGGACCTTCTTGTCCATCTTGGCATCCGGTCGAGATTTCTCTGATGGGAGGTGGTCCCTCCTTGATTCAACCGAGGCTTGGAGCATTGGTGATGAAGACGAAGGTGAGATGCTTCCTTCCCTCTGCATTCCTGCAGGCACCCTTGCTCAAATCGGCGGGGGTGTGACAACTGCTTTGAGGGAGATGAATGGGGGCTGTTTTCTCCCCTTTGTGACTTGGCAGAGACCCTTGCTCCAATCGGCCGGGGCGTCATGCCGATTACAAAGGTGGAGAATGAAAAGTCTCCTGGGGCCCAGAGCCCTCATCATCCGTTGGTACTGAGATCATTAATGGCGATGATGAAATGGCTTGGGTACTCCTTGATGAAGATTGGGGTTCAGGGTTCCTTCCTTTCAAATGGAGCCGGCGGCGGCGGTGATGGAAGGTTGGATCCTGTGCCCTTATATCATCTCAGGAAGAAAACCATGATGCCGCAAATAGTAGTGATATAATGGCTTTTCTGTAGTAGCCTATGTAATGGTGTTTTTATTGTAGCCTTTGGCGTACTTGTTCTGTTTCCAGTCTTTTTGTTCTGATGTAAATCCACTGAATCATTAATAAAATTGAGTTCCTTCTTCTCAGATCTGGTGTTCTTCGTATTTGAATGGGCTCTTCTGTAAAACATTTTCTTGTGTACTTCTGATATATGAGTGTTCTGAGAATAGATCAAAGAAACTTAGAAAAATGCTTGAATTGAAGTACTTCACTTTTTGATCGGTATTATGGTACTTGTTACTTGTTTGACAGTTAAGCCAAATATCATAAATATCAGATCTGAGGCGTTCCGATCCAGGAAACTTTAGTTCGTAGATGTTCGGAACTTCTGTCTTTAGATGGACTAGGATCATAGAATCAGCTAATTGAAGATGGACCAGGCTCGGAAGGCCTGTGTATTAGGGTAGTCCAGGCTCTGGAGACTTGCGTATTTAGAACATGGATAAAGTATTTAAGACCTGTACATTCAATAGATGGACCAAGTGCTGAGACTTGTACATTTTATGGACCAGGCTCTAGAGGCCTGTGCATTAATAGATGGACAAAGTGCTGAGACTTGTACATTTATGGACCAGGCTCTAGGAGGCCTGTGCATTAATAGATGGACCAAGTACGAAGACTTGTACATTTATGGACCAGGCTCTAGAGGCCTGTGCATTAATAGATGGACCAAGTGCTGAGACTCGTACATTTATGGACCAGGCTCTAGAGGCCTGTGCATTAATAGATGGACCAAGTGCTGAGACTTGTACATTTATGGACCAGGCTCTGGACGCCTGTGCATCAATAGATGAACATTTTATGGAAGTAAAAGAAAACATCTCTACTGATAATACTTCCGCAAGTGTTCTACGTTCCATGGCCTAGGAACAGATTTCCCAGTCATGTCTTCTAGCCAGTAGGTGGTAGGCCGAACTACCTTTGTTACTTTGTAGGGGCCTTCCCAGTTTGGTGACAACTTTCCCATGGTGGGATCCTTGGTGTTTTGAAAGACTCTTCTTAAGACGAAGTCTCTAACTTGAAAGCTGACTGTCTTGAGTCCTACCTTGGATTTGTTGACCATTCTCTGTTGATAGGCTTCCATCCTGATGCTGGCCTGATCCCTTCTATCTTCGAGCAAATCCAAGTTTTCCATTAGCTGCTGATCATTGGATTCTTGCTCAAAGGCCTCAGTCCTCAGGGTTGGCATACCGATCTCAACCGGAATTACTACTTCTGTTCCATAGGCTAGTGAGAAGGGAGTTTCAGAGGTGGGAGTTCTTTTGGTTGTTCTGTAGGCCCAAAGAACTCCAGGGAGTTCTTCTGCCCACTTCCCTTTGGCCTGTTCCAACCTTTTTTTTAACCTGTCAAGAATTATTCGGTTGGTGACCTCTGCTTGCCCATTTGCTTGTGGATGGCCTGGAGAGGCAAAGTGTTGCCTAATGTTAAGATTTTCACAGAATGCCTTGAAGCCTTTACTAGTGAATTGTAGTCCCATTGTCCGAGATAATTACACGTGGTCTGCCGAACCTGCACACAATGTTCTTCCAGGTGAAGTTCTCAACTTCCTTTTCTGTGATGTGTGTTAAAGGCTCGGCTTCGGCCCATTTAGAGAAATAATCAATGGCCACCAAGAGATATTTCCTGTTTGGAGGTGCCCTTGGCAATGGACCTACGATGTCCATCCCCTACTGAGCAAAGGGCCAAGGACTGGGAATCGGGATAAGCTTGTGATGAGGCTGATGTTGGTACGGGGCAAATTTTTGGCATTTGTTGCACTTCCGAACATTTTCCTTTGCCTGTTTCAGCGTGCCAGGCCAGTAGTAACCCTGTGATAGAGCTCGGTGGGCTATAGTTCTGCCCCCATTATGATTCCCGCAGATTCCCTCATGTATTTCGGCCAAGACATATTGTGACTCATCTGGAGCCAAGCATTTTAACAGAGGTTGAGAATACGACCTTCTGTAAAGCTTGTTGTTCAGGATTAGGTACCAAGCCGCTCTAATTCGGATTCTCCGGGCTTTGTTTTTATCCTCTGGGAGGAGCCCGGATCTTAGGTACTGGAGGATTGGAGTCATCCAGTTCTGGGGCTGTTCATCAATTTGAGCAACTTGGGCTTCCTCAATACTGGGTCCTGGCTGAAAGGAGATTTTTACTGTGGAGTTTGCTTCAGACTTGAGGCGGGAGGCCATGTTTTCCAGAGCATCTGCTCTGCAATTTTGACTTCTCTCAATTTTCTGGATAGTAAATGTCTGGAAGGAATGCTTCAAGTGGTTTACCAGTTCGGAATACCGGAGCATCCTGTCATCTTTAATGGCGAATTCTCCCAAGACTTGGCTCACCACCAGTTGGGAGTCTGAGAAGACATCGAGGTTCTGAGCCTCGCATTCCAAGGCAAGCTTCATGCCTAAGATTAGTGCTTCATATTCGGCTTCATTATTAGAAGCTTTGAATCCCAGGCTGACTGCTTTTTCTGACGTAAGCCCATCAGGGGACTATAGTACCAGGCCTACCCCTGAACCTTGATCGGTTGACGATCCATCAATGTAAAGCAGCCAGGTTCCCGAGGTTTCGGTGAGTTGTGCCCTGTTCTGAAGCGCCGGGGTGAACTCGGCTACGAAATCAGCTAAGGCCTGCCCTTTGATGGAGTTTCGGGGTACATATGATATGTCGAACTCCCCTAGCTCCACAGACCACTTCACCAATCTTCCCGATACCTCAGGTTTTCTCAGTATTGATTTCAGAGGATAGGCAGTCGGGATCTCGATTGGATGTGCTTGGAAATAAGGTCGAAGCTTCCGAGTTGATATGACCAAGGCATAGGCCAGTTTCTCTACTTCTGGGTATATTTTCTCTGTGTCAAGTAGTGCCCTACTGACGTAGAAAATAGGCCTCTGTACTCCTCTGTCCTGTCTGATTAATGCGGAGCTGACTGCGTTTTCGGAAACTGCAAGATATAAGAGTAGCTTTTCTCCTTGTACTGGTTTTGACTAGGAGTTCTGGAGAGGCTAGATACTCTTTTAGTTCTTGAAAGGATTCTTCGCATTGTTCCGTCCACTGCAAAGCTTTGCTGCCCTTCAGAGCTTTGAAGAAAGGTAGGCAGCGGTCAATGGATTTGGAGATAAATCTGCTCAGTGCCGCAATTCTGTCATTCAATGCCTGAATTTTCTTCTTGGTTTTCGGAGACTTCAGCCCAATCAGAGCTTGGATCAGAGTGGGATCTGCTTCGATACCCCCCTGAGAGACAATGTATCCCAAGAATTTTCCCTTCGTAACTCCGAATGTGTATTTCGAGGGGTTGAGCTTCATCCTGTGCTGTCTGAGGATATCGAAGGTCTGGGCTAAGTGCTGGAGGTGGCTGCCTTTCTGAAGACTCTTTACTAGCATGTCGTCGATGTATACCTCCATGATGCTGCCGAGTAGCGGGCTGAACATCTTGTTCACCAATCGCTGATAAGTGGCCCCAGCATTCTTCAAAAATAAAGGCATCACTCTGTAGCAGTAGAGCCCTCTTTCGGTTATGAAGGCAGTCTTCTCTTGATCTGGAGGGTACATTTGGATCTGGTTGTATCCAGAGTAGGCATCCATGAAGCTCATAAGCTCATGCCCCGCAGTGGCATCAACCAGTTGGTCTATTCTTGGCAGTGGAAAGCTGTCCTTGGGGCACGCCTTGTTGAGGTCTGTATAATCAACGCAGACTCTCCACTTGCCGTTTTTCTTCTTGACGAGCACGGTGTTGGCTAGCCATTTGGGATAGAATACTTCCCGTAACATCCTGGCGTCCAGCAGCCTTTGGACTTCTTCATTTATAACCCGATGCCGTTCAGGAGCGATCGGCCTTCTCTTCTATCTGACTGGCGGGTGATCCGGATCCACCATCAGCTTGTGAGTTATAAGACTGGGATATATTCCCTTCATTTCTTTGGTCTCCCATGCAAAGATAGAGAGGTTATCTTTCAAGAACCTGACTATCTTTTCCTGCTCAGTGTGTGTGAGGTCTGGGCCGATGTACAAATAACGCCCCTCAGCTTCTAAACTGACCAGTACCTTAATGGGCTCGCCAACAGGTTTGGCTCGGCTGTCACGTCCCCTTGGGCTCAAGGGTTCTTCAATGTTGGATGGGCAATCCTCCACCTCGGGAGAGTGAGTGAGAACTGAATCTGCACAGTCCCGGGTGTACTGTAATTGCTATTTAGGGGCCTTCTCCTTAAGGGCAACAGCATGACACTCTCGAGAGGTTGGTTGACACCCTCTGACAGAGTGAACGCTCTGGTTGTGGACGTACTTCAGACACTGATGGAGGGTTGAAGTGACTGCCCCTATCTGATGCAGCTAGGGTCTCCCGATTATGACGTTGTAGGGAGATCTCACTGTTTAACACCATGTACTCCGAGATGGTGGTCTTCTGCCCTTCACCCTCTCCTACAGTGGTAGGAAGGTCGACTCTCCCCAACGGGGTGCTGAGATTGCCATCAAAAGCTGCCATTACGGCAGTGGTAGGCTTGACGTTGTCATGGTCTATCCCCATCTGTTTGAGCGGCTCATAGAATAGTATGTTGACGGAGCGGCCAGTATCGACCAGGACTCTCCTGGTCTCGAAGTTGGCGATTCTGAGGGTAATAACAAGGGCATCACTGTGAGGGCAGTGTGCCCCTGCTAGATCTTGCTCGGTGAATTGGATCTCCAGTGCTGGCTTGAGCCTCTTTTCGACGTTGGAGATCTGTAATACGTTCGGAGCGGCTCTGGCTTCCCGAGCGTATCTCTTTCTTGCCTTGTTGGACATTCCTGTGACAGGGGAGTCAGCATGGAGGACGTAGATGACGTGGCTGTTCTGCCTCTGAGGCTCGTTTCGTCCCTCCCTCTACTCTTGCCTCTGTTCGGGGCTCTGGTCCGGCCGTTGCTGAGGCTTGTCTTCTTGGGGGTTCTACCTTCCGTCCGGCTTGACGAACTCCCGAAGACGTCCCTTCTTTATGAGTTGCTCTATCTCATATCGGAGGGTCCTGCATGTGTTAGTTGTATGTCCATGATCTTTATGAAAATTACAATACTTACTTTGGTCCCGCAGACTGGGATCTCCTTTGATTGGTTCCAGCTACCTCAGGTTCTCTCGATCTCGGATCTGCCGGAGTACCTGGTTCGGTGTAGTGTTCAAAGGAGTGAAGTTGGTGAACTCCCTTGGTCCGGAGTTGTACACAGCTCTGGGTGCTGTTATCTTCTTTGGGCTCCTGGCCCTCTTTTTGTTGGAGTCTCTTCTGTGATCCTCCTTCTTGTGGTCCTCCCGCTTCGGATTGTCCCTCTGGGTCTGATCCCTGCCCTTTTGGGACGTGCGGTTGGCTTCTTCCAGGTTGATGTATTTTCTGGCCCGATCTATTAATACCGCCATGTCGGCTGGAGAGCTTTTTGTCAAGGAGTCTCTGAACCCACCTTGGGCAAGCCCAGCAGTTAGGGCTACTACGAGGAACTTTGGGCTTGCAGTCAGTGATCTCAGTGAGTTCGGTATTGAAGCGCGCAATGTAGGCGCGGAGGGATTCCTCCCTGGTCTGTTTAACGTTCAGCAGGAATTCTGGACCCCTTCTGAGCCTCCTACTGGTCATAAACCTGTCCAAGAACTGTCTACCGAGCTCATAGAAGCTGGTAACTGAGTTCGGAGGGAGGTTGTGGAACCACTTCAGAGCAGTTCCCTTCAAGCTGGTGATGAACGTTCGGCACATGAAAGCATCAGAGGCTCCGTGCAGGGCCATCGTATGCTGATAATGAGAGAGATGATCTCCTGGATCTCCAGATCCATCATACAGGGTGAACTTGGGCACCATGAACTTTCTGGGCCTCTCCTCTGACATGATGACGTGAGTGAATGGGGTGGCTAGTCTTCCGAGCAGCCTGGCCAGTTCGTCTTGCTCTAGAGGGTTCTGAGGTCCTCTCAAGGTAACTGTCCGGTCCATCGACTCGGCAATTTCCTCTACCCTCCGCGGGTCTCTGAGTCTGACATCTTGTGAACCCTGCTTGACAGCCTCGGCTTCAGGGTAGTAGGGTTGATTACGCCCTTCGGACGGAGGAGGATTCCGAACCGGAGGGATTGGTGCTGCATGATGAGCTCCTGCGGTGCCGGGTGTGCTCCCGAGGCCCTTGGAGTTGGGGCTCGAGTAGTGCTCCGGTAATAGACGTCGGGAACGAGGGCGGATGTTCCCCAGCCAAGGACTGTTGATGGCTGCGGATCTCGGCCAGCGCGAGCAACGCCTGATGGGTGCCCAGGCTGGTTAGTTGGAGCCTGCGCATGAAGTTCTTCATTCTCTGTGGCAACAGGAGGTTGCGTTCCCGCAACGAAGTTGACCGGCGGGCTAGGAGAACCCGCCGCTTAGTTCTGCGTGAGTGTTGCCAACGTTCTAGTGATGGCAAGCAACTGCTCCTGCACCAATTCATTGTGTCGTTTTATTGCTTCGATCTCTTGTTGCATGGGATTGGCCGCTGGCCCCTTTGTGCGAGGAGCAGGCGACTGACGTTGAGCGTTTTGCGAACTCTGAGTATTCTGTCGTGGTCGGAGATTTGGTGCCATGGTTTTCCGGTGAGGAAAGAGTTGAGTTTATGAATAGAGCACTTGGAGATTAGTCGTTTCCCACAGACGGCGCCAAACTGATGCTGCACTTTTCGACTCGCAATAAGTATGGACTCCGTGACCTGTAGAACACTCAGAAAGATGATCAGAGGACCATCGGATTGGCTCCGGCGGTAGCCGCTCCGATGCTTAAGTAAGTAAAAGAATTGAGAGACTGTATTGAAAGCCAACGAATGAGCATAAAAAATAAAGCGTACCTCTAGGGTTTAATTTATAAGCTGTGGCTCTCCTAAGTTGATTAGGATTTGACGCCATGAATATAGGGATTTGATCATCGGAGATTGCAGTTACCTTGTGGAGCATTGAGTCATAGATGGAGATAATCATAGATAGTAGTTTCCGTGTTGAAGACTGTTTCCTTATTCCCTGCTTGGCAATTGTTAAGGAAACCATAAGGTCGGAACCATATGAAGTGTTGAATAAATATTGCCCAGAACAGAAGGTCTGAAAGATATACGCATGAGAATGCCTTGAAGGTTTTGCCTGCACTGTATGACCGAGTTTTTCGGCTCTAAATGATATATATATATATATATATATATATATATATATGAGAATGCCCTGAAGGCTGTGGATGCTCTGTATGACCGAGTTTATCAGCTTTGTTTGATAGATGTATATGAGAATGCCCTGAAGGCTTGTGGCTGTTTTGTATGATCGGAAATTATCAGTTCTGAAGGATCGAGATTTGTTAATTCCGTGGGCACACGTGTCTTAAGATGATTGGTGTGTCTGTTTGTGGTACATCAATATTATTATTAAAAAAGACTTGTTTAAAATTCTAACTTTATTATTTTAGACTTCTAACTATATAGAACTGACTGCTTTCAATCAATGGACAAAGTTTTACAAAATTTTCCAATTAAAACCATAATGTCATGCCCAAAGTCCAAATTGCCAGCAGACATCAGTGTCTCTGTTGAAACTTGAATATGTATACTTTTGTTTTGAAAGATCATAACGTGCTACACAACAAAGTTTTAAAAATTTATTAGTTTTTTTATACTGTAGAAAAGAAGAATCAAACTTGCAGACAATTGTACGCAATTGTATCAATTGAATAAAATCTCACCTACTACAAAATTTATCAATTAGAACCATAAGTCAAACCCAAAGTCCAAACTGCCAGCAGATCATCATTATCTGTTGAACCTGCAAACTTTTGTTTTGAAAAATCATACTGCATATTTTTGTTGCATCAGAAAAGTCCGCTTGAAAATTTTTACTTTTTCTTGCCAAACTAAAAGAAAAAAAAAATTGTGGCGAAGAAATTATTTGTGGTCTATGGTGGTAGGAGGTTTTCCCAGAGAGAGGATGGTGGTTTGTGGTCAAACATGACGGTCCCTGTAGAGAGAAACGGTGAAGAAAGCGAGAGCTTTTGGTATAAGGTAGAAATTGTTTTCAAAATTTTGACTAATAACTCGTCATCGGAGAGTTTTATATTTGCTGCAACTAGGTTGTTTTCTGGTAAAAAAAAGCTAATAAATGGCAATGGAAAGGTTTTCCATATTTGTTTTCTTGTCCTCTGTATTTTCCATCTTAATGATCTCCAATTCATTAGACACCATAACTACAACTCAGTTCATTAAAGATGATGGCAATACCATTGTTTCTTCTGGTGAAAACTTCGAATTGGGATTTTTCAGCCCTGGTAGTTCTGGAAATCGATACTTGGGAATATGGTACAAGAAAATATCTACTGGGACTGTGGTATGGGTTGCCAACCGAAAAATCCCTCTGACTGATACATCAGGCGTTTTAAAGGTCACCAACCAAGGAATTCTCACCCTTGTCAATCGCACAAATAGCATCATCTGGTCTTCCAATACATCAAGATCCACACAGGACCCAATTGCACAACTTCTGGATTCAGGAAATCTTGTGGTGAGAGACGCAAATGATGTTAACCAGGAAAATTTCCTCTGGCAGAGCTTTGATTATCCATCTGATACAATGTTACCAGGTATGAAGCTTGGAAAGAACTTAGCAACTGGGCTAGACTGGTACATCTCGTCGTGGAAGAGCAATGATGATCCATCTCCGGGTGATTTTACATATCGGTGCAATCCACAGGGATATCCACAGTTTTTTTTGAGGAATGGTTCCCTTGTGCTGTTTCGTTCTGGACCATGGAATGGACTCCATTTTAGTGGGGCTCCCAATTTGAAGCAAAACTCCATCTTTAACTTGGGTTTCTTTTTTAACAAACAGGAGGTGTACATGATTTATGGGCATCTTAACAGCTCAGTTGTTTCAAGGTTTATGTTGACCCAGGATGGTCGTTTGCAGCGGTGGACATGGGTGGATCGAACGCAAAACTGGGTCCTTTAGTTATCTTTGCCGGTCGATAACTGTGATATGTATGGATCATGTGGTCCTTATGGTAGCTGCAACATTAATAACTCCCCTGCATGTGGGTGTTTGAGAAAATTTGTTCCAAAACACCCAAAAGATTGGGACGCCACAGATTGGTCAGGCGGGTGTGTTCGCAGGACCCCCTTACCCTTAGATTGCCAAAATAATGGAGATGGATTTCTCAAGTATTCTAACGTTAAATTGCCAAACACGCAGTATTCTTGGTATAACGAGAGCATGAACCTGGGAGATTGCAAGATGGTATGCTTGCAAAACTGCTCTTGTATGGCTTATGCAAATTCAGATGTAACAGGAGGAGGAAGTGGGTGCTTGCTATGGTTTGATGACCTTATTGACATCAGGCAGTTCCCTGAGCTTGGCCAAGATTTGTACATCAGGATGGCTTCCTCCGAATTAGGTAAGAATTTATTATCAAACAACCTCAAGGGAGGTTTAGTTAAGTTCTGTCCTTAATTTTGATTTTGATGCATGCCACATCATATATTTTCTTAAAAATAATTTAATAATAATTACGTATCATGCATCTAGGCTACCTTAAGGAAAATTTAGGGAATGAGTAATAAAGGGGAGTCAAGTACCTTAATTTCATGGTTTTACTAGTTAGATTTTTACAATTATGTAGGCTAGTATATCTCTTTATATTTTTGTGTTTATGAAAAATCAGATTAATTATAATGTTTGACGGAAAGAGAGTAGACCATATTTACCCAAATTGATTACTTGTAATCAAAAGTACATTGAATTTAGTGAATCTTAACTACATGTTATCATGTAGGGTTCGTTTGGGCAGTAAGATAAGAGATCCTATGTTTGGTGTCTTAAATTAGTTTGTATAATTATGTTTCACCTGTGTAGGATAACTATATCATGTGAACTATTTATATCCCACCATTTAAGAAATAACTTATATTAGGAGGTGGTGATATATAATTATCCTATCCAATTATATCTTTTTATTCGATCACTCAAACAAGACCATAGGATATTGGTATGGTTTATTACGTATATGTGTGAACTATTTTATTAGCAATTTTTTATGGATTAGAACTTGCACTCTAGTTATAAATACAGTGATTGGTCCTTATTCTCGCTCAATAAGTTGCGCTTTACCCATTAGACTGAGCAAGGCTTTCCCCATCTACTTGCAGACAAACCCTGTTGATAGAAACATCAAGAACGAGATTTCAAATTATTTATCTAAATTTCATACATATTATTAATGGATTTAGGTACGCATCATATTATTTATTGTATTAATTTATGCATACTTATAATTTTACATGTGTTTTATTGTGATTAAATCTTACATCGTGTTCTAAAAGAATTGTATATTCTCTTTGGAACATTTAACAGTTACTTGCCACATAACCAGAATTTAATGTCTTAATGTGAAACTTAAAACTCATTAATAAAATCAAATTTGATCATAAATAAATAAGTATCTCCAATAATTAAAAAGAGTAATATTATTTTTAATAGATTTATTTATCAAAAGGATTTACACAGATAAGTTGATAATGTTGTATTAGCAGTTTATTATATTATGTTATGTCATAATGTGATATAAAACTAATACAACACTAACAACTCATTGGTGTGAACACTTTTGGTAAAACTTTTTGGTTAGTATAATATTACTCACTTAAAAAAGACAAATATTAGATAATTTTTAATGTAGAGTAAAATATATTAGCATACATAAGTAATTTATAAAAATTAAATTCTCAAACATAAACAAAATTAATCACTTCTAAAATTACCTCAATTAGTAATTCTGGTTCTGAAAGTATTTTTTTCTCATTTACATCTATCCTTTTGAATTTTACTTGAAGAAGCAAAAGAAGAAAAACAAAATTATTTTGAACTTGAAAATCGAATCGTTGATCTTGTGTATGTATAGAAAAAACTATATATATTTACAAAAATTAAAATGTTTAATATATATTAATTAAAATTTATAGATACACATTTTTTATTTGGACTTTGATTACGCCCAAAGAATAACACGGTAGTTGTAGTGTAGCTTTGGGGTATCAATTCCACAGAGAAACAAAATTAAAAGAATAACAGAAAGAATTTTTGAAACTAAAGAAATATTAAATGATTCACGAGAAAATAAAAAGTGATTTTAAAATGCAAATTAAAATTTAAACAAAGTGATTAACAGAAGAAAATACTCAAATTAACGAACAGTAGAGTGTCAGAAATCCCTTGCACATATCCAGTATTTTAATTATTTTCAATTCACTGATAACTCAATTGAAAATTTAATTCCAAAAATCTCAATCGGGAGATATAGAATTATGAATCAAAATTAAACCAAATGTAATCCTTTGAAAAATCGTTCATCACTTTTAAATCTCACAAATTGTTATCCACATTAAAAAAACCCAACAACGACAATATACTCAGGGAGCAATATTGCAGCAAAGAATTAAATCAATATAAATAATCAATTCATCCAAAAATAATCAAAGAACTAATTCATTCAATAAAAAAAACTGACTGAATCTATAAACGAAATAAACTCTGTAATTATTCGGAGAAGAAAAATACCAATAATAAATTGTGAATGATAAAACTAAAGAATTTTAATAAATAAAAATTTAGTATGTGAATTAAAAATAAATTAAAAATACTATCTAGTATAAATTTATCCTTAATCCTGCTTCAAAATTTAGTTACTCATACGCAAGATGAACAACATAAATTTCATATAGAAAAACTGTGCCATGAATAGCCGCGGCTGGTTTTCTTCTCTGTTCTCTTTCGCGCCAGGACTGCTGCGCCGCAGCCCTCTGTTTCCTTCCCCGCGCCGCTCAAGACTTCTATCCTTTTCTTTTTTTTTTTCAAAAACAGCCGCAAGGACCCCTTGTTTAGTCAGCCCCGCGCGTCAAATTCAGCCCTAGGCAACGCCAGCTTCTGGGCTTTTGGTTGGACAGCCCACGTAATCATAGATCAAGCCCGTTCCTGCGCAGCACAGCCCAAGCCGCTAGCTGCAATTTTTTTTTCTTCTTCTTTTCCTGTTTTAACCTGCTCCTGGGCCCCACACTCCACTTTTCTTTCCTTTTATTCCCTTCAGTTAAAGGCATGGCAGAACTATTTCCTGCCAAAATTGATAAGATTACAGCATGCGCTGCCAATTGTTCAGCCTCTTTTTTTTGTTTCTGCCAGCATTGCCGGTGTATGTTAACACCATTTAAAACCAAAGAAGCAACCCCTCTGCTTGAATTGTTTCATAAGCGGGTTTCTCCAGATTCATCTTGACTGCATATTCATTCAGGATAGACTTCGAAAACACTGTATCTGAGCATCAACTCGCACTTTCTTTTTTTCTTTTTCCGCCACCTCAAGTTGAGCCCCACTTTTCTGACTTCTTTTCCTTTCTTTTTCTTTCGCCCTGCAACCCAACAAACAACGGATTAATTTTACCATGTGTGACTAAAATAAATAATGAGTTTTAATTCAAAGAGACTATTCAATGCATTTATTTGAGATTTAAAATATTATAAAATAATGTTTAAACATAGAAATTAAATTAAATAATATCAATTATAACTCAACATTTTTATTTATATTTTAACATTTTAATATAATAATAGGATACTTAGAATGCACTTTTGTGCACTCATCAAACTTCCTCATCAAGAAACTAAGATGAGTTCTGAAGAAGCATTCATCACTTCAAATTCAGTCATCAAGAACAACAAAATTCAAACATAGTAAAAAAAAAAAAACACAAAATAGTTAAAATCAATTAAGTCATCATTATATGAGAATTTAATTAATGATTATGAAATTCTCATAACCTTAGTTTCTAGTAATATTGTGAGCCGAGTCTTTTCCAATTTACTAGATACAAATCATTCTCTTCATCTTGAGGGTTTTTTTTTTTTTTATTTTGAGAGCCGACTCACTTTAATCCATACTTACACAAAAAGTTTCAATTTTTTTTTTTTTTTTTGTCTCTATAGTATAATCAAAACCAAGATTCTAGAGTTAATAAAAGTTAACTATAAATGAAAGGTTTTTTTTGTGTATAGTATAATTCAAACTACAAATTTAAGAACAAGAAAAGTTTAGTTTTATATAATAGAAGGTCCATATTTACTCCAAGATAAAAAAACGAGAATAGTTATTTTATATTACCTAGTTTATGTTCTTATAAATTTTATTATATAAAAACCTGTTAAATGAAATCAACGGCTATGATCACCTCCCTAAACCTTGTAAGACCACAAACAAAAACACAAACTAGATCACGGGAGGGACTCTAGTGATGACTACTTCAAAGATCAATTCGGTATAAGATATAGACTTTGTAGATGTTGAATAATAAATTTAGACTTTTTGTTCGTACATTTTGAATAAAATTCTTCATGAAATGAAATACGAAACCTTCTATGTTGATAAGATAAGTTTGAAATAACTGTTTTTTCTTTAGAGTTTACTTCTTGCAAGTTTAACGAAAAAATATAAGTATGAAAAGTTTAGAGTTGATTTAACACACAACATATCACATTGAAGAATCAATATGATAGGAACTAGTCGGAATATTTCCATGGTCAGCTTATTTGATATAAAAGACTGTCGATCTATTGTTACTGCTCCTGGCTCTCAAACTGAGTTCGGTACTTGAAAGAAAAGCCTTTCTTCAAATTTGGAAGAGTATCTCTTTCCATTTGGAAGTCACTCCTTGGCTGCGTCACCTTGGCTACTCCTAGGACATGTTTAGTATGCTAAAATGAAATAAGATATGAATAGAATAGTATCAGGAGTAGAATGGAGCAGGAATGGAATGTGAATAATTATTCCATTCTTTTGTTTGGCTGAATACCCTAATAATGAATGACAATTATATTCCTATATTTGGTTTGAATCATCAAATTGTTAAAATGAAGTTAATATTAAGTTAGATATTCAAAGTACTTGTATAAATTTCAAAGCTTTCATGTACGTTTAATGAAAAAAAAAATTAACCTAAATTTTTTTTATTGGCAAAAAAAAAAAAATATATTGGAAAAAAAAAAATTCAACTTGCATTTTCTTTTATTGGCAAAAAAAAAAAAAAAATCAACCCTCATTTTTTTTATTGGCAAAAAAAAAAATTAAAAATTTTGGTAAGGAATCAAATTAGCATTCCGTGACTTTTTGTAAGGAATGCCGATTCTGGTTTCTTTAGGAATAGTCATTCCAAATATCATTTCAACCTAAAAAGTCTAAATAAACATAGAAATGAAATAGTATCAAGAATGCGCATTTCATTCATACCTTCATTCTACATGACCTTAGTTTTTTTTTGCCACGGGTCATGATCTCAGCGGTTGTGATGATTTTAGTAATATCACATTGGATACAATAACTACAACTCAATCCATTAAAGATGGTGAGACTAGGGGTGGTCTTGGGGCACGGGACTCCTTCCATAGCCCTGTTTATGAAAAAAAGAAGGTTCTTCTTAAATCTGTTTAATCTCATAACAGGTGAGGACGAGGTTCTTCATTTATTTTTAATTATTTATTTATTTATTAAATTAATTGTGATAACACATTTTAAATAAAATATTACATGTCTTAAAATAAAAAATATGCATATTAATAAAGAATTAAAATGCCATTACTTTTTTATACATATAATTTTATCAAATTTGTATAAGTTTTTAATTTGTGATTAAAAAATATTATTATAAACCTTAATTATATAGCGCTGACTCCTTAATTATTTAATTTTATATAATCGAGATAGGACAAAATGAGACAGAGTGCCTCCACACCAAACCCATCCAAAATCTTAGCAAAACATAATTTTCTTCGAACCCATTTCATTAGGAGTGAAGTATGGCAAGTTTCTAACGTGCCAGTCATGGACGAGGCCACATGGGGTTAGGGGGGCAATTGACTCCTCTCAATTTTTTGTTTTGCGATTTTTTTTTTATATTTTTCTTTTAAATATATTCTTTTAATTTAAAATTTTGTCTCTCCCAAGTTTTTTTTTTTTTTTTTTTACATTTTAGCCTTAATTTTAATTTGTCTTTTAAATGGAGCTTTTATCGATTTTTTTATATACTCTAAAGATTTTTGAGTGTTTTTTTTTTTTTTGACTAGACTTTTTGTATAATTTATAAGTTTCTTGTATCAATAAATTTAGTTATTTTTCAAAAATCTTATTAATTAATATTAACTTTTTATAGTTTTTAAATTTAAACAATGCTACGGATTCTACCCTTTATCCCACTTTGATCTCACATTTCTCATAAGTGAGAATATTATTTATTTAATAAATGATGAGTTTCACTCAAAAAATAAAAAATGAAAAATAAAATAACATCTCTAACATTTCTTTGCAAATTTTTTAAATTTATAATTAAATATTAAGTAAAAATGTTGCCCCTCCACCTAAATTACTAGACTTATCACTAGCGCCAGTTAAATTGTCATCGAGGCCGTAGTGTGAGCTGGAGGAATGGCGGTTTCCAATGGGGGCGGGTTAAATCCATAGGCGAGAGACGATAGTATCAGCTGCTGGAGGAAGCTTTGAGCAAGGATTTTTTAGCTCTGGAAATTCCAAGAATTGATATGTTGGAATCTGGTACAAGAAAATACCGATTTCTACTGAAGTAAGGGTCGCCAATAGAGAAGTCCCCCATAGACGATTCATCAAGAATTTTGAACATCACAATAGAAGGTTCTTTGGTCCTTCTCAATCGTCCAGATAGCATCATTTGGTCTTCCAATTCATCAAGATCTGCAAAAATTCCAATTGCGCAACTTTTGGATTCAGGTAATCTCGTGGTGAAAGATGCAATTGATGATAACCCAGAGAATGTTTGTAAGACTCAGAATGTGGGTGTTTGGAAGGATTTGTACCGAAATCCCCAAGAGATTGGTGCATGGCAGATTGGTCAAGTGGGTGCGTTCGGAGAGTGCCATTGGAATCTTATAATGGAGATGGATTTCTGAAGCATTCTGGTGTTAAATTGCCTGACAAGTGGTATTCTTGGCTTAGTGAGACCATAACCTTTATGGAATTCGAGTTGCAATGCCTGAAGAACTATTGTTGTGCAAATTTGGATATAAGTGGATAAGGCAGTGGCTGCTTTCTTTGGTTTGGCGACCTGATTGATATTAGAGAATTCACTGAAAATGCCCAAGACTTTTACCTAAGGATGGCTGCCTCTGAATAATTAGGTAACAATTTATAACAAACTTACAGAGTAGTTTCACATTCTGATTAAAAAATTTATGTTCTCCTCTCCTTGACTGCTGAGAAGTTTTAGAAAAAAAATATTCCAGAATTGAAATCTTTCAGTATTCTTCTTTCTAATTTCAAATTACTACATTGAATACAAATACAAATTGTTAAGAAGAGAGTTAAAATGCTTGCCTTTCTTATTGATAACGCAGAGAGGGTTTTATCATGGGTTAGGAAACTATAGTTTCTTTCTGGCTAATACAATCACTTCAACTTGTGTTTTCATGCAATATTGTTTTGTGTTTTCATGCAATATTGCCATACCTTTGAGATGAAATTACCGCTTAGAACTTTGATTTTCCCACTAATTAGGTGAAGTTGGCTCCATTTGGGAGAAAGGAAAGTCGATCATAATCAGCTCAGTGGTCTCAACCGGAACAATCCTGCTAGGCCTGGGCGTGACCTTGTATGTTTGGAAGAAAAAACGGCAGCAGAAGAGAAAAGGTAACCCAAATTAGTCATTTATGGTAAGGTAACTCGAGTTGTCAAGTGCTGCACAAGCACTAAATAAAATTGCAATCAGTGCATACATTGCTTGAAAAAATCATTTCATTGAATCCACTCCATTACCTTCTTTGCAGGAAGAATGGTGCACCATTCTAAACAAGGTTACCACAATGAAAGCCAGAATGAAGATTTACAGTTACCATTGTTTGACTTCACTACAATAGTTAATGCTACAGATAACTTTTCCATTTACAATAAGCTTGGAGAGGGAGGATTTGGACCTGTTTACAAGGTAACAACCGTGTAACAATTTTTACTGTCTCCAAAGAAATAAATAACCAATTCTCAATCACCAAATTATATCTATATTTTGCCATGATCTATTTTTAAAGTAGAACTTATCACTCTAATTGTTTCAGGAATTTTAATCGGCATATGTGCATTTAAAAGGAAAATTTAATTCTGTGTCAACATATATAACATGTAGTTATGCTTATTTCCTTGTATAGGTAGCTCTTCGCTCTCCTATATAAGGAGGCCTCTATTGTATAACTATATATTATTCATTCAATAAAGTGAACCTTTCTCCACACTCTGAAATCTGAACTTATCCAATAAAAAATGACTGAGAATGACCTTCTGCATAGATATGATAGCAATTGTTTTACATGATTTAGCTTCATTAATTTTTTTTAATTAAATCATAATCTTCAGGGTACATTGGAGGAGGGACAACGAATTGCTGTGAAGAGGCTTTCGATGAATTCCAAACAAGGAGTTGATGAGTTCAAGAATGAAGTTATCTTTATTGCCAAACTACAGCACCGAAACCTTGTAAAGCTTCTTGGATACTGCATTCAAGGAGAGGAAAAGATGTTGATATATGAATACATGCCTAACAATAGCTTGGACTCATTTATTTTTGGTTTGACTCTCTCAAAACCATTTTTTTCCAGCTCAACTTGTTGCCACACAGACTCTCTAATGCTTTTGTTTTTCTGGAATCATTTTCATATATGTTGTCAAAGTTAATTAGCTACAACATTAACTTGGATGAAAAATTGGGCAGATAAATCGCGAAGCATGTTACTTGATTGGTCTAAGCGTTTTCACATAATCAGTGGAATTGCTCGAGGGCTTCTTTATCTTCACCAAGATTCTAGATTGAGAATTATCCATAGAGATCTTAAAGCTAGCAACATTTTACTAGATTATGAGATGAATCCAAAAATTTCAGACTTCGGCTTGGCTAGAAGCTTTGGAGGAGGTGAAATAGAAGCAAATACAGAAAGAGTGGTCGGAACATAGTAAGAATCTATAAACCTATTCAAAATCATCCACTTTCAATGCTTTTAATTCGTTTCTATCTTCATTGATTTCCTGTAGTGGCTACATGTCTCCAGAATATGCAATTGATGGACTATTCTCTGTAAAATCCGATGTCTTCAGCTTCGGTGTTTTGGTGCTGGAGGTAGTCAGCGGGAAGAGAAACAGAGGATTTTGTCACCCGGATCACCACTTCAACCTTCTTGGGCATGTAAGTATAGGTTGAGCAATATTGATTTCATTTGTGCTAAAATTAAAACTACCACTTAAAATTGTTTCTAACTATTCAGGCTTGGGGGCTTTATAAAGAAGGCAAGTCTTTGGAACTAATTAGTGCACCAATGGGAAACTCACGCAGTCGACCCGAATTGTTGCGCACAATTCACGTGGGCTTATTATGCGTGCAACAATGTCCAGAAGATAGGCCTGACATGTCAACTGTGATTCTAATGTTGAGTGGTGACGGTACATTGCCTCAACCTAAGCAGCCTGGTTTTTTCACTGAAAGGAATTTACTTGAAACAAATTCTTTAACAAGCAAGCATGAATCATGTTCAGCTAACATGGTCACCGTCACACTGTTAGAGGCCCGATAGAAGATAATTTATGTTAATTTTTTTTTATATTATAGGTGAATTTAACCAACTTATATAGATTTTTTTAGGCTACTTATCTTCTTTGTGAAGGCTTATTTATGGGAGATTATAAGAACCAGTTCCCTTGTCTATAACAGACTCTTCTGTTATTTTACATTCAATATGGTTTCTGTTTTGAGAATCCAATGAAAGTCTAGGCCCAATCTGAACACAATTTGGTAAACCTTGATTTTCACAATGCATAATTGCATATAGTCATTGCATCCCTTGCATAAGTTCATCCATTGGACAATGCATAAATTTGATAGGTTTCATACCATTCAATCACCAAGGCACACAACAAAATATTGCAGTGTAGTATCGAAAAAGAAGGAAGCTATCGTCCTAACTGATTTTTTTCCTAGACTCAATAAGTTCAACCTAGGAAATAGGTGTATTATTAGGTCTTATGCACATTTTGCCTTTCCTTTTTTTTTTTTGGGGGGGGGGGGGGGTTGGGGGTTGGAAAACTACATCAAATTATTATTGTTATTTTCTGGAATAGTCAAGTGGGATGGAGAATGAATATAGATTTTAATTTTTATAAGATATTCAAAAACAAACATGTCATATCCCCCGTCACCATCAACCCGTTTTAACAATTTGCTGGAGTTTTCATCCAATACATTCTTTTCTCTGAACAATTAATAACTCTTTCATATGTAGTTCATTATTTTTTTTAGAATTTGATGAATTGAAAGATAATTTTTTTTTTTTAATCCAAATGTTGGGTTGTAATCTTCTTATTTGTACTAATAGGAAATGAACATAACTGTTAATGAGAACACAATCTAGAAGGATGACACTATGATAAATCGCCTCAAATTCAAAACTAAAAGGTAAAAATTAACGTTGACATGGACAGCACTAGAAGTTGAGGTTTTCCCATTGGACCTACAAGATCTGACTTGGAAATCCCAATTTGTATAGCCCTACACACATGCTTCCCCGAAGAAGGTGACCGTAACTATCGTTATTTTTAGTCTGCACACCATTTTCAAGTCTTCCCTTGCAAATTTCAATGCCCCCACATAGCCACAAATGTCCCAAGGTATTCTAAAAACCACGTCCACATAGAATGTGACCAGAACTATCAATAGTTTCTGTCTGCACACCTTTTTTAACTCTTTGCATGCAAATTTCAATTAAGCAAAACAAATTAAAGTCAAAATCCAGCCGACACCCACATCCAACCACACACACATATATATATGATGAACCTAAGTAAATGCATATTCTGATTTGGTGGTAAATAAAAAGAGTTTCCATGGTTGAGAGATTTGAAATCAAATGTGAGTGACAATGGCTCCGTCATTATCTTGTCAAGCATGCTTTCCTGCGTAAATCTAGACCGCCACTTTGATGCGCTTTTTCACTCTATGCGAATTTAACGGCCATTAGCAATTCAGGAAACTACCCCACTCATTAGTGTATAGACTATTCAAATAAAATGTTTTTGACTGTGCATAGTCATAGCATTCCAGAACCTAAGGCCCACCACTTGAAATATATGTTGACCAGTTTATATTATAATTTTGCTGACTCTTGGAAACAAAAGTTTATAAAGAGAGAAAAAAGATTACTTTGGTGGTTAATGAAGCCAACATTCTCTGCTTTTTGTCTATCCATCCCAATGAATTCAGTCAAGTCTTTTGAACCATAAAAATAAACCATGAGAGAGGCATGAGCATTTCAATGGAATTATTCACTTTTGTTTTCTTTTGCTTCAATTTATTCTCATTCTTGATAACCACATCTACAGTAGACACCATAACTGCAATTCAAACCATTAGAGACGGAGACACCATTGTTTCAGCTGCTGGGAACTTTGAATTGGGATTTTTTAGCCCCGGTAGTTCCAAGAATAGATACTTGGGAATATGGTACAAGAAGATAGCAACCGGAATAGTTATATGGGTTGCCAATGGAGATGCTCCACTTAAAGACACATCAGGAGTTCTGAAGTTTGACAGCCAGGGAATCCTAGTGCTTCTCAATTCTACTGATAGCATAATTTGGTCATCAAACTCATCTCAACCTGCAAAGAACCCATTGGCACAACTTTTGGACACAGGAAATCTAGTCATGAGCGATAGAAGTGACAGTTCTGACCCAGAAAACTTCCTCTGGCAAAGTTTTGATCATCCTGGCAACACATTTCTACCAGGGATGAAGTTTGGAAAGGACTTGGTGATCGGCCTGGATAAGTATTTATCGTCATGGAGGAGTGCAGATGATCCTTCTCCAGGTGATTATACTAATCGGCTTGATCTCAATGTGTAGGACCCAAAAATTACTCTGATACCAAATATTGAACAAAAAATAAGAAAAGAAGTAAAGTGAACAAACTAATATTTTTATTGAAGAAAACTCACACACTATTATTATTTCGACAATCTCTCACGGCCATCACACGGCTCTCTAATTCTCTTGGCCACCACTTTATTATTTTTGTGGCACACAACTCAATATGACAGAGACTCACATATATATAACATTAACTCAAAGTCTTATATTGATTAGGACATCTAATCCTATACAAACTAGTATATCTTAAATATAATCAGAAAGTTAACTCTCATGAGAATATTAGTCCAACTACAATTAGGACTACTCAAAAATACTTCAAATATTATTAGGACTCAATAAACCAAATTAAGAAACTTCCTAAAATTTATGGACTTGGTTTAATTAGCCAACAATGCCTCCCTTAAACCAAGCTCGCCAAAGTAGCTTCACCAACACCTTCATGAGTAAGAATCTTCAAAGCAATTTCTGTCGCTGTAAGAAGCTTTTGTGACAGCAATCTGGAACAATCATCTATCTTCATCTTCACACGCGGATGTGGTCGAATCTTGTACTTGGCATACAACTTCTCAGTTTGTTCAGCACGATCAAAAAATAAATTCATGCTCATCCATTCAAAATCAAAATCAATAAAACAACTATCCGTGTCAATAATTTCATCATCATAATGACGCAAAGCCTGCCAATATTTTAGAGTACAAAAAACTTCCTTTCGAACAAAATCTACACTAATAAAATTATTAAGACCCAAACCAATATTGTAGTACGACAAGAATTTATCAACGCCGATGAAATCACAAATTTCAGACAACTTTGGCTTCTCAAATCTCAAAAATTCTTGAACCTCTAAAAATTCCGTCTTCACAAAATCAACATGACCTCGAATAATAAAATTCTCAATACCAATAAAATCAGCGAACTCTGGATTAGAATATTCTTCAATCTCACTATGTTTTGATTCCAAAGTGCTTGGCAAATCAAACAAAGTGGCAAGGTCAAAACTTTCAAAATCTTCAACTTCATCAATACCACAACATGCAAAATTTTCTTCTTTCTCAACGATTAAGTTCTCAAACTGAGTAGGCTGAAATAATTCTTCAATATCTCTCAATTCACCGAAAACAACTTCTAACAAATTCAAATTTTCATCACTATGAGCCAAAATCAAACTTTCAACCATACAATTATTTTCATCTTCTTCAACTTCCAAAATATTTCTTTCCTCACAACTAATATTTTCTTCCTTAGAAATATTGACGAAGCAATCAATATTATATGAATCTAAATTCAACACTTTATATGAATCATTCCAAATGGGAATGAATTCTGAAAACAATTTTGAACCATCAATCTCTTTATTTTCATCAAACTTATCTCTTTCAAAATCAACCACCCAATATATGTTTATGGGAGGTTCATAACCATTCAACGGTTTATTTTTATATATCAAAAGAATATCATACCAAAACTTATGTGGTGGTGGATAGTTTTGTGTACAAACAAAAGTATTCCAATGTGCCCAATGTATTGTCTTTCTTATTATCTGATAGAACCATTTAACTTTCTTCTCATAAAGTTCTTTTGATGAACGCTTCAATGCAGTATCCAATACATTAAATACATTGAAAGCATTAAGATAGAGTGTAACACGATGTAACCACTCATCAATATTCTGACCACATACTCTTAAAATCTCAAACTTTTGTCCATTAACCAAAACTTTCTCCATAATATCAAATCAACAATTTATTTAAATCACATACCTGAGTTTGTTAAAAAAAACTGATCTTGTCGTCCTTTTTTTTTCTTCAATCTGATCAAGCTGGCCTCCCTATTGATTAAACCAGATTTTTTCACAAGTATTTGTACCACTGCAAGATTTTTTTTTTCTGATCCAAACAGCTGTCGAATTTCAATTGAACAGCTCTTCAACAAATCACTCAAGCCTCAACCTTGAGTAACACGAGATTACAATTCTCTGTAATAATTCAAGAACAAGACCAAACTTTGATTTTTTGCAACTTTGATAAGTTACCCCAAGATCGTAACTAGCTCTGATAAATTACCCCAAGATCATAACTGGCTCTGATACCAATTGTTGGACCCAAAAATAATACCCTCAAATATAAATTATTGGAATAAAAGGAATACGAAAGGACCGTTTTTGTTGAATGATGGAGCAGAAACCAATTCTTCACATAAAAGAACTCAAAGTAATGAAAGAGAATAAGACAAAGAACAAATAGTATTCTCTTGAAACAATCAAATACATTGGCTGCAACACCTCACAAATTTACTTTATTAAAAGAAACCTTTACCAAGAAAATCACCCACCTTTTGACAGTGCCATTCTTACGGCAGAGCACTCTAACAATATTTTCTTTTGGCTTGCGACATACAGCGCATAGCACACACACCTTGACACTCTCTACCACACGGCTACACACCTATATATATAAATTATGTAAAGCCTAATCCTAATACAATTAGGATTTCTAAGTCTAATTGAATTAAAATACCACTCCCACTAGGACAAGGACTCATAGTCTCATTAGGATTAAAATAAATCAAATCCTACTACTACCATAACTCAACTTTAAAAATCCTATTAAAAATATAACTTGGTTTAATTGGCTCACATTGCCTCCCTTAAACCAAGGTCTTCAAGCTTCACCATGCCAAGTAATCTCTTTAACTTCAAAAAGGAATTTGTTTTGAGCGGCTTTGTAAAAATATCTGTAACTTGTTCTTCAGAAGGACAAAACTCAAGCTGGATCTCCTTGTCATTTACCAAGTCACGAATGAAGTGAAACTTGATATCAATGTGCTTGCTTCTCCCATGAAAAACTGGATTCTTCGTCAATGCAATGGCTGACTTGCTATCACAAAATATTGTTGTCGGTCCATCCTGCTTGTGTTGTAGAATACCAAGCATCCACCGTAACCAAACTGCTTGAGTAGCAGTATTCCCTGCTGCAATGTACTCTGCCTCTGCTGTTGAAAGAGCAACAACTTGCTGCTTTTTAGAAGACCAAGAAAATACACCAGAACCAAGATGGAAGACATATCCTGAAGTACTCTTTCGCATCTCAGTATCACCTGCCCAATCACTATCTGTATATCCAACAAGTTCCAAACTGTTAGAAGATGAGTAAAAAATACCATCACTTTGTGTACCTCTAATGTATCGCAAAATCCGTTTAGCAGCTTGCAAATGAGATTGATGTGAAGTCTCCATAAATCTGCTAATCAATCCAACACCAAACACAATATCTGGTCTAGTAGAAGTCAAATACCTCAAGCTACCCACCAACCTTTTAAAGTAAGTTGGATTCACAAGATCACCTATACCATCTCTCACCAACTTCAACCTCTCCTCAACTGAAGTCAAAATCAGATTGGACTTATCCATCCTAAACCTTCTCAAAATATCGCTAGCATACTTTTTCTGTGAAATAAAAATTCCACCATCTGTTTGAACAACTTCAATGCCAAGAAAATAAGACATTAGTCCCATATCTGTCATCTCAAAGTGAGCTATCATAGCCTCCCTGAATTCTGAAATCAACTTTGGATTATTGCCAGTAAATATCAAATCATCAACATATAAGCATACAATAAGAATATCACCATGTGAATTAGACTTGACATATAAAGTATGCTCATAAGGACATCTCTCAAAACCATGCTCAACAAAATAAGAATCAATGCGTGTATACCACGCTCTAGGCGCTTGCTTCAATCCATACAAGGCCTTATTCAATCTAAAAACTTTATTTTCATGCCCTTTTATCACATAGCCAGCAGGTTGCTCAACATAAACCTCTTCTTCAAGTACACCATTCAAGAAAGCAGATTTAACATCCATTTGAAAAATTCTCCAATTATTTTGAGCAGCAAGAGAAACAAACATACGAACTGTATCAAGTCTAGCAACAGGAGCAAACACCTCAAAATAATCAATACCTGGCTTTTGTTTGTAACCCTTAGCCACCAATCTCGCTTTAAAGCGATCTACCTCACCATTGGGCCTGTACTTTGTCTTGTACATCCACTTTACACCAATTGGTTTCTTACCACTAGGAAGAGTAGTAAGTTGCCATGTGTCGTTCTTCTCAATTGCATGGATCTCATCATCCATGGCTTTAATCCAATGATCATCACGAGAGGCTTCTTCAAAAGTCATAGGATCACAATCTGCAAATAAAGCAAAATTCACTAAATCTTCATTAGTTGGCTCATTATCACTACCAACAACATAATCTTGTAAGCGAGCAGGCAAGTGGCGCTGGCGTTGAGGACGCCTAGAAGACTCTGCATGAGGTGATGACACATCTGAAGATGGAGGATCACTAATCTGAGGCTCATTCTGTACTTCAATCTGTGGATCTGCATTATTAAAAATTAAAGGTGGCTGGATTTGATTATTCTGAGACCAATCCCAAACTCCTTGCTCATCAAAAGTCACATCACGACTAATAACCACCTTTTCTGTTATTGGATTATACAACTTGTAGGCTTTTGACAATTGACTGTAACCAATAAAAATACATTTTTCACCTCTATCATCAAGTTTCTTTCTAAGATGATCTGGCACATGAGCATATGCAATGCATCCAAACACCCTTAGGTGTTTAATGACAGGCTTCTGTCCACTCCAAGCTTCCTGTGGGGTTTTGTTAGAAACACTTCTAGTAGGACACATATTCAAAACATAAATAGCACAAGCAACCGCTTCAGCCCAAAATCCTTTAGGCAAATTTTTAAATTTCATCATGCATCTAACCATATCCATAACAGTTCTATTCTTTCTTTCCGCCACTCCGTTTTGTTGTGGAGTATATCTAGCAGTCAACTGATGCCTAATACCATGTGTCTCCAAAAAATCATCACAAACAAGATATTCTGTACCCCTGTCAGTTCTCAAAGTCTTAATTTGAAATCCACTTCGCTTTTCAACATAAGCCTTGAATTTTTTAAAAGTATCACAAGCATCAGATTTATGTTGCAAAAAATAAACCCATGCTTTTCTGCTAAAATCATCAATAAAAGTAATAAAGTACCTACTGCCACCATTAGAAGGTACCTCCACTGAGCACAAATCTGAGTGTATCAACTCTAAAGGCCTCTTGGCTCTCCATGAATTTCCTGTAGGAAAAGCATCTCTATGTTTCTTTCCCATTACACAAGTTTCACAAACTCTATTTGGGATATCAATAACAGGCAAACCAGAAACCCAATGTTTTCTAGCAAGAAAATTAAGACTGCCAAAATTTACATGCCCAAACCGCATATGCCATAACCAACTATCATCATCAATCATAGAACTAAAGCAAGGTAAATTCTCGCATTTAATACTCAATGGAAATAAACGATTTTGAGTCATATTTACCTTTGCTATTAGCCCCAAACGGTCATCATTAATTATGCAAACTCCATGGTGGATTCGCATATCATAACCTCTTTCTGAAAGTTGCCCCATACTCAACAAATTTTGTTTCAAACCTGGTACATAAAACACATCTGAAATATACTTGTGAGACCCATTCTTCAATCTGATTGCTATTCTGCCTTTACCCATCACAGGTATCTTTGAATTATTTTCAAACTTTACCTCTGATCGAACGGACTCATCCAAATCAGAAAACATGTCTTTCTCACCACACATGTGATTACTACAGCCAGTGTCTAAATACCACTTAGCACTATCATCATTATCCACAACATTACAAGCCAACACAATGGGTTTCCAAAAATATTTTTGAGGAAAGGTTTTGTTATCCAGTTCAGGTCTGGACCATGGAATGGTCTTCGGTTTAGTGGCATGCCTAATTTAAAGTCAAATTCAATTTATACATTTGAGTTTGTTCTAAATCAAAATAAGATATATTATCAATTTGAACTTATTAATAGTTCAGTTGTTACTAGGATGGTCTTGAGTCCGAATGGCATCATTCAACGTTTCACCTGGATTGAACGTACCTAAGACTGGTCACTTTACTTGACTGCACAAATGGATAATTGTGACCGTTATGCACTGTGTGGCGCTTATGGAAGTTGCAACATTAATAACTCTCCAGCTTGTGGGTGCTTGAAGGGACTTGAGCCAAAATTTCCAAAAGAATGAGTGGTAGCAGATTAGGTCTAATGGGTGTGTTCGAAAGACTCAATTAGATTGTAGAAATGGAGAGGGCTTTTGAAAGTATTCAGGGGTGAAACTGCCAGACACACAACAATCCTGGTTCAATGAGAGCATGAACCTCAAGGAATGTGAGATGGTGTGCTTGAAAAACTGTAACTGTACAGCTTATGCAAATAAGAATATCTGAGGAAGTGAAAGTGGATGCTTGCTTTGGTTTGGTGACCTGATTGATATTAGAGAGTAAACTGAAAATAGGCAAGATCTGTATGTGAAAATGGCAGCTTCAGACATAGGTAAGAATTTACATTTCACAAAACTAGAGACTAGAGAAATGTGTAACAAATTTAGTTTTTATGTATGCTTATTTTCTTCTACAATAGCTATTCTGCAATTGACAGGTTCATGTTCTCTACAATTGTTATTCTACAATTGGCTTTAAATCATTTTATCATATGAATATTGTTGTTATTTGTTTTAAAAAATTGACTTACCAATCCGTATTTACAATGCTTCCTGAGCAGACTATTGTAGAGTGTAAACAAGCTATTGCAGAGAATCTGAGTGTAACACCCCGACCTGACTAATTAATAATTAAATTGCTAATTATTAATTAGAACCGTCATAAAGAATAATTAAGACAGTTAATCGGGAATCTCTGGATGGATTACCAAACTAAACTACTAGTATAGTAGAGAAGTAAGGGTCGAACCCACAGAGACTGTTAATTATTTAAAAACTAAAGTTGAGATTAATTTTAATTGAAATTCACAAAGAGTGATTGTTGTTGATTTTTCCTAAAATTAAATGAAAATTATACTTCAAGCAAATATTTAACTGAATTAATGAGGAATCAAATTAAAAGAGAATTCCTAGGGTGTTGAATCCACCACTAATCTTGTAATTAGCTTCAATTGTATTAATTCTTGGGTCATTCAATTTGGATGTAAAAGACGTATTTTGGCTACAAGCCTCAATACAATCATCAAGAAAATCACACACCAAAACCCTAAGCACGAATCATCTTTGGTCAATACAAATTGTCTACGCTAATTCTAAGGTCATAGTCACAATTTGTTTTCCCTGAGTTATGACTCGTCCTACGGTTTTGATGTATGTACACATATTACTATTGTATAACCACATAAACAAAATCACAGAAATTGATTATGTGCAATTGAATAATACGATCAATGCTTTAATAAAATCCCAATGTTATACAATCAACATCCAAGACTAATTAACCCAAAAATAAAATACAAAGAAACAATATTACTTGATTAGGGTTTCATCTAAACCCTAGGAATAAGAGAACTTAGCCCATGATCGTGGAAGAGGACACCATAGCCATGGAATTCTTCATCTCCTTCTTTAGATATCTCTCCTTCCTTCTTCTCTTCCTCTCTAGATCTCCAAGACGGCCCCCTCTTCTTTTCCAAAACCCTAGGTTACAATATTATCCCCCTTTTTCCAAAAATACCCTTACAAAATAAGAATTTAGAAAAATAACATAAAATTCCGTAATTAGGCATTAGGGGCCCAAAAAGGGAGTCTAAAGTGCTCCAAAATAGAGCCTATAATGCTAAAATGGGCCCTAGTCCACCTATATATGGATCAAGCCTCTCTTCTAACCCAAAATCACTTGTTTTCCACTTCTTTTCGCACTAGTCACGATAGACCAATAAAATGATTGAACATGTCAAGAGAAGAGGGTGTAATACCCGAACCTAATTACCTATTAATTAGGTGAAATGATGTCATCTCAACACTGTAGAAACTCGAATTAGAGAACTATGATGGCCACAAATGAATAATAACTAACACGAGGCCTTTGACATTGAAGTTAATCGAGATAGGAAGCAACCAGAAGCAACCGCTTCGTAAAAAGAGCACTGGAAAAGAAAATATAGTGAAAATAGCTAAAATGGAATTCTGCGCCAGCTAAACAAGGTATAAGCCTAAACGAGGGAAAAATGCCCAAAAGTGAGGCCAAGGGCATTTGAACCCTTGACCAAGTGGAGTAAGATTAATGATACCCAAAAAAATTACCAAGTGGGCTGCCAATAACTTCATGCCTACAATTGCAACAAAATTGTATATAACTCTGAATTATCCTAGGCCACCTCCCAAATTGGCCAATGGCCATGCATGCAAATCCTTTATCATTAGCCCACATCACACCACCTCAACTCCACATCAGTCATTCGAACCCACCAAATCTCTAATATGTATGCATTTACATATATGTAGATGTATATGTATAGGTGGGCAAAATGATATATATGAGAACCATATACCTTGGGACACTTCAAAAAGCATGTGTGCTAGTGTTCTGCACTTAAATTGAGTGAGTGAACCCCTGAATGTAAGTGTAACTGTGTGCATGTGTGTGTGATCGTGGAAGCTAGGTGAGAGAGTGAAGTTAGAGAGAGATAAAGAAAGAGTGTAAGTGTAACTGTGCGCGTATATGTGAGTGTCACCCAAGTGTACGTGAAGAAGTCTGGGCAACCTTGAGGAACTTTGAGAAGCTCTAAGCCAAGCCAAGCCAAGATGAGAGGAGCTCACTGTTTGGAGGTAAAAACCTCAAACTGCTTCACTTTTCTTGTTTAAATTTGGTACTGTTTTGATGATTGTTGAGCCTAATAAACTACATGCATGATACCTAAAGTGTATAATCTTGAATGAGGCACGAAATTAAGGCCCTGAAACAGCCTAGAACACTGAATCTATATACAAACCGCCATAGATGGACCTTAGAGGTGCAGGTCTGAAAACATCCACACCAAATCAAGTCTGGTTTGTCAAGACCTAAAATAGAAACCATTGGTGTTCCAAGAACACTTAGACGCTACCAAAAACCTCACTAAAGGGCTTCCAAACTTGAGTTACAGGTTTCGGTTATGAAACCCAACTCTTGTTTTAGACTCTTAAACCACGTTTTTAGAATGGGGACTTGAACCCCATGATGCATGGATCAAAACTAAAGAAACCTCACAAGATTTGGGGCAAAAACAAGGATTTACCAGCCAGTTGTAGGTTCGGTTATCTAACTTTAGACTGAACGTTTGAGCTTGATTCGAGTCTTAAAATGAATGCCAAAATGTTTCTTAAACATTTAGTAGCCCATACCACCTGGAAACAGAGATCAAATCATCCCAAAAAGTCACGAAATTGGAAGAATGTGAAATCGGGAATTAGGGTTACAGTAATTGCGCAATGGAGAAGACGACGAGTCGACTGAGTTGACTCGCCCAACTCATCTAAACCAAACGTGTCGACTCAGATGCTTGTCGAGCTACGGGCAAGCCACTGCATTATTGAAACTGTGTCGTTTTGAAACCTATTTTAAATAAATTCCAGACTGTTTGGTTACGGTGATAGAAAATTGAAATTGGGATTAAGGTTAACCCAAACCGTGGATAAGGGAGACAATGGGGATATTGTATTCCGGATTTTCTGAAGGAAGTGAACCGGATGATTTTAGGAGTTTTGGACTGGTTCAATTGACTGAACCCTAAAACCGGACGATTCTGAACCTTTTTTTTCTAAAATTTTGTTTTGAACCCTAAACTTTTTTGAAATTAGTTTATGACCCCAACTGTTCTGAATATTTGTACTCTGGCCCAGCTTCTGAAAAATTTATGCATATAAGCCCCTGAAAAATAATTATTTTTAATTATTTTATTAATTAGATAAAATTACTATTTTACCCTTGGACATTAAATGGGTCAAATGAAGTCCAAATTAAATAAATGAATAGTATATTTCTACTATTTCAGGCATTCCAGACTCAATTGTGGAGTCTAATTTGAGAAATTAAGTCCCAAAAAATAAAGACACGCAAATAATAAATGACTGTACTGCCCCTAATGATACCCAGGGCCAAATAAAAATAAAAGATAGTCCAAATTAACTATGTCGGACACTCTGGACTCAATGGTGAGGTCCATTTTATGAACCGAGGTCTCAAAAAGTTTAGTTATGTAACATGTGAAATTACCAAAATGCCCCTGATGCTATACGAAATTCAAATGGGACGAAATTGATATTGATAAAAGCCCAGATACACGTGAAACTGTACACGTGATTAAATAACGAATCAGGGTCAGAATTTCACAAAAATGCAAAAATGACTAAAATACCCTTGAGCATGGTAAGTGCAAAGTAGAGGCCGAATAAAGGCCAATCTGATATGATAAATTATCATAAGCATAATTATGAACATTGAAAGGCTAAATAAGACTCCGGAATAGTCAACATGTAAAATGAGAAATGACTGATGTGTCCCGATAA
The DNA here is from genome assembly GCA_008638375.1 of Nyssa sinensis. Lineage (NCBI taxonomy): Eukaryota > Viridiplantae > Streptophyta > Magnoliopsida > Cornales > Nyssaceae > Nyssa > Nyssa sinensis. Next base: position 15,318,479 of record CM018047.1, read on the forward strand.
TCAAAAGCAGATACCAAATGAAGTCCAAAGGACTTAGAAATTTATATATGAGATATATGAAATATTCTGGGGACCACGACAAGGGTCCGGGACAAGAATGATAAAATTACCATTTCTCTCCTAAGGTCAAATAAGTACCTAACTGATAACGACTGGAGTCCAAACGACTTAGATTATAATCTTGATAACTACTAGGCCTAATTAAAGAATGAAATAGCCTCGGATGAAACCCAATGAAAGGGCAATAGGCTATTAGGCTATCTTAGGTAATTCGATAGATACCTAAGATGATGAATAAGACATGAATGGTTAAATTCTGATCTGTCCTGTGATTGATGATGATTATTCAGGATATACAAGGATGTACCTGAGACAATATTTGGAGGTTATCAGATTATCTGTACAAGGAGATAAGCCAACAGTTTGTAAGTAACTTGGAACTTCTGACTTGGTGTATAAGTTACACTGCCTAGATATTGTATCTTCATACACTGTACCGTTTTATATGCTGTATTGTTTAAATGCGTATACTTAAATGCATACCCTTTTGTACTGTATTACACGTGGCATGATTTTGTTCTGTCCTGCCTAATTAGCGTCTTGTCCTGTTCCGCTTAATACTGACCTGTTCTATTATTTGATTTATTTGCCTACGTTCCATTAATGATATGCCTGTGTCTCTGATTGATATATTATTTTTGCTCTGTTCCGTAATGTTCCAGTTCCATTGATGATATGCCTTTGTCTCTGATTGATATATTGTTTCCGCTCCGTCATGTTCCGTTCCGTTGATGATATGCCTTTGTCTTTGATTGATATATTGTTTCCGCTCAGTTCCGTTATGTTCCGTTCTGTTAATGATATGCCTTTGTCTCTGATTGATATATTGTTTTCGCTCAATTCCGTTATGTTCCGTTCTGTTGATAATATGCCTTTGTCTCTGATTGATATATTATTTTCGCTCCATTCTGTTATAGTTCCTGTTCCGTTCCGTTGATGATATGCCTTTGTCTCTGATTGATATATTCTTTCCACTCTGTTCCGTTATGTTCCGTTGATGATATGCCTTTGTCTCTGATTGATATATTGTTTCCGCTCCGTTCTGTTATGTTCCTTCCGTTGATGATATGCCTTTGTCTCTGATTGATATATTGTTTCTGCTTCGTTCCGTTATGTTCCGTTCCATTGATGATATGCCTTTGTCTCTAATTGATAAATTTTTTTCTCTCAGTTTCGTTATGTTCCGTTCCGTTGATGATATGCCTTTGCCTCTGATTGATATATTGTTTCCGCTCAATTCCGTTATGTTCCGTTCTGTTGATAATATGCCTTTGTCTCTGATTGATATCTTAGTTTCGCTCCATTCCGTTATGTTCTGTTCCGTTGATAATATGCCTTTGTCTCTGATTGATATATTATTTTCGCTCCGTTCCGTTATGTTCCGTTCCGTTGATGATATGCCTTTGTCTCTGATTGATATATTATTTCCGCTCTGTTCCGTTATGTTCCGTTCTGTTGATGATATGCCCGTGTTTCTGATTGATATATTGGCATCATGTACTGTTTTGTTCTGATTTGTTGTGTTCTGTTTGGTTATGTTTTGTTATGATCTGTTCTGTTCTGATCTGTTTGTACTGTTTGATTCGGTTTTGTTTTATTCTACTTAACTGCATTAAGTGAATTTATAAAACTGCTATTTCAGAAATAACTGAACCCTCCATGTGCTTTGTAAGCAAGAACTGGGTTTTGAAACCCATGACAGGGAACCTGTGTTACTCATTGGGCTTATTTAATCTCATCCCATTATCCTAACATTTTTCAGGATTTACCTCCATTGGATTAATGCACTATGATGTGACTTGGATGGGCTGAGTGGCGTTCCAAGTAAAGGATCTGATGGCACTAATTTGTGGAGACTTGTATTCTTGTGGATTGAATCTGGTTATTCAGGTGAGTGACATGATTTAATTGATGTGATTAAAGTTACTGATATTGGGACATGGCTCGTGGTAATGGTACTCTAGAGATATTAAATGTGCTCTGTGTTATATGTCTGATGTTAAACGTGCCCTATGGTTAGAGGTATTTATAAATGAGTTGTATTTCTGAGATGAAAAAGTTTTAAATTCCGTTGCTCTGACCCTACATTTGGAATGCAATTTATCGGTTAGTTCAGAAATTTGCCTTTGGTTGGTCGCATTGTCGGTCGACAAACCGACAAGGCGGCTAACTGGCATCACGTCCTCGACATCCGCGTAGGGTGGGGTTCGGGATGTGACACTGAGTATGGAATTTAGGGTATTAAGTTCATTCCATTTTGAGGAGAGTCATTTAAGCTTAGTGCTCAACTATCACTCTCGAAGTGATAGGCACTGCAAAGCCCTATTATTCAAAGGTCTATCAAACTGTTTATATAACCTTCAATTGCAGCAAATTTGTAGCAATTACTCTTAAATTTCTGCTTCTTGGTTGTGCCTGTATTGTGAAGATACAAGTGAAAGAATTAAGAGTTTCTCTAAGTACAGCCACATTTTTATTGCTATTTTAGTTCATTGTTTTCTGCTTTAAATTTTAGTTGTTTTACACTAGTATAAATCTTGAATATGCAGATACAAAAAGCAGCTCAAATGAGAAGAGGCAAGTGAGGATCATCATTCCTATATTACTTGTGGTTGTAGTACTCCTAAGCATATTCCTATTCTTTTATGTCTCGAAGAAGAGGAAGCTGAAGAGAGAAGGTAACATGTCTGAAAGCCTCAAATCACTGCAATTCCATCACCATCTTGTAATTAGATTCAAAGTTTTCATTTCATCTCTTTCTCATGTCATTTTTGCAACTGAATGTAAGTTCCCATTCATTTGCTATGTCACTTTCTGTGGCCTAATTCTGTGCCTCCTCATGTTAGTTGAGACTCTTTAGCATAGGGGTTGGCTACCATCTTATGAGTGATGTCTATTCAAGTAACTCTAGCCAAATTGAGCTCAATTGGTTGGTATTAACTTTATGATTTTCAATTTGTTACTTTGAAGAAGCAAGTTACCAAGTTCAAACTTAGGAAGCTTTTTTTTTTTAATCAACCAAATGGAACTATCAGATAGTGGATCCTAAATCTTAACCCCTTCTGTAAGGCTTACATGACCTTATCATATGAGAATAGAGAACGAAGAGAAGTTGTTTGTCATGGTGGGTGTCTAGCTACAAGTCTAGGGAACGTCACTGATCATCATAAGGGGTTCCTAAAACCAATGAATAAGCTGCTGTCCTGGCCTCTTAGGAGCTTTTAGGCAGGAACCAGTGTCGTCTTTGAGCTGAGGCTCAGCAACAGCAATCCCACTTCAAATGACATCTATTGAAGTATGCAGATGATTCAAGATAACAAATAAGTGCTTCCATTAATATACCAAGGATGTTAGGACTTAAGTTTATAACTATTTCATTTTTCCTTCTGTTAATATAAGGAAGGACAATGGCTGGACATCCCAACTCTTTTTTTACCCTTTGAAGTTCTCATTGCTATTACTTTCTTCTCAAACAAAATGATTATCATGATGCCATTGTGTTCAAGATTGTCTCCTCATATCACTATGGAAAGGAAAACAGGGTGAGAATATTAGGAAGAATAGCATATAAACAATTACAATTACAATTTTGGGGACACATTAAATGGTCAAAATCCAACTTTTGGAATTATGCCGTATTGCCATACATTTTAGCCCATAGTGATATGCATAACTTGCTTTATTTATGTGAACTTCATTCCTACTTGCAGAAATAGTTAGACTCAATACAGAAAGAGATCACTGCATTAGCGAAAGAGAGAGGGATGATTTAGAGTTACCATTATTTGACTTCACAACAATAGCTACTGCCACCAATAACTTTTCACTTGACAATAAGCTTGGAGAGGGCGGCTTTGGACATGTCAATAAGGTAGTGAAATTGATATCTCTAGCTACGAAGCATCTAGAAAAATAGTTTGTGCTACCACTTTGCACGATACCATCTCTAGGCACTAATTCTAGTATTTGTGTATGTATCATATATGTGTGTATGTGTGTCTATCACTAGTTTATCCAGAAACTATCAACTTATGGCACATAACTTCTCACTCCTGACTGCTAAAAATTTTAATCAGCACTATTGCTTTCAAAAGATTTTCAATATCTGATTTTTCATTTTTCACTGGACTTCAAGTGATCTTCTATACAAGTACTTATACAAGAGAGTTTTCTTTCAGCAGATGTATATAACCCTAAGTATATGCAGTATTCCACAAAAATAATTACCTTCCAGCACATGAATTGGTATTGTGAAGGACAATTTTGGCGTGTGTTAGAGTGACTTGAGTCTGCTGTTATGGTACAAACTGATTTTCTTAATGCACCTAATCCAAGAAATTTCAACATAGAGTGGCCTAATGATTTTCAAGGTACATTAGAAGGGCAAGAAATAGCTGTGAAGAGGCTTTCAAAGAATTCAAGACAAGGGCTTGACGAATTCAAGAATGAAGCTTTATGTATTGCCAAACTTCAACACCGAAACCTCGTGAAGCTTCTAGGATGTTGCATTGAAGAAGAGGAAAGGCTTTTGATATATGAATACATGCCCAACAAAAGCTTGGATTCCTTTATTTTTGGTTCGGCTCTCTCAAACCCAAATATATTTGTTATTTTTGAATTTTCGATTATCAGATATACTAATCTTCATCTGATGAAATGAATTTCACTATACAAAGCTCCAAAATGTCCTACTTATTTTTTGGAAAAAAAATGAACAAAATCTACTACTTGTGGAGTGACGTTCTAGAGAATGGTTTTATAAAAAATAGTTGGGATACAGTTCAAGTGCAGCTGCTTGAACTTGAAAATAGGCAATAGGATACTTTGGTTTTATTGCGACTAGTGTAGCTGCTTCTGCTCCCAAGGATTTTTCAAGATTTTGAATTTATAAAAATAATTTTCATTGATGTTTGTGAAAGCAAGTAAACTGCATCATGGATTAATTGGATGAAAACTTGGCAGATAAAAAACAAAGATTGTTACTGGATTGGTCTAAGCGCTACAACATTATTAATGGGATTGCTTGACGGCTTCTCTATCTTCATCATGATTCCATACTGAGAATTATCCATAGAGATTTCAAAGCTAGCAATATTTTACTAGATTATGAGATGAACCCCAAAATTTCAGACTTTGGTATGGCAAGAAGTTTTGGAGGCAATGAAACCGAAGCAAATACAACTAGAGTGGTTGGAACATAGTAAGAATATTTAAACATGTTACACACTTTATTGCCATTGCCCAGAAACTGAATTCTATTTTTATTGATTTGCTGCAGTGGTTACATGTCTCTCGAGTATGCAGTTGATGGACTCTTTTCGGTAAAGTCCTATGTCTTTAGCTTCGGTGTATTGGTGCTTGAGATAGCGAGTGGGAAGAAAAATAGAGGGTTCTATCATCCAGAACATAACCTTAACCTTCTTGGACATGTAAGTCCCATGAGTGATTTTGACCAATTTCACCTTGTTATGGTATAACAATTACTGATAAAATGTTATTTTAACTATTTAGGCGTGGAAACTCTATAAAGATGACAAGCCTTTGGATCTGGATGTATCAGTAATAGACTCATGTAATATGTATAAAGCATCTCGAGCAATTCATATCGGTTTGTTGTGTGTCCAACAAAATCCTGAAGATAGGCTGAACATGTTATCTGTTGTTCTGATGTTGAGTAGTGAGATTGCATTGCCTGAGCCTAAACAACCTGGCTTTTTTATTGAAAGGAGAATGCTTGAAGCAGATTCTTCATCGAGCAAACCTGAATCATGTTCCACCAACCAATTGACCGTTACATTTTTGGCCCCCTGGTAAAAGGCATTTCAGGTTGATATTTTGTTGCCTTGAAACCTATAAAATATTATGCATTAGAACTTTGTTGCAACGAAATAATTTTACTGATCACAAAAATGTATGCTTGAAATGGAGGGGATATGATCTGTAAAATAATTTTCTCTTTAGTTTTGATGTGTGTTTCCTTTATTTGAGGTTAGAGGGAATATGATCAGCAGATGGACCATGATATTGTCTAAGCAAATTGAGTCATGATGGATAAAATAGATCCATTAGAGTCAACAAAAAGTAATAGTGATGCTTGTGTGATGATCAGGATTTAATTCCAGTCTGAGAATACATTTGGCATTAAAATAAATAGACTAATAACTGTAACAAATCATGAATGGTATCTCCACTTCCCGAACAGGAGGAATCCTGCACCCCAATTTTGTTTGTGCCAATAAATCTCTCCATGACCCTTGAAACACCTTACTGGCTACAGGAGTTGATAGGATGGGAGATATATCACATATATATGTCCTTGAAACACTTTTGTGGTGAAAGTTGAACTCGGAAAGAGATGGCAACCCGCAGGTCCTGGTCCTGTCGCAGGAAAAAAATGTTCTTCGAGACGGGCCTCCAGTTGAATCCCAATTTATTTTTAAATTTATATTTATTTTATTAAATTAATTATAAATAATATATTTTAAGCAAAATATTATATGTATTAAAATAAAAAAATATGTATATTAATAAAAAGTTAAAATAATTTATTTTTTTAAACATATAATTTTATATTAAATTTAAATGAACAAATAAAAAATATTATTATAAATATTAATTATATAAGTATAAAATGTGTCTTCTCCCAAATTTTGACAAGATGAAGAAAGTCTTTTCACTCTGTTTCATCGGGGGCCATTGAGAAGCTCTAACGAGTTAAATTACCGTCTCTATGAATACCCCCCCGGCTCTTCTCACTCATCCAAACCCCGAGGGTTTTTCAAAAAGGAGGTCCAAAGTTTGAGCCCTAAATGGAGCAGAGTGTGTGTCACCTGTCTTATCAAGAAAGAAAAAGAAAAAAAGAAGAAATCATAAAGGAAGTCCTATTGCCAAAACAATGATGAGTTTTTGCAAGAATAATGGGCACCCACAGCAACAATTGTTCTAGCAAAAGCAAGATTTACTCCGGAAATGCGAGTGCCTTTCATAAAACCATCTAACGGTGTACCAGTTTTATCATTTGAAATAGAAAATTCTTGATTGCTTGATGGTTCCATTTCAGTGAAGAAGACATGTTACTGAAGAGACTGCTCTGTTTCCACATCTCTCTAATTATACGATATCTTGAATCAACTGATGATCTAATTCCCAAGGAAACGGCATCATATTTAATGTGTCTCTACACATACTGATCCCTCCCAAAACCCCTTATCCCTTGCGTTCTTTGCCTTCTGGGTTTGTTGAAAAAGTTCCCAAAACATAGTTTTTATTTCAATACTCAAAACCTGAAATTTTGCTCCGTGATCTCTGTTGCTCTGTTCTCATTTTGGGTCTTTATAATTCTTGTTCCAAAGATGACTGGAGGAAATTAGGGGAGGTTTGGGGTGTGAAAATGGGAATAACCATAAGTTTCCGGTGGGTATGCGTGTTCTTGCCGTCGAAGATTACACCACTTGTTTGATGCTATTGGATGGCCTGCTTCGAAAATGCCACTATCAGGGTTTGATTCTTCTCTGTTTTGCTTCTCTTTAGTTCGTATGAATATGTGATCGATTGATCAAAGATGGTTTCTTTATATGTTGTTGTTAGTTGAATTTTCGATTCAGTTTGGTTTTTCTTTGAAATTTTAATTTAATTCTGTTGATTTGTTGTTAAGTTTGGTTCTTTGTTTGATCAATTTTTGATGGATTTGTTGGTTTGATTCCATGCATGGTTTTCAGTTTCTCCAATGTATATTAGCTTGCAGTAAGTTCTTAAATGTTCCTAAAGCGTCATATCAGTACTATAACCGCGGTAAGGACTGAGGTCATTTTTATAGTGACAACAATCTCATCTCTTCCTACGCCTACACACAGTCAGAATTCGAGATTTTTTAACTGTACTCTTAGGTTAAACTTCTCCTCTCCCATTTTTTTTATATAAAAAAAAAAGGTATTTTAAAATTCAATAAGAATCCATGATTTGCACTTCACCTCATTCCATGCCATAACATGGTGGGACATCTTTATGGGCTCCAACAAATTGAAAGAAACTGTTGCCATTGAAAGAAATTTATTTTAGTTGGTGTATGATGTGATCGGTCATTATTCCCTCATTCCATACAATGCTGTGTGGGTCATTTTTACGATAAGTTATTTCATGTGATCATCACACTTTATAGCCATTATAATTTGAATAGACGTAAATTCCACATAAACTTACTGCAAGTGGTGCCATCATACAACAAGAAAGAATAACCATTTTATCTTCACACACTAACATATTGTTTTTAATGATTTAATGAGATGGGTCGAGGCAGGCTTGGATCAGGATAAATTCGGCTAGGTTAAGAGTAAAAGAAGTGTAGAAGGTCAGGTCAAATGGGGTACAATCAGGCTCAGCAGCCAAACCAAAATCTTTTTATACTAGATGAGTGAGTCTACCTACCTGATTCTTAGATGAATAGGAATGTATAGCAGCTCTGCTTGTGTGTGTAAAAAGGGGTCATCTTGGTTTTCCATAAGACCTGCCCCACATTCCCAAGCCAACCTACAAATTAACCACCACAAATGAGAAGGCGACATTAGCCTATCATGACTTCTTTATCTTTCCCTCAGCTTTCAATTCCTTGTAGCTGTGTTTAATACTGCAGAGCAATAATTGGTTCAAAGAGAAAACGGTTTCTAGATATAAAGCTTGATGGAGTTGTCGTGACAGCTAGATTAGGATGAGCAAATTTGAAAAAGAAATTTGGCCCCCCATTTGAAAGACATATTTTCCAATTTGCAAGAAAAATCTTCAGTTTTGGTTCCTTCTACGAATATCCCATCGATTGAGTTTTTGTCTTTGTACAAAAGAAATACATGATGATGAGAAGCAAGAGAACATTAATGGAAGGCCTTTAGCTTTACCATAGTTCTTTTCTGGTTCTCTGTATTCTCCATCTTAATAATCTCCACAGCAATAGACACCACAACGGCAACTCAATCCATTAGAGATGGTGAGACCATAGCTTCAGCTGGTGGAAGCTTTGAGCTGGGTTTTTTCAGCCCAGGTAATTCCAAGAACCGATATGTGGGAATATGGTATAAAATATCCACTACAACAGTTGTATGGGTTGCTAATAGAGAGATCCCCCTCCTCGATTCATCTGGTGTTATGAAGGTCACCGAGCAGGGAATTCTCACCATTCTCAATGGTAATGGTACCATCATTTGGTCTTCCAATTCAACAAGGTCAGCACAGAACCCAGTTGCAGTGCTTTTAAATTCAGGAAATCTAGTGGTGAGAGATGGAAATGATAATAACCCAGACAATTTCCTGTGGCAAAGTTTTGACTATCCATGCGATACGTTTTTTCCAGGCATGAAGCTTGGAAGGGACCTCAAAACTGGAATAGATCGGTATCTATCATCATGGAAGAGCAAAGATGACCCTTCTAGAGGTGATTTTACATTTCGACTTGATCCACGTGGATTTCCACAGTTTGTCTTGATGAAAAAAACAGTTGAGCTATTTCGGTCTGGACCGTGGAATGGGCTCGGGTTTAGCGGAATGCCTTATTTAAAACCAAACCAATTTTATAAATTCGATGTGGTTTTTAATGATCATGGGATTTTTTATATTTGTGAGCCTCTCACCAGCACATTTGTTACAAGGCTGGTGTTAAATCCGACTGGTGAAGTGCAGCGGTTCTTTTGGAAAGATCGAACACATGAGTGGGATGTCTACGGATCTTTGCATTCAGATAACTGTGACAGTTTTGCTTTCTGTGGTCCAAATGGTAGATGTAATACCGGCAACTCTCCAGAATGTGGGTGTTTGATAGGATTCGTGCCTAAATTCCAGAAAGAATGGGATGTAGCAGATTGGTCAAATGGGTGTGTCCGGAGGACAGACTTGGATTGCCAGAAAGGCGATGGGTTCCTAAAGTATTCAAGCATCAAACTGCCAGAAGTGCGCAATTCGTCATTTGACAGAAGCATGAACCTGGAGGAATGCAGGATGGTTTGCTTGAAGAACTGCTCTTGTATGGCCTATTCAAATTTAGATATCAGCGAGGGAGGACGTGGATGCTTGCTCTGGTTTGGTGACCTAATTGACATTAGAGAGCTCAATCAAAACGGGCAAGATATCTACATAAAGATGGCTTCATCTGAAATAGGTATGAGTTTCTCCCCAAACTAATAACTTGTACTATAAAACCATATTAAAAATCACATCCACCATTTTTCCTTTCATTTTCAACCAATATGAAATAAGGCGACTGTCAGCCCCGGGAGTGTAGGACTCCCCATTGAATCTGTTAAAACTGTCATTTATTTCAAATGAAAGACTCAACAGCGTTCCCCAAGTAAAATCACAATAGAAGGTCTTACTATTTATGCTTTCTAATTCCTCATGTTCCTGCTTTTAATTGCTTTGCCATTAGGTAATGTTGGCTCTGGCAGGAAGAAGCAAGTGAGCTACATTGCAACCTCAGTATTATTTACATTAATGCTTCTGCTAGGCCTGAGCCTGACCTTGTATCTGCTGAAGAAGAATAAACTTAAGAGACAAGGTAATCCAAATAAGTCATCCAACTCTGATAATATTTTGCACTCTTAATTTACTTAAAATGGGACCACCAAATTGTAAGCCTGTTTGTCTTGTGAGGCTGCTGAAACCCAATTAAATGGAAAATGCATGGAAGGGAAGTTAACGAGTCGGGGTAACTACTCAAGTGTATAAACACAGAGATTTGGGTACCCAGGTGGAACCCAAATAACGTAAATATAACATTCATAAATTTTTAAACTTCCCTTATTATTGTTCTAAGGAAAATGTATTTCTTGTTTCGTTTATAAACAATCTACTCCCTGAATGCAGCGAAATTAGAACTTGGTCCAGAAAGAAGCAACTCCACTGAATGCCAGAAGGAAGATCTAGAGCTACCATTATTTGACTATGCTACAATAGCTGATGCCACCAATAACTTTTCGGACAGCAATAAGCTTGGAGAGGGTGGTTTTGGGCCAGTCTACAAGGTAATAATTTAGTAAAATTGCTATGCAGATTATTGGAGAATTGTTAATGTTACCCAATCTGCATGATACCTGTACTGCCTAGCTATATGCACCAACTGCAATATATGTACCATTAGTATTCTACCACTAGTTCATCTAAAACAACTGAACCCTCAGCTCATTACTCACCAGTTCACTGAGCTCATTACTCTAGGTGTGAGAGCACATCTGCACTCGGAATGACCTCTCATAAAGATATAACTGGAACTAATTGGAAACATGTCCAACTGTTACAGGTATTCCTAACCAAAGGAGTATTTAGCACCACAGCAAAAATATTAGTCATTTACTTTTCCTCTAAAGACACAAAACATGACTTCTAAAAGATTATTGTCAGGGCATGCTTGATGGAATTTCAACATATATATAGTGGCATATCAGACAAGGAATATGGAAAAAAAAAACATGTTCTTCTAGCATATTATTGTAGCTATTAACTAATGACAATTTTTAGGGCGTGTTGAATGATGGACAAGAGATAGCTGTAAAAAAACTTTCAAAGAACTCAACACAAGGAATTGACGAATTCAAGAATGAAGTGTTGTGTATCGCCGAACTTCAGCATCGGAACCTTGTGAAGCTTCTAGGGTGTTGCATTCATGTGGAAAAGATATTGATCTATGAATACATGCCCAACAAAAGTTTGGACTACTTCCTTTTTGGTTAGTATCTCACAAAACCTTTATATATTTAGTTTGACTTCTCTAGACAATTTATTTTCATCATACAGGTGCAAAGTTCCAGTGGGACCATGGAAAATGCTGACAGGTTTATAAAAAGAAATGGGCAACTATACCAGCCAGTAACACTTTTATGTCCAATTTTAATTTGAAAATGGACATGAAATTGGAAAATTAATGAACTTGAATTAATAGAATAATTTCCTGCTTATATTCTATAGAATCCATTTTACTGCAGCATGAATTAACCTGGACAAAAAAATTGGGCAGACCAGGTGCGAAGCAAGTTACTAGATTGGCCTCAGCGTTTCCACATTATCAATGGGATTTCTCGGGGACTGCTTTATCTCCATCAAGATTCTAGGCTGAGAATTATACATAGAGATCTAAAAACCAGCAACGTTTTACTAGATCATGAATTGAACCCAAAGATTTCGGACTTTGGCACGGCTAAAAGTTTTGGGGGCAATGAAACCGAGGGAAATACAACTAGAGTAGTTGGAACATAGTAAGAATTTTTAAAAAGTTCTATACTCTTCTTCCATTATTCATAAACTGACTTTTTATTGAATGATTTCCTGTAGTGGTTACATGTCACCAGGAGTACGCAATTGATGGGTTTTTCTCAGTAAAATCTGATGTATTTAGCTTTGGCGTTTTGGTACTGGAAATTGTGACTGGGAAGAAAAATAGGGGATTTCATCACGAAAAACACGGACTCAACCTTCTTGGGCATGTAAGTATAGAGTTGAATGACGTTTTACTTTTCATAAATCTGTAAAACTAGCATGAACGATACGATTTTACATTGTACAGGCATGGACACTCTATAAAGAAGGCAGCTCTTATGAACTGATTGATGCAGCAATAAGGAACTCACATTATCTACCTGAAGTGTTACGATCAATTCATGTGGGTCTGTTATGCGTGCAACAACGTCCAGAAGATAGGCCAAACATGTCAACTGTTGTTCTGATGCTGGGTAGTGAGATTGCATTGCCTCAACCAAAACAACCTGGTTTTTTCCGTGAAAGGAATCTACTTGAAGCAGAATCATCATTAAGTAAGCATGATTCAAGCACAGCCAACGAAATAACGGTTACAATGTTAGAGGCTCGATAAACGATATTTCAAGTCGATGTTGAATGTCGGAGAACTTCTGTGTTATTATTATTTTTCTGTAGAAGCATAATGTGTTAGATGGGAAATATTACTAATCATAGATGGTTAAATGCTTGCTTAATTTGGCTTAAATCATTTTCAAAATCCTCTGATTTTGACTTCATTTTGTTGTCATTTCTCTTAACTTATGCCTTGGTTTTGATCAATCTATCTCAACTTCTGGTCTTTTAGACTTGTTCCAGTGATGCCTCTGTTGCTTCACTAATTTTCTTAGAAAAAGAACCATAGTCTTTTAGACTTGTTCCAGCGATGCCTCTGTCGCTTTACTAATTTTCTTACAATAAGAACCATAGCCATTATCTGGATCGTTTAGTAGTCTTTGAAGAACTTTCAATTTACCCTTCAAGAATAGACAATATTGTCCTGATATTTTTCCGATCACTTATTATCCTTCAAGGACTATCATAAACTTTTCAAGGATTCTAATCCATGAATTCACCTACTTCTATTGGATTGGAAAGCTGTATATGATTGTTCCCTAATTGCTAGAGATGTGGACGAACACGAGATCAAGGGAGACAAGTTCTATGGAATCTTGTAACTAGTTGTCGAACAAGTGTAGAAAATTTGAGACACAAAAAGTGATGTTTGTTTGTATTTGTAGAATTTTGTCTTTGGGCCCCCAATTTACAGGTTTATTTAGTAATTTACAAGAAAGACCTGCAATCTTTTTGGAATTAAAAGACTGAAAAAGAAGACTTGGAAGTTAAAGAGGGCTCAATTTTTGTTCCTTCTTGGCATATCCCATCAATTGTTTTAACACTGACTCTTTTCCGGCAGTCCTAGGCAATTCGAACGAAATGATACAATTGAATTTAAGTTTGGGTTTTCCTGATAGTTTGTTCGGGTTCAAAGTTGGGTTAAAGACAAATAATCTTACACTTTGAGCTGAACTTGAATAGGCCTTAAACCGGGCTGTCAATTTGTAGCCCCTAGGAAAATTTGGCTTCAAACTATCATTAGGTCTATATGAAAGCACCCAGTTGCTTTTCTCATCCAAAAAAAAAAAAAAAACACAATTTGCTAATGTTTTTGTGCAAGGGCTGGGAGCTTAAATGACTGCTAAGACAAAATTTTGATTGTTTGTCACCAGGACCATGGTTGATGTGAGGTTAAGGTGTAGTAGAGGTAGGCCTAAAAGAATAAAAATGTGTTGTAAGGCTAGTTTGGAAGAAAGTTCAAATCAGATGCTCTATAATGATCAAATTTTAAGTGCCCTTGAAATTGACAGGTTCATATTCTCTACAATAACTTCTCTACAAGTGCCTTTAAGTCATTGTCTCATGTGAAAATTGTTGTCGTTTGTTTTGAAAAAATGATTTATCAATCCCATGTACAATGCTTTTTAAGCATACTAGTTTAGGGAGTGTAAACAAGCTATTGAAGGGAATATGTGAAGTATGAAATTTACAGTATTAAGTTCATTCCATTTTTAGGAGAGTCATTTAAGCTTAGTGTTCCAGACATCACTCTTGAAGTTATAGGCGCTGCAAAAGCCCTATTATTCAAAGGTCTATCATCTGTTTATTTTACCTTCAATTGCAGAAAATTTGTAGCAATTACTCTTAAGTTTCTGCTTCGTCGTTGTGCCTGTAGTGTGAAGACACAAGTGAAAGAATTAAGAGTTTCTCCAAATACAACTATGAAATGACAAAACACCTTTTTACTGAAACTTTAGTTCATAGTTTTCTGCTATAAATTGTAGTTATTTTACACTAGGATAAATCTTGATTGTGCAGAGACAAAGAGCAGCTCAAATGAGAAGAGACAAGTGAGGATCTTTGTCATTCCTATATTACTAAAGCAGTTGTAGTCCTAAGCCTATTGCTATTCTTTCATGTCTTGAAGAAGAGGAAGCTGAAGTGAAAAGGTAATATGTCTGGAAGCCTCAAATCACTGCAATTCCATCACCATCTTGTAATTAGATTCCAAGTTTTCATTTCATCTCTCTCTCATGTCCTTTTTGAAACTGAATTTAAGTTCCCATTCATTTTCTATGCCACTTTACTCTGGCCATGGGAATGCCTTCCATAAAACCATCTACGGTGTACCAGTTTTACCATTTGAAATAGAAAATTCTTGATTGCTTGATAGGTCCATTTCAGTGAAGAGAACAGGTTGCTGAAGAGACTGCTCTGTTTCCACATTTCTCTAAGAGGGGATGCTTTTGTCACTCATGACTGTCGGATCCACAAAGATCCACCTTAGCAAGTGATGGTAGCATTGCGTTTTCTCTAATTGTATGCAATTGTGAATCAACTGATGGTCTAATTCCCATGGAAATGACATCAGATTTGAGGTGCTTCATCCTCATTGCAGACTCATGTCATGCTAGTCAATATCATAGTATCTAACAGCGCATCATTTTTAATGATTTAATGAGCTGGGTAAGGGCAGATTTGGATCAGGATAAATTTGGCTAGGTTCAAAGAGTAAAAAAGTATAGGTGGTCAGGTCAAATGAGGTACAATCAAGCTCAGGAGCCAAACCAAAATCATTTTAAACTTGATGAGCCTAGATGCCTGGTTCTCAGATGAATAGGAATGTAGAGCAGCTCTGCTTGTGTGGGTAAATCAGAAAAGGTCATCTTGGCATAAGACCTGCCACATATGCCCAAGCCAACCCACAAATTACCACAGCAACAGAGAAGGCGACATTAACAATCTCTGCTTTCTTTTATCTTTCCCTCAGCTTTCCATTCCTTGTAGCCATGTTTAAACTTCAAGACAATAATTGGTTCAAAGAGAAAACTGTATTTACATTTAAATCTTGATGGAGTTGCAACTGCTAGATTAGGACAAGTGAAGGAAATTTGAAAAAGAAAGTGACTGTTATTTCAAACTTGCAGAAATCAAGGTCTTGGCCCCCCAATTGAAAGGTATATTTAGAAATTTGCAAAGAAAACCGGCAAATTTTTACACAGATGAGTTGATAATGTTATATTAGCAGTCTATCACATTATATTACATCATGATGTGATATAAAACTAATACAACACTAACAACTCATCTGTGTAAACATTTTTGATAAAACTTTTTGGTTAACATAATATTACTCATTTAAAAAAGACAAATATTAGATAAAGTTAATAAATACTTACAGAGAAACTTTCAATTCTTTTTTTTTTTTGTCTCTAAAGTATAATCAAAACTAAGATTCTAGAGTTAATAAAAGTTAACTATAAATGAAAGGTTTTTTTTTTTTTTTTGTATATAGTATAATTCAAACGACAAATTTAAGAACAAGAAAAGTCTAGTTCTATATAATAGAAAATCATATTTATTTCAGGATAAAAGACGTGAATAGTTATCTTGTATTATTTAGTTTATGTTCTTATAAATTTTATTATTAGAGTTTTTTCATAATTAGGTTTTTATATTTCTATATGTTGAAAACATGCATATTTTATATAATTATTAGAATTTTGTTTATATATAAAAACCTGTTAAATGAAATCAACGGCTATGATCACCTCCCTAGACCTCGTAAGACCACAAAGAAAAACACAAACTAGATCACGGGAGTGATTCTAATGATGACTATTTCAAAGATCAATTCAGAATAAGATATAAACTTTGTAGATGTTGAAGAACAAATTTAGATTTTTTATTCGTACATTTTAAATAAAGTTCTTCATAAAATGAAATATGAGACCTTCTATGTTAATAGGATAAGTTTGAAATAACTGTTTTTTCCTTAGAGTTTACTTCTTTCAAGTTTAACAAAAAAATGTTAAGTATGAAAAGTTTAGAGTTGATTTAACACACAACATATCACATTGAAGAATCAATATGATAGGAACTACTCGGAATGTTTCCATGGTCAGCTTATTTGATATACAAGATTGCCATCTATTGTTACTGCTCCTGACTCTCAAACTGAGTTCGGTACTTCAAAGAAAAGCCTTTCTTCAAATTTGGAAGAGTATCTCTTTCTATTTGGAAGTCACTCCTTGGCTGCGTCACCTTGGCTACTCTTGGGTTTTTTTTGCTACGTGTCATGATCTCAACGGTTGTGATGATTTTAGTAATATCACATTGGATACAATAACTACAACTCAATCTATTAAAGATGGTGAGAGTAGGGGTGCTATTGGGGCACGGGACTCCTAGCTCCGTTTGTTTTTGTTTTCAAAAACAGTTTTGTAATTTTAAAACGCGAAATACGCATATCAAAATATATATTTTTTTAATTTTTTAAAATTTATATTATCATACTCAAATATATTTTTACAATTTTTAAAAAATTAATTACAAAATTTTGAATATATTTTAAAAAAAAATTTTAAAAATTGTTTCTGAATCACAATCCAAACGGAGCCTTAACGTAGTTTCTTCTTAAATCTGTTTAATCTCATAATAGGTGAGGACAAGTCCTCATCAGACACTTTATTTATTTTTAAATTTTTATTTCTTTATTAAATTAATTGTGATAATGCATTTTAAATAAAACATTACATGTTTTAAAATAAAAAATATGCATGTCAATAAAAATTTAAAATGTCATTACTTTTTTATATATATAATTTTGTCAAATTTATATAAATTTTTAATTTTTGATTAAAAAATATTATTATAAACCCTGATTATATAGCGCTGACTCCTTAATTATTTAATTTTATATAATTGAGATAAGATGAAACGAGACAGAGTGCCTTCACACCAAACCCATCTAAAATCGTAGCAGTTGAACTTAATTTTCTTCA
Source organism: Nyssa sinensis (assembly GCA_008638375.1). Classification (NCBI taxonomy): domain Eukaryota; kingdom Viridiplantae; phylum Streptophyta; class Magnoliopsida; order Cornales; family Nyssaceae; genus Nyssa; species Nyssa sinensis. Next base: position 15,336,148 of record CM018047.1, read on the forward strand.
AAACCATTTTATTAGGAGTGAAGTATGGCAAGTTTCTAACGTGCAAGTCAGGGACGAGGCCACATGGGGTTAGGGGGGCAATTGACGACTCTCAATTTTTTGTTTTGTGTATTTTTTTTATATATTTCTTTTAAATATACTCTTTTAATTTAAAATTTTGTCTCTCCCAAGTTAATTTTTTTTTTGTTTTTACATTTTAGCCTTAATTTTAATTTGTCTTTTAAATGGAGCATTTATCAGTTTTTTTATATACTATAAAGATTTTTGAGTGTTTTATTTTTCTTTGACTAAATTTTTTGTATAATTTATAAGTTTCTTGTATTAATAAATTTAATTATTTTTTAAAAAATTTATCAATCAATATTAATTTTTTATAGTTTTTAAATTCAAGCAATGCCATATTCTACCCTTTATTCCATTTTGATCCCACATTTCTCCCATAAGTAAGAATATTATTCATTTAATAAATGATGAGTGTCACTCAAAATAAAATAAAATAAAATAAAATCTCTAACATTTCTCTGCAAATTTTTTAAATTTATAATTAAACATTAAATAAAAATTTGGCCCTCCACCTAAATTACTAGACTCATCACTAGTGCCAGTGCCAGTGCCAGTGCCAGTTAAATTGTCATCGAGGCGGTAGTATGAGCCGAAGGAACGGCGGTTTCCAATGGGGGCGGGTTAAATCCATAGGTGAGAGACGATAGTATGAGCTGCTAGAGGAAGCTTTGAGCAAGGATTTTTTAGCCCCGAAAATTCCAAGAATTGATATGTTGGAATCTGGTACAAGAAAATACCGATTTCTACTGAAGTAGGGGTCGCCAACAGAGAAGTCCCCCATGGACGATTCATCAGGAATTTTGAACATCACAAGAGAAGGTTCTCTGGTCCTTCTCAATCATACAGATAGCACCTTTGGTCTTCCAATTCATCAAGATCTGCAAAGATTCCAATTGCGCAACTTTTGGATTCAGGTAATCTCGTGGTGAAAGATGCAATTGATGATAACCTAGAGAATGTTTGTAAGACTCAGAATGTGGGCGTTTGGAAGGATTTGTACCGAAATCCCCAAGAGATTGGTGCATGGCCGATTGGTCAAGTGGGTGCGTTCGGAGAACGCCATTGGAATGTCATAATGGAGATGGATTTCTGAAGTATTCTGGTGTTAAATTGCCTGACAAGTGGTGTTCTTGGCTTAGTGAGACCATAACCCTTATGGAATTCGAGTTGTAATGCCTGAAGAACTACTGTAGTGCAAATCCGGATATAAGTGGATAAGGCAGTGGCTGCTTTCTTTGGTTTGGCGACCTGATTGATATTAGAGAATTCACTAAAAATGGCCAAGACTTTTACCTAAGGATGGCTGCCTCTGAATAATTAGGTAACAATTTATAACAAACTTACAGGAGTAGTTTCACATTCTGATAGAAAAATATATGTTCTCCTCTCCTTGACTGCTGAGAAGTTTCAGAAAAAAAATAATCTAGAATTGAAATCTTTCAGTATTCTTCTTTCTAATTTCAAATTACTACATTGAATACAAATACAAATTGACAAGGAGAGAGTTAAAATGCTTGCCTTTCTTATTGATAACGCAATGGGTTAGGAAACTATAGTTTCTTACTGGCTAATACAATCTCTTCAACTTGTGTTTTCATGCAATATTGTTTTGTGTTTTCATGCAATATTGCCATACCTTTGAGATGAATTACTGCTTAGAACTTTGGTTTTCCCACTAATTAGGTGAAGTTGGCTCCATTTGGGAGAAAGGAAAGTCGATCATAATCAACTCATTGGTCTCAACCGGAACAATCATGCTAGGCTTGGGCGTGACCTTGTATGTTTGGAAGAAAAAGCGGCAGTAGAAGAGAGAAGGTAACCCAAATTAGTCATTCATGGTTTGACTTCACTACAATAGTTAATGCTACAAGGTAACAACCGTGTAACAATAAGCTTCGAGAGGGAGGATTTGGACTTGTTTACAAGGTAACAACCGTGTAACAATTTTTACTGTCTCCTAAGAAATAAATAACCAATTCTCAATCAGCCAATTATATCTATATTTTGCCCTGATCTATTTTTAAAGCAGAACTTATCACTCTAATTGTTTCAGGAATTTTAATCGGCACATGTGCATTTAAAAGGAAAATTTAATTTTGTGTCAACATATATAACATGTAGTTATGCTTATTTCCTTTTATAGGTAGCTCTTCGCTCTCCTATATAAGGAGGCCTCTATTGTACAACTATATATTATTCATTCAATAAAGTGAACCTTTTTCCACACTCTGAAATCTGAACTTGTCCAATAAAAAATGACTGAGAATGACCTTCTGCATAGATATGATAGCAACTATTTTACATGATTTAGCTCCATTAATTTTTTTTAATTAAATCTTAATCTTCAGGGTACAATGGAGGAGGGACAACGAATTGCTGTGAAGAGGCTTTCAATGAATTCTTGACAAGGAGTTGACGAGTTCAAGAATGAAGTTATCTTTATTGCCAAACTACAGCACCGAAACCTTGTAAAGCTTCTTGGATACTGCATTCAAGGAGAGGAAAAGATGTTGATATATGAATACATGCCCAACAATAGCTTGAACTCCTTTTTTTTGGTTTGACTCTCTCAAAACCATTTTTTGTCCAGCTCAACTTTTTGCCACACAGACTCTCTAATGCTTTTGTTTTTCTGCAAATCATTTTCATATTTGTTGTCAAAGTTAATTAGCTACAACATTAACTTGGATGAAAAATTGGGCAGATCAATCCTGAAGCATGTTACTTGATTGGTCTAAGCGTTTTCACATAATCAGTGGAATTGCTCGAGGGCTTCTTTATCTTCACCAAGATTCTATACTGAGAATTATCCATAGAGATTTTAAAGCTAGCAACATTTTACTAGACTATGAGATGAATCCAAAAATTTCAGACTTCGGCTTGGCTAGAAGCTTTGGAGGAGGTGAAACAGAAGCAAATACAGAAAGAGTGGTTGGAACATAGTAAGAATCTGTAAACCTATTCAAAATCATCCATTTCCAATGCTTTTAATTCGTTTCTATCTTCATTGATTTCCTGCAGTGGTTACATGTCTCCAGAATATGCAATTGATGGACTATTCTCAGTAAAATTCGATGTCTTCAGCTTCGGTGTTTTGGTGCTGGAGATAGTCAGCGGGAAGAGAAACAGTGGATTTTGTTACCTTGATCACCACCTCAACCTTCTTGGGCATGTAAGTATAGGTTGAGTATTATTGATTTCATTTGTGCTAAAATCAAAACTACCACTTAAAATTGTTTCTAACTGTTTAGGCTTGGGGGCTTTATAAAGAAGGCAAGTCTTTGGAACTAATTAGTGCACCAATGGAAAACTCAAGCAGTCAACCTAAATTTTTGCACACAATTATGTGGGCTTATTATGCGTGCAATAATGTCCAGAAGATAGGCTTGACATGTCAACCGTGATTCTAATGTTGAGTGGTGATGATACATTGTCTCAACCTAAGCAGCCTGGTTTTTTCACTGAAAGGAATTTACTTGAAGCAAATTCTTCAACAAGCAAGCATGAATAATGTTCAGCTAACATGGTCACCGTCACACTGTTAGAGGCCCGATAGAAGATGATTTATGTTAATGTTTTGTATATTATAGGTGAATTTAACCAACTTATATACATTTTTTTAGGCTACTATCTTCTTTGTAAAGGCTTATTTATGGGGGATTATAAGAACCAGTTCCCTTGTCTATAGCAGGCTCTTCTGTTATTTTACATTCAATATGGTTTTTGTTTTGAGAATCCAATGAAAGTCTAGGCCCAATCTGAATACAATTTGATAAACCTTGATTTTCACAATGCATAATTGCATATAGTCATTGCATCCCCTTCATAAGTTCATCCATTGCACAATGCACAAATTTGATAGGTTTCATACCATTCAATCACCAAGGCACACAACAAAATATTGCAGTGTAGTACTGAAAAAGAAGGAAGCTATCGTCCGAACTGATTTTTTTCCTAGACTTAATAAGTTCAACCTAGGAAATAGGTGTATTATTAGGTCTCATGCACATTTTCCCTTTCCTTTTTTTTTTTTGGGAGGGGGGGTGGGAAACTACATCCAATTATTATTGTTATTTTCTGAAATAGTCAAGTGGGATGGAGAATGAATATAGATTTTAATCTTTATAAGATATCCAAAAACAAACATGTCATATCCCCCGTCACCATCAACCCGCTTTAACAATTTTTTGGAGTTTTCATCCAATATATTCTTTTCTCTGAACAATTTATAACTCTTTCATATGTAGTTCATTATTTTTTTTTAGAATTTGATGAATTGAAAGATAATTTTTTTTTTTAATCCAAATGTTGGGTTGTAATCTTCTTATTTGTACTAATAGGAAATGAACATAACTGTTAATGAGAACACAATCTAGGAGGATGACACTATGATAAATCGCCTCAAATTCAAAACTAAATGGTAAAAATTAACATTGACATGGACAACACTAGAAGTTGAGGTTTTCCCATTAGACTTACAAGATCTAACCTGGAAATCCCAATTTGTATAGCCCCACACACATGCTTCCCCGGAGAAGGTAAAGGCTTATTTAACAGTGTACCAGTTTTATCATTTGAAATAGAAAATTCTTGATTGCTTGATGGTTCCATTTCAGTGAAGAAGACATGTTACTGAAGAGACTGCTCTGTTTCCACATCTCTCTAATTATATGATATCTTCAATCAACTGATGATCTAATTCCCAAGGAAACGGCATCATATTTGATGTGTCTCTACACATACTGATGCCTCCCAAAACCCCTTATCCCTTGCGTTCTTTGCCTTCTGGGTTTGTTGAAAAAGTTCCAAAACATAGCTTTTTTTTTCAATACTCAAAACCTGAAATTTTGCTCCGTGATCTCTGTTGCTCTGTTCTCATTTTGGGTCTTTATAATTCTTGTTCCAAAGATGACTGGAGGAAATTAGGGGAGGTTTGGGGTGTGAAAATGGGAATAACCATAAGTTTCCAGTGGGTATTCGTGTTCTTGCCGTCGACGATGACACCACTTGTTTGATGCTATTGGATGGCCTGCTTCGAAAATGCCAGGGTTTGATTCTTCTCTGTTTTGCTTCTCTTTACTTCGTATGAATATGTGAGCGATTGATCAAAGATGGTTTCTTTATATGTTGTTGTTAGTTGAATTTTCGATTCAGTTTGGTTTTTCTTTGAAATTTTAATTTAATTCTGTTGATTTGTTGTTAAGTTTTGTTCTTTGTTTGATCAATTTTTGATGGATTTGTTGGTTTGATTCCGTGCATGGTTTTCAGTTTCTCCAATGTATATTAGCTTGCTGTAAGTTCTTAAATGTTCCTAAAGTGTCACATCAGTACTATAACTGCGGTTAGGACTGAGGTCATTTTTATAGTGACAACAATCTCATCTCTTCCTACACCTACACACAGTCAGAATTCAAAATTTTTTAACAGTACTGTTAGGTTAAACTTCTCCTCTCCCATTTTTTTTTATATAAAAAAAAGGTATTTTAAAATTCAATAAGAATCCATGATTTGCACTTCACCTCATTCCATGCCATAACATGGTGGGACATCTTTATGGGCTCCAACAAATTGAAAGAAACTGTTGCCATTGAAAGAAATTTATTTTAGTTGGTGTATGATGCGATCGGTCATTATTCCCTCATTCCATACAATGTTGTGTGGGTCATTTTTACGATAAGTTATTTCATGTGATCATCACACTTTATAGCCATTATAATTTGAATAGACATAAATTCCACATAAACTTACTGCGAGTGGTGCCATCATATAGCAAGAAAGAATAACCATTTTATCTTCACACACTAACATATTGTTTTTAATGATTTAATGAGATGGGTAGGAGCGGGCTGGGATCAGGATAAATTCGGCTAGGTTAAGAGTAAAAGAAGTGTAGAAGGTCAGGTCAAATGGGGTACAATCAGGCTCAGCAGCCAAACCAAAATCTTTTTATACTAGATGAGTGAGTCTACCTACCTGATTCTTAGATGAATAGGAATGTATAGCAGCTCTGCTTGTGTGTGTAAAAAGGGGTCATCTTGGTTTTCCATAAGACCTGCCACACATTCCCAAGCCAACCTACAAATTAATCACCACAAATGAGAAGGCGACATTAGCTATCATGACTTCTTTATCTTTCCCTCAGCTTTCAATTCCTTGTAGCTGTGTTTAATACTGCAGAGCAATAATTGGTTCAAAGAGAAAACGGTTTCTAGATATAAAGCTTGATGGAGTTGTTGTGACAGCTAGATTAGGATGAGCAAATTTGAAAAAGAAATTTGGCCCCCCATTGGAAAGACATATTTTCCAATTTGCAAGAAAAATCTTCAGTTTTGGTTCCTTCTACGAATATCCCATCAATTGAGTTTTGTCTTTGTACAAAAGAAATACATGATGATGAGAAGCAAGAGAAAATTAATGGAAGGCTTTAGCTTTACCATAGTTCTTTTCTGGTTCTCTGTATTCTCCATCTTAATAATCTCCACAGCAATAGACACCACAACGGCAACTCAATCCATTAGAGATGGTGAGACCATAGCTTCAGCTGGTGGAAGCTTTGAGATGGGTTTTTTCAGCCCAGGTAATTCCAAGAACCAATATGTGGGAATATGGTATAAAATATCCACTACAACAGTTGTATGGGTTGCCAATAGAGAGATCCCCCTCCTTGATTCATCTAGAGTTATGAAGGTCACCGAGCAGGGAATTCTCACCATTCTCAATGGTAATGGTAGCATCATTTGGTCTTCCAATTCAACAAGGTCAGCACAGAACCCAGTTGCAGTGCTTTTAAATTCAGGAAATCTAGTGGTGAGAGATGGAAATGATAATAACCCAGACAATTTCCTGTGGCAAAGTTTTGACTATCCATGCGTTACGTTTTTACCAGGCATGAAGCTTGGAAGGGACCTTAAAACTGGAATAGATCGGTATATATCATCATGGAAGAGCAATGATGACCCTTCTAGAGGTGGTTTTACATTTCGACTTGATCCACGTGGATTTCCACAGTTAGTCTTGATGAAAAAATCAGTTGAGCTATTCTGGTCTGGACCGTGGAATGGTCTCGGGTTTAGCGGAACACCTAATTTAGAACCAAACCAATTTTATAAGTTCAATTTGGTTTTTAATGATCATGAGATTTATTATATTTATGAGCCTCTCACCAGCACATTTGTTACAAGGATGGTGTTAAATCCGACTGGTGAAGTGCAGTGGTTCTTTTGGAAAGATCGAACACATGAGTGGGATGTCTACAAATCTGTGCGGACAGATAGCTGTGACATTTTTGGTTTCTGTGGTCCAAATGGTAGATGTAATACAGGCAACTCTCCAGAATGTGGGTGTTTGATAGGATTCGTGCCTAAATTCCAGAAAGAATGGGATGTAGCAGATTGGTCAAATGGGTGTGTTCGGAGGACAGACTTGGATTGCCAGAAAGCCAATGGGTTCCTAAAGTATTCGGGCATCAAACCACCGGACACGCGCAATTCCTCGTTTGACAGAAGCATGACCCTTGAGGAATGCAGGGTGGTTTGCTCGAAGAAATGCTCTTGTATGGCGTATTCAAATTTATATATAAGTGAGGGAGGAAGTGGATGCTTGCTCTGGTTTGGTGACCTTATTGACACTATAGAGTATCAAGACGGGCAAGATATCTACATAAGGATGGCTTCATCTGAAATAGGTATGAGTTTCTCCCCAAACTAATAACTTGTACTATAAAACCATATTAAAAATCACATCCACCATTTTTCCTTTCATTTTCAACCAATATGAAATAAGGAGACTGTCAGCCCCGGGAGTGTAGGACTTCCCATTAAGTCTGTTAAAACTGTCATTTATTTCAAATGAAAGACTCAACAGCATTCCCAAGTAAAATCACAAATAGAAGGTCTTACTATTTATGCTTTCTAATTCCTCATGTTCCTGCTTTTAATTGCTTTGCCATTAGGTAATGTTGGCTCTGGCAGGAAGAAGCAAGTGAGCTACATTGCAGCCTCAGTAATATTAACAGTAGTGCTTCTGCTAGGCCTGAGCCTGACCTTGTATCTACTGAAGAAGAATAAACTTAAGAGACAAGGTAATCCAAACAAGTCATCCTACTCTGCTAATATTTTGCACTCTTAATTTACTTAAAATGGGACCACCAAATTGTAAGCCTGTTTGTCTTGTGAGGCTGATGAAACCCAATTAAATGGAAAATGTATGGAAGGGGAGTTAACGAGTTGGGGTAATTACTCAAGTGTATAAACACAGAGATTTGGGTATCCCGGTGGAACCCAAATAACGTAAATATAACATTCATAAATTTTTAAACTTCCCTTATTATTGTTCTAAGGAAAATGTATTTCTTGTTTCGTTTATAAACAATCTACTCCCTGAATGCAGCGAAATTAGAACTTGGTCCAGAAAGAAGTAACTCCACTGAATGCCAGAAGGAAGATCTAGAGCTACCGTTATTTGACTATGCTACAATAGCTGATGCCACCAATAACTTTTCGGACAGCAATAAGCTTGGAGAGGGTGGTTTTGGGCCTGTCTACAAGGTAATAATTTAGTAAAATTGCTATGCAGATTATTGGAGAATTGTTAATGTTACCCAATCTACATGATACCAGTACTGCCTAGCTATATGCACCAACTGCAATATATGTACCATTAGTATTCTATCACTAGTTCATCTAAAACAACTGAACCCTCAGCTCATTACTCACCGGTTCACTGAGCTCATTCCTCTAGATGTGTGAGCACATCTGCACTCCGAATGACCTGTCATAAAGATGTAAATGGAACAAATTGGAAACATGTCCAACTGTTACAGGTATTCCTAACCAAAGGGGTGTTTAGCACCACAGCACAAAATATTAGTCATTTACTTTTCCACCAAAGACACAAAACATGACTTCCTCAAAGATTATTGTTAGGGCATGCTTGATGGAATTTCAACATATATATAGTGGCATATCAGACAAGGAATACGGAAAAAAAAACATGCTGTTCTAGCAGATTATTGTAACTATTAACTAATGACAATTTTTAGGGCGTGTTGAATGACGGACAAGAGATAGCTGTAAAAAAACTCTCAAAGAATTCATGACAAGGAATTGACGAGTTCAAGAATGAAGTGTTGTGTATCGCCAAACTTCAGCATCGGAACCTTGTGAAGCTTCTAGGGTGTTGCATTCACGTGGAAAAGATATTGATCTATGAATACATGCCCAACAAAAGTTTGGACTACTTCCTTTTTGGTTAGTATCTCACAAAACCTTTATGTATTTAGCTTGACTTCTCTAGACAATTTATTTTCATCATACAGGTGCAAAGTTCCAGTGGGACCATGGAAAATGCTGACAGGTTTATAAATATAAATGGGCAACTATACCAGCCAGTAACACTTTTATGTCCAATTTTAATTTGAAAATGGACATCAAATTGGAAAATTAATGAACTTGAATTGATAGAATAATTTCATGCTTATATTCTAGAATCCATTTCACTGCAGCATGAGTTAACCTGGACAAAAAAAATTGGGCAGATCAAGTGCGAAGCAAGTTACTGGATTGGCCTCAGCGTTTCCACATTATCAATGGGATTTCTCGGGGACTGCTTTATCTCCATCAAGATTCTAGACTGAGAATTATACATAGAGATCTAAAAACCAGCAACGTTTTACTAGATCATGAATTGAACCCAAAGATTTCGGACTTTGGCATGGCTAGAAGTTTTGGGGGCAATGAAACCGAGGCAAATACAGCTAGAGTAGTTGGAACACAGTAAGAATTTTTAAAAAGTTCTATATTCTTCTTCCATTATTCATAAACTGACTTTTTATTCAATGGTTTCCTGTAGTGGTTACATGTCACCAGAGTACGCAATTGATGGGCTCTTTTCAGTAAAATCTGATGTATTTAGCTTTGGCGTTTTGGTACTGGAAATTGTGAGTGGGAAGAAAAATAGAGGGTTTCATCACCAAAAACACGGACTCAACCTTCTTGGGCACGTAAGTATAGAGTTGAATGACGTTTAACTTTTCATATATCTGTAAAACTAGCATGAACGATATGATTTTACATTGTACAGGCGTGGACACTCTATAAAGAAGGCAGCTCTTATGAACTGACTGATGCAGCAATAGGGAACTCACATTATCTACTTGAAGTGTTACGATCAATTCATGTGGGTATGTTATGCGTGCAACAACATCCAGAAGATAGGCCGAACATGTCAACTGTTGTTCTAATGTTGGGTAGTGAGATTGCATTGCCTGAACCTAAACAACCAGGTTTTTTAGTGAAAGGAATCTACCTGAAGCGGAATCATCATTAAGCAAGCATGATTCAAGCACAGCCAACGAAATAACAGTTACACTGTTAGAGGCTCGATAAAAGTTATTTCAAGTTGATGTTTAATGTCGGAGAACTTTTGTATTATTATTATTTTTCTGTAGAAGCATAATGTGTTAGATGGGAAATATTAGTAATCATAGATGGTTAAATGCTCGCTTAATTTGGTTTAAATCGTTTTCAAAATCCTATGATTCTGAATTCATTTTGTTGTCAATTCTCTTAAATTATGCCTTGGTTTTGATCAGTCTATCTCAACTTTTGGTCTTTTAGACTTGTTCTAGCGATGCCTCTGTCGCTTTACTAATTTTCTTAGAATAAGAACCATAGCCATTATCGGGATCATTTAGTAGTCTTTGAAGAACTTTCAATTTACCCTTCAATAATAGACAATGTTGTCCTGATATTTTTCCCATCACTTATTATCCTTCAGGGACTATCATAAACTTTTCAAGGATTCTAATCCCTGAATTTACCTACTTCTATTGGATAGGAAAGCTGTATATGATTGTTCCTTAATTACTAGAGATGTGGACGAACACGAGATCAAGGGAGACAAGTTCTACAGAATCTTGTAACTGGATGTCGAACAAGTGTAGAAAATTTGAGACACAAAAAGTGACTGTTTGTTTCTATTTGTAAAATTTTGTCTTTGGGCCCCCAATTTACAGGTTTATTTAGTAATTTACAAGAAAGACCTGCAATCTTTTTGGAATTAAAAGACTGAAAAAGAAGACCTGGAAGTTAAAGAGGGTTCAATTTTTGTTCCTTCTTGGCATATCCCATCCATTGTTTTAAGGCAGTCCCAGGCAATTCGAACAAAATGATACAAATGAATTTAAGTTTGGGTTGTCCTGTTAGTTTGTTCGGGTTCAAATTTGGGTTAAAGGCAAATAATCTCACACTTCAAGCTGAACTTGAATAGGCCTTAAACCTGGCGTCAATTTGTAGCCCCTAAGAAAATGTGGCTTCAAACTATCATTAAGTCTATATGAAAGCACCCAGTTGCTATTCTCATCCAAAAAACAAAACAATTTGCTAATGTTTCTGTGCAAGGGCTGGGAGCTTAAATGACTGCTAAGACAAAATTTTGATTGTTTGTCACCAGGACCATGGATGATGTGAGGTTAAGGTGTAGTAGAGGTAGGCCTAAAAGAATAAAAATGTGTTGTAAGGCTAGTTTGGAAGAAAGTTCAAATCAAATGCTCTATAATGATCAAATTTTAAGGGCCCTTGAAATTGACAGGTTCATATTCTTTACAATAACTTCTCTACAAGTGGCTTTAAATCATTGTTTCATGTGAAAATTGTTGTCATTTGTTTTGAAAAAATGATTTATCAATCCTTTGTACAATGCTTTTTAAGCATACTAGTTAGTGAGTGTAAACAAGCTATTGAAGGGAATATATAAGTATGAAATTTACAGTATTAAGTTCATTCCAATTTTAGGAGAGTCATTTAAGCTTAGTGTTCCGGACATTACTCTTGAAGTGATAGGCACTGCAAAAGCCCTATTATTCAAAGGTCTATCATCTGTTTATTTTACCTTCAATTGCAGAAAATTTGTAGCAATTACTCTTAAGTTTCTGCTTCGTCATTGTGCCTGTAGTGTGAAGATACAAGTGAAAGAATTAAGAGTTACTCCAAATACAACTATGAAATGACAAAACACCTTTTTACTGATATTTTTCTGCTGTAAATTGCAGTTGTTTTACACTAGGATAAATCTTGATTGTGCAGAGACAAAGAGCAGCTCAAATGAGAAGAGACAAGTGAGGATCTTAGTCATTCCTATATTACTAAAGCAGTTGTAGTCCTCAGCCTACTGCTATTCTTTCATGTCTTGAAGAAGAGGAAGCTGAAGTGAAAAGGTAATATGTCTGGAAGCCTCAAATCACTGCAATTCCATCACCATCTTGTAATTAGATTCCAAGTTTTCATCTCATCTCTCTCTCATGTCTTTTTTGCAACTGAATTTAAGTTCCCATTCATTTTCTATGCCACTTTACTCGAGCCATGGGAATGCCTTCCATAAAACCATCTACGGTGTACCATTTTACCATTTGAAATAGAAAATTCTTAATTGCTTGATCGGTCCATTTCAGTGAAGAGCAGCTCTGTTTCCACATTTCTCTAAGAGGGGATGCTTTTGTCACTCATGACTGTCGGAGCCACAAAGATCCACCTTAGCAAGTGATGGTAGCATTACATTTTCTCTAATTGTTTGCAATTGTGAATCAACTGATGGTCTAATTCCCATGGAAATGACATCAGATTTGAGATGCTTCATCCTCATTGCAGACTCATGTCATGCTAGTCAATATCATTGTATGCAGTAGAATGCTAAACAGGTTGGTGGAACTGAGGGTTGAACATTTGATGTGGGTACATATTTACCATAACAACTCCAAAGGTGCAACAGGTTAAGCAATTTCCTCATCTTGCCTCTGGAGAACCATTTGAGAAGGGTGAGAAAGTATGTGGAATCCTTTCCCCCATAAAATTTTGTTTATTTGCTGGGAATTAAGAAGCCTAATCACTGTTGTGAATCTGGCGGTCCAAATGGGGACCTGAATGGGCTTTTACTGCCTTCGATTGCCAATTTTTGTGTGCATATAATGAACTATATTATAGACTCCTGTGATCAGGCTTTACAAGTTGGAGAGGGCTCATTTTACTACTTGGGTTGCCTACTGGCAATAATTGAGCTCAATTATGGGGACATGGTGTGTAGGAGGTGCAATGAAATGCCCCAAGCTCTGTTTTTCTAAACAGTTGTGCTTGAGATTTTGGATTAAATCTCTCCTTCATTCAAGTCCAAAGGGTTTATGGGTAAGAGGAGAAAAAGATCGGTACACACCCATTTGGTGGTATCACATTCAGATTCTAGTATTCATGTGACATCTTTACATGAATGCTCAAATTTAAACAACAGTATTATCATAAAAAAAATTTATTGAACTTTTTATTTTTGAAGTAAGAGTAGGGTTATCCTATCTATGGGTTTTGAATAAATAAATAAGTAAAATTTAATATTTTATCATAATTTAATCTTTCTTGTATGTCAATAAAATGAACATTAAATAAAAGACAAATTAATAGCTGAATTATTTATTTGGAAGAAATTAAGTGGGCGTCTAGCAGGACATTTGCCCTACTTAAAATAGGGCTTTGAGACCAAAATATAGTTTTGTCAAAATGTTGGGTGTGTGCCATTTTTTTTCTTCCAAAATCTAATTTTGATTGTAGGATTCTACAAAATCTGTTTGCTAAATGGGATTTAGAAATGCTAAAAAAATTTACTTTTTCAAATAATTTTGATTTTTTACAAGCATTTTTACTGAGCTCACCACTTACATATTATCTAAAGATATACAATATAAAGTATAAAAGATGAAATTCATAGCATAGAGTTACTTTGGATCAGGATAAATGTGGCTAGGTTCAAAGAGTAAAAAAGTATAGGTGGTCGGGTCCAATGAGGTACAATCAAGCCCTGGAGCCAAACCAAAATCATTTTAAACTTGATGAGTCTAGTTGCCTCGTTCTCAGATGAATAAGAATGTAGAGCAGCTCTGCTTGTGTGGGTAAATCAGAAAAGGTCATCTTGGCATAAGACCTGCCACGTATGCCCAAGCCAACCCACAAATTACCACAGCAACAGAGAAGGCGACATTAACAATCACTGCTTTCTTTTGTCTTTCCCTCAGCTTTCCATTCCTTGTAGCCATGTTTAAACTGCAAGACAATAATTGGTTCAAAGAGAAAACTGTATTTACATTTAAATCTTGATGGAGTTGCAACTGTTAGATTAGGACAAGTGAAGAAAATTTGAAAAAGAAAGTGACTTTTTTAAAACTTGCAGAAGTCAAGGTCTTGGCCCCCCAATTGAAAGGTATATTTAGAAATTTGCAAGAAACACCCGCAGAACTTTTGGAATGAAAAGACTGAAAAAGAAGACTTGGAAACTAAAGAGGTCTTCAGTTTTTGTTCCTTCTAGGCATATCGCGTCAATTGAGTTTGTCTTTGTACAAAAGAAATACACGGTGATGAGAAGCAAGAGAACATTAATGGAAGGTTTTACCATAGTTATTTTCTGGTTCTCTTTGTTCACCATCTTAATAACCTCCTCTGCAATAGACACCATAACGGCAACTCAATCCATTAGAGATGGTGAGACCATAGTTTCAGCTGGTGGAAGCTTTGAGCTGGGTTTTTTTAGCCCAGGAAATTCCAAGAATCGATATGTGGGAATATGGTATAAAATATCCACTACCACGGTTGTATGGGTTGCCAATCGAGAAAGCCCCCTCCTCGAGTCATCTGGTGTTTTGAAGGTCACCAACCAGGGAATTCTCACCATTCTCAATGGTAATGGTAGCATCATTTGGTCTTCCAATTCAACAAGGGCAGCACAGAACCCAGTTGCTGTGCTTTTAAATTCAGGAAATCTAGTGGTGAGAGATGGAAATGATAATAACCGGGAAAATTTCCTGTGGCAAAGTTTTGATTATCCATGTGATACGCTTTTACCAGGGATGAAGCTTGGAAGGGACCTAGAAACTGGAATAGATCGGTATATATCATCATGGAAGAGCAACAATGACCCTTCCAGAGGTGATTTTACATTTCGACTTGATCCACGTGGATTTCCACAGTTAGTCTTGATGAAAGAAACAGTTGAGCAGTTCAGGTCTGGACCATGGAATGGTCTCCGGTTTAGCGGGTTGCCTAATTTAAAACCAAACCAGTTTTATAAATTCAATTTGATTTTTAGTGATCATGAGATTTATTATATTTATGAGCCTCTCACCAGCACAGTTGTTACGAGGCTGGTCTTAAATCAGACTGGTAAAGTGCAGCGGTTCATATGGATACATCAAACCAATGGTTGGAGCCTCTACCTAACACTACTACCACTAGATGACTGTGACGATTACGCTTTCTGTGGTGCACATGGTAGCTGCAATATTGGCAACTCACCAGAATGTGGGTGTTTGAAAGGATTTGAGCCTAAATTCCAGAAACGGTGGGATGCAGCATATTGGTCAAATGGGTGTGTTCGGAGGACAAGCTTGGATTGCCAGAAAGGCGATGGTTTCCTAAAGTATTCGGGCATCAAACTGCCAGACGTGCGCAATTCCTCATTTGACAGAAGCATGAACCTGGAGGAATGCAGGATGGTTTGCTTGAAGAACTGCTCTTGTATGGCCTATTCAAATTTAGATATAAGCGAGGGAGGACGTGGATGCTTGCTCTGGTTTGGTGACCTAATTGACATTAGAGAGTCCAATCAAAACGGGCAAGATATCTACATAAGGATGGCTTCATCCGAAATAGGTATGAATTTCTCCCCAAACTAGATAGCGAGTGTTTGCCATACAAATTAATAACTTGTACTATAAAACCATATTAATAATCATATCCACCATCTTTCCCTTTAATTTTCAACCAATATGAAGTTCCTTACAGCATCGGTTAATAAGGTTTCTGAGCACAAGTTGATGAATAAGCAAACAATTTTCCAGACAGAAAGTTCCCTGCATGGCAAACATATGTCGGGACTTACTACACTGCATTCAGCCAGCAAACAATTTCAAACTGATAAGGCCCAATCTAGTCTCTCCTATATGTGAACTTTCATTATTTATTTGTTCATTTAGCCTTCAGTTGCTGCTCTGCTACGATACAACGAGATAGTTCTAGCCCATTTAGCCCTCATTTGCTTCTGAAAATTAATGAGACTGTCAGCACAGGAGTGTGGGCACTGTCACAGTGGACTTTTCCCCATTGAATCTATCAATCTGTTAAACTGTTCAATTATTTCAAATGAAAGACTTAACGGTATTCCCAAGTAAACTCACAAATAGAACATCTAACTGTTTATGCTTTCTAATTCCTCATGTTCCTGCTTTTAATAGCTTTGCAATTAGGTAAAGTTGGCTCTGACAGGAAGAAGCAAAAGAGATACATTGCAGCCTCAGTAATATTAACAGTAATGCTTCTGCTAGGCCTGGGCCTGACCTTGTATCTGCTGAAGAAGAATAAACTTAAGAGACAAGGTAATCCCCAAATAAGCCATCCAACTCTGCTAATATTTTGCACTCTCAATTTACTTAAAATGGACCACCAGATTGCAAGTCTTTTTCTCTTGTGAGGCTGATGAAGCCCAATTAAATGGAAAATGCACAGTAGGGGAAGTTTAACGATGCAGAGGAACTATTCGAAAGTATAAACACAGCGATTTGGGTACCCAGGTGGAACCCAAATAATGTGAATAAAACATTCATAGCTTTTTAAACTTCCCTCGTTGTTGTTCTAAGGAAAATGTATTATTTGCTTCATTTATAATCAATCCACTCCCCGAAATGCAGCAAAATTGGAACACGGTCCAGAAAGAAGTGACTCCACTGAATGCAAGAAGGAAGATCTAGAGCTACCATTATTTGACTATGCTACAATAGCTGATGCCACCGATAACTTTTCAGTCAGCAATAAGCTTGGAGAGGGTGGATTTGGGCCAGTCTACAAGGTAATAATCGTGACAAATTGCTATGCAGATTATTGGAGAATAGCTAATGTTACCCAGTCTACATAATACCAGAACCACATACCTATGTGCACCAACTGCAATATCTGTACCAGTAGTCTTCTATCACTAGTTTGCCTAAAACAACTGAACTGAGCACTCTGCTCAATGTTCTGAATGTATGGGCAAAACTGAGCTCATTAGTCAGAATGAGCGCAATCTTAATCTATGAGGCAATTTCAATATATAGAGCGGTATATGCAAACAAGAAAAATCAAAACTCATGTCCCTCTTCTAGCAGATTATTGTAACTATTAACTAACGATAATTTTCAGGGCATGTTGAATGATGGACAAGAGATAGCTGTGAAGAGGCTTTCAAAGAATTCAACACAAGGAATTGACGAGTTCAAGAATGAAGTGTTGTGTATCGCCAAACTTCAGCATCGGAACCTTGTGAAGCTTCTAGGGTGTTGCATTCATGTGGAAAAGATATTGATCTATGAATACATGCCCAACAAAAGTTTGGACTGCTTCATTTTTGGTTTGTCTCTCTCAAAATGGACATCAAATTAGGAAATATAATGAACTTGCTTTAATAGAATAATTTTCTGCTTAAATTCTAGATTAATCCAGTTTGCTGCAACATGAATTAACTTGGACAAAAAAAATTGGGCAGATCAAACACGAAGCAAGTTACTGGATTGGCCTAAGCGTTTCCAAATTATCAATGGGATTTCTCGGGGACTGCTTTATCTCCATCAAGATTCTAGACTGAGAATTATACATAGAGATCTGAAAACTAGCAACATTTTACTAGATCATGAATTGAACCCAAAGATTTCAGACTTTGGCATGGCTAGAAGTTTTGGGGGCAATGAAACCGAAGCAAATACAACTAGAGTAGTTGGAACATAGTAAGAGTTTTTAAAAAGTTCTACACTCTTCTTCCATTATTCATAAACTGATTTTTATTCAATGATTTCTTGTAGCGGTTACATGTCACCAGAGTATGCAATTGATGGACTCTTCTCAGTAAAATCTGATGTATTTAGCTTTGGCGTTTTGGTACTGGAGATTGTGAGTGGGAAGAAAAATAGAGGCTTTCATCACCAAAAACATGGACTTAACCTTCTTGGGCATGTAAGTATAGAGTTGAATGACGTTTAACTTTTCACATATCTATAAAACTAGCACAAACAATAAGATTTTACATTATACAGGCATGGACACTCTATAATGAAGGCAGATCTTATGAACTGATTGATGCAGTAATAAGGAACTCATATAATCAACCTGAAGTGTTACGGTCAATTCACGTGGGTCTGTTATGTGTGCAACAACGGCCAGAAGATAGACCAAACATGTCAACTGTTGTTATGATGTTAGGTAGTGAGATTGCATTGCCTCAACCAAAACAACCAGGTTTTTTCAGTGAAAGAAATTTACTTGAAGCAGAATCATCATTAAGCAAGCATGATTCGTGCACAGCCAATGAAATAACAATTACATTGTTAGATGCTCGATAAAAGATATTTCAAGTTGATGTTTAATGGCTGAGAACTTTTGTTTTATTATTATGTAGAAGCATAATGTGTTTGATGGGAAATATCACTAATGATAGATTTTTAAATGCTTGCGTTTAATTCGGTTTAAATCATTGTCAAAATCCTACAACTTTGACTACTTTGTTCTGTTCTCTACTATTCTCTTAAATTATGCCTTAGTTTTGATGAAATCCATCTCAACTTCTGGTCTTTTAGACTTGTTCTAGCATTGACACTACTAGTCACCCTTAGAATAAGAACCATAACTATTATCTCAATCATTTACTAGTCTTCCAAGAACTTTTTCAATTCTATCACAAACGTCCTCAAAGCCACACAAACCTGTCAAGAATAGATAATATTGTCCGGGTCACTTATTATCATAAATTTTCAATGATTCTAATCCATGACTTCACCTACTTCAATTGGATAGGAAATGCCATATATGATTGTTCCCTAGTTACCAAGAGATGTGGAACGCCTTCCATCACGAGGAACACAGGATTGAGGGAGACAGTTTTATGGAATCACTACAAGACAAAGTATTTATTCCGACCCTAGAGGTGGTCAGAAATACTTCATTTAGCGTCGAAAATACATATTACCGACAGTTGAACACCATGGTCGGTATTAAAATGATCAAAAAAAGATTACCGACGAAAATCTCAGTGGGTCGGAAATATTGAATATTTCCGACGCATGTTGGCATCAGTAACAGATTATTTCCGACCCTAAACATCGTCAGAAAAAGCATTATTTCCAACCAAAAACATTGTCGAAAAAAAGCATTATTTCCGACCAAAAACATTGTCGAAAAAAAGAATTATTTCCGACCACAAACATTGTCGGAAAAAGCATTATTTCTGACCAAAAACACCGTCGGCAAAACATTATTTCCCACCACAAACGCCGTCAGTAAAATATTATTTCCGACTATATCCTAAGTCGATATAAATATTATTTCCGACTATATAAACTATCAGCATAAATTGTACATTTTTTCAAAAATAATTTATTATTTTTGACACAGTTATCTTTTTATTTCCAACGCAAATTTTTTGTCAGACATAAAGTTAAATATTTGAAAAAAATTATTGTTGTAAAAATCATTCACGCACCTAAAAAAGACATAAATGTCAATTCATGGCAAAAATTCTCCATATATATTCATGCTTTTCAACTTTGAAGGATTAAAGATAAAATACATAACCATAATCTAACTAAGATATATTATGCATTCAACTTCAACTAGATCAAAAGATATACAATATCATTAAATAGAAAATAATATCCACAATTAATTTCACAAACTAACCAAAAGCTAAAGGAATATTCTTGTCTAGGATACTTCTTTCTTTTTGCAATACCAAATACATAACCCATAATCACACTTAATGTTACCTGTATATATGTGTTCCCATAATCTTACTATGCAAACATTGCAAGAATTTCATCCATACGCTTCTGTCTCTCTTCCATTGCAACCTCCATTTTTCTATGGCGCTCCTCCATGCTTTGCATCCTCGATGAAACCTCCGCTTGCACTCGTTCTTGCAATTGTTCTTATAATTCAGTCCTCATTGTCTCCTTAATTTGTTTTATTTTCTCCTCCAAAGCCTCGTTGCGTCGTTGCTCGGCTTCATACAATCGACGAAGCTCATTGATTTGAACACCCTGACTGGATGAAGATGAAGGAGGAGCCAACTTCCCATGGCCAAGGCCTTTCACATATCCAGACCTCGTTCCCAACACTTGCTTACATATTTCCACTTCACTCAATGCCTCACTACCCACTATGGGTGGCTGCGATTGGAGGCTAATCATGTGTTCCTGCAATAATTATAAATGAGACAAGTTAATTAATACAATTAATGAATATAAAATTATAATTAAAAATACGTACATAAAAGCGTTGGGATTGAGGCGTGACCCCTTGCCCTCTTTAAAATGCGTCATCCTCCATAGTTCAATTTGGCCAACAGTTTGCTGTGTCAAGGCATCACACTATATAATATATATAACGATATTAGTCCTCATTTAAACTTAACCAGTAGTCTACTCAAGGATAAGGCAAAAAAAATAATAACAATAAAAAAAATGATATTATACCGTCTCATGGAGGTATTGCACAAATGGTTTTAACCCACCACGTTAATTTACTTAAAGTTGTGCCCGGTTTGCAGCATTTTTCTTACAATATTGATAGCATCTAGTTTTGAATGTTATTCTCGTCCTTTGCCTATATATAACACAATAGCTCCCAAATATATATATATATATATATATATATATATATATAGATAAGAATATGAGTAGAGATAGTCATCAATTCATGCATATATTAAATTAAAAGTGATTATAATACTTGGAATTATTCTAAAAAGTAAATCAGAGTTATTGTAAATATGTAATGTGTCTAAATTAAATCAAATTAAACTGACTTAGGGGTCAATGTTCTGATAAAAAAAAAAAAATAACATTTTGGCACTAATGAGACCTTGAAGTAAATGTGAGGGTTAATACAATTACAAGGATAAGATAATTTGATAATAATTTTTGTTACAAAAATGTGTAAATCTAACAAATAAGTTATTTCTTAATAGTTGATGAATGATAAGATGATATATATAGTTAAATGATTAGGGTGCTGAAAATTCCTTGCACTACAAAACCCTGACACTTGACTTGAATTGAAGTGAGGTTTTATATGTTAGAAGAAGACATTAAAAAAAAGAATTGATTCAATTAAAGCATCAGGGAAGCTAAACATAATAGGAAAAACTAAACTAATAAAGTTTTAAATCAAAATTATTGTGTATAAACTACTTATAAGTGAAGAAACAAAGGTGTTGAGCAAATGACAGTAGCAAAGGAGGTGACCTTGCTACCATGTCACCTTCTTACCAACAATCAAAATCCCTGAGAGTAAAATCAAGATTTAGGTAGCCCAATTGATCCAATCTTGAAAATCCTATAGCTCAAAGCCAAAATGTACAAAACTGGTGATAACATGAATAAAATTAACTGAAAACATAGTACTAAATATAAACCAAATTAAAATTACTTACAAAAGAGACTGATTTAAAGTATCGCAGACAAATAAGTTAGGAGAGGCAGAAGAGAGAAAATGGTCACTGATTTAAAGTATCAAATCAGCCGCAATAAAGTAACACAGAGATTGTAAAATTTTGTGGTACTGGAGAAAGATTAGTGTTAGTTTCAGAGAGGATGAGAGCGAGAATGACCTGTGAATAATGACTTTTTTGTTCAAAACTTTATCTTAATCTTTTAAGATTACGGAAATTTTTACAAATGACCTGTGAATAATGACTTATTTTAATGCCAAATAATTAATGAATGTTAAATTTGTTACTATGCCAACCACCTAATTATACATTTGATATTGGCATTCTTCAATTCAAGCTTAATTTCATGGGGTCCTGCAAGTTTAGACTCTCCATTCTTCAAGGCTTTCCAATGAAAGTGATTTGGGGTGGGCTTGGGTAGTGTCCAAGCTTAAAAGAATAATAAATCAAAAATCAAAAAGAATAAAGACACTGTCACTCAGTCACATAAGACTTCTGCAATTCAAATGCTATTTTTATGTACCATCTCCAATTTTATGAACATACTACCAGCTTTAGTTGAGGGCACCCCACTAATTGCATCAAAGGGCATCCCAGAAGCAAGAAAATGAATTAGCAACAAAGACAGGGATCAGAACACCATCTCATAATCCCACCAACCAAAGAACTGCCAAATTGAAACAACCAGTGCCAGATATCCACAATTTGCAGAAGTTTTACATCCAAACAACCCAAAAAACCTTCCCACACCTGAACCACCCCCACTAATTTCAGTAGAGAACACTCCAGAAGCCGTCATCTAAATGCCTTCAACTCTAGCAAAGACAAAAGGGATTGACCACAGATATAATATAAACCTATCTAAATCTGCTAACTTCACCCTATGACTTCCTGATAAACCTTGTTGGCTTTTTCTACCCAAATAAAACATGCAGCAACAAAGAATATAGGCAAAGCAGGATTACTTCAAATGGGTAATTACCCATTAGAGTTCTTGAGTCTATAGTTGAGGATTTTAAAAGCAACACAGCACACCAATTCCAAAGACCAGCTGAATAGGAAAAAGGCCCCTATAACTTCATAAGTTACCAAATTTTTTCATAAAGCATCAGCGCATTAAAAAAATGGTGTGTGCGCACCGGGGGAATAGATACTCTTACTATGTCATTTTAAGATTTACAAAATGGCATTCTCATCAATAAGCTATTACATAAAAGGTTCAAATATTTTAAAGTCCGTCAACATCACAATTAAATCTTCTCCTTTTAGCATAGAAACTTCATGTAATATTTTACCTCAGTATTTATGAATTCACAAACTAGTTACTAGACTTCTAACATGACACTAATGATTTCATATAAAATCAATATCCTAGCAAATATAACCAACTAAGAAGCAATTTCCACACTTAAGTATATGAATATAACAAATTTCAAAATGCACATTAACTTTCCACAGTTGGTAGATATGCATCTATGAAACTTCTCATGAAATGAACTAGATGATCAAATTAAGCAACCCTACCATCTGGTAATACATAATTTTCCAAATAACATCTTAGTCCAACCCCAATTGCAAATGAAAATTATAATTACCATAATAAGTTTAATAAATTCAAAGCCACTTGTTACTTAAACAAGTCATAACTCTTAGAGATACTTCATTTATTTTTTCCCTTATATGTAAAGAGGCAATATGATTTGAATCCACATCACCTGATGACAAATTGCATACCAGACCAAGAAACTAAGGTTTAATAACACATCCAACATATTATGATAATATATATCTAGTAAAAATACAACTACAATAAATTAATACAACCTTGGTGTAAAATCAGTGGTAATGAAATCTAATTTACCGACTGTTCATCTAACATTAAGCAACAGAGGAAGGCATTCATAATTTTGTTTCCAAATTCAATCACATTATAGTTAGAAATCAAAGTTCCAATATATATAACATCAAAAAGGCAAACCTCGTGGTCACAATCCACAAGCTGTTGCTCGCTAAGGCTCACAAGCTTCCCTGTAGCCAGAAAATTTGCACCTTCCAAAGCTCCAGTAGTACTAAACGACCAGCAGGATCCACAAGAACCCTAAATTGACAATTAATCAACAACACACCGAAAAAAAAATCATAAAATAAACATTTGAATAAAACTGAAGAATCTTCATGGAATGTAATGAGAATGGGAGAACCTGCTCAATCCACCTAGTAAACTGTTGAATGTTGTAGATGTCAATTTTCAAATCTATAAATTTCATGAAAAAAATAAATGTATGTGTGTATATATATATATATATATATATATATATATATATATATCTTGGAATGCTTGCCTCCAGATAAAGAGAGTATAAAAACATAAATTGACTTTAATTTGTGATTTTTATATATAATCCATACAAACAACCGCCTAATTCCCCAAAAAATTTTAAAACACTTTCAGTAAGCTAAACTCTAGAAGTCATCTGAAAATTTACATCAATGAATTGGTCTGCTCTTTTGTGCTCTATGAAAAAGCCGAATGGTAGAATCTGCAAGAGGCAGATAGTTTTATGAGCTACAAAGCCTAGATATAAACGATCACTAGCACTGTCTGTTCATTATTTGAATTTGTATGACATGCTGGAGACTTTCGAACTGAATCAAGTTGCAAAATCAGTGTCAATGTCCAAAATGCAGATTACACGTGATTCTTCGCATCCACATTTGTGGCAGATTAAAGGTTTCTAGTGTTCAATTATATTAGCACAACAGATATACAGATTCATTAGTTATGTAATTGGTAATGAGAGAGAGAGTACACACATACCTTCAATTGATTGCTTGGATCCTCTTCGTGTAGGTTTTCTTCTTCGATTCCGACCAACACGAACAGTTGCAGGAGGAGGGAGAGAGAGAGGAGAGAGCTCAGAGAGGCGATCGCGAGAGACAGAGACAGGCGGAGAAAATTCAGATCGAGAGGCGCGACTTCTTCGATTCCGACAAATAATGGACAGTTGCAGAACGAGAGAGAGAGAGAGAGAGATCGAGAGAGCTCAGAGATCGAGAGGCGCGAGGGAGGTGCGAGAGGTTTCGTGGGGGAGAGGATTCACATCGACAGGCGCGAGAGGTTTCCAGAGAATTCAGAAAGCGCGGGGTTTAAGAAGATAATTTCCGACTGAACTCTCGGCAATAATCAAATGTATAAAATGACATCGTTTATTTATCGCGGACAGCAGATTCCGTCAGTAATATATGTTAATTCTTGTCGGAAATAGCAAAAATTGCCAACATGTTAATTCCGACTAAACTAATTGCCAAAAATATTGTAGATCAAATTTAGTTATTTCTGATTCAACAAGTTATTGGTTATAGTTACATTATATTATTGACATATTTTAATGTTAAAAATAATAAAATATTATTGATAATATACATTTCGGTCGATATTAGTTACTTTTTTCTAACGATTTTATGCGTCAGAAAATAATTCGTCGAAAAATAATTCATCGTTTCCTCGTACCATTATTCCAACATTTAATTTATTTACATCGTAAATATTAAATATAATCGATCAACTTATAACCAACGTCTAATATTTGTCAGAAATGAACCCATTTCTTGATGTGAATCTTGTACCTAAAAGTCAAACAAGTGTAGGAAATTTAAGAAAAGAAAGTGACTGTTTGTTTGTATTTGTAGATTATCAAGTCTTTGGGCCCCAATTGAAAGCTACAACATACAAAGAAAAAATCTGCAAATTTTTTGGAATTAAAAGATTGAAAAAGAGGACTCAATGGCATATCCCATCAATTGAGTTTGTATTTTAAGTTGCATAATTGTTACTACAAGTCAGGCAGTCCCGCGAAACAAGTTCCACCTAGGAGGGTTATTATTCTTTCATAAGAGAAGTTCCTTTATTAGTATGGCAGGTACATAAGAAATACACAGTGATGAGAAGCAAGATAACATTAACAGAAGGTTTAAGCTTTACCACAGTTCTTTTTGTTCACCATCTTAATAATCTCCATTGCAATAGACACCATAACGGCAACTCAATCCGTTAGAGATGGGGAGACCATAGTTTCATTTCAACAACCGATATGTGGGAATATGGTATAAAATATACACTATAACAGTAGTGTGGGTTGCCAATAGAGAAATCCCCCTCCTCGATTCATCCGGTGTTTTGATGGTTACCAACCACGGAATTCTCACCATCCTCAATGGCAATGGTGGCATCATTTGGTCCTCCAATTCAACATGGTCAGCACAGAACCCAGTTGGACTACTTTTAAATTCAGGAAATCTAGTAATGAGAGATGGAGATGATAATAACCCAGAATTTATCTTGTGGCAAAAGTTTTATAATTCAATATGGTTAGTAGGAGTGCATAAAAAAAAAAAAAATTCGAGAGGTGTAGAACAGATCCAATATAATCCGAACCCGACTTAAATGGTTTGGGTTAGTTCGGTTTTAAAAAAATTGGGTCGATTTAATTTCAATTTAAAATTTGAGTAAATCGAACTAATTCGAGAATTAAACTCTCATTATTTTTTTTTAGAAAAATTAATATATATATATATATTGTATTATACATATTGTATATTATGTTCTATATTATATATGTATATAAATATATATTGCATTATACTGTATATATATACTATATGTATACATTGTATACATATATATAGTATACTGTATATATGTCATATATATATATTTAGATATAGATATAAGTACTGTATACACACATATATATATATATAATATATTGTATATATATAAAATGTATAATTACATGAAACTACTCATTAATATTTTTAAATAATTAAGAGTTTATTAATTTTGAAAGAGAAAGAGAATAAATTTTGAATTTCACAATTACAAATTGCGTATAAAATGTCCACTAGTTATCATGGCTGTATTTTAGGTTTAACTTATAATATATATTCAAGCATTATAAGTATCGAATATATATGTATATATATATATATATTACACACAGATAAATTGTTCATTTTTAATTTAGATTCAAAAAAATTATATATACATTATATGAATACATAATTTTTGAGATTAGTTTATCAATAAAAATAAATAAAAATTTAGAATTAGTTTGAAGGCTAAAAAAAAAAAAAAATTATCCGAACTGGTCGAACCGACCCAAATACTAATTTTGCTTCTAAATTGAGTTATCACTGGTGATAGGAATAAGGGCTGTACACCCGGCCCAAATTTAAACGGGCTTGGACTACATTTCTTACATGAAAGTCCAAGGCCGATTTATTGGGCAGTTAGAACAAACCCGATACAAATTAGCTTAAGCTTGGGTTGTACTCCAGTTAGGTTATTCAGGCTCACAGTTGGGAGTTAGCTACCATCTGATGGGTGATGTGCCAGTCAAGTAATTCTAACAAAATTGAGCTCAACCAGATGATATTAATTTTCTGATTTCCAATTTGTTTCTTTGAGGAAGCAAGTTACCAACTTCAAACTGAGGAAGCTTTTTTTAAGAAAGACAAAAACAAAAAATCGACCAAATGAATGTAACAGATTGTGGATCCCAAACCCATTTTGTAAGGCTTATGAGACTTGACCGAATGAGTGAGTCTAGTTACGTGGTTCTCAGATGAATAGGAATGTAAAGCAGCTTTGCTTGTGAGTGTAAATCAGAAAAGACCACATGAATAGGGGTCATCCTTGGTTTTCCATAAGACCTGCCCCACATGCCCAAGCGTAACCACAGCAACTGACACGGATCTTTCCCTCATCTTTCAATTCCTAGTTGCCGTGTTTAAAACTGCAAACCAATAAATGGAGTTTCCGTGACTGCTAGATTTGGGCAACTGTAAATGGAGTTGCCGTGACTGTTTTTTCCTACTTGTTGAATTCCAGGTCTTTGGGCCCCAATTGAAAGGTATATTTAGCAGTTACACGAAAAGAAATACACGATGATGAGAAGCCAGAGAACATTAATGGAAGGCTTTAGCTTTACCATAGTTCTATTCTGGTTCTCTTTATTCTCCATCTTAATAATAGCCACTGCAATAGACACCATAATGGCAACTCAATCCATTAGAGATGGTGAGACTATAGTTTCAGCTGGTGGAAGCTTTGAGCTGGGTTTTTGTAGCCCAGGTAATTCCAAGAACCGATATGTGGGAATATGGTATAAAATATCCACTACAACAGTTGTATGGGTTGCCAATAGAGAGATCCCCCTCCTCGATTCATCTGGTGTTATGAAGGTCACCGAGCAGGGAATTCTCACCATTCTCAATGGTAATGGTAGCATCATTTGGTCTTCCAATTCAACAAGGTCAGCACAGAACCCAGTTGCAGTGCTGTTAAATTCAGGAAATCTAGTGGTGAGAGATGGAAATGATAATAACCCAGACAGTTTCCTGTGGCAAAGTTTTGACTACCCATGCGATACTTTTTTCCCAGGTATGAACCTTGGAAGGGACCTTAAAACTGGAATAGATCGGTATCTATCATCATGGAAGAGCAAAGATGACCCTTCTAGAGGTGATTTTACATTGCGACTTGATCCACGCGGATTTCCACAGCTTGTCATGATGAAAAAATCAGTTGAGCTATTCCGGTCTGGACCGTGGAATGATCTCGGGTTTAGCGGAATGCCATTTTTAAAACCAAACCAATTTTATAAATTCAATGTGGTTTTTAATGATCATGGGATTTTTTATATTATTGAGCCTCTCACCAGCACATTTGTTACAAGGCTGGTGTTAAATCCGACTGGTGAACTGCAGCATTTCTTTTGGAAAGATCGAACACATGAGTGGGATGTCTACGGATCTGTGCATTCAGATAACTGTGATAGTTTTGCTTTCTGTGGTCCAAATGGTAGATGTAATACTGGCAACTCTCCAGAATGTGGGTGTTTGATGGGATTCGTGCCTAAATTCCAGAAAGAATGGGATGTAGCAGATTGGTCAAATGGGTGTGTTCGGAGGACAGACTTGGATTGCCAGAAAGGCGATGGGTTCCTAAAGTATTCGGGCATCAAACTGCCAGACGTGCGCAATTCCTCATTTGACAGAAGCATGAACCTGGAGGAATGCAGGATGGTTTGCTTGAAGAACTGCTCTTGTATGACCTATTCAAATTTATATATAAGTGAGGGAGGAAGTGGATGCTTGCTCTGGTTTGGTGACCTCATTGACATTATAGAGTACAATCAAGACGGACGGGCAAGATATCTACATAAGGATGGCTTCATCTGAAATAGGTATGAATTTATTCCCTAAACTAATAACTTGTACCGTAAAAATCATATCTACCATTTTTCCTTTTATTAAAACAATATGAAGTGACTTCATCAGTTTTTTGGGTAAGAAAATTTTATTAAGGACCAAGCCCCGGAAAAGAAAAAAGAAGAAACTAAGGAAAAGGAAAAAAGACAAACAAGCAAAGCTAGATACAAAGTGTTATATGTTGCCTTCGTCAGTTAATATGGTTTCTGAGCACAAGTTGACGAGAAAACAATTTTGTAGATACAAACCCATAAGCCAACATATAGCAGTGCACATGTTGGTACTTACTACACCGCATTCAGCCAGTAAGGAGATATTTGGAGCCTGTTTAGCCCTCAATTGCACTTAAAAACTAAGGAGAAGTTTTCCCAACATAATCCGTTAAAATTTTCATTTTTTTCCAATGAAAGGCTTAACAGTATTCCCAAGTAAAGTAAAAAATATAAGGTCTTACTATTTATGCTTTCTAATTCCTCATATTCCTACTTTTGATTGCTTTGAAATTAGGTAAAGTTGGCTCTGGCAGGAAGAAGCGTGTGAGATACATTGCAGCCTCAGTGACGTTAATAGTAATGCTTTTGCTAGGCCTGAGCCTGGCTTGGTATCTGCAGAAGAAGAATAAACTTAAGAGACAAGGTAATCTACATCTACACTACATATAAAAGTAGGAATATTTTTTATTTTACACTTCTTTATTTAGACAAGAATGCCCTTAGTATTATGAGTCTTGAGTTAGAAAAACTTTTATATCCCTCCTAATTCAATTATATTCCTATTATAACACTTCGAGTCCATCTCATCTCAATCCCAGGAAATCCCAAGGATGATGGAAGTCCCAAAGATGTATGAATCATGAGTTAAAATAACTTCTGTCCCTTCGTAATTCAATCCTATTCCTACTATAACACTTCCGGTCCATCTCAATCCTATCAAGGAAGTCTCAAAGATGTATTAGATGTTGCCTTCTAAAAGTTCCTTTATTAATAATTTTGAAGGACAATGAGATTAAAAAAAAAAACTTAATATGTTCTTACTTTTTTCTTTCCCTATTTTTTTCTCAAATTTCTAAAAGTAAGAGAAAGCAAAAGTAACTTATCCAGTCTACAATTTAAATTTGCAGAAGTCCTTGCATTCAATTGCAGGTTATGCTCTTATTGCAATATAGGTAGTAAATCCATGATTGTGTTTTCTAATTTTCAA
Organism: Nyssa sinensis; assembly: GCA_008638375.1. Classification (NCBI taxonomy): domain Eukaryota; kingdom Viridiplantae; phylum Streptophyta; class Magnoliopsida; order Cornales; family Nyssaceae; genus Nyssa; species Nyssa sinensis. The sequence continues at coordinate 15,366,187 of CM018047.1, forward strand.
TGTCCTTTCACAATTAAGGATATCTTTTGTTTGTGTAGTGATTTATTTGACAATTTTGTTCAATTTTGTTAGTCACACTTTGTCATGACTGAGTTTGACAGATTAAAAACCCATTCTAAAATTGTCTCCCAATAGAGTTAAATTTCTGTCACTATAAATGCCAATTAAGTCACTTCTTAATTTCTTTTCTTTCTTTTTTTTGGGATAAGTCACTTCTAAAAAACTATGCAATTAAATTCCATAATTCTCTTATTAGATTTTAAACGCAATCTAAAACTTTGTCTCCCAATAGAGTAAATTTATGTTGTACGGAATTTTTTTGTTTTATATTTTTTTGTTAAAACCAAAAAACCCTTTTTATTGTTTCTAATTTTATGTTTTTATTCAAATATTTTGTAGTAATTTTTGGATCCCATGCCAATACATAGTTCTTGCAATATGATTAAAATTAAAATTAAAAACAAACATATCCACTGGTAAACTAATAAAAAAGTGCTTATACGCATCCATTAGTTTATTCAAATTATTAAGTTTATTAAAAGTTTCCTTGATTGAACTAAACTGTAACTAATTAACCAATGAAAATGAGTTTATTAGACTAAGAAAGTAATCAACAAACAAATGAAAAGTACTATTAAATTTATTATAAATCTCCTTCATTGAACTAAACTGTGACTAACCAACGAAAATGAATTTATTAGACCAAGAAAGTAATCATCTAACCAATGGAAACTACATAACTAATTTAGTTTTGTTAGAATTTTTCCTAATTGAATTGTTTTATGTTTTACACTTTTTTTGTTTAGACAAAAATACTCTTTTTCGATAAGTTTCTAATTCAAGTTTTTATTCCAATATTTTGTAGAAATTTTTGGATTCCCTACCAAAGCATAGTTCTTGAATACCATTACAAAACACATCAACGTCAATACGATTAAAATTAAAAATTTAAAAAGAAACACATCCATTGGTAAACTAATGCAAATGGGAGTTCATGTAAAATTAAAATTTTAGACTCATGTTAAACACATCCATTGGTTTATTCAAATTATTGAATTTATTACAAGTCTCTTTAGTTAAACCAAACCATGACTAACCAATAAAAATGAGTTTATTAGACTGAGAAAGTAATCAACTAAAAATGAGTTTATTAGACTAAGAAAGTAATCAACTAACCAACGTATGTAATTTAGTCTTGTTAGAAATTTTTCTAATTGAAATAGTTAAATTAATCAATTAATGATATGGATGTAATAAAAAATATATACCTGAAAAACAATGAGTAATTAATTTTATTGAAAGTCTTTTTATTGAAGTAATTTAATTAAAAAAGTCCTTAATTGAAATCCAAAAGGGTGTATTATTACTATTAAAAAAAATCCTAAACTAGAAATTTTTAATATAATTAATATATTTTAAGAATCGTAAAAAGCATCAAAAGGATATTTTGAAATTAAAAAAAAAAAATCATCCCAAAGTCCGTGAATATATGAGATACAATATAAACTAATCCTAAAAATAAATAAATTTGGTAGTTTATTTCTTTTGGAATTCTAAAAGAAAAAAAAAATCCTATTCTCGGAATAATATTTTTGTCAACGAAAATGTAAAACACAAAAATTTAGAGACATTTTTCATCTTTTTAAAGAGTAAATATCGAAGAAATTAAAAAAAAATAAAAAAATATATATATGTAAAAGATAGCAGGTGTGTCTATAATGCTTAGAAAATTTAAAATTATAAATTTGAAGGTATTAGTCAAGGTTTAGAATTCTTAGGAAGTAAAAATTGGTGTAAAACAAAATTATTACATTAGAAAAATGATGTGATTAGACAATATGTATTTATTATTTAATAAAAAAAAACATAAATATTTTTGGAAAGAATAGAAAAAAAAAAGAGTTGAATATTTAAGGAATAATTTTAAATTATTTTATCTTATAAACTTTAGAATTGTAAAAGAGAAAGAAGTGTGAAAAAATAAACAGTTAAGAAAAAAATTGGAGGTATTTTTCATCATCACATTGAGCTAAGAAAAGAAATTTCAAAAGTTAAAATTTCAAGTAACATGAATTTAAAATTACTTATGTTGTTTTTTCATTATTTTCTAGAAAAATATTGTTTGGACTCTAAATGAATAACTAATATTATCATTTAATCAATAATTTTTATTAAAATAAAATATAAATGTTGATTAGGATAACATCACTTCATTGTATGATTTTAATTTATTTATGTGATTTACTATTTTTTTAATTTAGAAGTGTTTTTTATTTTATTATATTTAATTTTTCTTATTTAATAAAAATAAAAAGACTTTACCTAAGTTTAGTTAATTTCACTTTTTTTTGCATGCTCATCTTTCATTTTACTTAAATGGCCAAAAAAAAAAATTAATAAGTGTAAAAGTTACAATGTATGTTAGGCCGGACAAAATGGGCGGGTTTGGACAAATTGGAAATGGATCGGGTCAAAATGATCGAGTTGAACTTATATTTGACCCGTAATTAAACGGATCAAATATGAGTTGTATCACATACAAGTCGGGCCAACCTGAATCCAACCCATTATTTTTTTTTTCACTTTAATGGAAGAAACATTATTTCTAAATAATTATAATAGTTGTTTTTACTTTGAATCTCCTGAAAACCCAACAATAGCTAAAAGAAAGCCAAGAATATAATTAGAAAATTAATGAAGAATATTCAATGGTGGTAAAGAGATCACCTTCTTCATATGGAGGAACCAAAGTCATTTGCCTATAGGGATAATGATATTAATAATAGTAGTCTTTCTTAGATATTTTCTGATGTGTATCATGATGTTAATCATTGTTTATGGATACGAATGGTATCCAAAGCTCCTAACAAAGACTAATTCAACTTCCTTTGGATCACAAGATTCTTATTTATGTTTTGTTTATATATATATGATGATGTTGAGTTATATTCTCTAAATATTAATTTTATTTTATAATCTATGTTACAAGTTTTACTATTTTATTTTTTTCCAAATGAATATATATATATATATATATACACACACACACACACACACATATTCGCATACTATTTTGTTCTTTCTCATTCTCAACTTATCAAATACTCATATTCAACCTGTATTGACCCGCTAAATTGATAGCTTCCTTATTACCCAACATGTTTATGACCACCTTACTAAATCAGTTATGCATATCCATTAAGTAGTTGACGGGTTGACAAGTTTGAATAACCTTTAACGCCTCTAATGAATGCATATAATGCTTAACAAATTTAAAATTATAAATTTGAAGGTATTTGCTAATGTTTAGAATCATAACAATTGTATAAAACAAGATTATTATATTAAAAAAATGACGTGATTAGATAATATGTAATTACTATTTAAGGAAAAACTTGGATATTTAAGGAACGAGTAGAAAATAGACTCGAATATTTAAGAAATAATTTTAAATTATTTTGTCTTATAAATTTTATAATTGTAAAAGAAAAAGAAGTTTGTAAAAAATAAAATGGTTAAGAAAAAATTTAAAATAAAAAGTAACAAAATTATTTTTTCTTTAAGTTTAGAATCTTAAAAAATCAAGAAGTTTGTAAAAAAATTACACAAAAAAAAAAAGAAAAGAAATGGATAACTTTATAAATAAAAAAGCTTTACTTAAATTTAGTTAATTTTCATTTCTTTTTTATGCTCAACTTTTAGTTTATTTTGATGGACAAAAAATAAAAATAATTTATATATATATATATAATTTAGAATATGTTTATTAAAAGAAAAAGTGTGAAAAAAATAAACTTTAATAATTCGATACCTTATTCATTCACGTGCAAGACTCGTGTTAATAAACTAAGTCTAAATAAGTCACCCAACTCTGCTAATACTTTGCCCCCTTAATTTACTTAAAATGGGACGACCAAACTGTTTGTAGTTCTCTCTTGTGAAGCTGACGAAGCCCAGTTAAATGGAACATGCATGGAAGGGGAAATTGAATGAGCATAGGAACTATCCAAATGTATAAACATAGGGACTTGGGTACCCAGGTTGAATCCAAACAATGTGAATATAACATTCATAAATTTTTAAACTTCCCTCATTATTGTTGTAAGGAAAATGTATTCATTTTTCGTTTATAATCAATCTACTCCCTGTAATGCAGCGACTGAAAGCCAAGAGGAAGATCTAGAGTTACCATTATTTGACTATGCTACAGTAGTTGATGCCACCAATAACTTTTCGGCGAGCAATAAGCTTGGAGAGGGCGGTTTTGGGCCAGTCTACAAGGTAATAATCTTGATAAATTGTCATGCAGATTATTGGAGAATAGTTAGTGTTACCCAATCTACATCATACCGGTACCACCTAGCTCTATGCATCAACTGCAATATCTGTACTAATAGTTTTCTATCACTAGTTCACCTAAAACAACTGAACTTAAAAAGCTCATTATTCTGAATGTATGAACAGCACTGAGTTCATTTCTCTGAATGTATAAGCACATTTGCATTCAGAACAAAATATCCATTATATTAGTTTTTCACCAAAGCCACAAAAAAATGACTTCCTCAAAGATAATTCCTATGGCATGGCACATATTTTAAAATACTATTTGATGAAATTTCAACATATAAATAGTGGCATATGCAGTTCAGGAATAACAAAAAGCATGTTCTTCTTCTAGCAGATTTTTGTATCTAATAACTAACGATAATTTTCAGGGCATGTTAAATGATGGACAAGAGATTGCTGTGAAGAGGCTTTCAAAGAATTCAAGACAAGGACTTGACGAGTTCAGGAATGAAGTGTTGTGTATCGCCAAACTTCAGCATCGGAACCTTGTCAAGCTTCTAGGATGTTGCATTCATGTTGAAAAGATATTGATCTATGAATACATGCCCAACAAAAGTTTGGACTACTTCCTTTTTGGTTTGTGTCTCTCAAAACCTTTATATGTTTAGCTTGACTTGTCTAGACAATTTATTTTCATCATACTGGCCCAAAGTTCCATTGTAAATCATTGGAACCTTGGTAAATGCTGTCAAGTTTATAAAGAGAAATGGGAAACTATACTAGCCAATAACACTTTATGACTTGAAAATGGAAATCGAATTGGAAAATTAATGAACTTGCTTTAATAGAATAATTTTCTGCGAACCCAGTTCGCTACAGCATGAATTAATTTGGACAAAAAAATAAATAAATTAGGCAGATGAAGCACAAAGCAAGTTACTGGATTGGCCCAAGCGTTTCCACATTATCAATGGGATTTCTCGGGGATTGCTCTATCTTCATCAAGATTCAAGATTGAGAATTATATATAGAGATCTAAAAGCCAGCAACATCTTACTAGATCATGAATTGAACCCAAAGATTTCAGACTTTGGCATTGCTAGAAGTTTCCGAAGCAATGAAACTGAAGCACAGACAACTAGAGTAGTTGGAACATAGTAAGAATTTCTAAAGGGTTCTAAGAATTTCTAAAGGGTTCTGTGCTCTTCTTCCATTATTCATATACTGAATTTTTGTTCAATGATGTCCTGTAGCGGTTATATGTCACCAGAGTATGCATTTGATGGGCTCTTCTCAGTAAAATCTGATGTATTTAGCTTTGGTGTCATGGTACTAGAGATTGTGGGTGGTAAGAAAAATAGAGGGTTTCATCACCAAGAACACGAACTCAACCTTCTTGGGCATGTAAGTATTGAATTGAATAATGTTTTCCATTCATTTATCTGTACAACTAGCACAAGCATTATGATATTACATTATACAGGCATGGACATTCTATCAAGAAGGAAGGTGTAATGAACTGATTGATGCAGCAATAAGGAACTCAAACAATCAAACTGAAGTGTTACGATCAATTCATGTGGGTCTATTATGTGTGCAACAACGCCCAGAAAATAGGCCAAACATGTCAACTGTTGTTCTGATGTTGGGTAGTGAGATTGCATTGCTTCAACCGAAACACCCAGGTTTTTTCGGTGGAAGGAATCTACTTGAAGCTGAAACATCATCAAGCAAGCATGATTCATGCACAGCCAATAAAATAACATTTACATTGTTGGAAGCTCGATAAAAGACATTTCAAGGTGATGTTTATGCCTAGAAGCTTTCGTATTATTACTATTTTTCTGTTTGAAGGCATAAAGTGTTAGAATTATATGTAATAGGAAAAGAAGCTAGGGTAAAAAACAGAACTAAAATAAATGTTTTATGTGATAACCCTAACCAATAAATAAATAGATCTTCTAATGAAAAGATTGTCATTTTGTAATGAGAACATTTACCGAACCTTGTAAGAGGAGCAGGTTTTGAACATTTGCGGAAATAAGTGACAAAGGAACAACTTGAAGCCAATTGACTTTAGCTATGTTGTAAATGCAGATGGTCATGTTGATGGTGTCTCAGGAAGGTATGGTGTCTCCAACCAAAATGTTCTGTGGACCGCTTGCATCATTTGGTACTTTGAGTCATCTCAAGGCCATAAGAAATAGTTCAAAGATGAATATGATCAGTGGCTCCATTATCATCTACTCTGACTTAGAACACCATACACAGTATCATAAACCATCAACAGTATAAAGTTTGGATACATTCCAACAAAAAGCAGCAGAAAGAGGCGATTGAGAATTTACCAAAACAATGTATCAGTTATGTTAGTTGAGGCAGAAAATTCTTTATTGCTTAGTGTGTCCTATAAGATTGCTTTAATGGTCTTTGAAATTTCCAGGTTGCCAGTGAAGGTTTTCTGTTCTTAGCAATTCCATGATTTATATGGGATGTCGGATGAACCAGGCCATTTGATTCTCAATAAATTGTGTCATACTCTGTTTTCTATAGTTGCATGTTTTATTGCCTCAGGTTTTGAAGTTTGAGCCTGCAAATTTTCAGCTGATTTTAAGCAAACTTAAATCTGGATTACCTTCAATCCCCATATATAGTTTCCATATTTCTGGAACTTCCATTTCAACCAGAATTTTCTGAACTTAAAAGCAGGCTATGACCCTTTTTGTCTCACATGATCTTCTTGTCCTATTTGGAGTTCCACTATATAATGGGCCTCAAAGAAGTAGAAAAGAGTCGAAACTGGTGAATGTAGAACAAATTTTCACTGTTATCATATCATCTGCAAAATCCAAAAAATACTCCAAAGATGGGTTAACCCACCCTGTCAACCAAAATTACTCCAAAGAAAGATTTAAAGAATATTTTGAGCAGATTAGAAGAAAGAAAGATAGAGAATCGTCTTCCAAGTAAGAATGAAGAACCCACCCTTTTCATATGCATCTTCCCTGTTTTCTCTATCACCCTTTTATGTGTATGTGATCTGCAATTCATGGTTAACAATAATTTCCAAAATTCTTGTATTCATTGATAAATTGCCAGAGATAAAATATTAACAAAATATATCCATTCATCTGTGAATTTATGACAAAAACTCTATCATATAGTTTCACAAGTGTTAGGTCTGTAAAACGAGCCGAGCTCAAATCAGATTGATTAGAGACTTGTTTAAAATCAGCTCACAAAATAAACGAGTCAAACTTAAACATATTTTGAAGCTCGACTCGACTCGAGCTCGACTTGTTAAACCAAAAATAGTCTAAAACTATATATAAAAAAAAACAAAAACAAAACTAATTCAGCTCAGCTCGATTAGGGGCTCCTTCAAACTCGACTCAAAAAATTAACAAGGTGGGCTTGAACACAATTTGAAACTCGTTTAGTTTAATGAGCCAAGCTTGAACAGTCCTCGGCTCGGCCCATCTACAGCCCTAACTAGTGTTCCAGATCATCTTCATCTTCATTTTCTTTCTCTGAAGCACTTTTTCAACTTCATGCTTTACACCATATCAACTTCATTAAATAATTATGATATGGTTTGTTTATTGTGCTCTACCATCAAAACAAATGTAATGAAAGACAATTGAAGGACTTAGTTCTAATTTAATAAATTTACAACACCATTGGTCGTATCATTAGTCAAATATCAACTAAGGGAAGATAATATTTGTTTGTTTTCTTATACTGTGAATTTATTAAATTAGTCAAATATCAACTAAGTGAAAGACAATTGCAACTCTGTAAACTCGCAAATAGAGAAATGCTTTTCTTTGAATTGTTTATTCTGATCTAGTTCCTTCTACGTGTGGGTCATGGGTGATTGAACCATCAAGTTTCTCTTCTAACTCCCTATTAACTACGTTTGACATGGAGGAATATACAATTTTATGAGAATCTTCAACAATACGGCATTGAGATTGATTGATTCACAACTGTATTCCATATCAATATCGTTTGTTGTTTTAAATGTTTTGTTAATAAAGCCACCAAGAGGTAATCGTATTTCGGAAATAGAAAATGTGGTGCAAGTGCTGGAGCTTGGCCTTAGAAATGGTGTTCTTCCTATACTTTTCGGACATTATATATATATATATAAGAACATAATGACATGGTGTACAACTCTGCTTGTGACCTAATTTACTATTTTTTGTGTCAGTGTCAACTGTCAACCGATTCTCACTCTATACAATTCTATCAGTTGAATTCTAAATTTTGAGTTGAATGAAAAGTCTTTAATTGCCAGCGGAATCCTAAAATGGTTGGACTTTAAGAAGTCCTTACTGGGTTGTGGCTTCCACCATTAATGTGATTTTAAGTTTGGAACTTTTGACCATTCATGGCCAATCTGGAACTATTGACTCAACCACCAAGCTACAAGAGAACAAGCCTCTACTACATAAATTTCAAAAAAATAAATACAGTAAAGAAATGCAGGAAGAAGAGATTAGATATACAAAGTGACAAATGATGATACAACTTGCTCGACGCTTTGCCTAGCTAAGTCCATGGGGGAAATTTCTAAATAGAGCCACCAAAAGAAGCACAGGCATAATTAGAATTCACTTGCTCTCCCCTATTGTTATTACATAAACTCCTTTCCTTTCCTACCATTTTTCTTCAACATCTCTTCGTAACTACCATCTAATTATAGCTAATGCTAAGACAAACCCTATAATCTAATCATAAACGAGTAATGTATGCATCTTTTATCTGGCTTCCGGCATTGTTATTGTTACTTCATTTCCAGTATGACATCTTTCTTCACCTGTTAACTTATCTGTTTCAGTGAAATTTCTTTCTATACAGAAACCAGGCTGTTTAGGTTGAGGCAGTGTCAGCCCCTCGTTATCCAACATGAAAACTACCAATGACATTGTTGGCCTGTCTTAAAAGCTTGGGGCAAAGAAGGATAAATGCATTTCATCATATATATAAATACCTACATGTCCCAATAGATTATGATGGTGATCAGGATGATCAAATTTCCTATTCTTTTTGCCACTTACTATCTCCAACAAGAGCACACCAAAACTAAACATGTCTGATTTTACTGAGAAATTTCCCTCAACGGTGTACTCTGGGGACATGTACCCACTGCATGAAATTATAAAATTTGAGCATATGAAAAATGATGGGCACATATATTTGATGTATATTCATAGAACTTACTATGTTTCGATAACCCGTTTCGTTTTGGCTTCGATTTGATCTCCTCCAAAAATCCTTGCAATGCCAAAATCTGAAATTTTTGGGTTTAGCTCACTATCTAGCAAAATATTGCTGGTTTTGAGATCCCTATGAATAATTCTTAATCTGGAGTCCTGGTGTAGGTAAAGAAGTCCTCGTGCAATGCCCATAGCAATATCAAAGCGCTTTGACCACGTGAGTAATACTTTTTTATCCAAATCTGCATGAAGTTTTCATCCAAATAAGTTCTGTCAGTTTTCATTTTTATGATAAAGCAGAGGACTTCTATAAATCCCTGTACTGCATGATGAAATTTGACTAATCACACAAAAGGGTTAAGAGAACTAGACCAAAAATGAAATAATCCAAGCTTTTGTTGGGCATATACTCATATATTAGCATCCTCTCCTCTCCTTCAATGCAACATCCCAAGAGCTTGACAAGATTTCGGTGATGGAGTTTGGAAATCAAAATAACTTCATTTTTAAACTCTTGCAGACCTTGTCCAGAATTATTTGAGAGCCTCTTCACTGCTATTTCTTGTCCCGTTGATAGATTACCCCTACAAATTTTCAAATAGATGTGTTACATACACTATGTCATCCACATTTTACATACTACAAGACCAAACATATATAACTCATGCGACCTTGTAAACAGGACCAAAACCACCCTCTCCAATCATATTTGTGCAAGATAAGTTCTTAGTGGCAGCTGCAATAGTGACCATATCAAAGAATGGTAACTCTATGTCTTCCTTGTCAGTTTCTTGACCTGTAAAAAAATAGAAAATTAGTTGGATATGAGATCAATGAAGCAGAATAGTTATTACCATTTATATTACTATATAGCATATTTGAAATTATATACAGAATCAACACAATAACTGAACCAGAAGTTCAAAATGTCTCTATAAATGTCTGAATGGCCATATGACCATCATGCAGTAAAATACGTCAACTTTAAAAGACAATAGACTAGTGACAGTGTGTAATTCTAATGAATGGTTTATCACATATATATCTTAGCTAAGGTGGACTAGTTGATTTACCTCTTTTCGTTCTTTTCTTCCAAATCATACACCAGGTTAAGAAGCTGAGAACAAGAATCCCAGAAATTGTTGAAATGATTATGATCAGCACCAGTCTTTTCCCCTTCTGATTATGGTCTAAATTTATCACAAGTTAGTTCATCATTAGTCTTGAACCTTCATATGTTGGGCCTGCCTTTAAATAATGAAAGGCATAAACAATAAACTCATATATGAATCCTACCCATTTCATTTAAAGCCTCCAAAAGTAAAGTAAAAGACCAGATGATCACAATCAAAACTAACCTAACAACTGTACAGGCAAGATCAAATATATGTGCTATTTCAGAAAATAAACTTCTTGAATATTGATCAAAGGCAATCATAGGCTGAATTCAAAGAGCAAAAACTGATTATATGATATAGCACAATGTATGCTTACCTAGTTCTGAAGCTGGCATCCGTATAAAGATATCTTGCTCACCATCTCCATAAGTGAATTCTCGAATATCAACTAGATCTCCAAACCAAATCAGACAGCCGCTGCCTCTTCCTCTAATATCCGATTTAGCATAAGCTGTACAAGAACAATTCTTCAAGCACTCTGCTTTGCATTCCTTAAGGCTTATGTTCTCATTCAGCCAAAATTCCAACAGATCTGGCAATTTCACATTTTTGAGTTTTACAAATCCTTCTCCCTTTTGGCAATTCAATGGCGTCCTTGTACATCCACTGGACCAATCAAACATATCCCATTCTTTCTGTACTTTTGGAATGAATCCTTGCAAGCACTCACAAATGGGTCCTTTATTAATTTTGCAAATTCCATTAGCACCACAATGTCCATAATCATCACATTGGTCAGTTTGTGTGATTGACATAATAGTCCATTCAGAGCTCCCTTCACTCAATACAAAGCGTTGCAGCAAACCAGATTGATTCACCACAAATCTTGTAATCATGGAACCCCCATTAGACTTATACATGTAATACAACTCATCTGTGTTACTTACAAACGTGGGTGTAGAAACTGGAGTTGACTTTACACCAGCGCCGCTAAACCGAAGTCCATTCCATATCCCGGTCCGGTACTTTTTCTCTGATCCTTTTCGAAGAACAAACTGGGGCAATCCGATAACATCAATTCCGTAGATGAAGTCTCCAGGAGATGGGTCGCTGGCACTTTTCCAAGATGTCAAAAACCGATTTAGGCCAGTCTTTAAGTTCCATCCCATCTTCATGTCAGCTAACAATGTGTCGGATGGGAAATCAAAGCTTTGCCATATGTAGCTTTCTGTACTCGAATTGCTGCTCTCTCTAAGAACAAGATTTCCAGAATCTAATAGCTGTGCAACTGAATATTGTGCAGTTCTTGAAGAATTGGATGACCATATGACGCTCTTTGTACCATTGAGGATCACAATATGTCCATCGCTGCTAATAGTTAAAATTCCATGAGAATCTGTTATTGGGTTTTCTCTGTTTGCGACCCATACAATGATTTCTGGGAATTTTTTGTACCATATGCCGAGGAACAAGTTATTGGAACTGCCAGGGGAAAAGAAGCCTAGTTCAAAGCTTTGGCCTGAGGACACTAAAGTCTCACCATTGGTGAAGGATTGATTTGGAGTAATGGTGTCAGATGCAATGGAGAGTTTTAAGACTAACAGTTCGTTTGGATAAGTAGGGAAGAAAGGAAAGGAGAGTAAAGGAAAGGAGAGTATTAGTTATGAAGAAAAAAAAAGGAGAGGAGAGGGTAATCCCTCCTTTATGTTTGGATAACTAATGAAAGGAAAGGAATATAATTCTTTCATTTTCATCTTGTTTGGGAATGATAAAGAGAGAAAGGAAAGGAAAGAATTTTATATTATTTTATTATTATATCTTTTTAAATTGAATTTGGATGCCCTAGAATAAAGGTGTCATTTTTATTTTGTCTTTTATAATTTTAAGGGTAATATTGATATTATTAAAAATTCATTAAATTCTTATTCCTTTCTTTCCATTTCCGCCCACTTTTGGAGGAATAATAAAATTGCTTAAACGAGGGTTAACCTCTCCCTCCTTCTTCCTTCCTTTTTCTCCCTTTCCTTCTTAATTTTTAAAACAAACATGATATAAGCTCTCCTTCCTTCTTCTTTCCTTCCCTTTCTTTTCAATTTCTTCCATCCAAACATAGTGTAAGAATGAGATTAGAGAGTAAAAGACGATGAAATTCTCCATTTGCATCAGATGCATCCCAAGAAAACAAGATTGTCTTGACTCTTCACAATTTGGACTATGCAATCACATTTTGGCTGTAAGAACTGTACTATGGCAGTTAGCTATTATGTCATTCAACTTTTCTCATGCAGGACCAAGTCTGGTCATCAGCATTTGCCCCCAGTTAAATATTTATACATTTGCTCAACAGTCAACAAAATAAACACCATATATGTATATATAAAATGCTAACCGGTCCTCTCTCTGGACTATCTCGTCGCTCTCTCTGTACTAGCTTCTTTCTCTTTCTATAACTACAAATCATTTTTTTTTTTGGCCATTATTACTCTAAATCAAGCTTGAAGGCATCAGGTTTAGCTTTTGATTGATAATTAAATTTTGCATTTTGACTGGAACCTTAAATCAATTACAAGGAGGCTCTCAGATCATGGGCATTGCCATGCTTGCAGGTTCTTTGATATAAATGTCCTTAGGAATATCATCGAACATGTGGTTTACACAAGAAACATATTCTTCGCAAAAAGCCAAAAGCCAAAACCCACAAGCTGCGGATATGATGGCGATAGCACGCTGGAACAGAAAGCAATGGAAACGGAATGGTGTTTGACCATGAAATTAACTTGAAGAGATATCCTTGGAGGGGGAACACCTGGAATATTGAGGTAGATGTTGTAGTTAACTACATGAGTGATCAAGTGAGCACTAAATACGTTCTAAACCAGTGATTGAAGCAAATGGGTTTCTCTGTCCTTGTGGTCGCATTTGGTCGGAGGAGCGTCGTGGACGGCGAGGAGTGGCCGCGGCGACCAATGATCAAACCTCCACTAGTCATTGATCAGATGAGCGATGCTTTCCCAGCCCTCTGATCTCCTAAAGTTCAGCTACACTTGACTCTTCTCCACCCTCTAATGTTAACTCCTTTGCACCACTTGATACAGGAGAAATCTGCTGCACTACCCACCACTTCCACGTGACTGTTTGAATCATAACCTTGGACGGGTTTAACTCCGAACCCTTCGATCTGCTAGCCATCGCTTGGATCTCAACTAATATCTAGAATGCTAACTCAAATTTTGTTGGCATGAGCTATCCTCCCAAAAATTATAGGTGGGAGTTTTGGATACAAATCCCTCAATTATAGGGTCAACTTTCAATTAAGCCGTGATATATGTATAGTGATGCTACAGTTTCTGGCTCGTCAAGGACTTGACCGTTGCTGTGAATGAACCTGCGAAGAAATAAAATTAGAAGGCCACCGGGGAGGGCTCCGATGGGTAGCTGTTCTAATGGTTAAATGAGATGAAGTAAAAAATATCGCTTGATGTAATAATATCTTCTTTTTTGTTCAGAAAAATCCCATGCCCTGTACATTCCTTTCTCAATGTATTTATAGGTTGATGGAGCTTTGTTTTTAATGCCATGCGGTGGATGCGATTTCATCATGATATTTTTATGTCACTGTTCGTCACTGAGTTTACAGCGATGTAGGGCTTAGGACTTAATTTCGTCTTTAGGCAGAGCTAGACTTTGCCGCCTGTCAGGTGGCAGTAATTTCATCATGACGACCCACGTCATAGTAATTTTGTAAATGGTTGTCCTATCATTACGATGTCGGTCTTCCGATATAATTTGGGAGCGACTTCGGTAGTCCTAAGAAGTAACTTAGATTATTGTTGAGTGTGCCGAGGTGATATAATCTCGGTATATGTATTTGACAAGTTTGTATAATCCAGGCTAGACACGTGTCAGGTCTTGATTCGGAGTATATTTTTGATACATCATATAGCTAAATATAGATGAGTTTCTTTGTTATATACCCATTCATCCTTGTAAAAAGAGAGTTATATATACCAGATTTCATACATTTTGTCGTGGTATTAGAGCTACCGATCCCCTTTTGACTGCTTATCCCGATTTTTTAAACCATCTTGTCTTCCTCCATGACCGATATGGACTCCCATACCAATGAATCTCCGCTTTCCTCCATCCTGGCCGAGTTGACTGCAAAAATGATTGAAGTTTTGAGCAAAGCTTCAGCCCCGACCCAAACATCGATACTGCTACTGCACCGATCGGTATCAAGTTGGATGGCACCAACTATGCTCTTTAGTCCCAGGTTGTCGAGATGTATATCTTGGGCAAAGACAAATTGGGGTATATAAACGGCGATCTCCCTCAACCTCCTCAAACAGACTCTACCTTTAGATGATGGCACACAGACAACGTTATTGTTAAAGGTTGATTGATTAAATCCATGGACTCCTCCCTTATCAGTAATTTCATTCGATTTCCGATAGCCAAGATGGTTTGGGATGCAATTGCTACTATGTATTTTGATGGCAGCGACACCTCCTAGGTGTATGATCTCTGGCGACACGTGACCTGCCTCAAACAAGCCAGTGGCTCTCTTGAAAAATTCTACAATGATCTCCAAGGCCTCTGGCATGAAATAGACTTCCGCCACCCAAACCCGATGGAATGCCCAACTGATATTTAACATTACAATACTTTAGTTCAAGAAGATCGAGTATATGTGTTCTTGGATGGTCTCGATGACCGCCCAGACCATATCCAAAGTGATGTCCTACAAATAAAATCATAAAGAAGGCAGCTCTTATGAACTGACTGATGCAGCAGTAGGGAACTCACATTATCTACTTGAAGTGTTACGATCAATTCATGTGGGTCTGTTATGCGTGCAACAACATCCGGAAGATAGGCCGAACATGTCAACTATTGTTCTAATGTTGGGTAGTGAGATTGCATTGCCTGAACCTAAACAACCAGGTTTTTTCAGTGAAAGGAATCTACCTGAAGCGGAATCATCATTAAGCAAGCATGATTCAAGCACAGCCAACGAAATAACAGTTACACTGTTAGAGGCTCGATAAAAGTTATTTCAAGTTGATGTTTAATGTCGGAGAACTTTTGTATTATTATTATTTTTCTGTAGAAGCATAATCTGTTAGATGGGAAATATTAGTAATCATAGATGGTTAAATGCTCGCTTAATTTGGTTTAAATCGTTTTCAAAAGCCTATGATTTTGAATTCATTTTGTTGTCAATTCTCTTAAATTATGCCTTGGTTTTGATCAGTCTATCTCAACTTCTGGTCTTTTAGACTTGTTCTAGCGATGCCTCTGTCGCTTTACTAATTTTCTTAGAATAAGAACCATAGCCATTATCGGGATCATTTAGTAGTCTTTGAAGAACTTTCAATTTACCCTTCAATAATAGACAATATTGTCCTGATATTTTTCCCATCACTTATTATCCTTCAAGGACTATCACAAACTTTTCAAGGATTCTAATCCATGAATTCACCTACTTCTATTGGATAGGAAAGCTGTATATGATTGTTCCTTAATTACTAGAGATGTGGACGAACACGAGATCAAGGGAAACAAGTTCTACAGAATCTTGTAACTGGATGTCGAACAAGTGTAGAAAATTTGAGACACAAAAAGTGACTGTTTGTTTCTATTTGTAGAATTTTGTCTTTGGGCCCCCAATTTATAGGTTTATTTAGTAATTTACAAGAAAGACCTGCAATCTTTTCGGAATTAAAAGACTGAAAAAGAAGACTTGGAAGTTAAAGAGGGTTCAATTTTTGTTCCTTCTTGGCATATCCCATCCATTGTTTTAAGGCAGACCCAGGCAATTCGAACAAAATGATACAAATGAATTTAGTTTGTTCGGGTTCAAATTTGGGTTAAAGGCAAATAATCTCACACTTCAAGCTGAACTTGAATAGGCCTTAAACCTGGTGTCAATTTGTAGCCCCTAAGAAAATTTGGCTTCAAACTATCATTAAGTCTATATGAAAGCACCCAGTTGCTATTCTCATCCAAAAAATAAAACAATTTGCTAATGTTTCTGTGCAAGGGCTGGGAGCTTAAATGACTGCTAAGACAAAATTTTGATTATTTGTCACCAGGACCATGGATGATGTGAGGTTAAGGTGTAGTAGAGGTAGGCCTAAAAGAATAAAAATGTGTTGTAAGGCTAGTTTGGAAGAAAGTTCAAATCAAATGCTCTATAATGATCAAATTTTAAGGGCCCTTGAAATTGACAGGTTCATATTCTTTACAATAACTTCTCTACAAGTGGCTTTAAATCATTGTTTCATGTGAAAATTGTTGTCATTTGTTTTGAAAAAATGATTTATCAATCCTTTGTACAATGCTTTTTAAGCATACTAGTTACTGAGTGTAAACAAGCTATTGATGGGAATATATAAGTATGAAATTTACAGTATTAAGTTCATTCCAATTTTAGGAGAGTCATTTAAGCTTAGTGTTCCGGACATTACTCTTGAAGTGATAGTCACTGCAAAAGCCCTATTATTCAAAGGTCTATCATCTGTTTATTTTACCTTCAATTGCAGAAAATTTGTAGCAATTACTCTTAAGTTTCTGCTTCGTCATTGTGCCTGTAGTGTGAAGATACAAGTGAAAGAATTAAAAGTTACTCCAAATACAACTATGAAATGACAAAACACCTTTTTACTGATTTTTCTGCTGTAAATTGTAGTTGTTTTGCACTAGGATAAATCTTGATTGTGCAGAGACAGAGTTTCTCCAAATACAACTATGAAATGACAAAACACCTTTTTACTGATACTTTTGTTCATAGTTTTCTGCTGTAAATTGTAGTTGTTTTACACTAGGATAAATCTTGATTGTGCAGAGACAAAGAGCAGCTCAAATGAGAAGAGACAAGTGAGGATCTTTGTCATTCCTATATTACTAAAGCAGTTGTAGTCCTAAGCCTATTGCTATTCTTTCATGTCTTGAAGAAGAGGAAGCTGAAGTGAAAAGGTAATATGTCTGGAAGCCTCAAATCACTGCAATTCCATCACCATCTTGTAATTAGATTCCAGGTTTTCATCTCATCTCTCTCTCATGTCTTTTTTGCAACTGAATTTAAGTTCCCATTCATTTTCTATGCCAGTTTACTCGGGCCATGGGAATGCCTTCCATAAAACCATCTACGGTGTACCATTTTACCGTTTGAAATGGAAAATTCTTGATTGCTTGATCGGTCCATTTCAGTGAAGAGAACAGGTTGCTGAAGAGACTGCTCTGTTTCCACATTTCTCTAAGAGGGGATGCTTTTGTCACTCATGACTGTCGGAGCCACAAAGATCCACCTTAGCAAGTGATGGTAGCATTACATTTTCTCTAATTGTATGCAATTGTGAATCAACTGATGGTCTAATTCCCATGGAAATGACATCAGATTTGAGGTGCTTCATCCTCATTGCAGACTCATGTCATGCTAGTCAATATCATTGTATGCAGTAGAATGCTAAACAGGTTGGTGGAACTGAGGGTTGAACATTTGATGTGGGTACATATTTACCATAACAACTCCAAAGGTGCAACAGGTTAAGCAATTTCCTCATCTTGCCTCTGGAGAACCATTTGAGAAGGGTGAGAAAGTATGTGGAATCCTTTGCCCCATAAAATTTTGTTTATTTGCTGGGAATTAAGAAGCCTAATCACTGTTGTGAATCTGGCGGTCCAAATGGGGACCTGAATGGGCTTTTACTGCCTTCGATTGCCAATTTTGTGCGCATATAATGAACTATATTATAGACTCATGTGATCAGGCTTTACAAGCTGGAGAGGGCTCATTTTACTACTTGGTTTGCCTACTGGCAATAATTGAGCTCAATTATGGGGACATGGTGTGTAGGAGTTGCAATGAAATGCCCCAAGCTCTGTTTTTCTAAACAGTTGTGCTTGAGATTTTGGATTAAATCTCTCCTTCATTCAAGTCCAAAGGGTTTATGGGTAAGAGGAGAAAAAGATCGGTACACACCCATTTGTGTTGTTTTTAATGGGCTGGTATGTGTCCAGGCCCATATGGGTTCTCATATAACCCAAGGCCCAAAATTCTTTAATTGCTCTCCAAAATCCCTAAAGCAAGGCTGATCTACGTGTGAGGTTTTTCGAAAATTATTCAGCCGCAACAGTGGTTCTTTTTTTCCCAGCCGCAAGAGTGAAAGAACAGGGAATTACAGAGAGCAAAACCAAAACGTGAAAGAGGGAAAAAGATGGTTTAAGTCCTGAAGCTATTTTTCCTACTTCTACCACTTCCATTCAAATCTCTTGGAGCAAGAGGCTACAAAGGAAGTTTGTTTTATTCAACTTGATAGTTTGAAGGTGGCTTTGTGATAAGAATTTGAGATTGTTGAGCTTTGGTAAAACTCTGGAATTTTTCCTTCTTTATTGTGTTAATATCTTGTTTTGGGTATAAACTTGAGATAAAAAACCATTATATTCATTATTTGATATAGTGGATTGATCGGAATTCGTCCCGTAGATGTAGGTTGTGGTCTTCTCGCCAAACCACGTAATTTTTGGTGTTGTTTGGTTGAGATTCTTATTTTCTGCTCTTCAAGTATTTGATATATTGCTTTATAGACATACTTGACTTTGGTATTGATTTAAATTCACTAGTAAACTTGGTTTTTGTCTTAAGTGAATATCTTCATTATTAATTCATATACTAGGTAATTGTGTTTGTGGCCCAACAATTTGGTGGTATCACATTCAGATTCTAGTATTCATGTGACATCTATACATGAATGCTCAAATTTGAACAACAGTATTATCAGAAAAAAATTTTATTTAACTTTTTATTTTTGAAGGAAGAGTAGGGTTATCCTATCTATGGGTTTTGAATAAATAAATAAGTAAAATTTAATATTATATCATAATTTAATCTTTCTTGTATGTCAATAAGATGAACATTAAATAAAAGACAAATTAATAGCTGAATTATTTATTTGGAAGAAATTAAGTGGGCGTCTAGCAGGACATTTGCCCTACTTAAAATAGGGCTTTGAGACCAAAATATAGTTTTGTCAAAATGTTGGGTGTGTGCCATTTTTTTGCTTCCAAAATCTAATTTTGATTGTAGGATTCTACAAAATCTGTTTGCTAAATGGGATTTAGAAATGCTAAAAAAATTTACTTTTTCAAATAATTTTGATTTTTTACAAGCATTTTTACTGAGCTCACCACTTACATATTATCTAAAGATATACAATATAAAGTATAAAAGATGAAATTCATAGCATAGAGTTACTTTGGATCAGGATAAATGTGGCTTGGTTCAAAGAGTAAAAAAGTATAGGTGGTCGGGTCCAATGAGGTACAATCAAGCCCTGGAGCCAAACCAAAATCATTTTAAACTTGATGAGTCTAGTTGCCTCGTTCTCAGATGAATAAGAATGTAGAGCAGCTCTGCTTGTGTGGGTAAATCAGAAAAGGTCATCTTGGCATAAGACCTGCCACGTATGCCCAAGCCAACCCACAAATTACCACAGCAACAGAGAAGGCGACATTAACAATCAATGCTTTCTTTTATCTTTCCCTCAGCTTTCCATTCCTTGTAGCCATGTTTAAACTGCAAGACAATAATTGGTTCAAAGAGAAAACTGTATTTACATTTAAATCTTGATGGAGTTGCAACTGTTAGATTAGGACAAGTGCAGAAAATTTGAAAAAGAAAGTGACTGTTTTTTAAAACTTGCAGAAGTCAAGGTCTTGGCCCCCCAATTGAAAGGTATATTTAGAAATTTGCAAGAAAAACCCGCAGAACTTTTGGAATGAAAAGACTGAAAAAGAAGACTTGGAAAGTAAAGAGGTCTTCAGTTTTTGTTCCTTCTAGGCATATCGCGTCAATTGAGTTTGTCTTTGTACAAAAGAAATACACGGTGATGAGAAGCAAGAGAACATTAATGGAAGGTTTTACCATAGTTCTTTTCTGGTTCTCTTTGTTCACCATCTTAATAATCTCCTCTGCAATAGACACCATAACGGCAACTCAATCCATTAGAGATGGTGAGACCATAGTTTCAACTGGTGGAAGCTTTGAGCCGGGTTTTTTTAGCCCAGGAAATTCCAAGAATCGATATGTGGGAATATGGTATAAAATATCCACTACCACGGTTGTATGGGTTGCCAATCGAGAAAGCCCCCTCCTCGAGTCATCTGGTGTTTTGAAGGTCACCAACCAGGGAATTCTCACCATTCTCAATGGTAATGGTAGCATCATTTGGTCTTCCAATTCAACAAGGGCAGGACAGAACCCAGTTGCTGTGCTTTTAAATTCAGGAAATCTAGTGGTGAGAGATGGAAATGATAATAACCGGGAAAATTTCCTGTGGCAAAGTTTTGATTATCCATGTGATACGCTTTTACCAGGGATGAAGCTTGGAAGGGACCTAGAAACTGGAATACATCGGTACATATCATCATGGAAGAGCAACGACTTCCAGAGGTGATTTTACATTTCGACTTGATCCACGTGGATTTCCACAGTTAGTCTTGATGAAAGAAACAGTTGAGCAGTACAGGTCTGGACCATGGAATGGTCTCCGGTTTAACGGGTTGCCTAATTTAAAACCAAACCAGTTTTATAAATTCAATTTGATTGTTAGTGATCATGAGATTTATTATATTTATGAGCCTCTCACCAGCACAGTTGTTACGAGGCTGGTCTTAAATCAGACTGGTAAAGTGCAGCGGTTCATATGGATACATCAAACCAATGGTTGGAGCCTCTACCTAACACTACTACCACTAGATGACTCTGACGATTACGCTTTCTGTGGTGCACATGGTAGCTGCAATATTGGCAACTCACCAGAATGTGGGTGTTTGAAAGGATTTGAGCCTAAATTCCAGAAACGGTGGGATGCAGCATATTGGTCAAATGGGTGTGTTCGGAGGACAAGCTTGGATTGCCAGAAAGGCGATGAGTCCCTAAAGTATTCGGGCATCAAACTGCCAGACGTGCGCAATTCCTCCTTTGACAGAAGCATGAACCTGGAGGAATGCATGATGGTTTGCTTGAAGAACTGCTCTTGTATGGCCTATTCAAATTTAGATATAAGCGAGGGAGGACGTGGATGCTTGCTCTGGTTTGGTGACCTAATTGACATTAGAGAGTCCAATCAAAACGGGCAAGATATCTACACGTAAGGATGGCTTCATCCGAAATAGGTATGAATTTCTCCCCAAACTAGATAGCGAGTGTTTGCCATACAAATTAATAACTTGTACTATAAAACCATATTAATAATCATATCCACCATCTTTCCCTTTAATTTTCAACCAATATGAAGTTCCTTACAGCATCGGTTAATAAGGTTTCTGAGCACAAGTTGATGAATAAGCAAACAATTTTCCAGACAGAAAGTTCCCTGCATGGCAAACATATGTCGGGACTTACTACACTGCATTCAGCCAGCAAACAATTTCAAACTGATAAGGCCCAATCTAGTCTCTCCTATATGTGAACTTTCATTATTTATTTGTTCATTTAGCCTTCAGTTGCTGCTCTGCTACGATACAACGAGATAGTTCTAGCCCGTTTAGCCCTCATTTGCTTCTGAAAATTAATGAGACTGTCAGCCCAGGAGTGTGGGCAATGTCACACTGGACTTTTCCCCATTGAATCTATCAATCTGTTAAAATTTTCAATTATTTCAAATGAAAGACTTAACGGTATTCCCAAGTAAACTCACAAATAGAACATCTAACTGTTTATGCTTTCTAATTCCTCATGTTCCTGCTTTTAATAGCTTTGCAATTTGGTAAAGTTGGCTCTGACAGGAAGAAGCAAAAGAGATACATTGCAGCCTCAGTAATATTAACAGTAATGCTTCTGCTAGGCCTGGGTCTGACCTTGTATCTGCTGAAGAAGAATAAACTTAAGAGACAAGGTAATCCCCAAATAAGCCATCCAACTCTGCTAATATTTTGCACTCTCAATTTACTTAAAATGGACCACCAGATTGTAAGTCTTTTTCTCTTGTGAGGCTGACGAAGCCCAATTAAATGGAAAATGCACAGTAGGGGAAGTTTAACGATGCAGAGGAACTATTCGAAAGTATAAACACAGCGATTTGGGTACCCAGGTGGAACCCAAATAATGTGAATAAAACATTCATGGCTTTTTAAACTTCCCTCGTTGTTGTTCTAAGGAAAATGTATTATTTGCTTCATTTATAATCAATCCACTCCCCGAAATGCAGCAAAATTGGAACACGGTCCAGAAAGAAGTGACTCCACTGAATGCAAGAAGGAAGATCTAGAGCTACCATTATTTGACTATGCTACAATAGCTGATGCCACCGAGAACTTTTCAGTCAGCAATAAGCTTGGAGAGGGTGGATTTGGGCCAGTCTACAAGGTAAAAATCTTGACAAATTGCCATGCAGATTATTGGAGAATAGCTAATGTTACCCAGTCTACATAATACCAGAACCACATGCCTATGTGCACCAACTGCAATATCTGTACCAGTAGTCTTCTATCACTAGTTTGCCTAAAACAACTGAACTGAGCACTCTGCTCAATGTTCTGAATGTATCGGCAAAACTGAGCTCATTAGTCAGAATGAGCGCAATCTTAATCTATGAGGCAATTTCAATATATATAGCGGTATATGCAAACAAGAAAAATCAAAACGCATGTTCCCCGTCCAGTAGATTATTGTAACTATTAACTAACGATAATTTTCAGGGCATGTTGAATGATGGACAAGAGATAGCTGTGAAGAGGCTTTCAAAGAATTCAACACAAGGAATTGACGAGTTCAAGAATGAAGTGTTGTGTATCGCCGAACTTCAGCATCGGAACCTTGTGAAGCTTCTAGGGTGTTGCATTCATGTGGAAAAGATATTGATCTATGAATACATGCCCAACAAAAGTTTGGACTGCTTCATTTTTGGTTTGTCTCTCTCAAAATGGACATCAAATTGGAAATATAATGAACTTGCTTTAATAGAATAATTTTCTGCTTAAATTCTAGATTAATCCAGTTTGCTACAACATGATTAACTTGGACAAAAAAAATTGGGCAGATCAAACACGAAGCAAGTTACTGGATTGGCTTAAGCGTTTCCAAATTATCAATGGGATTTCTCGGGGACTGCTTTATCGCCATCAAGATTCTAGACTTAGAATTATACATAGAGATCTGAAAACTAGCAACATTTTACTAGATCATGAATTGAACCCAAAGATTTCAGACTTTGGCATGGCTAGAAGTTTTGGGGGCAATGAAACCGAAGCAAATACAACTAGAGTAGTTGGAACATAGTAAGAGTTTTTAAAAAGTTCTACACTCTTCTTCCATTATTCATAAACTGATTTTTATTCAATGATTTCTTGTAGCGGTTACATGTCACCAGAGTATGCAATTGATGGACTCTTTTCAGTAAAATCTGATGTATTTAGCTTTGGCGTTTTGGTACTGGAGATTGTGAGTGGGAAGAAAAATAGAGGCTTTCATCACCAAAAACATGGACTTAACCTTCTTGGGCATGTAAGTATAGAGTTGAATGACGTTTAACTTTTCATATATCTATAAAACTAGCACAAACAATAAGATTTTACATTATACAGGCATGGACACTTTATAATGAAGGCAGATCTTATGAACTGATTGATGCGGCAATAAGGAACTCATATAATCAACCTGAAGTGTTATGGTCAATTCATGTTGGTCTGTTATGTGTGCAACGACGGCCAGAAGATAGACCAAACATGTCAACTGTTGTTATGATGTTGGGTAGTGAGATTGCATTGCCTCAACCAAAACAACCAGGTTTTTTCAGTGAAAGAAATTTACTTGAAGCAGAATCATCATTAAGCAAGCATGATTCGTGCACAGCCAATGAAATAACAATTACATTGTTAGATGCTCGATAAAAGATATTTCAAGTTGAGGTTTAATGGCTGAGAACTTTAGTATTATTATTATTATTATTCTGTAGAAGCATAATGTGTTAGATGGGAAATATCACTAATGATAGATTTTTAAATGCTTGCGTTTAATTCGGTTTAAATCATTGTCAAAATCCTACAACTTTGACTACTTTGTTCTGTTCTCTACTATTCTCTTAAATTATGCCTTAGTTTTGATCAAATCCATCTCAACTTCTGGTCTTTTAGACTTGTTCTAGCATTGACACTATTAGTCACCCTTAGAATAAGAACCATAACTATTATCTGAATCATTTACTAGTCTTCCAAGAACTTTTTCAATTCTATCACAAACGTCCTCAAAGCCACACAAACCTGTCAAGAATAGATAATATTGTCCGGGTCACTTATTATCATAAATTTTCAATGATTCTAATCCATGACTTCACCTACTTCAATTGGATAGGAAATGCCATATATGATTGTTCCCTAGTTACCAAGAGATGTGGAACGCCTTCCATCACGAGGAACACAGGATTGAGGGAGACAGTTTTATGGAATCACTACAAGACAAAGTATTTATTCCGACTCTAGATGTGGTCGGAAATACTTCATTTAGCGTTGAAAATACAAATTACCGATAGTCGAAAACCACGGTCGGTATTAAAATGATCAAAAGAAGATTACCGACGAAAATCTCGGTGGGTCGGAAATATTGAATATTTCCAACGCATGTTGGCATCGGTAACAGATTATTTCCGACCCTAAACATTGTCAGAAAAAGCATTATTTCCAACCAAAAACATTGTCGGAAAAAAGAATTATTTCCGACCACAAACATTGTCGGAAAAAGCATTATTTCCAACCAAAAACACCGAAAAATCATACAATAAACATTTGAATAAAACTCAAGAATCTTCATGGAATGTAATGAGAATGGGAGAACCTGCTCAATCCACCTAGTAAACTGTTGAATGTTGTAGATGTCAATTTTCAAATCTATAAATTTCATGAAAAAAATAAATGTGTATATATATATATATATATATATATATATCTTGGAATGCTTGCGTCCAGATAAAGAGAGTATAAAAACATAAATTGACTTTAATTTGTGATTTTTATATATAATCCATACAAACAACCGCCTACTTCCCCAAAAAATTTTAAAACACTTTCAGTAAGCTAAACTCTAGAAGTCATCTGAAAATTTACATCTATGAATTGGTCTGCTCTTTTGTGCTCTATGAAAAAGCCGAATGGTAGAATCTGCAAGAGGCAGATAGTTTTATGAGCTACAAAGCCTAGATATAAACGAACACTAGCACTGTCTGTTCATTATTTGAATTTGTATGACATGCTGGAGACTTTCAAACTGAATCAAGTTGCAAAATGAGTGTCAATGTCCAAAATGCAGATTACACGTGATTCTTCGCATCCACATTTGTGGCAGATTAAAGGTTTCTAGTGTTCAATTATATTAGCACAACAGATATACAGATTCATTAGTTATGTAATTGGTAATGAGAGAGAGTGTACACACATACCTTCAATTGACTGCTCGGATCCTCTTCGTGTAGGTTTTCTTCTTCGATTCCGACCAACACGACCAGTTGCAGGAGGAGGGGGAGAGAGAGAGAGGAGAGAGCTCAGAGAGGCGATCGCGAGAGACAGAGACAGGCGGAGAAAATTCAGATCGAGAGGCGCGACTTCTTCGATTCCGACAAATAATGGACAGTTGCAGAACGAGAGAGAAAGAGGCGCGAGGGGGGTGCGAGAGGTTTCGTGGGGGAGAGGATTCACATCGACAGGCGCGAGAGGATTCCAGAGAATTCAGAAAGCGCGGGGTTTAAGAAGATTATTTCCGACTCAACTCCCGGCAATAATCAAATGTACAAAACGACATCGTTTATTTATCGCCGACAGCAGATGACGTCAGTAATATATGTTAATTCCGATTACACTAGTTGTCGGAAATAGTAAAGATTGCGCAATTCATGTTAATTCCGGCTAAACTAATTTTAAAAAATGTTGTACATCAAATTTAATTATTTTCGACTTAATATGTCGGTTATAATTATATTATATTACTGACACATTTTAACATTAGAAATAATAAAATATTACTGACAGTATACATTTCGGTCAATACTAGTTACTTTTTTTCGACGATTTAATGCGTTGAAAAATAATTTGTCGTTTCTTTCACACCATTATTCTGACATTTAATTTATTTACATCGTAAATATTCAATATAACCGACTAACTTATAACCGACGTCTAATATTAGTCGGAAATAAACCCATTTCTTGCGATGAATCTTGTACCTAAAAGTCGAACGAGTGTAGGAAATTTAAGAAAAGAAAGTGACTGTTTGTTTGTATTTGTAGATTATCAAGTCTTTGGGCCCCAATTGAAAGCTACAACATACAAAGAAAAAATCTGCAAATTTTTTGGAATTAAAAGATTGAAAAAGAGGACCCAATGGCATATCCCATCAATTGAGTTTGTCTTTTAAGTTGCATAATTGTTTTAATACAACGAGTCAGGCAGTCCCGCGAAGCAAGTTCCACCTAGGAGGGTTATTATTCTTTCATAAGAGAAGTTCCTCTATTAGTATGGCAGGTACATAAGAAATACACAATGATGAGAAGCAAGATAACATTAACAGAAGGTTTTAGCTTTACCATAGTTCTCTTCTGGTTCTCTTTGTTCACCATCTTAATAATCTCCATTGCAATAGACACCATAACGGCAACTCTATCGGTTAGAGATGGGGAGACCATAGTTTCAACTGTTGGAAGCTTTGAGCTGGGTTTTTTTAGCCCAGGGTAATTTCAAGAACCGATATGTGGGAATATGGTATAAAATATACACTATAACAGTAGTATGGGTTGCCAATAGAGAAATCCCCCTCCTCGATTCATCCGGTGTTTTGATGGTTACCAACCACGGAATTCTCACCATCCTCAATGGCAATGGTGGCATCATTGGGTCCTCCAATTCAACATGGTCAGCACAGAACCCAGTTGCAGTACTTTTAAATTTAGGAAATCTAGTAATGAGAGATGGAGATGATAATAACCCATAATTTTTCTTGTGGCAAAAGTTTTATAATTCAATATGGTTAGTAGGAGTGCGTAAAAAAAAATTGAGAACTGTAGAACAGATCCAATTTAATCCGAACTCGACCTTAATGGATTGGGTTAGTTTGGTTTTAAAAAAATTGGGTCGGTTCAATTTCGATTTAAAATTTGAGTAAATCGAACCAACTCGAGAATTGAACTCTCGGTATTTTTTTTTTAGAAAAATTAATATATATATATATATATATTGTATTATACATATTGTATATTATGTACTGTATTATATATGTATATATATATTGCATTATACTATATATATATAGTATATTGTATATATGTCATATATATATTTAGATATAGATATGTGTACTGTATACACATATATAATATATTATATATATATATATGAAATGTGTAATTACATGAAACTACTCATTAATATTTTTAAATAATTAAGAGTTTATTAATTTTGAAAGAGAAAGTGAACGAATTTTGAATTTCACAATTATCAAATTACGTATAAAATGTTCACTAGTTATCATGATTGTATATTAGGTTTAACATATAATATATATTCAAGCATTGTAAGTATCGAATATATATATATATATATATATATTACACACAGATAAATTGTTCATTTTTAATTTAGATTCATAAAAATTATATATACATTATATGAATACATAATTTTTTGAAATTAGTTTACCGATAAAAATAAATAAAAATTTAGAATTAGTTTGAAGGCGAAAAAAAAAAAAAAAGTTAATCCGAACGGTCGAACCGACCCAAATACTAATTTTGCTTCTAATTGAGTTATCACTGGTGATAGGAATAAGGGCTATACACCCGGCCCAAATTTAAACGGGCTTGGACTACATTTCTTACATGTAAGTCCAAGCCCGTTTTATTGTGCAATAAGAACAAACCCGATACAAATTAGTTTCAGCTTGGGTTGTACTCCAGTTAGGTTATTCAGGCTCACAGTTGGGAGTTAGCTACCATCTGATGGGTGTTGTGCCAGTCAAGTAACTCTAACAAAATTGAGCTCAACCAGATGATATTAATTTTCTGATTTCCAATTTGTTTCTTTGAGGAAGCAAGTTACCAACTTCAAACTGAGGAAGCAAGTTCCAACTTCAAACTGAGGAAGCTTTTTTTAAGAAATACAAAAACAAAAAATCAACCAAATGAATGTAACAGATTGTGGATCCCAAACCCATTTTGTAAGGCTTATGAGACTTGACCGAATGAGTGAGTCTAGTTACGTGGTTCTCAGATGAATAGGAATGTAAAACAGCTTTGCTTGTGAGTGTAAATGAGAAAAGACCACATGAATAGGGGTCATCCTTGGTTTTCCATAAGACCTGCCCCACATGCCCAAGCGTAACCACAGCAACTGACACGGATCTTTCCCTCATCTTTCAATTCCTAGTTGCCGTGTTTGAAACTGCAAACCAATAAATGCAGTTTGGTGACTGGTAGATTAGGGCAACTGTAGAAAATAAAAGTGACTGTTTTTTCCTAGCTACTTGTTGAATTCCAGGTCTTTGGGCCCCAATTGAAAGGTATATT
Source organism: Nyssa sinensis (assembly GCA_008638375.1). Classification (NCBI taxonomy): domain Eukaryota; kingdom Viridiplantae; phylum Streptophyta; class Magnoliopsida; order Cornales; family Nyssaceae; genus Nyssa; species Nyssa sinensis. The sequence continues at coordinate 15,395,362 of CM018047.1, forward strand.
TAGCAATTTACAAGAAAAGAAATACACGATGATGAGAAGCGAGAGAACATTAATGGAAGGCTTTAGCTTTACCATATTTCTATTCTGGTTCTCTTTATTCTCCATCTTAGTAATCTCCACTGCAATAGACACCATAATGGCAACTCAATCCATTAGAGATGGTGAGACTATAGTTTCAGCTGGTGGAAGCTTTGAGCTGGGTTTTTGTAGCCCAGGTAATTCCAAGAACCGATATGTGGGAATATGGTATAAAATATCCACTACAACAGTTGTATGGGTTGCCAATAGAGAGATCCCCCTCTTCGATTCATCTGGTGTTATGAAGGTCACCGAGCAGGGAATTCTCACCATTCTCAATGGTAATGGTAGCATCATTTGGTCTTCCAATTCAACAAGGTCAGCACAGAACCCAGTTGCAGTGCTGTTAAATTCAGGAAATCTAGTGGTGAGAGATGGAAATGATAATAACCCAGACAATTTCCTGTGGCAAAGTTTTGACTATCCATGCGATACGTTTTTTCCAGGCATGAAGCTTGGAAGGGACCTCAAAACTGGAATAGATCGGTATCTATCATCATGGAAGAGCAAAGATGACCCTTCTAGAGGTGATTTTACATTTCGACTTGATCCACGCGGATTTCCACAGTTTGTCTTGATGAAAAAAACAGTTGAGCTATTTCGGTCTGGACCGTGGAATGGTCTCGGGTTTAGCGGAATGCCTTATTTAAAACCAAACCAATTTTATAAATTCAATGTGGTTTTTAATGATCATGGGATTTTTTATATTTGTGAGCCTCTCACCAGCACATTTGTTACAAGGCTGGTGTTAAATCCGACTGGTGAAGTGCAGCGATTCTTTTGGAAAGATCGAACACATGAGTGGGATGTCTATGGATCTTTGCATTCAGATAACTGTGACAGTTTTGCTTTCTGTGGTCCAAATGGTAGATGTAATACTGGCAACTCTCCAGAATGTGGGTGTTTGATAGGATTCGTGCCTAAATTCCAGAAAGAATGGGATGTAGCAGATTGGTCAAATGGGTGTGTCCGGAGGACAGACTTGGATTGCCAGAAAGGCGATGGGTTCCTAAAGTATTCAAGCATCAAACTGCCAGAAGTGCGCAATTCCTCATTTGACAGAAGCATGAACCTGGAGGAATGCAGGATGGCTTGCTTGAAGAACTGCTCTTGTATGGCCTATTCAAATTTAGATATCAGCGAGGGAGGACGTGGATGCTTGCTCTGGTTTGGTGAGCTAATTGACATTAGAGAGCTCAATCAAAACGGGCAAGATATCTACATAAAGATGGCTTCATCTGAAATAGGTATGAGTTTCTCCCCAAACTAATAACTTGTACTATAAAAATCATATCTACCATTTTTCTTTTTATTAAAACAATATGAAGTGACTTAAACCCCATGACATTTTTTCACTCTTTAGTATTTAGTACCCTCAAAATGGCCCACTAACAGAATTGGTAGCAATTTGCCTCCATGATAAGAGAGACTTAGATTGATTTCCTATGAGGGTTCTGTTAGACAATAATGCCCATTTGAGAGCACTATAGTTATGAACTTTTAGGACAGGAGGGGTCTTTCTTTGTCATCCCTCCAAAATAGGTACTGAGTACTCATGCACCAGTTTTCTTATGTTTCATGGGGAAAAAAGGTGTGTGTGTGTGTGTGTGTGTGTGTGTGAGAGAGAGAGAGAGAGAGAGAGAGAGAGAGAGTTACATTTCATGATGTTACAACAATGGAAGCAGAAACATCCGCATATGGAATAATAAGGGAGTCAATAGAGAGACTCTGATACACATATTGGATCACAACTCGATTCAACAGTTTAAATTGTTTGGTCTTGGGTTCAATCATGTGCAAGACCAGAATCAAGAAAAAAAAATTAGGGGGAGGGCCAAAAAAAAATTTGAGAGAATTTTAGTAGAAATTTTTCGGGACTAAATTTTAAGTTGAAAAATGAGAGAAATGATGAATAAATATTAGATTGGGCCAAAATTTTAGATTAAGTTAGTTTGAAAATGGCTAAAATTTTACATGTATAAATTATCGTTTTTAGAGTTGAGGGATTATAGCTTGACCGAGCCTACTAGAGGTTCTACCCTTGATCATATACGTTAATCCTTCCTTATTACATGGATTACCCAATATGAGACCGCATGTTGACTTGTTACCATAACACATGATGTTCCTTCATAGACCGCATGTTGACTGCTAGCCCCGGAAAAGAAAAAAGAAGAAACTAAGGAAAAGAAAAAAAGACAAACAAGCAAAGCTAGATACAGTGTTATATGTTGCCTTCCTCAGTTAATATGGTTTCTGAGCACAAGTTGACGAGAAAACAATTTTGTAGATACAAACCCATAAGCCAACATATAGCAGTGCACATGTTGGGACTTACTACACCGCATTCAGCCAGTAAACAATTTGAAACTGATAAGGCCCAATCTAGTCTCTCCTCTGTGTAAACTCAAACAAAATATTTGTGCATTTAGCCTTCAGTTTTTGTTAAGATATAAGGAGATATTTGGAGCCCGTTTAGCCCTCAATTGCACCTAAAAAATAAGGAGAAGTTTTCCCCATATAATTCGTTAAAATTTTCATTTTTTTCCAATGAAAGGCTTAACAGTATTCCCAGGTAAAATAAAAAATATAAGGTCTTACTATTTATGCTTTCTAATTCCTCATATTCCTACTTTTGATTGCTTTGAAATTAGGTAAAGTTGGCTCTGGCAGGAAGAAGCGTGTGAGATACATTGCAGCCTCAGTGACGTTAATAGTAATGCTTCTGCTAGGCCTGAGCCTGGCTTGGTATCTGCAGAATAAGAATAAACTTAAGAGACAAGGTAATCTACATCTACATCTACATCTACACTACATATAAAAGTAGGAATATTTTTTTATTTTACACTTCTTTATTTAGACAAAAATACCCTTAGTATTATGAGTCTTGAGTTAGAAAAACTTTTATATCCCTCCTAATTCAATTATATTCCTATTATAACACTTCGGGTCCATCTCATCTCAATCCCAGGAAATCCCAAGGATGATGGAAGTCCCAAAGATGTATGAATCATGAGTTAAAATAACTTCTGTCCCTTCGTAATTCAATCCTATTCCTACTATATATAACACTTCCGGGTCCATCTCAATCCGATCAAGGAAGTCCCAAAGATGTATTAGATGTTGCCTTCTAAAAGTTCCTTTATTAATAATTTTGAAGGACAATGAGATTAAAAAAAAAAACCTAATAAGTTCTTACTTTTTTCTTTCCCTATTTTTTTCTCAAATTTCTAAAAGTAAGAGAAAGCAAAAGTGACTTATCAAGTCTACAATTTAAATTTGCAGAAGTCCTTGCATTCAATTTCAGGTTAGTGCTCTTATTGCAATATAGGTAGTAATTTCATAATTGTGTTTTCTAATTTTCAATGTCCTTGCACAATTAAGGATATCTTTTGTTTGTGTAGTGATTTATTTGACAATTTTGTTAGTCACACTTTGTCATGACTGAGTTTGACAGATTAAAAACTCATTCTAAAATTGTCTCCCAATAGAGTTAAATTTCTGTCACTATAAATGCCAATTAAGTCACTTCTAAAAAACTATGCAATTTAATTCCATAATTCTCTTATTAGATTTTAAACGCAATCTAAAACTTTGTCTCCCAATAGCGTAAATTTATGTTGTAAATGCTAGAAAGTACGGATGCTTTTTTGTTTTATATTTTTTGGTTTAAACAAAAAAAACCCTTTTTATAGTTTCTAATTTCATGTTTTTATTCAAATATTTCGTAGTAATTTTTGGATCCCATGCCAATACATAGTTCTTGCAATATGATTAAAATTAAAATTAAAAACAAACATATCCACTGGTAAACTAATAAAAAAGTGATTATACACATCCATTAGTTTATTCAAATTATTAAGTTTATTACAAGTTTCCTTGATTGAACTAAACTGTAACTTACCAATGAAAATAAGTTTATTAGAGTAAGAAAGTAATCAACAAAAAAATGAAAAGTACAATTAAATTTGTTATAAATCACCTTCATTGAACTAAACTGTGACTAACCAACGAAAATGAATTTATTAGACTAAGAAAGTAATCATCTAACCAATGGAAACTACATAAGTAATTTAGTTTTGTTAGAATTTTTCCTAATTGAATTGTTTTATGTTTTACACTTTTTTTGTTTACACAAAAATACTCTTTCGATAGTTTCTAATTTCAAGTTTTTATTCCAATATTTTGTAGTAATTTTTGGATTCCCTACCAAAGCATAGTTCTTGAATACCATTACAAAACACATCAACGTCAATACGATTAAAATTAAAAATTTTAAAAGAAACACATTCATTGGTAAACTAATGCAAATGGGAGTTCAAGTAAAATTAAAATTGTAGAAAAATTAATACGATTAAACTCATGTTAAACACATCCATTGGTTTATTCAAATTATTAAATTTATTACAAGTCTCTTTAGTTAAACCAAACCATGACTAACCAATAAAAATGAGTTTATTAGACCGAGAAGTAATCAACTAAAAATGAGTTTATTAGACTAAGAAAGTAATCAACTAACCAGAGTAAATAATTTAGTTTTGTTAGAAGTTTTTCTAATTGAAATAGTTAAATTAATCAATTAATGATATGGATGTAATAAAAAATATATACCTGAAAAACAATGAGTAATTAATTTTCTTGAAAGTCTTTTTATTGAAGTAATTTAATTAAAAAAGTCCTTAATTGAAATCCAAAAGGGTGTGTTATTACTATTAAAAAAAAATCCTAAACTAGAAATTTTTAATATAATTAATATATTTTAAGAATCATAAAAGCATCAAAAGGATATTTTGAAATAAAAAAAAAAAAAAAAATCATCCCAAAGTCCGTGAATATATGAGATACAATATAAACTAATCCTAAAAATAAATAAATTTGGTAGTTTATTTCTTTTGGAATTCTAAAAGAAAAAAAAATCCTATACTCCGAATAATATTTTTTTCAACGAAAATGTAAAACACTATTCATGAAAAAGTTACAAGTTTCTTTTGTTTTTGTTACAATTTGAAGCAACATTTATCTTTTTTTATTTGCATTTTTTATATTCTTTCAACAAGTAATTTTTCATTATGTTAAAGAAAAATTAAGTAGTTTTTTTTTTATATAATTTGTGTGATCGGGAAACACCTCACACATATTCGATGAAATGCTTAAGCCAAACTCTTGGTCTATTTTCTTAGATTTTATTTATTTTATAAATTGTTATACATCAAATGTAAATGTGATTGTAGAACATTGCCCCATACAAAAGGTGAGCTTCATGAACCAAATAAATTAGCACATGAGGTAGCATATTGTGTAATCAAAATACATTTTTATTATACATACGAATTTTTTATTTTTATTTTTTGTGGTTTTGGTTTGCCCATATAAATTTTAGAATTGTAAAAGAGAAAAAATTGTGAAAAAAAATTAAAGAGTTAGGAACAAAAATTTAGAGACATTTTTCATCTTTTTAAAGAGTGAAGATCGAAGAAATTAAAAAAATATATGTAAAAGATAGCAGGTGTGTCTATAATGCTTAGAAAATTTAAAATTATAAATTTGAAGGTATTAGTCAAGGTTTAGAATTCTTAGGAAGTAAAAATTGGTGTAAAACAAAATTATTAGATTAGAAAAATGATGTGATTAGACAATATGTATTTATTATTTAATAAAAAAAACATAAATATTTTAGGAAAGAATAGAAAAAAAAAAGAGTTGAATATTTAAGGAATAATTTTAAATTATTTTATCCTATAAACTTTAGAATTGTAAAAGAGAAAGAAGTGTGAAAAAATAAATAGTTAAGAAAAAAATTGGAGGTATTTTTCATCATCACAATGAGTAAAGAAAAGAAATTTCAAAAGTTAAAATTTCAAGTAACATGAATTTAAAATTACTTATGTTGTTTTTTCATTATTTTCTAGAAAAATATTGTTTGGACTCTAAATGAATAACTAATATTATCATTTAATCAATAATTTTTATTAAAATAAAATATAAATGTTGACTAGGATAACATCACTTCATTGTATGATTTTAATTTATTTATGTGATTTACTATTTTTTTAATTTAGAAGTGTTTTTTCTTTAATTATATTTAATTTTTCTTATTTAATAAAAATAAAAAGACTTTACCTAAGTTTAGTTAATTTCACTTTTTTTTGCATGCTCATCTTTCATTTTACTTTAATGGCCAAAAAAAAAATTAATAAGTGTAAAAGTTACGATGTGTGTTAGGTCGGGCAAAATGGGCGGGTTTGGACAAATTGGAAATGGATCAGGTTAAAATGGGTTGAACTTATATTTGACCCGTAATTAAACGGATCAAATACAAGTTGTGTCACATACAAGTCGGGCCAACCTAAATCCAACCCATTATTTTTTTTTCACTTTAATGAAAGGAACATTATTTTTAAATAATCACAATAGTTGTTTTACTTTGAATCTCTTGAAAACCCAACAATAGTTAAAAGAAAGTCAAGAATATAATTAAAAAATTAATAAAGAATATTCAATGGTGGTAAAGAGATAACCTTCTTCGCATGAAGGAATCAAAGTCATCTGCCCACTGGGATAATGATATTAATAATAGTAGTCTTTCTTGGATATCTTCTGACGTGTATCATGATGCTAACCATTGTTTATGGAGAAAAATGATATCCAAAGCTCCTAACAAAGACCAATTCAACTTCCTTTGGATCACAAGATTCTTATTTGTGTTTTGTTTATTTATATGGTGATGCTGAATTATATTCTCTAAATATTAATTTTATTTTATGATCTATGTTACAGGTTTTACTATTTTATTTTTTTCCAAATAATAAATATATATATATATATATATACACACACATAAATACATATTCTCATACTATTTTATTCTTTCCTATTCTCAACTCATCAAACACCCATATTCAACGTGTATTGACCTGCTAAATTGATAGCTTCCTTATTACCCAACATGTTTATGACCACCTTACTAAATCAGTTATGCATATCTATTAATTAGTTGACGGGTTGACAAGTTTGAATAACCTTTAACGCCTCTAATGAATGCATATAATGCTTAACAAATTTAAAATTATAAATTTGAAGGTATTTGCTAACGTTTAGAATCATAAGAAAGTAACAATTGTATAAAATAAGATTACTAGATTAGAAAAAATGATGTGATTAGATAATATGTAATTATTATTTAAGAAAAAACATGAATATTTAAGGAACGAGTTGAAAATAGACTCGAATATTTAAGAAATAATTTTAAATTATTTTGTCTTATAAATTTTATAATTGTAAAAGAAAAAAAAGTTTGTAAAAAATAAAATGTAAAAAATTTAAAATAAAAAGTAACAGAATTATTTTTTCTTTAAGTTTAGAATCTTAAAAAATCAAGAAGTTTGTAAAAAGATTAGACAAAAAAAAAAAAGAAATGGATAATTTTATAAATAAAAAAGCTTTACTTAAATTTGGTTAATTTTCATTTCTTTTTTATGCTCAACTTTTAGTTTATTTCGATGGACAAAAAATAAAAATAATTTATATATATATATATATATAATTTAGAATATGTTTATTAAAAGAAAAAGTGTGAAAAAATATACTTTAATAATTCGATACCTTATTCATTCACGTGCAAGACATGTGTTAATAAACTAAGTCTAAATAAGTCACCCAACTCTGCTAATATTTTGCCCCCTTAATTTACTTAAAATGGGACGACCAGACTGTTTGTAGTTCTCTCTCGTGAAGCTGACGAAGCCCAGTTAAACGGAACATGCATGGAAGGGGAAATTGAACGAGGCAGAGGAACTATCCAAATGTATAAAAATAGGGATTTGGGTACCCAGGTTGAATCCAAACAATGTGAATATAACATTCATAAATTTTTAAACTTCCCTCATTATTGTTGTAAGGAAAATGTATTCATTTTTCGTTTATAATCAATCTACTCCCTGTAATGCAGCGACTAAAAGCCAGGAGGAAGATCTAGAGTTACCATTATTTGACTATGCTACAGTAGTTGATGCCACCAATAACTTTTCAGCGAGCAATAAGCTTGGAGAGGGCGGTTTTGGGCCAGTCTACAAGGTAATAATCTTGATAAATTGTCATGCAGATTATTGGAGAACAGTTAGTGTTACCCAATCTACATCATACTGGTACCACCTAGCTATATGCATCAATTGCAATATCTGTACTAGTAGTTTTCTATTACTAGTTCACCTAAAACAACTTAACTTAAAAAGCTCATTATTCTGAATGTATGAACACCACTGAGTTCATTTCTCTGAATGTATAAGCACATCTGCATTCAGAACAAAATATCCATCATATTAGTTTTTCACCAAAGACACAAAAAAATGACTTCCTCAAAGATTATTCCTATGGCATGGCACATATTTTAAAATACTATTTGGTGAAATTTCAACATATAAATAGTGGCATATGCAACCCAGGAATAACAAAAAGCATGTTCTTCTTCTAGTAGATTTATGTATCTAATAACTAACGATAATTTTCAGGGCATGTTGAATGATGGACAAGAGATTGCTGTGAAGAGGCTTTCAAAGAATTCAAGACAAGGACTTGACGAGTTCAAGAATGAAGTGTTGTGTATCGCCAAACTTCAGCATCGGAACCTTGTGAAGCTTCTAGGATGTTGCATTCATGTTGAAAAGATATTGATCTATGAATACATGCCCAACAAAAGTTTGGACTACTTCCTTTTTGGTTTGTGTCTCTCAAAACCTTTATATGTTTAGCTTGACTTGTCTAGAAAATTTATTTTCATCATACTGGCTCAAAGTTCCATTGTAAATCATTGGAACCTTGGTAAATGCTGTCAAGTTTATAAAGAGAAATGGGAAACTATACTAGCCAATAACACTTTTATATGACTTGAAAATGGAAATTGAATTGGAAAATTAATGAACTTGCTTTAATAGAATAATTTTCTGCGAACCCAGTTCGCTGCAGCATGAATTAATTTGGACAAAAAAATAAATAAATTGGGCAGATGAAGCACAAAGCAAGTTACTGGATTGGCCCAAGCGTTTCCACATTATCAATGGGATTTCTCGGGGATTGCTGTATCTTCATCAAGATTCTAGATTGAGAATTATACATAGAGATCTAAAAGCCAGCAACATTTTACTAGATCATGAATTGAACCCAAAGATTTCAGACTTTGGCACTGCTAGAAGTTTCCGAAGCAATGAAACCGAAGCACAGACAACTAGAGTAGTTGGAACATAGTAAGAATTTCTAAAGGGTTCTAAGAATTTCTAAAGGGTTCTATGCTCTTCTTCCATTATTCATAAACTGAATTTTTGTTCAATGATGTCCTGTAGTGGTTACATGTCACCAGAGTATGCATTTGATGGACTCTTCTCAGTAAAATCTGATGTATTTAGCTTTGGTGTTATGGTACTGGAGATTGTGAGTGGTAAGAAAAATAGAGGGTTTCATCACCAAGAACACGAACTCAACCTTCTTGGGCATGTAAGTATTGAATTGAATAATGTTTTCCATTCATTTATCTGTACAACTAGCACAAGCATTATGATATTACATTATACAGGCATGGACACTCTATCAAGAAGGAAGGTGTAATGAACTGATTGATGCAGCAATAAGGAACTCATACAATCAAACTGAAGTGTTACGATCAATTCATGTGGGTCTGTTATGTGTGCAACAACGCCCAGAAGATAGGCCAAACATGTCAACTGTTGTTCTGATGTTGGGTAGTGAGATTGCATTGCTTCAACCGAAACACCCAGGTTTTTTCGGTGGAAGGAATCTACTTGAAGCAGAAACATCATCAAGCAAGCATGATTCATGCACAGCCAATGAAATAACATTGACATTGTTGGAAGCTCGATAAAAGACATTTCAAGGTGATGTTTATGCCTAGAAGCTTTCGTATTATTACTATTTTTCTGTTTGAAGGCATTTAGTGTTAGAATTATATGTAACAGGAAAAGAAGGGTAAAAAACAGAACTAAAATAAATGTTTTATGTGATAACCCTAACCAATAAATAAATAGATCTTCTAATGAAAAGATTGTCATTTTGTAATGAGAACATTTACCGAACCTTGTAAGAGGAGCAGGTTTTGAACATTTGCGGAAATAAGTGACAAAATGAACAACTTGATGCCAATTGACTTTAGCTATGTTGTAAATGCAGATCGTCATGTTGATGGTGTCTCAGGAAGGTATGGTGTCTCCAACCAAAATGTTCTGTGGACCACTTGCATCATTTGGTACTTTGAGTCATTCTCAAGGCCATAAGAAATAGTTCAAAGATGAATATGATCAGTGGCTCCATTATCATCTACTCTGACTCAGAACATCATACGCAGTATCATAAACCATCAACAGTATAAAGTTTGGATACATTCCAACAAAAAGCAGCAGAAAGAGGCGATTGAGAATTTACCAAAACAATGTACCAATTATGTTAGTTGAGGCAGAAGATTCTTTATTGCTTAGTGTGTCCTATAAGATTGCTTTAGTGGTCTTTGAAATTTCCAGGTTGCCAGAGAGGGTTTTCTGTTCTTAGCAATTCAATGATTTATATGGGATGTCGGATGAACCAGGCCATTTGATTCTCAATAAATTGTGTCATACTCTGTTTTCTATAGTTGCATGTTTTGTTGCCTCAGGTTTTGAAGTTTGAGCCTGCAAAAGGCTAATAACAAGTTACCCTCGTCATTATTCTGATTCAAACATTGCAAATTTTCAGCTGATTTTAAGCCAACTTAAATCTGGATTACCTTCAATCCCCATATATAGTTTCCATATTTCTGGAACTTCCATTTCAACCAGAATTTTCTGAACTTAAAAGCAGGCTATGACCCTTTTTGTCTCACATGATCTTCTTGTCCTATTTGGAGTTCCACTATATAACGGGCCTCAAAGAAGTAGAAAAGAGTCTAAACTGCTGAAAGTAGAACAAATTTTCACTGTTATCATATCATCTGCAAAATCCAAAAAATACTCCAAAGATGGGTTAACCCACCCTGTCATCCAAAATTACTCCAAAGAAAGATTTAAAGAATATTTTGAGCAGATTAGAAGAAAGAAAGATAGAGAATCGTCTTCCAAGTAAGAATGAAGAACCCACCCTTTTCATATGCATCTTCCCTGTTTTCTGTATCACCCTTTTATGTGTGTGATCTGCAATTCATGGTTAACAATAATTTCCAAAATTCTTGTATTCATTGATAAATTGCCAGAGATAAAATATTAACAAAATATATCCATTCATCTGTGAATTTATGACAAAAACTCTATCATATAGTTTCACAAGTGTTAGGTCTGTAAAATGAGTCGAGCTCAAATCGGATTGGTTAGAGACTCGTTTAAAATCAGCTCACAAAATAAACGAGTCAAACTTAAACATATTTTGAAGCTGGACTCGACTCGAACTCGACTTGTTAAACCAAAAGTAGTCTAAAACTATATATAAAAAAAAAAAAAAAAAAAAAAAACAAAACAAAACTAATCCTCGATTAGAGGCTCATTCAAACTCAACTCAAAAAATTAACAAGGTCGGCTTGAACACAATTTAAAACTCGTTTAGTTTAATGAGCCAAGCTTGAACAGTCCTCGGCTCGGCCCATCTACAGCCCTAACTAGTGTTCCAGATCATCTTCATCTTCATTTTCTTTCTCTGAAGCAGTTTTTCAACTTCATGCTTTACTCCATATCAACTTCATTAAATAAGTATGATATGGTTTGTTTATTGTGCTCTACCATCAAAACAAATGTAATGAAAGACAATTGAAGGACTTAGTTCTAATTTAATAAATTTACAACACCATTGGTCGTATCATTAGTCAAATATCAACTAAGTGAAGAAAATATTTGTTTGTTTTCTTATATTGTGAATTTATTAAATTAGTCAAATATCAACTAAGTGAAAGACAATTGCAACTCCGTAAACTCGCAAATAGAGAAATGCTTTTCTTTGAATTGTTTATTCTGATCTAGTTCCTTCTCCGTGTGGGTCATGGGTGATTGAACCATCAAGTTTCTCTTCTCAACTCCTTATTAACTACGTTTGACATGGAGGAATATACAATTTTATGAGAATCTTGAACAATACGGCATTGAGATTGATTCATTCACAACTGTATTCCATATCAATATCGTTTGTTGTTTTAAATGTTTTGTTAATAAAGCCACCAAGAGGTAATCGTATTTCGGAAATAGAAAATGTGGTGCAAGTGCTGGAGCTTGGCCTTTAGAAATGGTGTTCTTCCTATGCTTTTCGGACATTATATATATATATATATATATATATATATATAAAAGAACATAATGACATGGTGTACAACTCTGCTTGTGACCTAATTTACTATTTTTTGTGTCAGCGTCAACTGTCAACCGATTCTCACTCTATACAATTCTATCAGTTGAATTCTAAATTTTGAGTTGAATGAAAAGTCTTTAATTGCCAGCGGAATCCTAAAATGGTTGGACTTTAAGAAGTCCTTACTGGGTTGTGGCTCCCACCATTAATGTGATTTTAAGTTTGGAACTTTTGACCATTCATGGCCAATCTGGAACTATTGACTCAACCACCAAGCTACAAGAGAACAAGCCTCTACTACATAAATTTCAAAAAAATAAATACAGTAAAGAAATGCAGGAAGAAGAGATTAGATATACAAAGTGACAAATGATGATACAACTTGCTCGACGCTTTGCCTAGCTAAGTCCATGGGGGAAATTTCTAAATAGAGCCACCAAAATAAGCACAGGCATAATTAGAATTCACTTGCTCTCCCCTATTGTTATTACATCAACTCCTTTCCTTTCCTACCATTTTTCTTCAACATCTCTTCGTAACTACCATCTAATTATAGCTAATGCTAAGACAAACCCTATAATCTAATCATAAACGAGTAATGTATGCATCTTTTATCTGGCTTCTGGCATTGTTATTGTTACTTCATTTCCAGTATGACATCTTTCTTCACCTGTTAACTTATCTGTTTCAGTGAAATTTCTTTCTATAAAGAAACCAGGCTGTTTAGGTTGAGGCAGTGTCAACCCCTCGTTATCCAACATGAAAACTACCGATGACATTGTTGGCCTGTCTTTTGGGAGTTTTTGAACACATAATAAACCTACTTGAACGCATCTTACTATCTAAGATTCAACATATGAATTCTCCAAACATGCATCCATTAATTCCAGGGCCTTGCCTTCATTCCATAGCAACCATGCCTGCAACAATTGCATTTCAAATACATTGTCATTCACATAAAAAGCTTGGGGCAAAGAAGGATAAATGCATTTCATCATATATATAAATACCTACATGTCCCAATAGATTATGATGGTGATCAGGATGATCAAATTTCCTATTCTTTTTGCCACTTACTATCTCCAACAAGAGCACACCAAAACTAAACACGTCTGATTTTACTGAGAAATTTCCATCAACGGTGTACTCTGGGGACATGTACCCGCTGCATGAAATTATAAAATTTGAGCATATGAAAAATGATGGGCACATATATTTGATGTATATTCATAGAACTTACTATGTTCCGATAACCCGTTTCGTTTTGGCTTCGGTTTGATCTCCTCCAAAAATCCTTGCAATGCCAAAATCTGAAATTTTTGGGTTTAGCTCACTATCTAGCAAAATATTGCTGGTTTTGAGATCCCTATGAATAATTCTTAATCTGGAGTCCTGGTGTAGGTAAAGAAGTCCTCGTGCAATGCCCATAGCAATATCAAAGCGCTTTGACCACATGAGTAATACTTTTTTATCCAAATCTGCATGAAGTTTTCATCCAAATAAGTTCTGTCAGTTTTCATTTTTATAATAAAGCAGAGGACTTCTATAAATCCCTGTACTGCATGATGAAATTTGACTAATCACACAAAAGGGTTAAGAGAACTAGACCAAAAATGAAATAATCCAAGCTTTTGTTGGGCATATACTCATATATTAGCATCCTCTCCTCTCCTTCAATGCAACATCCCAAGAGCTTGACAAGATTTCGGTGTTGGAGTTTGGAAATCAAAATAACTTCATTTTTAAACTCTTGCAGACCTTGTCCAGAATTATTCGAGAGCCTCTTCACTGCTATTTCTTGTCCCGTTGATAGATTACCCTACAAATTTTCAAATAGATGTGTTACATACACTATGTCATCCACATTTTACATACTACAAGACCAAACATATATAACTCATGTGACCTTGTAAACAGGACCAAAACCACCCTCTCCAATCATATTTGTGCAAGATAAGTTCTTAGTGGCAGCTGCAATGGTGACCATATCAAAGAATGGTAACTCTATGTCTTCCTTGTCAGTTTCTTGACCTGTAAAAAAATAGAAAATTAGTTGGATATGAGATCAATGAAGCAGAATAGTTATTACCATTTATATTACTATATAGCATATTTGAAATTATATACGGAATCAACACAATAACTGAACCAGAAGTTCAAAATGTCTCTATAAATGTCTGAATGGCCATATGACCATCATGCAGTAAAATACGTCAACTTTAAAAGACAATAGACTAGTGACAGTGTGTAATTCTAATGAAGGGTTTATCACATATATATCTTAGCTAAGGTGGACTAGTTGATTTACCTCTTTTCGTTCTTTTCTTCCAAATCATACACCAGGTTAAGAAGCTGAGAACAAGAATCCCAGAAATTGTTGAAATGATTATGATCAGCACCAGTCTTTTCCCCTTCTGATTATGGTCTAAATTTATCACAAGTTAGTTCATCATTAGTCTTGAACCTTCATATGTTGGGCCTGCCTTTAAATAATGAAAGGCATAAACAATAAACTCATATATGAATCCTACCCATTTCATTTAAAGCCTCCAAAAGTAAAGTAAAAGACCAGATGATCACAATCAAAACTAACCTAACAACTGTACAGGCAAGATCAAATATATGTGCTATTTCAGAAAATAAACTTCTTGAATATTGATCAAAGGCATTCATAGGCTGAATTCAAAGAGCAAAAACTGATTATATGATATAGCACAATGTATGCTTACCTAGTTCTGAAGCTGGCATCCGTATAAAGATATCTTGCTCACCATCTCCATAAGTGAATTCTCGAATATCAACTAGATCTCCAAACCAAATCGGACAGCCGCTGCCTCTTCCTCTAATATCCGATTTAGCATAAGCTGTACAAGAACAATTCTTCAAGCACTCTGCTTTGCATTCCTTAAGGCTTATGTTCTCATTCAGCCAAAATTCCAACAGATCTGGCAATTTCACATTTTTGAGTTTTACAAATCCTTCTCCCTTTTGGCAATTCAATGGCGTCCTTGTACATCCATGGACCAATCAAACATATCCCATTCTTTCTGTACTTTTGGAATGAATCCTTGCAAGCACTCACAAATGGGTCCTTTATTAATTTTGCAAATTCCATTAGCACCACAATGTCCATAATCATCACATTGGTCAGTTTGTGTGATTGACATAATAGTCCATTCAGAGCTCCCTTCACTCAATACAAAGCGTTGCAGCAAACCAGATTGATTCACCACAAATCTTGTAATCATGGAACCCCCATTAGACTTATACATGTAATACAACTCATCTGTGTTACTTACAAACGTGGGTGTAGAAACTGGAGTTGACTTTACACCAGCGCCGCTAAACCGAAGTCCATTCCATATCCCGGTCCGGTACTTTTTCTCTGATCCTTTTCGAAGAACAAACTGGGGCAATCCGATAACATCAATTCCGTAGATGAAGTCTCCAGGAGATGGGTCGCTGGCACTTTTCCAAGATGTCAAAAACCGATTTAGGCCAGTCTTTAAGTTCCATCCCATCTTCATGTCAGCTAACAATGTGTCGGATGGGAAATCAAAGCTTTGCCATATGTAGCTTTCTGTACTCGAATTGCTGCTCTCTCTAAGAACAAGATTTCCAGAATCTAATAGCTGTGCAACTGAATATTGTGCAGTTCTTGAAGAATTGGATGACCATATGACGCTCTTTGTACCATTGAGGATCACAAGATGTCCATCGCTGCTAATAGTTAAAATTCCATGAGAATCTGTTATTGGGTTTTCTCTGTTTGCGACCCATACAATGATTTCTGGGAATTTTTTGTACCATATGCCGAGGAACAAGTTATTGGAACTGCCAGGGGAAAAGAAGCCTAGTTCAAAGCTTTGGCCTGAGGACACTAAAGTCTCACCATTGGTGAAGGATTGATTTGGAGTAATGGTGTCAGATGCAATGGAGAGTTTTAAGACTAAGAATGAGATTAGAGAGTAAAAGACGATGAAAGAGAAGGTCTCCATTTGCATCAGATGCATCCCAAGAAAACAAGATTGTCTTGACTCTTCACAATTTGGACTATGCAATCACATTTTGGCTGTCAGAACTGTATTATGGCAGTTAGCTATTATGTCATTCAACTTTTCTCATGCAGGACCAAGTCTGGTCATCAGCATTTGCCCCCAGTTAAATATTTATACATTTGCTCAACAGTCAACAAAATAAACACCATATATGTATATATAAAATGCTAACCGGTCCTCTCTCTGGACTATCTCGTCTCTCTCTCTGTACTAGCTTCTTTCTCTTTCTATAACTACAAATCATTTTTTTTTTTGGCCATTATTACTCTAAATCAAGCTTGAAGGCATCAGGTTTAGCTTTGATTGACAATTAAATTTTGCATTTTGACTGGAACCTTAAATCAATTACAAGGAGGCTCTCAGATCATGGGCATTGCCATGCTTGCAGGTTCTTTGATATAAATGTCCTTAGGAATATCATCGAACATGTGGTTTACACAAGAAACATATTCCTCGCAAAAAGCCAAAAGCCCAAAACCCAGAAGCTGCGGATATGATGGCGATAGCATGCTGGAACAGAAAGCAATGGAAACGGAATGGTGTTTGACCATGAAATTAACTTGAAGAGATATCCTTGGAGGGGGAACACCTGGAATATTGAGGTAGATGTTGTAGTTAACTACATGAGTGATCAAGTGAGCACTAAATACGTTCTAAACCAGTGATTGAAGCAAATGGGTTTCTCCGTCCTTGTGGTCGCATTTGGTCGGAGGAGCGTCGTGGACGGCGAGGAGTGGCCGCGGCGACCAATGATCAAATCTCCACTAGTCATTGAGTTATCAGATGAGTGATGCTTTCCCAGCCCTCTGATCTCCTAAAGTTCAGCTACACTTGACTCTTCTCCACCCTCTAATGTTAACTCCTTTGCACCACTTGATACAGGAGAAATCTGCTGCACTACCCACCACTTCCACGTGACTGTTTGAATCATAACCTTGGACAGGTTTAACTCCGAACCCTTCGATCTGCTAGCCATTGCTTGGATCGTCAACTAATATCTAGAATGCTAACTCAAATTTTGTTGGCATGAGTTATCCTCCCAAAAATTATAGGTGGGAGTTTTGGATACAAATCCCTCAATTATAGGGTCAACTTTCAATTTAGCCGTGATATATGTATAGCTAAATAGAGATGAGTTTCTTTGTTATATACCCATTCATCCTTGTAAAAAGAGAGTTGTATATACCAGATTTCATACATTTTGTCATGGTATTAGAGCTACCAATCCCCTTTTGACTGCTTATCCCGATTTTCTAAACCATCTCGTCTTCCTCCATGGCCGATATGGACTCCCATACCGATGAATCTCCGCCTTCCTCCATCCTGGCCGAGTTGACCGCAAAAATGATTGAAGTTTTGAGCAAAGCTTCAGCCCCGACCCAAACATCGATACTGCTACTGCACCGATCGGTATCAAGTTGGATGGCACCAACTATGCTCTTTAGTCCCAGGTTGTCGAGATGTATATCTTGGGCAAAGACAAACTGGGGTATATAAACGGCGATCTCCCTCAACCTCCTCAAACAGACTCTACCTTTAGACGATGGCGCACAGACAACGCTATTGTTAAAGGTTAATTGATTAAATCCATGGACTCCTCCCTTATCAGTAATTTCATTCGATTTTCGATAGCCAAGATGGTTTGGGATGCAATTGCTACTATGTATTTTGATGGCAGCGACACCTCCTAGGTGTATGATCTCCAGCGACACGTGACCTGCCTCAAACAAGCCGGCGGCTCTCTTGAAAAATTCTACAATGATCTCCAAGGCCTCTGGCATGAAATAGACTTCCGCCACCCAAACCCGATGGAATGCCCAACTGATATTCAACATTACAATACTTTAGTTCAAGAAGATTGAGTATATGTGTTCTTGGATGGTCTCGATGACCGCCTGGACCATATCCAAAGTGATGTCCTGCAGATAAAACCATTCCCAACAGTGGAGCAAACCTATGCACACGTTCGTAGGGAAGCTCTTTGTCAAGCGGTGATGACGACTGGTAGCCCTGATGATACACCAGGAGTGGTTCTGGCATCCAAGAGCTTCAAACATGACTCGCATCCTCCAGCACCCTTCAAGTCTCTCTCTTTACATGGTGGCAGATCCGGTTCTAGCTCCAAATCTTGAGCCCACCCTGATGGAACTAAATGCTTTCACTGTAGGAATACAAAGAAAATCCGTAAGACATGCTTCAAGCTACACGGGTATCCTGATTAGTGGCACGACCTCCAGGCTCGGAAGCACTGTGATGCAGTTGGAAATGATGAAGGCACGGGCAAGGCTGCGGTGGCTGCAACAGAACCACATCTTTCCCTCATTCCAGCCGATAGTTCAAATTCTAACCCAGGTAATGCTCTCTTCGATTCTAATAGAGAGGCTAACTACAGCGCTTGGATACTTGATTCCGAAGCATTGGACCATATGACGTTTGATGCAAATGATTTCTCTCAGCACTCCCTTTCTCGGCGAACTAGCATGGCCAATGCTAATGGAGTCATCTCTTCGGTAACAGGGGCTGGGACTGTGATGTTGTCACCAGCCCTACCACTCTCCAATACTTTACTCGTACCTTCTCTTTCTCACAAGTTATTATCCGTGAGTCAAGTTACTCAAGACCTGAATTGTGTTGTGCTCATTTATCCTCCGTTTTGTCTTATTCAAAATATTCTCATCAAGGAGATCATTAGGCGTGGTATTAAGAGGGGGGACTCTATTACATGAAAAATTTCAGCGTAGGCTGAGCCCATCACATGCCCTGCCCAAGTGACCTCAAAATGGAATAGATTTGGCTCTGGCACCGTCGGTTAGGCCATCCTTCATTTGGTTATCTGAAACATGTGTTTCTTGATTTATTTTCAGATTTGTCAATTTTGGCATTTAAATGTGAGGCTCGCATTTTAGCTAAAATTCATTGAGTCACTTATCCGTTAAGTATGAATAAGAGTGACGTTCCTTTTGCTTTGATTCACTCTGATGTATGGGATCCTTTCCTAAAATCTACTGTGTTTGGTTTCTGCTAGTTTGTGATATTTGTTCATGATTGCACTCGAATGACTTCGCTCTACTTGTTGAAACATAAAAATGAGGTCTTCCATGTATTTCAAACCTTTCATAAAATGATTCAACCTCAGTTCTCCGCTAAGATTCGAATCCTTCGATCCGATAATGGTGGAGAATATGTGGATCAACAGTTCTGTGATTATTTCCAACACCATGGACTGATTCATGAGACCTCATGCCCCCAGACTCCTCAGCAAAATGGTATTGCGGAGTGCAAAAATTGCTACATCCTTGAAACTGCTTGAGCTCTTTTACTTGGAGCTCACGTGCCTAGCCACCACTGGGCTCTTACTGTTACCACGACCGTTCATCTCATTAACCCCATGCCCTCCAAAGTCCTTAAGTTTAAGACTCCGTTACAAGCCTTGTCAACCTATGTTTCATTGCCCACGGTGCTAATGCTTCCACCTCGAATCTTTGGTTGTGTTGCGTTTGTTCACCTCTACAAGAACCAGCACACAAAACTTGATCATTGTGCCATTCGATGTCTCTTTTTGGGATACGCTATACATCAAAAAGGGTATCACTACTACGATCCAACTACTCGGCGCACCTATGTGACTATGGATGTCACGTTCCTTGAATTCGACACTTTCTACTCTCCTGCCGCATCCAATTCTTCTCTTTAGGGGGAGACATGAGAAGAAGAGCTGAATTGGTTGACATTTGACTGGTTCAAGGACACTGATATAGCGTCTAATGCTCCTCAATCGATCATTGAGGTACCTGATCTAGAGCCGACATCTCCAGAAGCTGAAGTAGCAGTACCCCCCCCCCCCAACTCCTCAGTATCCAACGACCCATCTCTTGAGAATATCATTGAGGTAAGCTCTATTGTCATACCTCACATTTCTAATGATGTGGATACTCATATTGGCTATGAATTACCTTTCAGGCATAATCGGGGCAAACCACCAAACAGATATTCTCCAGAAGTGGAGGAACAAAGATCGAAATATCCGATTGCCAATTATGTCTTTACGAATGAGCTGTCCGAACCCCTCAAGAACTTTGTGAATGAACCTTCCTCACACCATATTCCCACAAGTGTTGATGAGGCTCTAAAAGATCCTAGGTGGGTTCAAGCTATGAAGGAAGAAATGGAGGCATTATTGAAAAATGAGACGTGGATTCTTGTTCCCCTACCTAAAAGTCAAAAAACAGTGGGGTCTAAATGGGTATTCTCCATCAAGTACAAAGCCGATGGATCAGTTGAACGGTACAAAGCAAGACTAATAGCAAAGGACTATGCACAGACATATGGCGTAAACTATCAAGAGACATTCTCACCGGTGTCCAAGTTGAGTACTGTCAGGGTTTTGCTATCTCTTACAGCGAACCTTGATTGACTATTGCACCAGTTTGACGTTAAAAATGCCTTTCTCCATGGAGATCTTGAAAAAGAAATCTACATGGATGTTCTTCCAGGATATATGACAAACTCTGAAGCTAAGATTATGTGCAAGCTACAACGAACTTTGTATGGCTTGAACCAATCTCCTAAAGTGTGGTTTGGGCGATTGAGCTTGGCAATAAGGAAATATGGTTTTCAACAAAGCAACTCAGATCATACGCTATTCTTAAAGTGTCAACGGGGTAAGATAACAGCTTTGATAGTCTATGTAGATGATATGATCATTACAAGAGATGATCCAAAAGAAATAACAAGACTTCAAGAGCAATTGGCAACAGAATTTGAGATGAAAAATCTAGGAGGACTCAAATATTTTCTGAGAATTGAAGTTGCTAGGTCTAAGTGAGGCATATTCCTTTCCTAACAAAAATTTATCGTAGATTTATTATTAGAAGTTGGATTACTGGATTGTAAGCTTGTAGATACACCAATAATCCAAAATCACAAGTTTGGAGAATACCCAGACCAAGTGCCAACAGAAAAAGGAAGGTACCAGAAATTGGTTGGGAAACTTATTTATCTCTCTCATACACGGCCTGACATCGCCTATGCAGTGAGTGTAGTAAGCCAATTCATGCATTGTCCAAGTGAAGATCATATGAATGAGGTGATTCGGATTCTCCAATATCTAAAGTTCTCTCCTGGAAAAGGACTTATGTTCTCAAGAAACAATCACTTAAGGGTTGAAGGTTATACAAATGCTAACTGGGCAGGGAATATTTCAGATAGAAAATCCACCTCAGGCTATTTCACGTTTGTTGGAGGGAACCTGGTTGCATGGAGAAGTAAGAAGCAAAAGGTGGTAGCATTATCAAGTGTCGAAGCCGAGTTTCATGGGATGGCTAAAGGTCTATGTGAACTTTTCTAGATTCGAAGACTATTAACCGAAATTGGCTTTGCCTCAAGCTGCAAGATGGAATTATTCTATGATAACAAGGCTGCTATTGACATTTCTCATAATCCAGTCCAGCATAATCGGACCAAACACGTGGAAGTAGATCGACACTTCATCAAACAAAATCTTAAGGCCAAAACAATTCGATTTCCGTTCGTTAAGTCCGAAGACCAGTTGGCAAATATACTTCCAAAAGTTGTATGCAGCAAGAGCTTCTACAACTCACTTGGCAAGTTGAGCATTAGAGATCTATATGCACCAACTTGAGGGGAAGTGTTGGCGTGAATTGTCCTCCGAGAAATTATAGGTGGGAGTTTTGGATACAAATCTCTCAATTATAGGGTCAGCTTTCAATTTAGCCGTGATATATGTATAGCTAAATATAGATGAGTTTCTCTATTATATACCCATTCATCCTTGTAAAGAGAGAGTTGTATATACGAGATTTTCATACATTTTGTTAAATTTGAACAACACAAAATTTGCCAGTGTTAATCAATGGAAAAACCAAGGCATCACCCACGTACGATGACAAATATCATCGATTCATCGCCATCGTCAGCCTTATTTGCAGTGTCTGCTCGTGTGTATTTATATATACACATATTTCAGTGCACCATTGGAGCAATAGTGCTCTGTTCAGCGCCGGATTTAGCATAAGACAATTAAAGCTATTGTTTTAGACCTTAGCTCACTGTATACTTAGAATTTTACTCAAATTTAAGTAATAATTTAAATAAAAATTGAATTTGAGTGTCATATTTTCTAATAGTCTCTTAAATTTGAGTCAATAAATAATTTTATAATAATTTGAATTTAAATTTTTGTAAGTCTTATTTGAGTCTATGTTTAAATAACTATTAAAAAAGATTTCTATAAATTTTGGTTTAAATTTAATCAGAGTTTGAGTCACTACTAAAGATGTTCTTACGATGAAAATCCTAATTTTGTGTATATCTATAGTGTTATTATATTAGAAATAGAAATATAGGTATATAAAATCCTAAACTTTATAAAAGAAAAGATCATATATTCCATAAATATCAAATCCACAAATTTTTTTTTACTAATAATATCTAGTATAAAAAAATAGAAAGTAAGCAAAACATAAAAAAATTTAAAAAAATAAAAATAAAAACCCAAAAATTCATGAACAAAACAGAAAGAAAATAAATTTAAAATAAAAATAAAAAACTAAATGGTCATCTTGATACTCAATGTCATATAATAATAAATACAACCTACTCATTATCTTTTACATACTATCTCTTTATCTTTTTATCCTAGGCATAGTTATTAGAACCAGACCGGACAATGAACCGGTGAAGGGGCAGATTCACGATTCACTAGTTCAACTAATTTTATAATTAATATATTAAAAATATACATAAATATATTAAAAATTAAAAAAATAACAAGACAAATATTTTTTTATTATCTAGTGATAAATAACAAAATATAAGCATAATATTTGAAATTATCTTAATGTATAAGTTTTATATATTTGTATATAAAATAAAAATACATGCAATAATATCTTATTTTATATCAAATTTTATCATTTAATCATCAAATATAAGAAGTTTTGTGAGAAAATAAATTGTAGGTAATAAAAAGATAAAAGGTGGTTTAATCGATTTTAAAAAAAAAAACTGACCGCTTCACTTAATTTTTTAAAAAATCGGCCAATTCAACCGATTTTTTCCAGTTTTTTAGCAAAAATGGTATATTTATCGAATCGAACCGGTTTAATGCCCAGTTCGCAATTCAACCGATTTAATGTCCGGTTCCCGGTTCAACCAGTTGAACCAGTCGGTTCGGTCTGGTTCTGATAACTATGATTCTAAGACTCTCTTTGTTTCTTTAATCTCTCTCAATTCTCTCAAACCTGTCCCAAATTTTATTTTCAATTGAGGTAAGTTCACCATTTTTTTGTTAATTTTATATACATTATTTGTCTCAATTTAATTAATAATAGTTAAAAATAGTTCTACTGTGAATAACTTTTTATTGTCTATTATGTAATTTTTAACTTTTATAATTTATCTAATTTGTATAATATATTGTTTATTATCATATACGTTAAGTAGCTAATGGATTTATGAGAATTATTTTTAAGAAAAAAAAAAAAGACTACAATTGAAAGTGGAGATCTTCATAATTTCAATTTCAATTTGGTTGAAATTTTGAGTAAAAAATGTTAGAATTTTTTCAAACTAAAGAAATGATTTTACATCAAAATTGAATTGCAGTCTTATATGTATTTGCTAAGTGTAAAAAGTAATTAATAGAAGAAGAGTTTTTTATTATTAGTAGAATTATGATTTTATTGAAATAGAAATTTCTAAATAGATAAAGAGATAAAAAAATATTTTTTTTCACTCATTTTACTGGATATATTATAATAGAATGTAATTGAAATAGGTTATGGTATGTTTCTTATTTAATTAGTTTGGAATTATGATGTATATATTTTAATATAAGTAATCAACGTTATTATTAGGTGATATTATAATTGGAATGGAAAACATATAATACCTTATTCCAAACAAATTATAATATGTATATATGTCACATATATTACAAAAAATCGTGAATAAAAGAAGAAAGAAACAATTAAAAAAATTATATAGATTGAAGTAGTGCATTTATAAAAACTTATTTCAATACAACAAAATTTTAATTATATATATATATATATATATATTAAATAAACTTGAAAAGAAAAATGAAAAATGGTAGCACATGAAGGTAAATGATATATTACCAACACATGAATATGAAAATTTAATTAATAATTATGGATTTCAAAAAATAAAAAGAATAAATTTTAAATAAAAAATTTTATTTTAATATTAAAAAATAAAAGATTTTATTTATAATTATTACTTTAGACATCAGATTCTGTATTTAACTTTGTGTGTTGAATGTGAGTGTGTTTATAGTATTTATACATGTATGTACAGTTATATGATCAATAATGTTTTTTTTTTCTTTAAACAATTATTAAAATTGTTGTATACTTATATATTTACGGTGTGCTTGCTTGTGTGTCTGTATATACACACACGCAGAGTCTGCCATTGGAGCTCTGTTACAAAGTTTGAAGCAAATGAGTTTTGATTTTCTCTCTCTTAACTCTTCAAATTGTTCTTGAGATGCCAATCATGGGTACATTGCAGATTTACTTTGATTAATTCGTTGCGCATCATTACTTATTATTCAGCGTTGAAATCCTACTAAGTTAGAGAGAGAGGTAGGAGAGATAAGTTGGAGAGAGAGAGAGCATGTAAAGAGAAACTGGGAAGGAAATGAGTTTCAAATTAGAGAAAGGTTTGAGTAGGTATTTGGAAGAGTTACACGACAGATGTCATCAAATTCTACTTGAGTTGGTAACAGCTCTCCATGGTAAGGAGTCAATTGTTATAAATATTAAAAAATTAAGGAATATAGTATAATTTTATAAACTTAAAAAGCTATTTATAATTATCAAAAAAAAACTTAAAAGAGATCAATTTAATTTACTCAAATTCTTTTGAACAAAAGTAGCATATAAATTTTAGAATGTTATGTCAATAGATATACTATTTGCAATAGTGTTACGTCATTTGTGATATAACTTAGTTTTTTAATGGATTATAACTAATATTTTAGAATGTTGAGAGAAGGACTGTATATATTTCAATTAGTGACATACTATGCGTGTAAACTAATTCAGAATATCTCCTAACCGATTCATAAAAAAAAAAAAAACTAATTTCTTAGAATGTTATTAGAAAAATACACAATTACACGGTGATCTAAATTCACGGAAAATTTTATGCATTCGGTATTATTTATGTAATTTTTATTATTTTACGAGAGGAGATGTTTGAGTAATGCTAAACTTTTCATGAATTGATAATATATTATTCTGACAAATTAACAATATGATTTAATGTGCAACATCAATTGAGACGTAAACTTTGGGATAAAAATTTGAAAGTATAGCATTATTGAAGGTTGTTTTTTACACAGTCCGTTGCTTCATCTGCTGCATCATAAGTTGGAGAAGTTTGTTTGGATGGACTTATCTTATCTGTCTCCCCACACACTAGAGGTGTCAAAGGGTCGACCCAATTCATTTCAGCTGGTTCATTTGGGCCAACGGGTCATGCTATGTTAGATTCATAATCGTGTTGTGCGTAAACGTAGTGCCTAAGAAGATTAACCTGATCCACATACCACCGTATCGTGTTATGTCATGCCCGGTCCAGTTGATACGTTTACCATAGACCCGACTTCTTGGTTTTCATACCAAACAGGGAACTTCATTTTCCTTTTTTAACCCTTTCTACTCTCATCCTTTAACGAATTAAACTTTTATCTCTTTCTTCAATTCTTCTTGATTGGCCCTTTGTTTTCTAGATTAGAGGGCTTTTAATTCATGCCGATGAACAAACAGCCCAACTCTTTATGACGGTTCTTTATGTGGTAGTTTCAAACTTCCTATTACCTTGAATTTCTAATGATGGGAGGATTTTCTGAGCATTTGGATTAATCATGGTTCAATCATTTTTTTCTCACCAAATTTTAAAAAATGTCAGAGATATATTATTTATATCTCCTAATAATAATGTGTCACTATATGATATTTTTAGACTCCATGTGATATATTTTCAAAATCGATTTACAATAACACATCACCTTAAAAGTACAAATTAAGAATTCCTAACATTGCTCTTAAATTGACAATTGAAGAAAGTATTTATTAGACGGTCAATTGGTACAGATTTAATATGTAACAATTGTTTATTGGTTAAAAACTTTCAAATAACTTACTCATGATTACTTGTTAATGACCAATGCAAGAGTCTTATCTTTCTCACCAAAGTCATTGTAGGACTACATAAACTAATCCCAATAGAATGATATATTATAGAATACCATTTCAAAACACACTTAAAAGTAAGCGTTTTGTAGTGTATTTTGGCCTAGCAGCTTCATACCTATATGTTAAAAAGAATTTCTTGCTAGTTTATGGAGATATATATAGAGTGACAAATAATTACACAGCCTGGCATAATTAGAATTTTATTGCTCTCCCCTAGTGTTGATACATCAACTCCTTTCCTTTTTCCTACCTTCTTTCTTCAACATCTCTTCATAACTACCATCTCATTATAGGTATTGCTAAGACAATTAAAAAAAAAAACAAATAGTACAATGTAAGAAAACTTGAAATATATCAAAATATTAATGCAACGTATCAATTGTATGATTTTATTAAACCAAACAGTGCAGTATACGCATCCTCTATCTGGCTTCCCGCATTCTTATTGTTAGTTCATTTCCAGTATGACATCTTTCTTCACCTATTAACTTATCTGTTTCAATGAAATTTCTTTCTATAAAGAAACCAGGCTGTTTAGGTTGAGGCAGTGTCAACCCCTCATTACCCAACATGAAAACTACCGATGACATTGTTGGCCTGTCTTTTGGGAGTTTTTGAACACATAATAAACCCACTTGAATGCATCTTACTATCTGATATTCAACATATGAATCCTCCAAACATGCATCCATTAATTCCAGGGCCTTGCCATCATTCCATAGCAACCATGCCTACAACAATTGCATTTCAAATACATAGTGATTAACATAAAAAGCTAGGGGCAAAGAAGAACAAATGCATTTCATCATAAATATAAATACCTACATGTCCCAATAGATTATGATGGTGATCAGGATGATCAAGTTTTCTATTCTTTTTGCCACTTACTATCTCTAACAAGAGCACACCAAAACTAAATACGTCTGATTTTACTGAGAAATTTCCATCAACAATGTACTCTGGGGACATGTACCCACTGCATGAAATTATAAAATTTGAGCATATGAAAAATGATGGGCACATATATTTGATGAATCTTCATAGAACTTACTATGTTCCAATAACCCATTTTGTTTTGGCTTCGGTTTGATCTCCTCCAAAAATCCTTGCAATGCCAAAATCTAAAATGTTTGGGTTTAGCTCACTATCTAGCAAAATATTGCTGGTTTTGAGATCCCTATGAATAATTCTTAATCTGGAGTCCTGGTGTAGGTAAAGAAGTCCTCGTGCAATGCCGATAGCAATATCAAAGCGTTTTGGCCACGTGAGTAATACTTTTTTTATCCAAATCTGCATGAAGTTTTCATCCAAATAAGTTCTATGTCAGTTTTCATTTTTATGATGAAGCAGAGGACTTCTATAAATCCCTGTACTGCATGATGAAATTTGACTAATCACACAAAAGGGTTAAGAGAACTAGACCAAAAATGAAATAATCCAAGCTTTTGTTGGGCAAATACTCATATATTAGCATCCTCTCCTCTCCTTCAATGCAACATCCCAAGAGCTTGACAAGATTTCAGTGTTGGAGTTTGGAAATCAAAATAACTTCATTTTTAAACTCTTGCAGACCTTGTCCAGAATTATTCGAGAGCCTCTTCACTGCTATTTCTTGTCCTGTTGATAGATTACCCTACAAATTTTCAAATAAATGTGTTATACTATGTCATTCACATTTTACATAACTACATGACCAAACATATATAACTCATTTGACCTTGTAAACGGGACCAAAACCACCCTCTCCAATCATATTTGTGCAAGAGAAGTTCTTGGTGGCAGTTGCAATAGTGACCATATCAAAGAATGGTAACTCAATTTCATCTTTATCAGTTTCTTGACCTGGGAAAAATAGATAATTAGTTGGATGAACCTGAATAGTTATTACTTATTACCATTTATATAACTTTAGAGCATACTGGAAATCAAGGGCAGAGCAGGAAATTTTTTTGGGAGGGATAAAAAATTTGAGTTGGGCCAAAATTTTGGAAGAGAAATGAGAGGATTAAGATAAAAATTTTGAAATGGTATGAAATTTTGGAATAAAAAATGAGAAATGATAGGTAAAAATTGAGCTAGGGTAAAATTTTGGGGTGGGCTAATTTACGAAATGCCAGAATTTTACTAGTAAAGTTTGCTCATTATTAGTCTTGAATGTTCATTATTGGGAATGCCTTTGAATAATGAAAGGCATAATCAATAAACTCATATATG
The DNA here is from genome assembly GCA_008638375.1 of Nyssa sinensis. Lineage (NCBI taxonomy): Eukaryota > Viridiplantae > Streptophyta > Magnoliopsida > Cornales > Nyssaceae > Nyssa > Nyssa sinensis. Next base: position 15,424,265 of record CM018047.1, read on the forward strand.
AATCCTAACCATTTCATTTTAAGCCTCCAAATATAAAATAAAAGACCAGTCAATCATAATCAAAACTGACCTAACAACTGTACAGACAACATCAAATATATGTCCTATTTCAGGAAGAAAAAAAAAACTTTTTGAATATTAATCACAGGCATTCAAAGGCAGAATGCTAAGAGTCTAAGAGCAAAAAATGATTACAATGTATACTTACGTAGTTCTGAAGCTGGCATCCGTATATAAATATCCTGCTTACTATCTCCACTAATGATTTCTCGAATATCAATTAGATCGCCGAACCAAATCAGACAACCACTGCCTCTTCCTCTAATATCAGAATTAGCATAAGCTGTACAAGAACAATCCTTCAAGCACTCTGCTTCGCATTCCTTAAGGCTTATGCTCTTGTTCAGCCAAAACTCCAACAGGTCTGGCAATTTCACATTCTTGAGTTTTACAAATCCGTCTCTCTCGTGGCAATTCAATGGTGTCCTTGTACATCCATTGGACCAATCAAACACATCCCATTCTCTCTGTACTTTTGGAGTGAACCCCTACAAGTACTCACAAATGCGTCCTTCATTGATTTTGCAAATTCCATTAGCACCATAGCGTCCATAATCTTCACATTGGTCAGAGGGTGTACTTGACATAATAGTCCATTCAGAGCTCCCTGCACTCAGTACAAAACATTGCACGAAACCAGATTGATTCACCCCAAATCTTGTAATCATGGATCCACCACTAGACTTACACATGAAATACAACTCATCTGTGTTACTTACAAAAGTAGGTGTATAAACCAGACTTGACCTTACAATAGCACCACTAAACACAAGTCCATTCCATAGCCCAGTCCGGTACTTTTTCTCTGATCCTTTTAGAAGAACAAGCTGAGGCAATCCGATGACATCAACTCTGAAGATGAAGTCTCCGGGAGATGGGTCACTGGCACTTTTTCATGATGTCAAAAACCGATTTAGTCCAGTCTTTAAGTTCCATCCCAGCTTCATGTCTGGTAACTGTGTGTCCGATGGGAAATCAAAGCTTTGCCATATGTAGTTTTCTGTACCCAAATCGCTGTTCTCTCTAAGAACTAGATTTCCAGAATTTAATAGCTGTGCAACTGAATTTTGTGCAGTTCTTGAAGAATTGGATGACCATATGAGGCTGTTTCTACCATTGAGGAGGACAAGATGTCCATCGCTGCTAATAGTTAAAATTCCATGAGAATCTGTTATTGGGTTTTCTCTGTTTGCGACCCATACAATGTTTTCTGGAATTTTTTTGTACCACATGCCCAAGTACAGGTTATTGGAACCACCGGGGAAAAAGAAGCCCAGTTCAAAGCTTTGGCCTGAGGACACTAAAGTCTCACCATTGGTGATGGATTGATTTGGAGTAATGGTGTCAGCTGCAGTGGAGAATTCTATGATTAAGAATGAGATTAGAAAGTAAAAGAAGATGAAGGGGAAGGTCTCCATTTGCATCAGATGCATCTCCCAAGAAGAGAAGATTGTCTTTACAATTTGTACTATGCAATCACATTTTGGCTGTAACAACTATTTTACTACAGTTAGGTCATCATCTCATTAACGATCAAACTTTTCTCATCGCATGACGAGGCCATCTTGTCCTTTAAATGGGATGGGTGGTGTAGCTAAAGACAACGAAGACAGCTGACAAAAGTGGCATGCCTTATAGACAATTGACAAAAGGGGCATGCCTTGTGAAAGTAAATGAGCCGTCCACAAGTTCTCTTGTTGTAGTTCAAGTTTTGAACTTTGAGTGTCACCAACCCTCCCCCTCCCTCGGCCGACCACCCCCGACGGCACCACCCCTCTCGCCCTTTTCTTCCCTCCGCCAAAATTAGACTGGAGCAAAACTAAGCCCTGTCGTATGGATTGTTATTGATGGAAAGAGATCAGGATTTGTGTGTTTATTGCCAATGTGGTTTATACTTCTTTTAAGCATTATTTGAAGAATTTGAAAAATATGCAGCTACTGCACAGTAACAAAATTGAAAAATTTAACCCCAACAAAACCATCGACTGGTATACAAAAGCTAATGCGTAGGTTAATGACCAATGAAATCCCTAATGCTCCGATGACATGCGCGCATAAAACACAAATGTTCAGGAAGTCAAAACGAATTACCTCAAGTAAATCAGACGATAACATGGCGAATCTCAAAATGCATTCTTTTAATCAAACTGAGATGGAAGAGAGATGGTCTTTATATATAGAGAGGGGGGGGGGGGGGAGGAGGGAGGGAGGAATTGAATAAAAAAAGATTCCACCATGAAGAAGAGGAAGGGCCCTCCCTTTTTCGACCATATGATAGGGAGGATGAAGAAAGGCAGAGGAAAGAATAGGGAGGAAGGGTGGTGCCGTTGGTAGTGGTCGGCTGGGGGAGGGGGAGGGGAGTGTTGGTGATGCCGCCATGCTGGTAGGCCAAGAGAAGGGAAGGAAGAGGAGCTGGTGATTCACCGGTCCCGAGTTCACTCAATAAATATTTCACACATTATTAGTACGTGATATATTTATTTTATTAATGTCACGGTTATTTATTGACTCAAGCATATATACTAAAATAAGAATCTTTTAAAAGAAGTCATGATGTCATCAACTGTTAATGAACGGAGTGAGAACTTATTATTGTGACGTTAACAAAAATTATTTTTCTTAACTTTAAAATAATAAGATTAATTATACATATATTTTTTATTTAAAAAAAAAAGAAAAAAGAAAAATTATTTTACTATAAATTTAATTGATCGAAATCTTCAGATGATACAATATTCAACCACGGGAAAGGAGAGGGAGTGAGGTGGGGTCGATGATGGTGGTCGTGGTGGTGGTTGAAGGGACACCCGAGAAAGAGAATGTTGAATTTTGAGAGAGGGGAGAATTGAAATTTTTTTGCACAGGAAATCGTGAAGGGAGAGAGGGGATACTGTGGTGTCACTATGTGCATCAGGCACGTGAAAATATAAATTAGGGAAAAAATAATAATACTTAACGTTACTCTTTCTATATACACCTATTTTTGGAGAGACTTAAGGCCACTTCTTGTTGGGAGAGTTTACTCACTATTGGATGGAGAGATATTGTGTATCTATTATTTTGACATAGTTGAGATTTTATATTTGTCTGTGGTTTTTTTATTAACATCAGAGGGTTTGATACAATAAAATGAACATTTTATGAATATTTATTTTAACTTTTTGTTTTTATTTTGGTATAAATAAATATTTTATTATAAATTATTTTAAATATTTATTTGATATAATTGAGTAATTTTTATTACATTCTATTTTTTATTTTATTTCATAAAATGAACATTCTATTCATACATACTAAACATAACCTTAGAAGTGAGCGTTTTGCAATGTATTTCGACCTAGCAACTTGATACTTATTTATTAGAGTTAGTTTGTGAGAGTTTTAATTTATGGTGAATAGATTTTGGAAAGAAAATTTTTTAAAATAACTTATGCATAATAGATTCTAAGTATTTAGATTAATGTCAAGAGTATTTGGTAAAATTTATTTAAAAATGAATTCAGTACGTAAATATATTATTTGCTCTTTATAATTTATTAGATAGTATTTAATATACCACAAAAAGACAGATCAGTCCCCACATGACACATGTACATGCAGAATACTTATGCATACAGACCAAATGAGACTTTTATATCCAGAGTAGACAGACACACAGAGTTCAGAGCCTCCTTACTCGGAGTCCCACATGATATCCAGTCTTGCCTTCAGAACAGGAAATACTAAGCATAAGCATAAAGGGGTCCCGAGCTAGTCACCGTCTTGTATGCCCTACCGACTTGGAAATAAAGAAGCAGAACGCGATAGGAAAATTGCCATTCTTGGATATCCTTCAGTCCTTACTCTTGCAGGGCGCAAAGTTCAACATGGTAACTGTCATCTTCGAATGTCAATCAAATCCTATCTTTACGACTCCAAATCCTAATCGACTTAGGAGATCCCCAGCCTATAAATTGAACCCCAATGTGCGTTTTTCAATTACACTTTCTAAATTACTTCTAGTTGCAATCTTTTCCTTGAGTTTTTACTAACTTTATCATCGGAGCGACTACCACCGGAGCCAACCCGGTAGTCCTCTGATCTTCTTCTTTGAATGCTTGACAGAAGACAAAGAACGGAAACCCACTAATCAGAAAGTGCAATATCAATATTGATAATTGTTTGTTAAATGTTATAAAATAAAATTAAAAAATTACTAAATACCTTCGAATCAGGAACAACTCCCCACATTCGAATCATGAACAACTCCCCTTATCACGACCCGGAACCCGGCCTATGCCGATTAAAGGTTCGTGATCAGCCACCGAGGCCTTTTTCAAAGATCACAATACTTTTCTCATTTCTATTTAATCAAACGCAGCGGAATAAAATTCTTTTCTATTGCGAAAGCATCAATATACCATTCAACATCAGTCATTCATATATATTCCATAGTAACTACAAAAGTACATGATGTAAATTCTCAAAATCTGCTGACATCATATTCGATATACATTCTATACTTACCAGAAGTAACTACATCATGTCTAACAAAATCTTAATACAAAAAGGTTCATAGTTTATAAGATTTCGGCTATCCTGGCTGAACTTGCTACTTCCTTGCCAATATCGTTACCTGAAATATATTGGATGAAAATTCGTATGAGTTCGACAGCTCAGTGAGTATTCAATAACATGCCAAAGGTTTCAAAACTACTAGGTAGTACATTCTGAAATGTCTATACTCATATGGAATTAGAATACATCATATCAAAGTACAACAGATCAGAAACTAGTATTAAAGTCATTTTTAATAAATCTCAGTTCAATGACAACCATAAATCAATAATCGTTAACATAGCACAATCATAATAATTATTCAATAACATAGTTTGATAACGATGAATAGTGTTATAATTCAACATGGTTCAAAGTTGTTTTCAATATTAATAGTCATAGTCAAATCAACATCATTGTTCAATATTGTAACTCAATCATAATTACGGTTCAAGATCGTTTTCAATAACAATAGTCATAGTTCAAAATCAACATCATAGTTCGATCATAGTTCAGTAACATAGTTCGATAACAATTTCATAGTTTGATAATCAAAATCGTAGTTCAATAGTTCTTAGTTCGATGATTCAAAGTTCAATCATAGTTCACATTCGATATTCATAAAAGTTCAAATCATTAAAATTTCCCTTTCTATGGCTAGCAAATTAGAACCTCGCTGACTGAGATCAATATTCGATAATACCACCAATATACCCCGTGGTTGGGTTCGATGAAGTCACAATCTATTCAATAATGACTAATCATAGAAGATTCTACGGCTAGCAAATTAGAATCTCGCTGACTGAGATCAATATTCGATAACACCACCAATATACCCCGTGGTTAGGGTTCAATAAAGTCACAATCTATTCAATAGCGACCAATCATAGAAGGGTGTTTTATTTAAAACATCAAAATCATATCCAAAATTAATTACATCAATATCAATCTCGGTTGTTCAAATAAGAGTTCTATATTTATCCTTTAGTTAAAACAGTTCAGAAATCAGTAATAAAACTGTATAGTGTCTTGAGTATCCCACAAAACATTTTCCTAATTCAAGGGAAGAAAATATAGGTATCAATGGATCGTTTAAAATAAGTGCTAGACACAATGTATCCAAAAATCCTTCCTTAAACGAGGGTTCCTAAAATCACAATTCAATATCTTGTTACTTTCTTGTTCAAAGCATCGCACAATTCAATTGTTAACTTAAAGCTCTTTCTATTCCAATTACCCTCTTCTTGTAACTTCATTAAGTTTTAAGGCCGCGTTGGTCATTTTTCAGTTTGTTACCGGATCTTATTTTTCTTTAAAGGATGTCACCGTGAGGTTCAAAGTGTTAAAGATAATTGGTTTAGACTTTTCTAAGTCTAAATTTGCGTATCTATAGTTTATTTTAAGCCTATGACATTTTTTGTGATTTTATGTTTTTACGTGTCATATTTTTCGGTACTTCGTTTGCTAAAATGGACTCTACCATTGAGTCTGGATTGTCCAAAATAGTCAAGATAGACTACCATTTATATTCAATTGGCCCCGGGTATCATTAGGGGTAAAATAGTAATTTACACTTTTACGTGTCTTAATTTTTTGGAGTCTCATCTCATAAAACGGACCCTTTCATTGGGTTTGAAATGCTCGGAATAGTCAAAATACATTATTCATTTATTTTAATCAGACTTCATTTGGTCTATTTTTAGCCTAGGGGCATTTTAGTAATTTTTATTTAAATATTTTTAAATTAATATTAAATTAATTATTGTTGGGCCTCAATGAAATTTTTCATAACTGTTGGGGTCATTTTCTAATTAACAGAAGGTTCTGGGGGTCCAATTATAATTTCAGAATCTAGTGGGGGCCAAAACATAATTTTGAAAACTAATTAACTAAAACCAATGGGTTTATTTTGATTTTTAAGTGAACCGGCCCAAACTGTGCTGAACCAACCGGTTCAGCAGGTCCATTGCATCACGCTGACGTCAGCCCTAACCCTTTTTATTTTTTTATTCTTTTTAAATCAAAACGACATAGTTTTGATTTTTAAATCAAACCCATTTTAAAACAGTGGGTCAGGACCCAACCCGTGATCTGGCCCATGACCTGACTCGAATAGTGTCATCTTTCCCATAAAGACAACCACTGTTCATCCGAGACCCTAGAATTTTTCATTCCATTTCATGAGTTTTGAAGCTACTTTTTTCTCTGTTTTCAAGCCTAATCAATTTCTGCAACCTGAAACTCCATTTTAGCGTTGGTTTCATGGATTGAATCGAGCCATGAAGCTCGTTGTACTTTATCATGGCCGCACCTGCAACTCGGTTTTTGGGATTGTTTTTTTTGGATATTTGGTCGCGGACTAACCTTTCTGTTATGCTCATAGGTTCTAGTTTAAGTCCTAACACAAAGAAATGAGTTTCATGCAAGTTGGTTCAGACCAAGTTCCCAAGGTCATCAATGGTCGTTGGTTCAATTTCTAGTGTTTTGGGGCTCTTCTTAGGGTCCATTTTGATGATGTAGGAAACTTAAAAACACCATGCATGCTACTCAAAATCATCAAGCAGCCTAAACAGTGCTATTTTACTCTAAGAAAAAAAAAACAGAACTTTGAGGTTTGTATACCTTCCTATGATGACCTCTCCTCCTCGGCCTCAAGCTACTGGAACCTCAATGCAGCTTCAAGCGTGCATGCTAGAGTTCCCACTTCTTATCCTCTTCTCTTTTTCTTCTCCTTCCTTCACTTTCTCTCCCTAGCGTCACTCTTTCTCTCTACCCGCACAGGCACACACACACACACACACACTTACGTATACAAATGTATATATTCGTACATAATTTATGCAACATATATATATATATATAATTAATTCTATTTATATATATATATATGTGTATATTTAAATACAGATATATATATATAGATATGCACTCACGTGCATGCTTTCCCGTAAAAGTCGGGCTTTTCGTACAACGACCCTCGGGTTACTCGGGACTGCCTGTAATTCACACCCGTTTATTGTATATTGAACACATCACTAAACTGTACATCCCATTTCATTCACGATATGATTTGGCTTACAAATTGGTTTTACATGTTATGGCCCGGTCCAACCCGGGTCAGGTACTGCCTAACTCGGGTTGGGGTATTACAAGTGCACCAATGGACAACTCATGTAGTCGACCTGAATTGTTGCGCACAATTCATGTGGGCTTATTATGCGTGCAACAATGTCCAGAAGGTAGGCCTGACATGTCAACCGTGATTCTAATGTTGAGTGGTGAGGGTACATTGCCTCAACCTACGCAGCTTGGTTTTTTCATTAAAAGGAACTTACTTGAAGCAAATTCTTCAGCAAGCAAGCATGAATCATGTTCAGCTAACATGGTCACTGTCACACTATTAGAGGCCTGATAGGAGATAATTTATGTTAATATGTTGTATATTATAGGTGAATTTAACCAACTTATATACATTTTTTTAAGGCTACCTATCTTCTTTGTGAAGGCTTATTTATGAGGGATTATAAGAACCAATTCCCTTGTCTATAACAGGCTATTCTGTTATTTTACATCCAATATGGTTTCTGTTTTAAGAACCCAATGAAAGTCGAGGCCCAATCTGAACACAATTTGGTAAACCTTGATTCTCACAATGCATAATTGCATATAGTCATTGCATCCCCTGCATAAGTTCATCCATTGCACAATGCATAAATTTGATAGGTTTCATACCATTCAATCACCAAGGCACACAACAAAATATTGCATATAGTCATTGCATCCATTGCACAATGCATAAATTTGATAGGTTTCATACCATTCAGTCATGAGAGATGGAAGTGACAGCTCTGACTTAGAAAACTTCCTATGGAAAAGTTTTGATCATCCTGGCAACACATTTCTACCGGGGATGAAGTTTGGAAATGACTTGGTGACTGGTCTGGATAAGTACTTATCGTCATGGAAGAGTGCAAATGATCCTTTTCCAGGTGATTATACTAATCGGTTAAATCCCAATGGGTTTCCACAAATATTTTTGAGGAAAGGTTCTGTCATCCAATTCAGGTCTAGACCATGGAATGGTCTTCGGTTTAGTGGCATGCCTAATTTAAAGTCAAATTCAATTTATACATTTGAGTTTGTTCTAAATCAGAAGGAGATATATTATCAATTTGAACTTATTAATAGTTCAGTTGTTACCAAGATGGTCTTGAGTCTGAATAGTGTCATTCAGCGTTTCACCTGGATCGAACATACCCAAGACTGGTCACTTTACTTGACTGCACAAATGGATAACTGTGACCGTTATGCACTGTGTGGTGCTTATGGAAGTTGCAACATTAACAACTCTCCAGCTTGTGGGTGCTTGAAGGGATTTAAGCCAAAATCTCTAGAAGAATGGGTTATAGCAGACTGGTCTAATGGGTGTGTTCGAAAGACTTAATTAGATTACGGAAATGGAGAGGGCTTTCGAAAGTATTCAGGGGTGAAACTGCCAGACACATTGATAACTGGTTAAAAAGTGCATATTTATTTTGTTAACCCTAGATATTCTTGCACTTTTATTATTTTAATTTCTCCAATCTGTATGCATTTGCTAGTTAATTCTTATTTTATCTTTTTCCAAAGAAAGCTTGGCAAAGTTGATGATTTAGTGGTGGATTTGGAGCAAAAGGAAAATATTGGGCTTTAAAGTGCTAAAAGAAGTGGAAAACAAGTGATTTTGGGTTAGAAGAGAGGCTTGGTCCATATGTTGGTGGACTAGAGCCTATTTTAGCATTATAGGCTCTATTTTAGAACACTTTAGACTCCCTTTTTGGGCCCCTAATGTCTAATGACGGGATTTTACTTTATTTTCCTGATTTTCTTATTTTGTGGGGGCATTTTTGGAAAGAGGGGAATAATATTGGGAGCTAGGGTTTTGGGAAAAGAGGAGGCCGTTTTTGGGGATCTAGACGAGGAGAAGAAGGAAGGAGACGACTCTAAAGAAGAAGATGAAGAACTCCATGGCTATGGTGGTCTCCTCTTCCACTATCATGGGCTAAGTTCTCTCATTCCTAGGGTTTAGATGAAACCCTAGTCAAGTAATATTGCTTCTTTGTATTTTATTTTTGGGTTAATTAGTCTTGGATGTTGATTGTATAACGTTGGAATTTTATTAAAGCATTGATCGTATTATTCAGTTTCACATAATCAATTTCTGTGATTTTTTTTATGTGGTTATACAATAATAATATGTGTACATACATCAAAACCGTAGGACGAGTCATAACTCAGGGAAAACAAATTATGACTATGACCTTAGAATTAGTGTAGACAATTTGTGTTGACCAAAGATGATTCGTGCTTAGGGTTTTGGTGCGTGATTTTCTTGATGATTGTATTGAGGCTTGTAGCCAAAATACATCTTTTATATCCAAATTTAATGGCCCAAGAATTAATACAATTGAAGCTAGTTACAAGATTAGTGATGGATTCAACACCCTAGGAATCCTCTTTTAATTTGATTCATCATTAATTCAGTTAAATATTTGCTTTAATTATAGTTCTCATTTAATTTTAGAAAAGAATCAACAAACAATCACTTTTTGTGAATTTGAATTAAAGTTAATCTCAACTTTGGTTTTTAAACAATTAACAGTCTCTGTGGGTTCGACCCTTACTTCTCTACTATACTAGTAGTTTAGTTTAGTAATTTGATTGATTTCCACGACAGATCACACATAACAATCCTGGTTTAATGAGAGCATGAGCCTCAAGGAATGTGAGATGATGTGCTTGAAAAACTGCAACTGTACAACTTATGCAAATACTGATATGCGAGGAGGTGGAAGTGGATGTTTGCTTTGGTTTGGCGACCTGATTGATATTAAAGAGTACACTGAAAATGGGCAAGATTTGTATGTGAAAATGGCAGCTTCAGACATAGGTAAGAATTTACTTCTCACAAAACTAGAGACTAGAGAAATGTGTAACAAATTTAATTTTATGTATGCTTATTTTCTTCTACAATAGCTATTCTGCAATTGACAGGTTCATGTTCTCTACAATTGCTATTCTGCAATTGGCTTTAAATCATTGTATCATGTGAAAATTGTTGTTATTTGTTTTAAAAAAATGACTTACCAATCCGTATTTACAACGCTTCCTAAGCAGACTGTTGTAAAGTGTAAATAATTTATTGCAGAGAATCTAAGTATGAAATTTAGGGTATTAAGTTCATTCCATTTTAAGGAGAGTCATTTAAGCTTAGTGCTTAGATATCACTCTCGAAGTGATAGGCATTGCAAAGCCCTATTATTCAAAGGTCTATCAAACTGTTTATATAACCTTCAATTTCAGCAAATTTGTAGCAATTACTCTTAAATTTTTGCTTCATGGTTGTGCCTGTATTGTGAAGATACAAGTGAAAGAATTTAGAGTTTCTCTGAGTACAACCACATTTTTACTGATATTTTAGTTCATTGTTTTCTGCTTTAAATTTTAGTTGTTTTACACATGGATAAATCTTGAATGTGCAGATACAAAAAGCAGCTCAAATGAGAAGAGGCAAGTGAGGATCATCATTCCTATATTACTTGTGGTTGTAGTACTCCTAAGCATATTCCTATTCTTTCATGTCTAAAAGAAAAGGAAGCTGAAGAGAGAAGGTAACATGTCTAAAAGCCTCAAATCATTGCAATTCCATCACCATCTTGTAATTAGATTCAAAGTTTTCATTTCATCTCTTTCACATGTTATTTTGCAACTGAATGTAAGTTCCCATTCATTTTCTATGCCACTTTCTGTGGCCTAATTCCGTGCCTCCTCATGTTAGTTGAGACTCTTTAGCATAGGTGTTGGCTACGATCTTATGGGTGATGTCTATTCAAGTAACTCTAGCAAAATTGAGCTCAATTGGTTAGTAATAACTTTATGATTTCCAATTTGTTTCTTTGAAGAAGCAATTTACCAAGTTCAAACTTAGGAGGCTTTTGTTTTTTAATCAACCAAATGGAACTATCAGATTGTGGATCCCAAACCCTTTTTGTAAGGCTTATATGACCTTATCATATAAGAATAGAGAACGAAGAGAAGTTGCTTGTCATGGTGGGTGTCTAGCTGCAAGTCTAAGGAACGTCACTGATCATCATAGGGGTTCCTCAAACCAATGAATAAGCAGTTGTCCTGGCCTCTTGGGAGCTTTCAAGTAGGAACTAATATTGTCTTTGAGCTGAGGCTCAGCAACAACAATCTCACTTCAAATGACAACTATTGAAGTATGCAAATGATTTAAGATAACAAATAAGTGCTTCCATTAATATACCAAGGAAGTCAGGACTTAAGTTTATAACTATTTCATTTTTCCTTCTGTTAATATAAGGAAGGAAAATGGTTGGACATCCCAACTCTCTTTTTACCCTTTGAAGTTTTTCATTGCTATTACTTTATTCTCAAACAAAATGATTATCATGATTCCATTTTGTTCAAGATTGCCTCCTTATATCACTATGGAAAGGAAAACAGGGTGAGAATATTAGGAAGAACAACATATTAACAATTACAATTACAATTTTGGGGACACATTGAATGGTCGAAATCCAACTTTTGGAATTATGTCGTATTGCCATACATTTTAGTCCATAATGTTATGCATAACTTGCTTTATTTATGTGAACTTCATTCCTACTTGCAGAAATAGTTAGACTCACTACAGAAAGAGATCACTACATCAGTGAAAAAGAGAGGGATGATTTAGAGTTACCATTATTTGACTTCACAACAATAGTTACTACCACCACTAACTTTTCACTTGACAATAAGCTTGGAGAGGGTGGCTTTGGACCTGTCTACAAGGTAGTGAAATTGATATCTCTAGCTACGAAGAATCTAGAAAAATAGTTTATGCTACCACTTTGCACGATACCATCTCTAGGCACTAATTCTAATATTTGTGTATATATCATATATGTGTATGTGTGTCTATCACTAGTTTATTCAGAAACTATCAACTTATGGTGCATAACTTCTCACTTCTGACTGCTAAAAATTTTAATCAGCACTATTGCTTTCAAAAAATTCTCAATATCTGATTTTTCATTTTTCATCGGACTTCAAGTTATCTTCTATACAAGTACTTATAGAAGAGAGTTTTCTTTCAACAGATGTATATAACCCTAAGTATATGCAGTATTCCACAAAAATAATTACCTTTCAGCACATCAAATGATATTGTGAAGGACAACTTTGGACACAAAGTTTGGGATGTGTTGAGTGACTTGAGTCTGCTGTTATGGTACAAACTGATTTTCTTAATGCACCTAATCCAAGAAATTTCAACATAGAGTGGTGTAATGATTTTCAGGGTACATTAGAAGGGCAAGAAAATAGCTGTGCAGAGGCTTTTAAAGAATTCAAGAATGAAGCTTTATGTATTGCCAAGCTTCAGCACCGAAACCTCATGAAGCTTCTAGGATGTTGCATTGAAGAAGAGGAAAGGCTTTTTATAAATGAATACATGTCCAACAAAAGCTCGGATTCCTTTATTTTTTGTTCGTCCCTCTCAAAGCTAGATATATTTATCATTTTTGAATTTTTGATTATTAGATATACTAATCTTCATCTGATGAAATGAATTTCACTATACAAAGCTCCAAAATGTCCTACTTATTTTTTTGAAAAAAAATGAACAAAATCTCCTACTTGTGGAGTGACGCTCTAAAGAATGGTTTTATAAAAAATAGTTGGGATACAGTTCAAGTGCAGCTGCTTGAACTTGAAAATAGGCAACAGGGTACTTTGGTTTTATTGCGACTAGTGTAGCTGCTTTTGCTCTGAAGGATTTTTCAAGATTTTGAATTTATAAAAATAATTTTCATTGCTGTTTATGAAAGCAAGTAAACTGCATCATGGATTAATTGGATGAAAATTTGGTAGATAAAAACAAAGATTGTTACTGGATTGGTATAAGCGTTACAACATTATCAATGGGATTGCTCGGGGGCTTCTCTATCTTCATCAGGATTCTAGACTGAGAATTATCTATAGAGATCTCGAAGCTAGCAATATTTTACTAGATTATGAGATGAACCCCAAAATTCCAGACTTTGGCATGGCAAGAAGTTTTGGAGGCAATGAAACCAAAGCAAATACAACTAGAGTGGTTGGAACATAGTAAAAATATTTAAACATGTTGCACATTTTATTTCCATTGCTCAGAAATTGAATTCTATATTTATTGATTTGCTGCAGTGGTTACATGTCTCTCGAGTATGCAATTGATGGACTCTTTTCGGTAAAGTTCGATGTCTTTAGCTTCGATGTATTGGTGCTTGAGATATTGAGTGGGAAGAAAAACAAAGGGTTCCATCATCCAGAACATAACCTTCACCTTCTTGGACATGTAAGTCCCATGAGTGATTTTGCCTAATTTCACCTTGTTATGGTATAATAATTATTGATAAAATGTTATTTTAACTATTTAGGCGTGGAAACTCTATAAAGATGACAAGCCTTTGGATTTGATTGATGCATCAGTAATAGACTCATGTAATACGTTTGAAGCATCTCGAGCAATTCATATCGGTCTGTTGTGTGTCCAACAAAATCCTGAAGACAGGCCGAGCATGTTATCTATAGTTTTGATGTTGAGCAGTGAGATTGCATTGCCTTAGCCTAAATAGCCTGGCTTTTTTATTGAAAGGAGAATGCTTGAAGCAGATACTTCATCGAGCAAACCTGAATCATATTCCACCAACCAATTGACCATTACATTTTTGGCCCCCCGGTAAAAGGCATTTCATGTTGATATTTTGTTGCCTTGAAACCTGTAAAATATTATGCGTTAGAACTTTGTTGCAAGGAAATAATTTTACTAATCACAAAAATGTATGCTTGAAATAGAGGAGATATGATTTGTAAAATAATTTTCTCTGTAGTTCTCATGTAACGACCCGCATCCACCCAGCAACATATTGTCTGCTTTGGGCCTTCGGCCCACACGGCTTTGTTCTTCCTAGGCTTGCCCCAAGAAAAGGCCTGTTGCTAGGGAGAGGCGCAATCTTACTTATGAACACCTTCACCCTTCCTTCCCCAAGCGATGTGGGATGGCTGCCTCCTCTCCCCCTTTGGACTTCTATTGTTCGCAGCAGGGCTCCTTGGCCTGGCCACACCACACTTTCCGGCTGGGTCAGGCTCTGATACCATCTGTAACGACCCGTATCCACCTAGCAACATATTGTCCACTTTGGGCCTTCGGCCAGCACGCCTTTGTTTTTCTTAGGCTTGCCCTAAGAAAAGGCCTGTTGCTAGGGAGAGGCGAGGCAGCCATCCTACATCGCCTGGGGAAGGAAGGGTGAAGGTGTTCATAAGTAAGGCTACACCTCTCCCTAGCAACAGGCCTTTTCCTAGGGCAAGCCCAAGAAGAACAAAGTCGTGCGGCCCGAAGGCCCAAAGCGGACAATATGTTGCTGGGTGGATACGGGTCGTTACAGATGATATCAGAGCCTGACCCAGGCGGAAAATGTGGCGTGGCTAGGCCAAGGAGCCCTGCTGCAGACAACAGAAGTGCAAAGAGGGAGAAGAGGCAGCCATCCCACATCGCCTGGGGAAGGAATGGTGAAGGTGTTCATAAGTAGGATTGCGCCTCTCCCTAGCAACAGGCCTTTTCCTGGGACAAGTCTAGGAATAACAAAGCCGTGTGAGACGAAGGCCCAAAGTGAACAATATGTTGCTGGGTGGACGCGGGTCGTTGCATCTCATATGTGTTTCCTTTATTTGAGGTTAAAGGGAATATGATCAGCAGATGAACCATGATATTGTCTAGGCAAATTGAGATCCATTAGTGTCAACAAAAAGTAATAGTGATGCTTGTGTGATGATCAGAATTTAACTCCAGTCTGAGAAGACCTTTGGCATTACCAAGATCAAAATTAAAATAAATAGACTTCTAACTATATCAAATCATGAATGGTATCTCCACTTCTTGAAAAGGAGGAATCCTGTGCCCTAATTTTGTTTGTGCCAATAAATCTCTACAGGACCCTTGAAACACCTTATTAGATAACATGAGTTGATAAGATGAGAGATATACCATATATGTCCTTGAAACACCTTTGTGGCGAAAGTCGAACCCAGAAAGGATGGCGAGCAGCAGGTCCTCCTCCATTTGAATCTTAATTTATTTTTAAATTTATATTTATTTATTTATTTTATTAAATTAATTATAAATAAAATATTTTAAATAAAATATTACATGTATTAAAATAAAAAATTAAAATAATATTTTTTTCAAATATATAATTTTATATCAAATTTAATTAAACAAATAAAAAATATTATTATAAATATTAATTATATAAATATAAAATGTGTCTTCTCCCAAATTTTTAGAAGACGAAGAAAGTTTTTTCAAACTGCTTCCGCCGGGGGGGGGGGGGGGGGGGGTTGGCTCTTCTCACTCATCCAAACCCCGAGGGTTTTTCAAAAAGGAAGTCCAAAGTTTGAGCCCTAAATGGAGCAAAGTGAGTGTCATCTGTCTTATCAAGAAAGAAAAGGAAAAAAGAAGAAATCATAAAGAAAGTCCTATTGCCAAAACAATGATGAGTTTTTGCAAGAATAATGGGCACCCACAGCAACAATTGTTCTAGCAAAAGCAAGATTTAATCCGGCAATGGGAATGCCTTCCATAAAAGCATCTAACGGTGTACCAGTTTTACCATTTGAAATAGAAAATTCTTGATTGCTTGATGGGTCCATTTCAGTGAAGAAGACATGTTACTGAAGAGACTGCTCTGTTTCCACATCTCTCTAGTTAAATGATATCTTGAATCAACTGATGATCTAATTCCCAAGGAAACGGCATCATATTTGATATGTCTCTATACATTCTGATCCCTCCCAAAACCCCTTATCCCTTGCGTTCTTTGCCTTCTGGGTTTGTTGAAAACGTTCCCAAAACATAGTTTTCATTTGAATACTCAAAACCTGAAATTTTGCTCCGTGATCTCTGTTGCTCTGTTCTCATTTTGGGTCTTTATAATTCTTGTTCCAAAAATGACTGGAGGAAATTAGGGGAGGTTTGGGGTGTGAAAATGGGAATAACCATAAGTTTCCGGTGGGTATGCGTGTTCTTGCCGTCGACGATGACACCACTTGTTTGATGCTATTGGATGGCCTGCTTCGAAAATGCCGGTATCAGGGTTTGATTCTTCTCTGTTTTGCTTCTCTTTACTTCGTATGAATATGTGTTCGATTGATCACAGATGGTTTCTTTATATGTTGTTGTTAGTTGAATTTTCGATTCAGTTTGGTTTTTCTTTGAAATTTTAATTTAATTCTGTTGATTTGTTGTTAAGTTTGGTTCTTTGTTTGATCAATTTTTGATGGATTTGTTGGTTTGATTCCGTGCATGGTTTTCAGTTTCTCCAATGTATATTAGCTTGCAGTAAGTTCTTAAATGTTCCTAAAGTGTCATATCAGTACTATCACCACGGTTAGGACTGAGGTCATTTTTATAGTGACAACAATCTCATCTCTTCCTACACTTGCACACAGTCCGAATTCGAAATTTTTTAACAGTACTCTTAGGTTAAACTTTTCCTCTCCTATTTTTTTTATATAAAAAAAAAATATTTTAAAATTCAATAAGAATCCATGATTTGCACTTCACCTCATTCCATGCCATAACATGGTGGGACATCTTTATGGGCTCCAACAAATTAAAAGAAACTGTTGCCACTGAAAGAAATTTATTTTAGTTGGTGTATGATGTGATCGGTCATTATTCCCTCATTCCATACAATGCTGTGTGGGTCATTTTTATGATAAGTAATTTCATGTGATCATCACACTTTATAGCCGTTATAATTTGAATATATGTAAATTCCACATAAACTTACTGTGAGTGGTGCCATCATACAGAAAGAAAGAATAACCATTTTATCTTCACACCCTAACATATTGTTTGTAATGATTTAATGGGATGGGTAGGGGCAGGCTTGGATCAGGATAAATTCGGCTAGGTTAAGAGTAAAAGAAGTGTAGAAGGTCAGGTCAAATGGGGTACAATCAGGCTCAGGAGCCAAACCAAAATCTTTTTATACTAGATGAGTGAGTCTACCTACCTGATTCTTCGATGAATAGGAATGTATAGCAGCTCTGCTTGTGTGTGTAAAAAGGGGTCATCTTGGTTTTCCATAAGACCTGCCACACATGCCCAAGCCAACCTACAAATTAACCACAGCAAATGAGAAGGCAACATTTGCTATCATGACTTTTTTGTCTTTCCCTCAGCTTTCAATTCCTTGTAGCTGTGTTTAATGCTGCAGAGCAATAATTGGTTCAAAGAGAAAACTGTTTCTAGATATAAAGCTTGATGGAGTTGTCATGACAGCTAGATTAGGATGAGCAAATTTGAAAAAGAAATTTGGCCCCCCATTTGAAAGACATATTTTCCAATTTGAAGAAAAATCTTCACTTTTGGTTCCTTCTAGGAATATCCCATCAATTGAGTTTTGTCTTTGTACAAAAGAAATACACGATGATAAGAAGCGAGAGAACATTAATGGAAGGCTTTAGCTTTACCATAGTTCTATTCTGGTTCTCTTTATTCTCCATCTTAATAATCTCCACTGCAATAGACACCATAATGGCAACTAAATCCATTAGAGATGGTGAGACTATAGTTTCAGCTGGTGGAAGCTTTGAGCTGGGGTTTTTTAGCCCAGGTAATTCCAGGAACCGATATGTGGGAATATGGTATAAAATATCCACTACCACAGTTGTATGGGTTGCCAATAGAGAAACCCCCCTCCTCGATTCATCCGGTGCTTTCAAGGTCACCAACCAGGGAATTCTCACCATTCTCAATGGTAATGGTAGCATCATTTGGTCTTCCAATTCAACGAGGTCAGCACAGAACCCAGTTGCAGTGCTTTTAAATTCAGGAAATCTAGTGGTGGGAGATGGAAATGATAATAACCCAGACAATTTCCTCTGGCAAAGTTTTGATTATCCATGTGATACTTTTTTACCAGGCATGAAGCTTGGGAGGGACCTTAAAACTGGAATAGATCGGTATATATCATCATGGAAGAGCAACGATGACCCTTCTAGAGGCGATTTTACGTTTCGACTTGATCCACGCGGATTTCCACAGTTAGTCTTGATGAAAAAATCAGGTGAGCTATTCCGGTCTGGACCATGGAATGGTATCAGGTTTAGCGGAACACCTAATGTAAAACCAAACCAATTTTATAAATTCAATTTGGTTTTTAATGATCATGAGATTTATTATGTTTATGAGCCTCTCACCAGCACATTTGTTACGAGGATGGTGCTAAATCACACAGGTGAAGTGCAGCGGTTCTTTTGGAAAGATCGAACACATGAGTGGGATGTCTACAAATCTGTGCAGACAGATCGCTGTGACATTTTCTCTTTCTGTGGTCCAAATGGTAGATGCAATACTGGCAACTCACCAGAATGTGGGCGTTTGAGAGGATTTGTGCCTAAATTCCAGAAAGAAGGGGATGGACTAGATTGGTCAAATGGGTGTGTTCGGAGGACAAACTTGGATTGCCAGAAAGGCGATGGGTTCCTAAAGTATTCGGGCATCAAATTGCCAGACGTGCGCAATTCCTCATTTGACAGAAGCATGAACCTGGAGGAATGCAGGATGGTTTGCTTGAAGAACTACTCTTGTATGGCCTATTCAAATTTATATGTAAGTACTGAGGGAGGAAGTGGATGCTTGCTCTGGTTTGGTGACCTCATTGACATTATAGAGTACAATCAAGACGGGCAAGATATCTACGTAAGGATGGCTTCATCTGAAATAGGTATGAATTTATCCCCTAAAGTAATAACTTGTACTATAAAAATCATATCTACCATTTTTCCTTTTATTAAAACAATATGAAGTGACTTCATCAGTTTTTTGGATAAGCAAATTTTATTAAGGACCAAGCCCCGGAAAAGAAAAAAGAAGAAACTAAGGAAAAGAAAAAAAGACAGAAACAAGCAAAGCTAGATACAAAGTGCTATATGTTGCCTTCATCAGTTAATATGGTTTCTGAGCACAAGTTGACGAGAAAACAATTTTGTAGATACAAACCCACAAGCCAACATATAGCAGTGCACATGTTGGTACTTACTACACCGCATTCAGCCAGTAAACAATTTGAAACTGATAAGGCCCAATCTAGTCTCTCCTCTGTGTAAACTCAAACTAAATATTTGTGCATTTAGCCTTCAGTTTTTGTTAAGATATAAGGAGATATTTGGAGCCCGTTTAGCCCTCAATTGCACCTAAAAAATAAGGAGAAGTTTTCCCCATATAATCCGTTAAAATTTTCATTTTTTTCCAATGAAAGGCTTAACAGTATTCCCAAGTAAAATAAAAAATATAAGGTCTTACTATTTATGCTTTCTAATTCCTCATATTCCTACTTTTGATTGCTTTGAAATTAGGTAAAGTTGGCTCTGGCAGGAAGAAGCGTGTGAGATACATTGCAGCCTCAGTGACGTTAATAGTAATGCTTCTGCTAGGCCTGAGCCTGGCTTGGTATCTGCAGAAGAAGAATAAACTTAAGAGACAAGGTAATCTACATCTACACTACATATAAAAGTAGGAATATTTTTTATTTTACACATCTTTATTTAGACAAAAATACCCTTAGTATTACGAGTCTTGAGTTAAAAAAACTTTTATATCCCTCCTAATTCAATTATATTCCTATTATAACACTTCGGGTCCATCTCATCTCAATCCCAGGAAACCCCAAGGATGATGGAAGTCCCAAAGATGTATGAATCATGAGTTAAAATAACTTCTGTCCCTTCGTAATTCAATCCTATTCCTACTATAACATTTCCGGGTCCATCTCAATCCGATCAAGGAAGTCCCAAAGATGTATTAGATGTTGCCTTCTAAAAGTTCCTTTATTAATAATTTTGAAGGACAATGAGATTAAAAAAAAAACTTAATATGTTCTTACTTTTTTCTTTCCCTATTTTTTTCTCAAATTTCTAAAAGTAAGAGAAAGCAAAAGTAACTTATCAAGTCTACAATTTAAATTTGCAGAAGTCCTTGCATTCAATTTCAGGTTATGCTCTTATTGCAATATAGGTATTAAATTCATGATTGTGTTTTCTAATTTTCAATGTCCTTGCACAATTAAGGATATCTTTTGTTTGTGTAGTGATTTATTTGACAATTTTGTTAGTCACACTTTGTGATGACTGAGTTTGACAGATTAAAAACCCATTCTAAAATTGTCTCCCAATAGAGTTAAATTTCTGTCACTATAAATGCCAATTAAGTCACTTCTAAATTTCTGTTTTTTTTTTTTTTTTTTTGGGATAAGTCACTTCTTAAAAAACTATGCAATTAAATTCCATAATTCTCTTATTAGATTTTAAACGCAATCTAAAACTTTGTCTCCTAATAGAGTAAATTTATGCTGTAAATGCTAGAAAGTACGGATGTTTTTTTGTTTTATATTTTTTTGTTTAAACCAAAAAACCCTTTTTATAGTTTCTAATTTCATGTTTTTATTCAAATATTTCGTAGTAATTTTTGGATCCCATGCCAATACATAGTTCTTGCAGTATGATTGAAATTAAAAACAAACATATCCATTGGTAAACTAATAAAAAAGTGATTAAACTCATGTTATACACATCTATTAGTCTATTCAAATTATTAAGTTTATTACAAGTTTCCTTGATTGAACTAAATTGTAACTAACCAATGAAAATGAGTTTATTAGACTAAGAAAGTAATCAACAAACAAATGAAAAGTACTATTAAATTTATTATAAATCTCCTTCATTGAACTAAACTGTGACTAACCAACGAAAATGAATTTATTAGACCAAGAAAGTAATCATCTAACCAATGGAAACTACATAAGTAATTTAGTTTTGTTAGAATTTTTCTAATTGAATTGTTTTATGTTTTATGTTTTACACTTTTTTTGTTTAGACAAAAATACTCTTTCGATAGTTTCTATTTCAAGTTTTTATTCCAATATTTTGTAGAAATTTTTGGATTCCCTACCAAAGCATAGTTCTTGAATACCATTACAAAACACATCAACGTCAATACGATTAAAATTAAAAATTTAAAAAGAAACACATCCATTGGTAAACTAATGCAAATGGGAGTTCATGTAAAATTAAAATTTTAGACTCATGTTAAACACATCCATTGGTTTATTCAAATTATTAAATTTATTACAAGTCTCTTTAGTTAAACCAAACCATGACTAACCAATAAAAATGAGTTTATTAGACTGAGAAAGTAATCAACTAAAAATGAGTTTATTAGACTAAGAAAGTAATCAACTAACCAACGTATGTAATTTAGTTTTGTTAGAAATTTTTCTAATTGAAATAGTTAAATTAATCAATTAATGATATGGATGTAAATAAAAAATATATACCTGAAAACAATGAGTTAATTAATTTTATTGAAAGTCTTTTTATTGAAGTAATTTAATTAAAAATGTCCTTAATTGAAATCCAAAAGGGTGTGTTATTACTATTAAAAAAAAAATCCTAAACTAGAAATTTTTAATATAATTGTGAGAATCGTAAAAAGCATCAAAAGGATATTTTGAAATAAAAAAAAAATCATCCCAAAGTCGGTGAATATATGAGATACAATATATACTAATCCTAAAAATAAATAAATTTGGTAGTTTATTTCTTTTGGAATTCTAAAAGAAAAAAAAATCTAAAAAAAAAAAATCATGACTAACCAATAAAAATTATTACGATTAAACTCATGTTAAACACATCCATTGGTTTATTCAAATTATTAAATTTATTACAAGTCTCTTTAGTTAAACCAAACCATGACTAACCAATAAAAATGAGTTTATTAGACTGAGAAAGTAATCAACTAAAAATGAGTTTATTAGACTAAGAAAGCAATCAACTAACAAACGTAAGTAATTTAGTTTTGTTAGAAAAACTTGTTAAAAAAATAAAGAGTTAGGAAAAACAATTTAGGGACATTTTTCATCTTTTTAAAGTGTGAAGAGAAGAAATTAAAAAAAATAAAAAAAAAATATGTAAAAGATAGCAGGTGTGTCTATAATGCTTAGAAAATTTAAAATTATAAATTTGAAGGTATTAGTCAAGGTTTAGAATTCTTTGGAAGTAAAAATTGGTGTAAAACAAAATTATTAGATTAGAAAAATGATGTGATTAGATAATATGTATTTATTATTTAATAAAAAAAACATAAATATTTTAGGAAAGAATAGAAAAAAAAAGAGTTGAATATTTAAGGAATAATTTTAAATTATTTTATCCTATAAACTTTAGAATTGTAAAAGAGAAAGAAGTGTGAAAAAATAAATAGTTAAGAAAAAAAATTGGAGGTATTTTTCATCATCACAATGAGTAAAGAAAAGAAATTTCAAAAGTTAAAATTTCAAGTAACATGAATTTAAAATTACTTATGTTGTTTTTTCATTATTTTCTAGAAAAATATTGTTTGGACTCTAAATGAATAACTAATATTATCATTTAATCAATAATTTTTATTAAAATAAAATATAAATGTTGATTAGGATAACATCACTTCATTGTATGATTTTAATTTTTTTTACGTGATTTACTATTTTTTTTAATTTAGAAGTGTTTTTTATTTTATTATATTTGATTTTTCTTATTTAATAAAAATAAAAAGACTTTACCTAAGTTTAGTTAATTTCACTTTTTTTTGCATGCTCATCTTTCATTTTATTTTAATGGCCAACAAAAAAATTAATCAGTGTAAAAGTTACAATGTATGTTAGGCCACACAAAATGGGCGGGTTTAGACAAATTGAAAATGGGTCGGGTCAAAATGGGTTGAACTTATATTTGACCAGTAATTAAACGGATCAAATACGAGTTGTGTCACATACAAGTCGGGTCAACTTGAATCCAACCCATTATTTTTTTTTTTTCACTTTAATGGAAGAAACATTATTTCTAAATAATCACAATAGTTGTTTTACTTTGAATCTCTTAAAAACCCAACAATAGCTAAAAAAAGTTAAGAATATAATTAGAAAATTAATGAAGAATATTCAATGGTGGTGAAGAGATCACCTCCTTCATATGGAGGAACCAAAGTCATCTGCACACAGGGATAATGATATTAATAATAGTAGTCTTTCTTGGATATCTTCTGATGTGGATCATGATGCTAACCATTGTTTATGGAGAAAAATGGTATCCAAAGCTCTTAACAAGTACCAATTTAACTTCCTTTGGATCACAAGATTCTTATTTGTGTTTTGTTTATATATATGGTAATGCTGAATTATATTCTCAAAATATTAATTTTATTTTATAATCTATGTTACAGGTTTTACTATTTTATTTTTTTCCAAATGAAAAATATATATATATATATATATTCTCATACTATTTTGTTCTTTCCCATTCTCAACTCACCAAACGCTCATATTCAACCTGTATTGACCCGTTAAATTGATGAGTTCCTTATTACCCAAAATGTTTATAACTTGCTTACTAAATGAGTTATGCATATCCGTTAATTAGTTGATGGGTTAACGAGTTTGGATAATATTTACCGCCTCTAATGTATGCATATAATGCTTAACAAATTTAAAATTATAAATTTGAAGGTATTTGCTAATGTTTAGAATCATAAGAAAGTAACAATTGTATAAAACAAGATTATTAGATTAGAAAAAATGACGTGATTAGATAATATGTAATTATTATTTAAGGAAACACATGAATATTTAAGGAACGAGTAGTAAATAGACTCGAATATTTAAGAAATAATTTTAAATTATTTTGTCTTATAAATTTTATAATTGTAAAGAAAAAGAAGTTTGTAAAAAATAAAATGGCTAAGAAAAAATTTAAAATAAAAAGTAACAGAATTATTTTTTCTTTAAGTTTAGAATCTTAAAAAATCAAGAAGTTTGTAAAAAAATTAGACAATAAAAAAGAAATGGATACTTTATAAATAAAAAAGCTTTACTTAAATTTAGTTAATTTTCATTTCTTTTTTATGCTCAACTTTCAGTTTATTTCAATGGACAAAAAATAAAAAAAGATAAAAAAAAAATATATAATTTAGAATATGTTTATTAAAAGAAAAAGTGTGAAAAAATATACTTCAATAATTCGATACCTTATTCATTCACGTGCAAGACACGTGTTAATAAACTAAGTTCAAATAAGTCATCCAACTCTGCTAATATTTTGCCCCCTTAATTTACTTAAAATGGGACGACCAGACTGTTTGTAGTTCTCTCTCGTGAAGCTGATGAAGCCCAGTTAAATGGAACATGCATGGAAGGGGAAATTGAACGAGGCAGAGGAACTATCCAAATGTATAAACATAGGGATTTGGGTACCCAGGTTGAATCCAAACAATGTGAATATAACATTCATAAATTTTTAAACTTCCCTTATTATTGTTGTAAGGAAAATGTTTCATTTTTCGTTTATAATCAATCTACTCCCTGTAATGCAGCCAATGAAAGCCAGGAGGAAGATCTAGAGTTACCATTATTTGACTATGCTACAGTAGCTGATGCCACCAATAACTTTTCAGCGAGCAATAAGCTTGGAGAGGGCGGTTTTGGGCCAGTCTACAAGGTAATAGTCTTGATAAATTGTCATGCAGATTATTGGAGAATAGTTAGTGTTACCCAATCTACATCATACCCGTACCACCTAGCTATATGCATCAACAACAATATCTGTACTAGTAGTTTTCTATCACTAGTTCACCTAAAACAGCTGAACTTAAAAAGCTCATTATTCTGAATGTATGAACACCACTGAGTTCATTTCTCTGAATGTATAAGCACATCTGCATTCAGAACAAAATATCCATCATATTAGTTTTTCACCAAAGACACAAAAAAATGACTTCCTCAAAGATAATTCCTATGGCATGGCACATATTTTAAAATACTATTTGATGAAATTTCAACATATAAATAGTGGCATATGCAGCTCAGGAATAACAAAAAGCATGTTCTTCTTCTAGCAGATTTTTGTATCTAATAACTAACGATAATTTTCAGGGCATGTTGAATGATGGACAAGAGATTGCTGTGAAGAGGCTTTCAAAGAATTCAAGACAAGGACTTGACGAGTTCAAGAATGAAGTGCTGTGTATCGCCAAACTTCAGCATCGGAACCTTGTGAAGCTTCTAGGATGTTGCATTCACGTTGAAAAGATATTGATCTATGAATACATGCCCAACAAAAGTTTGGACTACTTCCTTTTTGGTTTGTGTCTCTCAAAACCTTTATATGTTTAGCTTGACTTGTCTAGACAATTTATTTTCATCATACTGGCCCAAAGTTCCATTGTAAATCATTGGAACCTTGGTAAATGCTGTCAAGTTTATAAAGAGAAATGGGAAACTATACTAGCCAATAACACTTTTATATGACTTGAAAATGGAAATCGAATTGGAAAATTAATGAACTTGCTTTAATAGAATAATTTTCTGCGAATCCAGTTCGCTGCAGCATGAATTAATTTGGACAAAAAAATAAATAAATTGGGCAGATGAAGCACGAAGCAAGTTACTGGATTGGCCCAAGCGTTTCCACATTATCAATGGGATTTCTCGGGGATTGCTGTATCTTCATCAAGATTCTAGATTGAGAATTATACATAGAGATCTAAAAGCCAGCAACATTTTACTAGATCATGAATTGAACCCAAAGATTTTAGACTTTGGCATTGCTAGAAGTTTCGGAAGCAATGAAACTGAAGCACAGACAACGAGAGTAGTTGGAACATTGTAAGAATTTCTAAAGGGTTCTGTGCTCTTCTTCCATTATTCATATACTGAATTTTTGTTCAATGATGTCTTGTAGCGGTTACATGTCACCAGAGTATGCATTTGATGGGCTCTTCTCAGTAAAATCTGATGTATTTAGCTTTGGTGTTATGGTACTGGAGATTGTGAGTGGTAAGAAAAATAGAGGGTTTCATCACCAAGAACACGAACTCAACCTTCTTGGGCATGTAAGTATCGAATTGAATAATGTTTTCCATTCATTTATCTGTACAACTAGCACAAGCATTATGATATTACATTATACAAGCATGGACACTCTATCAAGAAGGCAGGTGTAATGAACTGATTGATGCAGCAATAAGGAACTCATATAATCAAACTGAAGTGTTACGATCAATTCATGTGGGTCTGTTATGTGTGCAACAACACCCAGAAGATAGGCCAAACATGTCAACTGTTGTTCTGATGTTGGGTAGCGAGATTGCATTGCTTCAACCGAAACACCTTGGTTTTTTCGGTGGAAGGAATCTACTTGAAGCAAAAACATCATCAAGCAAGCATGATTCATGCACAGCCAATGAAATAACATTTACATTGTTGGAAGCTCGATAAAAGACATTTCAAGGTGATGTTTATGCCTAGAAGCTTTTGTATTATTACTATTTTTCTGTTTGAAGGCATAAAGTGTTAGAATTATATGTAACAGGAAAAGAAGGGTAAAAAACAGAACTAAAATAAATGTTTTATGTGATAACCCTGACCAATAAATAAATAGATCTTCTAATGAAAAGATTGTCATTTTGTAATGAGAACATTAACCGAACCTTGTAAGATGAGCAGGTTTTGAACATTTGCGGAAATAAGTGACAAATGAACAACTTGATGCCAATTGACTTTAGCTGTGTTGTAAATGCAGATCGTCATGTTGATGGTGTCTCAGGAAGGTATGGTGTCTCCAACCAAAATGTTGTGTGGACCGCTTGCATCATTTGGTACTTTGAGTCATCTCAAGGCCATAAGAAATAGTTCAAAGATGAATATGATCAGTGGCTCCATTATCATCTACTCTGACTCAGAACACCGTACACAGTATCAGAAACCATCAACAGTATAAAGTTTGGATACATTCCAACAAAAAGCAGCAGAAAGAGGCCATTGAGAATTTACCAAAACAATGTATCAGTTATGTTAGTTGAAGCAGAAAATTCTTTATTGCTTAGTGTGTCCTATAAGATTGGTTTAATGGTCTTTGAAATTTCCTGGTTGCCAGGGAGGGTTTTCTGTTCTTAGCAATTCCATGATTTATATGGGATGTCGGATGAACCAGGCCATTTGATTCTCAATAAATTGTGTCATACTCTGTTTTCTATAGTTGCATGTTTTATTGCCTCAGGTTTTAAAGTTTGAGCCTGCAAAAGGTTAATAACAAGTTACCCTCGTCATTATTTTGATTCAAACATTGCAAATTTTCAGCTGATTTTAAGCCAACTTAAATCTGGATTACCTTCAATCCCCTATATATTGTTTCCATATTTCTGGAACTTCCATTTCAACCAGAAGTTTCTGAACTTAAAAGCAGGCTATGAACCTTTTTGTCTCACATGATCTTCTTGTCCTATTTGGAGTTCCACTATATAATGGGCCTCAAAGAAGTAGAAAAGAGTCGAAACTGCTGGAAGTAGAACAAATTTTCACTGTTATCATATCATCAGCAAAATCCAAAAAATACTCCAAAGATGGGTTAACCCACCCTGTCATCCAAAATTACTCCAAAGAAAGATTTAAAGAATATTTTGAGCAGATTAGAAGAAAGAAAGATAGAGACTCGTCTTCCAAGTAAGAATGAGGAACCCACCCTTTTCATATGCATCTTCCCTGTTTTCTCTATCAACCTTTTATGTGTGTGATCTGCAATTCATGGTTACAATAATTTCCAAAATTCTTGTATTCATTGATAAATTGCCAGAGATAAAATATTAACAAAATATATCCATTCATATGTGAATTATGACAAAAACTCTATCATATAGTTTCACAAGTGTTTTGGTCTATAAAAAGAGCCAAGCTCAAATTGGATTGGTTAGAAACTCATTTAAAATCGGCTCACAAAATAAACGAATCAAACTTAAACATATTTTGAGGCTCGATTCGACTCGAGCTTGGCTTGTTAAACCAAAAATAGTCTAAAACTATATATATTAAAAAAAAAAAAAAAAAACCCAAACTAATTCAGCTCAGCTCGATTAGAGACTTATTCGAAATCGACTTGAAAAATTAATAAAGTGGGCTTGAACACAATTTGAAACTCGTTTAGTTTAATGAGCCAAGCTTGAACAATCCTCGGCTCGGCCCATCTACAGCCCTAACTATTGTTCCAGATCATCTTCTTTTTCTTTCTCTGAAGCAGTTTTTCAACAGCATTCTTTACTCCATATCAACTTCATTAAATAAGTATGATATGGTTTGTTTATTGTGCTCTCCCATCAAAACAAATGTAATGAAAGACAATTGAAGGACTTAGTTCTAATTTAATAAATTTACAACACCATTGGTCGTATCATTAGTCAAATGTCAACTAAGTGAAGAAAATATTTGTCTGTTTTCTTATATTGTGAAATGGAAATTGCAACTCCGTAAACTCGCAAATAGAGAAATGCTTTTCTTTGAATTGTTTCTTCTGATCTAGTTCCTTCTGCTCCGTGTGGGTCATGGGTGATTGAACCATCAAGTTTCTCTTCTCAATTCCTTATTAACTACGTTTGACATGGAGGAGTATACAATTTTATGAGAAATCTTGAACAATACAGCATTGAGATTGATTCATTCACAACTGTATTCCATATCATTATCGTTTGTTCCTTTAAATGTTTTGTTAATAAAGCCACCAAGAGGTAATATTATTTCGGAAATAGAAAATGTGGTGCAAGTGCTGGAGCTTGGCCTTTAGAAATGGTGTTCTTCCTATACTTTTCGGACATTATATATATAAGAACATAATGACATGGTGTACAACTCTGCTTGTGACCTAATTTACTATTTTTTGTGTCAGTGTCAACTGTCAACCGATTCTCACTCTACACAATTCTATCAGTTGAATTCTAAATTTTGAGTTGAATGAAAAGTCTTTAATTGCCAGCGGAATCCTAAAATGGTTGGACTATAAGAAGTCCTTACTGGGTTGTGGCTCCCACCATTAATCATGGTGTGTGGAATGTGATTTTAAGTTTGAAACTTTTGACCATTCATGGCCAATCTGGAACTATTGACTCAACCACCAAGCTACAAGAGAACAAACCTCTACTACATAAATTTCAAAAAAATAAATACAGTAAAGAAATGCAGGAAGAAGAGATTAGATATACAAAGTGACAAATGATGATACAACTTGCTCGACGTTTTGCCTAGCTAAGTCCATGGGGGAGATTTCTAAATAGAGCCACCAAAAGAAGCACAGGCATAATTAGAATTCACTTGCTCTCCCCTATTGTTATTACATCAACTCCTTTCCTTTGCTACCATTTTTCTTCAACATCTCTTCGTAACTACCATCTAATTATAGCTAATGCTAAGGCAAACCCTATAATCTAATCATAAACGAGTAATTTATGCATCTTTTATCTGGCTTCCGGCATTGTTATTGTTACTTCATTTCCAGTATGACATCTTTCTTCACCTGTTAACTTATCTGTTTCAGTGAAATTTCTTTCTATAAAGAAACCAGGCTGTTTAGGTTGAGGCAGTGTCAGCCCCTCGTTACCCAACATGAAAACTACCGATAACATTGTTGGCCTGTCTTTTGGGAGTTTTTGAACACATAATAAACCCACTTGAACACATCTTACTATCTGAGATTCAACATATGAATTCTCCAAACATGCATCCATTAATTCCAGGGCCTTGCCTTCATTCCATAGCAACCATGCCTACAACAATTGCATTTCAAATACATTGTCATTCACATAAAAAGCTTGGGGCAAAGAAGGATAAATGCATTTCATCATATATATAAATACCTACATGTCCCAATAGATTATGATGGTGATCAGGATGATCAAATTTCCTATTCTTTTTGCCACTTACTATCTCCAACAAGAGCACACCAAAACTAAACACGTCTGATTTTACTGAGAAATTTCCATCAACAGTGTACTCTGGGGACATGTACCCACTGCATGAAATTATAAAATTTGAGCATATGAAAAATGATGGGCACATATATTTGACGTATGTTCATAGAACTTACTATGTTCCGATAACCCGTTTCGTTTTGGCTTCGGTTTGATCTCCTCCAAAAATCCTTGCAATGCCAAAATCTGAAATTTTTGGGTTTAGCTCACTGTCTAGCAAAATATTACTGGTTTTGAGATCCCTATGAATAATTCTTAATCTGGAGTCCTGGTGTAGGTAAAGAAGTCCTCATGCAATGCCCATAGCAATATCAAAGCGCTTTGGCCACGTGAGTAATACTTTTTTATCCAAATCTGCATGAAGTTTTCATCCAAATAAGTTCTGTCAGTTTTCATTTTTATGGTAAAGCAGAGGACTTCTATAAATCCCTGTACTGCATGATGAAATTTGACTAATCACACAAAAGGGTTAAGAGAACTAGACCAAAAATGAAATAATCCAAGCTTTTGTTGGGCATATACTCATATATTAGCATCCTCTCCTCTCCTTCAATGCAACATACCAAGAGCTTGACAAGATTTCGGTGTTGGAGTTTGGAAATCAAAATAACTTCATTTTTAAACTCCTGCAGACCTTGTCCAGAATTATTCGAGAGCCTCTTCACTGCTATTTCTTGTCCCGTTGATAGATTACCCTACAAATTTTCAAATAGATGTGTTACATACACTATGTCATTCACATTTTACACACTACAAGACCAAACATATATAACTCATGTGACCTTGTAAACAGGACCAAAACCACCCTCTCCCATCATATTTGTGCAAGATAAGTTCTTAGTGGCAGCTGCAATAGTGACCATATCAAAGAATGGTAACTCTATGTCTTCCTTGTCAGTTTCTTGACCTGTAAAAAAATAGAAAATTAGTTGGATATGAGATCAATGAAGCAGAATAGTTATTACCATTTATATTACTATATAGCATATTTGAAATTATATACAGAATCAACACAATAACTGAACCAGAAGTTCAAAATGTCTCTATAAATGTCTGAATGGCCATATCACCATCATGCAGTAAAATACATCAACTTTAAAAGACAATAGACTAGTGACAGTGTGTAATTCTAATGAAGGGTTTATCACATATATATGTTAGCTAAGGTGGACTAGTTGATTTACCTCTTTTCGTTCTTTTCTTCCAAATCATACACCAGGTTAAGAAGCTGAGAACAAGAATCCCAGAAATTGTTGAAATGATTATGATCAGCACCAGTCTTTTCCCCTTCTGATTATGGTCTAAATTTATCACAAGTTAGTTCATCATTAGTCTTGAACCTTCATATGTTGGGCGTGCCTTTAAATAATGAAAGGCATAAACAATAAACTCATAGATGAATCCTTCCCATTTCATTTAAAGCCTCCAAAAGTAAGTAAAAGACCAGATGATCACAATCAAAACTAACCTAACAACCGTACAGGCAAGATCAAATATATGTGCTATTTCAGAAAATAAACTTCTTGAATATTGATCAAAGGCATTCATAGGCTGAATTCAAAGAGCAAAAACTGATTATATGATACAGCACAATGTATGCTTACCTAGTTCTGAAGCTGGCATCCGTATAAAGATATCTTGCTCACCATCTCCATAAGTGAATTCTCGAATATCAACTAGATCTCCAAACCAAATCAGACAGCCGCTGCCTCTTCCTCTAATATCCGATTTAGCATAAGCTGAACAAGAACAATTCTTCAAGCACTCTGCTTTGCATTCCTTAAGGCTTATGTTCTCATTCAGCCAAAATTCCAACAGATCTGGCAATTTCACATTTTTGAGTTTTACAAATCCTTCTCCCTTTTGGCAATTCAATGGCGTCCTTGTACATCCACTGGACCAATCAAACATATCCCATTCTTTCTGTACTTTTGGAATGAATCCTTGCAAGCACTCACAAATGGGTCCTTTATTAATTTTGCAAATTCCATTAGCACCACAATGACCATAATCATCACATTGGTCACTTGGTGTGATTGACATAATAGTCCATTCAGAGCTCCCTTCACTCAATACAAAGCGTTGCAGCAAACCAGATTGATTCGCCACAAATCTTGTAATCATGGAACCCCCATTAGACTTATACATGTAATACAACTCATCTGTGTTACTTACAAATGTGGGTGTAGAAACTGGAGTTGACTTTACACCAGCGCCACTAAACCGATGTCCATTCCATAGCCCGGTCCGGTACTTTTTCTCTGATCCTTTTCGAAGAACAAGCTGGGGCAATCTGATAACATCAATTCCGAAGATGAAGTCTCCAGGAGATGGGTCGCTGGCACTTTTCCAAGATGTCAAAAACCGATTTAGGCCAGTCTTTAAGTTCCATCCCATCTTCATGTCAGCTAACAATGTGTCGGATGGGAAATCAAAGCTCTGCCATATGTAGCTTTCTGTACTCGAATCGCTGCTCTCTCTAAGAACAAGATTTCCAGAATCTAATAGCTGTGCAACTGAATATTGTGCAGTTCTTGAAGAATTGGATGACCATATGACGCTCTTTGTACCATTGAGGATCACAAGATGTCCATCGCTGCTAATAGTTAAAATTCCATGAGAATCTGTTATTGGGTTTTCTCTGTTTGCGATCCATACAACGATTTCTGGGAATTTTTTGTACCATATGCCGAGGTACAATTTATTGGAACTGCCAGGGGAAAAGAAGCCTAGTTCAAAGCTTTGGCCTGAGGACACTAAAGTCTCACCATTGGTGAAGGATTGATTTGGAGTAATGGTGTCAGATGCAATGGAGAGTTTTAAGACTAAGAATGAGATTAGAGAGTAAAAGACGATGAAAGAGAAGGTCTCCATTTGCATCAGATGCATCCCAAGAAAAGAAGATTGTCTTCACAATTTGTACTATGCAATCACATTTTGGCTGTAACAACTATTTTACTACAGTTAGGTCATCATCTCATTAACGATCAAACTTTTCTCATCGCATGACCAGGTCATCTTGTCCTTTAATGGGGATGGGTGGTGTAGCTAAAGACGACGAAGACAGTTGACAAAAGTGGCATGCCTTGTAGACAATTGACAAAAGGGGCATGCCTTGTGAAAGTAAATGAGCCGCCCACATGTTCTCTCGTTGTAGTTCAAGTCTTGAACTTTGAGTGTCACCAACCCTCCCCCTCCCTCGGCCGACCACCCCCGACGGCACCACCCATCTCTCCCTTTTCTTCCCTCCGCCAAAATTCGACTTGAGCAAAACTAAGCCCTGTCGTATGGATTGTTATTGATGGAAAGAGATCAGGATTTGTGTGTTTATTGCCAATGTGGTTTATACTTCTTTTAAGCATTATTTGAAGAATTTGAAAAATCTGCAGCTACTGCACAGTAACAAAATTGAGAAATTTAACCCCAACAAGACCATCGACTGGTATACAGAAGCTAATGCGTAGGTTAATGACCAATGAAATCCCTAATGCTCTGATGACATGGGCGCATAAAACACAAATGTTCAGGAAGTCAAAACGAATTACCTCAAGTAAATCAGACGATAACATGGCGAATCTCAAAATGCATTCTTTTAATCAAACTGAGATGAAAGAGAGATGGTCTTTATATATATATATATATATATATATATATAGAGAGAGAGAGAGAGAGAGAGAGAGAGAGAGAGAGAGAGAAGGGGGGAGGGAGGAATTGAATAAAAAAAATTCCCCCATGAAGAAGAGGAAGGGCCCCTCCCTTTTTCGACCATATGATAAGGAGGATGAAGAAAGGCAGAGGAAAGAATAGAGAGGAAGGGTGGTGCCGTCAGTGGTGGTCGGCTGGGGGAGGGGGAGGGGGAGGGGAATGTTGGTGATGCCGCCATGGTGGTAGGCCCGGAGAAGGGAAGGAGGAGGAGCTCGTGATGCACTGGTCCTGATTCTGTAGGGCAGGTAAACGGATCAGATTCGGACCGGATCAGAGCCGATCTGAATCTGATTCAGTTTAATAAAAAATTCGATTCGATTTGTTAATCCAACGAATTAGACGAATGTTAATTCTGTATCCGAATTTGTTAATAACTGGATATTCAATCTGTTAATCCAGGTCCGATTCATTTAAAATTATAATATATATATATATATATATTAAAATTAATATATTATATACCATAAGGGGACTGAACCGAGCCAGTGGCTGCGCTAAATGAATGGTTAACATGAAAATAGAAGTGTGTGTGGAAGCTGAATGATTTGAATAATAAAAGAAAGACAAAATAAATAGTATGATGCATATGCTGGGATAGGAGGTAAAACCTTCCATCAGGGAATGGGATGAGTAATGAATATATGTATATGATTGTAAAACTGAAATATATTAATTCAAAATTAAACTTACAACTGTATGTGGCTCTTAAGTCAAACTGTATGAAATAAGAAAAGGAAGAGTTGGATGGGGATACATTAGGGAATTAAGAGATATGAAATACATTCTCTCTGATTGATTTCTCTCAAGTATATGACTGATGGTTTCCGTTGTTAAAAACCTTGCTGGATGCTGGAGAAGAGGCGTCATTATACAGGGAGAGGGCGCCTTGGATGCTTGAGAAAAGAGTTGGATTCCCGGCAGAAAGTGCGGGGTGAATTTGCTTTAACTGAGGTAAAAGTGTGATTTTACTATAGATGAATAGTATTGTTCACACTTTTACTGTTCATGAATAGTAAGCTGTCTGGTGCCGACAAAACTCTTTATCGGGATGCTGAATGATATTGCTGTATGATACTTTAGATGGTCTTGAATGGGTCAAAGTCATCATCTAAAGCATATGGGTCTTGACTGTATTCAAAAGGATCATAATTATCCTCTAGAGCTAGATGGCTAGATTCTGCTTCTGAATGGGTTTCGGGATCATCTCTCATTTGAGTAACATGGATCATAAGTTATCGGGCAAGCTCTTTGAGCTCATCTTTGGATTGTCCTTGCAACAAGTCAGAGGAAAGAGAAGAGGATGACCTTGTCCTGTGTGCAATAGGTTCTGCTGTTGTAGTCATAACTGGATGAGGGTAATCTTTCATTATAAATGAGATAAACTTATCAGGGATGAGCTTATCCCACTATTTAACTGAGAACTGCCGGATGACTGTATGATTATTAATTGCATAATTCCATTTCATTATCCATGAGATCCTGTATTTACTGCACATGAGGATAATGATAGGGAATTGTTCTGTATGCTTATCAGTTTTTCTCATGGATTTGAAATGTTCCATGGCTAAATGAAGAGGAGCTGGAAGAAGATCTGGGACAAGACCAAACTTATTCCACCACTCTGTAAACCATGAAGGGATGGGGCTTTTGAAATGGAGATCAAACATAAGGAACCATGAATGATCTTTTGTATCGTTCTGGATGTATAGGGATTTATTGAATGCTTCAATATAGTCATAGTATGAATACTGGACAGAAGAGTTGGGGGTGGTTCTAAGAACGGATGGATGAGAACCCCAAGACTTCTCGGAGATGAAGTTGACTATAATGAACTTTTGGTATAATATGATATTTGGATCTTATTTACTCTGTATGTCTTGAAATCGTACAGAGCCTGAATGAATAAGAATGGCTTTGTACCACTTGATGGATTTTGAAGGATGGCGAGGAATAAAATGCCAACCTAGAGGAAAGTAGGATGTGGCAAGAGTCCATGGATCCTGGATATGACTCTTGTGAGGTTCAATATGGAATATGTTGACTGAATAGGGTTTCTTGATGTATGGAGAAGAAAGAACCCTGAGGGTATTGGATGGGACGATCATGGCTTTTGAGGACTCAAAAGGGTCAGTGATAGCATATGGACTGGATGGAATGGTAGCAAGGGCTGATCGATAACTGGGAGGCTCAAAGGGCCACTGGATGGTCTAGAATAATTTGGATGAAGTGGACTGCTCAAAACGGAGAAGATATTCCGTTGAGAAAGGGGAGAAGAAATGGACTGTATGGGTGCTGGAGCTCGAAGAGCTAAAGTACTGGATGATTTAGCTGGATTGGTGCTTCCCAGAGAGGAAGATAATTGCTGCCTGTCCTTCCTCCCGCTCATTTTTGGGCTGCAAAAATTCACGAGTAAGGAAATCCGGGATACTGTTAGATGAACCGGGGATATACTGTATATCAAAATCAAAAACAGATAAAATAGCTTGCCAGCATGCAAAAATCTGTTTGGATGCAATGTTTTTAACATCTTTTTCCAAAATATGTTTTGCGCTTTTGTAATCAATTTTAACTAAAAATTTTTTATTTAAAAGATCAGATTGAAATTTACTAATGCATAAAACAAGAGATAAAATTTCTCTTTTAATAGTACTATAATTTAATTGAGTTGGATTCCAAATTCCTGAATGATAACAGATGATTTGTTCGGGGGAATCTGGGCCTGTACGTTGACTAAGAATGCCACCATAACCAATATCGGAGGCATCAGTCTGAACAATTTTGAATGCAGAGGGAGAAGGGATACCAAGACAAGGAAGAGTCTTGACATATTGTTTAACGGAGTGAACAATGGCTGTATAAGCAGTGGTCCAAGGAGAAGGATTACTACGAAGACGATATGGATTGAATATGTCATTCATGACGTTCTGGAATTCATTGGGTGCATTCTTAAGACCGAAGGGCATTACATTCCATTCATAATGACCAAAAGGGGTAGTGAATGCAGTTTTGTATCTATCGGACTCATGAATCTGGATCTGGCAAAATCCTGATTTCATATCGAATTTACTGAATATGGTTGCTGTATGAAGCCGATTAATCAAGTCTCTTTTGTTAGTGATTGGATACCTAATCCATTCGAGAACTTTATTTAATGGCTTATAGTTGATGACTAAACGAGGGGCACCATGTTCTATCTCAGCATTTTTGTTGACATAAAAAGCTGAACAAGACCATGGAGATTTGCATGGATGGATGATTTGCTTTTGAAGCAACTGGTTGATTTTTGTTTGGAATAGTTCCATTAAAGCTTGACTCATCTGGATTGGTTTGGCTTTAGTAGGAATGTTTTTCTCACTGAAGTCTTTGACATGAGGAAGACGGACAACATGTTGTTTCCTATGCCAAAAAGCTGTAGGGAGATCTGAGCAAACTTCCTGTTTGAGAAAGGATTCAAACTGGCTAATTTGCAACTGGATAGAGGGGCTAAGAAGTTATTGTTCTGTTTTCTTATACTGGATTTCTGCCAAAAGGAAATCAGCATGGGATTTCTTCTTAGAGAGAAGATTGAGTGATCGTTTGATAGAAAGATCCGGGAGAGAGTGGATTTCTCTAGACTGGGGATTTCTTACAAACTTAAACTGGACAGTTTGATTGAATGGTTTGGTAGTAATACCTTCATTGTCTGTGGTAAAAGGGTAGAGAAGACACATGAAAGGATTACCAAGGATGACTTCATCTGTCATATTTTTGACAAGAACAAAGGGAGTTTTGAAACAAACTTTATCTTGACACACATGGGCATCAGATAATTTGTACTGGATGTTCATGCGAGAGCCATTGGCGGATTTAAGACTTTCATGGGTTTTTTCAAAGTATTTGGTCGGAATGAGACCTTCTTGGATGCAGTTTGGATCTGCGCTTGAATCAACTAGAGCGACTGTCTCAAGCTCAAATTCATTGCAAATAATGATCTTAACTAGACATCGCCATTTCTGGAAATCAATCTTAGTGATTGTTTCTAAGAAATTGCCGCTATCTTCGTATGGAGATTCCTGAGGCTTATTGGATGAAACAAGGTCGGGTAGATCTGCCAAGATGTTTATGTCATCTAGATGAGGAGAAAGGAGATAGGCTTCTACTTTCTAATCTAAAGAATCATGTTGGATTTGTAACGATTGGATAAGCTGATTTAACCTAGAAATTTCTTTCTTGGTCTGGTTAACTTCTGATTGTAAATCCTGGATGGTAATTGGTTTGGATGGAGTAAATCTATCAAAGATTTTATCAATCTGAATGGGAGGCTTAGAAGGAATAGTTGGAGGAGAAGGATTGGATGTCTCAGTTTCTATGGTTTGTTGCCACTGGTTGAGATACTGAGATTTGGTTATTGGATTTTTAACATTGTTGATGATATCTAAAAGGAGTTTTTGTTCTTTACTGAGGACGTTAACTTGTTTGCAGCAACTGCGTTTACAGTTATCTGAACATCCTATCTTAACTAGAGAAGAGTCTGAATCATGGAGGGATGAATAGCCAGAAGAATGTTCTAACTGATCTATTTCATTTTCATCGTTGTCTGAACTGTATGCTGATGAAGAACGACTGGATGGTTCACTATCAGTGTTCCTAAGTTCTAAGATCTTAAACAATTCTTGTTTTTTATCCTGGGTAACTTGAAGAGCATTGATAAGTGATTTGACTTTACAGTCTTTCTGGTAATGACCGGATTTTCCACATTTGAAGCACACATCAGATAATGAAGCTTTACGGGTGGTTTTACTAGTAGATTCCCGTTTCCTACGGTTGGTCTTGTAGTACTTACGGGTCTGTTTGTTGCTGGATTCACCTTGGTGGTGAGATTTCCTATGTTTGTGATTGTGGCGGTGGCCATGATGATGACTGCTGGACTTTCAATGATGTCTAGGATGGCTATCCTGACGTTGACTGGATGATCTTCGTTTAGAAGGGGCGATGGATGGTAAACCGTATTGGACACAAAAATTACCTAACTCATATTTGGCACGTTTCTTGTCTCTGGATTCTTGGTTTCTAATTTTCATATCTATGCACATCCGCATACCTTCTTTGCGAACAATACATATGATATCACCGTATGTTAGACTGGGATAGTCTATGGTTCCTGTATCTTTACTGAGATGTTCCCTAATCTTATGGGCAAAAAGACTGGGAAAGCCATTAATGAATTTTTCTTTCCAGAATGGTGAGTCACTGTCATTTCTAAGCATGACTTTGTTACAAAAAACTTCTGCATACCATTCGAAATCACTGAGGGTTGGACATCGAAGGTTGGATAACTGATCATGGATCCTAACGGTGACATGACTAGGAGTTCCTATGAAATGTTTGGTGATTGTATAAATGAGTGTATTGACACCATCAGGTTCTGCTCGACCTATGGCTTCGTCGAAAACTAGGGTACCATCTGGATCACGTGTGATTGCATGTATGATGGATTCTCTGGTTTCCTGAGTGAGGTAGTTTTCCCACTAGGTAAGGAGTTTACTTGTGAAACCTAGAGTTAGGTGCTGGACGACATCTGTTTGAGAGGTTCCATTTCTCTCGATGTAGAAATTGGCAGGTCATAGCCATATGTCTGAGTTTGTTAATGATTTCTTGTTCTGAATGACCATCTATGTTCCATTCATAGAGGCGATCGGATGAGACTGAAAATTGATTATGATTTTTCATGTGGAGATCTGGAGGAATGGGACGATTGTATCTACTGTTGGTGATGTTGGTTGGAGGATTGAATTGTGGACGATGTATTTTGTTAATGGAAAGACCTAAAAGTTGGTCCTGGAGTTCTGGATATTCTATTGTTGGATTAGGGATTGTGCATGGGACATCATCATCAGTTGATGAATCTGAGGTTACAAAAGGACTGGCTTTTCCTACTGCTGTTACTGTATGAGAAGAAGAAGCAGGTTCTCCTTTGACTGGATCTGGATTCTTAAGTTCCTGAAGCATTTTCTTAATCTAATCTAAGGCATTTGTATCCTTAGGGTAAGATTTCTTAACTTCTGGTAACTTAATTAATGGTTTTTCTAAAGAAGAGGTGGATAAAGAAGATTGAGAGGGAGTAGTTGGATGTTTATCTACTATGGTCTCAATTTTGTCTAACTGTGTGCCTAATGTAATGAGGCACTAGTTTGTATAGTTGTTCTGTTCAATGATCTTCCTAGATGTGTCATTATCTTTGGGATAAGTCTTGAATGGAGAGGCAACTAAATGGGATCCTAAGTGTTCAACAAAGATAGTCCCTACCGGGGGGTGAGAAGAAGAAGCGGTAGAGCGATCTTCCTTGAGCCATCGGGTTTTAGTGATGGGTTGACACTGGTCTGGATGATTGTAGAAATTCTCAAAATAATCAAAGAAATGAATATGACGCTGTTGTTGACGCATGTATTCTTCGCATGATTCAAAAATTTCTAACTTTTGTTCCTTTGTATGAGTTGCACGATAATGAGCATGTTTGGCATCATTATGGGGAGAGGTGAACTCGATACGTAAGGATTTCATGTCTATTTCCAATGCTTTACTGAGTGTATTGAGTTCATGATGGGTAGTTTCAAAGTCAGATGGACTGAGAGAGGTAACTGATTCCTCATCATCTATGACTTGAGATTGAGATGTATAGCAAGGAGTTGCAACTTGATCATTCAACTTTAGACCTTGGAGATCTAAGTTTAAATCACGACGTTGCCTGGGAATGAGTTTTTCAGATCTGGGAGTGGAGAGTTCAGATCTGGGTGGTTGAATTAGGTGGAATGATGGATGTAGTAGGTCGAAACCTTTAGGTTGTCAAAACTAATCCTAACTAGATCCATCGTGGAATTGTTGGATAAGATCGACGTTGGATTCTCTTTGTTGGGGAAGAGGATGATTTTCATTTTCAATGGTCCAGGATGTAGGAAGTGTAACTTCTGACCATTGGATCTGCTTTGGGACCTCAACGTTGGATCCTTCAGCATAAGACTGAATGAGCATGGTTTTGTCTTTAGGACTACGTTTGAGGGCAAGTGCATTCAAATTGATTTTGAAACACTTATAGTAGATCCTATAAACTAATGCTAATTGTTTAGGTACCTTCTAGCATATTAAGGCCAGAGGTTTGGATATGAAGAGAAAGAGATTTCAAGAGATGAGGGTCCTGGAGGTTGATTGTAAAGTTTGGATAACAAT
Source organism: Nyssa sinensis (assembly GCA_008638375.1). Taxonomy (NCBI): domain Eukaryota; kingdom Viridiplantae; phylum Streptophyta; class Magnoliopsida; order Cornales; family Nyssaceae; genus Nyssa; species Nyssa sinensis. Next base: position 15,465,681 of record CM018047.1, read on the forward strand.
CGAAATGGATGGGACCTTGATTCATAGGAGATTCTAAGAGACCTAAGAGGCTGTCATGCCAACGAATATGTCGGGCGTCTCTAAGGGCTATTAGGACAGATGCATTGAGACCTTTTCGGATGAGAGGATTGCTACCAACTTGTACCAAACCTATGTGGATGAAATTGTATCCTTTCTTGAGATGATCTCGGATGATGGATGGACTAAATAATTGATGTATAATTTGGATCTTTGGTAAGAGCGTAGGCATGTTCTATGGTCTTAACATGTAATGAACTGGAGAAAGCTTTGTTTTTAAGTCAAGAGGATGAATGGTAGATCTGGTTAATATATATAATATATTAATTTTAATATATATATATATATATATAAACGAATCAGATTAGATTGTAAACAGATCGGATCAGCCTATATTATATCCGGTCCGTTTATATTTGGGATGATCAGATTCGGATCGGATCGGGTCACGGATCACTATTTCTAAAACCACATCCGAACTTAACGAATTGGATCTCAGGATCGAGATCCGATCCATTGACAACTCTAGTCATGAGTACACTCAACAAATATTCCACACATTATTAGTAGGTCATCTATTTATTTTATTAATATTATAATTATTTATTAATTCAAATATATTATATTTATAAAAAAAAATTAAAAGAGAAATTCTGATGTCATCAACTGTTAATCAACGGAGTGAGAACTTATCATTGTGACATTAACAAAAACTAATTCTCTTAACTTTAAAAAAATGAGATTAATTACACATGTTTTTTATTAGAAAAAAAGAAAAAAATTATTTTACCATAAATTTAATTGATTGAAATCATTAATTTCAAATCATACAATATTCGACCGCGGGAAAGGAGAAGGAGTGGGGTGGGGTGGGATCGTTGATGGTGGTGGTGGTGGTGGTGGAAGTTGAAGGGACACCCGGAAAAAAGAATGTTGAATTTTGAGAAGGGGGGAGAATTGAAATTTTTTTGCACAGAAAATCATGGAGAGAGGAAATATTGTGATGTCACTGATGTGCATCAGGTAAGTGAAAATATAAATTGGGGAAAAAATAATAATACCTAAAAGTTACTCTTTTTATATACACCTATTTTTAGAGAGAGTTAAGGCTACTTGTTGTTACAAGAGTTTACTCACTATTGGATGGAGAGATATTGTCTATCTATTATTTTGATATAATAGAGATTTTATTATAAATAATTTTAAATATTCATTTGGTATAACTGAATAATTTTTACTACATTTTATTTTTTATTTTATTTTATAAAATGAATATTCTATTCATACATATCAAACATAACCTTAAAAGTAAGCGTTTTGCAATATATTTCGACCTAGCTACTTGATACTTATTTATTAGAGTTAGTTTGTGAGAGTTTTAATTTATGGTGAATAGATTTTGGAGAGTAGATTTTTTAAAATAACTTATGCATAATAGATTCTAAGTATTTAGATTAATGTTAAGAGTATTTGGTAAAATTTATTTTAAAAAAGTTTTAGTACGTAAATATATTATTTGAATTTTTTACTATATATATATATATATACACCTTCGAATCACGAACAACTCCGCCTCCTTGCCCCCAAACACCTCTAGAGCGTGAAGATGCAACAAAGCACCATCCGTCTTCAATTTTAGAAGAGAAACATGTGGATGCTGTTACAATATAAAATATTCTAGAATATAGAATATAGCATATTCCCATATTGTATTCCCACATATAGCATATTCCCACATTGTATTCTCATATCGTCTTTCCTTTTTGTTTGGCCTGCCTCCTCCACCTATAAATAGGTCCTCATATTGTACAATTTTAATTACACAGAAATATATACAAATATTTCCTCAGTTCTTTTCTTTTCTCTATTTCTTCATGGTATCAGAGCCACAAACTTGTGGCCTGTAAGTTTTTCTTTTCTTTCTTTCCGACGGTCTTCCAGCAAATTTTCGGCGCTCTTTCTTGTGACAGTAGCCACTACTTAGAGTTCTTTTCAACCTTTTTGCAAGTCCAATTTGGAACAGTAAGTCCAGAATCAAATTCGCAAGGTACGGGACTTCCCTCCCGTGAAAGACACTCTGTCATGCGCCGCCACGCACCGCCATCTCTTTCGGCCTTCATCGACTTCGCACTGTTCTAGACGCTTTTTTCACCGAAGTACCACCACTAGTAGAAAGCCCATTCAGAAAGGAGTCCAACGCCGCCGAAATCGCCAGTCAGAAGAAGTCCCACGCGTCCCCACGGGCCACTCGCTGGTCTGCTCCACCAGCCTCACGCGCCTCTTGCAGTTCTGTTTAAGCGCCTCACGGGCAAGCATCCTTGTCCACAGTCAGCCCTAGTCCACTCCACCGTTGACCGTGGACTTTGACCGTTGCCTTTTTACGGAACAGGTGCTTTCTGCTTAGTTTTTCATCCTAGTTCCATTTTCGCAGTTTGTTTGTACATTTGAAGCTTCAATATGTCTCAATCTGCATCTGCAGTCGCATTCTTGACTTAATTGTCCGCCCTATTGACGTAATGTTGGATGGATCCAATTATAGTTTGTGGGGTTAGAATATGGAGGTTTTCTTGAAAGGACGTCGATTATGGCGTTATGTGACTGGTGCCTTTCCTGAACCAACATAGAAGGGAAGTGAAACAGAAGAGGCGTTTGTGTCTTGTCTGGAAGAATGGGACAACACTCACTACAAGATTCTGTCTTGGTTCATCAACACCTCTATTCCATCTATCAATAGTCTCATTCCAAGACTTGGGAATGCTAAGGTTGCTTGGGATTTTCTGGCCAAAAGATATAACTACACCTATGATACTTCCTTGGAGTTTCAACTAGAAGCTAAAATTTATCAAATGCGTCAAGCACCAGGTCAGTCTATTGCTGATTTTTATTCTCAGACTAATCATCTTTGGGAACAATTATCTGCCACAGATCCAAAGTTAGCATGTGCTCAAGACATTCAAACGTTTGCTGCCTAGGCTTCATCGGCGGAAGTTTATACACTTCATGATGGCTCTTCAGTGATGATTTTGAATCTACTCGGGCCTCTCTTCTTCATCGTCAACCACTTCCGACTTTAGATGCTGCGGTTTCTGAACTTATCTATGAAGAAACTCGTTGTTCCACTATGAAGATGCACTCATCTGATATGGTTCTTGCCACTGCTTTTCGTGGTACTTCACCATCTTCTACTGGAAGTTCATCATCCCAATCCAACTTTAGGAATGGTCTTTGCAGGTGGTGTAACTTCCAGTGGTCACACCATCGATGAATGTCGCAAGTTCAAGTATTATAAGCAGCAACAAGCTTCCCAACAGACAACTGCGGTCACTTCACCTACACCTTCCCAACAAACAGCTACGCTTGTTTCTTCTACTTCCTCTGCACCCGAGTCTTCGTCTCCGTCCACTCCTCTCACTGCAGCTGACGTCAAGGACTTCATTCACCAGGTTTTGTCCCAATCCTCCACTGCCTTGTCCGTCACCCCAGGTAAATCTCAGTGGTTTATAGACTCTGCTTGCTATAACCATATGACATCTGATTTCACCATCTTCTCTCATAAAACTGCTCTTTTTCCCAATCATGCAATATACACTGCCAGTGGTTCTCATATGCCTATTAGTCACTGTAGGGTCTATTTCTACCTCTAATTTACCTGTCAGTAATACTTACCTTGTGCCTCAATTATCCTTAAATCTTCTTTTTGTTGGACAACTTTGTGAGTTAGGTCTTGACCTGAAATTCTCTAACAAGGGTGTTGATGTATAGGATTCACGGACGAGTCAGCTGCTTGGGACAGGCCGTAAAGTTGGACGTCTTTTCGAGCTCACATCTCTGCAGATTCCTTCTTCAACAAACACTTCCATGGCTGCTATCACAATTACTTCCAGTTTGTGGCACTCCTGGTTGGGTCATGCCTCACTTCCACGTGTCCAATTCTTGGCTTCTCAGGGTCATTTAGGTCCAGTTAAATTTCAGTCTTTTGATTTTGTGTCATGTCATCTTGGCAAACAAACACATTTATCCTTTAATAAAAGTGACTCTTTTTCTACTGCATCTTTTGACTTAGTTCATTCTAATATTTGGGGTCCTGCCCCGACACCGATGAGGGGGGATCTCGTTATTTTGTTATCTTTGTGGATGATTACAGTCATTATACTTGGATTTATCTTTTGCAGCATAGGTTTGAACTCACCACTGTTTACCAGAATTTTCACAAAATGGTGCAAACTCAATTTTCTTGTACCATTAAAACTTTTAGTTCAGATAATGCAATGGAATATAAGGATAAGTCATTTCTTGCCCTTTTACAGCACAATAGGACAGTCTCTCACCATTCTTGTCTATACACCTCACAACAAAATGGTCGAGCAGAATGTAAACATCGCCACATTCTGGATACAATAAGAGCACTTCTCATCTCTGCCTCTTTTCCAGAACGTTTCTAGGGAGAAGCTGCCCTTACTGCTATCTACACCATCAACCGTGTTCCCTTACCCACTATACACAATAAAACTCCATTTGAGCTTCTCCATGGTACGGTCCCTGACTACTCCTTACTTTGAGTTTTTGGTTGTGTTTGTTTTGTCACTCTTCCCTCACACGAATGCACTAAACTTGAGCCTCGATCCCAATTATGTTGTCTTCTTGGTTATGGTCTCACTCAAAAAGGTTATCGTTGTTATGATCCCATAGCTAATCGTCTTCGTATTTCTCGTCATGTAGAGTTTTGGGAACATAAGATGTTTACGAGTATTTCTCATTTTTCGCAGTCTTCTATCAGTTATGCTCCTCTCTTTATTGACCCCTCTATTGCTTTAATTCCTGACTCCTCTATAGAGATGCCAAGCTCCTCAGATGTTCCTTCTTCGCCTATTTCGAAGTCATCTGACACGTTTGCTGATACTCCTGATCCATCAACTACCTCCGAGCCTGCCCAAGTACCTACACTTTGTCAATCCACTAAAGTAAGAGCTCATTCTTCTCATCTTCAAGATTTTCATTGTTATTATGCTCTTGCTACTCTTCATGAACCTCACAGTTATTGTGAGGCTAGTGCTGACCCTCTTTGGCAGAAAGCTATGTCTGATGAACTAGAAGCTCTCACTAAAACTCATACTTGGGACCTGGTGGATTTACCTCTTGGCAAGTCTACAGTTGGATGTAAGTGGATCTACAAAATCAAGACTCGGTCAGATGGATCAATGAAACGATACAAAGCTCGTCTTGTTGCCAAGGGTTTCTCTCAAGAGTATGGTATTGACTATGAGGTAACTTTTGCCCCTGTTGCTCGTCTTACCTCTGTCCGCTCTTTGCTTGCCGTTTCTGTTGTGCGTCATTGGCAACTGTTTCAGATGGATGCCAAAAATGCATTCTTGAATGGTGATCTTGTCGAGAAAGTTTATATGCATCCTCCCCCTGGTTATGCCCATCCTCCTCACACAGTTTGCCGTCTTTGGCATGCTCTCTACAGTCTCAAACAAGCTCCCCGACCCTGGTTTGCTAAATTTAGTTATGTTGTTGGTCAACAAGGGTTTACCCCTAGTGCCTATGACTCAGCTTTTTTCCTTCGGACCATTAGTGCTGGTATTATTCTTATTCTTCTTTATGTTGATGACATGATCATTACTGGCGATGATCTCTCTGGTATTCGAGATTTTCAGCACTTCTTGAGTCAGAATTTTGAGATGAAGGACTTGGGGCAGCTTAACTATTTTTTGGGTCTTGAGGTTACATATAGATCAGATGGTTATTATCTCTTTCAAGCTAAGTATGCATCTAATTTGCTTTCTAAAGCTGGCTTGACTGACAGCAAAACATGCACTTCTCTGCTTGATCCTAATGTTCGGTTACTTGCTACTGATGGTGAATCTCTTCCTGATGCTACTTTGTATCGACAACTGGTCGGTAGTTTCATCTATCTCACTATTACCCGCCCAGACATTTCCTATGCAGTTCATTTGGTTAGTTAGTTTATGAGTGCCCCTCGCTCTACTCACTATGCTATTATATTCGCATCTTACAGTAGTCAAGGGGACTCTGTTTCATGGCCTTCACTTTTCCTCTCGCTCATCTCTTAAGCTTTGCTCCTATTCTGACGCTGACTGGGCTGGTGATCTTACCAATCGTCGCTCCACCACGAGGTACTGTTTCTTACTCGGCACTTCTCTCATTTCTTGGCGTAGTAAGAAGCAGACTGTTGTTGCCCGCTCCAGTACTGAGGCTGAGTACCATGCTCTTGCTGATACTACAGCTGAACTTTTGTGGTTACGATGGCTTTTGATAGACATGGGTGCTCCTCAGACGACTGGTTCTCCTCTTTATTGTGATAATCGAAGCGCCATCCAAATTATTCATAATGATGTCTTTCATGAGCGCAACAAGCATCTTGAAATTGATTGTCACTTCATTCGGCACTACCTTCAGCAGGGCACCTTAGATCTTCGATCTGTCTCGTCTGCAGATCAACTTGCCGATATTTTCACGAAGTCTCATTCTCCTGGTCGGCTACGTGATCTTGTTTCCAAACTCCAGTTGACTTTGTCATATCGAGTTTGAGGGGGGATGTTAGAATATAAAATATTCTAGAATATAGAATATAGCATATTCCCACATCGTCTTTCTTTTTTGTTTGGCCTGCCTCTTTCTACCTATAAATAGGCCTCATATTGTACAGTTTTAATTATACAGAAATATATACAAATATTTCCTCAGTTCTTTTCTTTTCTCTATTTCTTCAGATGCCAACATGAGGGGGAATGAGGGGAGCTGCGTTGAACATGGGACACCACATGTAAAGAAGAGTCATATTCTACAGCAAAAGCAACCAATTGAGGATCAGGGTTAATATGATTAAAAATTTAGCCGTTTATGGCCTTCCAAACATGCCAAAGAATAAAAATTGCAAGCCGATATAACTCATCTTTAAATTCTAAGGAAGACCATGGGTGAATGAGAGACTCCCACCAAGAAATGAACGAGTTGCCTGAGATGCGGACAATATCTAACTAAAGTGTGGAAATATACCTAAACTTGCCAAGTGAAATAACAAGAACCAAAAATATGCATAGTAGTTTCCAACACTTGATTGTAGAAAGGACAAAAGCCATCTATTGGGACACCTTTTTTTTTATTATTAAATTACATCTGACAGGCAAAATATCTTGAACACATTTTCAGAAGAAAAACTGTAATTTCCTAAGAATAAACAATTTGCCATATTGCATTCCAAAAAGAATTACCCTCGAAAGCTGCCACTTGATTCAGCCTGAACAGCCTCTCGTGGACAACCTGAATTTACCAAAGTTCTGGCCACATGATAACCTAACTTGACCGAATAGTCACCAGATGTAGGGTAGTGCTAGATTAATAGATTCTCGTGTCTAAATTTTCCCAAAGGAATTTGAAGAATTAAGTTAGCATCATCTGTAGAAAAGTTTGCAAAAACCTGAGAAACCTTCCAATACATCCCATCATCCGCAATATAAGAAGACACCAAGTCATTATTATCCACAGTAGTCTGAGGATTAATTCAAAGAGGTTTAAAAGTTGGAGGTTTTGGTAACCATAAATCTTTCCAAATAGTAATAGACCGATCATCACCCACTCTCCAACGAATCCCCCCTAAAGAATGATCCTTCGTCCCTCTAAGATGCTTTGCCAAAGCCATGAAGGATTAGATCCCAAGGGAGCTTCAAGGAAATAACAAGATGGGAAGTATCTATGTTTTAGCAACTTACTTTACTTTATTGATATGATCTATTTTTAAAAATTTAAAACAACTTCTAACTTTACTTTATTGAACCCATTATAACTATAGAATTTACACACTTTTCTTCTTAGTGGTTGTTTGGCCAAGCATCTTATGAAAATAAAAAGCACGGAGTTGTCTCATAATTGGATGTTCGAGAATCACTACATCAAAGTTTTGACAACATAAATAGTGGAAGAACATGCTTCTGGTGGAAGCTCCCAATAGCAGCTTCGCCAACTTGATTTTCATATTGTCCAATGTCTTGATCATATTTTTATGAAATTAATCTTCAGCTTTTGCTTATCTCGGACAGTCTATTGTGTAATGATGTGGAACCTATCACACCACTTCTCTTGGAGTCTCCAGAATACTTTGGTTTCTCCTTGTCTTATGAGGAAAATGAAGACCAATAATACAACACCGTGTTTTAACCCATGTATGGTAACCGTTCATTATTTATTTATTACCCTTCAATAAATAATTATTTAATGGATAAATTACACTAACCTTCTCTGAGATTTCTGACAATTGCAGAAACATTTCCTATACTTTCTAAAATAACACTGTCCTCTTGTTAGAAGTCACAGAATAATGGCGTTAACTGACAAAGCTTAAATTACCAAAATACCCATAACAAAGAAAAATAATATTATATTCAAAATATCTCACTTCAATTGGGGGTTCTGGGTTCTGGATTCTTTCTTCCCACCGATGGCGATGAGGAAGAAGATGGTGACGATGAATGACGACAAAGATGAGAGGCATATCTGCTGGCACGTTGATTTTTGTGATGCAGGGTTGATGTAAGTGCATTTGTTGCAGGTTTAAGTCATTAATTTACTGGATCTATTGTACAAGGAAAGCCATCACTTGGCTTGCAAGTCCAAGCCAATATTGATTCAAACAACAAACTACTACTATAACTACTATTACGTCAGAGGCGCAATGGAAGCAGAAAACTAATGCTCAAAGAAGCTACCTTTATAGTTAGTAGAGATTAGAGAGGAGTCAGTGCGAGCAGCTGCCTTACCATTAGTGAGGTCTCCCTTAAAACGAAACTACATAATCAGACAGGAGTCGGCTTTCCAGCAGCAAACTATTACGCATTCTTGGATTCGAGTCTTTCAGTCTGTAAGATCTTATCTTCCCTTTATTCGTCGTTTGGTTTGCACTGGCAAATGGATGTGGGATGGGGCTTGAACTAAGCTTATTCATTCTACATGATTAATAGGTAAATTGAACTTAATATTTGAATTAAAAATAATATTATATATATATATATCATGCTTGGGAGTTGCAACAATGGTGGAATTATAGTAACAATACATCTCCTATTTTGAACCCTTTCAATCACAACAATACATTTCCCATTTTCAATTACATATACACACGCAAAGAAACCCGATCAATCAATCAATCAATCTAGCAAACCCAAAGGAAAAAACCACCAATTTCTCACTTTTTTCTAAATTAAAAATTATATATATACACACACACATAAAACAAACCCTATTAACCCATTCATCAAACCTAGAAAATGTCGTGAGTGGTTGATTCAGGCGGAACCGGTTCAAACCAAATATCCAACAGCTGCTTTCCTTAATGGCAAAATTGTAATTTTATAATAATTTTTAGGGATAATATTGTCTTTCATACTCTTTAAGGACAACATTGGCATTTAAACAAAAAAAAAAATTACTTATATCATCAAATTCTATTAGGTCAACTAACGGTCGTTAACGGCAGGGGGAATCTGTTATTGACATTGAAACCAGAAGAGGGACAATGTTATTTCAGAAACTATAGGAGAAGTTTCTATAATTGTCAGAAACTTCAGGAAAAGTAAGTGTAATTTATCCTTATTTAATTTATATAATATATTTTATATTTATCATATATATTTAATATTTTAATTTAATTTAATTTTCATATATATATATATTATATATATAAATTATTTTACATAACATGAGGTTAATAATCATTTTTGAATAATTTTTACTAAAATACCTAATTATTCCTTCTAGCATTAGAATTACTTTCAAAATATACATTCAACACCAAATTGATTCTCTCAAAATCACTTTTTTATAATCAATTCTTCTAAAATCAATTTCTCATCAGTTGAAGTTTACCCCAAACAGGCCCTATTCCAATTGTAATTCTAAAACCCTATTCCATGCCTGTAAGTGGCAAGATAAGATTGAAAGCAATGTTTTCAAAACCGGATCGGACCGGATCAGGCGGTTCAACTGGTTGAACAGTCAACCGGTCCAAGGAACGGTCCGGTCAAACCTACAAACCCGTTCCAAACTCAAAACTGTGCTAAAAATGACAAACCGGCAGAACCAGGCGGTTCGACCGGTGAACCGTTTGACCCGTAACTGGGTCACCTGTTCACACCGGTTCACTGCTATATATAAAAAACCAACGTAAATTCCCTCATTTCTCTTCTCACTCAATCATTTCTCTTTCTCTGTTTCTCACTTCATCACTTGATCGGTTGATCCAGAACTCGGCGCGACGGCACCAGAAAATGGGGTCTTCGATTTCGAGGAGCTCCAAGCTTGGATTGTGCAACAAACAATCAATCGATTGAATTATCGGACGCAGAAAGAGTTGGCGTCACGAGATAGGGATGGGGACGAAGCCATTTCCTTTGCTGAGTATCTGCCTCAATTTTCCGATGAAGATCTGGGTAATTAATTCTTTCATGTACTTTCAATATATATGCCCTAGGAGCCGTTTGGTTGTCTGGAAAATGGAGGAAAAAGTAAAAAATGGGATCTAAGTATCTAACGACCAGTTAGGGTTGGAGGACCTCTTTTTAGAATTTGAAATTTCTTTTACTTTCTCACCAGTTTTTGGCAACCAAACTGGTGCGATAAGATATTTTATCTGACCTTTTTATGATGAAAAGAATGTGATTAATTTAGAGAGAAACGAAATGAGTCATAGTGAAGCTGGATGGTGGAAGGAGCAATTTAGAAATGCTGACATTGATCAGAATGGAACTCTCAGCTTCAATGAGTTCAGAGAGTAATTTGTTCTCTCTTTCCTTTTGTTTCTATTAAAATACAGTCTTTTATCATATAAACCCTATTTTCTTGCAGTTTCTTGCAGCCAGAGGACAGTGAGAATGAGCAAATTCATAAATGGTTGTTAACAGAAAAAATACAGTAAGTCATCTGATACTGTTTCTCCATTTTTTGCTAATTGAGCAGCCCTTCACAATGATCAACTTAGCTATGGAAATTTTTGATCCTCCTTTCATCTTGTTTTTATGCATGATTATTAGTGTTTGTATCTTTTTTTTTTTTTTCATGTAGTTGAAGACTAAATAAAGTTTCAACTTTTAATATTATAATAAAGTATGTCTACTATACTTTTTTTTATTTTTTTTCTTGAAGTTTTATATATTAAGAAAATTCATATTTTATAAAATTTTTTATATAATTTTTAGTAATTTTTGTATAATTTTTAAAATTTAAAATATTAATAATATATATTATTAAATTTATTAATTACATAATTATGATATCACGGTTTGATTTTGGTTCAACCGGTAAGCTGAATAATTTCGGTTTGATAACGGACTGGGTCTCAAAGAACATTGATCGAAAGATCAAATTGAGATTTGAGAGGAAGTATTGGGGTTCGAGCTTGATACTGAACAGAAAATTCATCAAGACAGCGTGTTTTTGAATTTTTCAACTGCAAAGGTGACACCATCTTCCATATCTTTTAAAAGTTTTTTAACTATACCGAAGAGATCATTTTATCCTACAAAGGCTTTGCTTTCTTTTTGTCAGTTCTCAGCAACCAGACCAGACGAGAGAGGCAAAACTAAAACCAGGATGCAATTAAACTTGAGAACATTCTCCAAATGAAAGAGGGAAGAGCAATTGTAAGTACCATCACAACCACCTCGAACCCTTGCATATCTTTTTTTTTTTTTTTTTATAGACTTTAACCCTTACAAGTCTTATAAGAATAATATTCCACATTCTGTATATATTCTGCCTCTTCAATAACAGAGTCCTGTCGTAGAAATTTCTAATCAGCTTCATTCACGTTTGCGTTGTAAATATCCATATAGTCTTTATTTGCACAAATAATGTTTGAAAGAATGTCATGATACATAATTTATAGATACACCCAAAAGGTTGCGGCCCGAATACTGATTCTTTTTGCTATTTAGTTTTACTTTTCTGAAGTTTTGTCCCAAAAAAAAAAAACTAAAGATAATCAGGAGCATTGTTGGTGTCGCTGAGTCTGCCTCCATGCTATCATATGGCTGCTATGGAAGCGGACCACCTGAATCTGACCAATAGCACCCTTAGGACAGACAAATTGACACCCAATATGACAACAGATCCATGTTTGTTGAGTTTATCCTCAGTCCCATTCAGCACACCGCTCAATTCTGGTCTCTGCTGACACAGCACGAAACACAATAGCAAGTGAGCACGTCGAATTCCTTGATCAACCACGGGGATTACTCACGTAAACAAGAGAATAATTCTCTAAATTCGAAAATGTATATTGTTGATAAGAACTTAATAATAAGAGTCTGTTACATCATATTGATAGTGTTAGAAAACTACTCTTTGAATAGGAAACTACAACTCCTATACTAATCCTAATAAGGTTAGGAAAATATAGAAATGTTATCTAAAATAACAAATTTGATAGAGACTCAAATTTAAAATCTAAAGAATTTTATAATAACCTTGAAATAAAATAAATTTTTTTGACAAGTAACATATTTGTCCTACATTAGACTCCCCCTACAAAAAAACTCGTCATTGAGTTAACTAGATATATGCGACCTCAAACTTGTCCATAACCCGGTAATAATAGTTGAATCTTTTTAAGAACAATCTAAAACTCAAGGATTTCTCATTTCACATCTTTTATCAAATCAATAATTTTAGGCTGTTGTTTTAATGACAATAATGCTCCAATAATAAAACAAGAAAAATCATCGATTTGAGCACTACAGTTTCAATCTTTAAGCATCATAATCATCCTTTGCGAATTCAGGTTCATTCTCACTTGCAATATTGGCTCCACCCATGAAAATTTTTTGCTTCTTCTCTTCCATAAAAGAGCTTGTATCATTTATTGGTACTACTAGATCTATAGTTTGATCAGTTGGCTTTGTATTATTTTCTTCTTCTTTTTCTACAATAGGAGTTGTTGTCTTGATATAAATATGATCATGAAAAGATATACGACAACTTTAAAAGTTTTGACCTTTGTAGTATGTTTTATGATATATGTATCTTCTAAATCTTACACCAAAGTCTTTAAAATCCATATAACAATCTGTGCGAACAATACATATGATAACATATATATATATATATATATATTTATTTGGCAGAGACATCTCAAATAAATGCATAGCAGTATGCTAAGAAGCACGAATACGAACATGGGACACGGATTCGACACGACACGGACACGCAGACACGTTATTTCTAAAAAAAGTAGGACACGGACACGTCAGGGACATGTTGAATATACATAAATTTTTTATATTTTTATATGACCATATAATAAAAACCTAATGTTATTGTAATTAAAATTGGTATAAAAAATACATAAATCACAAAAATATTAAAATAACAAAGTCATTAAATAAAAATAAAAGAATTTTTTCATTTAATCATCAACATCCATGATTCAACTATCTGACATGTGTATGGGAAGTGTCTGAGAGTGTCGGTATCCGACACGGACACGTGAGCCAAAATAGACTGTCCGTGCTTCATAGGCAGTATGCTTCAGACAGATTCATCTAATATACATCATAATTTGATTGCAACAACAATGCATGCAATAATCATGTGTAGGGGTTTTTAAAGATGCCTTTTTTTTTTTTAATATAACCGTATCATATATACAACACAAAACACCCTATAACCTGACTTTGATACTAATTATATGTACACATATGCATATATATATATAGGTAGAAGCGTAAATGTATTTACCTCTTGATGAATACCTTTACCCAACTTTGCTTGGATATAGTAGGAGTAGGATGTTTCACGTGCTATAGTATCTTTGCTATTAATAATATCTTGCTGTAAGAGTTCACTACAGTCTCTATATAGACAAGTGCACAAGTTCCACAATACAAAGGCTTTCTTTGTCTCACACAAATGGCTTTGTTGAGTAGTTGTGAGGTGAGGAGGGGGAGGCGGGATGTTATGATTTGGAGAATTGACAAACACAAGAGGTTCACAACGAAGTCTTTTTACCATTGCTTGCTTGGGAGGAAGTGACGTAGAACAAGTGACAGGTCCTTGATGACCCAAAACGACCCAAAAAATGGGCAATGTGGGTCTGGGAGGAAAAATTTTGACCAGACTTTTTAACCTATTTTTGTGATATTTTGGTTTCTTAATTTTGATCGGACTAGTATTAGTAGTTTCTTGTTCTACAAGAATAAGGAATCAGTAGTTTCTTAATCGAATTAGTAGATGAATTAATAGTCTCCTATTCGGATTAGTACTCTGTAGCCTTATAAATATGATGTATTGGACTCTTATTATTCAAATTATCATCAATAAAATACAGTTTTGAATTTAGAGAATTTTCTCTTATTTGGGTGAGTCATTCTTGTGTTTGATTCAACTAAAGAATTTGATGTGCTCAATTCATTTTCACGTTTATGTGTTGCGTTAGGAAGGATGAGACTTTTCCTTGGCAATTGATTTGGAAGTCTAGAATCCCAAAGAAAGTTGCCTTTTTTTTTGTCGGTCGGTGGCATGGGGGGCAATCCTCACTTCGGATAATTTGAAGAAAGGTTAGTATTTTGATGAAATGCTTGAGAAGGACAAACCCACATACAAAGAAAAGTTGGAGGCAATGATTATAACCTCATATCTTCCAAAAAGTCTATATAACAATGAAGAAAAGAAAGGTATTTACAACCCAATATTATAGGGATTTCAACAAGAAAAATTTCAATCTACAAGACGTTTCTTAACTTTAAAAAATTCTCCTGTTCTTATCGTGCCATAAACACCATAAAAAATAGTGGTGCCATATCTTAAATTTTCCTTGCACTTCTTCTCACTCAACCCCCTCTCCACCCTTCCAACAAATCCTTTACTAAAATTGGCATCGTCCAGGCCCAACGAAAGAGTCCAAAAAGAAGACTCCATCATTCCCTTGCAACTAGACCATGAAGAAAAAGATGACTTGTGGTTTCCTCCTCTACTTTACTCATGAAACACCGACTAGCCAAACTAAAATCCCTTCTCTAAAGTTCATCCAATGTCAAAACCGCATCCCAAGCAATTTCCCAAACAAAGAAGGCCACCTTCACAGGAGGTCTAGTACGCTAGAGAGTCTTCCAAGCGAACAGAGATACTCTTCTGTAAGCCAAAGCCAAGTAATTGAGCCTTGCATATTATGTTGTTTTAGACCCCCAAATAGTTGGTATCAAGATTCAAGACTGTTTAATTGGTTCTGTTTTATGTTGCTTTTGTACAAATCTACAGGCTTGAGGTGGTTTCTGTTTTGTTTTGTTTTTTATTTTCCTTTTTGTTGTCTTTCTCTGAAATCACATGACTAATGAGGAACCATTCCCCCACCCAAAAAATAAAATAAACTAAACAAACAAACAACTTCCAGAATTATAGAATACTTTCTTGATATTTCAAAATTCGAGAAGTCATATTTTGATGCACATATGTCATCCACGGAAGTACTTAAGCAACATTGCCTTCCTTTTAGTTTATCTCAAAATGATTTCCACCCATCTCTTGTCATATCCCATTTGCCAGTTTAGCCCTCACTTCTGCTTCCAAATTGCTAACTATGGCTAGCACAGTATCTCCCTTCTTTGTCCTTCTGCTTTGTAGTGGATTTTATGTCTTGCTTTAAGGCAAAAGTTGTGACTCCTCGAAAGTCACACATTTGTAATTTGCTAATTCTAAAAGTACCATCGGCACTGCACTGCCTAGGACAATTGTTCATACTGCTAGGCAGCACCTTCTCATTGTCATTTGTTTTTGAATTATTCTTTGGTCAAATTGCTTGGAATGGAAGTGTAACAGACTAGATACTGCAATAACCAGCCTTTTGGTAGTTCTAATGGCTCAATGATGTCACTCTCTAGCTTCATTTTCTTTTTCTTTTTTTCTATAAGCTTAGCTACTTGCTAGGATCAATGGTATTAATTTCCCTACTAACCCCCCTCCGCTCCTTTAGGGACTTGGACCGTGTTCTTCCCTATGGGAATTAGCAGGTAATGCAACTGGGCCACTGCCCGCTTTGGCTTCTAACTTAATTTTCAATATACCAAGCTTTATTTTTTTTTTTCTTTCTATTTTTCTAATTTTATTTCTTTTGCCCCAATTGGGTACAATTTAAACTTCACACCAGAATTTGGGGCTCCAAATAGTTTGAATATTTAGTTTGACCTCCCTGAATTCCACTAAATTTCCCATTATGTTGGTTGAATGAATTAGAGCATAATCAATCCATATTTTGAATTTCCTTCTAAGATTTCACATTTTCACTGAATTTCCCATACAAATACCAATTGAGCAGAGATAACAATCTGTCATGGGGTTGGCACCATATGCCTCCACATTATCGTTGGCAAATGAAAATTATGAAAAATCAATAAAATGTATATTTTGTAATCCCAAAGATGTGGATATATTGATGGATATGTCATCTTATATTGGATATTGACTTCGGTTGCAGAAACTAATAGAAGATTATAAGTTAGATAAAATAGTTATTTCGAGGTCTTGTAAATACAGATATATCGATGGGTAAATCTCAATTGTCACGGATATTTTATTTGATGATCATCAGTTATTGCATGTAGATCCCCCAACAACTATTGGCTTAATGGCTGCAGGCTGAACTGATTCTGACCAACAGTAGCCTTAGGATAGACACTACAGCACCCTGGGTGATATCAGATCTGTATTCTCTGATTTTTATTCCTCAGTTAAATTCAGGGCCCTGTCTAAATCTGAATTTGGCCAAACTTTATGAGACTTCACAATTGAAACATGCCTGACCCACTCTCAGTCCCAAGATGTATTGACCAAAGAACATGTATATCCATGTTTATTCAGAGTCAGGTATCTCATCAGATATTTAACTAGTCTCAGATCCGGCATATAAGATCTTAATGCAGCTGATCTGATCCTGGGCTGGATAAGGCCAAGCTGAATTCAAAGAATTCTTCTCATTTCTGGAGACAACATTAAATTTACTTGTAGATGGGCCTAGGAGTTTAAAGTTCCTTATTGTAGAAGAAATGGATTTTGATATCTGAAGATTATGCTCAAGTCACCAATGATTGGATGCAGCCTAACTATTGAGTTTTGAAAGCTGGAAAGCGAGAAAAAGCAAGTGTTTACACAACACCTGCAGGAAATCATTTTTAAACTATTTCAGTCTTCACCCCCCCCCCCCCCCCCCCCAACAAAAAAAAAAAAAAAAAAAAAAAAAGAAAGACACCCAACTCTTTTCACTGCCGAAAGATGAATAAATAGGGAAAACTTTGAGCCAGGTGATTTGGGAAAAAGAATGTTTAGAGAACTGCTAAAGTTGAAATGATATCTATTTATATTTATATGCATTAACTGTGTGTGTAAATTATTAGCACGATCCATCCTCTACCTACCTTCCACTATTGTTATAGTTACTGCATTCTCTGGATGGAATTTTTTGCTTCTTGATACCCTATCTGTGTCAATGGAATCCCTTTCTACAAAAAAACCAGGCTGTTTAGGCCGAGGCAGTGTTACTTCATCATTGCCCAACATGAGAACTACAGATGACATTGCTGGTCTGTCTTCAGGGAGTTTTTGAACACATAATAGGCCCACTTGAATACACCTCTGTACTTCAGACTCAATGCATGACCCCTTCAAACATGCATCCGTTAGTTCCAAAGCACTGTCTTCGCTCCAAAGCAACCCAGCCTAAAACAATCACAATCCATGCACTTTAGTTCCTTTTTCTGTCCTCTGAAGAGATGCTTAAGCATTCCCCAGGAAAAAACAGAGAAGCATAATTCTTCTGTTGTTTTTTTTTTTTTTTGGGTTGGGGGGGGGGGGGGGGGAGCGGGGGATGAGAGAGAGATGGAGAGGGGAACTAGCATTTCACTTGTGGTACTTACATGTCCCAAAAGGTTGTGGTGGTGACCAGGATGATGAAAACCTCTGTTCTTTTTGCCACTTAATATCTCCAATAAAAGCGTACCCAAGCTGAAGACATCGGATTTTACAGAGAAATTCCAGTCAATTGCATACTCTAGAGACATGTAGCCACTGCATGGAGTTATTGGTCGTAAATTTTTCTAAACGATGAAATAATTCTTCTAATTAAAGTGAATAAGACTCACTATGTTCCAACCATTCTCGCTAAGCCAAAATCTGAAAATTTTTGATTCAGGTCCTTATCTAGTAGGATGTTACTGGGTTTGAGATCCCTTTGAATAATTCTTAATCTAGAATCTTGGTGGAGATAGAGAAGTCCTCGTGCAATTCCCATAACAATGTGAAAGCGCTTTTGCCAACCCAATAATGCCCTTCTATTTTTATCTGCACATCAATCCTA